>JBAJHW010000004.1:150521420-151871420 GCA_037013535.1 Intellagama lesueurii
TACTGATAACCCAAAACTGTATCTCACAAGATTCATTGCCACATTAATATAAACATAAATAAGTAAATAAATCCACAGCCACATCATAAAGCAGAGAATCTGTATTCATTCACTCATCCTTTCTCTCCTTTGCAATGAAATGGAAATTCAGGATTGAGCTCTTGGCTGAACAAAGATTGTCTGCTAGGTTTTTCTAATGAAAATCTGGATATTCGAAATCCGGTGTACACTTGTAGTACACTGAGTCACCAGCAATTTTATACCCACTTAACCTGACAGTAAGCCTCACTGAACTGCACCTGACTTACTTCTGCATAGGCATGCCTAGGATTACAGCATGGAGTTAACATTGGCAAAATTTTCATCTTAAAATGTTAAAAACATTAAAAGGATCACCTTGGGTCCTTTTAAGGAGAAAGGCGGGGTAAAAATATTTTAAATAAATAAAGAAAATAAAAAAGATTATTTTTATTATTTTCAAAATTAGAGATCTTTCCAGTGACGTTCATTACAAGAACAGGAACATTAAATAAAGCCAAAGGGAAAAAACACAGCAAAATCTAGCACAGCCATTATGAGATACCTAATAGAAGGAGAGGCTTATCTCCAAACATAAAAAATAATGTTTTCTCCTCTGGGTTTGTTTTTTCCCAGACAAGATGGAATTTAAGAGAGTCTTTCTTCAAGAGCATTTAAAGCTGTATTTTAGAAAACAAGAGACTTTGATTTGGCTACATAAATCTGGAGAAGAATGAAAGGCAACTGGGGGAAAAGAATCTGTCTTTATAGGATGTAACTTGGGCTGTCCTTCAGCTAGTGTATGTATGCATGAGTATAAGAAGGAAAGGCTGATTGTTTTAACACAGTCCTTTAGTACGGACTACCACTTCTGACATAGTAGGAATAAACCAGACCACCATTAAGCCACTTCCAAAGGCCGTCCCTATCACTCGGTCAAGTGGGGCAACTGCCACAGGTAACAGATCTTCAGTGTCATGAAAGGGCAAGAAACTGCCAGTGATTCACTTAGTTATTCTTCTGTTTTCACAGCCAAGGATGGCAAGAGCTACTCAAACGTTGTTTCCCCTCATGTGTCAAGAATAAATTGGCCAGTTTTAAGTTCTATATACTTTGCCTTGAGATGGGGTGGGTACCATTCGCTGTTCCAGTCTTGGAAAAGGAGTGGCATCACAATATGAGGCATGGCTGCTAGTGTTGCAAACATGAAGCCTTTCATGTCATCCATCATGTGAGCACAGTCTAGGCAAGGGGTGGGGAGGTGCCTCACCACAAAATCTGGGGGTAGGAAATCACCCTCATATTCAGATCACAGGCACTTACCAACAGTCTTATTCTGTGATCCACATTCCCCCTCTCTCTCATTCCACATGATATATGTACGATCCCTTATCACTAGAAATCCAGATCTGGCTGGGCAGTAAGTAAATTATAACTTAAACATTTGGTTTGGACTGTAGCCTCATATGGCCCTTAGGTTAAGACTTGAGTACTTGATGAAACAACTGCATGTTTCTACAGTATGACAGAACAGAGCCTGCTACCACACTTTTGTATGTTTGCATGTGGTTTTCATCACAGTGTTGAATGATTTAAGAGCATTCCAACTATAACCAAGCACATCCAAATACATTTGCTGACGTATGTCTTTTGCTAGTTTTATCTCTCCTTTTTCATCCTTTCTTATGTTGTTCGGAGTTAGACACCTTGGGTTATGGGAGCTGATTTTTTCATGCAACACTAATTTATAAAACTCTATGTATTACTATGATTATTACCATTAGTAATAATAGTAATGGATTAGTGTTCTCCAACCTCATGCCCTCTAAATGTGTTGAACTACAAGTCCCAGCATTGGCCATGTTGTCTGGGAATGATGAGAGTGGTAGTACAACACTACTGGAGTCCACCAGGCTGAGGAAGGAGGAGTTATATCCATAACAACAACAATGACCAGAATCTATTGGAGAGTCATGCCAGCATAAGTGTGATTGAATAGACTGTGGTGCTGAATTGTTGCTAATTCATTATTTGCCACTCACATTTCTGGTTGTGTATCAGTCACACAACTTGGCACGTGACTAGGAATGCAAGTGGCAATTTGTTAATCAGTGGCAATTTGCCATCACAAAGTCAGGAATCACATGTATAGTGTTGTAAGTCCCTACCAGAAATCTGGCCAATTTATATGTGTCTGTTAATATTTTAATGTTCTTATGAATGTTAGACTTTCATATTTCTTAGCCGCTTCATGAAGCTCTGCAACTAAAATGAGGTACAAACATTTAAAATAAATCATAAAGTATAAATTGCCAAAGGCTAATTCAGTTCAGTATTCTGTTTCCACCGACAGCAAGTCAGAGGCCACTGGGAAACTCAGACAAGAGGGCATGTTGGCTACTGGTCATCCTCTGTTGTTAACCTCAGCATTCGCTAATCAGAGCTATGCTGCCTCCAGTGGTGTTATTAAAGCAGGACTTTGGGACAGAAGTCCAACACCTCACAATCAGTATGAGGGCCTACAAACACACACATTGATATTTAAGACCCCTTCCTCATAACACAATTTAGTCCAAAGTCTTCAAATACTTAACCACACCACTGGCTATCTTTAATGTTTATGTTTCCATTCTTTAGGGGTCTTTTTACAGTTCATGTATTATTGTTATTATATACATTACTGAAAAATTGTGCAATTACAACAAAATAGGCACTAGCACAACACTATGATTGTGACACCATACACGTCTTTGCCCTCAATAACGATTATCTTGATGTAGGAATAATATCGCCAGGAGGTGACCCTCAGCCATTATAATTTAACAGCCACAGCCCTGAATTGTACCCAAGTGTATAATCCTATGCATATCTACCGAACAGTCTGACTGAGTTTATTGGGGCTTCCTCTCAGATAAATATGTACTCCAAGCTAAGTTGTTTTTTTTAAAAAAAGTCACCTCTACTAATGGCCAGGGCTGGAGCCTTAACCACAGTCACCTTGCTGAATTAACTACTGTGCCAATACTTACATAAATCTCACTGAGCAAATGGGTCTACTCTAATTGGGATTACCCCTTGGATTCAGACTCATTACTTAAGACCCAGAAGCTCTGGGAAGAGAAGACAAATATACCCACCATCTTCCCACCACCACTGTGGCTGAGTGGGGGACACTACATTTGCTTGCCTAAGAGGTACCCCACAAGCTGCCTCAAGTGAATAATGAAAGATAGAAAGCTCTCTGTTTCTCAGCTCCCACAAGTACTTCTGCTGTGAGGTGTTGGTATCGATGTAAGTAAATAACCACTTAATACCTGAATTTTAAAGCATAAGGGCATCCTTATGTCTTTAGAGCTATTATTCATGTGTCTTACTGTTGTACTTGATTCTTTTAAGAAGGATAACTCTGGGCTTCAGAAATGACATAAAGGGAAGGAAGGAATAGCTGCTCCAAGGCCATCTCAGTTACTGTCGCCCAAAGCATGGCTTTATTTTATTTATTTATTCCTTCATTTAATTTATGTATTTATTCTATGTTATTTATATCCTGCCTTTCTACCCACAGGGGAACCATATTTAAGAAGATATTCTCTCTCGCATTCCCCCCCACCCTGTGCAGTTTTAGGTGTGATTTTCTTTGCTTTCCGGATGTCCTTTGATGGCTTAGTCTTCGAATTTAAAATGTCTAGCAGATATTTCACTTGCGCTTTTATACACGTCACCCCCGTTCTACACCTCAGGGTTTAAGGGCGGGTTACCATTCAGTCAAGATGGAAAATCAATATCGGGAGAGGAAGAGAATGGCCACTCACACGATTTAGAATCACTCCATCCCGGCAATTAAAAAAATCCATCTTTTAATAGCAGCCGGACTCCTGTCAAATGGGGTCCCATTAAACTAGAGAGCTCCACCGACAGCCGGTCCCGCCGTCTGCTGCCCACTCTTCCTCCGCCTTCCTTACTGGAATGTTCGGTCGCTCCAACGTTCTATGATGACGTCGAGCATTCGAACACTCTCACTTTTGATTTTCTTTACCAAGTGAACGCGCCCTGAATTCTATCTAATCATTTCCAATTTTAACTGGCCGGATTCTTCTAAAACAATTTTAAAAAAAAATCTTTAAAAGACCTGAGAAGAGCAAGGACCTCTTAAAGCCGACCAGTCTCTTTATTCTCTCCTCTCCCCTTCTTCAGCCCTGCAACCAAAAGTGCTGGGGGAATACATTGTTATATCGCCTACCTCCCCCTAATGCTAATGGAGTTCAACCAACAGGAAACGCGAGAGCACCTAAGGACGCCACTAAAATGGAAACATGTTCTCCGTCACTCACCATGGCAAAACCAAAGCTTGCAACTTTCGCCTCGACCGACCTATCTCCGCATTACCGCTCCTTGCCAGAGGGAAGTCGGGCAGATCCCTTCTTTGTTGCTGATATCAACTCTATGAGATGCCATGTACGTTTATGGGGTAATCATCAGGATGGACCTCGACCAACACCTGCGGATCAAAAGGGTTGGCCTAGGAAAGGGCTTTTGCTTATTGTTCACCACACAAACATCAGGGACTCCAAGAAATTCCATCAAGTCACTTCTCCATTTTCTCCCCCTTCCTTTTAAAAGGAAAAGAGATTGCTTTTAAAAAAAGAAACGTTTGTTCTAGAATCAAAGGATTCCGACAAGTAAATCCATAAAGAAGGGTGGGTTCAGTGATCATAAGGCAAATCTTTGTCTTTTGTGTTTAAAATGCAGAGGGATTCTGAAGGGTAGGGTTGCTTAAAAGAAAGCCTTACGGGTGACCAAAAAGTTTGGAGGGAGTCATCGTTTTTGTACGGGTTTATTTATTCAGTTCAATTTCCAGACAACTCCTGGTGTTGTCTGTCGTCTCTTGCATTGCTTAACTTTGTTAAGCCTTACTTTATAAAATAATAGTATAAGCAGCGTTCAGTTAGTTACTTCTTTCTGTATTCAAGAAAGTCATACCTACCCCCCAAAAGTGCCCGGCACAGGCACATGTCACAGACAAAAAGCAAGGTTTATGCATGTTTAGCCAGAGATCAGTCCAGTGTGTGTGTGGGGTGTTCACAGAAAAGCATGTCTAGGACTGTATCCTTAGTCTTAAAAGTGGCTTCAAACTTTGGATTGCGTTGGCTGTGCAATGGACTGGACTGGCCAGGCTACTTCCCTGGAATCCTAATAGCCGCCTGAATTCCAAAAGGGAAAGGGGCACCAATATTTGTGCAAAGGCCGATCGGACTGACTTGGGACCGGCTGTACCTACAGAAGACGGGCAAAGTTCTGAGCCCAGTTTACAGACGGCGATGCAAGCCAGAGGATGGGAAGGTGGCTGAGCTACGGAGAGCTGGAGTGGATCGGAAAGCACCCATTAATTAAGCTGTTACTCAGGACCCACGTAGGAAAGCTTTGCTCTAGATTGGAAAGCTCTTAGAAGCTAACCTTGACTCTTTGGACAATAGCACTCTACTGGTTTTGGTAGGCGAATTGACCCAGGAGAGCTTCTCCTACCCCGGAGGCTTCCAGATTTGTTAGACTACAACTATAATAACCCCCAACAGGAAATTCTGGTCCAGCCTGTTTCTATTCAGGCCTGTGGGATGCTTCTCTCTCCTTCTCTTTGACTTTGATAGGCAATGCTGGGCAACCTGCTTTTTCCACAAGCTGAAACTCCAGGTGGCCGCCACTGCTTCCGAAGACGGAAGATTTTCAACAAAACCAAACCAGATGGCTTAAATCTCTTTATGTCTGCCCCTACGAGCAACGGTTGGCTCCTTAAGTTCAAGAGAGACAGTGGTAGGCCAACCACTGGCCATGGATAGAGGCGAGTCACTGATGCTGCCTTTCCGTGAGAAGCCAGTTGGCAGGAAGACCTACTGAGCCACGCAGACCTCTCCGGTGCCAGCTTTACTCGGACATCCAGTTTAATAGGACTACCGAATGAGGCCGGCAGGCTTACTTTGGAGTAAACAGGCCTCCACTCGTGATGGCTGTCCTCCGGTATAAAATTATGAGTGACTAACTAAGGCTGCTATTCTGTCCACAATTTATTACCACAAAGGGTTGTATATACGGTGGAAGATGCTTCTCGGTAAATATATCTAGGATAGGGCTGTAAATCTCATTAGTCAATAGGATTTATTTCGGGCTAAACGCGTTTAAGCTCGAGGCCAGAGAGAACAGCTGAGAAAGGAGGCCAAGAGCAAAGGTTTAACATGAGTTGAGATGGAAAGGCGAAATGACGCAAAAAAGGGAAGAAAGAGAAAAAGAGGCAAGCGTTTATCCAAGCTTTCAAGTTTTGCTTTGTTCCATTGAACGCGCATCTCTGTTCCCCCCGTCTCTTGTCCAAAGCGCGCGCGGGGGGGGGGGGGATAAAGAAGGCAAAGCGGAATTGGACAAATGCTTGTAACCTAGGATACAAATGTACTTGTTACACTTAAAGCGCCAATCCGCCAGTCCTCACCGAGATCTTTTCCACTTGACACCTTCGGGTCACATACCCCAAATCACACCCTTGCACTCTTCAACGTCCGTTTACTCCAAATCAGCTATCCTCCTCCTCACCTCCTTCCCCCGGCCCCGATCCCATCCTCCCGGTGGCTTATGGAGGGTTAGGATCCCTCTCCCCCCACTCTGGATCGCGCCCCCGGATCAGGCGTTAAGAAAAGGGTCGGCATCCGCATGAAGCGAGAAGCTATGCACTGTCTGGAGCGAAGCGCAGACAGAGGACAGGACCTCTCCCATATCTAAGGATTGGAAGTGGGGGGGGGGCGGGGGGAGGCGAGGAGCAACCGCTCCCCGATTGAGGGGGTGAGATGGGGAGAAGGAAGCGAGTCGGAGATGGCGAGGCATAACCCAAGGGAAGAAGGAGAGCAATACAATCAGAAGAGACAAATTAAAATTAAAAGAAGGATGCGCTACCTTGGCAACTAGAGCCGTTTAAGGAGCCAACGGGGTTGGGGACAGGAGGGCGGTCGCAGCCCCCCCTCCCGCCTGCCGCAAGTACTCTCCTCGACTACGCGTATTCTTAAGCAATAACAACGTAATCCGTATTATCCACCCAAGAATACCCGTCACCGAAGAGAGTCAGAAAGCTGCTGGCGGTGCTGGTGGCGCTGCTGGCGGTGGTGCTGGCGGTGGAGGCGGCGGCGGCGGCGGCGGCGGCGGCGGCGAGGAGATTGGCTCTTGCACGCACCGCGACAATAAATCCACAACTGTACGTTCCGCGGGCCAGACGAAAGGGAGGAAGCGGAGGAGGAAGAGGAGGAGGAGAATCCAAGCCACAGGCGCCGTTGAGCCGTGATCCCAAATCCAGGCGGGGATGCTGGACTCCAAAGGGCCTGGCAAGGCAAAGGAGAAGAAGCGGCTGTCAAAGGAGTGTGGGAGAGTCCGCGGGACAGTTCCCCGGAAGCCACTGGCAGGACAGGGGAGGCTGAAGCACAAGAGGGCTGGCTAAGCGAGTCCTCCCCCACCAACCGCCCCCAGCGCCCGCCCGCAGGCAAGGATGCCTCAGGCGCTTTTGTCCCATAGTGCGTCTCCCGCAACGCGAATTCACACTAAACACGTGTACACGGGGCTTATCTAAGAGGCCATCTAGGCGCTGCCCAGCAGTCGCCGCCTGCAGATGCACAGGCTAGAGCTGAAACCAGGCTGGCCCGGGCGTGTCATTCATACCCACGCAGGCACGCACGCACACATAATCCGGGTGTTAAGATGAACCCGCATAGACCATTGTTGCCCATCACATATGTAGGTGAGCACGCGGGGAAGCATCATCTACATGCACAGCCTGTACACGCATGCAGACATCTGCATACCCCCATTTAGATTCCCTTCGCTTCTCCGTCCCTTCATTCACTTCTCCTGTCTACGTATCCGGCGTACCTGGCCAGCTCCGGATTTCTTCTGGATTCGCTTGCCAGCCCATCCATCCATCCGTCCATCCATCCATCCATCTATCCATCCATCCATCGCGCGAGTTTCTCCCGGGGGCTGCCTGGAGCGGCTGCTCTTTACCCGGCAGCCGATGCGATTTCTGTAGAAGAGATGCACAGTTAAGCACACAAATCTTCTCAAGCTGTTTGCTTTAGGCGAGCAGGGCAGCGCGGGGAGGGGAGGGGGAGGAGAGGGGGAGAGAGAGGGAGAAGGAGAGGAGGGGTGGGGTGGGGTGGGGATCTGATCAAGGAAACGAGGCACGCCTGGGAGGATTTCGGCGAGCCTTTTGGAGAGCTCCCAGAAAAACAAACGCTCGCCGCCGTTGCCACCACCTACGAAAACGCGTCCCCGGAGCTGTCGGAAGGGAACCAGAAGCGCCTCTGGGCTCCAGGCCTCTCTCCGATGCTCTATCCCGAGGCGAAACAGTCCTTCCGAGCCGGGAGGTGGCGCGGGGAGGGGAAAGGCATTCGTTTCCCTTTCCCACGTGCCCCCGAAGAGCTGCGGCGAGCTCTTGACGTTTCCGCTTCAAGGCAGCGTTTTTCAGATCGCCTGATAAACGCGTGATACCTCCTTCCACGGCTAACTCTCCGCGCCTTCCCGTCTGGTCAGCGTGCCTCCAAAGTGAACGCTTAAATAAGTCCCCCACCCGCACGACTTTTCCTCCTCTCCTTCCCTGACCCGCTCCTGCGCCCATTTCTAAAGATCGCTCCACAATCCACCCCCCTCTTTCTTCTGTTTTTCAAAGTTTTCCTTCCCTGCAACGCAGGGATTGTCGAATACACAGGAGCACACTCCACAATCAAAATCTGGAGTGGTGCTCGAGGTCTTTGTTGAACCGAACCCATGGCGGCTCCTCCTGGATAAGGGTGGGTTATGGGTTCACTTTCTCCTCCAAAGAAGGGAAGGAAGCGGATGTCCCAGCGAACAGTAAGTTTGGGTTGATCCGATGGCGCCCTGGCTGTAAAATACAAAGACGGGCCACTCAAGGACTGGGTGTGGGTGCTGCGCTCTTCCTCCCACCAAAGCTCATTGTAACGCGTCTGCCTAGCCAGCCCGCTCTGTAACTGACCAGCTTGTCGATCAGATTGCCAGTGACATTCACACAAGATGTTTGCCGTTATTCCTGCCAGATTCCGGCTTCTGCCTTGATACCAGCTCATTGCAAATCATTACCAAGGACCACAGAATGAAAAGAATCCCGACTTTTAAAATGTAAATAGACAAGCTGTCCGCATCTGAACAACAATTAAAAGCATCCACGTAGGCAGACGGGAACCGTAAACTCCTCACATCTGACGGACAATAATTTAACAGAGACGAATTTAACAGTAATCCCAGCAACAACCACACATGTAACTCCTTGGTATTTTTGCTGGGTTCCCAGACACGTTTCTCGCCTTTCTTAGCCCTCCAGCGAAGGCTGTGACTGTATCACACACTCATAGGTATAAAATAATAAGTAGAAAAAAACCACAATCCTCCCCCCACCCCTTTTTCTTTGCGGTTTGCAACCGAAAACTGACACAGACTGTAGAGGAAGCCGAGGTAGGGGGATTAAAAAACGGAGGTGTTTTGCTTGTCCTCCTCTTGAACTCTCCGCCACAAAAGCCGCTTGAGAAAAGTGAGCTCGCCACCAATTTGCAAATACAAGATACGCCCAAGACAACCCGTCTCCTCAGAAACGTCTCGCAGGAGCACTGACACAACCAAACTTTTCCACACAAGTGCTACGATCGGTAACGGGAAAACACACAGAGGCACACATCCAAGACCACAGACTGCACTTGGACGATTCCACTCCCACCACCCCCACAAGCCGCCGAGCTGCGAAACGCGCCCCAGCTCGCCTCCTTGGGGGACCCAGCCGTCCCTTTCCAAACTTGCTAGTAACCGTCGCGCCCCAGTCGCCGCTTCAATGCAGTGTTTCCTCTAGAGTCTACGCGGCCGGCCTGCGGGCGGCGAAGCACCTACCAAAAGAGAAGGCAGTTCAGCACCGGCGTGTGTGGACAGCTCCGTCCTCCGAGGCTCGCCCGCCCGCCCGCCTGCCGCCCCAGCGCCAGGGCTGCTGCAAGACAACCTCAGCCTTCCCAACGACAGCGGCGAGAGCTCTTTTCAGCAGGGCGGGCTGACTTGCGAGAAACACGAGATCCTACCAGACCGCTCGCCTCTGGGCGCATATTCAGTGCAATCCTCCTTAAACTGTCGGCTTCATCTCCACTCTACCCCACCCCTCAAGGCTCTCTCTCCCTCTCTGTCTCTCTCTCTCTCACACACACAGGGGCACGCGCGCACAGGCAACCACACACACACACACACACACAGAGAGACACACACACACACACACACACACAAACCATAACCACCTCTCCACACCATCCCAGGAACAAACCCAGGTGCCATCTCCGGTGCTTTGTTGCTCCTTGTACAACCCCCCGCCCCTTTGCAGCTTGTGGTGCCCGGAGCGACGCTCAGCATCAGCATTAACTACCTTTGTTCATCGAAAGCCATGTTGATTAGAATCTTCCTCCCTACCTACCGTAATAACTGGAAGGACTGAGCCCTCCCAAAACCTCCTGCCCGTAATAATAGACAAGGAAGACTCCACTTAATATGTCAAATATTTCTCTGTGCCGGCGAGAGGGGAGCGGTGGTGGTGGGGTGCGCGTGGGAGGAATGGAAAAGCAAAAAACCAGGACGAGCATGGAAGAATAAAGCTTGTAAGCAGTGGAGGGAGTTGCCGCCACGAAAAGAGATACTACAAATCTAAGCCAGCTACACGATGACTTATAAGAACTGTGGACCACACAGGATAGGATGGAAATGCATGGAGGGGGTTAATCAAAGAAATATTTATCTTGATTAAAGTGGTGCCTCCTTCTCAAGAACCGAGAGTCACTCCTTGCCACCTCCTCCCCATGCAGCTCCCAGAAATCCGCCTCTATTTGAAGCGCTTACCCTTTAAATCCCGATTTCAAGCCGAACTCCAACTGTGTGTAAAACCCAGGGAGGCGTCTGATGAGCAGGGAAATAGGCTCTGGGCAGCAGAAAGCTGCTTTTCTTCTCTTTTTCCCCCCTGGTGCCGGATTATAGTGTTAACAAGCCCTGGGAAAGAGACATCGGCGCCTCTGGCTGGCATTGTGTGCTCCGCTGCCTTCCCACCTCGGCGGATGCTGCTGGTGCGCTGCAAGTCCCCGGCGATCGCCTTTCAGATGCTGCGGGCTTCCAGAAAAGAAGTGACGGTGGGGGTGGGAGGGAGGCAGAGAAAGAGAGAGGGAGAAGAGGAGGGAGAAGGAGAGAGAGAGAGAGAGAGATGGGGGAGAGAGAGAGAGAGAGAGAGAAAACGCCTAATGCAATCAAATCGATCTGATCTACACCATCTGTCGCCTGCCACTACACACAAACGTTAAAATACGGAAAAACGGGAGTCACTGACAGCTCAGGAAAGGCTGGTCTTGCCGAGTTCATTCTGAGCAGAGCTTAATTGGGGATGGCCAGCACATACAGTTACCCAAGCCGCTGTTAAGCCATCAAGCCCTCGATCCCAAAGATGCTAATGGTGGATTAATTGAAGAAGACCTGACGTGCAGACTGCATACGGCTCTTATTCATGACTTCCCGTTGGGGAAAGGACCGACGCTGGGTGGTAGGATGGTTCAACGTGTAGCCCCCCAAAGCGGCTAAGAAAAATGGCTCTGTGTTCCCAGGCTTTCCCTCTAATAACAAACATGTGTTGAGCAGAACCGTTTAGTGTGAGTGTGTGTTTGCGCGTGTGTGTAATAGTCTTGACCAGAACTAGTAGTAATTCCCAGAGCTTGCGTTTTAGATAAATGGATGTCTGAACATATGCTTGTTTCAAGATCTTTTGAAAGAGTTAGGCACCTTTCCGTTCTCCTTTTTTTTTTTTTGGGGGGGGGGGGAAAGAGAATCTGTACCGTATTATGATCAAAGTACATCCAGACAATGTCTCTAAAATCTCAGAGCTGCAAATTTCATCAGGACTGACACAAAGTCGGTTCAACGCCAGCAAACCTTTGGACTTTTTTTCTTTGTGCCTCCCACTGGGAATAATTTTTGAGAAAGACATTTTCTATCTGTGAAATCTGGACACAGACTGATTAAATATGGGTTTCCCACCCCCCTTCTTGAGACTCAGACAGGAGAAGGAGGGGGGATGCTCTGCCTGTGGGTTGCGTGTATGAATGTTTAGGGCTACATTTACTCCGTCTGCCAACTCCCAGCCCCCCAGCTTGTAGCTTTTTATCTGTCCTGGCTAATTGTCTAGATATATAAAAGATGCAGAAAAATTGAAGAACTGCTGTAGTTTTCTTCCCTTTTCTTTCAATAACCACACTGTCAATTGGGGGTGGGCTACACTTCCACAGCCCCAAACAAATTAATCCGGAGAGTCCTTTTATAAACACATGGCGCAAATATATTTTCGTGTGGATGCATTTTCTGGAAGGGGACAACAGAGGGTAACTGAAAGAAAAACGCCATGCAAAGAAGCAGGTCGCTGTCCACGTTCTTGGTGCTGAAATGGGAATATGAACCAATGTAACCGGGGAAGAAGCAGCAAATTGCAAATTTACTACCAAGAAATGGAACGTGTTTCACTGCTTGCTTTTTTTTTTTTTTTTTGAGGCGAGGGATCCTCCTCCTCCTCCTCTATCGACTGCACGCTTCTCCTGTCAATGGCTAAAGCAATTAAGATTCTTGCCAGTTTCCACTTGGTCCTATTTGATTAGCAGAGAATTGAAAGAAAGGAAAAAAAAAAGGAGGGGGGGGAAGGAGTATCCAAATGCCCGACTTTAAATGTTCCAACAAACAATTAAGTGTTTGGGATCATTCTAAAGCTGACTGGACGTGTCTCCTGAAAGTTTGGGTTAATCTTTTTAGAACAAATCTAACGGTTATGAATTAGATTAGCCTTTGAAAATGAAGCCTAAAGGCCCACCCTCGCCCCACCATCTTTTGTTTCAATATCCATTAATTAAGCGCTGCTGCCTACCTACGCAGCAGTCCTGGGTCACAGCCACGTGTCTGAGCTGAATCTCCCCAGCCGCCTTTGTTATCATTCGTGTCCAACGATTGCCCTCTGCAGGTCAGCCTTCGAGTCCTCCCAAGGCAAAACTGTTGCAAAAGGTATAGCAGACTGATTGGTCGCCGGTTTGAGAGGCAGACAACAGGCAACTCTGCCGGAATCCCCGGAGGAAATTAGGGTTCTTAATATTTGGGTGTGTACCAGTGTGTGTTTCCCACTTCCCTTCCGTTCTGAAATTAGTTTCTTTCTGTGAGTTTCGGTTAGTTGTGGAGTTACTTGCTAACTAACCATTTGCTGCACTTCCATCACATTAGACCTTCTCTTGGTCCCCCACTCCCAGCTCTTTTAGTCTTGAGACGGAATGGGGAGCAATATTTAGTCAAATCCTTTGCAAAGAGGCATTTTAAAATGTAGAAGTGGAAGACAACAGAGTCTTGAATTTCTTTCTGGTCAACAGGGAAGGCATATCAATGCAGAGCTAAGTCAAGGCAAAGATTTAGAGAAGCCACTGACACTCAGTCCTACGGAAAAGGAACCTGGTGGTCAGTCAAGAAAGTAACTCAAATTAGATTTCTCTCCTTTATGTTGCATACGAAAAATTGAGCAACACAGTTTGTGTATATCCCTTAATGCACTTTACCGCTCCTCCCTCTCGCTCTCCTTTTCCGTATTGCATGCAGACCTTAAATGGCTAAAGGAAGAAATTTCCCTACCATTTAAGTACTGACTTCTGCAGTTGTTCCTGACTGTGATTAAGGACTATGGGTGACTGTTATTCTGGATTAATTGTTCCGGAGCAAAGGCTTGCCATGTAGGAGCTTGACGACTCTGTGCGACAGAGTTCTGCAAGAGAGGAACAGCAATCCGTCGGAATGGGGAGGGGGAGAAGGACCCAAACAAGCCACGTTAATTGCCTCTTGATAAGGATCGTTTTATATTTCTGTAGGGAGGATTGTAACTTTTGATTCTCTGTCAGGTATGATTCCCGCAGTGATAGTTGGCCGCACTTCATACAGCGCAAGCGAAGAGTCAATCAATAATATGCAAAACGCCCTATTAGGAGATACTAAGGCAGACTAATTATTAATCTCTCCCTTAAAGGTAATTGAAGAGCGTTTGATTTGTCCTGTTTAAAAAACATTAAAGAAAAAGAAAATTCAGAGGAGTATTCATAACAAGCCTTCAAAAAAAAAATTGTCTTGGTGCGACACATTTTGTCCATGTAATTTGGGGGAATCAAACCTTCCTCAGAAGCCAAGGGAGAAAAGAAGCCCCTGGTAACCTGTCATCATAGCATAGAGGTTTTGTCACCGGGCTCGGCTGTGCTTTGGACTGACTACACGCTTCTTATGGGAGACGATGGCCACGTGACGATATTTTCAGTGACAGTCCCAACTCAGTGACGTCGCTTGGCTTTGCACTGGGTGCAACTCAAAGACAGGCATTTGTGTTGGGCTGGAGAGACTCGGGGGCGGGGAGGGAGCCTGCAACCTGGAAGCTGTCATTTCAACGCATGGCTCGGGAGGGTGAGGATCAGTTCGTGTTCCGACGACCTTACTGGATCCAGCCCCCCCCCCCCCCCATTCTAGACCTAGCGCTAAGTTAGAGTTGTAGTACACGTAGCTCTTTGTCCTTCAAATAATCCTTACCCTAAGTGTACCGACTGGCTGCCTACTGGAAAGAGATCGCCTACCCGTCTGGGCAGAGAATGGCATGCAATGCCAATCTGGTCGGATTCAGATCTTTGCTGGCGGGAACCACTGACGTTCCCCTGGTGATTTAATTCTTTCTAGATAGCATTGGGAGGACAGCAGGACAAGGCAGCTGGCGTATTTTTCAGAAGGGCGCGGGAAGTCCTCCTGTTGGTGTTCGCAGGCTGTTGGGAAGCTTGGTTAGAGTACATAGAAGAGAGCCTTTCTGGAGAGACGGGTAATAAAAGGTAGCCTAGGATGATGCTCTATATAGAGGATTTAGCAGTCCTGGGAAGACTCGTTCAGAAAAAGAGAGAGAGCCCTCCTATTATGTATAATTATGCACCATTTTTTTTGGGGGGGGGGAGGCGAGTTATGGTTGTTTTCGTCGTCATTTTTCTTTTCTTTTGCCAAGGGAGGGGAAGCTTGTGTGATGTGCTGTCTCCTGTGCGAAAGTAACTTGGCTGGCTGAGTACTACGCAGGCCGACTAGGAAGGACAGGCACCCTTGTCGCCGCCCGCAGAATATTTTGAGCCGGCCTTGAACTGTCAGACTTTCTCCCTCATTCCAAAGAGACGGACCCCCAAGTACCAGGAAGAACCTGGGTAAAAGAGAGGGCTTAATCTTTAGTTCGAGAGAGCACCACATTCAGGATGGTCTCGGTCGCATGCGTGCGGAAAAACACTCAGTGCATGCTCAGGGGTGCTCTCATCGCCATTGTAATCTTCCATCCCTACAAAGCTCTGCCACTGAGTGGGCCCCTCGCGTCGACATTCTGTTCAGGGCTTCCGTTTTCAAAGGAAGACGAGAGAAGGGGGACGTCAAAGAAAGTGGAAATGGGGGGGGGGGGGCCGGAGAGTTGAAGCCCAGATTATTCCGTTTTCTAACCGCCTCAAAGCGATCCCGGGCTCGGCTTTTCCCCAGGAAAGGCCCAACCAGGCCGCTGAAGAGCTCCGCAATTGCCAGGCCATGAACCACCGAGCAGCTAAAAGGCAGCGCCCGAGGCCATCCGCCTTCACCCTCACCCCCGCGCCCGAGGCCGGCAGAAGAGGCCGAAAGCGGGCGGGACCTGCAAAGAAGGCGCCAAAGAGGAAAGCGCGGGAAGGCCGGTTTCCGGATCTGTGGGAGAGATTTTCCATCCCTCTGCCTCTTCTCTCTCTTCTTTCTGTCATAGGTCCCAGAGACTTGTAAGGAGGGCCTGTGTTGGCTGGTCGGACCGAAAGCACAGGCGGAAGCAGGCGTGGCAGGCACACCCTGGGCAGCTAGCATTCACACGTACACACCTCGGTACATAGCCCCCCAGCAGAAGGGGACAGATCTTGACTCAGCCACTGCCTCACCCCTGGCCCCCTTTATTCATTTTCCGAGGAGGAAAAAAACAACTCAGTTTCTTCAAATCAAAAATGTTGCCTAACTGCGACACACGTAACCCCCTCCGCTTTTAATTCCAAGGATCCTCTCCCTGCCGGGCGTCTCAGGGAGGTTCTCGCTCGCTCCTGCGGCCGCCCCTTCCATGGGTTCGGCAACCGTTTTCTTCCATGGGGGCCAGCAAAGTATTACATCGGATGCTTCAGCGGCCAGCAGGATTCGACCAGGGATCTCATGAGATCAAGAGGCAGTCTCCCCACCCCGCCGTCACCAACTGGGCCACCCTTGTAGGCAATCCCCTGAAATAGATTGTGGAGGAACCGAGTCTTCGTTCCCCCTGGAAGTTGGGCTTCGTCCTCGATGTCAGCCCTCTCTAATCTGCTGGCCCCGGGCTGGAGTGGAGGGTCGTAGAAGCTGGCGAGGATGGGAGTTGTAGTCCGAAGAGCACCGGATCGGGGGCGGTTTATTTAGAGGCTCGCACCTTCTGCAGGTTTAAGGTGACACGCCTTGTTCATCCGCATAGATGCCCCAAACGAGCCTCTTTCTTATCACCCTCACCCTCCTCCCATCCACCCCGCTTTGGTCCTGTGGGGTCGTGAAAGGAAGCCGGGCTTCACTTTCCTGTACCCACGGACGCTTGAGGGCCCGCATTCAGCCGCTGATCCCGTCCCTCTTTCTTACACACACATACACACGTACGTCGGCTGTTCCTGCAGCCAGACTCCTATGATTCATAGGGCTGGAAGAGAGGCTTATTATGTCTTTGCAAGGCAGAGCAAAAGCTTCGACACGTAAAGGGAAAACTCATGGGGAAACCGTGACTTCCCTCTTTTCCCAGTGCACTGTCCCGTTGTGTGTGTATGTGTGTGGTTTCTTCTTCTTCTTCTTCCTTTTTTTGAGGGGGAAGAGGATGATTCAACCCTGGCCTTCCTCTGCCTTCTGCCCATTGAACAAACGACACTCCCCGGCAGCTCGCCCAGAGCCCCGGCGGAGCTCCGTTCGGCAGAGCGCAGGAGCCCCCTGCTGGCCCGGCAGCGGTAAACGCCCGCAAGCCGGCGAAGTTTTCTTTACAAAGAGCCAGGGCGGGTCCACGGGGTAAGCGGGGCGGGCGGGCGGGAGAGGGGAGGGGAGGGCAGGGAGGGAAGTGCCGTCTGAGGAGAGAGGCTGCCCGAAGACCCGCAGAGTTCGGGAAGGGCTGCAGTCGCGTCCTTGCGAGGCTTCCGAAGCAGGGGTTACGGAAGGAGACGCGGACTGAACAGCGGGGACGGCGCTGCTGAGCAGAAATCTCAGATCGCCCCTTTTGTGGAGAAAGCTTGTCGACAGAGTCAGGGTGTGTCCTGATGCTGTGGGTCCCGTTGCTCATTCTCAGCCTTTGGAGTGTGTGTGTGTGTGTGTGTGTAAGTAAGATCTGGACCCTCATATTTCTTTTGTCCTCCTTTTCCGGAGGAGATATATATCCATATAAGAACTGGAATGGATCACCAAGGCCAGCCTCTGTCAAGAAGGCACAGTGCGGAACCCAACGCCCAACCTCTGGCTCCATAACCAGATGCCTAAAACACTGAGCTCTCCAGCAGTTCTTCTCCGACCCCCCCTTTTTTTTTTTCAATTCGTAAGCCTAAATTTTTGTGTGAGAGAAGTAGAAAACGTTATGGTTTTTTTCAGATATTTTCCATATGCTTCCATGTGCCTTAAACGGAACTTAATTATACATGTTTTATTGTTGTTCTGTGGGAACCGTTTTGTTCGTTTGGCTAAAAAGAAGGATCTTGGTCCGGAAAACCTTTAGTTTAACCATCTAGTGACATCAGTGATCAAACAAACCTCTGGCTACAACCCTGTACATCATTAGCTGGGATTCTCATTGAGCTCACTGACTTCTGAGTAGACCTGCATAGGGTTGTGGAGGCCAAACAGATAGAATGACGAAGATCCATAACTGGCTCTTGGGAAGATAAATAGATAGTATGTATGTAAAATAGCCATATATTTCAGCACAGAAGAACTAAATTTCTTTGGAAGAGGGATGCTGGGAAAGATGCGCCTTTGCATGTGACATCTCCCAATCTAAGGCTGCAGTCCTACGCATACACTGAAAACTGTGGGACTTAATGCTGAGTAAACAGGCATGTGGATGTGTTGCAGGTCGCATCCTGAAACTGCAGAAGAGGAGAAGAAGAAAAAAAGGACCAAGTACCTACCTCATGCATGCCTGCATGTGTATGTATAAATGAACATGGCTTTGAGAGATGATTTAGATCAGGACAAAGCTGCTACTTCAATCTAATTCTTTCCCTCTTGCACGCGCACGCACACACACCCTTCTACTTTGAAATGAAATGTCTCAGTCATAGTTTCTCTCTAGGACATCTGTTTTGTTCCTTTGCCTAAATACGGGCAATCCCATTTATGTGTATTGTTCTCTTGACTCTCTCCCCCCCCCCCCCAGTTTAAATTATAAACTGCATAGCTCCTTGGGTCTCCAACCTGCCTTCTGTTTATGACACTTGATGTTTCATATGATGGTGTTGACTATGCTGGTGACCATTTTTAGTGTTCTTTAAAAAACAACACAATAGTAAGTATAAACAGTCCATAGACATTAATGATTGACTATGTACCAGTCTCTAGCTTGAGAAATTAAGCCGTGGCTCTGATCTCTTTTTGCTTGGATGCTAGCTAATAGTTCTCTAGTTCTTTACAGCCTTTCTTGCCAGCCATCTTTTTCGTATTGTCCTGAAACAGTTGGGGGATTCTGAGAGTTGTAGTCCAAAAAAAGAGGAACATTCCTAAGCTTTGCTGTCCTATCACATTTGTTGAAAATGGACAGGATCAAGAAGACTTGTCTAGCCTGGTTTCCCCCAAAATAAGATGTCCTCTATCATCATTCAGACCAGGGCAATCCTTTCTACTGTGTGGAATACCCTTCCCTCTGAAATTTGATGTGCCCCAGTAATTTGCAGTTTTAAACAAATATTGAAAATGAGTATACTTTTGCCAGGTTTCCCTGTATGATCCAACCTGTCCTCTATGCATAGACAGCATAAATATGATGCTTTGTGGTTTTGTTTTGTTTTTAATTTATTATGTGTTTTATTATGGTTGTGCACTGCTTTGAAATCTCCAGGTCAGTACATATATCTATAGCCAGTCTTTCTACATATTTGCTGATAAGTAAATAAATGATGCATTGCGACTATTGGTAGCCACTGATAGACTATAATAATTTCTGGAGTATAGCTCCCATCAGTCCTTGCCATGGCAAGGGCTGGTGAGAGTTGTACTCCAAGGCAGCTGGAGGACTCCAGTTTGGAGAAAGCTGGTATGCTAGCAAAATGTCCTTTGACAAACAGGTTCAACCAGATCCAGGCAAATTACTTTGAACATGATCGATTCTTTAGTTCTCATACAAATCAAGAGCTAGAGTTTGTGTTGATATCACTGGAGAGACTGTTTAGGGTGAAAAGAAATTCACCTCAATCCTAATTAAGACATAGGAAATCTGGTTTGGAAAAAATGTGTGAGCTATCAGATTTTATAAGATGAAGGCTGTGATCCTCTCCATGTTAGCCTAGGAATGAAATGAGTAGGACTTACAAATAAATAATAATTGCATGCTGTCAAATCAATTTTGACTTATGGAGACTTTTTGCAGAGTTTTACATCTCTTTTGGGAGCATCCTGGAGCTGCACAGCTTACCTAAGGCTATGCAGGTTGGCTTTTTCTCCCAACCTAACTCATTGAGCTATCCAGCCAGCAACTAGGACTTACTTCTAAGTAAACACATTTAAGGTTGTGCTGCATATCCCACCCCATTCTTTTTCTGTAGGCCTCTTTGACTTTAATGTAGATCCGCATGACGTTTGCTGTTGTGGCTAAGAAGAATCACACCATGTTGATGTGTTTACACTTTGTATTTTAATATGAAATAAAAAGAAGTAACACTACTGCATGTTTCTAGCATCACAGTAGCCAGTTCACCTTTTCTTGGGAGAGGAAAGCATACAGAGTTGTTGTGATGCAACAGTCCAGAGCATGAGCAGGAAGATCTTCAATTCCAACATTACTTCTCAGCCATAAAATGTCTGTGTGGCCTTAGGCAAACCACTATGTCTCGGCCTACCCCTCCTTATTGCAATACGAGTGTAATAATACTTACCTCCATTATTGGGTTCTGATAGGGATTACTGAGATAAAGTATATGAGAAGACATTGAAAACCCTTAGGCTACAACCAGGGAGTAAGCCCCATTGGATTCAGTAGAACTTACCTCTGAGAATGGATGCCTCCAAATTGTTTAACACACTAGGGGAGGTGCAATTTTTGCACCCAATATCACTGCTGTTTCTTTTCTGAACAGCATAAAATGGGTTCAAGGTGGCAATAGAAGGACATGTCTGTTTTGGTTTATTGATTTCCTTAACTTTTAATAATGGAAATGGCTGTTATGACCTGTGGTAACAATCCCTTACATTTGCAAATAATAGCAACAATGAACTGGTATCAGCATCAGCCACAGTAAGCCTGGTGTGGCTTTGGCCTGAGAGTTGGTATATTTTAGATTCTGATTTTAGCTTGCCGTTTATGTTTACAGCTTTCCAAAAGTGAATGAGACGCGAAATCTGTTTGTACTTGTGTATGTGTGTTACATCTGCAGGTAGCTGTACATAAATAAAAAGGCATGCATTTAAGAAAGCCTGCACAAAGGTGCTTCAGTCAATGAAGCAAATGCATGAAAATCATATGTTAAAAAAAGTGTGTGTCAGAGTATATGTGAATTTCCATGGGGGAGCGAGGGGAAAACTAAACTCTCACAATCTGATAGAAAACTTGGATGGGTTGACAGTGTTGGTGGATTCTCAGAAACACACACACACTGAAATGGAGAGATTTCACATCCCTATTTTATTTGGAGTGGATATGGAAAGGAGGCACAAGGTTCAGATACAATCTGGTGGAAGTGTTTCCAACTGATCCTAGTCTTTTTAATGAGTGTTATATCACTTCTCTGCTGCTGAACTTACTGCCGATACAGGCCAATAATGGCAGAAGTGAAACTACCAGTTTTTTAAAAAGTAAACAAGGCATGCAGCCCAAATTTGCAGTGACTACATTCACATTTTTACCATGTAAATGAAGTGCATGGGGGAATGTGCTGTGATTTCACAAAGAATTAGGCTTTCTGGAGGCCTCTGAGAACACACCTCTAGCAGGCTTTAAATGCACCTGGTTTTATTCCTGTGCTTTTTTAAAAACGTGTTCTATGTGATAAAACAAACTTTCACATCAGAGGTGAGTATTCTGAACTATAGTAAGTAAGGCACTTCTTCTGACTTGTATTCCTATGAGCCTTATCAAAATATGGAACTGTATTGGTGTGTCCTTAAAAAAAAAAAAAGGTGGAGGAACCACCCAAGATCCATCAGCAGTTTTGGACACTTAGTTGACATATGTCTCATTATCTTACTCCAGAAATGTGACAATGAGTGACAGGAGTCCACAGAGAGATTTAAAACAATGATAAAGGCAGCAAGGTTTCTCACAAATGCCAACTCCATTTCTTAATAGCTACATGCTTTTTTACATGCATCCCAATAATTTGACATTTATAATTCATAGTGCTGTTGAATTCCTTATTGTTTTCTTGCTGTCAGCCTCTTCACCTTTGGAGATAAAATGTCCTTCCTAATTATTGCATGTAGTTGAACTTCTAACATGCTTTAAAAAAAAATGCCTGCAATACTTCTCTCCCCCCGCCCCAGTTCCCACAGACAAAAACATTGAGAAAACATTGGTGCTTCTTTTACTATAAATTCAACTCATGTAGAACGTGTCATTTTTTTAAGGCACACCAAAATAGTAGCTTTTGGATAACTAGTGACATATCTGACACCAGAACAAAGTAAAGGATACTAGTTTGAGTCGTGCTTTTCTTTATTACCAATAAAAAGCATAATGCCATACTTTCTACTGTTTTTCTTTTGATTCAATGATCTGCAAGCATGTTAGACCAGAGACAAAGCCTCTGTGTCTGTCCAGCTATATCACTGGATGACAATTCACATGATCCCAGACCATTGTCCATACTAGGTGGAGATATAAGGAGCCACCAAAACTTGAAAAAGTTGTTTTTTTGACTACAGCTTTGAAGCAATTCTTCATTGTAGAATTCTGGGAGCTGTAGTGGGAAAAAACAGCTTTTCTCACCTCTGGTGACTGGGCGTCCCATCCTGGATATTACAGTTTAGCCCGCTTAGATATTTGTCTGCATATGTAAGGGCTATAAATGGTTAGAGGAAACAGGCCCTGGCATGCATGCATGTGCACACGTATGTGCATAGAGTCTACCTCTGAAAAGGAAACAAGCAGAAGTGGGATTGCTGGGGGCTACCAGAATTCAGAGTGCGGCAGTGCCCACTTGCTGTCATGGAGGAGCCACTGCTGGGTAGGGGGTTCTGAATATGAACTGTGCACCCTGAGATCGTATTACTCTTTGTACCAGGTTGGGGACTGAAAGGGAAGGACAAAGGTGGGAACAGAGTATAGCTAATATAGTATAGTATGCTGGTCCTATACTCTTCACCTTAAATCCCTCAGGCATTCAGACAAATGCCCAAAGAGACCCTGTGTGTCCTTTTGGAACCAGTCAGAGGCTCTAATCATCACTCCCTGAGCAAGTGAATTAGCTTATCACCAGCCCCACCTTCTGAGTCATTATGAAAGCATTACTGGAAGGCCCCCGTTGCCGTTGTCTTTGCTTATGCTAAACTGTACAGGGCAAATGATCTCAGAAGCTGGTAGGTAGATTATAAAAAATTGGCTTATGTTGGGACAGAGCACTGTAGCCCATCTAGCCCAATATCGTTAACACAGAGTGTTTTCAGGGTTTGGGGCAGAAGTTTTTCTAGCCCAAGCTAGAGAGACATCAGGGATTGAATCTTCTATATGTGCTCCATGTTTGAGTTTTGGTCATTCTCAGAACAATCTCATATCCCGGAGTTCCGTGATAGGAAGATGGTGAGATGCAAACTTAATGGAGCAAGTATTTTGCAATTTTATGATGCAGGTTTACTCTTTTAGAACTTGTTTTATTTATTGATTCGTTTTTTAAAATTTGGTGCTTTATCCAATCCATAATTTACTGTTAGTATTTATATATTTTTAATATATTGTGCACCACAGATAAGTCTGGCTGTCAGACGATATAAAAATGCAATCAATCAATCAGTCAGTCAGTCAGTCAGCTAGTCAGTCGCTGAATGGAAAGCATGAGCACACAGACCAGTCCTGCAACATGCCAGCCTGTCCTTGCATTTCCTTATAATCCTGACTTATATCTGCCTTTTTCTTGGCACCATAGAAAACAGGAAATGTTATTTTTTTTCACACTACAACTCCCAGAATACTTATTGGCTATGTGGACAGCCATGTTCTGGAAGCTGTAATCCAAGGCGGGAAAATCTTTGGGTACCATTGTGTATTCTTTGTATATTTAAATATTACCAATCAAAAGCTAGGTGTAGACAAGGCAAAGGGGTGGGGAGCACACTTAGGGTATGACTACATGGCAGTTGACCTCACGATTTGTAACAGAGTTGGCACAGTTACATTTGATGTATTTTCCATTAACTACACAGCATACAGCTAATTGCAAGTAAGCCTGGTATTTTTTCAAGACCATTCATTGCTTTTTATTCAGCTGTCAGTGGCTGGTGTTTTTCTGTCATGGTTTTGCTTTCCTTGCTTTTTTTGGGGTGTGTATTTTGGCACATGTGATCACTTATATCAGCCCAAAAAGGGCAGTAGTGAGTGTGTCCTGAGGTGACATCTTTTAAAAAACAGCAAGTGACATAGTGTTGAATTAATAGAAAAATTTGTGAATCTGCAGTGCTTATCTGACATAGTGCTATACTGGAAAAGCGTAATGAAAAACTGCTTGAAGGAATGATGAAGCGCAGTCACCTGAGAGGGATATTCCTGCTTACTGGCATACCATGCCCTGCTCAAGGGTAATAAGAAAGGAGGAGGAGTGAATTTTAATTCTAGTGAGAATTGTAGCACTATAAAGGGCAATCTGGACCCTGTCTAGTCGCACCTACTAACCGGCTACTCTCTTCTCACGAGTTTCTAGTGCAGCATGAAGACAGCGCGGGGAGGGCTTCTGAATGATTTATAAAATCTTCAGAGCACAGTACTTTTTAAAAACAACCCTTTTATGTTTAGGGGGAAAAGGTTATATTTTATATTTTAAAATATGCTGTGTCTTATATGGGACACAGTGTACAATGAATTTAAACTGATCACTCAAGTATCAAGGAAAGAAATCACAAATAGTAGAAGTTGCTAATGAAGCTTTGCTTAGATACAACGTAAGAATATGGTAACAAATATCTATTTTATAATCCATGAAGTATTATTGAAGAGGATCCAAGTTAGTCTTTTGTGTTTCCAATTAGGCAAATCAATTACATTTAGAAGCAGACATTATTATTTTTAAAATAAAAGCATAGTTAAATTAGGGATTAGCTGTAGCTTTTATCAGACAGGAGAGCTTATCCATATTTAGTATTTTCTCTATCTTATCATATCATCCTTGGATAGTAAGACCAGAGCCTGGAATAATTACTTTTTTTTGGATTATAACTCCCAGCATCTCACTGCCAGCATGGCTTGGTCACCTTGCTTGTTGGGGATTCTGAGCGCGGTCGTTCAGAACAGTAGCTTGTCCAATATTTGGGTAGAACAATATTTGTCTGGTTTTTCCATTTGGCTGCAATTTGGAACATGGAGGACAATCAGCTCCTTTCAAAATGCTTGCAATCAGTTCCCTTCTGAAAACTATCAGATTCCTTCTGAATACTAAAAGAAGGGAAACAGCTTTCTTCCCAATTTCTACTTTGCCCATAGTCTCCAACGAGATAGGACCAAAAGGCAATCAAGACCTCCTATGTTGCTTAATAGATCTTTAGCCAGTATCTTTGCATCTTAGGAGAACCACCGGCATATACATGAACTTGGTGGGCCACTTTCCCCCCCCCCCAGTAATAATTCATGATTTGCTTGTTCGTAAAGAGATTTTCATGTGGCTTTACCTACCCAATGGGAAAACACACCCAACCACCACAAGTTCTCAGATACTAAAATATGTGGATTTGGAGTCCACGCCTGTTCTGTCTCATGCCACTTGTTTTACATCGATCTGTAAATCTCTCTCCTGAGCTTGATGGATTACTTAGCAAAGATAGGGAAGGTAATTATTTTAATGACATTAATTTTAACAAACTATGAGAGGTTCAGTTTGCTCCAGTTCTTTAATCTTAGTTTACAGACTATGAAAGCCTTTCATAATTGCATTGGAACGGATCTCCTATATTAAATGTCAGGGAGATTCCCAAATATTTCCAGATGTTATTCACCATTCGTATGGAAATTGGCATTGTCGGCCATGTCGCACCTTCCCAGAAAGGCTAATAGGCTTACTCTTCCATTTGGATGAATATACCTTAAAGCTAGACATTTTGCCATACTTAGGCATTACCTTCTGCACAACTGACAAAGAAGATTCAGGTGAAGCAAGAAGCTTTTGATTGCCAGACTGCCTGTGGGAAAACTGTGGTGCTGCTGATGGAATAAGAAGTGCTGCTGCCAGGAAAGGATTTCTGCCTCTCTCCACTAGCTGCTGCATTTTGGATGATTTTCTGGCAAACCATCCACTTGCCCCAGAGCAGAAAAGTTTTGGAAATCTCCATTATGATTATAGGTATGACATGGTCTACGTACATGTCGTTTTAAATAGTGACATTTGAACAAAGAAAAGTCTCTGTTCTGAGGAGTCTACAGTATCAGTTTTGACACTGGAAGTGGCTGATTAAAAAGGGGAAGGAAGTGATATATAGTAAATGCATCAACTGCAGCATGTAAGTCAGAACAGATTCAAGTGATTTGATCTGCAAAGCACTGTGCAAAATCATCACAGCGGGCAATTGTCAGCCCTTGACCACCTGAAGCAGCTCCACTGGAGGGTTCTGCTCAGACACAAATGTAGCAGAGAGGAATAATCTATTCGTTGCTACCACTGCCATGGAGTAGGCCTTCCAATGAACTCTAGCCTGTGTTGTATTGGATCTGCTCCAGGTTTTCCACCATCATTGCTCTAATCTTCATTTCACTTGTTTCATCAGCAATAGTTCCGCAGTAAACCAAGAAGCTAGGTTGGCTGCTCTCACTTAGGAGTGACCATGTCTACTGCTCTGGCCACCTCCCCATACAGATCAGCCAAGGCTTCAACAGGATCACTCGCCAAGGCAGCCGGAATGTGATGCTGGAAGTTGGGAGACTGAGGATAGAGAAAGGGAGATGCATTTCCACTCATCCTATGGTTAAACTATGGACTCTGTGTGGTGAGAACCATGGATGAAGATGGCTTTGAAAGAGGATTAGACAAATCAATGGAAGAACATCATGAGTAGTAATGGCTGCTATTCATGACGTTCATATGGTAGCTGCAGCATCAGAGGTAGTGTTCCTCTGAAGGTCAGGTGCAAGGCCAGTTCTACTGCTAGGCAGACTAAGGGGGTGGCTTTGGACAGCAGATGCTAGGAGGACAGAGCTGTATGCCAGGCTTGGACCACCTGCACCCCCAAGCTGTTCTCCTCAGATACTGTATGAGGAATGCCTCTCTACCAGTGCTGAAGAAAAATTATTCTACCAGTCCAGCCAGATGTACAGGATAAATCTGCCAGTCCAGCCAGATGTGCATGGCACAGGAGAGGTCACCCTTTTGATCTTCACCTTAAGCAGGAAAATATCTTGAGCCTTCCTTGGGCACTTGCCAGGGAACAACAGAAGAAAGGGATAATTCCCTTATGTCTGGTTTGCAGGCTTCCCAGAAGCATCTGGTTGGCTGTGATGGGAGACAGAATGCTGGGCTGGAGAGGCAATCCCTTTGAGCCAAGAAGGCTCTTATATTCTTACAGAGAGGCACAACTACCATAAGGAGGGGGCTTGGAAAAATGTCCCTTTATGGACAAGAACTCCCAGATTTTCCCCACTCAGCATGTCAACGTCCTCTAGCCAACATGGTGTTTCTAATCCAAAAAGTAACCTTTCCAAGCTTTGATCAGGAGTGCCATGACATGTAACTCTTCTGAGGGCTGCCATGTGTTTCACATGTAAATGAAGCCAGGGGAAGAGCAATACCCTTTAGTTTCAACTATGGCTGCCAATATTAAGTTTAAACAAACTATATATACATATGTGTGTATAAAGACACACATAGACACTGAAATGGTTTTGTGTTATTTTGTACTTGCTTGTACGGAGAAACCTTGCAGCCCACAATGGGAATGCTCCTCAGTCTCCTACATTTATCTCCAGGCATGATTTATATCTCCTATTTTCTCCAAATCAGTGATGGGAATGCATTCTTGAGGAATAAAAATAAGTACGAGAGAACTACACCCCATTAAACATTTTTATCTGCTTGCAGAATGGGGAAGCAGGGGATTTTCTGAGCCTCACACTTCTGAGACGGTTTGCACACACACAGAACCTCTTTCTCTTCCTCTTTTCAAAATTCAAATCAATTCAATGAATTCCAAAGCACTGCCAGGTAAATTACATGAATACGAAATGCTGCTTCGCATCAGCCTTCCAACAACTTTTTTCTCTTGTTTCAGGGTTGTAGCAACTAAAAGAGAGGATTTTGCATGGAGTTCTAGCTAGGTGGGTAGGAAACCTGCCATGACAGCTTTTGCAGATGGGAAGATGGGCAACCTGGACTTTGGCAGTCTCTCTTACTTAACTAGGTAAGCAGAACCATGAGAGTACAAAAATCTACATGATGTATTAAAATTGCTACTTTAAAAAAGGGTTAAGCAATGGGTGTTTGGATTGCTGTAGGAGGCCATGTTGGAGGAAAGTGTTACTTGGCACCTAGAAAGTCTTGCTCAGTATACCTGATCAGAGAATATTGTGAAGGGATTTTCCCCTTCCTTTCTGTTTAGTAAGCCAGTTATGCATCCTGCCAAAAGAGGAAACACATCACCACAAAGAGCAAAAAAGAGGGTATGGATGTACAGTATATGCTCATGATTAAGTTCCCCACCTAAGCTTTGGTAATTGTGAGCCACTCCCACAGCCTGTGGGTCCCTGTTTTCCTGGGCAGAAGTGGGTACCTTTTCTGGTAAAGATGAAGGAATGCGTACTTCCCCTGAACTAAAGGGGACCATAGTGCTAACCCAGCCAGTGTGCCTCGGAATATGTCACCGTGCTGCTTAATGTTGGCAGTGTGGTGGCAACATCCCTCCCCCAGCACCTTCCTCTTGAAACAAGGGGCCGGGGAAAGAGAGGAACAGCTCGTCTTCAAGATGGCTTGTACTTCTGAAAGGCCAAAAGTGGTAATGGTGGAAATGAGTACAAAAATAGGCCACATACAGCCTTGGGCCACATTATGCCCACTCTTGCTGTGAAAGCCTGGTCTCCAAACTCAGCCAGAGCAAGGCACTGGTGTGAAGAGTAGCAGTAGACCCCCTTTGCCTGTATTTCTTGGATATCCTCCTCCTGTGGCGCTTGTTCTAGTTCCTTTGGAAGCAGAACACTGACAGAAGGTGCCTCTAGTGCTACCAAGTATGCACTTTTAAAAATGCTGTCATTCTGTGTGACCACCTTTCCTATTGATGCAGCTGGCACAATTCTGTGTACACTTTTTTGTAAGTAAATCCTACTGAATTCAGTGAACTTACCTCTGAGTAAACATGTATGGGGGTGAGGACCAGGCTGTGTTGTTACAGTCATTTAGAAATCATATTTTGTTGAGCGATACTTTTCATTCAAAATCAGAGGGACGTGGGACACTTGCCTCTGCCGTTTGTCCAGAAATGTTACCCACATTATAACTCACCATTGGCCAGGCTGCCTAAGGCTGATGGGTGCAGGAGTTCAGCTACATCTGAAGGGCCACCTGGTCTCCAACTTGGCCTAGAAGGGTGGAGCTTTGTATCTCCAGCCTTATCCAAATAATCTCTTTTCAGTTCTTTGAGTGTGGATCAGAAGGACTGATTCTGGGCTTTTAAAGCATACTGCTTCCAGTCTGGAATAAAATGTGCAATTAAATTTTGTAGTTTGCTGTTATAATGGGTGAAACACTCTATCATTTACTGGCATCAGCAGCGGGCAGGGATTGCCAGTGCTGAGATATATTCAATTTTCCATATAATGGGTAGAAACAACCTCCATTATTGCAGCAATCTGTTGCCTTTTCCATTGAGGTTCCAACTTCCATTTTGCTAAATGAGCCAGTGCTGCTAGCCTCCACAAAATTTCTACCATCAAATACTGCTTGGTGAATGGCAATCTCTCTTATGCAAAAATGGAAGTGGGAGTGGGGGACTTCTGGCACCTTAAAGAAAAACAAATTTTATTTGGCATATGTCTTTGTGGAATAGAGCCTACTTTATTACCAAAGAACTGTCAATCAAGAAATCTGACTTTGAAAAAAGTTTTGACGATAAATATATGTATTTATTGATTGCATTTCCATGCTGCCCAGTAGCTGAAGGTCCCTGGGCAGTTCATAAAAGTTAAGATTAAAACTCTAAAATACAGACTGAAACTATGTTAACACTTGATGTGTTTCAAGTTAACTTGATGTGTTTCAAGTTAACACTTGAAACACAGACCAATCGTAGATTGAATTGTTCATGAATGTCCATATAGGTCCATATAGGAAGAGAGCCAGTTAGGACAGGAGTATGGTAGACCATAATATTTATGATAAAGGATTAGAAATATCCATCCCTTTGATAATTTGATATGTCTTTAAATCTCAGAAACAAAAATGTAGCAATAACATTGTGGAACAATTTTTATAGTAATAGTAGTAACAGGTTTGAGGGATAAAATAACGTCTTTAGTAACTTCATTGCAAAGTAAATATTCCATTCGATTCACAAAGCTTTGGGTGAAAAGGAATTTGAAGAGTAAGGCTGAACTGAAGCTACTCATAATTGTTCATGAACTTCTTTGGCAATGCTGAAAAACGCATCTTTTTCACTCTTGCAAAAATGGCTACCTGTTCATTTACTTGATGCTCTGTTTGCCTTTTAAATTGACCTTTTGCCCAGTGACATCATTCCACAGTGAACTATGACTGACAGTGTTGCATTGTAACATTATTCTGCTGAGATTACAATTCCTGACAGTTTGGAATTATTTCTATTAACTAATCTAAGAAGAATTGCCTTGAATGCCAACAAGATTCATTTGTGCAGTGACATCATAACAGAGCCAAATCTGATTGGTGATAGCATTATTACATCATCTTATTATTATGTGCTCTGCTGAGCAATATGATTCTTGGGTTGTGAGGACAGGTCTTTACTGTTTCATCAATCTTATTATACATGCATTTTTAGACCTTTTAAATATTGTTGCCACTATTTTTTGTTGTTTTCATTGTCGTGTTTTAAGCCACTTTAAGACTATGTTAGTACTATTGCTGAATGGTGTGCATAAAAACATGTTAAACAAACAGACAAACAAAGAAACTAACAGACAGATAAACAAACAAAGTCTCCCACTGACATGGACTCATCCATGTGACTAACCCAGTGGAAGTATAAACCAGAAGCAACTGCTTATAAAATCTGTGTCACTAAATAGATGAAATCCTACAGTCTCCTCTCTAAACCTGCTTTACAGGTCTAGGAAATCTTTTGGACCAGGTTTTCAAGGTTGCATGGGAGGCTGCAAGGGAGAATGGAAGAAAGTTGCACAATAGACGGGGCCATGTAATGATGAGGATGTTGGGTTAGGGGCTTGGGAGGCTGAGGTTCCAATTTCCAGTCTGCCATGTAACTGAGTGTCTCAACTATATTTACCTCCAGGAATGATATAAGGACAAAGTGTGGAAGGGGAAGAGCCAAATTGGGGCAGAACAGAGCAATTTACCTTGAGTTAATTGGGTGAAAGGTGGGGCATAAATGTAACAAGTAAAAATAAATAAAATAAACAGAATCTTAGACTTGCAGAAATAAGAAGGTCCTCTTGGGGTCATCAAGCCCAACCCTCTTCCAATGAAGGAAGCTAGAACATTCTTGACAGAGGGCCATTCAATGTATGTTTAAAGACCTCCAGTGGAAGAGAGTTCCCACCTTTCCAGGTAATCCAGTCAACTGTCATACAGCTCTCACCAGCAGGAAGTTCTGCCAAGTGTTCACACCAAATCTCCTTTCTTGTAATTTGAATCCCTTTTAGTCCCGTCCTCAGTAGCAACCAAAACCAAGTTTGCCCCATCTTCCATGTCACAGCCCTTCCAATATTTGAAGATAGTTATCATTTCATCTCTCACTCTCCTCTTCTTAACTATAGTTTTCCTAATCGTTCTTCATATGGTTTCATTTTCAGATCCTTAACATCCTGCTTGCCTCCCCTAGACAGCTTCAGGTGTGTTGATACCATTCTTAAACAGTTGTGCCCTGAACTCAACACAGGATCCAAGTGAAGTGTAGCTAAAATAAAATAGAGTGGTACTATTACTTTCCTTGATATGAACACTGCATCTCTGTTGATGGAGCTTAGATTTATATTTTTGTTTTGTTTTGCTCTGCTTTACACTATTGGCTCATCTTTAGGTTGTGGTCTAGTAAGAGCCCTAGATCTTTTTCTACAAGTACTGTTGGTAAGGCAAGTGTCACTCGTCTTATAGTTGTGCATCTGTTTTTCATGCCTCGGGATAAACATTTGGTCCTGTTGAAACTCTTAACATTTGCTTGGACCCGGTTCTCTAATATGTTGAGGTCTTCTACAATCTATCTTCTGAGCTACCCCTTATGGTCTGAGGTCATCTACAAATTTGAGGAACATCCCTCTTAAATGGAGTGATGTTGGATTAATACAGGAGGATGCTGTTAGGCAATATTCAACCACTATAAGGCAGGATGCTCTTTATTACATGAAAAGTATAGTTTTCTCTATGTCGAATATAAAGATTGCTTCTTGCAGTTAACAGGCGTGTGAGAATATATTTGTGTCTATGCAGGGAAAAATCAAGACAAGAATCTAGGCAAACTTATGCAATTAAATTCTGAAAATAACAAGGAGAGCACAAGAGAGAGCCAGATGATCACCTGGAGAGGAATAATGATGATGATAATTGTGTGCGGTAAAGTCAATTCCCACTTATGGTGACCCTTTCCAGAGTTTTCTAGGGAAAAAGTACTCAGAAGTGGTTTACCATTCCCTTCTTCAGGAAGCACCCTGGGACTGCACAGCTTGCCCAAGGCCACAAAGGGTGTCTCTTCTGGGTTGCATAGTGGGGAATTGAACTTCCAACCTCTAACTCCACAGCCAGATACCTAAGGAGAGAAATAGGCCTCTCAAATAGGAGACATGGATATGATAACATTTTGAGCTAAGGGAAATCATTTTTATTACTTATTAGTGCTGAAGACCTCCAACAACTCATGAATTGTTTTAACAAGGCCTGCCAAGACTTTGGACTAACAATCAGCCTGAAGAAAACACAAGTCATGGGCCAGGGCGTGGACTCACCTCCCTCTATTACCATCTCCACGCAAGAATTGGAGGTTGTTCATGACTTTGTGTACCTTGGCTCAACGATCTCTGACACTCTCTCCCTAGATGTCGAGCTGGATAAACGCATTGGCAAAGCAGCTACCATGTTCTTAAAACTCACAAAGAGAGTATGGCTCAATAAGAAGCTGACGGCATATACCAAGATCCAGGTCTATAGAGTCTGTGTCCTGAGCACACTCCTGTACTGCAGTGAGTCCTGGACCCTTTGTGCACGGCAGGAGAGGAAGCTGAACACGTTCCATATGCGTTGTCTCTCTCACATTTTTGGTATCACCTGGCAGGACAAAGTTCCAAATAGAGTAGTCCTAGATCGAGCTGGAATTTTTAGCATGTATACATTACTGAAACAGCGACGTCTACATTGGCTTGGGCATGTTGTGGGAATGGCTGATGGTCGGATTCCAAAAGATCTCCTGTATGGAGAATTAGTGCAGGGAAATCGCCCCAGAGGGAGACCACAGCTGCGATACAAGGATATCTGCAAGCAGGATCTGAAGGCCTTGGAAATGGACCTTAACAGATGGGAAACCCTGACATCTGAGCATTTAGCCTGGAGGCAGGCGGTGCATCACGGCCTCTCCCATTTTGAAGAGACCCTTGTCCAGCAGGCCGAGGCAAAGAGGCAGTCACGAAAGCAGCAAAATCAGGGAGCTAGACATGGTACAGATTGTATTTGTCTTCAGTGTGGAAGGGATTGTCACTCTCGAATTGGCCTTCTCAGCCACACTAGACGCTGTTCCAAGTCCTCCATACAGAGCACGATACCATAATCTCTCGAGACTGAAGGATGCCTAATCTAATCTATATATCTTGCATAAAGAATAGATCTATATGTGTCTCAGGTTTCAAAGATGAATTAAAATAATGACACCATGAACCTTTGTGTTTGAAGAGTCTTGATAATTGTGGGTTTCATCTAGAGCTTATAAAAAACAATCTGTTCTATTTACAGTCCCAAGACATCCCCCATAGTTAATTACCACTATAGTTGCCATTTTACCTCAACACCCATAACAGAGCACATGGCACAACGTGAGGCAACACCAGAATCACGTGATGTTGGTCCTTCACCATTTTGTGAGTCCACAGCCTCATAACTATAAATGTAACTAAAAGGTTACAATCACACTGCACAAGAGGTGACTGTTAAAATGCAATTATAAGCAAAGCTGATCCAAGACCTCTTGAAACCTAAATTTAAGCAAGAAATGGCATCTCTTCCCACAAAGTCATGGTACATAATCCTCAAGGCAAGATCAAGGCCAGCCCAGTTATTCTGGCACCAAGGCAGAAAATCCCACAATCTCATGGCTCTTAGCAGTAAAAATACAACAGCAATACATTGTTTTTGAAGAAGTAGATTGCAATCTGTGACAGCTCACACAGAGACAAATTGTTAGTATTAAATGTGCCACATTTGTTTTTGGTTTTGTTGCTGCTGAAACAGACTAAAAGGGCACCTCTCTGAAAACAACAAATTAATGACTGATAATTTTCTGCCATTTAATAGCACCCAAAATTGCTGCCTCACTCGGCTTAAAGGGCTGGCCAGGATCCCCATTCAATGTGACCTCTTACCTCTTAGTTATTGGGAAAAGAAATGAATTAGAAGTGGTGGGTATTTCAAACTTGCGATTTAACAAGCTTTCATTTTGTTGTGGCTTCCACAGAGTTCTCTCCCCATTGGTTTTCCAAAGGGGGTGTCATATTTTTTTTACTTCAGTTTCTAGAATCTTTAAGTATCCAACATTGCTATATTTTTAAAAGGACCCTCTAACTATAACAGTTGCATAGGTGAGGGTAGTTCGACAAACAAGCGTCTTTTTTCCCCTTTGTGGCTGCAGTGCCAGGCATGATAAACCCTCTCAGTTAGACCTCATTCAGCTACATGGGTTTTTTAAGTGCCAGGCCCTGCTACAGAAGGGTTGTTCTGCCCTTTTCTGTGCAGAATTTAATTTCTTGCCTACTATTCAGTTGCACAAGTTTTTTTTATCTGCCATTTTCATAAAGTGTAAATTAAGTAAATGATGTAAATGATATGCAAATTATGTAAATATCATATAGCAGAATATGTAAATTAGCCTTTCAGATAATCCTTTAAGTTAATTCTTGTATTTCACTCTGATCAGAATGTTAAAGAGCTTTTAATAAATAAATAAAACCATGCCCTTTCTCCTTAGCCTCAGGTTTTCTTTCCCTTTGCTTTCTTATAAAGCTTCCAGATTATTGTGTTGTTCCACGGCACAATTTAAACACACATACTGGCCTACACATGCTTCTTCTTCGAAGTAGTCTTCAGTTCCCACTCCCTCCAAACTGAAGAAGAAATAAACATTAAAAAATTAGCTGGGGGACTAGAAAGAGACAGGCACACAAAATCTCACAGAATGAACTCCACCTTAAGATAAAAACAAAACCCTTTGTATGTCTGTTCAGATGTTGAGCTGAATTTACTCCCAGGTAAGTGTATAGGATTGCAGCCTAAATTAGTGTGCTGGAAAAATAAATAAAAAATGATCACACCAGATATTTTCCCTTAAAATTATTAAAATTCATAGCTCAGAGGTGTGAATACTTCTTTAAGAAAGGTACTTATGTTATCCCCAAAATAGCACCAGTACCATGTGATGGTTTCTGTTGCTATGGTTACTACACATTTGTTATTTAATAGCAAAGAAAAATAGATGCACAAACCATGCTAATTATAACTGGTACAATTTTTCCCCAAATGTTTTAGATGAATATGCCTACATGTTTTATGCATTAGAGATAGGAATGTCCTTCTCTAAGAATTCTGTATTTTGGGGGTAGTATTTTAGTACCTGCCTGGGAAATACTGATGTGGTAATTTTAACAAAGAATATAAAGGGACTGAACAATTGTAGACAAGGATTATTTTATATAAAGTACACCAGTTTTCTTTTCACCTATGAGACGAATGATAACATAGGGTTACAAAAGGTTTCATAATCTACTGAGTTCCTGTTATTGTAGCTTTAAAAAAAAATTAAAACTGAACATATGTATGGACAGTCAACTATGACTGCAGAAAAATATCAGAGGAAGTAGAGACTTTCAAAACAGAAAACAATAATCCCTGGTCCAATGCAACTTTGTGTCTGTGCTGCAGTAGGGTAATGATGATGATGATGATAGAACTGCAGAGCTGGAAGAGACCCTATGGATCATCGAGCCCAGCCCTTGTCAAGGAGGCATAGTGAGGAATCAAACTCCCAACCTCTACCCAAAGCACTGAGCTATGAAGAACTCTAATGAGATTAGAAAAAAGAATAGTTATTTTGGGGGGTCTGCCCCTCCCACCACCCCTTAATCAGTATGGCCACAGGGATAGAAATGTTCTTACCTCAGATCTCAAAAGGCTGTGCTTCACGATATATCGATATGTCAGAACTTTGGATCCCGAGGACCGGTACCTTTTCTATGTAGCAACATGAAACTGCTGCATAATGTCAGCCTGAGACCTATATTTTAAAAATACACTCGGAGAAATCCAGACTGTTTACATATGTCAAATCTAGGCACTCTGAAATGCATACAGTCTTGAATGTAATTAGAATGGCCAGATTCTAAAACTAATGGGAAGGCACAAAACCTAAAACACACAATGTTAACTTTGTGGGCTTATTATCACACCACCATGGCAGTAGCATTGCCAGTGGCAGTTTTTTAAAAGGGCTGAAATGCCACAGTGTAGCCTCTTAACATTTGGATTCTTGGTCTGTGCAGTCCTTGTAAAGTCAACAAATTAACTGTATAGCATGTATCTGGTAAGAAAATGGTCAATTATTGAAACTTCAGATGAGCTCATGTACAGAGCAAATCTGTCCAGCAGCTTTCAGGCCTGTTATATTGTGTGGGAGGGAGTAGATACACTACTTTCTTGGAGGACACATGAAAAGTGGGGAGACTTGTCTGCTTATTGCTTAGCAGGATTCTTTGCTTTATTGCTTCCAGAAGGGTTTGTTTGGAGTATATGTTGTCTGGTTGGTTTTCACCGAAACAAACTGGAAACATTTGATGAAACCCAGTCTGAAGGACAGATGGTGTTTGAAGTTGTAGAGAAATGGGCTTTAGATACTAAGGACCAAAAACATTTGAGCCAGTTAATTACTTTGTGGCCTTGTCAGAAGCTGTTTTCTTCAGGGGCTGTTTTGTGGCCCTGAAAACAGGCACAAAATAATTAAGTGGCCCAAACACATTGGGTTCTTCGAGTGAATAAAACCCATTTCTCTATACGTATCTTGAGACTTTGTCTTTGGATTGGGCCTGCTCTGCTGTCAGCCAAGGGTGGGCTTGTGAGACAGGAGAATTTCATAGCAGCCTATATGAGGGCAATGGGCTACAAACCAAAGCTTGGAAAAGTCCTGCCCCGACCTCCAATTTTTTAAAATTACAACTTTCAGAATCTCCCAGTGAAGCGAAAGTTGAAGTGCAGAAAAGTAATTTTTCAAATCTTCAATACAAATAATGAAAAAACATACAAAGTGACTAATATTGTAACACATTTTCATCTTTTAATGTCATTTATACTTAGATTGGAAATAATTATGATTGTGTGGAGTTTTTTATTTATTTATTTATTGGATTTCTATCCCGCCCATCTAGACCAAAGGTCTATCTACTCTGGGCGGTTTACAAATTTAAAAACAATTAAACCAAAAACATATATTATAGGTCCAAGATGGCGAAGTATAAGAAATTAAGACATGGCAGGAGGGAAAGCCTGCCCAAATAGCCAGGTTTTAAGTCTATTCTTGAAAACACCCAGAGAGGGAGCCAGGCGGATCTCCACTGGCAAGTTGTTCCAAAGGCGAGGGGCCACTGCTGAGAAGGCCCTATTCCTCGTCCTTTCCCTCTGGACCTCCCTCGGTGTTAGGCCCCTCAGCCGCCCGGCCTGGCTGGAACAAGTGACTCTGGCAGAACTGGATGGGAGAAGGCGCTCTGCCAGAGTTTTGGAAGGGTTTTGAAAGAGTTTTTTGTTTTGGAAGGCTGACCGCCGAAGAATTGATGCTTTTGAATTGTGGTGCTGGAGGAGACTCTTGAGAGTCCCCTGGACTGCAAGGAGAACAAACCTATCTATTCTGAAGGAAATCAACCCTGAGTGCTCACTGGAAGGACAGATCCTGAAGCTGAGGCACCAATACTTTGGCCATCTCATGAGAAGAGAAGACTCCCTGGAAAAGACCCTGATGTTGGGAAAGTGTGAAGGCAAGAGGAGAAGGGGACGACAGAGGACGAGATGGTTGGACAGTGTCATCGAAGCGACCAACATGAATTTGACCCACCTCCAGGAGGCAGTGGAAGACAGGAGGGCCTGGCGTGCTCTAGTCCATGGGGTCACGAAGAGTCGGACACGACTTAACGACTAAACAACAACAAATATGCACAATATACATATATTAAAAAATAAATAAAATATTTATAAGCGACCACTTTCAGAATTTCCCACTGGGAAGTTTCTGGAAATTGTAGTCCAAAAAAAGAGAAAAATTTCCAAATTGTGGCACAAACCATGCCTGTTAGCTGGTTTATGTATTAGGCATAGATACCAGCTCAGATTGCTCCATATGCACACAAAGCCACTCCTCACTGTCCAACACAACTGTGGGGTATAAATCTGCATGAATATCACAAATACCTGAAGGAGGCCAATGACACAGTTCTACCACACCCAACTGGCACTGTCTCCTCCAGACACAACACCAAATGTATGCTGAATTCAAATTCATAAATTTCTTCATAAATGGGACAGAAAGAACTTAAATTTTTTAGAAAGAAAAATGAAAAATCAAAGGTTATAGGTATGTCTATCCAAGCAGAGAACTTTGATTTCTTAGCTCTTTAAAGTCTTACTTTGAATCCCTGGAAATTCAGCCACATTTGCAATGAGTGATAGCATCCTGATCTTTCCTTTGGCAAGCTCCTCACTGTTAATTGCTACATGGCCGCCAGGTACATGATTCTGTGAATCTAGATTGGTCTTTAGACTGGTAAGCATATGGACTATTGAATCTTGTGTGCAGCAATGGGCAAAAGTTTTATTTTTTTTTTACTAAGAACTTACTCAAAACCCAGAACTTTCTTGATAAATGGAAAGAAAAACATTGATGCTTCTAAAAAGTGCCCAATGCAGAAAGCCAAACTGACAAATCAATCCATCCTTAGTTTTAGTCTTGGATTCTTGAGCCTTCTTGGTGAGAAAGAAGTGGGAGGCTCATCTTTAGAACACCATTATTATAACCAGGTAATCACTGGCATGTACCAATGAGAGCTGTTGGGAGGCGGAGCCAGAGAAACTAGAAGGGAGGGGTGAGTCAGAGTCTAGAGAGTTCAGTCAGAGAGACAGAGAAGAGAGAAAGAGTTTTTCGGGTTTGAGGCAGAGAGAGTGTTTAAGGAGTGATTAGTCAGAGTGTGACCTGTATTAATTAAGACAGAAGAGGTCAAAGTAAAATACTGAAGCTTTGTGTAACTTTAAGAATGTGCTTAAGAACTAGTCCTAAAACAACTTGTAATCAATAAACCTGTTTCTGTTTAAAAGTTCAGTACTGAATGGACCTCAGTCTTTCATAGGAAATATAGGTTGATAAAGAGATCAACTGGTGGCAGCGTGTTAAAGGGTGTGTTGGGATACCTTCGTGAGCTCTGTGTTTGGTGAAACAAGCAGGGGCCACGGGGTAAACAATCACTGTCCCAGGCAATAAGTTTCCCATTCTCATAAAAGCAGGTGTCTTGAAACTGTCCAAAAATAACTTGCTTTAATGGTAAAGCCACACCCTCATCCTAAATCTGTTTATTTGAACACAAGTTCCTTTGATTTATTTTAGCTGAAGGAACAGCATATCATTTTGAACACACCCAACCTCATCTGATGTTGGAAGCTAAGCAGACCTGGCAGTGGTGGGAGGTAAGCATCCAAGTGTTTACTGGGTTTTCAGATTAGAACTAAGAAAGAATCTTGCCTGAAAACTTGAAGATTTGGTGTTGGTCAGAATAGACAATGCTGGGCGAGATGAATCATGGGTCTGACTGTGTATAACTTAAGGAAACACCCTACATTCCTATGCCTTCGTTAGATCATGTAGACATGTAAGATTTCCAAATGGCTGAAATGAGGAATAGGATGCCTTCATTTATGCCCTTGTTTCTTTCTGTCACACCAGTTTCCATCCAAAGTCGGCCCTTGGTTGCTGTATTTCAGTCGTTCCAGCATGTCAGTGATATTGACTGAAAAGCCTTCTGTGCAGCCTGCTGTCAGACTGATTGATACCAGCTATAATAATATCAAATGTTATGGCATCATAATTCCATTTGAAGTAAGAAGCAATCTTTGATCTTTTACTATCGAGAGATTACAATATATCCTTTGATAAATAATACCCTTCCACTGGTATTGTCGAACAGTGCCATTGTGAATTGTTAAAACAGCTACGATCTTAATTGCAAACCCCCCAAATTCAGGGGGTGTAACATTTTGAGAACAAAAGGACCCAGAGGGTGTCACTTGCCAGAATTATGGTGCAAGCAAAGCACAATACATACCACACAGATGGGAAATTTATGTCAGTGGGTAGGGGATTCCTTCTCAGAAAGGCCATTGTTAACAGGAAATAATGAACTAGCAGATAGTTTGACTGGAGAGACTTGTAACTGCAATTTGAGCTGTGACAGATTCTTAGGAAAATTGTGTGTGTGGTGTGCTGTGTTTGATGTGTGAACTCTGAGCTTTTGAGCAAAGCAGGCAATGTGTGTGTGGAGGAGGAGGAATAGGAGGAAGAAGAAAAATATATGGAAATGTCCACTTTGTGAATGTGGCCCTACCATTGGGAAGAGAGAGGCAGTTGCCTCAGGTACTAGACACTGAAGTACGCAAGAGGTTGTCCCAAAGAGGCTACCTTGTCCTGCCGAAGAAACCTGTTGCTATTTTGGAGGGGAAGAGCATGGGGTGTGAGGGAGGATGTCAAGCCACTGTCAGTGTTCAAATAAGATTCAACTGCTAGGCAAGCCACCATCTGCACAGAGAATTGGGAGGTGCCATCTTGTTCATTGCCACAGGGAGCATAATGTCTAGGGTGGATCATGCTGGATTTGGTGAGAAGTGTAGAACTGAGGGAGGTCCTGTGGGCCATCTAGGTCAACCCTTTGCATGACATGAGAAGGTGTTAGGTTATAAAAATGTTTCTTTTTCATGTGTACAATTATATTCTTGAAAATTGGGGAGAAGTTGTCTTTTTGTTGATCAGCCTCAGGACCTGCTGGCTAGGAACCTGTTCTGAGAAAGTGGGAAGAAGAGCTTCAAGAGTGACATAAAGGGCAAATAAATCAGTAGTGGGCAGTTCTGGCTTTGTGCTGCAGCCGACAAGGACAGGTGTTTCCTCAATTTAGCTTGGAGAGGATGAGCCATGTGTCTGCACTGATTTTACTTCCACAGTGCACACCCGTGAAACTCTATGAACAGGTGGACATTTTCTTCAATGAATTTATTGGCATGGTAAGTTATTTAAAACAGATGATGAAATAGAAGCTCCCTGTAAAAAAAAAAAAAATCCAGACATTATGAACACCTCAATAACATGGTGGTGGAAAATCATTCCCTATTTAGGCAACAAACTTTAAAACAAAAAGGACCAGGGAATTAGTGATTTTGCAAAATAGGATTGGCTGGAGTCATCAGAATTCTCTGCTACTTTAGACTGGCATTAAATGCCTGAGCAGATTGCCTATAACTAATTACTAATGTCTTCTCCAGCTCAGGAGCCAGTGTTGTTTGGCTCTGTTGCCCAGGCATGTTTACACTATGGCTAACCTTAGTTTAAAAGAACAGGATAAAATAATACACACGGCAATTCAGTTCACAGCATCCTAATGTAAATTAACTGAAGCATCCTATGCTGTGGGCTCATTTTCCACCATAAAAGTAGTAACCATCTGTGGAAAGTGTAGAGGTGGGAACCTTTCTGAAGGTTAAGTCAGTCACTGAGAACAACAAACTCCTTCATGATACACAAGATGGTGATTCGCCTACCAGATAGGTCTGTTCATTTTTTGTTCATTTCACACATGTGATCCTTCTCTCCATCCTGTTCTCTTTGTATGGAGATTTCTCCAAAATCATGAAGTTAACCTTTCATATTATGGATGTCAAGGAAGAATATGGCAGGTTGGCATCCCCCCTCCCCCCCACCATATTTCATTACAAAGGAACCCGAGAGAACCTGATTCTAATCTTCACTTAGCAGTGGAGTTTAAAAAACAAACAAACCTGGGTACATAAGTGACATGAGACCAGACATGGTGGGGGCATCTCTCAAAATAATTTTAGGGAAGGATACCCTTCCTGCTTTGGCGCCCTCCATGCTCAGGTCAGTGGATTATTAGCTCTCAGTATCATAGAGTTGTTGTGAGGATAAAATGTAGATTAGTAATCACATGAGCTGCTTTGGAATCAAAGGAAGAATAGCATATAAATGTAGTAAGTACTTGTAGTCATAGCAATAATAATAGCAATGATGTCTATTGCAGTAACAATAACTCATACAACAAATTAGATCATGGCTTCTCAAATGCAGAACATTTAGGGTAGCTTTGGGTTGCTCCCCTTTCCCCAAAATATTTACAAACCTCTCCTAATTCTGAGAGGAGGTGATGGCATTCCAGTTGAACTATTTAAAATCTTAAAAGATGACGCTGTTAAGGTGCTACACTCAATATGCCAGCAAGTTTGGAAAACTCAGCAGTGGCCAGAGGATTGGAAAAGATCAGTCTACATCCCAATCCCAAAGAAGGGAAGTGCTAAAGAATGCTCCAACTACCGTACAATTGCACTCATTTCACACACTAGCAAGGTTATGCTCAAAATCCTCCAAGGCAGGCTTCAGCAGCATGTGGACCGAGAACTCCCAGAAGTACAAGCTGGATTTCGAAGGGGCAGAGGAACTAGAGACCAAATTGCTAACATGCGCTGGATTATGGAGAAAGCCAGAGAGTTCCAGAAAAACATCTACTTCTGCTTCATTGACTACGCAAAAGCCTTTGACTGTGTGGACCACAGCAAACTATGGCAAGTTCTTAAAGAAATGGGAGTGCCTGACCACCTTATCTATCTCCTGAGAAATCTATATGTGGGACAGGAAGCAACAGTTAGAACTGGATATGGAACAACTGATTGGTTCAAAATTGGGAAAGGAGTATGACAAGGCTGTATATTGTCCCCCTGCTTATTTAACTTATATGCAGAATACATCATGCGAAAGGCTGGACTGGAGGAATCCCAAGCCGGAATTAAGATTGCCGGAAGAAATATCAACAACCTCAGATATGCAGATGATACCACTCTGATGGCAGAAAGTGAGGAGGAATTAAAGAACCTCTTAATGAGAGTGAAAGAGGAGAGCGCAAAAAATGGTCTGAAGCTCAACATCAAAAAAACTAAGATCATGGCCACGGGCCCCATCACCTCCTGGCAAATAGAAGGGGAAGATATGGAGGCAGTGACAGAGTTTACCTTCCTGGGCTCCACGATCACTGCAGAGGGTGACAGCAGCCACGAAATTAAAAGACGCCTGCTTCTGGGGAGGAAAGCGATGACAAACCTAGACAGCATCTTAAAAAGCAGAGACATCACCTTGCCGACAAAGGTCCGCATAGTCAAAGCTATGGTTTTTCCAGTAGTGATGTATGGAAGTGAGAGCTGGACCATAAAGAAGGCTGACTGCCGAAGAATTGATGCTTTTGAATTGTGGTGCTGGAGGAGACTCTTGAGAGTCCCCTGGACTGCAAAGAGAACAAACCTATCCATTTTGAAGGAAATCAACCCTGAGTGCTCACTGGAAGGACAGATCCTGAAGCTGAGGCTCCAATACTTTGGCCATCTCATGAGAAGAGAAGACTCCCTGGAAAAGACCCTGATGTTGGGAAAGTGAAGGCAAGAGGAGAAGGGGACGACAGAGGACAAGATGGTTGGACAGTGTCATCGAAGCTACCAACATGAATTTGACCCAACTCCGGGAGGCAGTGGAAGACAGGAGGGCCTGGCGTGCTCTGGTCCATGGGGTCACGAAGAGTCGGACATGACTAAAAGACTAAACAACAACCTAATTCTGAAACTTTCTACTTTTTAAAACCTTGGTTCTCTCTCTCTCTCTCTCTCTCTCTCTCCCTCCCCCTCTCTTTACCATATTTTTTTTTGTCAATGGCTATTCTTCCGCTCCCTGTCAGAACACAGAGCTATGTAGTCCAGTCTTGTCTTCTCACAGTGTGGACAACCAGCTGCTGATGGGGAACCCATGAGCAGGATACAGTACCAGTGTAACAGCATACATACAATATACCCTGCCTATGCTCTCTGACAACTGGTATATAGAGACATATTGCCTCTGAGGCTGGAGAGAGTATAAGTTCATTGCAACTGAACTTATTCATTACCGATAACCCTAGTCACTCTTTAAAGCCATGCACGTTGGTGGCCATCACTATATCTTGTGGTAGCAAACCCCAACGGTTTAACTGTGCTCCATGTGAAGAAGTTTCCCCCCGTACTTGAAAATACCATCTGTCCTGAATCTCCAACCATTCAGCTCCAGTGGGTGGCCCAAAGTTCTGCTGCTATGAGATGAGAGACAGACATCTCTGCATCTATGTGCTCAGTATTTCTGTGTCTCTCTTTATTCACCCTTTTTCTAAGCCAAGCAGCTCCTAACGTTACCTTTCCTTATATGGAATTGTGATCCCCCCCTACTTTTCTATACTCTTTCCATCTGTAACATCTTCCCCCCCAATGCAATGACCAGAACCATAGATTTATATGAGACTAGAATGATATGCCAAGTTTATTTATTTATGTATTTATTTATTTTTACTCCTCTTCTGATTCTGTTGAACATGGAATTTGCCTTTTTTATATAGCAACTACTGAGCAGAAGCTCTTTGAGCTATAGAATCCCAAGACACCAGTCTTCGGAGGAAAATTAGCTGCTGTTCAGTGGAATGGCCATAGCTGTTATAAGCAATCATCTCCCCTTCCAGACTTTTTCTGCCTAGAAAGAAGTGCTAGAATTTAGATTTTGTTACTTCCAGCTCAGATGCCATCAGTGCTCACAGGAAGGTGGGATCCCCCTCCCCCTGATACACTTCACCTTACACTTGCTTATAATGAATCTCATTGGCCATTTAAATGCCTGTTCCTTCAGGTTGGCGAGATCTTTTTGGAGCTCCTTGCATTCATTTATCCTTATAATTTCCCTAAATAATTTGGTGTAATCAGCAAGCAGAGTCTCCTCACTATCCATTCCTAATGCTAGGTCATTTATGAAAAAAGCTGAATAGCATCAGTCCTAAGACAGAACCCTAAGGGAACCCTCTCCTGTGAGAACTGCCACTTCCTCTGCTTCCTATTCATTTATCAGCAAAAGCTGGGATTGTGTTGGCACCAAATACATACTGAGGTGGTACTTTTAGAGATCAACCCCCCCCCGGTACAAAAAGTGCACACATAAAAATACACAAGCTTTTGGAAGCATTTCCTTTTGATCAGATGAAATGTTAAAAGCAAGCAACATTGAGGGAAGGATGAGAAGTGGGGAGAACTGCTGTATATCGTTCTAAAGTGCAGTGGAGAAGTGATGTGTCTGACGAAGGAATGGGTGTTATTAGGGGATGCAGTGTTAGGTTTCTCACAGGATAGCCTTTAGATTTACTGAGGACTGGAAACTTAGAAATTTTAGGTCTTCGATCTTAAACACAGTGTAAGTCTGCAGCCAATTCAAAACTGCATCCATCAAGTTTGTACATATGTGTTCCTCTGTTGATTAAGAAACACACTTTTCACTCTCTGCAGTGGAGTTAAGTCTAGGTTTCCTCTGCCCATGTTTTGTACATAAAACATGAAGGAACACACCCCTACTAGCCAATTACAATAACATATGTTCCAATTAATCTGGCAGAAAATGTAATAAAATTTCCAAGCATATACTGTAGCAGAAAAAGTCCTGTTGAAAAAGGATCATCACAGCTTCTGCAAAGTTTGAGTCTTGACTCATTCATATCTCAATGTTTATTTGAGACTGTCAATAAACATATTGGTAGGAGTTATGTGGTAGAAATTGGGGGTAACAACATGGCCATTTGTCCCATTGTTTGGTCTGCTGTGGGGATGGGCTGGTTTCACTCCTTTTGCTGGTGACCAGATGACATAAGTGTCAGCATGAGCCAGCCCATCCCCAGAGTGTTCCTACCCATTCATTTTTGGGTGCCTGTCAAGGACTATATAGGTGCAGGTAGGTTGCTCTGTTTTGGTCCATTTCCAGCACGTGCAATCATTGAGACTGAACCCAAGTGGAGCTTGCTGCTTTAAATTTCCCTTCTGCTATCAATTTCCCAATATTATCAAGCAGCTTAAGAAAACAGCTTAGCCACTTCACAATATCGGGAAATTTAAAATTTCCTCTGCCCCTTTATGGAGGGATGGAGAAAGGAAGCAAAATAATTTTTTTAAAGCCTATAAGCACTGATGTATTATACCTTTTAGGGGGGGAAAATTAAAAATTGAAAGCTTCCTCCCAGAAGGAGCAGGAGAGAGGAGGGGGCAAGGAAGGGGATATTTTTTGTTGCTTTATTTTGTTTTCTTAAGGGAAGTGGGCTGAATAAGGGTGCTTGAGGTGCATATGCCATGTGGATGCAAGGATCGCACCAACTACATAACCAACTGGCAGGGGCCAGGCCTTCCTTGGCTCAGAGGGAACCGGGGGTCATGGACGCACTGCCCATTCAGATATATAGAGGGTGTTTTTTGAACAGCTAAGACACTCAGGAAGTATTGCACACCTTTCTTTCTTACTTTTTTTTAAAAAAATTAATGGCAAGAGTCCAGAGAAGCCAATGGTGGAAATGTCACATCTTTGAAGGTAAGCCCTTCTCTAGCGGAGCAAAATCTAGAAGACTGCAGATTGAAGTTCCCAGAATTCTGTCTGCGGAACTCTTGGAGAATACTGGCAATCCAAAAAAATGAAGGAGCACACCTCTTCTCCAGTATTTCCCTCGATCCCCTGTGGACCCTCTCTTCAAATATTGGTCTTGGTATTTTTCCAATTCTGTAGAGCATCTTAGGGACATGCTACATATTTAATTAGAAGACCAGAAAGCTCACACTTGAGTTTGGTGCAGACTCTCTCATGGATACAGTCTGGAACTGGTGATGTCTGTTTGTAATTTTCCAATAAATTCTAGAATATGCTTTCTTGTCTCTGCTATATCATTCCTTATTATTCCTTCCTGGAAACATAAGTTCCTGGCAGGTATCTGTCCTATATCTCCACAGTGAAGACAGACAAAAAGAACACAGCTTCTCTGCAGTTTCCTCATCCTTTTGTAGTCCAGATTTTGTTGCCATTGATGGTTCAATTGCCTCTCTAGCTCATTCCCTGCTTTGGGTGTTACAGAAGTCTTTACCATTGGTTCATGATGCTGTTAGCAACATGCATCTCATAAGTCACATGAACAATTCTATGATGGTTTCAAGTGATTCTATGGACACAAGTAAATTTGGCTATATGATGATTTAATTGAGAACAAACAAGGACAATTGAAAGAGATAGCAATGTAAACAATAGGCAATAATTTCAAAGGTCCCAAAACATTGGGTACTTTCCTTTTTTTACTGAATGCAAAAACGTCCCTAAAATGCTATTGAACTTTATTCCGTACCTCATGGCCTGTTGTCATGACAACAAGGTAAACACATTACTTATGCAATTCAGTTGCCCTTCTTTTTACAGGGGCACCAATACCAGCTGCACATTTCTGATTTTGTTTTAAAATGGTCTTAAATGGTTTCTAGGCTTTCTCCTCAGCAGATGAAGAGGTCCAATTAGTGTGAAGCACTACAGAACAGATTCATATTTTTATAAGTAGTTCTCCTCTGGTTACTCTTCATAAACTTTTAATAAGGTGCCTGACTTTGAGCTGCATTGAATTTGTTTTCCTTGGTAGCTCTACTTTTCATGGCCAGCTGTTATAATATTTAAAAAGAATCCCTGACCTTTCCATATGAAATGGGGATGACCTGTGGTTTTATTGGAAAGCTGATCGAGAGCTTGGAAGTAAATACATTTTTAAAAAATTATGATATGAATTCTACTGGTGTTTGTGCAAAATTGGCGTAAGTTGTCCTGGCCAATAGCGGCTAATTGATGAAGTTCCAGGACACATCTCAGCTGTGCAATTGAACTCATGACCAGGCATGTGCCGAGATGTGTCCCAGCACCTCATCAAATAGCCATAATTAGCTGCAGGAATTTATGCAAACCTTATGCAAACACCAATAAGATTGTGGCCCATGTGTAATTCATTCTTTCTCTTGTAATTACATTACATTTCCATTTTAGTATAAGGAGAGAGAACTTTAATCTGTTTGTGGTTTCACTTTATAGTTACCGTTATAGTTATGGGACAACGGCTGATGACAAATATCATTATTGTTCATGTCCTGGGTTGTGTTGCTGTCTCATGCTCTGTTTCTATGACCAAGAGAGGATTTGAACACAGGACTTCTAAGTTCTAGTCTGTCTATCTACTACATCACACTGGCAGCTTGTTAGCACTATGCAACCCAAATACACCCATTAGAGTTCCAGCAGATGTCTTATTATATGGAACTGGAGCAATCCTTCTCCATAAAGTCTATGCTGCTGGTACATCATGAGCACTCAGTCCTACTGAGCAGTGGTACACCCGTATAGAAAAAGAAGCCCTAGCCATCTCATGGGCCTGTGAGCATTTTGGTGCTGGGATTAAAATTCCATGAGGAAACTAATCACAAACCCCGGCTTGTTCTGCGGCACTCCAAAAGTACTAAAAGTACTACTAGAATCATTATTTACTGCAACTGACTGCAGTGGAGCAACTCAGAATGTAGTCAAGTTCTTAAAGCAACTGCTCTCCAAATCTTTAGATTCATTTCTTTGTCTTTTGGCATAGAATTCCATACCTTTGGGAAATGACTTCAGCCCACCAGAGCTGCTGACAGAATGAAAGTTATGCTTGACAGTTGCAATTTCCATTTTCAGTTAAGCACATGGCCCCGATTTCCACAGCTTCTTTTGTTTTGGTTTGTTTTTATGATAATTTCCCCCATATATAGGAATGCAGGGCAGCCCACAAATAGATGAAACACATATGCAAATAAAAAGAAAATAAATTGCAACATTTAAAAACAATTAATCATATCATGGCTGAAATCCTGTTGCTCAATTACACATGCAGAAGGCAAACATCAACATTCAGTCACTTCTAGCTAGCAATTAATGAGTCACCACTGACTTGAAAATCCCTGCGGGGACTTGTTAATTGCCAGCTACAAGTGATTGAATGTTACACTATTGCCTTCTACATGCATAATTAAGCAACAGGATTTCAGTGAATGATATTAAAAAGACAAGTAACTTAAAAACAGTTTATTTAAAGAGTGTATTTCTCTCAGGCACCCTGCCCTGATATCTTTTTCCAAAATAAAAAATGATAATGCTGACTTTAATTACAGTTTTCAAGAACAAAACACTAGCTAACCCCTTTTATTTTGTGTAAAACCATACTCTATGTTTTGTGCAAAATATAAACTTTAAAATACAAAAAAGAGCAAATCCAAAATATTAGATATGTTGCTAAGAACACATAGTCAGGAAACTTTATTTCTTTCTTCTTTTTTAATCCCAACATGTGAAAAATACACAAAAGCCTTCTAATCTTGCCCAGCAGGGAGAAGGCTTTAAACTTTTTTCTTCTCATGGATGACAACAAAATAAGCAGAGACTTACATCCCTAATCCAAACTCATGCCTGGACGAGGCGCCCAAATGCCTTCTGCTCACATGCCAGTTCTCCACTTCCCTTTACACCATGGAAGAATGGTAATCAGCATTTGACAGAAACCTGCATTCCAGACATCCATGCAAACTGGCTACTGGCTTTGAGAGGAACTTCTCAGCATGCCAAACCCTCATGTTACATCAGGATAATTTTCTCCAGTACAACCCTTGGGATTTCCACAGGAATCAATGGCTCTGAAAACACAAAGGAACCTCTTCTTCTATCATTTTGATATCATAGTTTTTGAATATTATGATCTGCAAAAGTATTCCTTGTTTATACTCATCAACTGCAACATTTAAGGGATTAAAAAACATGAAGCAGAAAGGATATTTAGTCAAGAGTAAGCTGTATTGAAGTCTTCTTATTCATATTCAGAAGACTGAAACATCATCATCATCATTATCTTAGAACTGCAGAGCTGGAAGGGATCCTATGGATCATCAAGTCCAGTCCCTCTCAGGGAGGCTAAGTGGAGAATCAAACTCCCAACCTCTGGCTCTGCAGCCAGATGCCTAAACCATTGAGCTGAAACATACCTTCCATGTTGCTGGCACTTTTTGCATCCTGAAAATCATTCTGATTCAACTAAATAATTCTGGAGAAAATATCCTGCAAGACAAATATGTCAGGAAAGGCCAAATGGTATTTGGAATTCCTCTGTGTCCTTCTTTAGGGATTGAGTACATCCACTGATTACTTTGATGCTACATCATCTTAAGACTTAAATGGGAAAGCTGATCTTTAACATGTTAGAGTTAAGGGCCACCTCTCAGCCTCAATGACATTTCCAGAAGAGAATCTACAGGTATGGAAAGGATTAAAAATTCACCTGTTTACTAGGAGTAGTTATTTATCACCTTTATACACACCAAGGCCTTCAAAGCAGAGTATAATACAATCCAATGAAACTACAGTGTAAGAGCAAAACATTATCTAAAACCAGGTTGAAACGATTTCAAGAGTTTGGGTGAAATAACTACTGTTTTGGTGAAATAACTACTGTCGCAATGTTCCTATGGTAGCTGCAGACAGCCCCCTTCAACCTGATGCCCTCCAAATGTTTTAGAGTTCAACTGTTTTAGAGGGTATAAATTGCCCTTAAACCCATTGCATGAGGAGAAAGGCAAATAAATAAACACCCATGATCCCTCACTTTTGGCCCTCTTAGCTTGAGGCTGAGGGAGCTGCTGTTCACAACCTCTAAAAGTGGAGTAGGCTGCCCAGACAGGAAGAGCCCAGAGACATTCTTTTAGGTACTTCTGTTGAATACGGAAGGGAGGGGTTATTAAATGCCTACAATTTTTAACTAAGCCTAGCTTCATACTGCCTGTGAAGTGTAGAGTCTGTAGAGTCCAGGGATGTTTACCCTTATTCCCTTCTGTTCTATGCCTGAGAAGGACACTGAGGTTTCAGCAAAGAGACCATTAAGTTCCATGTTGGCTTCAGCCTATCATCGAAACAGCTGTTCTTGTGACAAATACATGCAGGGTGTATATGCATTAAGGTGCCAGAAGACTCTTCAGCATATGTATGCATGTCTGTTTTAGTAGAGCCTAGAAAGGTGTTGCCTATGGGATTCTGAGACCTGTCATCCAAAAATTAATTTGGTGGTTAACCTTTTTCATTGACTCAGAGGACCGTAGAGTTGAACTTCAGTTCAACCCTTCCCACCAGCAATGCAGGAAATTTACAACTAGAGTATCCTAGCCAGAAGGTGAGATGAACATGTTAAAAATGAGGCTATGTGTTATGTGCCATCAAGTCAGAACTGACTTACAGTGATCCTAACAGGGCTTTCAAGGTAAGTGAGATATCTAAGGTTTTGCCAGTTCCACCTCCTCCATTCCATGAGAGTCCATGGTAGAGAAGGGATTCAGACTCAGGTCTCTTGAACTGCAGTCTGTCACTGTATCTACTACGCTACACTCTCAGAAGGAAAAGGGTGCAGCAACCATAATTCAGAGCAAACATGACTGTTAAGAGCAAAGCACTCAAAACCTTCAACCCTGAAGGACAAAGAGTTCAATTTTGGCTTCTCCCATGTGCATTAAAAAAATGAAAACAACCCAAGTTCTTTCTATCCTGAATATGAAGAGATGCTGAGCTTCGATAAATTCTTGTCAAAAAACAGTCTGAAACAAACTTCTCCTCACCCATCCCTTCATTAGTTCTCTAATGCAGAGGTCCCCAACCCCCGGTCCGCGGCCTGAGCTGGACCGGGCCGTGGAGACAGACCTCCTGCCCCACCCCCTGCATGATGAATAGCCATTGGACCCGGACATTAAGCGCCTCCTGGCGCGATCCCAGCCTTTGAACACTGAACCACGCTGGGACTTCGCTGGGTGTGAGCGCATGCACACTCCCTTCCCGTCTTTCCGCCACCGGCTTTGCGCTCCGCCGGTGTTTTGTCCGCTCCGCGTCCCCATCTTTTCCTGCGCTCCCCCGGGTGGGGCGGCGAGGTGGGCGAGAGGGAGGCCCCAGGAGCCCAGCTTAGGACCCGGCGGGCGCCTTGGCGTTGAACGCTGGATGAGCCGGAGGAGGCAGGCGGGCAGGTGGCGGAGGCGGAGCTGCTCCTGCCCCCACGGTGTGTTTACTGAGCTCGAGCCAGGCAGGCAAAGCAAGCAAGCAACAGCCAAGCGGCCCCCCCAGTTCCTCCGCCGCCCGGGCCCTTGCAGGGCTGTGCCCAGGAGCAGCAGCAGGAGGAAGAGGCGGGCGGGGAGCGAAGCCAAAGGTTAATTTTGGCAACCGAGGGGCGCCGACCCGGGGTGCCCTGGCCCGCTCTCACATGCACGGCTGGGTTTTGGGGGGGAGAAGAGAAGACGTGTGATGCACCCCTGCACGCACCCCTATGCCTCTTGCACGCTGGGCTGGCAGCGGCAGCCCCCCCCCCCCAGTCCTTGGAAGAATGGTCTTCAACAAAACCGGTCCCTGGCATTAAAAATGTTGGGGACCACTGCTCTAATGCTCTCAGTCACACAAAGATCCTCTTTTTTTGTTCTGATCACGATTTTAATATTATAATTTATTAGCGAATTTCCTGTTCTTACAGTTTGGATCATGTAATTGACCTCTGCATTGTCTTTAATAAAAGAGATGAGATATTCATATTCATCTCCTGGGAAAGATGAATACGAATATCACCACCACAGGTGGCTGGGCCCTTTGGACCCACCCTCCAGAACCAGCTGCTCCACTTACTGCTTGTTGTGCGGCACACATGGCTGTCCTTGTTTGCACCATGCCAATCATGGAAGTATCTCAACCAATGTTTCCGTGCCTCCCTGCAGTGCTGCCCATTCTGGCGAGGAGGTGGGATGATGAGTTCCCCGCTCAGCTGCTGAGTGGCCAGTGGCTCAGGGAGGTGGGGAAGTGCCGATTGGGCTATCTTCGTGATTGGTGTGGTGTGAATGACAATGGCTGTGGACACTGCACTGCAAGTGGTAAGTGGACTGGAAGATGAATACGAATATCCCATCTCTAAATAGGGGCAAGATTATTTCCAGCCTGCAATCTTGAACACATGGATTAATTCATTCACAAATAGAGGACCGTATTAGTTCTCATAAATATGCTCTGGAAGAATGAATGAAGTCTTTTTCTCCAGCACTCTATCGCCCACACCTCCCCAAATAAAAGAAAAAAGTGGCCACTGGATGATGTGAGGTGGGGATTCAGTAAAAGAAGGGGAGGACATTGTTTGGGATTGGGAATTCTTGGTTCAATCACCTATGGCCTTCTAAATTCTGGCTAATCTGAAAATTATCCCTTGGCTGCCAAAGTTACCCACTTTTCAGTTAAGATCTCTAAACTGCAACCTGGAGTTCTTTTATCATTCATGGTATTAACACAATGGGAAAGGTTGTAATCACTAAGATTGTAGCTTCACTGCTTCTGTACATGCAGGAAGGGTGTGAGGAATGGCATCAGGAAAGGAACAGAGTGGATGGCTCAGTGGTTACAACTTCTGCTGCATCAGTGAGTACCATCCAAAGAAGATTAACCAGGTTCTCTATGTTGCAATTTGTCAACCATAAATGGATGCAAAAATGCTCCCTGTAAAGTACTATTTTGTGCTTTTAAACCAGGCATTGTTGGGCTCCGACTCTCATCAGCCCCAGCCAACATGGCCATAGGATTGTGGCCATGGTACACCAGCAATATCTTGAAGGCCACAGGACTCTTCCCTCAACTGCCACCATTCATTGGCTGTGCTGGCTGGGGATGATGGAAAATGTAGTCCAACTGAATTGAAGAGGAAACCAGCATGGGGAAATCTGATAATAAGTTCTCTGGAAAACTGGTATTTATTTTGTCTTACTTAAACTATAAAATAGGGTGATAAAATTGAGATTGCAGATAAAATCAGGGAGGTTCTTTCCACTACAGAAGAGAAGGTGACCCCCACCCCTTGGTTCTCTGTTGGTGGTCTGACAGCTGTGTTCTTGCAAATCATAGCTGTTGAATGTGAGGAAACCTTGTGATAATGTATGGTAATAGTCTTCTTTTCGTGGAGCCAAAGTGCTTTGCTTTGCATGAGGAAGCTTTCTTCTCCTTCGCCGTCTTTGTCGCTTGCCTCTCCCCACCTCACTGAAACATGTCAGATCAGTTTCATTTGTTGAATTCTAATCTTAAGGCAAAACTAAACTGGAAATGCAACATTGCCAGGTGCAATATCCATATGATCAATGAGACAGATTTGGTAAAGAGATGGTAAAGGCAGATTTTAGTTAGTTAGTTATTGGAATTATATATTGCCCAACTTAGTGAAAGCTCTGGACAGTAAATATAAAGGAAATTAAACCCACATCAACATTATCACCCCACAACAACATAAAATAATATAGACTACAACAAAAGTTTTGTTGTGGTTGTTAGAGGACAACAACAATCATTCTCTGATGTCAGCCAATAAATGGACAACAATGATTGTTTTCTTATTTGGGCATAGACCAAGATGGTAAGCATCCTTTACTATAATCTTTTTGCCATTAGGTCGGTTAATATATGATGCTAATAAGCCACTCAGCAGTTTATCCAATGAAAATGTGAAAAGATCTATAGCCCTGGCCGACGTTCTAATTATACAGTGTAAGAAAACATGGTATTAGGAAGGATTTAAATATCTTGTTATTGCTGTCCTTGCTGTCGTGGGATTCAAAGGACTGGGAGACACAGCTCTCCTTCAAATCGTAGTTAACTCTTATGTTGTGACCCGGATGCATTTTAGCTGCTGAATTCTATTGGCAGGGGAAGGGGAAAAATTGATTTGAATGGAAAAGATAAATGATTTGCATCACAGAGAGAAAAGAATTAGTTAAATGATCACTGTCAGATACTTTATTAAAATGTGATGAATATTTTTCAATCAGTTGAGCAATGCATTCAGAATTGCAACAATGTGACTCTTGCTTTTCTCTCCATTGATATTGTGTCTTGCTCTCTTCCTCTTTCCCAAACCAGGGATGGTTGCTTTCACCTGTAAACAGGGAAAGACGAACAGAACCATTTTGTTTTCCCTCAGTTTCCAATTCCATCCCCCATATTAAGGTTGGCTCATTTCAAAACTCTGACAAACATTAAAAAAATCCACACAACTGCTTGTAATCAATGTCTGCTCATTTCCCCTATATGTGCATTTTTGTGCAAAATGTTGCCTATTATGCACATTTTGGGAGCAATTTTCCTAACGTAATGCACTTTATATGATATTTATTAAATATATACATTATGGGTATACATAGATTCAGGTGTGTGCCAGAATAAGGCTGGAGTCTGGTCTGATTGTATGGTGAAATCACAACTGCCCAGGAAGATAGCATTCCAACTCTCTAGGAAAGATGAAGGGATTGGCCCTGCCTGTGTGGCTGGGTTATTCTCCTTAGTCATGTGGGATTTCTCTACTTACAGATAAACAGCTATCACATGTCTGAGGGAATGTTCGAAGGGCAGAGTATCTTCTCAGTGCTAAAAATCTGGTGGGTGATGATACCAACAATGGAAGACAATTGAAATCACATTCATAAAGACATGAGCCCTCTTTAGGAATTCAAAAAGGGGTCAAATCAATACATAGCGAATTGAGTATATGAACCCCAGCCTCCTCTGTCCTTACTTTGGTCCTGTGAAGAGTGTCGGTTCTTAAGACAAGCTCTTCTATATGTGGAGAGTTTCCGTGTGAGCCAGAACTCAATATTATCCAAGGTTCTGGCTCATGGACAGAACCTCCACAGATTGAAATTACTTTCCTCTTTACATCTGCCTATTTTCACATAAACAAAGTGGTGACGGGGTGGTGGTGGAGCTCACATATGTTGATTCAACTGCTTTCTGAATGCTTGAAGAGGCTATGGATGAGAAGGTAATACATGGAATGTATTATAGGTTTTCTGGCATTTATTTGGTAGTTCTTATGCTGTGGCTGTGGGTTTGTTATCTAATTTACTATTTTATTACATTTTTGTTGTTCTTTCACAGAAAAATCAATGAGGGAAATTTTTTTTTCATCACTTCAAGTGTAATTGAGATAGGACATAAATATTTCAAAATGAAGTCATAAAATAAATGCGTTTTTGTTTTATAGTTTGTATCCTGCCTTTTGTAAATGTTGAAATATGTTAAAGACAGCTCCTATCTTTAACTTTAAATGAGCAGGGATGAGTGCAAGTGATCTGTCCTAAACGAAGGTATTCTCTCTATCCATGTATGACTTACACTGCCCAAATCTTTCTTCAATGTTGCAGGTCTTTACTACAGATGGTGGTAATAAGCTAGCTTAGAGACATACACAGTTCTGTTCTTCAGCATCTTATTGCCACTCTTAGCCCCCAAGATTTTATGCTGATTTGGGGCTGCCTAATCGTAGGGCTGTCTCTGTAATGACCATGCCCTTTAGTTTTTCAGTCTGTGCCATTCAAAGTTTGAGGTTCATAAACAACAGCAATGGTCCACAAAGACTTTTGGTAAATCAGTGGTTCTTAACCTTTTTGGGGTGTGTGTATGTGTCACAGATCCCTTTGAAAATCTGATGAAACCTATGAACCTCGGCTCCAGAGTGAAATACCACCTTAACATAACTTGGCAGACAGAAGTTTTTTTTTAAAAAAACAAAGGTAAATTTCAAAGCAACAGAAAGGAGAAGGGAAAGGGGGGTTGCACCAGTTCACAGACCCCCTGAAGTTTATGGATGGGCTCCCAGTGGGGTCCATGGACTATAATCTTAAACCATTGTGTTCAAAGCACCCTGATATGTACATGGTGATACTAAGCTGTAGTAAGGAGATAAGGGCCAGGAACTTGCTAAATTCTTCATTCTCATCAATTTAAGCTTTCTTGACTCAATGAGACCCATTGACAAAGAATTTTCATGTTTTGTGAGATTCCCTTCCTCAAGAGCAAGACAAGGAGTGCTGTTTATTTCTCATAAAGGTCTCTGTAATTTCTGTAAACTACCTCTGTGCAATATTACTAAACACTCACTTCAAGAAGCAAAGCACAGACACAGATCAAGAATGGCACAAATGGATAATTGTTAAAAAAGATGGAATCTTTTAATCCTTATAGGCTCGTGCAGCAAAGGAGCCACCATTGTCTTTTTGTGTTGTTTGCATTAAAATGCTATTTATTTTATTTGCACAAGTTTGCTTAATTTGTGCAAGACATTATAGCGTTGTCTAGGGATGTACGTGGTGAACATTTTAATATTTGTTTCATTCTGGCTTCTTGTGTGTGTGTGTTGGTCCCCTCTTTGTTCTTTCAGTGTACATGAAAGGGACTGCCTCTTTTGGCTTATTTCATTTCATTTTCCCCCATTCATGTTTTCTGTCAATAGTAGTCCAAAGACCTAAAGAACCCTTAAAAACTACTCAAAAAAGCAGAGGTAAGGCAACAGAAAAATCAATCTATTCCAAAAGCAGGCAGTGCTATAACCAACAACAATCACCACCCAAAAAGCCCCCTCACCAAAATATACAAAATAAATACACAGTAAATCAACAAAATAATATTGAAAAGCAAATAGGGAAAGCACCTTCATGCCCCCACACAGGGAAAGAATAGCAAAGTACAACACAGACATTGCTCTCCAAAACCAGGAAAAGCGTGAAAATAAAGGCAAAAAACAACAACATGCAATCCAGGCCCCCAACAGACATAACCTACTAGAATGGGGGGGGGGATTTCTCTCCCACCTACCCCTTGATGCCTTCTATTGTTTGAGTCCAGCAGGAAGGCTGGGGAGGCAGAAAATATAATCCAAGAAAGGAAAGGACCAAACAGGGGAATCCCAACAAAACTGGAAGCGGGAATCCAAAAATTAATTCCAAGAAGGCACACTGGCAAACACTAGCTGCCTGCCAGCAGCAAAATTAATCCAAAGGAATTGGGGGGGGGGGGGGATCTAAAAAATGAAGAAAAAAGGCAAAAAGAGAGAGAAAAGGCTTCAAGATGGAGGCACAGGTGGGCAGGCAGACAGGCAGCAAAAGCAATTCAAAATGGTGGGCATTAGAAGCTGAGCACACAGTAATCCCACCCACACAAGGAATGACTAAAGTGAAAAGAACACTCTTCTATGGTTCCAGGCTCTTCTACAGATTAAAAATTCTCATCCTCTAGGATGCTCTAATTGGCTGCTGCCAGCCCTCACTGGTCATACCATCATGTCCTTACAACAGCCCTTGCAATGCTATTGAATGAAAAAAAATGTCAGGCAATTTGACATACAAAGTGTGACAGTAAGATTTCTCAAAAGAGGGAACTCAAAAGAAGCACAAAACTTCTGTGTACTCCTCTTGTGTTAAATGAATCATTTGTGTTTGGGAATCAACAAAAGAATACAGAAACAAAAAAGGGCGACTTCCATTTTTTCTTTGCCTGTAAACATGGAAGTCACATTCTACTGTTGTCTTCTCTTATGGAGAGTGGCACAAAATATCTTGCCTTCTTGCATGGTGAGGAGAGTAAGTTTGCACTTCCTTGTCTCCTTGTGTGCAAGGATGAGAAAAACATCCCTACTGACCACATCACGAGCATGGGAGTCCCATTCCTTTGAAGGGGAGTCCCATTCCCACGAATCCTATTTATGGGAGAAATAATTAGTTCACAAGAAGGTAATTCTAGATAAATAAACCTAGAGTGACTGCAGCATTCCCCATATGATGGGAAAACATGGTTATTTGATTCTATTTTAAAGTGTCTCCAACAAATGGAACATGTTCTTCGAAGTGGAACAGTTCTGCTTTAACATTGACATGATTTTCTTCCTGTCGTTCAAAGGCTGATGATAACCCAATGTAGAGCAGAGTATAGAGACTTGACTTTCTATATCAAGGAAAATAAAAATTAAAAATAAAGAAGAGAACAAATGTTGTGGCCAGTAAATCCTGCCTGACTCTAATGGCTGTCCTTAAAAGGGCTTTTGTCCAGGGCCATGAGTCATCCTTCCCAGCAACTTTCAGAGACCTAGACTCTCAGGGCACCCTGTGGCTTGAACAGGGGATCTTCCTGAAATGACATTCCCTGGCTGGTTAGTGCCAGGAACTAAGCCTCCCCCCCCCCTCTCAGGAAGCTCCCAGAGGGCATAAAGGGTACTATTCCTCTTTTTGTATGTCCCTTGGTTGCAATAAAATCTGTTCAGACTTACTCTCGCAACCTGGAGCCCATGTAGTTGTTACTGGAAGACTCAGCTCTCATTGGCACCACTGGAAAAGAGTCAGGTGGCACTCATAGATAGGGATGAGAGGATGCCTTCTTTTGAAAAGCAGTCCTATGACATACCTCCCCATTTGAGGAGATCACGTTTACTGAGCCTGTTGCTCCCCAGGATCTTCATGGGTTTCAGAGTTAGTCCTTGATGATGACAGCACAGGCCTGGAATCCAAGGAGAAATCTGAGCCCCTACCAGTCCACTAGTGTGAGGCAAAGTAAAGACATGGGGTTGGCGGGAGGCTGGCGGGAGGAATACTCAGCTCTAAGGAAGATGTCCTTGGGTCTCCTAACTGCAAAGCCCTCCTTCCATGGAAACCAAATGCAGGACTGCTTACACCCAAGATCTGGGTGTGGCTTAGGCAACTCAGCTGTAGAATCCTCAGAACTGGCTCAGGTGTATAAACAGTTGTGCAAAATTTTAAGTATGTATACAGTACACATGGTTGAGATGGAGCTGTAGATGGTGAAGAATAACATACAGAATTTACTGACAGTAAGTGGTAACAATTTAACATAAATGTGAAGAAAATCGTTCGAAACCTGATTTTCCAGCCATTTTGATGTTCTGAGCTTTTAGACTTCTCTGACAGGGTTGGTAGTTTAATACAGCTCATGTTCTCTCCTTCAAGCATCCTATAGTCTTCATGGTATCACGAAGTACCTGATGAACCATTTAGCTAAGTTTAGGTCACAAGGACGGTGGTCTGGGGGAAGCTTGTAAAGCTCCAAGTTCTGCTGCCCAAAATGGCAAAAGTATCTTGTCAGGACGGAATCCATGACTTCAAGCTGACATACTGGGACACACTGTTCTTCCTCATTTTGGTGCTAACAGTTTTGTGTGTACATGGAATGCTCCTTAGGACCCACATTGACTGAGATTATTAAATACTGATATTTAATATTTAATTTATGTGTCTTCTGTGGAGCTGGGTATATTTTGGTGGTGTATCCTCCCCAGTTCTTCCAATTTGTTAAAAGGAACTTTGCTGAATAAATATTTCAAAACATAGACTGTAGAATTTGTATATATTGCTCACAGCTTTGGAGGACACCATAGTAATGCCTGAATAATGAGATGAACAACGCATTTTAATTTCTCTCCTTCTGTTTTTCTCCTCACAGATATCTCTAGGTTCAGTTTGAGGGAGATGGTTATCATTTCCCCTTCAAAGTCCTTGTGTCTAAGGATTCAGAATGTTCTCCTTATCTCAGAGTTCCATTAAACTCCCTTTACCACGGTATTGTTAGAGATGGGTCCCTTGGGTCAGCTGTGGGTGAGCCAGTATCTATGGCGTCATCCTTTTCTAAGCAAAAAGAATAATTTACCCTTGTAATCAACAACCTGTTTACAGAGTTCTTCCATTCAGCCTCCAGTTTAAATATATCTCTGGTCTGGATTTCGATACTATTGGGCTGTATCCCTCAACCTTTGTGTCCTTGACCAAGCTTTCTTATGCCCCTGTGAAGAGTATTAACTTGCACAGCTGCTTAAAGGAAGAAATCCAAGGGGAAAAATTTACTCAAGTAGGACCAAAGAACAAGAAGCTCAAAAGACCCTAATAAGCTCATTGGAACGTTTCATGGGTTTTAACTAGAGATAGGCACAATTTTTTTAAAAAAATCACCAAATCCATTCAAAAATTACTAATTCATCAATTCATATTCTACGAATCAATGCCCCTGATGAATCACAAATCAATGAATTTTTAGTGATTTTTGATTCATTGATTTGTTGGGCTTCAAAATAGTCCCCCCCCTGGCACCTAGAGACACTGAACTTGCAGAGAAGGCTTCCTCTATCTCTCTTCTACAATCCCTCCAAATTTGGTGAAGATTGGGTTTCAGACATCTGAGTTATACACCAACAAAGAGTATCCCCCCCAGGAAAGTTCCCTCCTCCTGGCACCTAGAGACACCAAAATCACAGAGAAGCTTCCCATGACTCTCCTGTACAATATCTCCCAGTTTGGTGAAGACTGATTTTCTCCAAGCCAGCTGCTAAAGAGCACTTTCCTCAGGGAACCCACTTTGTGGGTGTAAAACATGGATGTCTGAAACCCAATCTTCACCAAACGTAGATGAATTGTAGAGGAGAGTCAGGGAAGGCTTCCCTGTGATTTTGGTGTCCCTTAGGTGCCTGGCAGGAACTTTCCTTGGGGACCCTCCTTGGGACGTCTGAAACCCAAACTTCACCAAACTTGCTGGACTTGTAGAGGAGAGTCAGGGGAAGCTTCCCTGCAAATTTGGAGCAAGGAAAGGGTTAAGGAGGAAGTCACATTAGCAAGCCTATCACTTCAAGAAGTTAAGCTGTGTGACACATATGTGAATTACAATCTCACTTCAAGACAGCGTTGAATGAGAAGTGTCTTCAGAGTTTGCCTAACACGGATTTGTTTTGATCGGGGTAAGGTGCAAATGAGTAGGAAGGGACCAGCACAGTTTCAAAGCCATCATGAGCCTTACTGGGTGTTACAAATAAGGATGTGTGGACACGCTTAGAGGGGAACACCTAGCCCCAACCATTTCATTGTCATGTTCTTCATGGTTCACTGTTGGGTCCGAAGAGATTTTCCAGGGATTTTGCTCTTGTGTAGAACCTACACAGGAGGAGAAACATTTGCTTTCCAGACCTGCTGCTGAAATCATGAAGAATGCAGTGATGAAAAGAGAGGGGTTAAGTGCCTGAATATAGCTGTCAAGAGGACAACAGTTTTTGTGCATGTTGGCCTACCTGTTCTTAATGTCAGGCATTCAAGAAAGACCACTGGATAATTTTCTACCCCACCCCCACCCCCATATTCATATGCTAAAATGATATTCTCATGAAATTCTTGAATACACTCCACTGAAAACTATCTCATCTAGGTCAGAAAGAAGGAAAGGCTGAAACCCTTCTCCCTGAGATGCTAATTTTCTGTGAGTTAGTTTATTTTTAACACTGAGAAATATCTAATTTCCCTTTAATGTTTAATTCCGTAACATTTAATTCCATACCTCACAGACACAGGGAAAAAAGCTCATGATACACTAAACTCAAGTAAAGTCTTGCAGTCATGTAAAGGAGTCATGTGGCAGCAAACCCCACACAATCTGAGAGTCAGAGATAGCAACGACCATTGAACTACCATGCTTACTTTACCCCTCTGGACCAGTGAGAAGTTCTCCAGCCTGGAATCACAAAATCATAGAATAATTGAGTTGGAAGGGGCCCATAAGGCCATTGAGGGAGAGCATCAATGAGAGTTCAGGGCCCTCAATATCGGCTTCCAACCACAATTTGGCTTTGCATGAGGTCAGTTGCTTTTTTTTTTTGGCAGGCAGGAAATGAGTGGGTGAGTCATATGAGCAGAGGGTGGAGTTTTAGGACTACGGTCCTTCAAAACCCCAAAGGGGTAGAAAAGTTTTTATTGTCATTTAGCTGCGTTTCTAAGAATAGTTTTCAGCTGATTTTCAGGCATGGGAGTCAGCTCCCAAGACATGGACTACAGCTCCAAGAATGCCCCATCCACCATGACCACTTCCACGTTCTAGGAAGGCCACACCCCCATAATGATGGAAGTGAACCATAAGCTTCTGTTAAAAGGCAGAAAGGAATGGTGTTGATGTTATACTTTTGTAACTGGAGATATGAATTCATTACATAAATTTTGCAACATACACTTTGGGGTGCTTTGGATAGCAGAGCTTGGATGTAATTCTCATTAGTGATGGTGGCTTAGGGTTAGATCAGAATTCAAATATGTGATTTAAAAAATGTTTTAAAATAATTTAAATTTTTTTTAAAAAAACACTGGATTTTTTCTACAGGGTGAAAAGTGGGGCAGAATTCAAGTAAATGAATAGAATTTGGATCAATAAAGTGTCAAACCAGGGAACAACTGAAACTGAGAGAGACAGGGAGGCTCTGTGTGTGTGTGTGTGTGGAGAGAGAGAGAGAAAGAAAGAGAGAGAGAGAACAGACCATCTGTCAGTCTGGCTTCTACTCCATACTTCTTGCCCCTCCATGCATCCCTGGTGAACTCTTGTTTGGTGTGGCTGGCTGCCAGGACACCTCAGGCTAAGGAACCTTGCAATCATTGTGATAGATAAGGAAGCAAATATTTGCAGGAGGACTGCTTTGAATTGGATTGTGGGTGACAAGACTGAAGTATTCAAAACTAGAAAAGTGGAGATTATAGTAGCCATGAGATGCTAGATGAGAGCCAGGCTACTGACTTTGGAAGTCTAGACAAAGAGAGGAGCTTGGATCTTAGAAGTTATTAAGGATGGGGTGGGGGAAGCATTCAGATTCAAAGTTTGTAATGACTGAAATGACCATATTTGAAGTGAGGAACTGTTTGGGAAAGTACAACAATGGGAGAAGAAATAAAATTAAAAAGCACTTTCCCCTCCAAACTAGTCTTATGTATTTTGTAATTTCCTAGTTCTTTTCACAACAAATAATAATAATAATAATAAAAAACCCTCAACACCTCATTTGTGAATGTTCTACAAAAACAGCAGATATGCTTGGATAATGGCAGCAAGTGCAGCCCAGGCTGACCTGGTGTGCATAACTGAGACCTAGGTGGGAGGGGAAGGGGAAGTAGCCTCAACACAACCCATAACTGGGAAAGCCCAGTTAATGCCCCATAGGATATTTGATTCAGCATCATGGCAGGTCAGAGGGGTGGGGGAGGAAGAACTGCTGTAGTCCATAGAAACTCCATCAGCATCAGCAGGATCTCTGTCCTATTGTGCCCGGGTCTGGAGTGTCTTCACATCATACTGGGCCACTGGGACAGAATGGGACTCATGTTGTTTTACCGCTTTCCCCATGACTCAACACAGTCCCTACCAGACATGATGGAATATGTCTCCACTGCTGTGTTGAGGTCCTCTGACTTTTACATCTGGAGGATTTCAACATACAAGATCCTCTCTCTCTCTCTCTCTCTCTTTTAAAAATGCTCTTGCCACATTATTGTTATTTTGTGTTATATTTTAGTGGTCTGTTGTGAAGTTTTGTTTTTAATCCTTTGTGAACTGCCCAGAATAGTGCTTCGGCACTAATGGGGTGGTATATAAATTGAAGTAATGAAATAAATACATACATATATAAATAAAATATATGTGGAGACGTAGTTGACTGGAGCACGTCCGGAGTTCATGGAGGCCATGGCTGCCATGGGCCTGTCCCAACATGCCACTGGATCCACATATGTTGCAGGTCACACCCTGGATCTGGTGTTCACATTGGAACAGGGGAAGGATTATCTGAAGGTGGTGAATCTTAAATCCTACCCCTTAACATGGTCAGACAATCTTCTGTTGATATTTGAATTCTGTACAACTCCACAGAGAGGAGGGACATATTACCATGGCCTGCCCCAAAAGGCTGATGGATCTGACTGGTTTCCAAAATGTCCTAGTTTTTCTAACTGATATGATTGACACTGCTGAAAATGCACTGGTCACCCATTAGAATTCAGAGATGACCTGAGATGTAAACATAAATGCTCCAAACACCTTTTTGATGCAGAGCCTGACCTTCTTCATGGTTTTTGAAGGAGTTAAGGGTGATGCAACAACAATGACGATGCTAGAGAACTGATGCAGGGAAGCTCCCACAGAATTCAACCTGACGGCTATCAGTGAAAAATCTGAAAGATATCAGAATAAACTCAAGACCACTAAAAGAAGTCACAATATCCAACTAATTGAGGTGACTTCCAACCATCAGATGGAACTCTTCCATGTAGTTCATGGCCTCATTTCTTCCAGACAGAAACAATATCTTGATCTTTGCCCATTGTGGCTCTTAAAATAAGGAAAGGAAATAATCATGGAATGGGCTACTTACATCATTAATGCATTGTAATCGGGTTCTGCATGAATATGAGGCAGTTCCTTCTCTGCGGCGGGCATAAATGAGGGACAAGTCCTTTCCTTAAACTTTTTATTAACAGAACTAACGGGAGAATCCACAACTACTTCAATAGGGCCAACAGGGCCATTGTCCAAAGGAAACTCTGTCCATGAAAGGGACAAACTACCACGTGAGTCTTCCTTCTTTAGCACGGGGATGGTCCGAACCTCTCCTGGTCCATGGGCTTCCTCAGAGAACCACTTCTCACTGCACATATTGTCCCGCAACAAGGGTGGTGAGCCCAGTCCCCCTCCTGCTGCTTCTGGTTCAGTGGTGTAGGTTCTGGTCTGATGACCTTCTTCCAGGGACCTTGGTCTCGGGGATAAACCAAAACTGTCCATTCTTCATGGTATAAGCCTTCCAGGGGTATATTTACCTCCTGTCTATTTCTTCCCTTCCCAGCTATCTCACTTTGTTCATCCCTCTTGACCTTTTTCTCAGGTATTCTAAACACTCGCGATTCTCCCTCACCTTCTCGTTCTTCTTCACAAACTACCACCTTTCTTTTCTCTCCTGTACCTCTCTTCTCCTCTGTCGTCAGGAACACATCCACCCTCCTTCCCTCCTTTTTAGGTCCCGCCTCCTTTTCTTTTACTTCTAAACCTTCCAATTCCTGTGTCACCCCCATCACATCATCACTGCTATCTTGCTCTTTAGACGTATGAGGGGACGGTTCACTCTCCTTTTCCTCAGCATTCTTGGTCTCCATTTCACATGCATCCTTACAGGAAGATCATGTACCTTCCTGTCTAAAGGAAACCATTATAAGGCCCATTCCAAAGAAATCTAATCTAGCAACAGATTATCTCAACAACTATAAGCCCATTGCCAACATTCTATTCCTGTGCAAGTTGATTGGAGGGTGGTGACTGACCAGCTGCAGGTGTCCCCGGAGGAAATGGATACACTAGATCCATTTCATTTGGGATACAGGCCATGCCATGGGACCGCAATGGTGCTGGTTGCTCTTCAAGATGATCTCCTGAGGCAGACGGGAATGTATTCTGGATCGTTCTGCAGCCTTTGATACCATCAACCACAGTGTCCTTCTGGGATGGCTATTGACCTTGGGACTTGAGGGCTCCATTCTTCAGTGGTTCCAATCCTTCTTTGAAGGCTGATCCCAGATGGTATAGCTTGAGGAGGCATTGTCCGTCCCTCAGGGCCTTCATTATGGGGTCCCACAGGGATCAGTCATCTCCCCAATGTTTTTTAGTGTCTATATGAAGCTCCTAGGAGAAGTCATACAAAGATTTGGAGTTCATGATCATCAGTATGCAGCTGACACACAGTTCTATCTCTCCCAGGTGAGGTTGTGTGATCCTTGAGCACTGTATGGCATCAATCAATAATAATGAGGGCCCACAAACTAAAACTGAATCCAGATAAGTCAGAGATTCTACTGTTGAGAGAATCATTGGACCAGTTAGAGGGATATTTAACTGGCTTCAATGGGGTTACATTCCCACTGAAGTTTTAGAAGAGGTAGCCGTGTTAGTCTGTGCAAGTATATTAGGCAAAATCCAAAGAAACAAAACAAAATAAAAGAAAAAAGACAAAAACATGTGGCACCTTAAAGAATAACTATTATAGGTTAATGTGAGCTTTCATGGACATGTCCACTTTGTCAGACATGTAGAAAAAATGAAATGCTGGATGAAATACCAATACACAAGTAAAACATACTAAATATTTATTAGCTCCTTCCCACTGAAGGATGTGGGTTGCAGCCTGGGACTACTCTTGGACCCAGCTCTCTTTATGCACTTTGTCCATGAAACACTCCAGTTACTAGATTATAAAAGATCATATTTTGCACTTATTCCAAGTTTCAAGATGGTGTAAATATCTACTGTGTGGCAATGAGTGCCTTTTACCAACTTCAGTTGATTGCCCAACTGTGCCTCTAGCAGCTAGGGGCCTAGCAACAGTGGTTTATGTGTTGGTAATCTCTAAAATAGAATACTGTAACACTCTCCACATAGGGTTGTTCTTAAAGTCAGAAGAGAAGCTTCAGCAGGTCCAAAATGTGGCAGCCAGATTGATTACAGGTACCAGCAGATATGCATATATCCCCATTCTTGGTATACCTTCGTTGGCTCCCTGTTAATTTCCGTGCTCAGTTTAAGGTGCTGGTCATAGAGCCCTTAAAGGTTTAGGACCTCAATATCTGGCAGAACATCGCTCCCACAAAATAGCTACCCATCCCACATGCTCCTTGCAGCCCTTGATGTTAAGAACTGTATCACTGATGGAGGCCAAAAAAGCCAACATAAGGAACTGAGCTTTCTCAGTCATCGCCCCTTCCCTTTGCCCCAAGCTTCCTACAGAAGTTTGCCAGGCACCATCCCTCTCTGTTTTTAGGAAGCTAATTAAGATTGAATTACATAAAGCTACCTTCTACTAATGTAAATCTAGCAGCAGGGTTTATTGTATTTTATTGTCCTTTTGTATTTATTATATAGTGTTTTAGTCCATGATTTTGTTCTATATTATGAATCACCCAGAGAGTGGCAACACTAATGGGGCAGTATAGAAATGGAAATAAATAAATAAATACAAATGTCTACTTAGAAGTAATCCCCATTTAGTTCAAGGACACTTACTCCCAGGTAAGTGAGTAAAAGGTTTTTCTCTTCTTACTTATGCTGCATTTCTATACTTACATTTTTGGGACTAAGGTCTATTAATTCAATGGGTCTTATTTCTAATTAGACACACTGAGGACTATATTGCTAATGAGACATTTTCTGCAGTTGGATGTGCATGAAGGATATTCTTGTTTATTTTAGTAACCCAGACACTTCTGACTGACAGGGGAGACACCACCCTCCAAATTTATGGGATGAGGTGACCTTGCAGTTGGTCCACGAAACACCACAGTTACTAGATTATACAAGATTATATTTTGCTTTTAGTGCAAAGTTTCAGGATGGTCATAATCAGGAAACAATTTATAGAAGAAAAGCAAAATTAAGTTTGCTAATGCATTTGCTAAGGAAAAAAATTGCCTTGGTTCTCATGTTAATGTAAACTTACTTAATTATGCACATTTGAACCCCCACGCAATAAATATTATCCCTTCAAATTCACACTTCTCTAAATTTTCAGTGGAGTTGTACAATGGAAGAATGCATAGAAAGGGCTATATTGGGGAAAGTACACACAAAATGCATATATTAGGGAAAATAACATTAACATGTATAATATTAGGAAAATTGCTTGCAAAAACATATATATGAGGTGTATTGCATACAAAATGCACACTTTTGGAGAAATGCACCTAAAATGAAAGTAATTTTTAATGTAAAGTGTGTTTGTTCATTTGTTTAAAACAACTCAAAGTTCATGGTTTATCAAACTCAAGAGACCAGAAAAATTCTGGACAAGCAAAACATAAGATGAGAAAAATGAAAATGAGAAAGAAACCAGAATCAACAGATTCATTTATCACTACCCTATATATTTTGATTCTGTTTTGTGGGGGTGCTGAATGTTGCAATCATCTGTTCTGGAATGGGTGTGCCCCACCTGTCATTTATGTCTGATTTATAGATTGGAATTATACACACACGTACACACACCAGAACTCTCCAAAGGCTCAAAATATTTACCAGGCCACATGGAGGGCAATAGGCTGCAAGTGCCAGAGCTAAGCATGCCCTTTCCCAAAATCTTCCTTGCTTTCTTGGTATATGGAACAGCATAAAGTTGGGTCACATATGTGCAGTGGAGGCTGATCCATTAGGGCTAATGGACAGTGTCCTGCTTCAGACTCAGGCTGTCTCCAGCCAGCCCATTCCTACTCCCTCCTTACCAGAAGCAGAGGGGCAGGGTCCCGCTTGTGTTCCCTGTTGTTGTAGCTGCTGCCGCTGCTGCTATGTGAAAATCTTATTTGCTTGGCTGAGGATACACATCCACTCATGTACACAGTCATCCACGTTGGCTCCTGGCTTTGCCTGTCACTTCATGCCCTGCCCACCACCGGCGGATGTGCCTTCTGCCCCAGCAACCACAAGGGGTGCAAACCATCGCTGCCCAACTTCTCATCCCAGTCTTTGGCCTGCAAGCATAACATCTGGGTGCGATCTCATCCCCAAAGGTGCTTGCAGCTTAAACCCCCCCCCCCCATTTAGCACTTGAAGGATACAGACGGGATCATGTAAGCTTCCTGATTACTGGATCTCTGTCCTCTTCTCTTATAGAGCCACTAGGATCCTAAGCAAAGTTGCAAAGTTCAATGATGAGCGATGGGCATGTCAAACAATTAGTAAACAATATAGAGCAAAATCATGCATAATCCTGGTGAAAAATGTTATATGTAGGCAGAATGTAGATTGATGCCACCCAAACCTCTTTAGGGTGTGGAGTAATGAAGGAAAACACTTGATGGATGCATTCTCTTGTCTATTTACATAACGTGGATTCAATATATTTGCAATATATTTGCATTGGAAATGTATCTATATATTCCGCCAATGAGAAAAAATAACGGGGTTTTACCAACATACTTATACATTAATAATATTACTCGGCAATCTGATGTTTCAAGACCCAGGGTGAATTACTTATTAAAAACCCATATACAGCTATCTATCTTTATCTTTCTTTTCTGTGTGGGTCATAATGGCTCTGATTGTTTTCAAAATTACATTTGGACAGGATATGACTGTTACACGAGAACTCTCCAACCGATATCATTTCCCTCACTCATAAAATACATTACAGTGCTGGATGCACTGAGCTGAGTCATTAATGAAGGAAGCTCTAACCTAACCTTTGTGCTTCTGACCGGCCATTATAAGAAACCCACATTTTAGCAAACGCATTTTAAAAAATGAAGCTGACACAATTATGAATATTGATATCAAGTTTGCTTAATTTTTCAGTTTGCCTTGCAGCATTTTTATCTCCTAATGGTCTGGCTTTTTTAGGCAGCTAGGCTGCCGTGTAACAAGAACAGCAGCGGGAGGAGAAATACTTCTAACTCAAAATTGTTCCATACACTCATGGCAATAACAGATTGATTTTGTAAGGTTGAATTTCACTAAGAGAGCAATCCACAAATGGTCTCAGAAGGAACTCTTGTTTCTTAAATGAGGTTTACTCCTAGGTAAGTGGGTAGAGAACTGCCATTTCATTCTTTTTAAAGCCACTGTAAAATAAAAAGATACAATACAGGTTGTTTTGTTACTTTCATGAGTGGACACTCATCACACCTCATGGAAATATCAAGGAGATTCACTTTTCTCAAGCACAGGGGTAGCAGGAGGGCTGTGTGCGCGTGTTCTATCTTATGTGCTGTCATGCTTTTTCCAACCCACTGTTACCCTTTGAGTTAATGACCTCAAGAAGGTCCTTTCATTCACAGCCTTGCTCCTCTTTTGTGAATTAAAGGTTGTGGCTTCCTTTCCTGGGTCCAGCAAGGTGCTGCAGAGCAGGCTGGGAGGGAGTCTATAAACATATGTGGAATGATCGAGAGAGCTGGGAATGTTTTTCATCTGGAGATGGGAGAACTACGGCAGAGACTTTTTAGTGATGGCAGACCAATTATGGAATGCCCTGCCCACAGAGGCCTGCCTAGTATTAACATCATAGTCTTTTTTGGCACCAGGCTTTTATTTCTCCAGGAATGTTCAGAGCTGTTTCTAGTGCTTTTTCATATCTTTCTTTCGAACGTGTGTTTATACCTTTCTCCTGTTTTATTTTGCTGCTGGTTTTGTATTGTGATGATTCACGTATTCTTTGGTGATTTGAGGGTCTCCCACATTTTATGTTTCTAATTTACCTGCACACAATTTCCCTGTAATTCAGTCCTGCCATGAAAAGATGCTTTCCCCTTTTTCTTCCTCAAGGAAATATGTTCTGTCCTTCAAACTTGCCGGACTCTATGCTGCAGGAGGGCATTATGGTGATCTCCCACACCATAAAGCATTATTGCAATGGATTCCAATTTCATTGGCAACTGTGGCAGACAGAAATTTGATAGCAGTTGCTGAATCATGGAGTTGGGAGTATTGGCAATACAATGATGGTGTGCGGTTCTGATGTTACAGGGTTGAGCATCCATTCCAGGACTGCTGTCTGACTTTAAAGCAGCTGTCCAAGGTTCAGAAGCTATTTTGGGCATATGGTTCAGCACCTTGGAAAGCTCAGATAACACTGAAACTGCGCTCCACCGGTCTGACCAATCTCCAATGTGCACTGTAAAGTTTCAGAAACAATAGTGTGACTTCTGTTTTGTTTTAATGGGGTCCAGTATAATTCCCAATGCCAGGATGTTGCCTATCCCTGCAATAACAACTGCTCAGCAGAAGAAGCCAGCCAACAGCTGTTTGCTGGAGCATTGCCACTGCCACTCTGCTATCAAAGGTCACCAGGTTTACCCTTCTCACTCCATGGGCAGCTGAAGAGAAAGGACAGCTCTTAAAAGTTGTTGATACCTACCTTTCTTTCCCTGTTCTGTGGCTGGTGAAAAGCTTTGTTAGGTATCATCACCAGGAAATGCATTTGTGTGATGCACCATTTTACTGAGCGATGTCATTTCAGACTGCTGATGGACAACTGCCTATCTGACAGTACCTTGGTTATCAATATAAGTGAGGGTATCCCAGGAAAAAGATACCTTTGCTTCCTTACATTTGTAGACTAGTCTGCTTTCTCCTGCATTGGGAATATCTCACTCTGCAGGTTAGGCTAAGATGGTGCACTATGAGCTGCTGTTGCTGGAGAAGGTGTGATCTGAACCTAGGCGTTCTTAGCCCAAGTCTCATATTCCAGCCACTGTTGCAGGCCATGTTTCCAGTTTAAACTGAGAAAATAGAGACTGGGACAAAATGTGCACAGTATGTCCTGCTAATTGACATGCACAGTGTAGAAGTCTGAAGTAAATCATAATCTAAATGCTACTGACCTATAGCATTTCTGAGAAAGAAGTGCAGAAGACCAGGGCTCCTGTCTTTCCTATTCTTGGTATGCACCTACTGTCCTTTACATCTGCCAATCACTACTGCTGGAAATATCAAAACTAGAGTTTTAGAACCAATGCAAATATTTGCAATGAGCTTTGCATTCGAGAAATGTCATCCATTCACAGAGTGCAAACTGAACTGGAAAATTGTCTTTCTGTTATCACCAGAGAAGCTTACTATAGAGCCTATTGTCACTCCATCATCAGTGAATTCACTATTTGATATGTGTGAATTCACATCTCCTTATTTATTACACGTACCATGGAAGTTTACATCTCTCCCTTGGAGTTACAGAATTTTTACAAGCCCACTGTAAAGTGAAGGGTTGTATCCTTCAGACACTTAGCTTCTGATTCCAGGAACTGGATTGTTGTAGATGGCACTAGGAAAGGTTGAGAAAGGGTAGGAAGAACCAGGCCAACATCTGTCAGGCCAACAGTAGAGCCCAGTGGGTCAGGGCTGGAGTTAGGACAGGGACCAGTCAATATGATGTGGGGAAGCCAAACATTATGAAGAGCTTCAAAGTGTTCATTTGGAGCAGAGAAAACTTTTTTACTTTGTATGCACGGGGGTGGGGGGAAGCATTTGAGTTCTGTAAGAAAAGCGTGGTTACAATGTTCTGAACACATATGCCAACAACCCAGCAGATTAGCCCCCTATAAATGTGGTGTTAATGTGGGGATGGGGAAGCTTTGGCCCTTTGGGGAAGTTTTGAACTACAAACCCCATGATCCCTCACAATTGGATACATTCAGTGTTGCTGGTGGGAATTATAGATTAAAACATCTGGAGGGCCCAAGAGTCCATACTATTGCTTTACTAGCTGGACCAGTTTATTCTAATCAGAGCTTGGAAACAATATGAAAAACCCCGACAATGTGTTAATTCTTAGTCATCGTTTTTCAAGAGTAATCTGTTACACATTTGTCATTACCTGCAAACAATGACTAACATAGCAGGTTATATTCATGTTACTCCCAGTAGAATTGTTATTACTATTATTGGTATTATTTTTCAAAAAAAAAGTTGACAAATCAATTACTAATGACCAAAAATGGGTCAACTTCTCACCCACATAAATATTTCCGAAATATAACAAATAAATGTTATTCATTGAGCAAAAATCATAACATTAACATCACTGACGTGTAAATGTTCTAAAGCAGTGGTTCCCAACATTTTTGCAGTTACATACCCCTTGGCAGCCCATTTCCATAAATTGTACCCTCCACCATTCACCAAAATAACAAAGCATCAGACATGTATCCATTTCTTATGCTGGCCTACCTCACACCCCACCTCTAGGCTTCCATTAAATCCTGAACATCTCACAACCTGGCTCCTTCCCCAACCCTCTCTCATCTTCTTTCTTTTCTCAAAGTAATTGGCACAACACAACCCACAGAAGCTGCAACCTTGCCCCACCAGACCCTCTTCTTTTCCATGCTAATCCCACCCCATTCCCCATCCAGCAAGGGGAACTCTATCTTCAGTGAACAGGAGCCCCAAAACACAGCACTGAGCAGCTCCCACCACCTTGGTGAGGAGGTTTCTTGACTTCATAGCCCTGTCCTCTCAACTGGACTACAGGAACTAAAGGTGAGGACAAATTGTGTGGTGCGGCCTGCTTCCTCCCGTCCCCCGCCCTTGTCATTGAAGAGACTAAGGAGGGGCTAGGAACAATAAAGCTTCTGATGCCACAACAGCCACCTCAGTCTACCAGTACCATGTTTCCCAGTCTCTCATCCTGAAAATACCTCCAATGCCACCTGGTGCTCCGCTTTCTGCAGCTTTCCTTCAAGAATCCCAACACCAGCTTTCCCCTAAGCTAAAGGCCAACTGGGCAGCTGCAGTCCTCCTGACATACAGCCACAGAATGGAGTGACAGCTCAGCCATTCCTGTCCCATGGTGTTGACCGAACCCATCTCTCACCTGTCAAATAGGAGCCAGTTGATGAAGAAAATAAGGTTGAGAGGAGATGGAATGGACCCACCCATTGAGCACTGTGGAGGACTGTGGATGCTTCTCAGGAAGCTCTCACATCCGTTTTGTCCAATCACCTGTCCGTAACATATACCTCTATTCCACCTCCCTCCAGTTCCCTAGACCTTTTCCCACCATTATGCAATTTTTTATGTACCCCTAAATGTCCTGGTTCATACCCCTGGGGGTACATGTACCCCAGGTTTGGAACCGCTGTTCTAAAGTCACATTGTTGTCTCTCTTTGCCAAAACAGGAAGTAGAAGAAAAATGAGTAACATCATTATCTTTTACCATGTTACTTCCAGGCTCTGCTCTGAATTGTTCTTGGACTTGGAGAATTGAAAGATTAGCACACATTCCTAGAAATGTGTTTTCTCAGAACTACTCTGGGAATCAGAAACTAAAGGAACTCTGTCATTGTTCCAGAATCTTACAAATGTTTCCCTTATAGGGTAAACTGCAGCTCTGGTATTTCAGTAGGCTTCAACCGGGTATTATATAACTTGTTTATATAATGTGTAGTTGGTCTCCTGCTTGCTAGAGAAGTGTTAACAAAGTGACTGCTTCTATTTTTTGCTTTGGTACAAATACATTTCTTGATTCAAGCAGACGCGGGACCAGCTGAAGTAGTCTGATCACACATCGTAGTAGGTACAGGAAAGCAATGTTGACAGCTTGTTTGCGTGCTAACCTGTAGCAATTTTGGAGTGTTAGAGCAGTAAAAACTATCCATGTCGATAACAAGATTTACATCAAGGAGAAAGCACGATAACCATATTCCCCAAATTGCTGATAGCTGCAGCACAGTTTTTCCCGAGGATGCTTCTGTGCTGTTTTTTAACCCCTCTGGCACTGACATTATTAAGTTTCTGAGAATGCAAACAATATTTTATCCAGACTATTGCATTCCTACATTTCCCCCCCTTTTTTTGTTTCTTTTACTGTCCCAAATATTGATTGATTGATTGATTGATTGAATTTTTATACTGCTCATCTGGCTGAAGGCCACTCTGGGTGGTTTGCAACATATAAAACCACATGACTAGTATACAATTATAGTGATGCCCCTTCCCCCAGCTTCCAGTAAAGAGGTGACACTATAGCCATATTTGAATATTTGAAGTAGGGGTGTGCATTTGGATTCACAGATATTCAGAATTCACCAAATAATGCCATATTCAGATAGTTCCAAATATGTCTGAATCAGAATTTGATAGTTCTGAATATCGGTAATAAAATAAATAAATAATCACGTGCTGCCAAGTCAGTTCTGACTTATGGTGATCCTTTTCATGGTTTTCCAGGTAAAAAAATATCAGAAGTGGTTTACAGTTCCCTTCTTCTGCCACCTCCCGACCCATGACTGTCCAGCTTGCTCAGGGCCACACAGGATGGTTCTACTTGTAGGAGGCTTAGTGGAGAATTGAACTCCCAATCTCTGGTTCCACTGTCAGATACCTAAACCACTGAGCTATCCAGTCATCTGTAATAATAATTCCTAATATTTGGAGTCCAAATTACTCCTATAGATTAGAACACAGAAGGCTAGGTTTCTACTTGTTAGAGGAAGAAGTGAAAGTGAAATCTATTTCTCAGGTATCTTAGTGTTATTTCTTAGAAATGGAAACTTAAAGATGCTCTGGCACCAAAAGGCAGAGTACTCAGGGTCTCCCATTTTGCCATGGGTTTCCCAAGGGAGCAGGGCTGGGGTGAGAGCATAACTTGTCAATGATGTCTGCACTAATGAAATCTAGAAAACACCAGAAGGTATTTTTTCACATTGGTTCTTTCCAACTAAATGCTGGGCATAGCTGCTTATAAATTCCTTGTTAGGATATGGTTGGTGTAAAGCCTGCCCTGCAATAGTTTTCTCAGGTCATGCTGCAGTAGAGGAGTCTAGCTACAGAAAGGCAAGATCTGTTTGTCACAGACAATGGGGCAAACATGGCGGGTGGCAGCACTGCAGGCTGGGAAGATGAAAGGGGTGTGGTATATGGCCCACACTCTCAACCTAATAGTTTGGGGTGCTTTGAAGGGTACGGAAGACACGTGCATACCAAAAATAACTGAGAGGGCCAGAGATGTGGCAGGGCATTTTCACCACAGTGTCCAGGGAAGTGAGCTGTTGCAACAGAGGCAAGAAAAATTGGGATTGCCACTGCACCACCTAATCCAGGATGTGGCAACTTGACAGAACTCCACTTTTTATTTACTTGAAAGAGTTCTAGAACAGCAAAGGCCACTCCATGATTTGGTACCAGAGACTTCCATTGGTGTGGCTGCTACTCCTCTGGGCAAAGAAGTGTGGGGCATTATTGGTCAAGTGGTGTGTGTCCTCCAAAGATTTGAGAGGGCAACACAAGACCTTAGTGGGGAGACAGTCATCCTTAGCCAGGTGATCCCAATGTTCCAGACCTTGGTTGGCATGATGGAGGGTATAACCAGAAGACAATCTGGGTGGATGGGGGATTCCATAGAGGGAGAACAGCATTTTTTCTGGCCAGAAGTGGTGGCAATGGCCAGCAAGCTAAAGGACCTGCTCCACAGCTTTCCATCACATGCAGCAGCAGTTAGTGAAGGAGGTCTGGTTAACACTGAGGGGTAATGTGGAGTAGGAAGAATCTTGCAATGTTCATAACACCCCAAACAGCAGTATCTGGGCAATTGCTGAGCCAAAAATAAAATAAAAAATAAAAATCCTGATGGAGATGTGAGTCTACCATGAGATTTTTAGGCCTAAATTCAATTGTTAGCTCCTGAGTAGAGTGGATCCATTGAATTAATGAGAACTTTGCATATCAACACTTGTGTACATTAATTTGTTTTGATGGTCGAAATCCAGTAGCATAAAACCCTGCATAAAACTTATGATATCATCAGTTGCAGCAGTTTTTTGAGAATTAAAGTTTTCTGATTTCCCCCGAAAAGTTCTAAGGTTCTCTTGGGATCCCTTTTGTCCTGGGGAAGCCACTGGAGGCCGTGGGACAGTGCATAGTCTTTTATTCCTGAAAACTGCCACCAGCAGGATGATTTTACCACCAATGGCAATTTTTGAAAATTAAAAACTTCCCCCAGCCAGTCTCTCGCTTGCAGTCCCGTAAATTGGAGATTGCCCTGTTGAAAGCAGCAGGGCTTCTGCAGTGCAAGAGACCGGGTAGTGAACCCCTTCTTGTGCAAATACTGGAGAAAGGACAGCCATGCATACAACAATCCGTTGTGTACATTTTACCCTGTTTCCCCGAAAATAAGACAGGGTCTTATATTATTTTTTGCTCCAAAAAAAAAAAAAAAAAAAAAAGCATTAGGGCTTATTTTCATGGAATGTTTTATTTTTTTCATGCACAACAATCTACATTTATTCAAATACAGTCATGTCATCTTCTTCTGGTTGCTGCACAAGGGTGGAGGGCAGGGTTTCACTTAACTGGGGCTTATTTTTGGGATAGGGCTTATATTACGAGCATCCTGAAAAATCATACTAGGGCTTATTTTCAGGTTAGGTCTTATTTTACGGGAAACAGGGTAAATACAAACAGGAGTTGGGCTTTGAATTTATTATTCTGAATCCTCATTCTTTTGTCAGGTGGTGGCTGCTCACAGGCTGGGGCACCCCTTTCCATAGGAGGCTAGGATAGCCACCCTTTTCCTTTTGTTCTGCTACCTTGAATTTCTTATTCAGGTTGGCTGTTGCTAGTTCAGTGGCTTCTGAGGAGGGACTTTCAATGAAGAGAACCAGCCTATGTAGCCTTGGGCAAACTGCACAGTCCCAGGGCACCCTGAGGAGAAGAAGAGAACGGTAAATGCCTTCTGAGTGTTCCATGCCTAGAAAACCATGGAAAGGGTCACTGTAAGTCAAAATTGACTTGAGGGCATGTAATTATCATTTTAATATTACCACTTTTGTATATTTTTATTTGACCTTTTGTCTTATGCTTTTGGTCCTGCTTTTGGGAATAAGGTGGGAAATAAATGAAATAATTGAAGAACAGAGCAGGATGAAGTTGCTCGTCTTCAACTGCGTTGGCAGTCGTGCAGATTGCAATGCTGTCTATGTGGAGCTGCCCTTGAAGGTGGTTTCAGAAGTTGCAGCAAGTGCGAAATGCAGCAGCCAGGTTGGTTACAGACATACCTAGATTTGACTGTATTTTGCCTGTTCTGGCCCATTTCTACTGGCTGCCAGTATGTTTCTGGGCCAAATTCTAGGTCTTAATGTTGACTTATAAAGCCCTTCATCATGGTTTAGGACCTTGCTATGTATCAGAGCACCTATCCCTCAAGCCGATCTCCCGTCCCACCCGTACTTCCCAATCTTTGATGTTGTGGGTGGCCACTCCCAGTAGAGGTGAGACTACCCTCACCATCCTGAACTTCAAGAAGTTAATCAAAACATGGCTCTTTATGGAAGGGGGCGGGGCGAGCAGCGAAGCAGCATGTATCTTCGGGGCTCCGGGGAAGATTGACTGTATACGGCAGATCAAGACTCCCTCAAAGAATTTTGAGGGCAGGGAGGTGTGGGAGAACACCCCCTGTGTCGTAGGGGATCAAGAGATCTCAAGAGGAGTGGGCTGCAACCCGCTCTCTGGAGGATTTCTCTCCCCCAGACAGAAGATCCAGCTCGGCGCCATGTTCTGGTGATTTAGCTGCACAGCACGCCCGGATCAGGAGATTACACCCTTGGAGGAAACATCGTTATCTCAAGGGAGGAAAGTGAGTAACTGAATTGAACCTTAGCCCAGGAGGACTATATACAGAGAGAGAACTAAATATCTTAACAACTAAACAAAGAAGAACCATATCTTTTGTTATACTTTCACACAAACGCAGCCCCCTCTTAAAGAGAAGTAAAGCAGGGAAATGAAGCGGCATGGAAGCCTTTATCTCACAGTAAAGCTTCCCAGGTGGCGAGAAAAACCCTGAGGGGAAATTACTAATGGACACGGAGAACTGGAGAACTGACTGCTAACAAGGACTGCTGTAGTTTTTAACAAAGGGGGGGAAAAGGGAGGAGGGGACCGTCAATTAAAACTTTCAAAGCCTTTTGTTCTAATCTCCCCAACCCCCCCACATCCAACCTGAGAGAGAGAGAGAGAGAAATAATTTCCTTCTCAGGCTCAGCTATAACATCAACAGAGAAGGGGAAAGGAGGGGTGGTCTGTTTGCTAAACTCTCAAAGCTTCTCAGTATTAGCCCCCCCAACCCCCGCTACCCAGCCCGAGAGAAGGAAAATACATTTTAAATACAGCGTTTAAACTCTCTGGCCACCTGGAATCTTACAGCTAGAAAGAAGGAAAACTTGAACTATTAAATGTAGCCAAAACAATAAGAATAACAACAATAGATTCAGATTTAAACAGAACTTTCACTTTCAATCCTGCTCATCCCCAAGTCTGCCAGGAGGAAGAGAGCACATGGAAGTTTTTGACCGACTTCATTAGGCGTAAAGAACTGGATGTAGTTCATCTCTCAGACTCTCCCTACAAGAATTATATTCTTATACCCCATTTGGAATATCTTTAAAGATGCTGGAGAGAGCCTTGGGCTGATTGCCAGCTCTCCCAGTCACGAAGAAATTGGTTTCTTTTTTCCTAACAGGTTTCAATCTTTGGACGCTTTGCTGTGCTCTGTTGGCCAAGATGGGACAAAGCAGCATTTAGTTTGGTACTTTGGTGCTCTGAGGACCTCTATTGTAACTTGGGAAAAACAATGATTGAGTTTTTAATTTTGAATATGCTACTGCTCTCTGATGACCAATTTAAGATAAGATAGTAACTGAGCTTTTTATTTCAGATATATATAAGCAAATTGAGGAGCTTTATCAAGCTGATTTATATGAGGTGTGATAATTATTCTTAAAGGTAAAACGTTTGGTAGAATGGGGATTTAGTGTAAAGGAGAGACAATATAACTGTTTCTTTCTCTTTTTACAAACTGATAAAAGAAGAATTATGGCCACCAGATCAAAAAAGGACAAGTCTCCTGGGCAGACCTCAGGAGTGGCTAAACTTATAAATCAAGATCCTTTTAAAAATGCAATGCAGGATATGCAAACCAACATCATCAGACAAATCTCAGAGCAGATGCAAGAACTAAGAACAGATCTTAGAGCTGGAATTGAAAGCAATAACCAGAAGATTGACACCTTCACACAGGCAGTTGGGAAAGTCAAACAAAGATTAACAAGAGCGGAATAAGAAATACAAAATATTAAAGAAGAAAAAGATAAGGGTCAACAACGTCTTCTAACCTTGGAGATGTACAAAGCCTCATATTTTCTTAGAATTCAAAATGTGGGACAAGAGGAACAAGAAGATTTACTGAAACTGATTTCAGAAGAACTGGCCACGCAAACAGGGATAACTCAAGAAGAGCTGGAACAATCAATAGAGAGAATTTACAGAGTGGGGAATGCTTTCACGAGAAGGAATAAGCAACCAAAGGAGAATCACATAAAATTCTTAAGAAGGTCAGTGAAAGAGAAAATATTGAAAGTCAACAGAGAAAAGGATTTGACAATCAGAGGGACTAAGGTTAATGTTTTGAAACAGGCGCCTTGGAGCATGTGAAAAAAAAGACAAGAATATTCTTTTCTTACTAAAATATTAATAGATAGGAAAATTCCGTTCACATCACAAACACCTGAAGGAGTATTCCTGAACTGGGAAACAAGAAGATATAATCTGAATAGCAAAATGAAGGCTAGGAACTTTATGAAAGAAATGAAACATAAACTGAAGCTGACAGAAGATCATCTACAGTTTTCCAGTGAGGAATCAGAAGAGGAACAAGAAGAAGTAGAATGTAAAAGACAAAGAACTCCACCTCTACCGAGAAGAACCAGAGGCAAAGAAGCTAAGGATAAAACTGGTAGTAAAAGCCGTGTAGATGTCCAAACAAACTAAATTACTATCAGTGAATGTCAAAGGGATGAATTCACCCCAGAAAAGAAGAATTTTTTAAAATAAACTTTTAAAAGCCAAGGTAGAAATCATATCTATTCAAGAGACTTATATTAAGGAAACGGACAAAAAGCTGCTAGAAAATCCAAAATTGGGTAAAATCTTTATAGCCTCAAATCAACAAAAGAAGAAAGAAGTAGCAATGTACATAAAAAAGGAGCTAGAACCAAAATTGGTATATGAATCAACAGATGGAAGATTATTAATGGTGGAAATCTCTAAAGAGGGAGAAGAAATATTGCTGGTGAACATTTATGCACCAAATGAAATGCAACAAAAATTTTATCAGCAACTGAAGAACCAGCTGATACAAAGGCCAGAACAGAAAATGTGTATCATGGGAGATTTTAACGCAATAATTGACAAACAAAAAGATACTTCAATGACGAATGGAAACGGAAGGAAAAGAACAAGAAATATGATCCCCAAGGTGTTTCTGGAAATGGCAGAAGAACTAAACTTAATTGATATATGGAGAACCAGGTACCCTCAGAGAAGAGATTATACATTTTATTGAAATAGACACAATTCATGGTCAAGGATAGATAACTGCTGGATTTCAGCGGAAATGACACATCAAGTGGAAGAAATTGAAATATTACTGAATACATATGCAGATCACAACCGAATATTGATGACCTTAGGACAAGCAGTAAGAAGAGGACGTTGGAGACTAAATAGCCACTTATTGAGAGAGGAGACCTTTTTGACTAAAATTAAAAAAGAGCTAGAATTTTTCTTTCAAATTAATAAACCCCAGGATATAGAGATGACAACGATATGGGACGCAGCCAAAGCCTATTTTCGTGGTTTCGCGATAGAATTCAATGCACAAAAGAAAAAAGAGAGAAACAAACAATACCAAATCCTAATAACATCTCTAAAGAAAGAAGAAATGGAATTAAAGAAAACACCTACAGCTAAGTACCTAATAAACAAGATAAATATATTACAACATAAAATTAACTTACTAGAACAAGAAGAAATAGGAAAAAAAATTAAATTTGCAAGGCAATTTTTTTTTGAAAATGCCAACAAACCAGGAAGATGGTTAGCATATAGAATAAAAAAGAGAGAGAGAAAACAATGATCAATGAAATATTGGATAAGGAAGGAAAGGAAATATACAAACAAAAGGAAATTGAAAAAGAAATTAAAAACTTGTATACCAATCTTTATAAAAAGAAAGAGATTGAACAGGAGAAACAATGGAACTATTTGAATAAACTTCCGGATTGGAGATTTAGTTCTCAACAATTGGAAAACTTAAATAAACCAATTTTGGTGAGTGAAATTGGAGAAGCATGGAAAAAATAGAAAAATGGGAAAGCCCCTGGACCAGATGGACTTCCAGCTGAATACTACAAAGCATTTGAAGAAATTTTAAGTCCACACTTCAAGAAATTAATAGAAGACATTGAAACTAGAGGGGAAATCCCGGATTCATGGAAAGAGGCACATATCTCCTTAATACACAAAGCGGGAACGGGAAAAAAACAAATCAAGAATTACAGACCAATCTCTCTCTTGAATGTTGACTATAAGATATATACGACCATCTGGGCAACAAGGCTAAAGGAGGTACTTGAGGAAATGATACACAAAGATCAAACAGGTTTCATCCCAAAAAGGAAACTATCATCAAATATAAGATCAATAATAAACATTTTGGAATATTATGAAATGCATCCAGAAAAGCAAATGATGTTAATCTTTTTAGATGCAGAAAAGGCCTTCGATAATGTCGATTGGGAGTTTATGTTGCTGCAATTAAAGAAGATGGGAGAAGAAGGAACTTTTCTACAAACAATTAAAGCAATATACACTAAACAGAAGACCAAGATTAAAATCAATGGTCAAGTAACTGAAAATATTCAAATTGAACAAGGCATAAAGCAGGGTTGCCCACTTTCTCCGTTATTATTTATTCTAACATTAGAAATTTTAAACAGACAAATAAGAGGGAATGCTGGAATTAAGGGTCTCAGAATCAGGGGAGAAGAATTTAAGCTGCAAGCATATGCTGATGATTTAGCAATAATACTAGAAAACCCTCTGGACAGTTTGGAAGAATTAGTGAGAACTATAGAAGAATTCGGAGCTGTTGCAGGTCTTAAAACAAACTATCAAAAAACAAAATTCATGACTAAAAACATAAAGAAAGAAGACGTGGAAAGACTGGCAATGAAAACTAATTTCGAGGAGGTACAGAAAGTGAAATATCTAGGAGTTATCATTACAAAAAAACCAAGTAATTTGATGAAAGAAAATTATCTTACAACACAGAAGGAAATTCAGAAAGACCTGGAAGAATGGAATAAGCTACAAACCTCTATGATGGGAAGAATCTCAACAATAAAGATGATGATATTACCAAAACTGTTATTTTTATTTCAAAGTTTACCAATTTTATTAAATTATAAATACTTCAAGGACCTGGACAGCCTGACTTCGAAATTTGTATGGAAGGCCAAGAAACCAAGAATAAAACTTAGAATATTGCAAGACTTAAAAGAAAGAGGTGGTTCAGGACTACCGAATTGGCTATTATATTATAAGGCATGTGCCATGGTCTGGATAAAAGAATGGATAACACTAGAAAATCAAAGATTATTGAAATTGGAGGGTCATGATCTAAAAATGGGTTGGCATGCATATGTGTGGTATGGGAAATACAAAGAACAATCACATTTTGCAGAACATATTCTGAGGAAGGCGCTCTGCTTAGTATGGCAAAAAATTCAAACACAAACCTACAAGAAAATTCCAATATGGGTAGCACCAATAGAAGCATTCACTTTGAAAGTATTGAATCAGAAGGGAGCGTTACTCACATATAAAGACTTATTAACTAAAGATCAGAATATAAAAGATAAACAAGATCTAGAGAAACTGGGTCCAGCTACAGATTGGTGGTCAATGTTGAAATCAGAATCGAGATATAAAAAGGACATAACTATGGGCTTTTTTGAGGGGAAAGTCCAGGTGGATGAATTATGGATTTACACTAATGAGAAAATAATTTTAAAAATGTATACATACTTATTGGAATACGACTTGGAGGATGAGAGGGTGAAGGAGGCAATGGTAAAATGGGCACAAAATTTTGGGTACAATATTGATATTGACAAATGGACAAAGATGTGGAAAGAGAATCATAAAATGATTAAGCCAGTGAATCTTGATGGCATTTTACTTCTGTAAGATTGGCAAAAATGTCAGAAGGTAACAGTAATGTTTGTTGGAAGTGTAAAAAAAATTCAGGGACTTATTATCGTATGTGGTGGTCATGTGAAAAAGCAAAAAAAAATTGGATACAGGTTTGGGAAATGGTAAAAGAGATTGTTCAACAAAAATTAAATTTTAAACCTGAAATGTTATTATTGAATATAATGCCAGAAATTATTGAGAAGAAAATAAAATATAGTCTACTGTATATATTCACAGCAGCTAGGTTACTCTGGGCCCAAAAATGGAAGAATGTAGAGACACCAACGATGGATGAGTTATTAAAGAAGCTATTGGACATTGCAGAACTAGATATGCTCTCAGAGGCACTACGGGATCAACCAAGAGACTTTGTAAAGCAAAGCTGGAAGCTGATATATAACTGGGCCCAGAAAAAGACAGGAACTTAGGGGGAAAATTAGTCTATAGCGAACCAGTGCTCACCGGAATCCCCTTGAAGATATTCCGATGACCAGACGACGGTGAAATATCTGATCCATAGGGGAAGGATGGATGCTTAGCTGTGTTTTTTTTTTGTCTGTTTGTTTTGTTAATTATCTGTTAGATTGTTAATGTTTTTAAGTTTGTATGTTTAGATATGAATAAAATGGTTAAAAAAAACTTGGCTCTTTACCTAGGCCTTTGAAAACCTCACTCCTTCTTAATTTTAAATTTGAGGTTATTAGGTGATGATGACCCTAAAGGGATAGTCAATGGTCTATTGCTTGGTTTAGTTGTTTTTTTAGCTTTGCTATCCTGAGATTTAGTAATGTATCTTAGACAGGGGCATTTTAGGGAAGTTCTTGCTTTTCTCATGTTTATTATTTAAATTTTTGTCTGTATATTTATGCTACTTTTTGTAGCCACCCAGAATAGTGGCTTGCCACTAGATGGGCAGGATTATAGGTTCAAAAACAAACAAATTGCAGATTCCCAGTGTGGTGCAGGGGACAGAGTGACAGCCTAGGGCTCTGGAGAACAGGGTTCAAATCTCCACTTGGCTATGGAAACTCACTAAGGGAGTGGAACTGTTAAAATCACTCCATAAATATCTCACTTACCTTGAAAGACCTATTAGGGTCACCATTGGTCAGTTCCAACTTGATGGCACAGAACACACACAAACGCACACAAACACACACACACACAGCTAAACCAAAGATAGACTACCAAGTATACATCCTTTCTTCCCTCTCTCGTCCCTTCTCACTTACCTGCACGCTGCTTTCATTTCGCTTTAAAAATTCGTAATCATGTAGGCATCATCTCCCCTTTTGCAAAACTGTTTCTGGATAACTTGACCAGTGGGAGACGCAATGGCTTTTAGGAGGAAAAGGCAGGGTAGGTAAGGCAGTAAACATTTTCCCTGTTAAATAGGGATCAGCTTGGAATTCATAATAAAAACTCTATAGTTAGCACAGCGAAGCTGTTCAAAATGGAAGCTGGCAGTTATCTTTTCCAAATGTTCATATGCCTGCGCAGCCCTGAAAGTGGTAAAGCTAAGAAATCTTTTCATTTGAACTCTTTCCAAATGCATTCAGCAGGATACTGGGAGAGCACTTTCATGTGTTAATTATTTCTGCCCTGATTGCCTGGCAACACATAGCACTGGAGACACAGTATCACACTTTGCTGTTTTTCTTTAAGCTTCCAGCTGAACCACAGAAAGGAGCTGGAACACAGGCAGCTCACCTGGAGGAAAAAAATAACATATAAAGACAAGGAAAGAGAAAGTAGTGCTATGTTTAGATTGATTTTTTTTTAAAAAAGAAAGAAACCAAAGCCAACAATACAGCAACAACAATAAATAGCAACTATGCCACAGTACCACATTTCCAAGCCCCGTTGGAACTAATTTTCTTAATCGTCTGCAGACAACTTAAACCAACAGCTTTAAATTAGACTGTTTGTTATACAAATTGTCAAAAGACAACCCTCTCCAGGCATTTGTTGGTGACCTGGCAAAGAGGCTTTACTGCGGTCTCCTCATATAGGAAGGACTTGCTTCTTTTTTTCCCCTTGATCAAAGATCTGTGCCTTTTAAGGATGGCACAACAGGCAGACATTCCACAGGTGCATATTTGTCATAGCAGCACATGCTATGGGGCCAGTGGGTGGGATCAAGGTAGGGCAGGTCATTATACGAGTAGCCAAAGGTATTATATATGTAGCCAAAAATGCTCTGTACCCAAAGAGAGGGTATACAGATTAGGGCTGACTCATCCTTTCCCCTTGAAGAGACACCATGATGGGTTCCAGCCCTGTGTCTGTGGCATTAGTTTTGCATTTCTGAATCTCCATTAAAAAAAAAATCCATCAAATATGGGTGAATGCAAGTGGCTATGTCCTGTGGCAGGGAGTGGGGAGTTATGCTGAACTCTAATTGTGTCACCTGTCCACTCAAAGTCCATATATGTCATCTATCCACTCAAAGTCCATTCACACAGAAACACACATTCTGATCTGTGTGTGTGTGTGTGTGTGTGTGTGTGTGTGTGTACTGATTAGAGATGGGGGTATTCGTATTCAAATACGCATATCACCGCACAGGTGGAAATAACGAGGGTCTGGCCCATTGGGGCCAGACTATCCACTCACGATTTCACTGCTGCTGCCGGCTCCGCGGCGGCTTCCTATCACGTTGTTCTCCGCAATGGATTAGCCACTCTCCGACCTAGCAGAGAGGCTTGTCATCCCGCCTCCTGCCAGGACTGGGTAATCGATTGCGGACAACGGAGCCATAGGAAGGCACCGCAGAGCCGGCGGCAATGGCAAAATTGTGAGTGGACAGTCTGGCCCCATGGGGCCAGACCCTCGTTATTTCCACCTGTGCGGGGATATTCGTATACGAATACAAATACCCCCATCTCTAATACTGATATATATACTGATATACTGATCAGTACACAATCACACACACACTGATCAGAGTGTCCAGGGAAGATCTTGGGCTTTACTGCAGGATTCAGCTGTCACATCCCTTCTCTTTTTGCAGCAACACCTCAGTCTACCAAATGACTTTCAATTCTTCCTTTTCTTAATTCAGATTATTTGCTCTCTTTTTAACCCCATGAATGCTGAATGGGCCACAAAAGAATCCACGGTTGTTTGCTCCACCCCAAGAGTGAGCAGCAGGCTCCTTGCTCTACTTCCTAATCACCACAGAATTTCACAAGTATGCCTGATGTGGTCCATTTTTGTCCCAACTGCACATGCCTATAAAATGTGCCATAAATAACCACATCTTCACTGGCTGGAGTTTAGAATTCAGTGAATCGTCAGGGGTTGATCCAGTCATTGGGTAGCTCCAGTACTGGCCAGTTCTTCACCAAGGCATTTTGCTCCTTGAGGTAAAGGACATGATGGTGCCTCTTCCATGTTTCATATACAGAAGACAAGCACAGTGTGTAGGCATCCTTCAGTCTCGAGAGTATGGCACACTGACAGAGGAAATTCAGTTCAACCCTCAAGATGCATTAGAAAACAGCCATCAGGTAGCATTATCCATTACACCTGAGTCTGCAGGCTAGTTCAGGAGACCCATGCCACTGTGGTGTAGCAAAAACCACTCTCTTTCCCAACAGACAGGGGAGATGAGAGGTGCTCAGGACAAAGGAATGAAGGGATGGTGTGACCAGCCCTCAGCATCTGGCACCTGAGATGATCACCTTGCTCCACCTCACGGAAGGGCCAAGTCTAGTCTTACATCATCCATCACACATTCATGTAAGTCAGAGAAGGGGGACAAGCAACCATTGGTGCTCACGCAGCTCCAGGGTTTTTGCTTGCAACTGTCAAGAGCACCACAGAGCCCTTTCTTTAATTTTTTTCTCGTCCAACTTTCACATTTTGGTCATAAGTTAGTTTGAGGTATCCCTCACCAAGGCTCCCCCTCCCCCAAATATAGACTGGATATGCTTGCCCTGGAACTTCCTGCTTACTTAAAAAAAATTAAATAAATGACTGAAAGCACGACTTCGAGGTCTATTGTGGCCCCCAGGCCCACCAAGGCTGTCGAACCCAATTTCAGTTAATATCTTGTCAGCCTCAGGTTCTCCTCACCTCTGTGCAATCTCCACAATATGGGCTGATATGAAAAGGTGGCAACGATTAACACACATAGTGTGTACAAATGCTTTGAGGGCCTGAAAAATATATTGTAGGTAAATGATAAATGCTTACATGTTTAGAGCTATTCGACGGAGCTGAGGCGACGGTGGGGAACACCCAGCCATCCATGATGCTGAGCAGCTTATTCCACTTCTGCCATCTCCTCCTCCTCTTTTCCTTATGACTCATCTCACTGAACCCTGGATTAATACAAATTGAATTTGAAATTAATAACAAACTTGTAATTGGGGAAAAAAAGTTTTGAGGAAGCAAAAGTTTATTGCTTTGGTACAAGCTGTCAACCGAAGTGTCTCTTAAATGGCATTTTTGTCTATTTTACCATTAAACAAACAAAAAGAAGGCAAAAAAAAAAAGTCCAAGAGTTTTTGTCAAAATGAATACACCCACACATTGCAGATTTCACTGTTGTTACATACCTTGGGAACTGTTCGGCTACAATTAACTCCCCCTCCCCCCTCCTGTTACCTATTGGTATTCAGCATACTATATATTAGGTTGTGTATCGAAGACACCGTGAAACCAATTTTTTTTAAAAGCACGCCACTGTGTGATTTTAACTATTCATTAAATATCTGTAGGAGTTAGTACAAAAGGAATAATCTTTTAATAAAAGCAAAAGTTAGGGGAATTTTTCCCTCTGATCTCGACATCACTCTAAGTAACACACATCAGTGAACACATTTTAATGCTCTTCGTCTTTATTGTTTAGAAAGCCAACACTGACAACAACAATCCTCACCCAACTGTCACATATCATCTGTAATGACAGGGTAGCTTCTGTTCTAAATTCACTTTCATAAAGGCATTTCATTTTAATATTCTGATTCTCCGTGCTTCACCTTAAAATAGTACACATGGCAAGTACTCTCTACTGATAGCAATGTACCTTTTACAATAGAATTTTGACTTGATTCCCTTTGCTGTTATAATGATACACATTTTCCCCTACAGATCTTGCTGCGCTATAATTTCCTCCTCAAAGCACAGAGAGTTGTAGATTCTCTAGAACTGAATAAACGACTTATTGTTACAGAAGAACACACATCACTGTTTGTACTATTTTGGCTTTAGCCAGCATCCACGCACGTTTTGGGTCGGGGTGCAGGGTTACTAGGACTTAAGAAGACCAGCTAAAAGGGTCTCAAAGGGTGACATGCTTCTGTCCGGAAGAGGAGACAAAATCCAAGGCGAGCAGTGCCGAAGGATGAGGAAGTGTGATTGTAAGAGGCACCCATCTCCAGCCTTTCCAACTCATGTCACAGTTCACAGGCTCACTGGTTCACTGCAAAGGTATTTGTATGCACCTTCTGGTTTCTTCCCTCCCATCCTTCATCTGCAAAAGTAGATTGCAAAAGGATGAAATGGAGCATGGGAATGTGTCTGTGGGGCCTCTAGCGAGATGGGGGCTGTTAACAGGCACCCAACAATACTGATCCTTAACACCAAACCTGGTTCTATGGCTTGGTTCCAGATATTAATTACTTAAAAATTTCAAAAAAGGTAGGCTAACACCAATGTGATGTGTTAGCAGCCAATTAGGATAACAGAATTAGCACCCCAGATTATGTGAGCTGGTAGCAAATCCATACAATGCAGGAAGTGACCTCTGAAGGAGGAGGGGGATGTCTTCGTCTCCCTTGTGGTGCAGTGGTTAAACTGCAGTAGTGCAGTGAAAACTCTGCTCACAACCTGGTTTGATCCCAGCAGATTCCGGTAGTCAGCTCAAGGTTCACTGAGCCTTCCATCCTTCTGAAGTTGGTAAAATGAGTACCCAGCTCGCTGGGGTGTGTGTGTGTGCAATCTGTAGCCTGTATAATTAAATTGAAAACTGCCTATGAGGCAGTATATAAGCAGCACACTTTACTTTGCCTTGCTTTCATATGATGTTTGTAGAGTGGCTAGCTGTCCTTCTTTACTATAGAGAGCTGTCTTCCATTTGAATGGCTCTCACTCAGAGGGCAGGCCACTGTTTGAAGGTGACATCTGTTTTAGGGACTGCATTATCCAAATCTAATTAATGATAAAGAACAAAAAGAACGGCCTTGAAGTGCCCCATCAACAAGGAGGAGAATTTGGGCTGAAGGCATGAAAAGTAATAAATGATACTTGTAACACAGTATGGACTGAGTAATAAGGGCTTCACACATTTTCCCCCTTTTAAAAATTACTGTTACTTTGTAATGAAAAGTACTGATTACTCCTAAACTGTTGTCAGAGAACATCATTCTGGGGTATTGGGAGGCCATATTTTCTATTTTTAAAGTGTTTTTTTTTTAAAATAATAATTTGAAATAGCAGCCAAAAGCCTATGGAGATTTTATGCCAGCATAATACAAATGGCATAACTTTTGGAGGCAAATCTCCTCAATTTAGGAATCACCAGAGATTATCTATGCATTCTAAATGATATTAACTGAGTATGTAACAAATAATGGCACAGCCTTGCTGTTTACAATATTTGCTGTTCATCTATATAAATTATGGTCACTTCTTTCTAAGCATTCACTAGATCTATACATATTAATTAGCATGTAGAAATTTGATGCAAATCTACACTACAATTCCCATTAGCCCCAACCAGAAATAACAGTCAAGGGAATAATGGTTGTAGTCTGAAACCACATGGAAGGGTGTACAGTATATGCATGTGTGTGTGTGTGTGTGTGTGTGTATTTCACATGGTAAAGAGTTGCTTTAAAAAAATCTGCATGTAATATCAGATAAATCGTGAATTCAGATGTGTTATACTCAGGTCAACAACAGTAAGGGTAAGGCTCCGTTTCTCCGAGGAGAACAAGAGTGTGGAAAACAGACATGACCTCAGGCTATTGTGCGAAGAAATGGAGAAGCATTCTAGTATTAGAGAGTGTCAAGGCTTTAATATCCTGGATAAAACTAATATGCCCTGTAGGGGGAAAAATGTGTGCTGATGCTGCAGGGGAAAAAAAAATATCATTTTTGTACCAAGACACTGGGAAAACTGTCCAAGAATATTTCATGTGTGAAAACAGAACTCCAGCTACAGTGTTAAAAATAATGAAATCTAGGGTGTTAAGTACCACATGTGTTGCAGGATAAGTTAGAACTGCCCAAGGCTGTTTTTATTTTATTTTCCCAATTTTCAGTTCCTCCACTGCAGAGTTAAAACAAAGGGTTGTAAAGGGTTAAAAAAAAAGAGGACTAAAGCTAAAGCTGGGAGTGAAAACATTGTTTCTGACATGTTTAATTCTGATCCTCACAAGAGTTAATGAAGATGAGGATGATGGTGATGATTTCCTATCTATTTTGATGCCTATGAATAGAAATATGATGTTCAGTGCTGCAGATACCAAATTCCACAGGCAGACAATTTACACTACCCAAAATGAAAAAATCCCTCCTTTGGTTCAGCACCAGCTTCTTTAGCTGCCACGCCCCATAGAACTTAATCACCTCCTCAAGCTGCCTTTCCTATAAGGGGGGGGGGCGCCCACTGGTGGTCCTTCCTGTCATTGCAGCATCCCACCGTAATAACTCCTTCTCTCTTTGCCCCAAAAGCTCCTCTCTTTTCATTCAACATGTACGTTTGGTCAGTGCCATACTTTTGTTCGATTGAGCCATTTGCTCAGAGAGAAGATCAGACATGGAAACGGGTGGGCCAATTTTGTATAGAACACCCCTTGTCCTCTCGCATCTCTCTGCAGGCCTGTGGAGAGAGGCTAGATCTGGATCCTCTGTGGGGTAGCCTAGGTTCCTCCTCCCCAAGATAGCAAGTGATGAGAAAGGTCTTTCCTTAAGACCTCAGAGAGCCACTCCCAGTTACTGTGAGTTATCCCATGGTTCTATTGGCTAATTGGCTGAACAAACAAGGAGACCATCCAGGGTTAGAGATGAGCACGACCCTCAGTTTGGAGGTTCATGCCGGTTCATACACATGGCACCACAGGTGCCACACATTCCCTTCTCCTAACTGCCTGGCAGGATTCCCCACTCACCAGCTGGCACACGCTTCTCTCCTCCTCTTCTTCAGATGTTTGACCAGTCTCTGGCAGGAGCACAGGCTTCCCTGCCCTGCCTCCTTGGCTGATCACCAACTCGGACAAGGAGGCAGGAGAGGCAGATCTGTGCTCCTGCTAGGGACTGGTCAAACAGCTGAAGAGGAGGAGAGGAACACGCTCCAACTGATGAGGGAGACATTGTCTGGGGAGGCAGGGGAAGGGAATGTGCGGCACCTGTGGTACCATGTGTCCAAACTGAGGGTTGTGCCCATCTCTGTCCAGAGTTCTTCAGAATCTGGGAGACACTCTTACTTTGTTTCAATTTTGTTCTCCAGAGTTATGTGTGCTAGCTAGAGATGTACTCTTCTGCAGGACTCTCACTATGGTGGAGTAACTGGGGCTTTGGCCCAGGCACAAGCACCTAGAGGACACCAACATCTAGAGGTGAACCTACTGGTGAGTGTCAAGAAAATAAATGCAACACTCCCAACCCTATTCACTTCCTCTTATGTTTTTGAAAACATAAACCATCTCTTTCATTTTTGATTGAGGGGGGTGACCACATTCATTTCCTCTTTTTTCATGCCTAACCCTATGCCAAAGCTTCAGGGTGGAGTGTGTGGGAGGTGGTCCCACTTGCCCCACATGCCAGAATGGTTCATTGCACCTCTATTCTTCTGAAAGCTCAGATCATGGGAAATCAATGGCAACCATCATGTTCTGAAGCTTTCTTAGACATCTTGAACAATCCTGTTTGTTTGTTTATTTGTTTACAGGTTATATTGACATACTGCCTTTCCTCTATTGAGCTAAAGATAGTGGCCCCTGGGTCTCCCAGATTTTCCTCACTACCCACCCTGCAAATTAAGCTAGGCTGAGAGAATTCACCTACTGAGTTTATGGCTTAATGGGGTTTTGAACCTGAATCTCATAAATCCCAGTCCTACCCTCTAAATGCTACACCAGGCTGGGTCTCATATTTCATATTCATAATCTGTGCAGAATATCCTTGTATACAAATCACACTGGAGAAAAAAGAAAATCAGTATAGTGTCAGCAGCTTGGTAGGATGCCAATTGTGTTACCCTTTTGACTGTCTTTCAGATGAAATTATAGCTCTATTGGGTTTACCTGTAAGGAAAAAAGAAAAAAGAAGAAGAAAATCTCCCCTGTTACTTACTTTCCTGGTGGCATTAACTTGTCTGTGTATGAAAGGAGGTGGCATCTTTCAAGATTGTTAATTAGCCTGTGCTTAGTCATTAGGTGCACAAGCTTGACTTGATTTATTTCCCTTGCATAAATAACTTCGGAGCTGTCAATACTGCTGAGGCATATGTGAAGCAAGCATCAAGAAGTATTTAATGAATTGAAAATTTGCTCTCGCAAAACTTTCCCATCATCCCCAGATTTTTTTCAAAAGACAACACCGGGTAGAAGAAAAAGACCTCAAAAACCCTTTCAGTCTCTTTGCCAAGAACTGAGTCCACCCGACACTTCCCTCTGCTTTCAAGAAGCAACAAGGAAGGAGAAGGAAATGGAGAGCAAATTTGTACCAGGCATGTTACAATATGGGCTAATGTTAAGGTGTAGAATTTGGGGTAATCCATGAAACTTCTTGGTTGACCTTCCTAGGCCCAAGGGACCATGGGATTCTGCCAGTTCTAGGGCAGCCATGACGGTTTAAATCATGATGAATGCCCACTGGGGAGGAATTCACAGAGTAAGCTGCTCAAAACTTCTGTTTCTTTTTAGTTACTGCCAAAGTTAGTCCTTGGAATTTTGGTTGGTAATGAGGCTTGACAGCTCCTTTCAGCAAATGCCTAGTAACAAGCTAACAATATGTAGTATGTTCCTAGAGAATGAACACTTATGAACATTACAGATTCTTTGGAAGGATGTGTAGAAATCTGTCCAAATGGACTTGAGCAGGTACTTGCTCAAAGGCAGTGTTCTGATTATATTTCCTCATTAGTTAAGTTCTGGATACCTATTATCTATACCTATGTCTTCATTTAGAGGCATATGTTAAAATGATTTGTTTATTTTCTTATTTAATTTATATTGTTCTTTTCTTCCTTTTGAGGGTCCCAAGGCAGCATATTAAAACACACACACACACACAAAACACAGATATAGTTAAGAAAATAAAAGAAAGAAGAAGGAAAAAGAAGAAGAAACCACAGTAAATTACAGTATGAAAATGCTATTAAATACATTGACCAATATTCTATTACATAGTTATGCCAGTGAAAGAGAAATGATGCAACTTACAGTGGCAAACAGCTACTAATCTATCTATCTATCTATCTATCTATCTATCTATCTATCTATCTATCTATCTATCTATCTATCTATCTATCTATCTATCTATCTATCTATCTATCTATCTATCTATCTATCTATCTATCTATCTATCTATCTATCCCGCCCATCTAGACTGAAGTCTACTCTGGGCGGCTAACAGCAATTCATAAAATAATAACAATATAAAATAAAACAACAGCATTAATATAATTCAAGATGGCAAGAATAAATTAAGTAATGACAGGAGGGAAGGCCTGCCTAAAGAGCCAGGTCCTAAGTTTGCTCTTAAGAACACCCCAGAAAGGGAGCCAGACAAATTTCTGGGGGTAGACTGTTCAGAGGTGAGGGGCCACTGTCGAGAAGGCCTGGTTTCTTGTTCTTTCTCTCCTGGCCTCCCTCGGCGTTAGGCCCCCTCAGCCACCCATCCTGGCTAGAACGAGTGATTCGGGGTAGATCTAGGTGGGAGAAGGCATTCCGCTAGATATTGAGGTCCTAAACAGTTAAGGCTTTATAAGTCATCATTAATACTTTGTAATCAATGCGGAAATGAACGGGCAGCCAATGCAGGGCAGCCAGAGTGGGGGAGATATGTTGATGTTTTCTCACCCTGGTGAGAAGTCTGGCGACCACGTTCTGCACCATTTGAATTTTCCCGCATCAATCTCAAAGGTAGCCCCCACATAGAAGGCATTATAGTAGTCTAATCTTGAGACTACAAGCGCATGGACCAGAGTGATGAGCGCCCCACCGTCAAGATAGGGATGCAGCTGGGCAATCCGCCAAAGTTGGAAGTAGGCAGTGCGGACCACTGACGCCACCTGGGTTTCCATGGTAAGTGCCAGATCCAGATGGACCCCCAAGCTGCGAACCTCACTCTTCACGGTGAGAGTCACTTCCCCAAATGCGAGGGAGTTTCCCAAACCACCGATGGTGGGGGCCACCCACCCCTCAGGACCTCCATCTTGTCTGGTTCAGTCTCAGTCCATTCACCTGCATCATTTCAATACGGCCTCCAGGCAGTGCCGAAGAGACAAAATGGCATCCACTGTTGTTGGAGAAAAGGAGATGTAGAGCTGGGTGTCATCAGCGTACTGATGGCACAAAGCCCCACACTCCCTGATGACCTGACCCAGCAGCCTCATATAGATATTAAACAACATTGGGGAGATAATCGAGCCCAGCGGAACCCCACAATTGAGACTCCATGGAGCCGATACACTCTCCCCAAGCTGTACTCTCTGAGGACGGTCCTCCAAGAAGGGTCGGAGCCAGGCAAACACCAGACCACCAATTCCCAGCTCGGAGAGCCTCCCCAGGAGGATACCGTGGTTGACGGTATCGAAGGTGGCTGAGATATTGAGAAGGACCAACAGAGACGTTTTGCCCCTGTTGGCCTCCCTCAGCAGGTCATCAAACAGGGCGATCAATGCCGTTTCCGGCAATGACTCTCTGCTTGGCTTCCTAATTGCCCACCAGCTTGATGCAAATGTAGGGATTGACTCAGGGACTCGTTGATTAGCACAATTAGTTGCCACATATGATGCAATTTCTTTTTTACTTGTATAATGATGTAACGGGAACTGGGTCATTGTCGCAGTAAAATAAACAGTGAATTAACTCAACTTTAAAAGAAGTACAACACCTACATTTAAAACGTGCAAGGAAAGCCCTGCCCTAATCACTATAGAAAGGTGTTTGGGTCATGTGTGGTTCACTTGTTGTCACTGTGCCTAGCCACTTGCTACCACATAGTTGCCACCACTGCTATGATTGACAGTAGGACTGTTCTCAGGCCCCCCTGTTTGGTTTGGAGCCCAGTTTAGTCTCCCATGTCAATCTGGAACCCTTTGGGCCCCATCTGATTTTGTTTGTGCCAAACACCTAATTGATCCTTAAATGTGTAAAGCTGAGGCACTAACTTGCAAAATGGCTATAGCTTTGCATTATGATCATTGAACTTTTGAGACACATTGATAGACTCTAATGAGGGGAGTTGACCTGGCAAATTTCAGACAGCTGGTTTCAGGGGTCTATCTACTAGGCACCTTTAAATTTTGCTTTTTAAAGAGGCTCGAATGATCCATGCCCTATCCAATTAGATCTGTGTCCTGGATCTGAACTGATCTGTAGATTTGCTTTTCTTCACCCTGGGACAGAATCTGGGTATTCTACTTTGATCCAGATCTCATACAAATCAGCCTGAATCAGGTTGATTTCGTTTGCAATTTGGGACTTCTCCAAATCTGGTTACACAACACTACCTGGCAGGTTGTAGGGCACCAGCTGAAGTCTTAGGAAAATAGTACAATTCCTCAGGTTTCCAGGCAAGGAGAAAAATCTCAGGGCAACTAGCACCAAAGGAGAAAGATATCTGAACTATTGTTTGTGATGCCTGGTCTACTGAACCAAGTTCATTTATAGTTCTTGATCAGCCACAGATTGTTGAGAGACTGAACTTGCAATAGCCTTAAATGTTTTTGTGGGAGAAGATCTCTCCCCCACCCCATTTGATCAAGTTCTGTCCTTATCTTTCCAGTAGGTTTGGTAACATCGCATCAGAGCTTGTAAGGGTGATTATTTGGCCAGGGTACCTGGGACTTAGGCTGCAATGGTACAAGATTCAAGACAGATAAAAGGAAGACCTTCCTCATACAACCCAAATTCTTCCACACAACTATATCTCTTTTGTGGTGCTGTAAGGTGTGTTGATGGCCGCTCATTTAGATAGAGCCAAACTGTACATTACAGCCATCCCGCCATTAAAACCTGAAATCTACTAGTGTTCCAAAGCATGATTCAGGAAAACCTTCATGGCTGAGCTATCATACTTGGAAATGAAGCTTGTGCTTCTCTCCTGAGAACCAATTTCAAAACAAAGCAAACTAATTTGCAAACTACAGGAGATGAGGGAAGTTCTTCCTGTGACAATCAGGCATTCTCAACACTCAAGGAATTATCTTTTTTCCTCAATGTTAGGTTATCTGTAATGAATAGTTTGATCCATAGATTCAAAAGGAAATTGAACAAATTCATGGTAGATAGGAACAGATGCTGGTGATGATGGTGGCTTTGATGATCCTCCAAAATCAGAGGCAGCATGCCTCTGTATACTAGAAGCTGGGAGCAACAAGAAGAGGCCCATTGTCTTTCTGCTTGCCTGTTTCCCAGAAATAACTAGTTGATCACCATGGGATAGAAGGTACCAGAGCAGATGGATCTACAGTCTGGTCCATCAAGGCTCTTCTTATGCCTCAGTGCCCTATTTTTTTAGTTATGATGCTATCATATACTGTACTTGTATAAAGAAACACATCTATATGCACATATAAATGCTAGAACAAAGAATGGGTAACATGCAGCCATCCATATATTTTTGAACTATAATATCCATAATCCCTCCCCACTTGCCAGCAGATCTTAGAAGTAACAAGTTACAAATAATTTTTTATAATTAGTTATTTCCAATATCTAAAGTGTAGCTAAATTTAATTAGGAATGCAGTTAAATGAGGGATAACATCCTTTCTTTGATACTGCAACAAAAAAGTTATTTTTAAGGTTCTGGATTACGGCCTCACTAAATGCAGCAGAAATAATATTATGTGGTTCAAGAGCTGACTTATACTGTGCCTCATAAGAACATAAGAACATAAGAAGAGCCCTGCTGGATCAGGCCAAGGGCCCATCTAGTCCAGCTTCCTGTATCTCACAGTGGCCCCACCAGATGCCTCTGGGAGCACACGAGGCAACTAGATACCTGTCTCCTGATACCCCTCCCCTGCATCTGGCATTTTGAAGTACCTTCCTTTTAAGCCTGGAAATTATACATCCCCATCATGGCTTGTAACCTGTGATGGACTTTTTCTCCAGAAATCTGTCCAATCCCCTTTTAAAGGCATCTAGGCCAGATGCCATCACCACATCCTGTGGCAAGGAGTTCCACAGACTAACAACATGCTAGGTAAAGACATATTTTTCTTTGGCTCTTCTCACTCTCCCAACACTCAATTTGAGTGGATGTCCCCTGGTTCTGGTATTGTGTGAGAGGGAAAAGAGCTTCCCTCTATCCACTTTATCCACCCCCTGCATAATTTTATGTCTCAATAATATCCCCCCTCAGGCACCTTTTCTCTAGGCTAAAGAGACCCAAATGCTGTAGCCTTTCCTCATAAGCGAGGCGCCCCAGCCCAGTCATCATTTTCGTCACTCTCTTCTGCACCTTTTCCAGTTCCACTATGTCTTTTTTGAGGTGTGGCAACCAGAACTGTACGCAATACTCCAGGTGCGGCCCTACCAGCGTTTTGTACAATGGCATTATAATGTTGGCTGTTTTATTTTCAATCCCCTTTTAAATGATACCTAGCATGGCATTGGCCTTCTTCACTGCTGCCGCACACTGGGTTGACACTTTCATCGAGCTGTCCACCAGCACACCAAGATCTCTTTCCTGATCCATCATGGACAGCTCAGAACCCATTAACTGATAACTAAAGTTTTGATTTTTTTTTTTTGCCCCAATGTGCATTACTTTACATTTTCTCATATTGAAATGTATTTGCCATTTTGCTGCCCATTCTCCCAGTTTGGAGAGATCCTTTTGGAGCTCTTTACAATCCCTTCTGGTCTTCACCACCCGGAAAAGTTTCATGTCATCTGTAAACTTGGCCACCTCACTGCTTATCCCTGTCTCCAGGTCATTTATGAACAGGTTGAAAAGCACCGGTCCCAGGACAGGTCCCACACAGCTTTTCACCTCTCTCCATTGTGAAAATGGCCCATTGACACCTACTCTCTGTTTCCTGGTTCTCAACCAATTCTCAATGTATACGAGGACTTGCCCTCTTATCCCCTGACTATGGAGTTTTCTCAGCAGCCTTTGGTGAGGGACCACTTCAAACGCCTTCTGAAAATCCAGATAGACAATATCCACTGGTTTGCCCGCATGCACATGCCTGTTGACTTTTTCAAAGAATTCTAAAAGGTTTGTGAGGCAAGACTTATCCTCACAGAAGCCATGCTGATTTTCCCTCAGCAAGGCTTGTTCTTCTATGTGTTTTAAGATTTTATCTTGGATGAGGCTTTCCACCATCTTCCCTGGAACAGACGTTAGGCTAACCGGCCTGTAGTTTCCCAGGTCCCCCCTCCTTCCCTTTTAAAAGATTGGTATGACATGTGCTATCCTCCAGTCCCTCTAGCACTGTGGCCGTTTTAAAGGACAAGCTGTATATTTTAGTTAAGAGATCAGCAACTTCATTCCTCAGTTCCTTAATAACCCTTGGGTGGATGCCATCTGGGCCCAGTAACTTATTGATCTTCAATTTTTCGATTAGGTCTAAAACATCCTCTTTTTTAACCTGTATCTGATTTAATTCATTAGTCAGGAGGGGCCATTCAGGCAGCAGAGTCTGCCTAAGGTCTTCTATCATGAAGACAGATGCGAAGAACTCATTTAATTCCTCTGCAATCTTCAAGTCCCCTTTTACCACCCCTTTACCTCCCTCACCATCCAGAGGACCAGCTGCTTCTCTGGTAGGTTTCCTGCTTCTAACATATTTAAAGAAGCTTTTATTATTCCCTTTATATTGCTGGCCATACATTTCTCAAAGTCTTTCTTTGCCTTCCGTATCATCTTCTTACATTTCTTTTGCCAGAGTTTGTGTTCCTTTTTATTTTCCTCATTTGGGAAAGATTTTCATTTACGGAAGGACCCCTCCTTGCCCTTTAAAGCCTCTCTAACTCCGCTTGTGAACCATACTGGCACCCTCTTGGACTTAGTTGAGCCCTTCTTTCTTTGCGGTATACACTTCCACTGGGCCTCTACTACCGTTCTTTTAAACAGGCTCCATGCCTCATGTTCCATTGTGGGCATTGAGGTGACAGTGAGGTGGATGGAAGAAGAGTGTCTGTTGTACAACAGAGCAATGGCACATGATTTTAAGAAACAATGAAAACTAGTTTCATTACAAGTGAAGTAAAGAGTTTCTGTTATGTTGTAAGTAACTATAAAGCTAATGAACTACTTGAGAATGGGATTGGAACTCAAAGATCAGATCTAATCTGCAAGTTTAGATCAAGTTGAGATATCCATCAGAATTATTTGTAAATTAGGCTGGGCAAGAGAAGTTCATACAGAACTCTCTCCCCACCACTATCCGTATAGCACTGGGAGGTTTTCTACCCCATGGCCTGTTTGGGGGAATACAGAGGGCTGTAGTAGGAAAGAGAGTCACATCCACCTGATTCTGCTGGAGTCTAACATTCTTCTGGTGGAAGCCCGTTGTTAGATACCACTGGCAGTACTGGGGGCATCTGAAGGAGCCAACACCATGATAGCCAAATCAACAGAACACCCTGATAGCCAAATCAACAGTATTTTTTCCAATTTTGCTTCCCTGTTTCCCACACAAAAAGCTTTATCTCTCTGATGTGCCACCAAGTATTAGCAGGCTGCATGCCTTCTGATTTAAAGTCCCTCAATCAGATTGATCAGAACAGATGCCACATTCTCTCTCCTGCGTAAACAAGATTTAGTTTTATATTAGCATCATCTTCTATGCTGTTTAACTGGCAGTATGTTATTTCACTGGCTTAACATCTTGCTTCTCTGTTACTCATAACTGTGCTCAGACTGTCAAGAAAGTAGTGGAATTAAATTATCAATCAAAATGATGAAATCTGAGAAGCATAATAGAAACTTGGATCATGCAGGAACTGACAAACACCTGAGAACTTTGCTTACTGTCAAGCTTTTCCTGGATAATTATAAACTGCTGGTCAGATCATATCTCTAAAGCAGTCTTCTGCAGTGGTTATGGTGGTTGGGGAAGATGGGGACTGTAGTCCAACACATCTGGAGGGCATCAGGTTGGAGACAGCTGCTCCAAAGGGGTATGTTGTCTATCAGTGAGTTGGGCATTTGTTGTTTCTCCATGGGGAAGGACTAGAGCCAATGGGTGGAAACTGCAGACAAATAGATTTTGGCTGAACATTCGAGGGATTTTCAGTCAATCATCAACCCAGCTGCAGGTGAGAGGCTAGCCCCACCCCATCCTTAATTGCTTTGCTCACACAAGCAGTGATGCATCTGGAAAGAAGAGGTTCCACACCACGTTCAGGATCTGGAAAATCTGGGTTCTTGCTTGTGCAGCCTACATGTTGGCAGGAACCTCTTTTCTTCAAACCTGTCACAGCTTGTGTGAGCAAAGTGACAAGGGAGGGTGTGGGGCTAGCCTCTCCTCCATAGCTGCTTTGAGGATTGTGGTAGGGAAAACTATGTAATGACAAATGCTTTTAAACTCTGTGACAGTCCCCTGAGAGTTGGTGGATTCTCCTACATGGGAGGAGAGGTTTGCTGGCAGAGAGTTAAGTTGATGGTGGTTTGCCGTCTGTCAAGAATGCTTTAGGTTCATCTTCTATTACACAATGAATGTTGGATTACATTATCCTTCTTTAGATCACCCTCCAGATGTTTGGACAACAGTACCCATCAACCATAGCAGAAACCAAAAAAATATACTTCCATGAGGCTTGGTAATTCTTCCCATACTTGTTAAACTGCAAAGGAGCAAGACTTCTAATCATGTGGGTTTTTTGTTTAGAAAAGAGTGTGCAAGGCTGGCTGCCACTTGCATGGAGAAACAACAGAAAAGGGATCTGCTCTACACACTAAGAGATTGTTTACATGCATCTGCTAGATAATACCTAGTTTGGTCCTGAGGTCCCAGAAAATCTTGCCATCAAAAAAGTCCACTTATACATCAGATGTTCCAGCATGCAAGTGAGACTAATGTCATGTACCTGTATTACACAGCAAAAATAGAAATATCTTAGAAGAACCTGCATAGTGTTAATTCTGTACTATGCACTTGTGATTAGAGAGGTATGGTAACTGAAAATGTGAATAATGCTGAATAAATGTCAGTCCATATGTGTTCAACTATTCACTATCCTGTGTGAATTGAACTGAATTATGTCTTCCAAATGCAGGAGCACTTTTGATTCAGTTGATGCTTCTGCAAACAGAAAAGGTGGGGATAATTTTGGCAATTGCCTCTCCCTCATGCCAACTCCTCACTCCGGTTCCGGGATTCCTCTCTGTATTGGGGAACTTTACAACAGAAGGCAGAAAATGGAGGACAGAGAAGAGGTGGCTGACAAAGGAACAGCAGGAAGGAAGGTGTGGTCCCAAGGACTCTGGGGGATGGAAGATACCTCTTAAGTCAGTAGCAGGTATGGACCATTCACCCCCATTGATACCTGGTGTTAAAAGAGAAGCATGCAAGGTTCTAACGTCAGAGCACTTTCCTCCCATATATATGAAGACATCTGTGAATTTCAGTAAATTCTTGATTAGAATATGAAGTGAAATAAAGTTGTCACTCTTTCTTAGTGGCGCTACTCAATACAGCTGTATTTGCAGGACTTAAAATTGACTTCACATTACAAATATGAAGCGTTATGAAATGAAATCCCCTTCTATTTTAGCAGCCAGTGTGATACAGTAGACAGAGTGTCAGACTAGGACTCAGAAGATCTGGATTCATATTGCTGCCCAGACATAGAAACTAAGAGTGCGATTAGACAGATGTAAAGTTACCCACCTGATTGCACCAGAAAAGGTCACCTTAATGGAAGAGATCATCCTTAAAGCAACCCTTCCATCTGCCAGGGAATCACTTCAGCCTAGCCCTCAAAAATCCAGCTTGGGCTCATATCAGGCCTCTCTGTGTGACATGTGATCACCAGGAAATAGATTGCACTTGATCACTCCACAAGTGGTCCAAAATGCAAGCTATACACTGTGTGATCAAACCCTCCCTCAGAGGTGGCAGTGGCAAAACCACTCCCTGGACATCTTACACACTTCAAAAACCTTGCTATAGGTTGGAAGAAATTTAATGGCACATGAAATATTTAGCAGATATTTGGGGGTATAAAAAGTGATGATAATGATAAAGTACTGATGAAACTACAGGCAAGTGACTAGAATTATTATTATTTTGAATTAACAGAGTTTAGAAGGAGAAAATGACAAGAGAAAACAAGAAGAAAGTGATCTTTTGTTGATGTTTTCAGTTTGTGAGTCTCCTTGACAAAAAGCAGGCTTCACGCCCTCTTTCCTCGACATATGGCTGAAACATAAATAGCATTTTTCATGGTGCATTTTGAACTGCAAGCTGGATTTTTCACCTATTTGGAGTTACATGGCATTGGTTCTGGTTCCTTGATTTGCTGAGCCTACCCCAGGTGGTCTGGAGATTAAGCACAAGTCAATTTTTATCATCTTCCCTGCAGTTAAGCTGCTCTGTCAAAACCCTGCGTAGGTTTCTTTTCTTTTCTTGCTCTTTTGCTGTATTTTCTTGCACAGAAGTCTAACCAACTTCAGAAATGATGGTTTGACACAGTGTTTCCATTTTATATTTGTTCATCCCCTTCTGTTTTGTAGATGCCTCCCTGGAGCAGTTCCAGTTACAGCAGGAAAACGTCTGTCCCAAGCGAAACATCGTCGCAGTCCTTACTATCTGTGGGTACCTTTTTGGCTTACAGGAAAGGTAAGTAAGGTAAGGAGGAAGACGACAGAGGTGTATAATAACATGTGGAGCACAGAAAAAGTGGATGGTATTCAGTATGAGAACTTGGGATCGTTTGACGATGATGAATGGTGGGAGATTTAGAGCAAATGAAAAAAGGAGCTTCTTCACCTAGAATATAAACAGTGGCTTGGCTTCTATAGGATATAGTAACAACCATCAACTTTGAACAGCTTCATAAGGAGATTAGGCAAATTCATGGCAGATCAAGCTGCCATTGGCTCCATGTCATGATGACTATATGTTACGTTCAACATCAGGGGTCACATCCCTCTATATAGCAGTTGCTAGAAAACACAAGCTGGATGCTGCTATTATTCTGATCTCCTCATGAGGACTTTCAATCTGCAAATGGCTGGCAGATTGAATGCCCGAATGGCTGGGGCTTTGGTCTCATCTAACGTGGCTACTCTAACACTGCTATGTTACTTTAGGAGTGTCTTGCATGACATATGGAGGAAGAGATGTTCAGGTATAAAGCAAGCATGTATGTCCTTTAATATTCAGAGTTATTGCCTGTAGGTGCTGCTGGTGTGAACCTTTCTTAGTCCTAGCTCATGTTGGACTGTTTTTCAAGCGTTTCTTCCCTAATGGGACCAAGAGTGTTTCTATACTCAGTGATAGCCATTTGCTATCACTTTTACTGTTACAGCTCCATTCTAATGAACCCAGAGGATATCTAGTTTAGTGAAGAAGTTAGAATTTTCTGTCAGAGCTCTGGTGCCCATCCCCAATTACAGCAGGTAATTCTCAGTACCTCAGCAAGCTGAACATCCTTGTAGGACAGAGCCATGGCAGTCAACCTGTGTAGAACAGGTACACTTCAACTAAGTTCCACAATGGTCACATCTTCATTTCACATGTCATCCTCAGCTGGCAAGACCAAGCCTACCACTTACTTCTGTGGAGAGTTGCCTGTAAACTATACAGGTGTGAATATCTCTTTCACTTTCTCGCAATTTTTTGTACCTCAAAAAAGGTAACCTCTTATAGTTTTAAAGCAACTAATTTAAAATCTTTCACATACTTTATGCTGACACACATCTTTCAGACTTGGTCAGGGGGACCTGAGTGCACAAAAAGCCTACATAACATCCTCTCTCCATGGACTATACATGGCACACGACAACTATTTGGGCCGTGTAGGTGTTTGCTTCGAATCCTCATTTTGTAGTCCAACACAAGACATCTCTTTCTGAACAGGTGCAAGCAATGTGTTTAAGGGATGCAGGGTGGCATCTCCAACTACACCCATCCCAGTGAAGGTCTTCATACTCCAGGACTGGCCAAGACATGTTGTGTGATGCAGAATAGAAAATGGCAGCCTCCCTTCAAGTCAAGGTGAATAGTACTCAAAATCAACTGACTTATCCGGATGAATAAGGCAGGAAATAATCCAAGTGCCACTCTCTCCACTACTGGTAAGAAAAAAGAGAACAAAACAAATAACTAATAATTTGCTGTTCCTCCATAACATTCAAAACCTGGTCCCTGAGCTAAGGCCATCCCTGCCCTTCCCAACAAGTTCAATTCCTGCTTTGTCCAACCAGAGAAGGGAAATCTGAAGAAGAGTTCTCCTATTTTCCGCAGTCAGGAGCCTGTTGATTATGTAGAGGCCAATTGGGTGAAGGCTTCTACTCTGATTCACATGAATGTAAGTACGAGCCCCCCTACACAGCTCCTGACTCAGTCCTGGATGGTTGAATGTGTGGCCAGTGTGTGCAGGGATGTTTTGAGTGAGGCCAGCATGTGAGGCAGTATGCTTCCTTTCTGTGACCTCCTCTAACTTGTCCAGCTTCCAGCCTTTGGGTCCACTGAAGGACATAGTCCCACCACCTGTTAACTACCACTCTAGAAGACATTGTTCCACCACTTAACTGCTACTCAAGCCAGCTTGTGTACATGGAATAGCAGAAGGCTCTTGTTTGTCTTTGCCTCAGGCAACAAACTATCTTGGGTGACACTGGTCAACTGCAAGGGAGGAGCAGCATTGTTGGGTACAGTTCTTTATGTCCTGCTTGTAGGTTTTTTTGTAGGCATCTGTCTGGCCACTGCAGGAAACAGGATATTGGACAGAATATCGGATTAGATTGAGACAAGATATTGGAAATAGAGGTGTATTTGTCAAAATAGACATTAATTGGAATGGGTATTCCCTATGATTGACCCTTTTCCTTTCCAACAATGGGATTTCATGCCTCCTCAATCAGACTTCCAGATTAAACCTTTATTTTTTTTCTTCCAATGACCAATCACAAAGCAAGCCATAACTAATGCAAAATATGGAGGCGAGGAAAAGCATATGCTATGATAGACCTCTGTCACCACTTGGCTGAGCACTACTTCTAAAAGTCATGTGAAATGTGTTGTTTCACTTGACCTTCAAGCAGGGGAAGCCCGAGCTCTCCCACTGCCTCCAGCAGGAAGAAAAGTGTCATTCCCATCATTGTAGCTGTTGCCCTAGAGAGAAACACCCACCCATCCCTGTAGTGGCAACAGCAGCAGCAAGAGAAGAAGAGGAAGAAGAAGAGGAAGAGGAAGAACCACCTCTACATCATTCCCCATAGTGCTGTAGGATAAGGAACAGGTAGGTGATGTAGTTACAAATTGTTGTTGTTAAAAAAAACACCAGGCACAGTCAATCAAAATTATAGAAACGTTGACTGGTATTATATAACAGATACAAGTTTTAACGAAAAAACTAAGTATATGTTACATATCGGTGCAGTATGTATGCTGTTCCTGTTGTTGTTGTTGTTCCTGTTGTTGTTGAAAACTGGCTCAAGAGGGTCCATTCACAGCCAATACAGATGGGACACTGACAATTTCTCTGTTCATTCCTCCCATCTGCCTTTGGTTCAAGAGGAATCACCAAAGCAAGGATTTATTCATTTTTTCCAAGAAGCAAGTTCAACTTCAAACCAGTTTACTGCCACTTCCTTTTCTGGTGGCAGCACACAGAGGAGGGTACGAAGCCACCACTGTCTCCAAAGGAGGCTGGCTGGATGCCTCCTTCTTCACTGGTGGCACAGAGCTTCCCTCAGCAGCATCTCTCCAAAGCACAGGGGGCACTCCTGAGAAAGTGGCAGCAACCAGAGAGAGGCAAACATTTGCTGCTTCCAGTCCTCCACTGTCTGAGATAACCACCTCAGCACAACTCATAGGAGGGCCAGCCCTGCCCTCAGGCAACCTTGGGTACTCCTTTCCTTGTGGCACTGGTGGCGACACCAAGAGGGTCCTCTTATTTCTGTGCAAAAGCCACTGCATAATAAATCCCATTTTCAGAAATGAAAAAAAAAAGCTTCCTTGAAGTTTACCCCACTCACCAGAGTTACCACAGGTTAAGAGATGAGTTGCATGTTCATTTACCTGTGGAGAAAACAGAGTTTAATGTACCATAAAGGACCTGAGACTCTCTTATTTAAATCAGCAGCAACAAAGGTCTATGAAACACCATGACACTCATAGCATGACTCTGTCATTTATTTCTTTTCTTAGAGAGGCACTTGGAAAAAAAAAAAGAATCCCAACACATATGGCAAAGAACGGGCTCCACACACTGTGAAAAATGTGATTGTGGAGGACTGATAATGGTATTTAGATCCCTGCACATCTGCATTTCAAGCCCAGCCAAGGCTGGCAGTGAAAATGTGGAAGGAAGTATCATCTGGTGAATTTTGTGCAATCAACTGGATGCCCCATCCTTGCCTTCAGGTGTCCGCATCTGAAAAGATCTCTCTACACTTGAGCTCCTTGCTGGGATTCTCTGCGACAGCTAAAGACTCATTGAGCACGAATGCCGTGCTAATCTTCTTCCAGAGACACCAAGCCTGCTATTTGGCAGCATTGTTTGCCAACTGGAATTCAAGTGAGCAGGGAACTGAACTTTGGGGAAATAAACAGAAGGCTTATCACTTTATATTCTCCTCACTGAACTTATTGAGCAGCTGTGGTTTTCATTTTGACGTCTGCCCACAGCTTATGAGGAGGAAGACGTTTATTGAAAACATGCACATCCCCTCCTCATATCATATGTTACGGTCTTATAGAGACAGGGTGCTTGCAAAATACATGTGATGGTCACACATTTGAAAGCATTGGAAGATGTGGTACAGGTTGAACCTAAGATAGTGGTCAACCTTGAGAATGGCCCCTACACAATGGGATAATACAAAGGAGAATGGCAAAGCGGAGCAGAACAGTCATGGCACCCAGAAAAAGAAAAAGAAAAGCACAGAGGTCCCCAGAAATTGGGAAAGGGCAACATGTTTTCTGTAGCACCAAGCTTTGTGTCATCTGTTTGATTTCTGAAAGAGAAACAGTAGTATCTGTCACACTAATAACAATTGCTATGTGCTGTCAAGTTGATTCTGACTTAAAGCCACTTTTCCAAGTGTGGAAAGTACTCAGAAGTGGTTTGCCAGTCCCTTCTGTTGATGTTGCTCCGGGACCTTCGTCTTGCTCGTGTCTATCTTCTGTAGCAACCCCTTAGATATTTCAGTTATCTGAGGACAACTATTATATTTGTTTTTAGTCTTTTAACCAGGCGAATCATATTCATCATTTCAACTTTTCCTCACAGGTACGTGTGGCCTCCAGATCCCTCAACATTCTGGACGTACTCAGGGTTTTTAAAAAATACTTTTTGCCACAGTTTTGATGTGACAGGAAAAGTTACTTTTTAGAAGTAATTTGTAAGAAAGCTCAAGAAAGTACTGTTACCACACACACACACAGAGAGAGATTAGTGCCTCCTTAGTTGTTAACATTATTTCCAGTTGTTACAGTACCTGTTATTCTTAGTTGCATTCTTACAAAAATAATACATTTTAAAAAGATAAAATGGTAGTCTAAAATTTGAACAAAATCTGCCCCAAATATCCCCAAATCTTTTTGCCTTCCCCACAAAGTAATAAGCAAACATAACAAGAATACATTATTCATTGCCCAACTCACTGTAATGACATTATCAGTCAGTTGCAAAAGGAGCTTTGTTTGTGTTAACCACTAAGTATTGCGTTATATGTAACATCATTACTTGCACTTGAGAGTCTGACATCCACTTGCTGCTTGTAGAAACAGAAGGTGGCCATGAAGGAAGCACACTCAACTCTCAGCATCTCTAGAAGCCTGAAGGCATCTCTTCCATTTGCACTGGGAGGGCAGCATGGTAACACCAATACTACCTTAGCAACAATTGGTGTCTTTTTTTGTAGTATATAAAAAAAGTATAGCACCGTATAGATAAATGGAGAAAGCTCAGATAATTGCTTGTGAGGGGAAGTGCTTCTTCTTAATTTTCTTTTCAAAGTTATGTGTGAATGTTTGTGAGTCAGTGAGAGGAATGGAGTGGCAGTTAAGAATTCTGAGCCACTTCAATCCTAATTATGAATATAAAACTATAGTGAGTACTCACACACAATAGCATATAAAATAACTCATTGACTTTTAGGAATTATTTCAGGTTACTAAAAAGGATAATTAAGATGTCATAACAGGCCCACAGTAACATGACATCTTCTACATCAAAGATATTAGCACAAATTTAAAAATATATTGCTTGCTCTTCCAAATTTTCTTGGACTGTGTCACTGTCCATTTATGAGATCATTTGGGGAGTTTTATGTGTCTTTTTAAAAAATCATTTTAGAATACCTCAAATTAACACGATGGAATGCATCACTCACGGATATTCACCATGTTCCTTCTCTTTTGGCCTTTTGTTGTTGTTGCTGTTTAGTCGTTTAGTTGTGTCCGACTCTTCATGACCCCGTGGACCAGAACACACCAGGCCCTCCTGTCTTCCACTGCCTCCCGGAGTTTGGTCAAATTCATGTTGGTAGCTTCGATGACACTGTCCATCCATCTTGTCCTCTGACGTCCCCTTCTCCTCTTGCCTTGACACTTTCCCAACATCAGGGTCTTTTGGCCTTTAGGAAATGGGTAAAAACTATATTGTTTGAAGAGGCCTTCAGAAACATCTTACCCCTTTGACATCCTTGTGGATCCATGAATTGGATATTATTCTTGATTAGTTGTTGTCTTTAGGTTTATTTTATATTTTATGTTATTACTGATTTGGTCTAGATCTCATTATTTATGTATTTGAGGGCTGGGGTGTGTAGTTGTGTTTTTAATTGCTGTTAGCTGCCTGGAATAGTGCTTGGGAACCAGATGGACAGGATACAAATGTAATGAATAAAAATAAAATAAAATATATGTCTAGCTGTTATGGATCTAGTTATTTAGATGCCCATTTCCTTTACAGAGTGTGGCACTGTTAGCTTTTTGGACCATAACTTGGCTGGGGGATTCTAAACTTGAGTCCAAAAAATAAATGTTTCCCAACTTTGTTCATTTGGTAGAAGCATCCAGAAAAGGTTATCCGTAGATGATTTGAAAGTCTGGGTAGAGATACGTGGTTGGTGGTATAGTTCAGGTAGCTTGCCTTAACAATATTTTGATGGACAAGGGGAGGGGCTTCTGTGTATTACTCTACATTTCTCCACAATGAATAGATTCAGAGCAAATTATGCAAATGAGCAGAAATATGCAGATATTCTTAATTTGCACTTGCATAGAAGCCACAAATTCCTATTTTTCTTGGCACAACATTTGGACAAACGTTAATGTTTTTATTATTATTTATTATTTATGTTCTTGTTATTGCAGTGTACCTACAGTCCCATGCATCAGGCTCATTGATGACTAAGGACTTACTACATTTTAAAAAACAGAAAAACAGGAGATCAGAGATCAGAATTCTTCTCATTGAAAAATTAATTTATTTGGGTTGATTTTCATGCTAACATGCAAACTACTTCGAATTATCAAAGGAAGATAGAAGACCCCAGATGGATCCAATTGTGCACTTGCATTTTTAAAAAGTCTTTGTGTGTTCTAGTAACTGCAGCATAAAACCATTGTCACAAGAGAACAGAGGAAAGGCAGCAAACCAGTTTTGATAAGATATATTTGACTTGAATAAACGTCTCTCTCCTTTGCCTCAAGGCTTCACTGAACTTGGCACTCTGAAAGTGTTATCAAATGGTTTATTAACAAATCATCGTGAAATTCTGACCTTTGGAATTCTGTATTTCCTTCTAATATTGTTTCCGTAAGAAAGTACAATCAAGTTTCAGTTTAGATAAAACCGGATGTGTTTTGACTTTTATTCCCACCACACAGATTCAGTCTAGCCTTTGAAAACTCTCAGATCCACAGAAGTTATTTGGTTGCAGTTCTAAAGAAGGTTATACCAGGGAATAAGTACCGGTGGCCAGAATCCTACTGGTGTTCATTTAAGATTGTGTAACTTGTCCTGGCTAATTGCAGCTAATTGCTGGCGTTTCTGTACCTCATTGTGTACACCCCCACACCATGTCAATTAGTCACAGTTAACTGTGACAAGTTACACAAACCTAAACATCAATAGGATTCTAGCTATTGTATTCATTGCAAATATTCAGGATTTCCTTTTGAGTAGATGTGGTTCAGAGCATTCTCCTGGCAATTAAATCCACATAAGTCTCTTATCTATGGTATATATCTATGGTACATACTGTATGAATCTCTCACTACACATATATATGCCCATTGAATCAATGAGAATTTGGTGAGTTAACTCCTCCATAAGTTCCACTGATTCAATGGCTCTACTCTAGTTGTGAGTTAACTGCAGCAGTTCAGCCACTGGTTCTGAACTGAAATTTGGACAATTACATGCATTTCCTAGTTGCTGCATAAGCCCATTCATGCACCAAAGTATTCAGTTCCTGCATCAGCAAATGACCATCACACAGTGATTGTCAATTAGAAGCAGTTTTTGGAAAAAAAGGATGCCAAGTTCCAGCCAAGACATTGTGGGTTAGATCCAGAGGTTTTTCAGAGGAAACCCAGATTTTGACCTCCTGGATGAATGAGTGAATCATACCTTAGCTATCCACTGCCTTTTACTCAAGGCTCTGTGACACAGTTCTCAGCTCAAAAATGGTCAAAATATATTTTAAACTGTGTATTTTGATAGCACATCAAATGTAGACATCTTAAAATGAAATAGGTATTGAAAAGTACCCTGTTCCTTTCCTCCTTCAGGCAAGGTGTAGAAAACATGGGGTTCACCACAATGGCACCCTAACACTAGAGTCACGTGACTGCATATCTATTAATCCCTTCCCCCTCCATCACAACTGAAAACACACTGGGTACACGATGACTTCAGGATTAAACTGTGGGGTTTTTTTTGGGGGGTGTCCTTTTCTCCCACATCCCTAGCATTTTACATCATCTTGCAGAGATATGGAAATCTTAGAAGCTTGCTTGCTATGTTAATACTCGCTTACTTGGGTAGGGAGAAAAGTAGCATATTAAAAAAATGAAAATGAAAATAATGAACATAACCATGATTATTTCTTTACAGACTTTCCTCAAAGTTCAACCATGATAAACAACACAAGTCTTGCACTGGCTAAGGGGCTAAGCTAATTCACATGAATTTTGGTTATAATCTGACATGAACATGATTTACTTGTTTCGGTGAATTACAATGTGCTGATCATGCCCTGTGGAATGATATAACACCTGCTCAGGTAACAAATCATCACTGCTTGATGCAATTCACTCTTTCAAGGTGAAGATGACATGCACAAAAGTCCCTAGGCCCTCTCTGTATCTGGATAAAGGGGATACAGATTGGGGCCAGCCCAACAGTACATTTTAGGAGAAAGGGTCCCCACACCATCCCTGTGACATTATCTGTGCATTTCTGGATCTCAATTGAAAAGAAAATTGCAAAGTGGGGGGCTGGACAGAAATGGCAGTGGTATTTAGTTGTACCACTTTACACCACGGAGTAAAAAAGGAGAAAAGAAAAGATAGTGGGTAGTAGGAAAGCCCAACAGATTGAAGAGTATGGTAAAAGAAGACTGGCTTCATCTGACATCCTATGGCGAACAGTAGACAATGGTTGATATTTGCACGACTGCGACAAAAAGTGAAAAAAGAGGGGGGAAAGGGGAAAGACCAACCCCAAAGCCCTAACGGAGTGGCCTAACCACTCAAAGCATAAAGAGTAATCATCCTTCTACAATCACACACACACTCAAAGCTAACAGTGTATTAACACTTCAGTAAAGTTTAATAAACAAAGCCAAGGGAGAGAAAAAAAAATAAGAATATTCCAAAATGTTAAAAAAAGGCTGTCTAACCAGTCATGCAAGTTTTATTTCTTCTCCCTGCACCTCCGCAAAATGGCTGAGAGAGAAACTGCATCCCATACAGAAAAGGGCTACAGGCGACCACAAATACCATACAAAATAAGGAAGAAGCCCACAATATCACCACCCTCTGCAACTTTTTGTTCACAAACAATTATTTCCCCTTTGACCATAAAACCTACCTCCTGATCAACAGAACTGCTATGGGCACTCACATGCCCCCACAGTATGCAAACATATTCATGGCTGACCTAGAACAGCATGTTCTAAACTGTTGTACCCAGAAATCTCTCCTCTATTTCAGGTACACCGATGACATTTTTCTCATCTGGACCCATGGAAAGGAATCCCTAGAGAAATTCCATAGGAATTTCAAGAACTTTCATCCAAACATCAACCTCAGCCTGGAACAATCTACACAAGAGGTCCATTTTCCAGACACTGCTGTCAAATTACAACATGGACATCTTAGCACCACACTGTACTGAAAAACCTACCCATCAATGTACCTACTTACATGCTTCCAGTTTTGATCCTGAACACACAACAAAATCCATTCATTACAGCTAAGCCATCAGATAAATCGCATCTGCTCAGACCCACAAGATAGAGACTCCAAACCCAAGGATCTATGAAACCTACAGTATATCACAGAAGTGAGTACACCCCCTCACATTTCATAAATATTTTAGTATATCTTTTCATGTGACAACACTGAAGAAATGACACTTGGCTACAATGTAAAGCAGTGAGTATACAGCTTGTATAACAGTGTAAATGTGCTGTCCCCTCAAAATAACACAACACACAGCCATTAATGTCTAAACTGCTGGCAACAAAAGTGAGTACACCCCTAAGTGACAATGTCCAAATTGGGCACAAAGTGTCAATATTTTGTGTGGCCACCATTATTTTCCAGCACTGCCTTAACCCTCTTGGGCATAGAGTTCACCAGAGCTTCACAGGTTGCCACTGGAGTCCTCTTCCACTCCTCCATGATGACATCACAGAGCTGGTGGATGTTAGAGACCTTGTGCACCGCAACCTTCCATTTCAGGATGCCCCACAGATGCTCAATAGGGTTTAGGTCTGGAGACATGCTTGGCCAGTCCATCACCTTTACCCTCAGCTTCTTTAGCAAGGCAGTGGTCGTTTTGGAGGTGTGTTTGGGGTCGTTATCATGTTGGACTACTGCCCTGCAGCCCAGTCTCCGAAGGGAGGGGATCATGCTCTGCTTCAGTATGTCACAGTACATGTTGGCATTCACGGTTGCCTCAATGAACTGTAGCTCCCCAGTGCTGGCAGCACTCATGCAGCCCGAGACCATGACACTCCCACCACCATGCTTGACTGTAGGCATGACACACTTGTCTTTGTATTCCTCACCTGGTTGCCACCACACACACTTGACACCATCTGAACCAAATAAGTTTATCTTGGTCTCACCAGACTACAGGACATGGTTCCAGAAATCCATGTCCTTAGTCTGCTTGTCTGCAGCAAACCGTATGCGGGCTTTCTTGTGCACCATCTTTAGAAGAGGCTTCCTTCTGGGACGACAGCCCTGGAGACCAATTTGATGCAGTGTGCGGCGTATGGTCTGAGCACTGACAGGCTGACCCCCCCCCTTTCAACCTCTGCAGCAATGCTGGCAGCACTCATACGTCTATTTCCCAAAGCCAACCTCTGGATATGACGCTGAGCATGGGTACTCAACTTCTTTGTTCGACCATGGCAAGCCTTTTCTGACTGGAACCTGTCCTGTTAAACCGCTGTATGGTCTTGGCCACCGTGCTGCAGCTCAGTTTCAGGGTTTTGGCAATCTTCTTATAGCCTAGGCCATCTTTATGTAGAGCAACAATTCGTTTTTTCAGATCCTCAGATAGTTCATTACCATGAGGTGCCATGTGGAACTTCCAGTGACCAGTCTGAGAGAGTGAGAGCGATAACACCTGCTCCCTCTTCACACCTGAGACTTGTGACACTAACGGGTCTCATGACACCAGGGAGGGAAAAATGGCTACTTGGGCCCAATTTGGACATTGTCACTTAGGGGTGTACTCACTTTTGTTGCCATCGGTTTAGACATTAATGGCTGTGTGTTGCATTATTTTGAGGGGACAGCACATTTACACTGTTATACAAGCTGTATACTCACTGCTTTACATTGTAGCCAAGTGTCATTTCTTCAGTGTTGTCACATGAAAAGATATACTAAGATATTTATGAAATGTGAGGGGGTGTACTCACTTCTGTGATATACTGTATTCCTCAGACTGCAATATCCATCCAATATGATTAAGGAAGTAATTAATAGGGCAAGATGAATACCCAGAAGCAACCTACTATAGGACAGGCTCAGAAGAGAAAATGACTGAACACCACTATTTGTCACTTTCAGTCCACAACTGAGACCACTCACATGCATCATAAGTGATCTCCAACCAATCCTTGACAAGAATACCTCACTTTCCCAAGCTCTTAGTGGTAGACTTATATTTGTTTATATACAACCTCCCTGAATCTCAAGCAACTACTGACACACAATGGACTACACAACACTGATACAGAGATGGGGACTAAACCCTGCTAAAAACCCAGATGCCAGCTCTGCCCCAGCATTTATTTTGACAACATGATTGCAGAATCTAACAATATCACACACAACATCAAGGGTACTTTTACCTGTTCCTCTGCCCATGTTCTTTCTCTGCCCACATCTATGCCATCTTTTGCCAGCAATGTCCCTCTGCATTCTACATGGGACAAACAGGACAATCTCTGTGCAAATGAATAAATGCACACAAATTGGACATCAACAATGGCAATACATAGAAATCTATTTCATATCATATTAATTTACCTGTACAGTCTGCACTAGGTCTGAAAGCTGCCATTCTGGAAAAGAGAAATTACAGGACAAGAATCCCGAGAGATACAACTGAGATAAAATATATGCATATGCTTAAAAGCCTTCTCATTAGACTCAATATTAGTCAAGGTTTCTTAGGGCACTTCCACATGTAAAATGTTACAATAATGTTGTTGTATCTGCTGTATTTCCCAACTGTATTTCATTTTAGCTAACCAGATCCACCTTACAAGCTTAAAAGGTAATCAGAGATTTTTGTTAACTCATTACCGTATTGTTCTTACTGTCATCTAGGCCTTGGGATAATTTAGCCCCCTACCATTGTCACTGTTTACAGAACAAAAACTCCCAGAAAGGAACTGAATATCAAACAAGGATTTTAAAATTCTTTCCTAGGTGTGAAATGTCAGTCTCTTTATAATTAACAAATGTTGTTTCTGCTGTTGCAATCTATAGCCAGAAGTTCCTTTACCCACTAAACATTGTCACTTTTTTACAATGCAAAGCTCTATGGAAAAGTTCTGACTATCAAATGGAAGTCATTACTAGGTGTGGAATACCACACTGCCTCACAAGATTTGCAATTTATATCTACTAATCAATACCGTCTCTGTATTTTGAACCCATGTATAAATGTATAAAAATTTGCCATGTAATCTCATTCTGATGTCTGAGGAGGTGGACTTGATCCACAAAAGCTCACATTAAAATATAGCTGTATTTATTTATTTATTTATTTATTTATTTATTTATTTATTTATTTATTTATTTATACATCATACATACATACATACATACATACATACATACATACATACATACATACATACATACATACCACCCGTCTGACCAATGGTCACTCTGGATAGTTCACAAACATGCCACAATATTTTTGTCTCTTGTAATTTTTCTTTTTCTTTTGTTTTTGGCCTGATAAATAACCCTGTGACTTTAGCTTGAGCCCTCCCTGAGCCATTGTGACTGGAGTTTCCAGAGGAGGTGTAGGGCTTTATTGAGCTGCCATTCTCCTCCTCTCTTTGGCACTGGCAGCTCACTTTCTCTTTCCCACAATCCCATCTTCCTGACCCTAAGAATGCCAGATTTAACATGATCTGCCAGATTTAACAGGATCTCTCGTGGTGTTGCAGCACCCTGAGAGTGAACAATGGCCCATTTCTTCATCTTGTATTCACTTGGAAATTGAACAACACCTCTAATTTGGTCTGGTTTTGCACATTCATTTGAAGACGGTGTACAAGCATAATATGGAGACTTTTTCAAGCATTATGGCCTGGAACTGAGGAGGGCTGTAGCTGTGTTGGGGATGTGGGAATGCCCATACATCTCAAACTCAATTTCTCCTCCACAAGCCAATCAGACTCTCATGGTTTCAATGCTCACAGCTTTCCCATAATTCGGACTCTTGATACTGAGGAGTTCTCTATCATAAGGGTGCTGAAACATACTCACATCCATTACTTCAGACTTTCCTGCAAAATACACAAAGGTCTAATTGACTTCTAGGTGGGGAGTGTAGGAACACCCTGCGCAAGGTCGCCAGCTGCATTCCTGTTTCAGTGTGAGAGCAAACTCTTCTGGCAGGGAGCAGCGACTCCTGATGGGCGGGGTGACTCACTCGTTCTGCCTTTTCCCTTAGAGTTAGAGCATAACTCTCTCCAGCCAATCCTAGTAGCGATTAGGTAACCAGTGTCCTATCTGAATTCTTTCAACAATCTGTGTAAGCTTGCTAAAGTTAATAAAGGGAGTTCTCAGGGCGTCACCCTGGGGCTCCGCTGGCGGACATCTGCGTGTCGACTGACTTCTTAATTCTCTCTCTCTAAAGCTATTAGCCTTCCTTATTGTTCTGTGATCACCTTCATCATTAGCGTTTTCGTTTTGTGATCACTCCTACAGGGAGAATATTGAGGACAAGTTCCTGGCCTCCCCATGGCTACTATCTCCCTCTTTGTTGTTGTTTAGTCGTTAAGTTGTGTCTGAGTTGTGTCCGACTCTTCGTGACCCCATGGACCAGAGCACGCCAGGCCCTCCTGTCTTTCACTCTCCCTCTTTACAGGCTATAATTCCTGAATAGGTCTTAAGTCAAGAGCTGGGCATGAATGACAGTGTTCATTTACAAGACTCATACAACATATCCTTATCCCTGCACATGAATCCAGCCTGAATGTACCTTTTATGTGTCATTCTTGGTTTGTGAGTCTTACACATAATATTTGAAAATGAGAAAAAGAAGCATTTTACGTTTCTTTGCTTAATCCAGCCTGTTTCTTGAGCACAAAATCTACTGTTGCTGAAAGAACATCAGGGGCTCAGTAAGAAAAATGTCTACAGATTGCACAAAAGAGTTATCAGAAGCTGACTTGAACAGCAGTCAGGTCACTTAGCACTTAGCAGAGCTGAGATGTTCACCCTGTTCTTTTAAGTGTTTTTACCAGCTTTTTAAATTCCTAATCTTTTAACTTTCCCCTCACTATTTGGGATAAAAATAAACTTCCTTTAGACTTATACTGTCTGCACCATAGACTTTGTTCTCTACTCTTTAACTTAGAATGAGTTCACACATAGTGAAGCATGTGATAATTGCAAGTGTCAGTTGATAGCCTGACTACTTCCATCAGTCATCACATGTTAGGTCATAGTAGTCCATTGCCTCTTACCACCTTAATTACTGAACAGCAGCAGCCAAAGTGTGAAGTGATGAACCGAACATATTCAGCTATCATCTATTCCACCATCTCCCTCTCTTAAACTGAACCAAAAAGAAAGGTATTTCTAAACAAAAAAGCTGGAATGCCATTTTTTCAAGGTAGTGTTGTAACTACTCCACCCACATAAAGTTAACTTTTAACAGGATGAGAAACAAAGAACCCCTGATTGTCACAACATGCTCTCAAATTTAATTTTTGCAAAAAGTAGGCAGACTACGAAACAGGGGTTTGTCAATACTGCCTGCTTTCATTCAGTTCAAATTATTAGTGTTCAAATCAGAATCACTGTGAGTCAATTTCTAGCATGTCCGATTCAATTTGTAACCAGATATTTATAGTATTTTTACACATATGTATTTGTCTAGCAAACCCTGCCCTCCCCCCATGAAAACTGAGAAAATAAAGGGCTCTGACCTGGGATGGAATGTGTGTGAAACTCAGTGCTATCAATGACGGCTCTTCCTCCGGTATGCTGGCAAAGATCCCACTAGTTTTCTTCCTCCTATCCATCCCTCCGTCCTCCACTCCCACTCTTGAGTTGTGCAAGTTATTCAATTTTACTCAATTTACTGAGTAAAAATGTTTGTTGAAGGCAGAGGTAACATGCCCGATTAGTAGCTTTGCTGCCCAGTGGGTACAGTAACTGATTGATGCCTTGTCTGTGACATTTGCCACCAGCCCTGTCTGGAACACAGGCGCACACAGCAAAAAAAGAAAGCGGCAAAGTGCTGCTAAAGTGAAAGGCAGCAGTAGGTGCAAAAAAGTAGAAGTACCAAAGTGTGTGGAGGTGAGAGGGAGGAATGCTTACATCCTACTCCTAATGCTATTGTGAGCTACCTCAAATCCCCCATGATGGCACAGATTCCATGCACATGGGCATTCAGTCAATTAGACTGAGATCTGCTGCTATTCAAAAGCAAAGAAGAAGAAAACCAGTAAGGCACACCCACCTTACCTCTTGAACATTAAAACAAGGCAAATAACAATCTCTCTATTCTCTCTAACATGTTTCCCTTGCAAAATGATCATAGGGACATGGAATTGCCTCTCAAGGGCTCTCTAACTGGAGTTTCCAGAACAGCCTAGAATTTTCATGGGCACTTGAGTTGTCCATCTCCTTCTTATCTGAGCTTCCTCTTTCTTCTGTTACAATGTTACCTTCATTTTCCCAGTGTTTTTTTTAAATGCAGCTCTTTAAACCCGCTAGCACCAAGGCACTATCTGATGCTTTCGAAAGCCCCAATTTTATTCAATTGCTGCTTCAGGCTTCCTTGCTTAGCTTTGGGTCCATTTGGATATTGACAGACAATAGAAGAGGGATGAAGAAGAAAGAGGACAGTCAAGATGAGAAATGGCAACTACAGATGAATAAGACACATTGACTTAAGTCCAACTGATAGTCTCAACTTAGCTTGATCCACTGAATCCAAGCAATTTGCACAAGTGTTGATTTACCACACAACAATTGATTCAATGGATCTGCTGTAGCTGAGACTAGCATTTGGATTTAGGTTTTGGTTTCAGTGCAGCTCCGAATCCATACTGAAATGCTACGTTTCAATCATCAGGTATTTGGTGCCCTGTATTTTATATCTGGGAATTAACAAATTAGTTAGACCCAGTTGTCTTGTCATGTTTACTTGCCATGAAGTAATTCCACTACAGTGTATCCAACTGGTCCTCAGGTCCGTGAGCCACAAGTTTGACATATCCCAAGATATGCTAGTGTTTAGGTGTGTGTAAGTACTGTGTGATTCCATTTGTGCTCTAATACCTGCTGTTGAGATTGGAATGGACCCACCCTGAGCTGGTTTGGAGGTGGTCTGCAACAATTTGTTCTCTGGTTTGTGCAGGCATTTCCAAATACAGGGGGAGGGGAGAGAGCTTCAAATGGGGAAAAGAAAAGGCTATAATCTAGAACACCTTACCTTTGCCATGCTGAGATGTGAAATGGCTGCTTAGCTACTGTTGCACAGTGCTGTCAATTTTGGGAATGTGGTGGACCTTCAGAGAATAGGCAAATCTCTTTCCTTCCTTCTCTCCCTCCCTCCCTTCCTCTTTGACATGCACTCTACCTTTCCATAAATTCATCTTGCTTCAGCCAGTCACAGGCATGTAACAATAAAAGAAAGTAGATAATGATGGATGGAGGGGCAGGAAGGTAAACTCTGGCACTACTTTGACCTACCCAATCAAAGCCTGCACAAAAGAGTCAGTCATCTATTTCATATTTACATACACACACACACAATCCTAAATGTAATGAAGACTCAGTGCAGTCACCTGAAAGAAAATAAGGAAGATGACCCTATAGCACTGATAGTCTGGTAACCAATGCCACACTTTCTCTTTACCATGCTTATGTGTGAAATGGCTGCTTGGTCAGATGGGCAACAACTATTATTTATTTATTTATTTATTTATTTACTGCCCCACTTAGTGGAGACCATTACTTTGGGTGGTCTTACAATATAACATAGACCATATTCCTCTCCCCCACCTTCCTCCCAAAAAACAAAAAAATAATAGTAATAAATGAAACCAACCAAGCAACCAATAAAATACAGACAAATAAATAAGCTAAAACAAAACTAAATAATGGTGACAAATTTTAGCGACAAAGGTGGCACATGGATCACAGACCAAACTAGCTGAGGGGGAGGATGTCATTAAAGGTTTCCTTGAAAAGTTTGGTTTTGAGCAAGTTTTTAAAACTTTGGAGGGAGGAGGCCTGCCAGATCTCCAAAGGGAAGCCATTCCAAAGTGCTGGGGCCACAACCAAGGTCCAACTCCTAGTTGAGGTTTTCCTTGACTATTCCGGCGTGGTCACCCACTACAGGGAGGCCTGGGAAGATCAGGTGAAATGGGCAGCAGTTCTGCATAACTGGAGTTTTCAGGGGAGGTTTTAGTTTTCATTGGGGCTCCAGCTGTCAATCCCTTTCTCCTTCTTTTGCTACAGAAACTGGTGCTAATATTTCTTTCAGTTCCATCATTTCTAACCCAAACTCCAGAGCAAATGTAAATAATTTATGGGAGCATGCAAATTGATGCATGTGTGATAGGGGGGGGGGTGGGCTTCTCGAATTACCCTGTAGCTGACCTAGAAATGCACAAGCATCCTTGCTCTGCCCTCTTTGGACCCTTTTCTCTGAAGCCATGTTACATTGCAATTACCTTTTGATGGCTTCTTAGATTATAAGAAGCCAGATCTTCACCATGATAAGAAAGGCACTGAGAAGAAATTATGATTGCATGAAAATAACAGGTAAAAGCCCGCTTCATGGTAAATATGCCATGTCAAAATACAAAATCAGAGAAGTGGGCCTGAAGACTTCTTGTTTCTACATTGTTGTATTAAAATTTATTTGCATTGGTGATACACTAAAATTCATTAAAGCAAGATATTACAACCTGGTCATTAAAATCAACCTTTTCTTCTTCGCTGTCTGGTTCTGCAAGAAGAAAAAAGCCCAGCGTCAAAAATCGATTGCTACAAAACAAATCACAATTATTTACACACGTCTGATTACCAATTTTAGCAAGCCAATTATACCCAATATGCAAATGCACTACTTCAGAAAATGGCTGTGTCCCTGGAGCTGTCCACTTAGCCTCCTGTCCTCTTCTTTTAAAAAATGCCTAATAGCTTTTCAACTGCTTTTGGGGATATGTAGTATGATGTATTTTTGATTCCTTTTGAAAAATCTGAAAGGATGAGTCTAATTAGGCATAAAATTGGCAGTTCTATATGTGCAACTTTTTTGTTGTTTAAAAGAGTAACACACACACACACACACAAATCTGATAATAAAGCTTTCAATGTATTCATCCAATTAAATGATTTTGTAAGATGAGCAGAAACCCTGTACTCTCGGTATCAGTCTCCATTCAGAAGAGTAGCTGTAGAGCAAATGTAATTCTCCTGTCCTTTTTTAGCTGTCTCCCCCTAATTTTTTTTTATAGCAAAAAGGACTTGGTTCCCCACATTGTATCATGGAGGGCCCTGTTTGTACAATCACTGTACTGTGCTATCAGTAACATTTTCCTCCAACCCCCAAATTCTATACAGTGAGATGCCACATTTTCCTAGCATGCAGCTGCTGGCCAGAGGTGATGGGAGTCATGGTCCATCAGGTCTGGAGGCTATACATAGGTTTGGGGAAAGCTGTTGTATAGGGACAATTAACAGGGTGTGCAGGAACCTTGAATGTCCTCATCAAGAGTTAGCCACTTGGCAACAGACCAAGCAGGCATGCAGCTCACTTGAGTCTTTATCACATCCATGAGATGTATTGCATATATTAGCTGTCTATTTAAATTAGAATACCTGTTTCCAAATTTGCATCTGTGCATACTGAAAGAACATATGCCAGTTTCATGAAAGTCTGTGCCCTCTTTTGCCTTTTTGTGGGGAGATATTTTCCTTCCTTGGGACAATGTACAAATGACATGTTGTCATTTTTAAAAAATTAACCATGGGGAGGCAGGACACGTACTCAATTACTGGCCATGCTGGCTAGGAGATGTTGAGAGCCAAAAGAGCCATTTTCCCAAGCTCTGATTTAATTTAGGAGTATGAGAAGGTATTCTGTTCTGTATATTAGTCCACCTAGCCTAGTTTTGTTATATGGATTGCAGTAACTTTTTAGGGTTTCAGGAAGGAACTTTCTCAGCTCTACCTTGGGACACTAAAGGTTAAACTTTCTGCATGCAAAGGATGCCCCTGACCACTGAGCGATAGTCCTCCCTCCCTCCCTTCCTCCCTGCCATGTCACAAATGAAATTAAAGCCCTCCTCCCTGTGTTACAACACCTCTTGCTGGTATAAGTTCTGTATGAGTGGAACTGAACAAGTTATATGGCCTTCTGCTGGACATTTTTGTGCTGTAATGCATGAGAAGTAACAACCGCTCCTTCACCACAGGGTTATAGTTGTCAAGCTACTGCCTCAGCCCAACACCAGGCAATCTTAAGCCCAATGAAATCAATGGACTTCAGTCAGGGCACCTGACAAACTGTATCACACTGTAGCTATGCTGTACAACTAAAATAACAACAACCCATGACTATGCAGAGAGCAGGTTGGGGTTTCTGAGGGGCAGGAAACAACAGAAATGTATTGGTGGATAGAGAGCTAGCCATATTTAGCAACCTATTCACCCCAAGCCTGTTTTCTGCCCTTAGGTGCAATGCCCACTGCCAGTGAGATTCGACTCCTCGTCTGTTTAATTTCTGAACGTGGAGTGAGGGGCACCTTATTATCCTTCACTTCAGTCAGCACTTCATGAATAGGGTCTTTAGACAATCTCTGGGTTCAGTTTTGTAGCAGACATAGTAATCTTACCTCCTGTCATAAGTCATAGTAATTTAAGTCTACTCTCTCTCTGGAGTGACCATGCCCCTGTTTTGAGGGGACAGATACAGAAGGCAAACAGTACAATAACGAAACACATTCCTGAGTATATACAAATCCCTAAGCAACTGTGGGTGATCACGGAACAAAGGAAGGCTAATTGCCTTAGAGAGAGAACAAAGGAGTCGACAGCGGATGTCCGAGCCAGTGGAGCCTACTGACAACACCTCGAGAGCTCTTTTATTTACTTAGCATGATTACATAGTATGTTATGAGAGAGACAGATAGGATACTAGTTACCTAATCATAACTAGGATTGGCTAAAATAACCCTTTGATCTTATGCTCTACCTCTAAGCGAAAGGGCAGAATAAGGGGTTACCCCGCCTGCTGGCAGCTGCCGCTTCCTGCCAGGAGTGTATGCACGTCACTGGAGCAGAATGCAGCTACAACCTTTAAGCAGAAGTTTCCCACAAGCAACCACACTCAGCATTAAGAGGTAGGACTGCTGTCCAAACAATTGGCAATCCCTCTCCCTATATAAAAGTGAATTTCAGGACTCCCTCTGATGAACACTAAGCCCTGTCCTCATTTCTCTTGACAGCATGATTAGAGCACAGTCTATTTTTTTTTTAAGGATTTGGTTTATGGTGCCATTCTTACATAACCATTAACCTTTAGGATGGGTCCTCTACATCTGAGCATATCCTGCTTCATCCATGCAAGATGACTCCAAAGTGCTATTTTAATGCTAATCTTTTTTTTGAAAGGGAACAAGATTTGCCTTCGACCATTTCCTCTGCTTCCTTGTTAAGATCTTCAAAAGCCCTTCTTAAGGTGTTTTTGACATCTGACTTTGAAGGAAAGCTGCCAAAGGGAGCTTTTTTCTCTAGTAAAGCCCAATACGTAAAACTCCCTACCAGGTCATATTAGCAGGCAGCCTCAATATCTTCAAGTCCAGCCCTTCCAAACCAGTATCCTTCAGATATTTTGGATAAGAAATCCCATCAACCCCTATCAATATGGGCAGCAACTGATTATGATGGAAATGTAGTGCAAAACAGCTAGAGGGCACCAGTTTAGGTCCTTGGCCAAGGCCATCCTGCTCTCTTAAGATTTTAATTGCATCTGCTCATTTTAATGGTTTGTTTCTTCCTAAATTAGTGTCTTGGCTGCTTCTTCTTTGTATTTTATTTGCCGTTTTAGTTCCTTTTAATGTAGTAGTAATGTTGCAGTTGGCTGCCGGAATAAAAGTGTGTGCGCGCGCGTGCATGTGCAGAAGCTAGCAACACTTAAAAGTGTTTTAAAAGCATTATGTTGCTTAAGTCTGCAATTACCATAATCAGAATAGAATCTGTCTATCTTGCATACTGTTTGCCATCTTATTCCTCAAGCAATGTTGCCACCAATTCTTCTTTGCAGCACAGAATAGGGTATTGGACTCAAATGGCTCACAAAATACATGCAGTATGGGGGGCAGTTGGGTCTCCCTGCTGGCTGTACCCCGAAAGCGATGTGTTTCCCTCCTATTGACCGTGCATTTGCCATTAATGCAAAGCAGTTGTATAGGCATTTACAGATGTCTTTGCACAAGGGAGGATGGAGATCCAGATTGTCCGTGAAGCAGGGCCACATGGTCCCCATTTGCCCACACAACACAAACAAGGTTCTGAGCGAGTGTAGTCCATGTGGATCAAGCACCCAAAGCCGGCTGCCATTGGTTTCATGTCACCAGTGGTTTTGTAGGCAAATGAACAGAATTCATCTCCATTGTTTACATTTTCATTATGCCACTGATTCTAAATGGAGCTGAGGGGGGAGCTCACTTGTCATTGTTTAATCTTCAAAAAGCATTAGAGCAAATCCATAGTCAGTCATTATTAGCCAGGTGACCTAAATAGAGAACCCCTGGAGAAGACTGTAGAAAACACACTGTTCGCACGCAGGAGGTCACAGGTTCAAGTCTGCGTATCTCCAGGTACAACTGGGAAAGTCTTCTGCCTGAAATCCTAGATTGTTTTCGGTTGGTATGGAGAGTCCTGAGCTAGCTCAGCGAAAAGTAGAGCTCTGTGTAAATGGGCCCTGAAAATTCACCATCTTGTTTGTAGGCTAAGAAATGTGGGGTGGGGGGAATAATGTATGGATTGCTTTTTAGAGCAATTCTCCAACAGTTCCTTGAAACTGGAGCTCACCATGAAGAGTAGTAATATCACAACTTCTTTCCATTTTTACCCCTTAAGGGATTCCCGCCCACCCCATGGGACCATGTTCTGCTTCTGCAAATGGCTGTAACACCTACTGGTCTTGGCAGTTTGCATCCTTTTTTTCAATCTTTACATTGCTCCTGGCCTCCTGTCGTTTAAGTGTATGGGGGAGGGATGGCAGATGCCACAAAGAAATGGAGGAGAATACTTTGAAGATCCATTACTTTATCAGTGCAGATGGTCCCTTCACCAGTGCAGATCACAACTACTTCACAACATGATTGCCAAATCATTGTTATCATCATGGTAGACAGTTGCCTGGTGAGGAGTCTTTTCACACCTAGGTAGACTGGTCCTCAGACTACAAACATGCAGACTGCATGTCTTCAAAGACTTATTTGTTTGGAAGAACCTCCCACAGCTTAAGATCTACTCAGTATGACCTTGGAGACCAGCTTGACCTCCACATCATGATAAAAAAACAGGACAAAACTTAATGGAGGTAAATTCAAATACTAAAATAAGGCAAAACAAAACAAAATAATAAACAACAAAACACTGAGGTTGAGCCACCTCACTTTTTGGTCCAAAAAAGTGGTGTTTACTCACTCCTGTCTGTGGCAGGGTTCACTGTACACCTGCCTCAAACTTGATGGCAAGCAAAATAGATGATCTACTGTACAATATTAAATAAAAATCCTAAGAATGTTTTTCAGGAACCATGCAAGTCTGTCATATCAGATGATAGACATGTATTTTTATCGTTTAAGAACAGAGAAGCCTTTGAAAATAACTCTTTTTTTGTTCTTTTTGCACCGAAACCCACAAAAGCAGAATGAAATTTAAATTTTTACTGATTCAATGGGTTAAAAAAAGGATAAAGGCAAGGACAAAAGAGCTTTGATGCAGAGAATAAGCCACGATTTAAGTCCGATGATGGACTACTGGTACAGTATGGTGCTGAAAAGAATCTGCATACCAGGAGAGAGATTGTATTCACAAATGCTGACCCAAAAAAGAGTACAAGGCATTCAGAGAAAGTTAGATTTCTTAATATCAAGTAATTGCAATGGGATTTGGGTGTGTGCTAAGTGTTCACTGGATTCTGGCCAGAGCAGATGCCGTTCGAATACCCATGTCAAAATAAATATATGGGAATATGAGAGCTGCAATTCTCCAACTGTGTCAAGGTGGCTTTTCATGAATCATGAAATCTGTCACATAATTTTGCAGCACGTTTGGCAAAGGACAGATGTATTTGCTTGTTTATTTATTTATATATATAATTTATTCAGAGTAGGGCACTGCCATCAGCCTGAAAGTTTTGGGATTTTGCCAGCTCCTTCCCCTTCCAAAGAGTAAAAAGAGTGTCTCCTCTTTCAAACCCTTGGTACTGCAAAATGAGGAAGTCACTCTGCAGTCCCATGGATGGTACCATGCTCTTCTGGATTTGTTCAGATTTTTTTTAAAAAACTTTTCAGGAAACTGATCTAATGAATGAATTCTGAATGCTGATGGTGGAGTCATTCTTTGAGTGTGGACTCCAATGCAGTCCAAAATATAGCTATATTTTGTAGCAGCTCCAACTTGGATTTCCTAAAACTTAGATTTTTTTAAATGGTAGAGCTAAAACTCCAGTCTCATCTTCCAGTGAGGAAGATCTTTATCAGCTATATTGATCAAAGGCACTTGGGTAGCTGTCTTTTACTATTACTTCCAAATTTCCCAGAGTTACTGTAAATGATTTTTTTGATCACATCCTGAATAAAGAATTGCATCGCCTATCATCATCTAATAATTTTTCTAAAGCAACCAACCAACCAATGGCTTGCTTAGGTCTAATAAACTGGTGGATCATCTCCCAATTCGAGGAGCGCTCCTTGCTCCTATCACAAACCACCTATATTGCTATTATCCGTATTATACTCCAGATTCCCAGTGTGGTCTAGTGGATAGAGTGATGGGCTAGAACTCTGGAGACCAGAGTTCGAATCCCTGCTCAGCCATGGAAAGTCACTGGGGGAGTGGAACAGGTAAAACCATTCCTTAAAAATATCTCACTTACTTTGAAAGCCTTATTAGGGTTGCAATGAATTGGTTTTGACTTGGTGGCACAGAACACACACATATTATAATCCAAATCTGCTCCCCTTTAAAATCTTTATCTGCCATTGTGGGATACTGAGAGATAAGGACCCATGGTACAATACTCAAGTTCTACCCCAACTGAACATTGCAAGGCTTAAATACTTTCCAATACACAACTGGAAGGAAAGTATGAAAATTTTATTTTGAAAGAGAAAAACAAATTCTCTGAAGCTTCAGTGGTGTTCAGATAAGTTCTAATGGAGAATACTTTCTAATCGACTTAATTAGCATCTCAATTGCTGTGCAATGGCCTCCAATATTGAACATGAGGTACATTAACTTGTAATATTTTCAAGCGATGGTTATGTCTCTGAAACTGAGTTTACAATGCATTTGGCAGAGGGAGGGAGGGGACATTAATGCCTTCCAAACAGAGAGGAGTTGGCAGGGGAGAGAGAATACAGGGTTGCCCTGAAATGCTATGAAATTTCACAACCTGGACACAACCACAAGAAATCCATCAAGTCCGAACACCATTTTGCAAAGGTTAAGGTTTAATTAGCTATGGAATCAAGGACATTCAAGGGGGGGGGGGGGGAACCACCTCATTTTACCTTTTCATGACTAATGTTTTCCTTTGGGGAATTGAAAAGGTTCAAGGTAAGCCACTATAGATATATAAAAAAGGGTTGTTTTTGTTTCACTTTAATTCTGGGCAAGATTTTCTGTTTGCTTGTAGTTTTTTAATGGAGCTATTTCATTCCTGGGTGTTAGACAAATATTGCTAATGATGATGATCAAGATTGCAATGTTGCAGTGCAATGCTAAGCAGGTTTACTTAGCTGTCTGTCCCATTAAGAGCCAGGCGGAATTATAGCAATTTACTCTATGCAGGCTGATCTTGAAAACTTTCCAGAAAGCAGCCATTGGTGTTCCAGAGAGAACCACAAAGGTGGAGCACATCACTCTGATACTTATCTTTCACTGTCTGCATCACTTTTTAATTTTGTTTCCATGCTTAGTTCAACATACGGTATGGTCTTTACGTTCCTAGAGAGCTTGGTGACAGGGTACTGTGGAGATTACCTCCCCACTCCCATGAATCTGTCAAGGAACTCTGTCTTGCTGTGGAGGCCTTCCTCTCTGTACCTTTGTTCTCTGAGAAGAGCAAGCATGTGCCTTGACAACGGTGACACCCAGATTCTGGATCCAAAAGCACCTGGAGAGTAGGTTCATGATTTGGATCTTGTGGCAGTGGAAAGCTCTGGTTTATGAGCAGGATTATATTAAATAACATAAATGGGACTGTTCAATGACATGATTAAGACAGTACACAGAGAGAGCAGAAAGCACTGCTCTCTACATGTGTAGGGGAGCACAGACTATAGCTTCAATTGTTGACATAGGAGACAGCCACTGCACTGGCTAGTTTGGCAAACATTTTCTGTCTGCCAAGATGTTGTAAGAGCTCCATTTCCTATACTGTCAACTTCCAAACTCACAGTCCTTGGCTTATTTTTTAATACTTGCTTAATCCTTCCTTCTACCTTAATTTACTCCTGCGTAATGGGCAAGGACATTCACCCAATCCTTAAACACCCATGAAAGACTATCAAAAGAGGGAGCTCTGTTTGTAGGGGGCAAGTATTTATGAAATGTACTCACCATGTCCCCCTTATTCCTAGTTGAGGTAGACCAACAGTCTGACAAGCAGAAGGGAGCTTCATGTATTCAGCTTTTTAATCAATTAATTTAAGTCAGTTGTTCATTCCCCCTCCACAGAAAAATCTTATCAACATTATTAAAAGAATCAATGCATCCATTTCCTCCTCATCTCTCCAGGGGTTTTAAAAATCCATTTTACAATAAGAATGATCTCTCAGCCTGACCTAATATGTGCCTGGCTCATGATATCTCCAAACTGGCATTCATTCACCCTAAAGTTCTTTTTCCTCTCTCCTATTCCAGCAAGAAGATTCCACTTTCCCAGTAACTAGGAATCCAGCTCAATGGAAGTTAGTTGTACCAGCAGCAGTAACAACAATAAAAACAATAAAAACAAAATGGAGAGGAGTACATGAGACTTTGCCATAAGTTTTAAACAAAGCCTACGGGTACAATCAGATGGGCAATTGTCCTGCAGTTTGGTCTGGTCTAGGGACAGGTTGATTCATTCTTTTTTCTGGGTACCACATGATATATGTGCCATTGTGAACCAGTTCACCCCAATTGATGCCTACCCGCGCCTTTTTTGGTTCCTGTCAGGAGCTAATTTTTTTGGACTGCAAGTAAGATCGCTCCCTTTTGGTTCGGTTCCAGCATGTGTGATCACTGGGAACAAACCAAAGCAGCTGGTTGGCTGTCCCTTTCCTGAAGCCACTGAATGGTCTCGAGAAATGTAAAGCTTCCTTTCTGCTCACCTTTGAAGGCCAAGGAACAAGAAGTTTTGCATTTAAAGAAAAAATGTTGCTAATGTATCAGCAATACTTTAAAAGTTTTTAAAAAGCTCTTTCAAAGTGTCACTGATGCACTTTATCAGTAAGCAACAGTTTAAAAGAAATGGAAAGCTTTGTCTCCCTTCCCCTTCAAAGGTGAGCGCCAAGGAAGCTTCCCATTTCTCAAGATCATTAAGCAGCTTGTTTATTTATTTTTCAGTGAACTCTTTCGTCTCACTAAATCCTACCAGCATCATTCTCCTTCCCTCATTTGGGGTTTATTGTTTGTCAGAATTGATTCACTCATCTCCATGTCTGAAGTTCCTCACTGCTCCCCCTTAAAAAGGGAAGTGTTTCATCTCCCATTCCCTTTTGCAGTTATGTCTATAACATCCCCCCCAAAATATGTTCTTAATAATATCCGTGTCCTGAACTGCTGACCAGTGCCTTGTGTGGAGAACTATGTAATTGTAGCCTCTCATGAAACAATGTTCCAGAGCCTGCCTTCATCTATCCAGACTTTCTGTTACCATTTCCTGGGTATAAAGGAATATAAACAACCTCTTTTGTAGCTGAACCTTGCTTGAGCAGCAGGCCCTGTACTTTTAGTGCATGTTGCATTTCTGCTCTTTACTCTCAATCCCTATCCGTATGTTATTTTCTAGTTCTGATTGTTTTTTTCATCCTAGTTCCCTTTTCCCAGTACATGACTTTCTGGATTGCTGCTCCCTGCCCTGACAAGATGAAACATGGGACATTTTCCTGACAAAAGGTCCAAATTCACCATCCCATCCCTAACTGGTTGGAATCCAAAGAAGGATGTCAGGATCTCACAATTTCCCTTTTTTAAAGACCTCCTTTTAAAAGAAATAGATAAGGCTTGCATTCTTTTAATTTGCCTTGGCAATGGCTTGTTACACTTGCTCTAAAGACTTGTTACAACCCATTGAAATCAGCCAATCAGCCGTGCAGATACTGAGCTAGCAGTACTGAGTTGCATTAGGGCTTAACCAACTGAAGCTGAATCCCAACAAAATGGAAGTCCTTCGACTAGATGGTTCTTGTATTTGAGAAATGGATGTGCAGCCTAGCTGAGGTTACATTCCCTCTGAAAGAGCAGATGCACAGCCTGAGGGTAGGATTGGGGCAGGACTTCGTTTCAACAAGAATTTAGTAGACTTTGCAAATGTCTTCATATTTCGGCTTTTAAAAATGTAGATGCACGAGAAAATGAAACTGATTAGATTTCCCACTTCTGCTTGCGGAAACGTCTTGATTCAACAACACGGTAGCTTGATCCCTCTATGGTCCAATGGTTAGTAGTAGAGAGTTGTGGATTTTTGTGTTTATACTACAACTCCCAGAATCCCCCCAGACCTTGGAAATGTTGGGAGTGGTAGTCCAGAAACATATATCTGCACACCTGTAAAGGAGTATGTATGCTTTATCACATAAAGCTGGTTCACCAGCAGTTACCATTCCTGGGTTAGAATAGCCTAGCCTGATGAAATATTTCAGGGTATCTACCGCAGGCTTACTGGTATTGACAAGCTGCTTGCTACTTTCAGTTGCCCATAATGCCTCACTGTAGCACCAGGAGAAATAGGTGGCAAGTAGACCTGATCCAGGAGTCAGCAGCCACCTGAAAATGTTGGGTAGGGATGCCAGTGTTGCCATTCAGTTTAGGCGGGCCTTTCACTCTCAGGACTGAACTAGCCTCTGAAAAAGAGATGTCCCAGTCTACAACTTGCGTCAACTTTTCCTAACTGCAAGTTTGTGTCTGACTGTGTTTGCATCAGTATGGAAACTTTGTCACTAAACATGGCAAAATTTTAACCTTCAGAAAGTCAGCATAGAAATCCATAAGCATTTTTAGGTGTATTTGTCTCAATATATTCATTTTTGTATGCACCTTTTCTGGTTTCTTCATCCCTCAGTTTAATGCATTCTCCAGTACTCACATTCTGTTCTGCAGTTTTCCTTAATCATATGTAATTGTGTACGTATTTGTTGGACTGCAAACTGGATCTCAAAATACTGAAAAGAGTGGGGTGCATTATGCTTCACTTATACTGTTGGATCCTAAAGTGAGAGGAATGTCATTCTGAGGAGTAGGGAGAACTTTAGGGGCAGGGAAGACTTAAAAATTTTCTTAAGGAAAAAATATTGTTATCAGCTTAAATAAATTTCTAGGATATAGAATTTCTCAAGAAGGAGTAAAGGTTCCCCTTGACATTTAGTCCAGTCGTGTCCGACTCTAGGGCGTGGTGCTCATCCCCGTTTCCAAGCCATAGAGCCAGCGTTTTGTCCGAAGACAGTTCCCATGGTCACGTGGCCAGCGCGACTAAACACAGAATGCCGTTACCTTCCCACCGAGGTGGTACCTATTTATCTACTTGCATTTGCATGCTTTCAAACTGCTAGGTTGGCAGGAGCTGGGACAAGCGACGGGAGCTCACTCCGGCGCGTGGATTCGATCTTATGACTGCTGGTCTTCTGACCCTGCAGCACAGAGGCTTCTGTGGTTTAACCCACAGCGCCACCACGTGCTTAATTTAATTTAATTTTTTAATTACGTCTTTTTGTTTATTTTTAATTTTAAATTGACAATTTAATTTTGTTTTTTAGTAAAAGGGGATTGGATGACACCAAAGTAGAGGTGGGATGGCTTGAGATTTCTCAAAAATCAAAAAGAGGTGGGTGGTACCAAAACATTGCAGCAAATCCAATGTTTGGACAAAACCCCAGACCTCATAAAGTCTTCCTTTCTGTTCCTAGCACTTTGGAAAGACTCCCGTAAGTTCTATAAATGGATATATGGTGTGGAATAATGCATCTGCTTCTAAACCAAGCTGTTTGAGAGTTGTGGGTGCTTCAGTTTCCTGTGACTGAATAACATGGATCGAATAATATGTATAAAAGAACCCAGTATCAGGTACAGGGGCACGAGTAGGGCTAGGAAGTCAAGGAGATAATTGCAAGTTACAAATCATGTCCCTCCGTGTGACTGTTCCTTTCATGCAGAGAATGGACTAATCTGTTCTCCCCAATCAATGGGAATTTCTTGTGGTTTCCAGGCGAGATTGCTCTGTTTGCTCCATTACTCACGGATGCTGTTTTGCCATGTTCAGGAACAAGAGGCAGGGTTAAACACATCTTATCTGGAGTCCACAATTTATGAAAAGATAATCAAGCTCCTAGGAAATGAGGTGGTGCAAGCATTTTGCTGCAGTGATAACATTTCTCTGTCAGCATGGATTCAGCTTCAAATATGTCTCACACAGATCTCAGAACTAGTTTATGCCATGTTGATGCATCTGGGAATAACTGGAAATATACCTCTCTCTCTCTCTCTCTCTCTTTCACTACCAGAAAAATACACTTCAGCTCTGGTTTCTATCTCCCTTCGGATGAAACATTTTCACTGCTACTGCTGCAGCAGCATACTGTCTGCCTAGCTGGGTGAAAGATCCAAGTCTACCCAAACCGAATGAACAAAGAATCGCTGGAGCAAATATGGCAAAACATAACTATGCAGCAAAATTAAGGATGGCATTACAGTGAAGAATGTTGAAAGTGGCCAGAAATAGAACATTAAAAGCTCAGTGGCACCTGGTCATACACACAAGAGAAGACAATGAAGATGCTATGGTATGAGATTAGGAAACTTACTCTGCCTGATTTCCGACCAATGAATGGTTAACATAGAAGACATTCACATAGAACTAAAGACTTAGGAGCTCAAAATTTTTGTCTGTGTGCTAGAACTAAATGAAGCTCACTGTCCTTTCATGGCTATTTTTCCACACCCCAAACCCAGCCTGTCGTTTTAAATTTTGTTTGGTTATTGCTATTCCCAAAAAGTTATTAACATATGTCATACATCTTGGGATAGAAACGGGTGAGGTTTTCTAACCTTAACTTGTATGATCTTGGAAATGATCTGACATCTGCATGTCTTTGGAATGGATCATCATCTCCTATCATGGCCTCTCCATTGTCTTCTGTTATGTTTGTGGAGTGACCTTGTGCCACTATGTAACTGCATATCTGAAGGGCCAACTTCTTCCACATGCATCTACCCATAATTTTCAAGCAACACTGGAGGCTCTGTTATACATTACGCTTCCTAGAGAGGCTACATTGCTTGGCACTCCTGACATGGTCTCTAACTACTAGGTAAAACTCTGAATTTGACTCCAATGGACTATTTCTTGCCTAGCATGCTATTAAGTTCAACCTCTAGCTTTGGTATGGAGGGCTGCCATATTTCTGAGTCCTATCTCCAGCCGAAGGAGAGGCTGTGTACTTTGACAAAAGGTGATGGAGGGTCCACTAAATGACTGGCATTTCTTTGTTTATGGAACTGAAGAACAGCAAGTGACTTTACAACCCCTGAGGTGAGATCTGATCCCACACAGCACACCTACTGCTAGTTTCTACAAATGTGCAACCTTCATTTTGGGACTTGCACTTTAACTACAGAGCCTTAAGTTCCAACAGTTGGCCTGGATGATTTTTATTCTCTTTCCCCTCTCTCCTCTCCAAGCTCTGTGATGCTTAGTCTCAAAAAGAGACCTTCAGGCTTGCTTGTTTTTGATATTATACTGGTCTGCTAAAGGCACCCCCTACATTCAGTAGTGGCCGATACCCATTGTGATTGCTGGGGCAGAAGTCACAGTAACTAGTAGATGAACCTATGCACACACCCCTGACAGGCAGAATCTGTCAGTCAATATCCTGAGCTTAAAATGGGGCAGCATTCTATTTGCCACCATTGCCCACCCTTGGTTTTGTATGTTGTTTTGTTATTCCTGTCTGGATCTTATTTCTTGGTCTGAGTACCATTGCTCAGAACGATAATTAATCAGCAAGTCAGGTACACAGGATTCTTCCCTCGCCTATGTGACCAGACTGTTGAACAATATGGTATCGGAGACGAGGCTGGCAATAGAAAAGTTCTGTGGAGATTAATCTGTCAGACGCCTTTTATGTATACCACATTTTCCATGAATACATTGTGCCCAAAGCGGTTCACAAAAAATGTGTGCAATAGCAGCACAATAGCCATAATACATAACATTAATATCACTCATTACGTTATACATCGATGTGTGTCTGATCAAGCTTGCAGGTTTATAGATCCCAATCCAATAAATCTTTGGCTTTTGGGGCTGAGAACCAATCCACCTTTCAGCCTGTTTCATTAGCTTTTAATGCCTGCCCCTGATGACATTAATACTGTAATTGCCTACTGCCATCTTCTCAAAAAATTGCTGTTTTGAATACTCTCTTCTGCCTACTTTCACATTCAACCTGCTTTTGCTCGGTTTGGTTGTCTCATCATTTGCCAATACTAAATCAACTTCAGCTCTTGCACCATGTTTAAGAAATTCATGTTTGCCAATAAAGAGTTTAATTTCCTCCTGTATTGATACATTAGGTTTCTAAGTACATCAATAATAAAACTCAAGTGCTTGAAACTTCCATCAAGTGTCTGCATTCAAAGAACATGTTCTGTATGCACACTAAATCATTGTCTTCGGTTCTTAACATTGGTTCCGTGACATTTGCTCTAGGAATATTGACTCTCACACAAAATATTCAGGGTAGAGCAGGACAAAAATGCAAAACAATGTAGAATTTTTTTTTTAAAAAAATGTGTATTTGTCTTTAACCAACTCACTTGCTGGTCTCAAATGGGTAGCGGAATTACATGATGAGATCAAGCCCTAGATTTGGTTTGTTATCCATGAAATACCTATTGGGTAGGTATTTAAAAAAACACTCAATGTTACTCTGCCTAGATATGCATTTGAGATACTTTAACACATCACATAACACCTAATAACTTGTTGTGCTTGTTGTTGCGTACTATTAATACTCATGTATGCACCAGCAAGGTACACTTCTGAGTTATATAGGTGGGGTGTCCTGTTCTGTAGAAACTTACGATTGGAAAGAGCTGAGGGAAGGATGGAGGAATGAGAGCAAAAAACCCATCACATGTATTTAAAGCATGGTTGCAACTGAGAATGACAATTCAGAGCAGAAGATAAAGTTGGATTTTGAGGAGCATCTTAAAGAAAGATAGAGATGTAGCACCATATATATGTTCCAAGAGCCAGTATTATATACTTAATTTTAAACTTATATCCCACTTTTTCTTCAACGAGCGCAGGACTCATTTTTGCCTCCTCATTTTATCTTCACAATACTTCAGTGAGTTACCTTAGGCTAAAAATGTATGAATGGCCCAAGATTTTTTAAAGGTTATTCCATTAAAAAAACAACAACAGAGTTCCCAGCTTGGTGTTATATCCTAGGCCCAATGTTTTTCAACATGGTCATAAATAGCTTGTATGAAGGGGTAGGAGGAGATGCTTATCAGATTTGTCGGTGGTACTGAACTGGGAGGGGTAGCTCATACTTCAGAAGACAATATCAGGATTCAGGATGATCTTAATAAGTTGAAAAACTAGGCAAACAAAGTGGTCAGTATCCTATTGCTAGACTGAAATAGAGTAGACCCACTGAACCAATTGTTGCATGGTAAGTCAACACTTATGTAAATCCCACTGTCAATGGGTCTACTCTAGCTGGGACTAGCAAGAGGATACTGACCAATGAGTTTTGACAGGGAAAAATGTAAAACTGTGCATTTAGGCAAGAAAATACAGATATATGACGAATGACACCTGACTTATCAGTAATGCACATGCAAGGGATCTAGGGATCTTAGTAGATTACAAGCTAAGGAAGAGATAACAGTGTGATGCAGCAGCAGAAAGATCTAATGCAATGCTGGGCAGTGTCAAGAGAAATATAGTATCCAAAAGAAGTGAAGTGATAATACCACTCCACCTGCTTTAGTCAAGCCACATCTGGAAGACTGTGTCTGTTTATGAGATCTGGTGTCTAGTTCTAGGTATCAGATTTATGAGCATACTGAGAAGTGGAAGCATGCAAGGAAAAAGTGACCAGCATGGAAAGTAAGCCTTTAGAGGAACAGTTGAAGGAGTTCAGTATGTTTAGCCTGCTTTTCAATGTATTTCTAAAACTGAGCGGTGATATGGATACCTGTCTTCCAATATTTGAAGGACTGCCACATGGAAGATGGATAAAGTTTGTTTTATGCAGCTCCAGAGGGCAGAACCTGAATGAATGAGTGAATTTAGAAGAAAAGAGACTTTAGTTAAACATCTGGAGGAACTTCCTGATGGCACAAGCTCTTCAAAGTGGAATGGACTACTTTGGAAGGCGGCAGACTATTGTTCGTGAGAAAATTTTGAATAGAAATTGGATGGCCACCTGTCAGGTTTAGCTATGGATTTGATACAGTGTTGCATTTGATGATCTTTGGGGTTCTTTCTACGTCAGCAGTTCTATGATTCTTTTGTTTAGAGAGATGGGTGATAAATTCCAAACCACTAGCTGAAGAGTAGACTGAAGCCACACTCTCCCCTCATCCTCTGCCCCCAGACCTCTTGCAGACTGCAGACTACAGCTATTTCCATCCAAGAAGCTACATCTGGCCCTCAAAGATCCCCATGAGCCTTTGGGACTTTAATAAAAACATAATTTTGGAGCTACCCACAAGAACTTGGTGCACAGCCTGAGGAAGATGAATTATAATTGAAAGCTCAATGTTTGTTTTTTGTTTTGTTATATGTATATTTAGTGGTTCAATAAAGGTATCACCTGCTCCTGTATTTGTATAGTTCTATGATTCTATGGCTGGAATCCAGCTCATCACCATACAATGTAAAGTTATGTAGACATAGCTTTGCTGGGTGTTACACCCAGCCAATACAGATTGTTCAGTTCAACTGTGCAATTATTCTCATGGTTTCCATCACAACCAATTGTGCAATGTGCTGGCAGAGGTTATATAGAGAGTGTGTGTATATAGACATCTATCTATCTATCTATCTATCTATCTATCTATCTATCTATCTATCTATCTATCTATCTATCTATCTATCTATCTATCTATCTATCTATCTATCTATCTATCTATCTATCCTGTAATGTGTAACTCAACATTACACCCATGGTAGCTGCAATAGCGCCAAGGAGGAACAAATCAACAAAAGTCTCCATACATCTCCCTGACATTCTTTGTTTTCCTACCCTTGAAGAAGCCTCCAGCACTTTTAAAACAAACAACCAGAGTAAAGCTGGGTGGTTTTCCTGGCATTAACTCATGCTTTGCTTTCCTAATCTTTTTGTTTCCATGGCTGTCAAAAAAGCACAGATGCAGAAAGGGTGAATTCTAGCCGAAAAGCCAGTTTTCATTGCTAAAGCGAGAATTATCCCTCAGGTCAAGGATTGTCTGAATCAATAATGTACCAATCTCACTGGTATCATGTAAATGGTGAGTCAGTTCCCCTAATCCAGCAGTACATCATTTGAGGGAGGGGGAAGAATGTTCTATTAAATACCTTCATCTTGTCTATTTTAAAGGACTGATTAGTAGTAAATTAATGGTTCTTGCTTTACTGATGCCTGGATAGCAATTTTTAAGGCATTTTTATCTAGTGCTACTCATCAAGTTGTTTTTGATACCCACATATTTACTTTCAAGAGCTATTTGGAAAATATTAATGAGAATTGCTACTCATACACAATTTTTTGAAGCCACTTATTCCACTTCCAATTAAGAAATGTGTTACAAAGGCAGGGGAATCTGATTTAAAAAAACACGCAACACAGCGGCTTCACAACACAAAATCATTTATCTCTGGAAGACTCCTAAATTTAAAAATAGACATTGTTTACCAAGTAGATAGCAGTAAAGAAAACCTAATATTATTGTTTTCTTTCCTCTGCATAAGGATGCTTGAGAATCTGATCTTTGTGAATTCCAGTTTCTGAATTTGAAATCAGATTGGCATCTCCAACACTAATGAACAGATCAGAACATCATTATCCATTGTTTTTCATGCATCTTGAATTGGCCATTCTTGGCTAAAAAATGTACTGACGTACATGTAGATATATACAACAAATATTTTCAAAGAACAGTTTATAAGATATGTTTACATGCCATTTTCAAGCAGATGTTTGATCACAGATTAAATTCAGAAATTAGATGGAATGAACTATTGAGTAGACACATAACAATGATAAAGACTGGAATTAGGTTTATTAACCCATCCTTGTCTATGCAGACTACTGACAGATCTACATTCATCTCCGTGTGATTCCAATGACGTTACTCTCACAGTGAAAACACTAAGCACAATGTGGCTGGAATCCAGTACTAAGTCACAATCAATCAATGAACACATAAGTTTTAAGTCACCAAATCTCCACTGATCAATCGGCCTATGCTAGTTGCAACTTACTACAGGATTTCAGCCACTGAAAGGTAAACAGATACTTTCCTACAGAGACAATGTGAATGAAAAGTGCTGGATCCAAGAATCTACATAAATGCTACATTGGTTTCAGGTAATGGTGATGTTGGTGTTTGGTGAGTGACATCCTTGCTAATACCAGCCTGCCCACCCCTCACATTACTGGTCATGCACTGGAGGATGCTTTCTGTTTTTAAACCTGTTGTGCATCTATGTATCTGCCCATCTATGGGCAGGAAGGAATCCTCCTCACCAATTGCCCAGTGGGAGCAGTGAGGGAGGGTAGAAGGTAGCATGAGGTAGAGATGGAAATGGGAAGAAAGGGATAAAGAAAGGCATGATTCAACAAGAGCAGAAAGAAAGGGGTTGCTACGAATGGGGTGTTGCAATCCTTAGGCTGGGAAATATTGGAATGCCTCCCTTGGCACTCACTGATCCCAGTTTATCAGGGCACACAACAGCCATTGGTTAGCCCCAAACTGAAGTATCTCTGAAGATCTGCAGTACTTTCATGGCAGGAAAACCCAGAGCAAAGAGGATTTGCCCTGGATTTTTCTTATGCATTAAGTGGTGCAGAACATGGCTCTGTGTTGTCATATTACTTGGATTCTGGGGCTACTTTCAGAAGCAGTTCCAATCCCTGCTAATCATTGCCTGTCCTGACATCAGAAGGACACACCCTCAGGTTTTGGACCTGAAGTCTTCGGGAATGGGATGTTGCTGACCTATCACCCCTAATCCCAGCAGTCTTGTTTCATTGCATTGGAAGAAAGAGTGAGCCTTCCTTCCTCTCTTCTCCCACAGTGTCCCCCATACAGACTACTCTTTCCTCACAGCTAGCAGCAAGGTGGAAAGAGTGAGCAGTGTGGAACCAATGGAAAATGGTGTGTGAGTGGGGGGGAGTGATTTTTGAGGGTGGAAGCAGGACACATAAGTCCATAGGGAGCAACACACCATCCCCAGATCCAAATTACACACCTCTGGTTATATATCCTTATCAGGGAGTAAGGTTTTTAGAAGTCAGTGGACCATATTTATGAGCAGACACATAGAAAATTGGAAGAGGGAAAACCATTTCAAAGAGAAGAAAATGCAAGATTCTTTAAGTTTCTATCTGTATGCATTTAAATCAAGGAACAGTGCAATCGAGATTAAAGGCCCGCTGAGCTTAATCTGTTGTGTCTGAAGACACACAATATTAAGAGACAGTACTCATCCTAGCATGTCCGATGTTTACAGAGAATCATTATGATGTTTCATTATGGGCTCCTACACAGAGAATGTGTTCTCTGTTTTGTATCTGACTCAGTACTGACAGTAGAAATGAACTTCCTTTGGGAAACCCAATAGCAGAGAACTCTGTCCCTCAAAATGAAGTAACAAAGTAAACCAACCTTCAGGAGGGGACAAAAACGTGAAAAGTCATGGATTTTGTCACTGTCGAAGTCAACAGTGAAGTCAGCCTTACGTCATGCGGATGGGAGAAAATAAAAATAGAAAGAAGACCTGTTCTTTAATTGGGTGCTGGCATGGGCAAGGAAAGTGATGAGGTAATATTGGGTCATCACAAATGTTTCCCTTCTCCAGCAGCAAATAACACTACTGGGGACTGGGACTAGGAAAATGGACACCATAGCCCTGTTCAGGCATTCAGCATGAAAGTGTGGAGGACTCAAAGGGTGATGGGAGTGGGGTGTGGGGTAGTGCACATAGGTCCCATCCTCCTGTAGACCATTACATGTTTATCATGAAGGTCTGCCTAGGTGCTCTAAGAGCTATGTAGAAGAGGAATGTTTTAATCACTAAACCTACAAAGGTCTGCACTATCTTCAGGTGGGTGCAGATGTAAACCAATACTTTCTTGGATTTATAGTATACTAGTGGGCCCTATGTGCTTTCTGTCTGAATGACTAAATGGGGATAAGTGACTTGTTCTAAATTATATTATCAGGAGTGGGAAGCATGCCTTTTGAGGACACCCCTTTCCCTATGAACAGGGCCCTGCAGTCAGATTTGTACACAGCCCCCCCCCCCCCCGATATGGAACTCCATCCAACCACAATTCCACACTACCCCCTATGTCATTGTTCCCTGCTAGGACCATAAGACAGCTGGTACCTTAAAACAGTGAACTCTCAACCTCCTAAATTAGAACAACAATGGGATGGAGTACCTGGCTATGGAGCCAGGGGCAGGGAGTTTGAAACCCTCCTGAGAGAGGACCCAGCCAAGATAATCTGAAATGTGTGGCTGATAAACCACTTTTGAGTACTTCCTACCTAGAAAACCCTGGGGGAGTCATCCTAACTCAGAATCTACTTAACGACACATAATTACTATTATTAGTGAAGCCATTTGGCAGTCTTCTCCTGGCTGCTGACCTCTAGATGTTACAGACCCAACCAGGGATAACAGAAGTGCCAGCACGAAACATTCAGAGGGCACTAGGTTGAGACACGCTGTCTTATGGCTTCCTGTTAAAATCACCCACTTATGAGTAGTCCAGTTAAAGTTAGAGGCATAACAACTCGTAATCTCAGGGCTGCAGCCCCCAAACTAATTTAAAGAAACAGGATGCCACACAGCAAGTTTATCACCTGTGACTCCGATGCCTAATTAGTTATTTTGCTGCACATTCTGATTGCACCTCCTATTCATGGGTATGCTGCTTTACAATTACCTTGAAACAGAAAGGTGAATTTAGAAAACATTCAACTGTGTCTAGACGTGAAGTTCTAATGTAGTAAATTATATGCAAGTGTCAGAATAAGTCAAGGAATCAATAGTCTTTTACAAACACATTTTGAGTTTGGCCTTCAGCAGACAATATGCTGCATTTACACATTTTTAATAGAAAAAATGAGCAGTTGGGGAAAAATAGAGAGAATAATTATCTTACCAAGCTCCAAATGTTCCCCTCCTCGGGATGGGAAAGGTAAGAAAAGCATGGCTAATTCTGTTGAGAGCGATTATGTGGCTGTTATTTCTAGCGGGATATTGTGTGGTGTTTTTTTAAAAAGAGAAAATGGTGTGTCATCAGAGTTCAGCCTTTTTTTCCCCCCAGAGAAAACATTCTACACAGTGATGGAGACTGGAGTGAAATATTATGGTGAGGAGAGAAAAGCGGAGTTATGAGTTGACTTAGGTCACCCTTCTATCTGTTGCCATAATTTCTTACATAGCAGGATGATGCATACAATGAAAAGACCTTGTTTACCTCACAGGCACTTTTCTTTTACATCTTCCAGGACTGAGTACTGTTAACAGTAGATCTGCATGGGACGTCTGATAAAAATTGTTCTTGTCATTTCGCTGAATTGTATGGATGACCAATGTTTCAATCACAGCTTGGTTTGGTATAATTTTTTTTTAAAAAAAGAAATAACTGCCTCAAATCCAGCTGTTGTAACTTTAGGCCATGCAATGAGGATGACATAATTGCCTGGCATGGGTACTGTTTGTTTTAGTTTTATTTACCTAAATCTATAAAATTCCTCCTTTGGGTTCTGAGGCTCCCTAATGATCCCTTCTGCCCTGGCCTTGAGACCTGGAGGTGGAGGAGCCGTCCATATCAGGAAATCAGTGCTGGATTGCTCACAACAGTCCCAATCAGAGATGGGTTCTGTGATTCATGCCAGTTCGTTTCTTGGCCAAACAGGTGTTCAGCATTTCAAAGCCCCACCTCCTCCGGCAGGTGTCCACTCAGAGGCAGCGACTGGAGGAGGTGAGGCAGGGAAGCCAGACTGCTGCCTCTGAGTGGGCGCCTGCCAGAGGAGGTGGGGCTCTGAAGTGCTGAACACCTGTTTAGCCAAGAAATGAACTGGCATGAACCGCCAAACCAGCAATTTGTGCCCATCTCTAGTCCCAGTCCTGAGTGGGACTGCTAGCAGGGGTTTTCCACTGTTAAAGGTTCTCTCTTTCCTTTCTGCTTTCCCAAGGCTCCCAAATGCTTCCTGGGAGCAAAAAGGACCCCTAGGGAGGCTTGCAACCTGAAGTGGGAGTGGGAGGAAAAGTTTTAAATTAAATTAAAACAAATAGCAACATCATCAGGATTTCAGCCATTGTGTTAGTAAGCTTGGGCCAGTTAATAAATTTGGTTGTTGACCTTGCAAGTTTGTTTTTTACACTAGCCCTTATGTTGTCTGCTGTGCTTAGTCTTTTGTTCTCTTGGTTCTAAACACTGGGGCTGGCTGAGTTGTGCAAACAAATGGATGCTTTACAGCCCTAAGAATTTCTCTGTTGAATTATATGGAAAAAGGGGCTTGCTGAAAATGAAGACTGTAATGCTGTACTCATTTATGGGTATAGAAAACATGGGATTTACCATGGGATTTACATACTTACTTATGTGGTTGCGTCACATTTCGGGAGCAAAGAGATCCAGGTGGCCCCTCCTACATTTACTGTTGTGCTGACATGAAGGGAAAGAGTAGCAGATTAAACATTAGCACGTGATTTTTAACAAATTATTTCCAAGCTTTGGTTCTGATAAAGTCATGCTGAGGTGATTAGGTCATTGGTATGGAACATCTGTTTCATCCATCAAGCAATAAGGACAGTTTTATCAGACATTCTATGTAGACGTGTAGTAAAATCTCTGGTAAAATAGTTATCTGATCGACATTATTGTGACCCAGTAACCTTTACAGATGAATTTGCAAACCTGGAATACCTTCTGCTTCAGTGCATATATTTGACTCAAGAATGGATTTTCAGAAATTCCTTTCCCTCCTGCAAAGTATCACAAAGCACTCTTCATAAGACAGGTTGATTTGTGTCTCCTTTCCTGTGATAATATCCCTCAAATTGGGTTTAATAGGTGCAATTATTTTGAAAGGCAGAGTGTTGCCTTTTGACACAGGGGGATAAATGTGAAGACACATAGATTGCTGGTTTGTTCTGTGTTCATCCTTGGAAGCCTAGCCCTGTTGATGCTAAAGGGTTTTGTGCTGAGGAACAGATAAAATTGAATACTGACTGTCAAACTTGAGGAGGAAAGTATTACCATACAGGAAAGAGCAGAATCCCAACAGGAAGCTTATGCTAGGATTCAAAAGAAGGTGCATGTGTGTGGAAAGCATTTGCATACATGAATTAGGAGGAAAGGTTGCAGAAATTTCTTCCTAATGACAGCTTTTAGGGCTGAATAAATCTGTCCATTCTAATTTCACTCAGACTCTTCTTCCACTCTGAAGTTGTTTTGTTGTATTTCATTATCAATTTGTAATTTTTAAATCTGTTGGAAAATTAGTGCACTTCCATGGACACTTGGCCCATATTTTTCACATAATTTAAATATTATTGCAGACATTTCCATCTAAAATAATGGATTTTCGGCATGCTAGCTTCACCCATGCATGGTGTGTCTTTTTTTTATTTTTTTTTTAAGACATTACCTCTAATATAGTCTTTTTTGGAACAGATTTTGAGGAGACCTGCAGAGCAAAATGTGAAGATCTGCAAGCACCATTCCTTTCTGTTCACACTCAGGTTTGGGAATTGTGGACTGAATATGCTGATATCAAAATGCAAACTGAATCAATTTTCCCTCCCTTCCCACTCCAGGTGGTCCTGAAACCTTGGGGACATCTTTGTCGGAAAGGGCTGCTGCCCCATACAAACTGCAGATGACCCTTTCAGTCGCAAGCTTTGGATAGCATATGTGGTTTTTAGCATTCTGCATCACACTATCCTGCCACACAATGCTTTGACTGAATGTAGTTTTATCTCTAAATGGTGGATTATTTTGCAAGAACATGGCAACCCGTATGGAAAACTGGCACTGCATAAATTGATGCCCTGTTGAGATTCCCTGGCAGTGGAATCTCAACACAAAGACAACCAGATGACTATCCAAAATAACATCAAATAACATTCAGGTTCAAACTTGACGAACACTGCGTGAAACCTGGGAAAGAGATCAAAACCAGATGGATATTCTTAGAGCAGCAGGAGGTTGCATGGTATTTAGAGAATCACCACGAAGGATTTGCTTTCCTTTTTTAACACCTTTCCTCCCAATTTCCATAGGTCTGGAAAAAATGAAACCAAGGCACCTGCTACAGGGAACCATGCAATCCACATACCTGAAGGCAATGATGTCAAATTGCCTGAGATGGAAATAGCTGTGATCTTGAATGGAATTTACAGCTGTGTTAGAAAATGATTCTATTTTCATCTAACTGGTTTTAAAGATCGAGAAATGTAGAAACGGCTTGGTAAGTAAACCTTACAATGATTGGGTTTTTAAGTCTGGAAAACAAGGGGATCTCTCCCTCGCCTGAAGTTACATCCCACCAGGACAGAAAATACATGTTGCCTCTAACGCCTGATCAGTTAAATAGATGCCTTCAAAGTAATTGTTAACCCTGCCAGCACAGTGGTAACCAAGATGACCTTAACACAAACAGTCCAGCATTCCAGCATTTTGTGGCAGATTGAATGCAAAGGTAGGGATTCAATATATATATATATGTTGAGAATTTTGATTATAACGTGTATTCTCATAACATCAGCAGAGTAAGGAGATATTGGTTAGTAGAGATACTTATGACACTATGACACTGAGAGAGTAAAACCAACAACTTAGTCTATTTACATAGAGAATAGACATTCCTCTGGCAGCATAACATGACATGAAGCAACACACAGCATAGGAAAAAGTGATCTGACTTACAGCAGATAAAGACGTTCATTTTACACATGACTTATGTACAGTTCTGTGACCAATCAGAAAATACATTACTTCATTTTCTGTTACACAAAGTTTCATCATGTACACAGCTGTACAACATTAAGTCTTAATCCTTGATACCCACACCTGAGTACAATCAGTACAGTGACTCAGGTAAAATCAGCCATTTTACATTTAACTATACAACATTAATATTTAATACATTTTCATATCAAAATCTCAACACCCCTCCTTAAATTCAATTGTTGTATAGACTAAGTTTACTGCATAGATAAACATGCTTCTGCATTGCAATGGCTTCGTGAAAATGTCTGCAATATTATTTTCACTTGGACAATATTGTAAATCTATCACAGCACAGCACTCTTTACATTGCAATACTTTATGCAAATATGCTTGCTTCTACTCTTCATTTGACTCTCAGTTGCCAACTGAATGCAAGTGGTGCTGTCACTATGCACTGTGACAGGTAAATCAATTTGCATGTTTACATCTTTCAGTAACTGCACAAACCATGTGACTTCTCCACATAAATCACTTAATGAAGCATACTCAGCTTCCGCTGTGCTTGTGGCAACTAAACCTTGCTTTCTAGACTTCCAGCCTACGAAATTAAAGCTTCACCTAGACTGATAGCCATTCTAGAAATTGACTTTCTATCAGTTTCACATGAACCCCAATCTGAATCTGCATAGCACTCTAATTTCAGATTGTTAGATGCATTTAACTTCAACTTGCAATCTATGGTTCCCTTTAAATATCTCAGCACTCTTTTGACACCATTCCAGTGCTTTTGCAAGGGTTTTGCAGCACTCTGACTTAAAATGTTTACTGTTGCTGCAATATCAGGTCTAGTCCAGGATGACAAATACAGCAGAGATCCTATTCTAGACTGATACAATTCTTTGTCTAAGAATTCCTCATTTTCATGTTCTTTATGAAAATTTGTTAGCATGAGTGTTTTTACAGAATTACAATTTTCCATCCCACTTTCTTTTAGCAAATTTCTTATCTTGTTACTTTGACTTAACAAGAAATTTCCTTCACTATCTTGTTCTATTTCTACGCCAAGATAGTTTTTAATTTCACCCAAATGCTTTAATTTAAACTCTTTTCCAATCTTGGACATGAACCATTTTACGTATGATTCATCTGGAACTATTAAACATAAGTCATCAACAAAAATTAACAACATTAATTGCACACCATTTTATTTTTTTAACATATAGACATGGGTCAGCCAGGCTCTTTTTAAAACCCAATTGTTCTACTTTCTCGTTTAAACAAAAGTTCCAATATTTTGCACTTTGTTTCAGCCTGTACAAAGACTTATGTAACTTTAGTACAAGTCTTGAGTCTTTTAATTCAAATCCTGGTATTTGCCTCATAAAGATCTGTTCTTGAAGATCTGCATGCAAATAAGCTGTGGTAATGTCTATGTGATGCACTACATATTTGAGTGATGATGCAACAGTTAAAGCTAATCTAAACGTTTCACTTTTAGCAGTTGGAGCAAATACTTGATCATAGTGTTGGAATCTCCTTTGTGTAAAACCTTGAGCCACCAGACGTGCCTTATATTGCAGAGTATTATCAGGCAATTTTTAAAACTTGTATACCCATCTGCAGCCAACTGTATTTCCATTTTCAGGCAAATTTATTGGTGAAAATACTTTATGCTCCTGCAAAGACTCATATTCCTTTAACATTGCTTCTTTCCATTTTTCTTGTTGGGCATGAGGCAATTTTAACATCTGTTCATAACTTTCAGGTTCAGACATTACCATATTTACATATGATGCTGTAAACTCTCAGGTGGAACACCAAAATTAGACCTCTGTGAGTGTCTTGGAACAATTTCCTCAGCCTCACTACATGTCTCATGTTCCCCTCCTACAGCTTCATTTCCTTCTTCATATGCCTCACTTTGTTCTTCCTTATTTTCAAACCTCTCTTGTCTATCTTTAGACAATGGCAAAAGTATTTCACTGTTTGCATGAATTTGTGACCAATTCTCATTTTCACAAAAATTAGCTAACCTGCTAATTATCACATTTCCATACTGATCACAAAATCTATAACTTTCGCTTCCTGTTTGATAGCCTAAGAAAATCAACTTCTGTGCCTTAGGGCTACCTTTTTTCCTGCATGTTTTGGGTATATGCACCCAAGCATGACAACCAAAAATTTTCATGTGTTTCAAACAAGGTTGTCTCCCAGAGTTCCACACTCTGTTCAAAATATAATTAGCACATTTTATGGCTTTATCCCAAAAACTTCTGGGTAACTTGGCATCAGCAAGTAATGAGTCTAATAATGTTTGCAAAACTCCATTTCATCTTTCTGCAACTCCATTCTCAGCAGGTGTGGCTACATTTGTACACCTGTGACGAATGCCTTTTTTCTTAAGCCAATCTACAAAATAATGTGCTAAAAACTCTGCCCCTAGATCTGTCTGAACAGACACTACAGGAATACTAAATCTTCGTTCTACCATGGCAACAAAATCTTTAAATCTTTGGAAAGTTTCACTCTTATGTTTCATTACATAGACATAGCTATAATGTGAGTATTCGTCTGTTATAGTTAAACAGAAGCTATTACCACCCTTTGTGGGCTGCAGTGGTCCTACAACATCAAGATGAACCAACTGAAAAATCTTGTCACTGACTCTTTTGCTTTTCTTGCTCACAGGAAAAGCCTTTGACTTGGTTAATTTACATATGTTACAATCTAAATATTTCTCACAGTTTTTAATATTTAGATCACACACAACGTCTTTAGTTTTGTTTAAAACTCTAAAGCTTACATGACCTAACTTTCTATGTAGGCTATGCATACACTTTTCATGTGGTTCTGAGTTGTTAACCACATTTATCGCTTCATTCATTTGGCTCTGATTCATCACATATATATGATCCTTTAGATAACCATTTGCCATCTGTGCACCATTTTTCATTACTTTGCATTTGCCTTTCTCAAAAATTATAGTGTAGCCATCTTTATCTAGACTTGATACACTTAATAAATTATTCTCTAAGCTTGGCACACACAAGACATTTTTTAGAGTTTGCTTTAAACCGTATACGTACACAGAACCTTTTCCAATTAGAGATGCTGACTTTCCATCTGCTAGCTTCACTATCTTTTGAGCTGAAGGGGTTAAGTTTGTGAACAACTCTTTTCTCTGGCACACATCCTGAGAAGCTCCGCTATCTAAAAGTCATAAATTCTTTCGCTTGTTTTCACAAGCTTTAACAATAGCCAAATGACCTTCACGCTTCCGCGTTTGCTCTTTAAACATCTTTTTTCTTTTCTCCACTCCGTCACGTCTGGGACAGTTTTTAGAAATATGTCCAGTATGGCCGCAATTATAACATTTAACAGCTAAAACTTTTTCTTGGCTCGGTTTACGGTGATAAACGACCTCCGCCGCCTTATCATGTCGCCTCTGGTCCTCCTCCACAAGTCTCCCGGACAAATATTGTACTGTCAGGTCTTTCTCTGGCATGTTCTCCAAGCTTATCACCAGATTATCCCAGCTGTCATCTAGGCTGCTCAGAATCACGAAACACTGAGGCGACTGGTCAAACTCCATCCCTCGCTCCTGCAGCTGGAGAAATAAATCTAACATCTCTTTAATATGCTTAGACACATTTTCTCCAGGCATTAAACACTTGCGATATAGCTTACGTGCCACAGCCATTTTGGACCTGGCTGTATCTCGTACATAGACATTCCTGAGTGCCTGCGAACACTCCTGGCTTGTTTTCAGATTCCTCATGTAAGTCCGTTGCCAATCTTCCAAGCACAATATTATCGTGGTTCTCGCTTTATCATCATTTGCGTGTCCCTCATCAGCATCAGCATCAGGAGGATTTTCAACATACTGCCACAGTGACTCTCTCCTCAAGTACATCTCCATCTTAAAAGACCAGGACATGTAATTAGTGTCATTTAGTTTTGTACACATTATTCCACTTGCCTGCTGCATCATGGAATTTGCTGTTACAGTCTGCTCCTCGTCCTCTGAAGTACTTCCACTCTCAGTTACTTCAGCACTGTCAGACCTCAGCTCCGTTCCAACTTCAGCCTTGGCTTTTACGTGTTTCTTCCTCCCAGACATTCAGCACTTATCTGCTTGAAAAACAATCTCCTCTGGGCGCATAACCCTGTTGAGAATTTTGATTATAACGTGTATTCTCATAACATCAGCAGAGTAAGGAGATATTGGTTAGCAGAGATACTTATGACACTATGACACTGAGAGAGTAAAACCAACAACTTAGTCTATTTACATATATACATAGAGAATAGACATTCCTCTGGCAGCATAACATGACATGAAGCAACACACAACATAGGAAAAAGTGATCTGACTTACAGCAGATAAAGACGTTCATTTTACACATGACTTATGTACAGTTCTGTGACCAATCAGAAAATACATCCTTGATACCTTAATCCTTGATACCCACACCTGAATACAATCAGTACAGCGATTCAGGTAAAATCAGCCATTTTACATTTAACTATACAACATTAATATTTAATACATTTTCATATCAAAATCTCAACAATATATACTTCTTTCCTTCTCTTGCTTCCCTTCTCTTTTGGTTTCCTTCCTCTTGCTATCCTTCTTCCTCTCCCTCTTTTGGCTTTTGAGTAGACAGATATAGGGACAAAACCCAGCATGTGGTTAGAAGCAGAGCTCTTCCAAATAGTTGAAGACATCTGTTTACCCTAGTACACGCTTGCCCCACTCTACTGTTGCACATCTGCTTTCTTTGTTTTGTGATTGGTTATCAGGAGATCCATCAGCAAGTCTGACATGGAGCTTTGAAGGAATCATGTGCATGCAAGGAAAACATGATAATAATACACATTTCCCTTAACTCTAGCATTGGACTGTCATTTTGCTAAATAACTTCCACTATATTTCTTCCAGTATCTTATACCAAAGGACCATATTTTCTAAGGATGTAATGTTGTCATTATATGAAGAAGAAAAACTTTCCCCCATATTCAATATTTTGGTTAAATTGAACTACAGAGGTACAATACTCCCCATCCTTTCTTTGTACACTTCAAAAGAAACAATTGGGAAGCCCTTGGCAAAGATTGCATGGCTATTATCACTACAGGTCCCTAGCTAGATAAGAATGAATGCAGTCCAGATCAGAGGATGGAGGAGCTTGTTTTTAGCTCAGTAATTTCATTTTAAAGTAGAAGCTAGGCTATATTCTAGGGCAGGGGTGGATCAGTCTGAAATGGGCTGGTGCCACCATGATGCCTCCTTTATAAAGTGCCTGTATCTTCCTGAAATGGTGTCCATCTGTATGTGTGAAACTATATGGTGACAAATGTAGTAGATGTACAGTTGGCTCTCTGTGGGTAGGTTAAAAGCTTTTAGAGGAGAGCCGTGTGCCGCTCTTTGTATTCTGCTGGGTATTGTTAAGGAAAGCTGTTCGTTATAGAGACATTTGTTGTTTTAGCACCAGGTTGCAGGCAGCTAGCTGCTGTTTGAAGAGCGAATGCCAGAAAGACGAAAAACTGAACCCCTCATTTCAGTGTGTGAGGCACATTCCATGTTTGGTGCTGTTCAAGGATTCCCGCTTTTTGCCACCACCCCGATCATTGAGGACCAAATTTGCACAACTGAAGTGACCTCATAAGTATGTGGGTTGAGCAAACCTGTGGAGACTCAAGCATGTGCAGATGATGACTTATAAGTATAGCTATACACATCTGAAACCAAGTCCTCTAATTCAGACAACAATGCAGTATGTTTCCCTGTTGTGGGGAGGACAGGGAGCAAGAGACCTGAATGCCTACATGTATAAATTAGGGACTGGTGTCTTCAAAGCCATGGCTTACCTTCCCTCCAGTTTTTATCTGATAATCCAGATTTGGGCTAGATGCAATTCTTCAACGGAAAGATGGCACATAGAGGGCCAAAAAGTTACTTTTTGGATGACAGCTCCTAGACTCTGCTGGCCACTTTGCCAGGTGGGTTCTGGGATTTGTAGTCCAAAAAAAGGAAATGGTCAACATTCTGATATGGCCACCCTGTTTGCCAACCTGAGAGTACTATTAAAATGAGAACATCTCCTGACTGGTACCTCTGAAACCAATGTTAAAACAATCTGATGTAACTGCATCAGTATTCAGGCCTCTCTACAAGGACTCTCCATCCCTCCTTTTCTGTGTGTTTCCAGTGAAAATCTCAATGTTTGCATGTGCAAGCCTCCAACCATGTAAAGAAGTAGGGATGTTTCAAGGGTGGCAAGCCCAAGTTATTTGCCATTCAGCTCTAATTTACTTTATCAATTATTAAACCATCCCCCTGTGCATTTCCATCTTTGATAGTCTTGTGGTACAAGGAGCAAGTCAATGGCTAAGCTAATTGCAATAAGCAGAAGTGGTATTTAATGCACTGGACACTTTCAGCTGCAAAGTAGTTCCAATTAGTGTTTGTAAGTGATGTGACAGCAGTTTGCAGAGCACCAAAATAGTCCCTCATTTGTCAAGTTGCTCTGAAGCTTATGGCAGCTTTCTGATCATCACCCCAGCCATGGGACCTGAAAGCACCTTCAAAAAGCTTTCTCTCATTGATCTTTAGTCAGAGGCGGACGGCTTTGCCAGAAAGAAGACAGATAGGTGCTGCACCAGCATGAGAAATGTCACTTGCTTAATGAAAAAAAAAGGGGGGTTACCTGTTTGCAGCATGGATGCACACACCTATGGACGTCTTGCCCACCCACACAACCTGAGCTTGGCAAGCTATTCTGAAGCAATAATTAATTACAATTACTCTTCCAAGGTCCAGGGAGTAATTAGTTACTGTTACAGTTGCAGATTCTAAAAAGTAGCTCTCCACTTTCTTCTTCGGCAAAAGTAACTAAAATAGCTGAGTCATTTGTCACTCAAAATCAAACGGACATCAGAATACTTCAAGCTACTAGACTGTGGCAAAAACCTGTCAAAGTAGTGAAGGCACACTCTACACTTATTAATTATAAAGTAATTAACTTAACAAACTGTTACTGTCACATGACAAAAATTGGGTACTCCTTGTTAATTTACAATTACAGAGATACAGTGAAGGCATGCACATGTACTAAGTTTAACTCTCCTGCAGTTATTTGCTGTCGTGACCTTCTATCTACTTAGCTGGAGGTAAGTGTATGAGGAAGTCCCAAATGGCCAAAATCCTATCAGAGAAAAATGTGCATAGAAGGGCAACTGGGCAAGCAGTTTTCCACTTTTCTTTGCCGCCTGTCGTGTAACCACCATTTGTTTAACTGGTGGATGCAACAAGATGGTTCGCTCACCAGGTTGAATCATTTGTGCTATGGTCCTTGTGTAATCATGTACAGCAGTCTGACTTTGTCCCATGGAATTTACTTATGTGTAGTGATATATATATATATAGAAGAGACACTCAAGTCTCCATGGGACTATGAATTTTCTCTGAGTACTTGGGCTTTGGGCCACTCTGCCATAGCCTGACCCACCTCGTGGGATTGTTCTGGTCGTAAAAGGGAGAACGAGGAGAGCCAAGTATGCTAGCTTGACCTCACTGGTGAAAAAGTGGAGCTAAAGGTAACCAATGAATAATGATACTAAGTATCATTTAAATTAATGAGACTTATTTCACAATAGACATGCCTAGGATTAAATTCACTGTAAAGCACGCCAGCGACCTGATACTGAAGCCAAACAGATGGTAATGAAGTCTTCATTAAATGTACAATACACACATTTTCTTGTTAAAAAGTATGAAATTATGTTGAAGATTATTGATAGGTCAGGGGCTACATGCTCCAGGGACTGTATCTGGCATCCGTAATGGACCACAGTGTTAGTTTGTCTGGGATCTTACGTATAGCCTATCTTACTCGTGAACTTTTATCATTAAATCAAGTAGCATGAGGTGAGGAATAAAATACATGTTTATATTTGGCTATTCAGTATCTTAATTGCTGCACTGCATCAACACAGAACATCTCTTGTTTTGTAAAATGCTAATTCTTACCACATTGGGGGGTGGGGTGGTCAATTGAATTTCACATATCTTGAATATGAAGAGCCTCATTCCCACCCAACCCTGGCAATCCTTTCAGTTGTAAGCTAACTGCTGGATAGCTCAGTGGCATAGGTTTCTGGCTGTGGAGCCAGAGATTGGGAGTTTGATTCCCCACTGTGTCTCCTTGACAGGGGCTTGACTCAGTGATCCATAGGGTCCCTTCCAGCTCTGCAGTTCCAAGATTATTATATTATTATTATTAATTTACTTTGATGCTAGTGAAATCCTCCTGTTAAAGTGAAACCAAATGATGAGGGCTTGAGACTCTATGTAACAGCACACTAATTTATTGTAGGAGAATAAATGAATGGACACAAGATGGGGACAAGGTGTAGCAAAAGATTTTGTCATGTTTTACTTTCAGCTACAACACCAAATGCATGTCAGGGTTAAATCAATGAGCACTTGCTGCATATGATTCAATATGGATATGCGCAGGAATATGGCATCTTAGACAAAATTTAGGCATACAAGTCACACAGTTATCTGTAATTAGTTACTTTTGGGATGATGACAGTGTAATGAAGTCCTATGGCAAGACATGGAAAAGGAATGACATTTCTTTGAATTTTGACAGTCTTTTTTTAAAAAAAAACTTTATGGCATTCTCTTATTATTAATCTTTAGGGTGTTTTCTTTTTTAATTGCCTAAAATTAAATTATGGAAATTAACAAAAAAAGTAAAGAAAAATGCAACAAATAATGTAAGGAGCTACTTTTTCAGCATTGGAAGGAGTAATAGCAAGATCTTACCTTTCAAACCCTATAACCAATAACAGGAGCAAAATACATTTTAGAAGTATGTTTCTAAGTTTCAGTCATAAAACTTTAAAGCAGGATAAAGAACCCTTTTTTTCTTGTTAAGAGCAGACTTTTGTGGGTGTGTTAATCCACCAGGAGCTGAAACCAAGAAGGGGGTGAAGCCTGAATTAAGAGTGTGTAGGGCTACCCCTTCTCTCTCTTTCTGTCCCTCCCTCTCTCTATTTCTTTGCATTGCACTCCCTAGGATAGCCTGCTGTCTTCAAGCATTGTGGGCAATGATATTCCATTGGCAGTGTGGAATATCATCAATCTAGTTTGGTTGGCTGGATCGCTCAATGTGTTAGGTATCTGGCCATGGATCCAAAGGCTGCAACTTCAATTCCTCATTGTGCCTCCTGGGATAACAGCCAGCTTGTGTAGCCTTGGGCAAGCTGCACAGTCCGAGAAGAAGGGAATAGTAAACCACTTCTGCGTATTCTATACCTAGAAAACTCTGGAAAGAGTTCCATGTGCTGGAATTAACTTGATGGTACACAACTGTTATTATTAATCTAGTTGACCTCTGTATGTGGAATGAGACGTGCTAACTTGTCTTTTGTCTCAGGCAGCAAAAGGTCTCTTATTTTCTCTGTCTTACAGTCCTCCTACCCCCTTTCTCCCAGCTGGTTGCCAAGGGAAGGACAGATAAGTCTAGCCCAAAATCTATATTGATCATTTTCAGAGTGCTCCTGCATGAAATTAGATTGAGGGTTGCATCAGTGGATTCTTAGTTGCCCGTCGCTGCCCTAAAAAGTTAAGAAATATATTGTAGCATAAGTTTTTGGTGAGCATCATCATCAGATTCATGAAGTGGTTTTCTGTGTAGGTGGTAGGTGTCCACCTAGAAAGAGAAGGAAAGAAGATGTTACTAAAAACAGAGCTTGGAAGCCAGTATTGTAGTTACTTGTAGTAACTGGAAATTAAAAGTTACAGTGAAAGTAGTATAACAAGCAGTTACAACGTTACTTTTAGGAGTAATGAATGACATTTCCAGTTATGTTCAAATATTACTCTTGAAGGACATTGTAAGACATTTCTACAGGAACTTTCACAGGGAAGTATTCTTTGGCTTTTTTGGCAAATATTTACAAGGTGCAATATCAGAATTCTCTACAGACTGTCTTTTCTGCATTCTTCCAGCCTGCTGGTAACAAGACAATAGATTAATAAAATGCAACACAATAAATTACTTCCTAGATCAAACATCCTGGCTGCAAAGCTTTTATGAGGCAAGCTCCTTTCTAAAAATAACATTCCAAACTCTGATCAAAACTACATAGTCACAAAGACAAGTTAAAGTTACCACAGATGGTATGATCAATGCTGTTTTCACTTTTCACCTATTGTGGATAACCACATGTGGCACTCAGTCTGCGATCCAACTTATCCCTTCAGTTTACATACTGTAATGATTGCAATTTGTATTATTGGCAGATGCAGAATCTCTTAGGCACCTATAAGAATACATGTCACTGTGCAATATGATGCTCTTAATAAGAAAGAAAATTCTGCCTGAAAGTTTACAATCTAAATCAACAAACGTGGAACAGGAAAGGAAAAGAAGGTAAGCAAAGATAATGCAAAAAAGAGAGGCACTAAATTAAAATGATTCTGTTTGCAAAGACCTGAGAAAAAGAACATGTAAATAATAAACCAATGAAATATATAATTAAATCATCTCCAATTACCATTTGTAGCCACTGAAAGCCTGCAAAAAAAGGTCTCCCTCTGAATCTAGAAAATGCTCGGGCCTGATGTTGGCAAGTTTCCTGAGGAATGAATTTCAAAGAACCCGGAAGCAGTTGGTAGAAACCAACAGCACTTTGACCATGATTAAAGGAAATCTTGTTGATTTCAGTGAGTCACCTGTAGGTGAAATGACATCTGGATTCAAGACATTGTCCTTACGTTTGATGTATGTTTGATGTATGGTTGTGGGAGGAGAGTGAACCTGATTTTTTTAACTCCAAGGATAGGTGTGATGGGCATAAGACAAATTTCAAAGTCTCTATTGTGGTGAAAAAGACTTTTATTAGGGCAGCCAAAGAGATATCAAAAAATATATGCAGGTTTTGAAGACACTGAGATTTCTTAATCACACAAAATGTAAGACAGGGGAACAACATGATGTTAAAATTTTATCATCTGCATATTGTCTTTAAAAGGTTTGTGGACTCTTTGCCCAATGGTAGAGCTGCCTCAGTAAAACAAGCAGCCAAGACAGCTGTTGCCATTATTGTGTTATACTTTGCTGCCTTTGCTACAACATTGTTGTGTATAATTGCCTGGCACTCAATTAGCACCAGTGATGTGCTAAGTCCTTGTATATAAACCCACTGAAAACATTTTGAAATAATTCACTTGTCAAAAAAATATTTGTGAAAAACATTCCTAAGCAAAACCATCCTCCACCCACTAGGCTACCAGTCTCCTTGGGTACCTAGCTGTGGCGTATTATCATGGTGCTTCAAAACTTACCAGTACATGAGTGTGCAAAAAGGCCTACAAAAACTTGAGAATTTTCTGGCTATAAAAACATTCAGATGTGTGACACAGAATTAAAATCTTTGGAACAAGCTGTGATGCTTCTGAACATGTAAAACCGTACTGGTAAGAACAAGTACAAGCTGAGATTACAAGACACCATGCAGTGCTGGTTGGGAGTTTGCCCTCTTTTTCCTGGTAAGTTGGTAACCATCTAGGAACCAACTCCTTATCATTATTCCAGGGAGGAAATGAGGCCTAGAACAGGATGTTGTAAGCGTACATTCCCGGTGAATCCTCTCCTTGCTGTCAGAATGCTCTCAACGAGGCTAGAATATAAATGGGAACCAAATCCTCAGTGTTACAGAGTTGACAGTTTCCTCCACAGACTGTGGGTTTTTCTTTCTCTGTAAATACTTTACTTGGATTTCTGACCTGCGAACGTTCGTGCTGTAATATAATGTAAATAGCATAGGCTAGCAGCGAATATTCTCTGCCATCTCTTCAAAAGCACAGAGATCATAAGAACATGCAGCAGGGTTCTGAAGCTCCACGTTTCACGCCACAGGGAATTGGCAAGAAATCAGGTCAGAATGTGAGTCAGATGTAACACTGAGCAAGTGCTAATAGGGTAAAGCAAGAATGAGACTCATCTTATTACTTCTTACATGTCAAATTAGTGCGGTGGAAAAGGGGATATGCGCTATGGATGTTATCCCAGTTGAATTATCTCAGAGCCTTTTCTGGAGAATCGTCTCAGAGTATTATCTCCTCCTGGACGGAGGCTGGCAGCCACAGGAAGTAAGCTGACCTGACAAGGAGTTTGCTGGATCACAACTCCCAGTTTATCTCACCATTGGTGTGCTGGCTAGGGCTGAGGGGTATTGTAGTCTGACAGTATCTGGAGGGCCACACCTGGCTCAACCTGATGCAGAACCACTTATGCTTCTTTCTATATTGATGCACAATGGGCTTGGACACCTGAGCGAGAAACATTAGGTACAGCTGGGTGGTGGGATATGTAGCATCTAAAACTGGCTGAACCAGTTTTTATCCTTACCAGGAGTAAGCCATTTGTAAAGCCTCTGGGTCTTAATTCCCCATTCAAGACAAAGGCTTATTCAGGTCGTTGTGATAGGATGTATTTGGACATGGGAGCAAGGAGAGGTTAGCCTCGCCTCTAGTCTCACTCTCTTCACATAGAGAGTGATAGCTTGACAGGGAGAGGTGCTGCTATGTATGAAGACTCATTACAGAATCCAGTACCTTGAGAAATCAAGGTTTCTGTTCATGTAAAGAGAAAGCAAATGTAGAGACCACTGTGCTTTTCGGACTTGCTGCTCTTCACATGCTATAAGCAGTGAGGGAGAGGCTAGTCTGTTTCCTTCCCTCACATATTCAGATTAATCCTCTCTGTCCCGAAGACCTGAGGCAGGGCAGCGGATTTACCATCTTCTGCTTAATATTCCAGCAAACACGTTCCCATATGAGCTGCTCTTAGAGTGAGGGGGAAAAAAAAACCCGGCAAAATCTCATGCTTTGGAATATACAAGTTTTCTGAATCTGTCTGTGAGGGTATTTTATAGAGCAAGTACCTCCACCCCCGACCACTAGATCAAAGTACCTGAGCCAACCCAATTGTTAGGCAGAGTGAGGCAACCTATCTCAGGTGGCAGATGATGGACAGCAGCAGCAGGAACCTCCCTTTCCTGGAGGACAGGGCTTGGTATGTCACACCGCCTGCTCTCCAACTCCTGCTGCCCTCAGGTGGGGTGGTAGGCTGCTGCCTCCTGGTTGGGGTGGGGTGGGAGGCTGCTGCCTCCTGGTTGGTTCGGGTGATAGGCCAAGTTGACTTTTGTACACAGAATGGGGAAAGTGCAGTATCATCCCCTTCTCTCTCTCTCTCAAAAAAAGATGGCTCTGGGAGTCATATTTTGAATCAGATCACTTCTGCTTTGTCAACATTCGTCAGAGCCTGAAAACAATGACAATAATACCTTCTGAAAAGTGGCCGCATGCAGATTTTTTTTATTGTTCGAAGTATTCTGTAAAATCAGATTAGATTTACTAGACAGAGCAAAGAGATTCCACAGAAACTGAAAAAGTAAGTCCTGGACCAACAGACTTTAATATCAGAAGGAAGGACAACAAAATTCCAAAGGACATCTCTAGTTTTCATCACTATGTCACCCAAAAACGAAGTTGAACTAATCACAACAATAACAGAAAATGAAACTGCTATACTCTACTGAGATAACCACGTTGCCATAGATAAAACAGTTGATTTTAATAAGTCAGATATTATACCTCTGGATAAGCAACAAAGAAAATCATGCCTTATAGAAGTTGGAGTTCCATCAACTAGTAACTTCAAAAGTACCGAACTTGCGAAGTACCAAACATCAAGGTAAGAAATTTAAAGAATATGGAAGCAAAATCAGGCCATCATCCTCCTGATATGAATTTTAGCAACTGGAATCATTTCAGAATCTTGGGTGACCAGTCTAATACAATTGCCAATAGCTGCTCATTTGCTTTCTGAAATTTAAAAATCTGTCATTTTGCAAATATATCATCTTAACCCACAAATTTTTAGGATGACTCCTAATTTTTAAGTTTGACCCTGTGGACTGCTCCCAATACCAACAGTACTGATAAACAGGAAGTGCAATATACTGTAACAACAACAAAGATTCAAGGAATTACTGCTAACAGCAAATGTCAACTCCTCACACCTCACACCTCATCTGCAAATGTTCAAAGATTGCATAAACAGATTACAAAATTAGGCTTGACAGAGTGGCAAAATTAGTGCACTGGTCATTATACCAAAATAATAATAATAATAACTTGCCAACCTCCAGAAACCCATGGGAACATCAGGTAAAGAAGGTGTCAGAAATTGATGATGTCAAGATATTGTGAGATTTTCAGATCCAAACTGATAGACACCTTGAACATAACACACCAGACATAGTAGTAATAGAATGAAGAAAGATCTGGATCATTGACATTGCAATTCCAGGGGATGCCAGAGTTGAAAATAAAGAATTGGAAAAACTAACAACGTACAGAGACCTGGCAATCGAAATATGTCGCTTGTGGATGAAACACACTTCAGTGGTCCCTGTCGTCATTGGGGCATTGGGAACAATATCAAGAAATTTCACACAGTATTATAAGCAGTTGCAGATTTCAGAAATAATACCATCAGAGCTACATAACACGGCAATATTAGGAACACCATACATACTGTACCAATATTTAACAGGTATTTAGGTTTTTGTATAAAACTTATATCGTTATATAATACCACTCAATGTTTTTATAATTTTGATCGATTGTGCCTCGTATTTTTAACAACAACAACAACAACAACTACATACATACATACATACATACATACATACATACATACATACATACATACATACATACATACATACAGTGCTGATATTTAACAGATACTTAGGTTTTTGGTTAAAACTTGTATCTGTTATATAATACCAGTCAATGTTTTTATAATTTTGACTGTGCCTGGTGTTTTTGAATAATAATAATACCAAGCCATCTACTTTCATTGAGGCTTCCTTGGACAAGAGCCAACCTGTGTGGCCTTGGGCAAACAGCATAGTTCCAGGGGGCCCCCAGAAGAAGGGAATAGTCAACCACTTCTGAGTATTCTATACTTAGAAAACCCTGAAAAGGGTCGTCAGAAGTCAGAACTGACTTGACAGCTTGTCATTGTTATTTAGAACTACTTATATACTGCCATATTCCAGATTTTCAGACTGAGGTTACGTACCATACAAGAGTATTATTTGAACCTCATTTAGTAGATCACAGTCCGAGAACGTTTGGTGAGAAGGAGATACAGTGGGGTCTATCTACTGATAGATCTTGGAGTGATTTACAATAGACAAGCAAGGGTACCCAAGAGGTTTAAAAATAGTGAAAACAAAAAGCAATTTTCTCTCCCAAATTATTATGCTCAAGTTAAAAAATTTTTTTAAAAAAGGCTGGGAGTAAATAAAAATGTTGTCAGTGTTCCATCACTGCTACTGAAAACAGAGCCCTGTAAGACCCAACATGTGCTCAGGAATGCTGTATTCCCCCATGTGATATAATCTACCTGAACCTTTCTCCCCCCTCCAAAAAAAGCAAAAATTATGCAATTGTGGGTGTAAAGGTGTATTGAGATTACTTTAATATGGCATGTTATATTATGTTGTTATAGGGATTTGAAATGTATGAGATGAGTTTTCATGGCCAAGGAAGGATTTGCAAGTTCTCCTGAATAATACTCAAGACAGTCTTTCCACCACACCGCACTCCCCCTTGTTGACTATATACTTGAACCTATATATCTATGCCCACACTGCTTGGTTACCACCACCACCACCACTCAGAACAACCATGAAATTATATCACATGCGCACAAGAACATGCACACTGCATTCAGTGAGTACCCTCAAATAATCTGTATCTTCCTCTTCCTCCAAAGAGCACAGCATGTTGCCGTTGGTTACACAAATGTCTAGCCATTTCAGCAGTCTTTCCAAACCCAGTGTCTTCTAGATGGACAACAGATGTTCTTCATTCTTGGCCAGCATGACTGAGCTGGCTGAGCATTATGGGAATTGCAGTCCAACACATTTGAAGGGCATTACGTTGGGCAAAGCTGCCTTACAATGCACAATGTTCCAAAGTTCTATTAATGTTTAAGTGTGCACCAGAGATAGTAGATTGGGGCCGGGGGAGGTGAAAAAGGAATAAATTAAAGGCAATAAAATGATGAAACTTTACAACATACTGAACTGAAAGAATGATACAGTGGAGTGCTCCTAAATTATTAGAAATAAGGTCAGGTCATTCAGAATGTCAGTGTCCAGGCCAGTATTTGATTCAGGAGAATTTTGGAAGGATCTTTACATGTGGACTGTAAAAACAGCTTCTGGGTATATGTTTTCTAGTGAAAAAAATGAGTAGATGAAGACATAGCAAAAGAAAGGCAGAAGAAGGCATAAGGAAGCATTGAGCCTACTCCCATGAAGGACAAAAGGAGAGTGGTAGTGACAGCTGAAATCCAGACACTGTCCCTGGGATGCCTTGTCCAAGGTCACTTAGTCTCTGACCTTTTCATGCTGACTTGTGTTTGCTTGAGTGAAATAAAGCCTCTGTGCTTCATGAGCATTCCTGATCATGTGGAGACTTCTACCCACTTTTCAGCAAGCCAGTGTAGAAAGGTTGGGAACTGAGCCAGCAGAACATGGTTGGGCCTTGCACCCTCATCTCCTCTTTCAGTTCCCTCATGAGCTGGCTGAATGCTTACATAGGGCTAGAGTCATGGACAACTGTCATGCTGGAGCCATGACAGCTGTCTGTCACTCTGAACAGCTTGTGGTGCTGGAAGTCTTTAGGCTGATGAACCCAAGGGGAAAACACGCTGCCTATAAGGTGCATGTATCCCTCAGGGACATGTTCATGGCCCCCAAGGCCACACAAAGCTCCTCAACATTAAATTCCACTCCCAATATTTTTCCCATATTTCAGTTCCTGGAGAAAAAGCAGTATCCTTTTTCACCATGATTACTTTAGACCTCCAAGGCCAACTCCACTCAAAAGACACCTCGTGTTTATTGTTTTAATGGCCACTTCAGGCCATTTCTGCACCCAATGTGGCCCGGGTTGGGGGCTCGGGGCAAGAATTGACCCCCCAGGCCCACGGAGATCACCTGTCCCTTCTATAAACCTGCTATAAACCAAAGCTGGGGAAGCGTTTGTCCCTTCCCGATATTTTGGAGTAAAACCCCTCCTAAGCCAATTGGCTATTGGCAGGGGCTTGTAACCTACAACATTTGATGGGTCAAGTTCGGCCACAAAGAAACGAGAGGGTCAAACCTCACCCCTCCCATACAGTGTGTGGGGGGAAATGGAGGTGCATGGAGGTGAGTTTGGAAATGGAACTTTCTGGAATATCAATTAAATGAGACTTTTGTCTCTTTCTTTCTTCATGGTTATTTGCATTTTCCAAGCATTTGTCATCCCATGCTTTACAAGGCCCTTCCACTGACTGCCTACAATCACCCACTCTTCCTCCATTATTACTCTTGCATTTCAGAACTTAGTCTTTTACCATTGAATACTTTCATTGACTTTTGGTCTCTGATCTTTTGTTGCTTGTTTGTTCTGTCCACCCGCCCTCCCCACTGCTGCCCCTCCATCAGTCCCGGTATCCTTTTATCACCTAATGCCCCGTGTTTTCGTTCTCTTTTTTCCCCTCCTTCCTCACTAAACAATGTTTCTCCAATTTCTTTTGTAGCTATACTACTGTTATGAATATTAATGGTCTCCTGTAAGGGCTATTATTTGTGGCAGAAAAGGCTGCCCTTTGATCTGTGGCTTTTTCTTCTGCATGTTAGTATGTCTGCAGCTACAGCTGGAGTTCCTTTTATCTTTCCGTAAGACTCCTTCTCTCATTTCCATCTTTCCTTTTTATGCTGGGGATGATCATTCATATATTTATATATATTCTTTATCAAGCAATCATTCTAAGTCTGGCACTCGTATGGTGATTTCTCCCCTTCACCTAGACGGTTTCTATAGATTCCCTGAAGGCAAGACACTATTCCAGTAGTGGCTGTGGTGTGTAATTTGTTTTGTACTGGAGAATTCCTGCCATGCCTATATGTATTTAGACCACAGGCAAACCAATAAAGTTGTCATAGAAACAAAGCTTTCCATGAATAAATCAGTCTGTAACAAACTTGTAAACTTCAGAGGGACCACTGGGCTCTAAGACTATATCTTTTCTATACATAAACTAATCATGTCTTATAATGAACAATATGCAGAATTGTACATTTCCATTTGCTTTGTCCTGGTGTTTCACCCTGCTTTAAACACTGTGTCTCTGCACGCACACATGTGCAATGAATATATCCCTTGAGTGAAAGAATGGAGTCAAAAGCTGGTATGATAATAGAGTGGCAAGATATTTTAGTCATTCCTTTCTGGGCGCTTTTTCCCAGGGGTGAAGGGACAGTTTGATGATGCAGGGCTAGAGTCTTGGACAACTGTCATGCTGGAGCCATGACAACTGTCGTATTCGTTCTGAACAGCATGTGGTGCTGGATGTTTTTCGGATGATCTGATGAACCCAAGGGGGAAAACATACTACCCATGAGATGCATGTATCCCTCAGGGACACTTCCACCCAGAGCCTCTCAGCATTAAACCCTACCCACAATGTTTTTCCCCTTCACGGATTGCAGCCTTGTCGTGGCGAAGGGGCTTGAGTAATTCAGAGAAGCTATGGGCTATGCCATGCAAGGACACCCAAGAAGGACAGGTCATAGTGGAGAGTTCTGACTAAACGCGATCCACCTGGAGCAGGAACTGGCAAGCCACTCCAGTATCTTTGCCAAGAAAACTCCATGGACAGAAACAAAAGGCTAAAAGATAGGACGCTGGAAGATGAGCCCCTCAGGTCGGAAAGCGTCCAACATGCTACTGAGGAAGAGCGGAGGACAAGTACAAGTAGCTCCAGAGCTAATGAAGTGGTTGGGCCAAAGCCAAAAGGACGCTCAGCCGCGGACGCGCCTGGAAGTGAAAGGAAAGTCCGATGCTGCAAAGAAAAATACTGCATAGGAACCTGGAATGCAAGATCTATGAACCTTGGTAAGCTGGATGTGGTCAAACAGGAGATGGCAAGAATAAACATTGACATCCTGGGCGTCAGTGAACTAAAATGGACGGGAATGGGCGAATTCAATTCAGACGATTATCATATCTACTATTGTGGGCAAGAATCCGGTAGAAGAAATGGAGTAGCCCTCATAGTCAACAAAAGAGTGGGAAAAACTGTATTGGGATACAATCTCAAAAATGATAGAATGATTTCAATATGAATCCAAGGCAGACCTTTCAACATCACAGTAATCCAAGTTTATGCACCAACCACCAATGCTGAAGAGGCTAAAATTGACCAATTCTATGAAGACTTACAACACCTTCTAGAACTGACACCAAAGAAAGACGTTCTTCTCATTATAGGGGACTGGAATGCTAAAGTAGGGAGTCAAGAGATAAAAGGAACAACAGGTAAGTTTGGCCTTGGAGTTCAAAATGAAGCAGGGCAAAGGCTAATAGAGTTTTGTCAAGAGAACAAGCTGGTCATCACAAACACTCTTTTCCAACAACACAAGAGGTGACTCTACACATGGACATCACCAGATGGGCAATACCGAAATCAGATTGATTATGTTCTCTGCAGCCAAAGATGGAGAAGCTCTATACAGTCAGCAAAAACAAGACCTGGAGCTGATTGTGGCTCTGATCATCAGCTTCTTATAGCAAAACTCAAGCTTAAACTGAAGAAAGTAGGAAAAACCACTGGGCTAGTCAGGTATAATCTAAACCAAATCCTTTATGAATATACAGTGGAAGTGAAGAACAGATTTAAGGAACTCGATTTGGTGGACAGAGTGCCTGAAGAACTATGGATGGAGGCTCGTAACATTGTACAGGAGGCAGCAACAAAAACCATTCCAAAGAAAAGGAAATGCAAGAAAGCAAAGTGGCTGCCCAATGAGGCCTTACAAATAGCAGAGAAGAGAAGGGAAACAAAATGCAAGGGAGACAGGGAATGTTACAGAAAATGGAATGCTGACTTCCAAAGAATAGCAAAGAGAGACAAGAGGGCCTTCTTAAATGAACAGTGCAAAGAAATAGAGGAAAATAATAGAAAGGGAAAAACCAGAGATCTGTTCAAGAAAATTGGAGATATTAAAGGAACATTTTGTGCAAAGATGGACATGATAAAGGACAAAAATGGTAGGGACCTCACAGAAGCAGAAAACATCAAGAAGAGGTGGCAAGAATACACAGAGGAATTATACCAGAAAGATCGGGATGTCCTGGACAACCCAGATAGTGTGGTTGCTGGCCTTGAGCCAGACATCCTGGAGAGTGAAGTCAAGTGGGCCTTAGAAAGCACTGCTAACAACAAGGCCAGTGGAGGTGATGGCATTCCAGTGGAACTATTTAAAATCTTAAAAGATGACGCTGTTAAGGTGCTACACTCAATATGCCAGCAAGTTTGGAAAACTCAGCAGTGGCCAGAGGATTGGAAAAGATCAGTCTACATCACAATCCAAAAGAAGGGCAGTGTCAAAGAATGCTCCAACTACCGTACAATTGCACTCATTTCACATGCTAGCAAGGTTATGCTCAAAATCCTACAAGGTAGGCTTCAGCAGTATCTGGACCAAGAACTCCCAGAAGTACAAGCTGTATTTCGGAGGGGCAGAGGAACTAGAGACCAAATTGCTAACATGCGCTGGATTATGGAGAAAGCCAGAGAGTTCCAGAAAAACATCTACTTCTGCTTCATTGACTACACAAAAGCCTTTGACTGTGTGGACCACAACAAACTATGGCAAGTTCTTAAAGAAATGGGAGTGCCTGACCACCTTATCTGTCTCCTGAGAAATCTATATGTGGGACAGGAAGCAACAGTTAGAACTGGATATGGAACAACTGATTGGTTCAAAATTGGGAAAGGAGTATGACAAGGCTGTATATTGTCTCCCTGCTTATTTAACTTATATGCAGAATACATCATGCGAAAGGCAGGACTGGAGGAATCCCAAGCTGGAATTAAGATTGCCGGAAGAAATATCAACAACCTCAGATATGCAGATGATACCACTCTGATGGCAGAAAGTGAGGAGGAATTAAAGAACCTCTTAATGAGGGTGAAAGAGGAGAGTGCAAAAAATGGTCTGAAGCTCAACATCAAAAAAAACTAAGATCATGGCCACTGGTCCCATCACCTCCTGGCAAATAGAAGGGGAAGATATGGAGGCGGTGACAGATTTTACTTTCTTGGGCTCCATGATCACTGCAGATGGTGACAGCAGCCATGAAATTAAAAGACGCCTGCTTCTTGGGAGGAAAGCGACGACAAACCTAGACAGCATCTTAAAAAGCAGAGACATCACCTTGCCGACAAAGGTCCGCATAGTCAAAGCTATGGTTTTTCCAGTAGTGTTGCATGGAAGTGAGAGCCGGACCATGAAGAAGGCTAACCGCCGAAGAATTGATGCTTTTGAATTGAGAAGAGAAGACTCCCTGGAAAAGACCCTGATGTTGGGAAAGTGTGAAGGCAAGAGGAGAAGGGGACGACAGAGGACGAGATGGCTGGACAGTGTCATCGAAGCTACCAACATGAATTTGACCCAACTCCGGGAGGCAGTGGAAGACAGGAGGGCCTGGCGTGCTCTGGTCCATGGGTCACGAAGAGTCGGACACGACTTAACGACTAAACAACAACAACAACAACACAATGTTTTTACCATATTTCAATTTCTGGAGACTGCCAGAAGTAGCCATTTTCATCATGAGGGTCTGCAGAGGGGTTGATTTCTTTAGACCTCCAAGCCTAACTCCACAGTGGACAAATAAGCACCATCTTATACTGGAACTTGACTGCTGCATGTATTTATACAGTTCTATGTTCCACTAGGAACATACCACAGCATCCACAGCCAAGCCCTATTCCACAACCAGATCTGCTTAGACCCATCAAACAGAGACTTTTGTCTCAAGAATATAAAGAAGATAACTCTCAGTCTTGAAAAACTCTGAAAGGAAAAAAAAAGATCTAACCAAACCAGACTGATAACCACAGATAGTCTTCTATAGGACAAACCCAGAGCAGATGACAACAGAACACCACTTGTCATTTTCAATTCCCAGCAAACACCTCTTAGATTTATCAACAGTTTATAGCTCATCCTGGGCTATGGCACTTCTCTATTATTGACTGTGGGGTGAGTGGTCAGTACTTACAGACAGCCATCTGATTTGAGAAGATTACAGTAGTACCTCAGTTTACATACACCTCGGTTTACGTAATTTTCAGTTTACGAGCTGAAATCCGAAAGAAATAATGCCTCGGTTTATGTTTTTTATGGGGTTTTTTTTCACTGTATGAAAAGGACGCATCGCACCTGGAGGTTTCTAGCGCCGCCCCCATTGCTATGGCAATCCGCGTTTCGGTTTACGTAATTTCCGCATTACGTAACATCCTGGATGACAAATTAATTTCATAAACCGAGGTACTACTGTACTTACCAGCAACAAGGACCATGAAACAGAGATACTGGCATAGGAACCAGACTCTGTGGCACATACAGATCCCAAGACTGTCTCAATATCTATATTGGAAACATTTACAGGAAACCCCCCCCCCCCCAAAAAAAACCCCACACACTGTGATGGAGTTGAAGCAGTATGGGATATGTAGTCAGAGAAATGTAAGATGGAGTCAGACAGGTTCCATGTGAAGATGATTTGAGAGACATTGGAATGTCTTTTTCTAAGTGCTATGAGAGTGTTTTTTCTGAAGACCGGTACAGCATGGTTCAAGATAAAGCTGAAGGTCAGACAAAGAGGCCTGTGGAAGACTCAACATTCTGAGCTAATTGGAGAAGAGATAAAACACCTGGATTTTCATGGGAATTGAGGGAGGAGGAAGATGTTATAACCCCTCGAGGCTAATTGGTTAACAGCCATGAAGTGTCAAGAAAAAGGGAGGAGTTAGAGAATGTAGAAAATGGATGATGGGTTATGTGGAAGAAGTTCAGAAGTTCTATTCCATGATGATGGGAGAGAAAAAGAACTTGATGGTTTGAGTATGTGGCTTGAAGGAGAAAGAATGTAAGTGGAGAGAAAGAAGGAGGTAGGGTTAGCCCACCTTAGCCCAGCTTAATAGTGTTTATTATTTTAATGGTGATTAGTTATTTTATTTAACTGTAATGATCTTTGAATATGTTCTTTATGCTAAAGCTTGAGCAATATAAACTGATTCTATGAAACTCTATTTTTCTAATAAAAATTAATTATAAAAATCCTTACAAAGGACTGGTCTCTTGAACAGCAGGGTCTGGCTAAATCCAGGGAGTGGAGAGGGCCACAAACCAGCTATCTTTAAGAGTCCTACCTAACTGAGCTGTTGTGAGTTCTAAGGAATCACAAAGCCCATGTGTCAGTACTTGCAAAGTACTGGGTAAAAGTAAAGTGTTCTTTTAAGGTCAGACTTGTTCAAGGGGCTTACACTACGCACTGCTGAGGTCTTGGGACTTGCCTCAGCGCAAAGGTGGTAGGTAAGTGGCCTGTCGAACTCTCTGACCAAGTGCTAAGCGCTCCTTAGGGAGGCTTGGGCACTACACACACAAACAAACCACAGCATCAGGGGTTCATAGAACTGAGCATTTGCCAATGAGATATGCACATCATTTGCCATCAAAGACACATAGCATTTGATGTAGTCGTGTCCGACTCTAGGGCGCGGTGCTCATCCCCGTTTCCAAGCTGTAGAGCCAGCGTTTGTCCGAAGACAGTTTCCGTGGTCACGTGGCCAGCGCGACTAGACACAGAACGCCGTAACCTTCCCACCGAGGTGGTACCTATTTATCTACTCGCATTTTTACATGCTTTCAAACTGCTAGGTTGGCGGGAGCTGGGACAAGCGACGGGAGCTGATGTAGGACAAACAGGTAAATCTCAATACAGAAGAATAAATGGATACAAATCTGGTATCATAAACAGTAATATATTATTTAAAAAAAACATGGAAAAACAGTTCAGTTTCTTTGATAGGTGGCTCTCCTTGAACAAAAATACTTCAAAGGCAGATTCCAAAAGAAACAACTGAACAAGAATATATAAAAAGCAATTCACCTCTGTCTCCTTTTGTTTGAACAGGGACAAAGTATTTTTGTCTCATTACCTATGTTAATTAGCTCATCTATGCAGGGTTATCTGTATTACCACCCCACTTCTGTTTGTGTTATGACAACTGTTTTCTCTCCTCTGAAATTTTTGCATTTCTTTTCCTTCTAAGCCTTCTCATTTCAGTCCTCCACTGACTACCAAACATTCAGGAAGCTAGGGATATAAATATTAGATTGTCTTTTCCTTGTGCTTGAGAATGAGAAATGTAACAACAACAACAACAGCAACAGGAACAACAACAACCCCTCACCTGTGAGATGGCAAGACATTTTCTGGTCATTTTCTTGATAGGAGTCTATGTATTTTCCAGAATGTTTCCCTACAAGTTGCAAAAAAGAGAAAGCTCTATGAGAATTGCTACTATATTGCATGGACATTCAGAAATTAGAAGCATCAGATGGGTTGTTTGCATCTTTTTGATCAATCATCTAATCCTTCTATACTTGACTTCTGTTGGTTTTGTTTCAAAAAGAGAAAACACAATAGTTTGTACAGATATTTTGTATACACTAAGAAAACAAGGACAAAAAAACTTGTTCCTTATCTCATTCTTATACTGGAAACAAACAGCTGTCAGTTAGAGCCAATGGCTTCAGAGTGAAGTGAAGCCATGTGTTATTGTTGTTTTAAGTGGAGTCAAAGCATTGCAATTATTTTGCCCTGCATCATGTATTTACTGCCCAGAAAATGGATGGGGACATTTGAAGACGATCGGGTTGTTTCACATGGGCTCTTTGCCAAGCCAATCGCAGTGAGTCAATCGGCTTGATACTAAGATGGGCACATGTATTGCTTCTCAGTAGGGTGTAAGCACCCTGTTTTAACTCAATCAGCTTTTAACTCAACTTTTGGTGAATGAGTTTGGAATACTTCTCACAATATAAAAACCTACAATCACTCATGCTCTTAATACCTGATCATGAGATGCCTTTAACATTGTATAGAATCTCGCAATCAGTTTGACTTCAGGGCTTAAACCAAAATCTTTTCCACATCTTGGTTGGATCATGTTCTCCACAAACAATTCTCTTTTTCAGCTCTTGCTCTTTTTTTTTTTAATGATTCCTCATGCCTGCTTGTCAAAAGACATTAAAGCTAACATGCGCTGCTGGGAACATACACATTTTCCACTGGTAGCATTTTGTTCTCCTTCATAATTAACAGCGGCTGCTGACTAACTTCCCCATAGCAAGAAAATGGGAACCTTATCTGAGAGGGAGAGAGATTCGTGTTAAAACATTCCACCTGGGATAGCCAAATAAGAAATGTGATTAAAGCATTAAAGATTTAGGTGGGAAGTTGGGATTACGTGGTGCTCTGTTGTGTATCTTTTCCCCAGTTGCTTTTTTTTCTTTCTGTTTTCTTTCATTTTGTTTTAAACCACAGCATCTTCAAGAGGCCATGGTTTTGAGGGAAGGACTGGCAAGTAAGGGCAACTGCTTAACACCATATACTCTGGCCATTGTTTGCGTTCAGAATCATGTTGACCTTCCTCTCTCTCTCTCTCTCCTATGGGAAAAGATACCGTGATAGCTTCACTTCTTGTGGAGGTCAAAAGAAGTATGTGGGTGGGGGGAGTGGGTAAGCAGCACTGAACCGGGTGTGGGGAGAGCACCCAAGAATTGGAAGGGCTTGAAGAGTTAAACAATGCTCCCCACTTTTGTCTTCAACTGAAGAGTCTAGCCTCCCAAAAGATACATGCAACAGTGTGTCACATGTCATGCATCTGCCTTCAAGGCTGACGTTAAGGGATGAAAGGTGGAATTACAGTAAATACAGAAGTGTTCAAACTTTAAATGGAACACACCAGACTTGAAGCGGCCTCTCAAAGTGCGAACATTTTGGCCATTAATTATTAATTGGAGCTGGCAGCTCATTTGAAAGTTTCGGTCTAATGACAAGATTCCTGAGGAGATAAATACCGCAGCAGCCTTGTGCATCCAAAAGGCATCCTTGTATTTGGTAAGTCTTTACTGGCAAACACACACACACACACACACACACACACAAATTCTATATATTTGCAAAAGCACAGCAAGATGATCATGACATTCAGTTGCCTGAGAAGTACATCGATAAGGCTTGTTATCATTCTTTCTTAGAGTTATTTCTCTCTCACACCAAACAGGAATGTGACTGTGCTTCTCCCCCAAATATGAAAGTTGGGCTCCATTTCTTTATGTTGTGATTGAAAAGAGGAAGACTCAGGGTAGGTTTGCTACAGGAATTCTACTAATTAAAAGAGCATTTAACTAGTAGCATTTAATTAGCAGAAGGTGACAGACTAGGACTCTGGAGAACAAAGTTTGAACCCCCACTTGGCCATGGAAACTCACCAGAGGAGTGGAACTGATAAAAACACTCCTTAATTATCGCTATTAGTCGGTTCTCTCTCTCTCTCTCTCTTAAATTAATAAATAAGCTCTTGCATGAGTAAATGGGTAGAAAAGGATACTGTTGTTTGTGTTTTTATTTGTACTTAATCTTGTTATAAGTTGCCTGCAGTCACCATTTTTGGAGAAAGGTGGGTTAGAAATCAAATAAATAAATAAACTCCTGCTGCCTCTCAGTGTCTACTCAAACAACAGGAGTAGTCAAGCATGTGAAAGTGTCCAGGGAATGAATGTGTTCAGCTTGGTGGGTCACTTGAGAAGAGCTGATGTACTCAAGACAAATTAGCAGGACCTTCCCCCCCCCCCCCAAGTCTTCTGGAGAACCTTGCAAGTGCAAAGTTGGATCAGGGAGGGCAGTGTGGAGGAGATCTCAGCACCATGTTGTGTTCCATTTGAGCCTTGCCTTTTGTCTGATCTGAGATCATCAGGAGTAGAAGTGAGCACAACATACTAGCCCAGATTTCATCACCAAAATACAGACTGAATATACAGAGTAGAGAGTAGAATGTACCCGCATTTCTATAAGACCTCCACCTATTCAATTACGGGAGATGTGTGTGCAAAAAACTGACTGCACTTCATCTCTGGCTTTGCTTGTTTTCCAGCTATATCCCTTTTCCTTTTTCTGTGGTGTCTATTTTTGATTGCTGTTTGATGAGGGCCAACTCTTTCTGAGGGGCTCCTCATTTTCAACACCTGTGCAATAGTCATTTAAAACACAGTCCCCTCCATGCTGCTAATAGCACAACCTATTGGATTTTGTTATTCTATCTCTATGACCATTATACTTTTTTTTTTTTTAAAGAGAATTTAGCAAAATTCTTTACATTTGGGACAAAACAAATTTGACATCCCGACATTTCAGATGAAGCAGAAGGTGAAACAGACCAATTTCCCCATACATTTTATATACCCTCACCTATACACCCCCACCACTTAAACATATACACCTGCACACAGAGGAACAAGCTAAACCAAACCATCTGGCAAAGTCAAATTATATAGGTTGGTTTGTTGAAAGGCCACATCCTACTACTCCTTTCTTTTTTAAAGTGTGAATTCACATCCCTTCTTCTATGTAGCTGTGCTTCTTAAATAAAAGATAGGAAATTTGTATGCAGAAGGGTACCTTTCCTCAGCAGGGATGTACCTTTCCTCGCGAGAGCACATAGCTAGAATGCATCTCGATTCATTAGCGCTATGTAGTTGGAACAAGATATTTTTATTCTCTGGTTAAAATTAGAGAAGGTTGAAAGTGTTGTCTAGCAGAATGGTATCCAAGGTATTGCCATAGGGATGAAAGGACTCCATTGGCCATCAAGTCCACTGCTTTAACTGAGAGGTTGATTTCTTTATTTAAAGCTATAGGCAGGCTTTAGTATTTGTACTCTCGGGGGGGGGAGGAGGGGGTAACAACAAATATTCTTTTTTAAAAATTCAGATGAGAAATACATGCATTCAGACAGCAGAGCTAGTAATAGCAAGGAGGCAACAGAACCATGGTTTGTTAAAAAATAAAAATATTTGGATGATATTTTGGCAGCCTGGAAAAATAGAAAGGTCCTTCCTTGTTACTATATGAAGATTTCAGTTAGCCTACCTGAATAAAGCATTGTAAAGACAAGGCAGTGTAACAAAACAAAAAAAACTTGTCAAAAACTGTGTCATCTCAGAAGACAAAAGAAACCAGGGCCTTTTAATGTAATCTTGGAGGACTAGCAGGTTCATGGTGACTTTCCTGATGGTTTGTTTGCTTGAATTCCTTCCTTCCTTCTGCTGCCTTTGATCTAGCGAAGGGACTCAAGATAGCTCACAAATGATTAAAAAAAAACCAAGCCAACTAAAACCGCAATAGCTTAATGCATTTTTTTAAAAAAAACAGATTTTCAGTATTAAAACAATTAGTTAAAACACTTAAAAACACCTTAAAACATTACCATTTTATCACCCTCTCTCCCAACACCACAGATGAAACTACCATTTTTATGAAACATACCAGAAGAAGGTGCTTAGATAGATAATAGTTTTAGAAAACTTGAGAAGGTTTAGCCTTTTAAAAAATTTAAGTCCCATATGAACAGTTGAGATGTACACTCTCTTTAGATAAATGTGCATATTTCATGGGTATATAAGGTGATAAGGTGGTATATACCTTGCCCTTTGCCCTAGAAAGAAAATTATATTAGCCTGGCCGTGCATTGGGCATTAATCTCTGGTTGGTTGGTTGGTTTTTTCCACAGCTAATCTCTTCTGTATATTAAAAGTTTTTCTTACAATGGATCAAAATGTGAATGGTTGCAACTGTAGAACATAATTCACTACAAACGGAGTGATTTGTCAACCTAAGAATCACAGAATATCTTGGTTTCCTTCCTAAATATACTCTTACCTCAAAAAAGTGCTAGTTGTGGTGGTTTACAGAGAAGGATTGTTTACTGACCCTTCAGGTTTGAATTCTGCACCCCTCAATGCCCTCACAGTAGTTTTATATAATGGAATCATTTTAGCACATTTGCCATGGCTCCTAATTCAGTTGAGATTAAAGACCAAAAATCTAAAGTTTCAGCTGCTGTGCCACTTGGCTAGTTGCCTGGAACACAGATGAGATTTTGGGTGAATACAGACACCCATTTACCAAGCAGCAATATGCCATAAAATCACTTGCTACTAAGCTAATCATTTTTATTTTCATGAAGAAAACAGTGAGGAATAGCTGACCATAGTGGTACATAATTAGAAACTCAGAGCAGCAGGGAAGTGGTATGATTTCCTCAGCATTTGAGAGAGGAATACAGATCAGGGATGGGATTTTTTGTTTAATTATGGGACTACAAATCCCATAATTCTCCATTCTGAGAGTATTACCTGACAGGCAGACACCTAAATGTGACTCACCTGGGAGAAAGGCCTAACCTGCAAGACTTCAGGGTTGAGCTAGGCCTAGTTCCACCTAGCTTCCTGTTCAGAAATAAAGGTCCCAGCTAGTACTGGGACAGAACAGAAAAGCCTCCAGTTGAGGTCTTTCTCCCAGGTGAGCTATGTTCAGGTGTCTGCCTGTCAGATGGAATTCCCAGATTGGAGAGTTATGGGATTTGTGCTCCAAGAAATCCCATCCCTAATACAGATTGTAAATGTATTGAATTCCATATTCATTTACTTCCACCTCTTTAGGCAAGCACTCATGGTACTTACTTTCCCCCCTTTAACCTCATGACAGCCAAGCTGAGAGAAAATTATTAGCCCAAGGTAAGGCAGAGTGTTTCATAGCTGAGGAGGGTTTGAACTTGGATCTCCCACTTCTAGTCTGATATGTTAACTATATGTTGTGTCACATTGGTTGCTTGCCAGAGTTTGGAACATTGCACTCAAAAGCAACTTGTTGTGCTTTTCATTGCCATGCCTTGCCTGGCTGAGTCCTCCTCGGAAAAAGAGGGCCAGGAGGACTGAGGCCAGCTGGAAGAGAAAGAGGCAGACACTCAGCTGAGGGAGGAGAAGGAAAGCATGGCAGATAAAAGACCTTTCTGCCCCAGAGAGCACAAACAGCTCTGGGTGCTAGAGCAGAAAGAACAAGTAAGCAGGTACTCCCTGAGAAGGAAGGTGAAGAAGGAAAGGGCTCAGGCCAAGAGCTAGAGTGCCATATCACAGAGCTGCTTTGCTGGAACCATTAAGAGTCTCTTGTACTGTTACTGTGCTTCACCCCAGCTCGTCCCTAACTTTGTTTATTGCTTGCTTCCCTTATATGTGGCTTTCTAGACTGACTTGGCTCTTTGGACTAGGGACGTGCATTTGGATTTGGACGCATTTGGAATTCACCAAATCTTGCCACTGCACCACGTAACCCAGAATGTGGCAACTCAGTGGAACTCCACTTTCTACCTGCTTGAAAGAGTGCTGAAGCCACAAAGGGCACTCCACAATCTGGCACTGGAGACTTCCATTGGTGTGGCTGCTACTCCTCTGGGCAGAGAAGAATGGAACATTATGTATCAAGTGGCCAATGTCCTCCAAAGCTTTGAGAGGGCGACACAGGTCCTTAGTGAGGAGAGAGCCATCCTTAGCCAGGTGATCCCAATGTTCCAGGGCTTGACTGGAATGATGGAAGGCATAATGAAGGGATGGGAGATTCTATAGAGAGAGAAAACAACATTTAGATGGATGGGGGATTATATATAGAGAAAACAACATTTCTTTCTGGCCTGAAGTGGTGGCCCTGGTCAGCAAGCTAAAGGACCTGCTCCACTACAAGTTTGCCTCCTTGAGGAAGAAGGAGGAATAGATTCTAGTAACCCTCTTGGACCCCCAAATTAAACAGCAGGCAATGGATATTAAGGAGCAGTAAGGGTGGGCAATACCATCTGTCTTTCCATCACATGCAGCAGCAGGTAGAGAAGATCTGGCTAGCACATGTATTAAATTCTAGCAGAGAGCAGGAACTAGCAATTTTCATAACACCTCAAAGAGCAGGACCAGCAGTTGTATTCCAGAGCCCAAGTCCCTCACCCCTGCAACAATAAAGGAAGCTTTCTGGGACACTGTCGTGACAAGCATGGCAGGGGCCTGTCCTCCAGAGGCACCACCCCAGAGGAAGGACATAACAGAGTCAGAAAAAGTGGCATACATGCAGGAGTCTTGCAAGTCAAAAGAGGTTGATCCATTGCTTTACTGGGCTGAGAAGGAGTCTCTCTGGGGAGGTCTGGCCAATGTGGCAATGAGACTGCTGTCTTGCCCATCAACTTGTGTGCCCGGTGAGAGAGCGTTCTGTTAGGCAAGGGACATTATCAGTCCACACTGCTCATGGCTGGATCTGTAGAAAAACGTATATCCCTTAAGGTCAGTCTATGAAGGCTGGGCTTCCCTGAAGTCCCCTTTAAGTAAGGCAGAATGTCACACTCTGCTCACAGTACTAGGCATCTCATGCTTCAGTCTGCTGCCCTCTTTTTCTGCCTCTTTCAACTGCGACTCCAAGACTGTCCTCACTTACTCCACTGTGCTGGGCCCCATGCTGTTGGCACAGCTCCCACACACCACAAGCTATCTACTGCTCCAATTTGCCTGTCAGTGATGCCAAGGGTATTTGCCCACTCCCCAGTATATCCTGTCTTTTGCTTCCCTGTTGCTGCTGGCATTTCCTGCTGGCATTTCCACTGTTCAGGGTTCAATCACTACACCCATTACAGTCATTTCCTGGCTCTTGGTGTACATTTGTTTTGTTTGGCACAGTCACCGGGAAGCTGTTAGAAGACACAGAGAAACCCTTTAATAATGTTTCCCCTGCTTGTGTTTTTTTTTAAAAGGGAAAATTATAACTATATAGTACCCATATTGGCTGAATGATGTTCTGAATACTTGGAAATTTCAATTTTTTAGAATTCCGAATCCTAAGGGTTGTAATTCTGAATTCCAAATCTGAATTCTGAATCTGAAATTTGGTTCTAGTGCACATCCTTGCTTTGGACATTGACCTTGTTATATTTCTGCCACCCTCCCTGTAATGTAAAATGGGCTGGCTTTTGATAACTCGGCAGTTCACCTTGTTGTTTTCTTTTTAAGCTTAATTGGCCTTGACAGGGATACTGCTGGCAGAGTGCCTGGCTAAAACACAACACTCATTCTTTCTTGGTATCCAGGTTGTCATTATCACTGACATTCTTCTGAGTGTGCAAGTGTTTTATTTTGTTGTGTGTTATTTAACATGCTGCATTACTGCTTCCAACATGCTGCCAAAATACAGGGAAATACTCTCCAGTTTCTCTTACAGGCCGATTCTGATATTGCATTTTGTTTATAAAAATGTTTATTAAAAGGTAAAGAACAAAAGCAAGGAATAATTTCCTTGTCAGTTCGGGTTGATACAGAATGGCGCAAAACCTCTCAAAATACTTCTAAAAATACCTTAAAATGCCCTCTAAAACTAACTTTTGAAACTGTTAGTCATAAGACTTAAGTAATGTAGGTGTCACTCATTATGCCTGAAAAGTAATTTTATAAGTAGTTATAATGCTTATAACTCAAAAATAATTAATTACAGGTAACTATGTTATTGATAACTAATTACTCCCAAGCATTCCTCTCTACCAAATGGTTTCATGTACACTGTGGTAAGTTCCGTAGGTAATCATGTGTACTCATACATATTGTGTTACAAAACTAATGTAATCAGTATGAAAATGTGAACACAGTTACAGTAGATTATTCTGGTTGATCTAGCTTTTTTCTGAAAGGTTTTCCCTTCCAAAGGCAAAATCTGATTGCTAATCCTAACTAGAGTACATTCACTTAATCTATGGGATTTAATAAATCCCATTGATTCTATGGCATTACTAGACTAACAATCAGAATTAGCCCAGAATTACAACTGCACTTCAGACAGAGATACAACTAAGTCTAACTTCATATAGTGACCCAGATAAATGACTGGATTACTTTATTATTATTATTATTATTATTATTATTATTATTATTATTATTATTATTATTATTATTATTATTATTATTATTATTATTATTATTATTATTATTATTATTATAATAACTGCACTCCTCAGCTTCCTGACGTGGATCTGCATCTTATTAAAATAAAAACAGCTTTATGTATTGCTTAGAAAATGTGCATTTAAGATGGCTACATGAATTTGAACTACACAGAGTTTACTGTTTGGAAAGGTTTAATGTGCGAGATGGAGCAGCCTCTTCCCTTTTCTCCTAGCATCTCCTTCTTCTTTTCTTTGTGGCCCCCTCTTCAAATGTTTGTCTGTGGTGCCACGATTGGCCAGGGGTTATATACTGTGGAGCCAGCACTAAGACAAGAGGAGCCGATTGCCCTCAGAGGACGGGAGAATAAACAGAAAACGGCTTTAACAAGATAAAAACTGGCGAGAGCCCAAAGCTGACCATTCTCAAGCCTCATGCAATCCTTGCCGCAGCAGCTTAGTGCACTGCCTAAGATGTGGAAAATGGATTTGAAAAGCATATCTGCACATAATAAAGACAATTCTAAAAAGGCAGCTCCCTTATCGCTCTGACTCTACTGTGGTGCATCTGGGTAAAAATTGAATAATCCAGAGGACCCAAAGTAATGCTGCAGATTAAGATGGCATAAATACCTGTAAAAAATTTGACAAGCATCAAATCTCAAAGCTTATTGGTGCTGGTTTCGGCAAACCCTCTCAGTAGAGGAGGAGGACTTCCAGTAGCCTTTCGGCCGAGAAAAAAGCAAGAGAAGATTAACAAGGCTAACAGGGCCGTGGCTGAACAAGATCCTCACTCCAGCTGGCAGCTGCTGTGACAAAAGATAGTTTAATATTTTAAGAGAAATGAATATAATGATATACTGAAGCCAGACATGGGAAATACTATCTTTTATTTCTTTTATTTATTTATATTATTTATATGCTGCCTTTCTCCCCATAGGGGACCCAAGGCCACTCCCAACAGATAAAATACAAAATTTAAAAACACTATATAAATATCACATTTAAAAATACAATTAAGCATATACTAGGACTACAGCTTCCAGAATTCACCAGCCAGCAATGGTTATAGTCTAAGAAATAATATTTCTCAGCTCTGACGGAAAAGATCTGTCATTGAGCCATGTTATAATGATGCTCTGAATCCAGGAGCATCACTTCTGGTTTCCAAGCTCATTTTAAAAAGGCAAATTCTACCTTATAAAAGCACAATTAGAAAAATCCCTCACTCAACAGGGGTGGGGGCCTTAGATAGAATCGGTCTCCTATTTATCATGCTGCCCTTTCATCCGTCCCCAGAAAGATTAGGACCACACACACCAGAAAGACCACAGTCGGTTAATGACCCATGACAATGGGTGGAGAAGGACTGCAGAAGAACTGCAGAAGGATTATCCCTCACCCCCAGTCCTTTGTCCTTCTAACGAGCCTATTCAGACCAGGAGGAAGTGAAACCAATATGGAGGATACGTATATCAGGGATCTCCTACCAACTCTCCTCAGTCTGAAGAAGTTACTTGGATGAGCAGTGAAACATTTCAACCTAACAAGAAAGAAGTCCATTTGCCATGACTCAACTTCCAGATAACCACACCTGGATGACTGAGAATATTCACAGACACAATTAGAAAACAAACACTAAAAGTGCTGATAGCATTATAAGTTCCTTATGCATATCCATGGTGTAGGGATGGTTGAGATACTGTACATAGGTCTGGTTACCGCACCTGAAAAGGGTTATGGAGGAGCTGGAAAGAGTGTAAAGGGAAAACATGATAATCAGGAGGATGGGAGTAATTCCTCTACTAATAATAATTATGGGCCATCAAGTCAATTCTGACTTACGGAAACCCTGTCCAGTGTTTTCTAAGTACTGTGTACTTGGAAAAAAAATTCCAGTGCCTTCCTTTGGGGATGTCCTGGGATTGTGCAGCTTGCACAAGGCTACATATGCTGGTTTTTCTCCTGGATGGCACAGTGGGAAATTGACCTCCCAACCTCTGGCTCAAACTCACTGAGCTATTTAGGCAGTTATAATTCCCCAGTTAGGAAAGACTAATGTTTTGGGAGGTAATGAAAAAAAGGCTAAAAAAGTAGAACATGGGAAAGCAAGGTAAGATTATGCACTGTATGTGAACATTTAGTTCTTTTCAGCTCGCCCTGGAGAGCAAAAGACAGTTACCAGTGAAGACCACCATCAGAAAATAGATTTGAAAGATTTATGCAATGTCTGATTATGAAAACCTGCAGATTCAGCAGTGAAACATGACAGCCGTATATAAACGGACAAGTACATACATTTAATGGTTGATTGGGGTGAGGTGGGGAGAATGCGAAACTGTAGATGTGGAAATAATAGAAAAGGAACATGAAGGAGGACACAAAGCAGCAGCAATTGATAAAAATTCTGGAGATAAATAAGCACACAGTGACCAATAAGTCTTCAAAAAAATCCAGCTGTATAACACAATTTAACCTCAGGCTAGAGAAAAAGGGAGAAGGAGGACGTAAGGGAAATTAGACCTACCTAACCCGAGTGGAAGATAAACATAAGGAAGGTTAAGCCTGGCTGAGTTTGAAAGTGGGTGTCTTATAGTTATGTGGGCCCTGGTAGGTGCCCAACCCTACCTATCCCCAGTCTGGATCTTCACATTATTACAGAGAAGACTTCAAGTGTAACCTGTATATAAACTGAACACTCTACACAATTTGAAGCACTTAAGGGGCTTGTTTCATGAGAGTTAATCCATAGTCAAAACAAGCCAGTCTCTTTAAATTATGACATTTGACACAGGCAAATACTTGCTTCCCTGGTAACTTCATCTACTCCAGTGAGATAGCAAGTGGCACACGTTTCCTGGTCATCTTAAGAACAACAACGGACCCTCCTATCTATAACCGGATGGATGGTTGTGCTTGATCAGCTCCTCAATTATTTACTTGCCAGCATCTTCAGCAAAGGAGATATTCTTGATTAGAAACAGCTGCGGAGAATGTAAGAGTTTCTCGATGAATAAATTGTTGTGATTTTGAGTGTCTGAGAATCTCCAAGTGTATTCAACTGTTACTTAAGCCAGTCAATTAACTGTTTAGGTATCTATTATCTCCAGTACCTTATTTTAGGATACAGAATGGCTCAGATTAACAGTGATCCTAAACAAGAAGCTCTCCTTTTACATCCCATATGTTAAACCCTTTTGCAAAGGCTCTGGTTTATTTATGTGGCGTTGGTAAGTGGGCGATAGTAACTGGGCCAGCAAGCTTCATGGCTGAGGATAGATTTGAACCTGAGTCTCCTTAGTCCTCACAAAAGTCTCTGTTCAGTTCTGCCTGATTTCCCCTTGTGGCTCAATACACAAAGGTTCTCTGTGAACATAGTCTGTTCTTAGACAGAAAGGTTTTTGTTTTGTTTTGTTTTGCTGCAGATTCAGTGAAAGGCGGAAAATAGGCAGCAAACTATTTACTAGAGAGTAATCCACCACACTGTGTCTGCAACTATGTAGTTAATCAGTGGTTCCCAACCTTGGATTCCTGAGATTCTTGGACTAAAACTCCCAGAAGTCTTCACCACTAGCCGTGCTGGCCAGGATTTCTGGGAGTTGTAGTCCATGAACAACTGGGGACCCAAGGTTGGGAACCACTGTGGTAAATCAATGACTGCTTTCTAATGTTAGCTTTTCAGTGGTGGAACCAGTGCAGTTGCCATTTCTTCACATATCACAGAACAGTGTGTACTGGTGATTGGTTTTATAGAAGGGGTGGATCTCCTCCTGGTTTTTGTTTGAAATTTAGTTGGATGTCTTGTCCCCTGCCAAAGGTTTATCCTCTTGGACAGAGCCTTCGAAATGTGGACATAAATCTAGAATAGAGCCACTGCCACCCCCCAGAAATCAGAATGATCAACCTTTATCAACATAGGGGGAAGGAAGGTGGGCCATGTGTTCTTCTCTGAAGAAGCCAGTCCTTCATTGCAAGGGCACTGTCTGAAAATATTTAAAGGGCTGTCCAGTTCAAATCTGATTTAAGATGAAAAGCCTGAAGAAGTTACAGCAGGGGCCTCAAAGTCACCCATCAGCACCAGAACAGCAGACTCAGCAGACACACAGATGATCCGGCCGTATTCTCTCCCACTATGACAGGAACTGCATTTCTATATAAGCAAAGGAATTATGCCTACATTTACAATTACAGCTAAATATTAGCATATGCAGACACATGGTGTTTTTGTCCTCTTCATTTTGTGCATTGAAAACCATTGTCCTCTTTTTTCATGTACAAGTTGTCATCTTGATCAGATGGGAGAGCCGTTATGGGAGAAGTCTGCTCTTTCCATGAAGCCTGGGCCATATTATATGGAAGTTCAATAAGACAGGCAAGAATTTAAGAATATAAGAATAGCTATGCTCAGAGGCTAGGCAGCAAAGTATTCTGTTGCCAGAGTGGCCATGGAGAGGACTCTGTAAAGGATGGAAGTGCTGGCTGGTCAATTACACTTCGCCCTGAAATAGGATATGTTTCATCTGTAAAGAAGGCAAAGGAAGGCAAAGGTTTGCATAGAACTGCATATGCTAATGTGTATGAGACAGCTTAGAGTAGTGGATAGGATGTTGGACACAGGGAACCTAGGTTCAAATAACCACTCGGGCATGGAAACTCAATGGAAAGGGCCAGTGGCAAAACCTTAAATATCCCACCTACCTTGGATACCTTACTAGGGTCACCATAAGTTGAAACCAGCTTATGGCTGGTAACACACACACACACACACAGAGAGAGAGAGAGAGAGCGCAAGCATTCATAGGTACAGGTGCAAAATGAGGAATAATTTTAATAATTCCAGAAGTGATCCTGTGTATTTCATCTAGGGCAGATCTACTGTGAAACTATGAAGATTAAGCTTCAGGGCCCCTTGTCCTGGAAGGGCCCCAGAAGAGACCTTAGTTCACATTTTTAAAAAAAACTTGTGGTGATTTGTCATGGAACAACCCCATTGAAGAACAGTGGTTACCTAAACCTCTTTCCTGGTTGTGAAGGGCCTGCTATAACACTTCAAGCTTCAGGGCCCCAAAAATGTAGGTCCGTCACTGATTTCATCCAAATACGGACATCAGTGGCAATGTGACTTCTGTGTCTCCTTTCAAACAGACGACGGTCCTCTGCCAGCTCCTCAAGACAGAGGACTTTATCTGTAACAGAGGACACATACCCACTCCTCCCCAGGTGTGCAATAGCACCTTCCCACGCCTGCCTGTGTTGCCCAGAATCCTATTGCCTCTGATATTGGAGCAACACTTTTAACAGCTTCCACACTGCAGAAATGAATGTGAGCAGGGGGCCCTCAAATGTACGGAGAATTTTATCACTTCCTGCTTCCCCAGGTATTTGATTCTGTGTAGATGCCTAGTCAAATTTTCCTCACCACTTAGCAGTACATTACACTTGAGCTGCTTACCCGGGAACTGCTCCTCCAGCATGCTAAGCTGTCACTTGGTAAATGCTTGTCTGTATTCACCTGAGGTGTTGCCTTAGCCCAGCCCTGGAAGCCTAGCTAAAATAATACTTAGCATTTATAAAGCCTGTCAGCATGCTCAGAGAGCGTCACATATAATGGTTTTTCATTTCTGTGCCCCGTGAAATCTGTAACGATATCAATGCAAACAGATACCTTTTGAGAAGGGGTCCTGGTGGTGAGTATACCAAGGGGACATAGATATAGGGATTTGGAAGGAGACCCAGAAGAACCTTGTTTATACTCCACTGTTAAATCAAATGAGCAATGGCTTCTAATTCAGCTACAGAATAAAATGAAATATGGCTGCAATTCTAGGTCCTGGTATGAGCAATTGTTTGGAGCCTGGAGTCAGAGTCCCTCCCTGGGGGCCAGATGAAATCAGTGGCCTTCCCTGCCCTCCCTCTCTCACCAAAGCTCCACTCCATCTTCTTCTTTTCCCAGCATAACTCTGATCAGTGATTAGGAATAAGGGCTGGGTTTTCCTTCAGGTCCGCGTGCAGACAGGGCTGATTAGAAACAAGGGCTGGGCTTTTGTAGCACTGAGCTAGAGGCAAACCCCCAAAGGGCAAGGCTTTGGGAGGAGGTGGGGCAGGCTGGATGGGCAACTGCCACACACTGTCTGTGATGTATACTCTTACCCAGGAACCATGTCTTGCCAAACCACATTGGACTGGACTCCGAGTAGAGATGTGTAAGAGTCTCTGCAAAATGTAAGATAGACAGAAACAAGAAAGAATATAAAGCTCAAGCCAATAACGTTTGGGAGCCTGAGAAAACCAGAGGATCCTCAATGGGTACTGAAGTGGCATCAAACCTAGTTCCAGGAGGATCTCTTTGAGGGAGAAAATTGGAAGTCAGGGCATCCAATAGTCTGCTCTGGCCCCAGAACAATGTGGATATTAAGAGGAAAGCCTTGATGATGAGGTCAATGTAAAGGCAGTGTTATGTATGGGTAGCTGTACCTTCCTCTAATAATAATTGCATGTCATCAAGTCAATTCTGACTTAGGGTGACCCTTTTCAGGTAGAGAAGTGGTTTTGGGGGTGCCCTGGGACTGTGCAGCTTGCCCAAGGCCACACAGTCTGGTTCTAATAGCAGGAGACATAGTGGGGAATTGATCTCTCAATCTCTGGCTCTGTAGCCAGAGACTGAGAGCTAGCTAGCCAGCGATGGGAGCGCCTCTGAATGTAGCCATTGCTCTTGCCCTGCCTCCTATACTGTATTCATCAATGTGTTATTGATAGCCCAACATTATTAGATGAAATCCACTAGTCTTCCAGGGACATGATTCAGGCAGACCTTCATAACTGAAGTAATCATATTTGCAAAGGAAGCCTGTGTTTACCTCCTGAGGATCAATGATAAAACAAAGCAAGCTGATCCATAAAATCTGGGAGGTGAAGAAAAAGCTCCTACTGTGACTACCAGACATACTCAGCAACTCCCTCTGCTAATGACAGGTTATCTGTACAGTATAGCAAAGACATTTATGATGGTAAGCAGGAGCTCAGATTGTTAAACCCTGACAGAGAAATCTGAAACCCCCACCCAACTGCTGGTTGCTTTTATTTTTATTTTTGCTTTTGTTTTGCAGGGTTGGCTGCCAGTCTATTCCTTTAAATAGCTGGCCTCTTATTTAGAAATGTGAGAGTAAAGGTAGTCATAACAGTATATGCAAACTACCACTTCAGGCTGTGTGAGAGCGTCCTCCTGAGGGTTATTTTAAACGGGTGCTGCATACCAGATGCTCTCGGTTTGGAGTGCAGGCAGGCCTGTAAACAACTCAGCCCATCAGAATTTGAATGTCTAAAGATGAATTTCACATCGCTAACCTTTCCTGCTGCGCTCCTCACCTTGCAGAGTGGCTAGGAATGGGAAAATATCGGGTTGTTGTGCATAACAAAAAGAATAAGCAAACTCTTTCCCCTTGAAAGAGTAATAACAAATCCCTTTTGGGGCAGAAAAAAATTGGAATCTGTGAAGTGCTTTTCACACTATGCAAACATCTGCAATAAGGACTTTGTACATACATTTCTCTTCTTTACAATAGGGTTCAATAAGCAGCAAGAACACATAGGTTCTTGGGAAATTGTTATTCTTAGCAGCCTTTCTCTCCCTCTCCTTGTTCTTCTGTCTCTCTCTCTACTCAAACACACATAAGCTTTACATATCTCCCTCTATTTCTAACACCATAAGACTCTCCCAGTACCAGGTACTGACTGACATGCTGCTGCCCTGATGTAGTTGGGGATGATGGGATTTGCAAGCAAATGCATTTGGAAGGCACCAGGTTGCAAAAGCCCTTCCAAAGCAAAATTATCTATTTCAATAAGTGTCCTGTGCATAATAATTAATTAGGCACTATCAAGTCGATTCCAGCTCATGGCGACCCTTCTCAGGGTTTTCTAGTTAGAGAGTACTCAGAGATGATTTACCATTCCTGTCTTCTGGGAGCACCTGGCACTGTATGACTTGCCCCAAAACTACACAAGCTGGCTTTTCCCACCAGGAGGCATGGTGGGGAATTGGTACTCCCAACCATACCTATGTTACTGAACTATCCAACCAGCCTGCACCATATATACACCCACATTATCTCAGAAAGCCTTATGAGAAGCCTGGGAAATGTTTCAATATTTTTATCCACCACCACCTCCACATGTCATGATGGGTGTGTGTGAGTGGCTTGGAGACAAGAGAGTTGTGCACTGCAATAACAACCTGTGCTGGATCACAAAAGCTCTCTGTGCTTTCAACTGAGCAACTACATTTTTTGATAGAATGTTGTTGTTTCGAATTATATACTGTCCCATGATGCTAAAGCACTCTCTGGGCAGTTTACAACATAATTAGGCAAGGAACACTTTGCCCCCAGCGAGCTGGGTATTCAAACTCAAAAGGATGGAAGATCAAGTCAACCTTGAGCTGGCTACCCAAATCCGTGGGGATTGAACTCAGGTCGTGAGCAGAGACTTGACTGTAGTATTGCAGTTTTACCACTGAGCCATGCGGCTCCTTACAGCTGCACCTGTGGAACATAGGAATGGTAGGATGCTCTTAAGAACATGAGACTCTAGGGAAACTGAGGTAGCAACTAGAAGACATGGAACAACACAGCTGTTAGATAGTACAGGCAGCTAGACTTTGGTGCAGTCTTTGACTTAGTGGTTCAGAAAAGTGTCCACTTCCACTTGGTCAATTCAGAGCCAGTTAACTCCCATTTGGGTCTGAAATCTAGTTCAGGATTCAGAGACCCAAAGGCTTGTGCCTCCCATTGTTCTCTTTGTCATAATTGAGTCAAATTAGGCAGCAATGTAGCTGTTTAGGATGGTATTACATCTGCCAAAACGTGGACAAAGACACGAAGGAAGGTTTGTGCTATAGGCCTTTAAAGTCTGAATTTTTAAAAAAGGAAGAAAGAGAACTAGAAGTCACCTTTTTCTTGCTTGGCAGAATGGGTAAGAAATTGAAAGGAGCACCTGCCTTTTCAGAAGGGCGCAAAGCTGCCAAATTTCCAGTGAATAGGTGCTGGGCTTATTGTGCAAGAGCAGCCTTTCCATTAAGAGATTATTCCAAAAAGAATGCCTTTGTCACCAGGAGCTACCCAGACAATTGTGGTGAAAATGACTTAGGGTGGCCCTAAGTAGTAAAGCTGAAATGTTTCAGAAGTATAGATACCAGTGGTGTCTTCTGCCTATTGTGGTTGGTGGCGTGGACGGCAATGATAGGTAGAGTCTAGGTCAAAAGCCTGTTTGCATTTACAGACACACACACACACAGACACAAGCAGGAGCAGGGTGGTAGGCACACACTGACACATGCTGGTAAACAGAAACCTCTGCTTCTGGTCAGAAGGCAGGCAGGAGATTTATTGCTTGAGAAGCCGGAGCTGAGGTGTGGTAGCACCAACTGCACTATGGACCTACTAGATGCAATGATTTACGTGGGAAGAAATTTCTTGGGGAAAAGTGTGATTCACTTCCACTTCCTGCTTCCTTGGGACAGGAGAGGAAATCTGTACAAAGATGGCACCCATCACAGATGTTTCCCAGCTACATTTCATAAAAACAGGGGCAAAGGCTAAGGAAGTATCATGCTTAAAGGCTTTTTAAACATTGAAACATGGGGACACTGGAAGAATGGTCATCTTGTGGTCCACCATCTCCTCCACTATCTGTTGCAGAATTTTGAATTTCTGGTAAAGTCCCCTCTGCTACACAGTAGAAGTACAGAGACTCACAGAGAATAGCTACAAATTCCCCAGAGTTCACCCCTTTCTTATTGACACTATCTGGTACTTAAAATTTCAATAACTCACTCTGAAATATTTGCAGGAAAAAGAATAAAATATGTTTCTTCACTTACATTTACTTGAAGTTACAGATTTCTGTATGCTGCTTTCTTTACTGCACTCCTACTTAGCAACCAGCTGAACAGATCATCAGTAAACAAATGATTGATATTAACTCAGGAAAGAGAGAGAAAGCTCTCAACAGAGGGCACTCTTTGAATTCAAAGGCTGGAAGAAACTATTGGTTAGTTCTGGATAGAAAGCCCAGAGAAGTTCTTCCCAGTCACACAAACCATAGACAGCATGCAAATTGCAAATAAAACTCCATCCCAGTTTATCTGTTGTTACCATCTCACTTGTCATCATGGGTGGCAAGCATTTTTGCAGAAACAAATCTGAAAGATGCTTTTAAAAGAATCAAAACATTCCCTGTCTTCCTGAAGCCAAATCTCTCATAAATCTTTTTCTGGGGTCTAATTTTGTTTCTGTTAACTTTCAGGGATCGAGTTCAGCTTGGGCTTTGACTGATATTAATGCATATCCCTAATACATACACACATGTGAAAAATTCATATAATTGGAAAGTAATCAGAAACTTGATTACTTATCAGGATAATCGTTGTTGCAACGGTTATTGATTTTCAGTGGCTCGTTACAGCAAACATTACATACATCCCAGAGTCTGGAAGAGCTACCATTTTGGATTGTGGTTCCCAGAATCTTCTAGCCAAAATGGAGATTCTGGGAGTTATCTCAAAAAAAATAACTTCCCCAAATCCCAATCCTTACCTGTGATAGCTCATTTTCAAATGTATGTACTACCCAAAGCTGTATAGAAAAATGCAGTGGGAGAAATGCACATTAAAAAAATCACATGAATGGGATTTAAAGGAATAACAAATATGTTGTGGAAATTACACAGAAGGAGCTTATGGGAAAAAAAATGAGAAATGGACAAATTTAACTGATGTGTCTGTCCTGGATATGGCATGGATGAATGAGCAGATTGAGCAAACCCCCACTCCGAGCTGGGATCTGTTCATTTTTGGGACCAGCTCCCAGGATCCCCCAGCCACCATGTTCATTCCGGGTGGGGTACTGTGTGAACTGAAGTTAGAAAACATAACATTTTCAGAAGAGGTAGCCGTATTAGTCAGTGCTAGCATTCCAGGCAAAAACGAAAGAAAAATAAAAAAAGACAAAAATGTTGCGACACCTTAAAGACTAAACTGCTATTTTTTTAATGTGGGCTTTCATAGACTCGGGAACTGGACTTGTCCATGAAAGCTCACATGAAAACACAGCAGATAATATTCCCAGCCTCTTGTCTTTGTCAGGGACAAACCCTTTATTTGGAGCCTTAGATTTTGCTGCCGCCATGGCTGCTAGTACCCTCGCTTTAAGCGACTGTTGCTACCAGGAACTAAGGGAGACGGTGACAAAAAAGATGACTATTCCTAAAGAGCTTATTGTGTGACCTTATTGTGGATCACTGTGACAGAGCACAATGTAGCCAGGCTTTATCTTGTAGCTTCTTTGTGGAACTCCCTGACTTTCCTGTACAATGCCAAAGAGCTTAGCTGTATGCAAACTCTCTTCCAGAGGAATTTTCTTGAAAGAGCTCCGGGATGAGGCTTTGGCAGATCATTAAGGATGACTGAAAGGTTCATTTCAAATAAGCCACGGAAGAGAGGGGATCTCAGGCTATAGAATCTTCCGGCACCTCAGGTAGTATTCAAATGTCTTAATGTCAGAACTGTACAAATACTCGACAGAGCCGAAGACACCGAGCGTAATAAGCGCAGATATTACGTACAGCTTGAAAAGGTCCAGATTACCATGCATTCCTTTGGCAGCTTTGTTAAGACACAGCACACATTGTCAATGGTCTGATAATAAGAAAGTTTAACATCTACTTTCAGGAAAAAGGATCCCCCCTCTCCCCTGCACACCTGTGCAGACACACGTAGAAAAAAAGGGGCAGAAGGAATAATTTATCCCCTTACATGGCTTTCTCTAGGCATGTTGGATTTCAGCTTCAACATCATCCCCAGCCAGCATGGCCAGTAGGGCTGGTGGGGGATGTAGAACAAGAGATCTAAATGATGCTGCGTTTCTGGAAAGGCAATTTAAACATAAATGTCTTTTTGCTTTATTTTCATAACCTGCTAATGGAGCCAAACTACAGCACATATTTCTTTCTTCTGAGGGTGGCATTCTTCACCCCTTCCCAAGGTCATGATATGTTTAAAACAAAGCTGATAATAAGAACAGGATAGGGTAGGACTCCATAAAGGTTACCCGATGTGCTGTAGTCAATTGACTAATGGGCCAGGACTCTGGAGACCTGGGTTTGATTCCCTGGCTCTGCCATGGAAATTCACTGGGGCTGTGGGCCTGGTAAAGCCTTAAATACTTCACTTTCCTTGAAAACCCTATTAGGATTGCCATAAGTCAGTTCTGACTTGACTTCGCATAACTAACAACAGGACAGAACAGAAATTGTTCTGCTGTTTTGCTGCTGTAGATTATCTACAATTGTTCTTGTGCTGTCTCTAATGTAGGGCTTTCGACATTTTTGGCGATTTCCTTTTAGGAAGGATCTTTTTTCTTCGTATGATCGAAGCAGCCTTGTGGGGGCTTGGCTTTGAAAGGTAGTTCATAACTATTTAATTAATATCATAATTCCCTTTAATAGTCAATGGCAGGGGAGGAGTCTTGAGTGTCTGTGTCTTTGCAACCGAAATAAGGCCACGCAAAAGAAAGAAGACGTTTCCACACATTCTGTTGAAGAGAAGAGAACTGGAGGTGAACAGACTTGGCTCGCCCAACTACCTAACAGCTACACTGCAATTACTGTAGTTTAAATAGAAATACAATGCACATCATCGTGAGACAGACTTCAATGTTTAATGGCCATAAAGGTGTTAACTGTGGATAGGTAGGTTCACAGCCCCTGCTGTCCATTCTGATGGTTCTTTATTTGTATAATGGACTAGAACTGGACAAGTCTTCAAACAAAGAATACAAGCGCAACAGAAGACTGCCCTCTGGACAGCCCTTCAAATAGAGAGTGCTCCTCGGTAAAGCAAAACAAAAAAGGAAAATGTACTTCTTATATACCACCCTATAGTGCTTAAAGCACTCTCTGGGTGGTTTACAATTCTAATTATGCAGGCTACATGTTGTGCCCCTCCCTCACTGCAAGCTGGGTACTCAATTTACCAGCCTCAGAAGGATGGAAAGCTGGGTCAGCTACCTGAATCCACTGGGATCGAGCACAGTCTGTGAGCAGAGTTTGGACTGCATTTTAACCATTGAACATGGCCATTCTTCAGTCAGGCTCAAACCTGAGTTCACCACCTAGCACAACATGGACTGCCTTCACATCCTAATTCTCCTCCCCCCCAGTCCAAAATAGAAGGCTAAAAGTCTCCAGTTCTGAGATGGTTGAAGCTCTGAAGGGCAGTCTTCCTCTTAGCAGCTGGGAAGAGGATCCATACTGCAACAAACCATGGCAGGTCCCACTTCTAGATTTCATAAGATCCATAAGATGGTTGGATGGGCCAACTCAGACATTGCGTCAACCTATGTTATGTCATGGTTAAGATGCCCGCCAAGCAACCCCACAAAAAATGGTATTACATTTGACATTTAACAATAATAAGAATTGCATTTCCAACTTTTGATTGGTTTGTTTAGACCTGCCCTGCCCTGGGCACTTAAGGTGGTCTAAGTGAGTTTCAAAATTATTACAGTATTTGCCAACTCAGTAGAAACTAGACCAGAGAATAGTGAACTCCAAATCCACAGAAAAAAAATTAAATATATAAAATTTCAGATTTATGGGTATCGGTCCATGTCTTCCTTCCTTTCCTTCTAGCTAGACACCCCCCCCCCCCCCGTCTTCTGCACAATGCTGTTTTCACCTTTATTTCAAATATATCAACTTTATGTCCTCCGGATGTGTCCAAATAAAAGTCTTATTATCCCCAATCTGTGATGGGGGCTGTTGTCCAACACTTGTGGAGGGCACCAGTTAGGGAAAGGCTGGTCCATGTGAGCTAAAACTCTTTCCCTACATGGTTTTACATTCTCATAAGAATCTCACTCATTTCAAAACTACCGAACCTTTTACATTTCTTCTCAACCTTGAAGAGAAAAAAGGGCCACTCTGTATAGAAGAGCAAAGTTTTGCAGCCTTGAGCACTTAGGGGAAGTCAGTTCTGTTTTAGCTTTGCCAGTTCTTCTATTTGTGCAGATGGAGCATTTTGACACATGGGCTTACGTTGGTATGAGCAAAACAAATTGGAAATCGACCACCTAGGAAATATTTCATTAAAGGGGGAAAAAAACACAACCACCATATGCCATATAGATTTCATACACTATGTATCTTGGCCTGAGTCATTTTTGATACCACCCCACTGCTCAGTTAAATTTCAGTTCACAGATTTAAATAAAGTTAGAGTACAATGATCAACTGAAATATATCAATTTTATATTCAGATATTTCTTTTTAGCTAAGTTAAGGTAAAACCCTTATGTATTGGCTGAGCTACCATCAGGTTTGCTGAAGGTGTGCTAAATCTAAACCCTTCTCAGCTTTGGGATATTGGAAATCACTTAGGACTACTCAGACCCTTTATATTGGTGTAGCAGCTGTGTCCCACAGCTAGAGGAGATTTGGCACTGCTATAATTCAGCTCCTCCCTTACTTTGCCCCTTCCCTGTCCCTCTTACGGCTCTTCTGCGCAACTTAGCACAGAGGTTATGCCAGAAGATTCTTCTGCTAGCCCACCTCTGACGTCAGCCAGCGTGATCGGCTTCTGCTGGCACAAGGCCAGTTGTACCAGACCACCATGCTTCTATCTATTTCCGAACCTCTGCAGCTGGTGCCTCTTTGAGTTAACGAGTAGGCTACCATTGAGATAATTAGTAGGCTACCATTAGCTCGCAGATGGCTTTAACCATTGGGACAAATCCAGTGATAGTCCCAAATGGAATATGTCCATCCCAAATCAATGGGTTTGGACTACTAGAATGAGCTTTGCATCGGGATACCTTTGTAAAGCGCTTGGAAACTTCAGCAGGTCCAAGACACTATTGCTAGACTGCTGTTTGCAGCTGGTTATAGCCAGAACCCACATTCCTTCTTACAACAGTTTCAGTAGCTACCAGTCCATTTCTGGGCACAATTTTAAATGCTGGTTTTGATCTACAACGCTCTATGTGGCTTGGTTCTATGGATTATACTTTGCCATATGATCGTCTCTGTGTTTTAAGGTCTTCAGGGGGAACCCTTTCTCTCAGTCTTGTTACCCTCACAGGAATGGCTGGTTAAGGCACAAGAGAGGGCCTTTATTGTGTTGCTGCTTCCAGAAACTTGGTCTCCCTTCCATGGTCTCTTTCCTGCGGTCCTTCTGTTGACAGCCAAAGATGTTCCTTTTGAGGCAGGCTTTTAGTAATTAAGTGACTGTAAAGGAAGGGGGGTTTAAATGCGGATGTGATGTCTTTTGCATTTTAAAATTTGCTTTTAAATTGTTCTAAACTGTTTTTGTTTGTTAGTTTTCATTTGCAATATGTTTAATTGTTTTCAAAATATGGCTGTCAACACTTGTCTTTTAAAAGCTGGCTTGAGTCTCCTTATTTATTTGTTGAAATGTCAGCATTTTAAACTCCCAAGACACTGGAACAAATTCAGTGATTTCTAGGGGCATGTGAACTGACTCAAGCATGACTGGGAGCTTCTTGAATTGCCCTGCATTTGCTCTGGTAATGTATAGATATCCCCCTGCTTTGCTTTGTCAGGGCACTTCAGTGGTTATGCTCTATGTGGGACTACCATTGTATTTAGTCCATTAATTAAAATCACTTTACTTCATAGTACTTGCAAAGTGCTTTCAAAAATAGTTCCCATGTCTCTTACTGGCTGGACTCTTATATATTGGCCAGAATCCTGATCAGTAAATCATGTTTGTGTAAGGGTGAGGATGTTACTAATGAGGGGTGATTGTTTTGGTAATTAAAGAGTTCCTGCTTCTGCTCTTCTGCTTGTCTGACTTCTGTGCTATCAGTGTCAAACACATGAGCTGTGCATACTGCAGGACAGAAGTAGGAACTTTTTAATCACTGAAAAATCTTCCCACAATGCAGCAGGCTCCCCATGGCGTGCGCTTTCTTGCACTGGTTGTGAGACTGGTTGTGCAATGTGTGTGTGTGTGTGTGTGTGTGTGTGTGTGTGTGTAGCTTGTTGGAAGAGTCAGAATCTTACACAGTTTCCCTTAAGCTTCAACCAGAATTCTGGCTTGAGGTTCATATTCAGCCTTTCAAGTTAGCCAGGATCCTGCTTAGCACGGGCAGAGTGGAATGCTCTCCTGCTATTGTAACATGGGATCTCCCTGCCCACCCTTGTGCATGTAGAGATTGTCTGTCTAAGTACACAGGGCTTCTCCTTAAGCAAGGAAGTACAAATGCCTCCTTGTGTGAGTGGCAAAACTGCCAAACCACTCATGCTGTGGGCTGTTGATCTAGTCTGGCCAACATCATAGGTGTCAGCTGTCACCATGAAAACTATTTCTCTGCCTCTGTTTGCCATTTGTGAGATGGGCATAACCGTAACTACTCGTCTCCATTGTTGTGCATATGCACCCTGTAGTAAAGCTTGTCTTGTGCATTTAAGTACAAAATACATTGCACAAGACAAGCGTTTACTGTAGTTTAATGGCAAAGGCCTTGGTAAGTTGATCCCTACATAACAGTTTGCCCTGTGGAGCCATTTTTAAGTGGTTTCCATTTGGCAGTCATGATAAACATGTATCTTGAAATTTGGATCGTAATTGCTCTCCTATTTTTGGTTGCTCTCCGTTTCAAACTAGATGCGTTTAGATGTTGCAGGTGTCTCTTCTGCACTGTAGGGGGCTTCATCTGGATCTAAGAACCTTTGAAATCTGGAAAGCGATTGCTCAGGGTTGCAGTCAGCCGCAAGCTACAGCTGCACTTGGCAAAGTGTGCTCCTGACACCCATTGCGCAGTGTTGTTCTGCAGACAGATTTGGGCCCTCTTTTTATACAAAGAGTTTTTGAAGAGATTTACGTGAGTGTGTGAAGCCATCCGCCCAGGAGGCTATGAAAGCAGAGAAGTTATTAAGTGGCTGCAAAGCGATGCTATAAACGCCTCACAGATGGGGAGGAAGGGGAAGTGAGCCAGGGACAGCCTTGGTAGCAGATCATGAATGGGACGGAGGGCTCTTCTTGCTTCCACATCTTATGAGATCCACAACAACACAAGAAAGAGATTAGCAGGCTGGTCTAGCCTGCAGCATACAGCTAAAACACAGTTCTCAGGTGTTTCGCCAGGGAGAAAAGGAGCGAGTGTCAGCCCTGTGATGTACAACTCCTATGGGAAAATTCCTTCCCCCACTTTCTCCTTTTAGAGTAATTATTTTACATACAGGGAATGTTCTTTGTTTTCTCTTAGGAGGTAAGTGCTGTGATAATATGAAGGAAACCTTGCTGGGTAGCAAGAGAATGACAATCAATCAGAACTTGTTACAAAGCTTGCTTTAAAAAAACAAAAAAACAAAAAACCTTCCCCCCAGCAGAGTAAATTAGGAACCTTGCTGGCTTGAGCTTTCTCACTGGAAATATGTACCAAAAGATCACAAATGCCCTCTGATATTCTCTGTTAAATATCTTTACTGAAATAAAAGTCCAGACAATCATTGTAGTAGCACGATTAAATGCACAGCTAGGAGCGACAAGGCTTAATTGTAAAACGTTTAAGCGTATGACTAAAGGCCAATGGTTGAACCACAACCAAAGAGATGTGCAAAGGTAATGCGTGAATCAAGCAGCCACAGCCATGTTGAACAACCGTGCCTGTAATTGCAATACTAGGTGAGGTGGCGGCGGCTGCATTGTCTGTTAACTGCCACAGCTTGTGAGGAGGTAATGGGGTTGTGTGCTTCCTATGAATTAATGAATTCCAAAAGACCCTATATTAACATCTTTGCTCTGATCTTGCAAACAATGGTCCATGGCTTTCTTTATTGAGCCATTCCAGCTCTGGCTACTTCTTTCTTGTTTCCTACTGTGTGTACATTTCCCTAACATTATTGCCTTTGCCAGTGAGTCTTATCTCCCCATGATATTTCCAAAGTGCAAATAGTCTGTTGAGTCATTCTGGTTTCTAGTGTGAGTTCAGGTTTGATTTGATCTAGAACCCACTTACTTGTCTTTCAAACAGTCCATCACATCCATAAAACTCTCTTCTAACACCCACATTGCAAATGGACCAATTATTTTCCTGTCACCTGTATTCATTGCACCTATACATTGTAAATAGGGACACCATAGGCTGAATGACCTTGACTTTGGACTCCAGTGGCATATCTGTATTCTTAGATTTGTTTGGCTTCCTTCATGACTGCGCTTTCAATTCTCAGTTTTGATTTCTTGGTTTCTACCTGCAGATTTACACATAACATTTTCTTACTTTGGTGTTAAGCTGGGTAACAGCCTGCTTTGCTGTGGGAAAACGTGCATTAAATTGGATCTGGAGTAAGCCATAATTGGAATAGACCTGTTAGGTTAAGCCATTCATCCTTCTTTACCAAACCAAAGAATTATGGTACCTTTAAGACTAACAAATTTATTTCATGGCAAGCTTTTGTGTATGACAATCCATTTCTTCAAACACATGAGGTACAGGATCTGGACCATAGTTTAATATGCACTGTCTATTGTATGATATATGTGTGCTGTCACAAGTCAGTTCTGACTTATGGCAACCCTTTCCAGGGTTTTCTAGGTACAGAATACATATAAGTGGTTTTACCATTCCCTTCTTCTGAGGGCATCCTAGGACTCTGCAGCTTGCCCAAGACCACACAGGCTGCCTCTTCTCCCAGGAGGCACAGTGGGGAATCGAACTCTCAATCTCTGACTCTGCACCCAGATACCTAAACCACTGAGCTATCCAGCCAGCCATTGTATGATACAGTCTTCCAAAGTTTTGGTACTGAGAAGAGTAAGGAAGGAGAGCAAGGATCTTGAAGCTGCCCATCAACAGTTAGCAAGTAGTACTCAGGAAAACAGACTTGATCAGGCATGCAGGTCACCTGGTCACCCGGGTGGGATGCATTACATTTCCATTTAAATCAGTGTTACTCTTTCAAAATTTGTACTAACACATATAAATTAGCATATGCAAAATTTGGAAAAAAACCCAAACCAAACCATTTGCTCTCTGTGTGTGCATGTATATATATGATGCAATGCATTTCCTCTGTTGGGAGGGAAATACATTTAGTCATGGCTCAATATGGATCCAATCCAATATGTGGATAAGTCTTAAACGCTTTGATTTATCCTTCAGGCCCATGCCTTCCTTTCAAAAACAGAAGTGTTCTAGGGCTGCAGCTGCATATACTTCCCTTATGATGCCATGACACATCAGTACGCCCCTCTTCCAAAGGCAGGGACCGGTGTGGCTTAAAAATCAACTGCCAATATAGGACAACCATATGTCCTCTTTTAAGGAAAATGGAACTCCATTTGAACTCCTTTTTGGAGATGCACATCTTCCTTTATAGTGACATGAAAGTGGCCACTCTACTCCCCAGTGAGTTTCAAAGTGAAGGCTTTCATTGGTAAATGTATCTAATCAGCTCGCTCAGTTTTTAAAAAACATAGTTTCAGGGTAAGTGTGTTATTTCATAAGAACCACAGACACCAATATAATGACTGATGTGTGGCATCAGTCATTCAGAGATGGCATCAGGATATGGCATGGCATGTCAATCCTGTTTAACCTTTGGGTGTGAGGACATTCTGAAAGCAGTTTTCAGACCATGCCTCTGAAATAACTGATTGTTGTCTAGCTAGACATTTCAACAAAACTACAGTGGCCTCTATTTACTTTCTGTTTATAGATCTTCATTTTCAGTGGACTGAAGAACATAGAAGGTGCAGGGCATTTCAGAGAGTTATTCAATCACTATTCCTTACTAATTTACTTGATTTATGTCCCATCTTTGTCTCAATGCTGTGTCCCAAAGTGGTTACCTAGTCAGTCGTGTGCAATATGGTAAGCAGTTGTGTGTTTCCACTTATATTATAGCAATAATATATAATTGTGATGTTTTGCATATATTAGCTTAAGTTAGCATATACAAAAAATTAATGCAAAAGTGTTTTCTATTTTTGTAAAGAATGTCCTTCTTTTTGAGAGAGAGAGAGAGAGAAAGGTGCCCTTAAATAAGAACTGACTTACAGCAACCCTAATAGGGCTTTCAAGATAAGTGAAATATTTAAGCAATGGTTTTACCAGTTTCAGCCCCTAGTGAGTTTCCATGGCTGAGCAGGGATTTGAACCCAGGCCTCCTGAGTCCTAGTCTGTCACTCTACCCACTACCCTGCATTAGATATCCTATTGCTAGCCCCAGCTAAAGTAGATCCATGGACTCCATGGGATTTATGTGAGTGCTGACTTACTATTTCATAGTGGATTCAATGGGCCTATTCTATAATGGATGCTAGCAGAAAGATACTGGCCAATGTGACTTCCTGGAGTTAGCTAAAATTTAAAAATGTTCGTGCGATTTAATGGAATAGGGAAGAATGTGATCCCAAGATGGACAGGGTCACGTTTTGCAATATATGTTTTGTCTGCCTGAATAGAGGAGCACAGAATGGATGCCTGTGTTATGAAGAGGTGAAGTAGCACCGGCTGCATCAGGGAAATGAAATACTTCAACCCTCTTTTGGGATGATATTGCTGCCTATATATTGAAGAAAGAAGTGCCATCAATGCCGCATAGTGGTTTTCCTGCTCCAAAAGCCCCCGAAGGACGGAGACAGTGACTTAATTTTCCCTTGTATTGATCTTTAGAGCTGGTCATGGTTCGTTGATGTAACCCCCCATGACACCATTTCACAAACACTATAATAAGGAAGGAAATGGGCTCCCCAGAAGCAGCACAGCAGGGATGGTGTCACTGAACAGTGAGGCGAGAGACCAAGTGGGATAGCAGACGCCAAAGAGCTGGGGACAAAGGTGAGTGGTGGCAGGGCAACAACTTAAAACCAGTCCCTTCTCACATGGTCTGCTCTCCATCCCTTAAGCGAGTTTGCTACCTGCAGGTACAGTGGATTGTGTTCCCCTGTCATCGGTGTCCATTCAACTGCCGGTTTGTCCAGTTTCCAAACAGGCAATGGGGAGGGAACACCACCTGTGGCTCAGATGATAGGAAAGTTACTTTTTAAAATTACAACTCCCAGAATCCCTCAGCCATCATAGCTACTATTAATGCTGCCCAGGATCTTCTGGGCATTCTAGTATGTACAAGTAATTTCCCCAGGGATTGCTTAGACTCTTTCTCAAGCAGCAAACCGTTTCCGTCCAGGCTGCAGTAGAGGTGGGCATGCATTCAAGGACACTTTTCTTTTTATTGCTTATGTTGTAGACCTTTTCTGTTAATTGCCCCCATTTCCACTCTTCCAGGCAGGACGTTTGCATTGTTTCATTCTGCCCCCCACCTCGTTTTGTTAGGCAAGCGTGGCATTTATTCAGATTTCCTGGGAGCCACGTCCCAACTGTAATTGAGGAGTAGTTAGATGTATAATTCCCAAGACATTTAAACCAGTCCCTTCTTGTTGTCTTCTCTTTTCAAATCAAGAGTACTGTACCCTGCAGCCTCTATGCACATTTGGGCATTGATTTGGAGGGGCAGCTGAGAGTTCCCCCAAATCTCTGACAGCAGCCACAGCTTCTAAGAGCTACTGCTACTGCTGAACTGGTTTCTTCCCATCTCCCCTATTCTTGGGGATTTTTTACTCCCCACCCACCCACCCACTCAGACTCGGGTAGCACTATAGTACTAAGTCACAATTTCTGCTTTTTAGATGTAAGCACTAAGGTCGGTTTTAAAAAGAGAGGGAGGAAATGTGGAAAGGGCAAGCTTCTATCTGGGAAGGGAAAGGTCGTTTAGTTGTTAGGAGGGCTTCCATTAAGATCAAGGCTTAGTGGGGAACTTCAAGTGGTACAAATGCACTATCTAGAAGTAGCCTCAGTGAACAACATCTGAAGTGGATTCAGGTAAGACAATTAATGCATATATTTGCCACTCTTTTTTTTTTATTTTTTTTTTATTTTTTTGCTAGCTGGAGAATATGAAGCGTCTGCATTGCTCCGTGGCATCTAGATGACCCTCCACAGTAATTCACACTTCTGCAAATTCTTGTTACTTGCTTTTTTCTTTTCCACTACAAGATTTAACCACCACTTTCCCCCCCCCTGAAGTTATGAATGATCCTTCCTTTGACTCCAACCATAATGTTTATGGCCCTTTATGGGTGATTTTGAAGGACTGTCATTCTCTTGATGTGGTGAGATGGGGAAGCATTTTTAATTTTAATTTTTTGCATCACCACCAAAAGATTCTGGTTGGGTTTTCAATTCCCTTGTCTAAAATATTGGGAGCATAAAATAATAGGAGAGTGCACCACCATCTTCTTTTATGTCACTTAAGATGCTCAAAGGGAAGTGAGACACGTAAATCCTTTGGAAGAAAGCAGTTTCCAGAGAAGCAATTTAATGAAATGAATTGAAATGGTTATAGATCACTGAGCCTCCAGGTAAAGGACCTCATTTAGTTGCTGCTCCATTCAACGATGCCAGACAACTTGGCATTTTGTTTTTAATTGCACATCCATCCAATGGGAGATCTCCTCAATCAGGTCTCATTTTCTGAAAACTGACACTTTTTTTCCCCTCCCATCTTCACCTTTCAGTGTCTGAGGGCTCTTTCACATGGAGCTTTAAAGTGCCAAGTTCTGCACTGATGTTATTGGTATTTTTCCTGCCATCCACATGACACTCTCTTTCTTTCACTTCCCCCAGTGCTTTCTTCCATGTCTTTCTGTTTCTTTTTAAATTGCCTAAAACCAAGGTTTGTTATTAGTACTGAGGGCTGAGATTACATGGTAAAAGCTTGCCAGTGAGAAGCCTTCAGTTAGTGTTCCAGCCCCATTCAACATTAACAACAGCAACAAATCCACCAGAGAAGCTCATTTAGTGAAGATTTCTGCATGATTTCTTTAAGAACTTTTAAAGAGATTTTTAAAGAGTTGGTGATTTGTTAAAGAAAACAGATGTGGATTTGCCGTGTATGTCCATGTCAAGAGGCTCCTGTTTGGAAGCTTTCACTGAGCTCTACACCACCACTCAGAATCAACTATAGGAACCAAGCTCAGCAGAGAGGCTCACTTTTAAGGGAACAGCCCTCATTTAGGAGGGTTTTTTTTTTCAAGATTTAAAAAGATTCATTGAAGAGATGCTGGTGTCTTAAAGAGTAGAGAAGTTGGTTTTAAAATGAAGGTTGGATGCCACTCCTATTAACTCCACACTCATACTGCATCCACTGCAGAAAAGGAGTGGTGAGAAAAATGCTCCATGTAGAAAAGCCCTAAATTATATCAATGGACTGCATGCACCCCAAGGGTATTTTTCAGCCCACCACATGTCCTCCCCATGAAAAAAACACACCTGGGGCAAAAAGTTTGTTTTATTGATCCTTGAAGCCCTGCAGAGCACCAATTTTGTACCACCAAAAAAAAAAAAAAAATGTCTTTTTTAATGTCCTCCCACCCCACATTTGAAGCCATTTAGATGGATCTTCCCCTTCTCAAGAATGGAATATATGCTATATGGAAATGCAGAGAATAGCAAAATATAAAAGATAGGCTTGCAACAGTTACAGTAATGGCCAGAATCCTAGTGGTTGATGCAATCACAGAAGCATTTCCACTTCTTCTTTGTTCTTCTTCTTTGAAATGGTCATGAACAGTTGTGTGGCTGATCACATGAAGGACAGGCAGCTTGAAGAGGGAAAACCATTGCTCCTATGCAAGTATTTTCCCCACTGGATTTTAGCTGCTAGTTTATGCTTGCAGTAACATGCCACACCTAATGAATAACGTCCCTGGTGCTAAACCTCTTATGCTGTGTTCCCTCTGATCATGTGCATCAGTGTTGCCACTTTTCTTTTAAAGCATGTATGAAGTGTGCACAAATAATTATAGCATATCCACCATTAAGTGGTCTAAGATCTAAAATTGTGGTAGCGCGGAGTCCTTGAAGGCAGAAGTAATTTTGTTTGCTCCTTGACACTGAGGTGTATTGATCTGTGTCCTGAAGCATCGTGGGAGCTATTGTGTGTGTGTGTGTGTGTGTGTGTGTGCGTGTGTGTGTGTGTGTGTGTGTGTGTGTGTGTGAGAGAGAGAGAGAGAGAGAGAGAGATTATCTTCCATTTATCTCAATCATGTGTTTTCTTAATGAATCACAGAACAATTGCCAAAAACTAAAAATAACAATTCAACCTCTCTCTTAAAAATAGTGACTTTCCCATTGAAAATAGGGAAAAAATCATTGCCAAAATCTGTCACAGCTCTAATACATAATAAATCCATTTGCTCTGCGGATTAGAATGTTTCCTCTATTTCTGGGTATGAAACAGTGCTAGTATGTACTGTGGGTTTTTTAAAAGCAAGTTTTTACAATTCTTCCTCCTTTTGACCTTAACTTTTAATAGTATTTGTTTTTACATCACTTTGGTAAAGCTGCAATTTTGGACTTTGATTGGGAGTCAGGTTTCCCACTGAGATCTACAAGAATGCTGTGATCATTAACGGATTCTGCTACAATAATTGGGACCTCTTATTTCACGTTTTCAGGCATAATTCCTCTCTCCCCCTGTTGCCAGTAAGAGTAGTAACCTTATTTTTATATGCTACAGCCTAATAATAATATCACCATGCATGAAATTTGCAGCACACTGTTAGGGCAGGAAACATCCGATCATTATGTCCGTCTTGGTCATTTCTAATTGAATTATAGTTTCTTGGTGCTTTACATTTCAATTTACTTTCCTCAGCTGGCAGCATTTCAGCAGCAATCCAGAGCAATCCATTGTCAAAATGCTGCAAGTAAACTGCAAATGTCTTCAGTAGATCAGAACTGAGTCATCCATCATATTGCCTCATGCTGGATGAAGAAGGAATGTTGCCTTGTGATGCACATATGGAAGGATGGGGTAAACTCTCCTTCTGTGTTCCAGGGAGGATTACAGGTAAGGGTTAATCTATTCTTCATTACCTTCTGTTGCTCCTGTCCCCTTCCACAGTCATGGGTGCCTAGTGTAGCAGGCAGGACCTGTCTCTTTAAAATCTAGTCCTAGAAAATTCCATACCTACTGTGAGTGAGTATGGTTTCACTTGGAGTTCCAGCTAGAACTGGTTTTGAGAAGTTAAATTGTTTCTGTAGCATGTTTAGGTTGTTAAGCTCCTGGTGAGCATATGTTTTATTCTATATTAAAGCAGGTTTAGAAGATACCACTTATCTCTTACCTTGGGGAAGACCACTTATAAGCCATCTTGCCCAGTGTATATTCTGTTTCATACCTAAAGAAGGTGGAAAGTAAGTTACCCATTTGCACCCTTCATCACCTTGAGAGCCATAGAGTGCATATCTTAAGTAGCCATGCACTCCCACATTTACACTTTTTAAAGCAGAATTGGGCTTCCTTCCAGTCAATCACCCATATTTCTTACCATCTTGAATTCTTTTGCATCTGCAAACTCTTCTTTTCATTTAGTGCATAGTTGCAAACACAGACGTTCACCATTTTGCCCCCACAGCACTGATAGGGACGTTCACAGGATCTGACCTTCATTGATTCCTATGTGGATTTTGTTGTTCCTCACCTGTGCTAACATGCCAGTTGAGATGAGATATGCAACTGACTTCACCCCTTCAAAAGATCTTTTTTAAACACAGTTCTTAGCACAGTCTCAACACACACATATTTGAATATGCATTTGGAACAGGAAAAGTGTTTAAATATGTATTTTGAATGTATTTTAAAATGCAAGTTTGTGTAAAAACAAATCAAAACAAAGCCAAGACAATACAGATCAGAAACAGGAACAGAGGAACACACCATATACTACATTGCACTGGTGATTCATGTAGCCCAATATTGTCCAGTCCTGGCAGTCATTTTCCAAGAGTCTATCTGGAGATCCCTGGTATTCCCTGGTGGTTTTCTCTCCAAGTATGAACCAAGCCTGGCCTTGCTTTATTTATCAAAATCAGATGAGATTGGGTGTATTCGGGATGATAGAATGGTGAGACACAAATCTATCTACTCCAGTAAGATTTGGCCCTTTTAAATGCACTGGCCAAAATCCTGTTGTGCAGTTCCGCAAAAGGCGTAACGTTTAGTAACAAATTGCCATAAATTAAGACATCTCCGTAGACCTTATCTGTTGCATATCCGATGACATGACTTGATGTGCAAGAGATAATGTCTACAGAGATTTTTTAACTTAAATTCTCTCCTAAAAGTTACATATTTTGCATAACTTCGCAACAGGATTTCAGCCAATGAGTCTTGTGAATTCTTCTTCTGAGCTTTGGAGTCTTAGCACATGAAAGAACAATAGCTGGGAAGTGGACATGGAGGTGTTAGAAGTTGAGAACCGTTTTTCTCAGTCTTGAGGATTGCCCTTCATCTTTCATTGAAAGTTCTCCCAGGAACTTGTCAGGATTTAAGGAACTAGAAGGAGCTGTTTGCACAGCACTCTTACTTAAGTCTTCCAAACTCGTTTCTGCTTCCTTATTAGAATAAGTCCTGGGAACCAGATCTTAGGCCTGTCTGAGCATAATTGTTCCTGTGATGCCTGTCCTGCCCCTTTTTCTGTGCTGCTTATTTCCCTGTAGTAGGAAACACTGAGCACACCAGAATACTCCAAAAATCCAAATATGCTTTCATGGTGCCAGTGAACTGAAGATATGGCCTGATTCTAGCATGCCCACACAGAAGTGAGCCCATTTAAATTCTACAGGCTTTAGTCTCCACCAGCCAGACATTTTTCACTCTAAGGTGAAATACTAAATCAAGGAGCATGGTGAGCCAAGCTTACTAAGTTATCATGATACCTGAAACAGAAAATCCCATTAAGTGCTTCTCTCTTGGAAGAAAAATACCATGGTAATAACTAACTTGGTGGTGTTTCATGACACCCAGAATCTGCTTTGTAAGGTAATTGCCTCAAAATACCGAACAGTAGGGTTGGTCTTGGCCTTATTTTCTCACACAAGTATACATTTTCATATAGCATTCAGGCTTTTCCACGACTTCAAAGGCTGAGATTTGTTTCCCACTCCAAATGAAATGTCCTGCATCCATTCTACCCTCGTATTCAGAAACAGAAGACAGAGCTGCTTACGTAAAGGGAATAATGACACCAATATTGGACGTTAACAGCACACTAAGTATCATGCCGCCCATTCAAGCAGGTGTAGTTGTGTTGGCTTCTCCTCAAGAGGCTCTGGAGGAACATAGTTTGGAAGAGAGTTCTAAGCTTCATTAACAAGGATCGTCACAGCAAAACTACAATGCCCACACATCCATGGAAAAAGCCGTGATAATTAAATCTGTTGAAACTCCATTTAAGTTTTAATCTACATGTTCCACTATTTTAGTGCCAACAGTGTTCTTGGCACTTTCCTGTTGGCTTCTTTGGGAGAAAAGAAAAGAATCTGGCAACAAAAAAAGGATACGGAGAAAACCAAATCTACAAAAATATGCCTAATATTGTATTGTTTAGCTTTGCAAATTCTGCGTAATGCAATTAAAAAGCAAATCCGAATTGTACTGTATATATTTATATCCCAGTTGTAACTCAGCCATTATTCAGGCCTTCTTCCTCTCACAATCTCCACAAAGTGTGTTGTAGGTGGAATAAATTGGCTACCATATAACACTGGAAGGCATTCAGAGATCTCTAGTGAAACAAACATTCAATCAAAAATGTAGTGATTTCAGAAGCCTCTGACTTTGCTTGTAATCCTTGTATTCGAAAGGAATGTCTTTGATATATTTATTTGCCCTGAAAGTTCATAGAGCTCATAATCCACAGGTTTCTTCATGCTCTTTTCATTAGAATATCAGAATCTCAGGTTGTGGAGACCATCTGCTTGGGAGAGGCAGTTACAGTACAGGGATAAACAGCAACCGAGAGGAAATGAACCGCTCCTGGTGCTTCAGAGCAAAGCAAAAGTACATAGTTACTTCATGTAGATTACTGAGGGATAAGAAACCAATGTTAGCAGGTTAAAAATAATGATGCCCTCTTGTTTACATTCATGGAACAGCAAAGCAATCAAAGAGACTCGGGAAAAGACATGTACAAGGTAATAAGTGGGGTTATCTGAATAAACAGAGAACAAGTGTATTCATCCCAGAGATATCTCCAATGATATCTGAAGCAAAGAAAAAAAGTTTTTTTAAAAAGAGAGTAAAATTCAAATTAAGCCTCCATGGGATTAATAAAATATGATAAATGAAACTATTTGCGGGTATTGTCATAATAAATTAAACAGTTCTACTATCCTTTAATGGCATCTTGAAATTTAAAAAAAATCTTGTCAACCACCCAAGGTAGGGCTCACTCTAGCCCATCCTGTCAAAAATGGAAAAAACACCCATAGAAGGAATTGTGTTGTGTACATAAGGTATAACTTGCCTTTCTTGAGAAACTTTCTTGGCTTACAGAATTATAAAACAAAGCTTCTTTTTCTAGAGGATTTCCTTTTTAAAGTCACTTTTTATATCTTTAAAAAAAGCATGTTAAAGACAAGCGTTATCATCAATGAAGAATTTTGCAGTAGAACATTTTGCAAAGACTGGGTGGTTTAGAAATATAAGTCAAGCTGAAACAAAGGATACTGCTGCTGCTGCTGATTACTACTAGTACACTTTCACCTCTTCCACCTCATCCAACATCTTATGATGAAAATTATACATATTTATATTTAATGGATAGGCACACTTCCATCTTCTGGAAACTGTACATAGCATATTTGTAATACTGTACTGTGGAATTGCATATGTATATTTACAATATGAGTCCTATTATGGAAAGCTAAAATAGATTTACTTGTTTTTATATGCCATCAGGTTGCTTTCATCTGACGGTGACCCTCTGAATTAAGGATCTCCAAAAGGTCCTATCATGAACTATCAGGAGATCCTCCTATCAGGTTCAGGTCTTGCTATCACCACATTTTTTTTAATGGAGTGAGTCCATTCCATGTTGGATCTTCCTCTTTTCCTGCTGTCTTCAACTTTTCCTACCATTATCTTTTCTTGTATATCTTCTCTTCTTGCAAAGTATGAGAGCCCAACTTTAGTTCATTGTGTAATTTAAAAAAACAAAAACAAAAAATACATTTACTACCTACAATTGCCTGAAATTAAAGATTTGTGTGTGCTACTTTATTTACTGCACTCATACTTAGCAACCAACTGAACAGATCAGCAGCAAACAAAACAACTGACACCAATCAAAGAATACTCAGCAGAGAGGCTGTTCTGGCTTTGAAACCAAAGGCTGAAAGAAACAATTGGTTCATGCTGGATAGATAGACAATCACCCCAGTCCAGAAAAGTCCATCCCAGACACAGAAACTACAGACAGCATGCAAGGTTGCAACTCAAACTCCAACAGCATCAAGGTTTCTGTCTGCAAGCACTCAACCAGCTGTGAAGTATGTCTGAAAAGAGCACACTGCTGAAAAGAAACTCAAAAGCTAGGTCAGGTTGATACACAAGTAGGGTGGAGGAAGGAGATGTTGAGAAGCAATGGGTGGTCTAGGCTTAAAAACAAACATAGTTTTTGTTGTGATTTCTAAAAATAAAACATCCAAAAAGAAAAATTAGAAGCCAAAGCCATGCCGTAAATCATAGTCCTATAAGCCATCAGTCAAACAAAGAGTAGCCAGAAGATTAATCAATGAAGCATCAAAGTCAAGTCATCAGGAGACCAATAAAATAGGCATGTAAGGAATGCTGAAGGGAGGGGAAAGCTGGCATTGATCTCAACAGCTGGGTTTGGTTTAACAGTATACTTATGCAGCTGGAACTTGGGCAAATTGCTCTTACACCTGCAGCCACTCAAGCATAATTCTAAACTTCCCTTAAACCTTCCAGCTTAGGCCTTTCTCCCAGGTGAGCCACACTTAGGTGCTGTAGAGGTTTGTCAGGTGGAACTCCCAGAATGGAGAATTTTGGGATTATAGTTCATTGTGTAATTTTTAAAAAATCTTAACCAAAGACCGTCTTTCTGGGCAGACCTGAACTTGTCAGACAGGTTTGACCATGCTTGTGGTTTCTCAGAGCTGGGTGGTGTTTTGCATTGCTTTCAATAGTCCAAAGACATGACCTATGGTCTGTAGATCTCCCCCAAAAATTGAACTGAAAACTCCCAACTGCAATTTCCCAAATGTGTGTGTGTGTTCTGTGCCGTCAAGTTAGAATCAATTTATAGCGACTCTAATAGGGCTTTCAATAGGGACGTGGTGGCGCTGTGGGTTAAACCGCAGAAGCCTCTGTGCTGCAGGGTCAGAAGACCAGCAGTCGTAAGATCGAATCCACGCGACGGAGTGAGCTCCTGTCGCTTGTCCCAGCTCCTGCCAACCTAGCAGTTCGAAAGCATGCAAATACAAGTAGATAAATAGGTACCACATCGGTGGGAAGGTAACGGCGTTCCGTGTCTAGTCGCGCTGGCCACGTGACCACGGAAATTGTCTTCGGACAAAACGCTGGCTCTATGGCTTGGAAACAGGGATGAGCACCACACCCTAGAGTCGGACACGACTGGACTAAATGTCAAGGGGAACATTTACCTTTACCTAATAGGGCTTTCAAGGTAAATAAGATATTTAAGGAGTCAATTTACCAGTTTTGCCCCCTCAGCGAGTTTCCATGGGCAATCCAGGCAGTCACATCAGTAGTACAACACTAACAATGAAATTGTCTACTGTATAATATCAAAAATGTCTACTATAAAATTGGGTAAGTCACTTTCTTTGATCAGAGAGATAAATGTAACCAGTCAGAAGATGCAGGGATTTCTTGTCCGTTGGCAAGAAGGGCGAAAAGAGTTGGGACAAAGAGCATGTGACTTTGTATATGCTTATATATTTCCTTCTGCCTACAGAATAAACTAGCTTCTCTGGGAAACACTGCATGTTCTCTCCTCTTTGTCCTCGGTTTTCTTTCCTTCAGGAAGATGCTTTTGGTAATTCCTTCCATGTCACTTTGAAGCTGCCTTACACTCAGTCGTACTACTGACTCATCTAACCAGTTTTTGGGAAATAACTACTTTCAATAACCAGTTACTTGTAATTACTTCTGTTCACCAGTAACTGAAGTATAACTGCGTTTGTAACTTAACAAGGGATTACATCAACCCTTTTGAACTGTAACAGTAAGTTTTTGGTGATGTTTATAATGACATGGGTAGCCTCCTGAAACAGTACAGGAGGAATGTCACATGGTTCAGGGGCTGCTTCCTGCTCTATTGTGAGTGCTGAGATGACTATAAGGTAGATAGGAAAAGACTGTTTTGTACCACAAGCCCACACAGCTTGTAGTATCCCGTGTTACATTTGTAAAGCAACTTGAGGTATCTATTTTAGTTACATCCAAGGCATTAAAAAAGATTTACTGTTAATCACAAATGGTGTTCAGCCACCCGAGACAGAGCAATAACAGGGTCCGTGATGCCCTTAGATGCCCAGGACTTCCCTCCCACTACACTGACTGGCTCTGCATGTTAATAATATGTAACAGTGATGGTAACAAACTACTTTGAGGCTGGAATATAACTTCAACAAGTGACATTTTAAAAGTAACTTTCCAGCTCTGCATTTAGCTTGGTGTCAGCTATGCAACCAGACACTGGCTTTCCAGGGTCCCACCAAGAATTGAACCTGGAGCATTTTGCATACAAAGCTTGTGCGCTATGACCGAGCTGCAGCCCTTTCCCAATTATGGTGATTGATACAGCCTGATGAAAACTAGACTTCAGAAAAAAATTAGATTAGAATGCATTAGTGGAAGATTGAAAGAGGTGTCATTTTCCTGCCTGCCCATCCTCCAAGCAGCCCGGGCACATGCTTCCTTCCCCATGTACATTCCGCCTCAATACTATATTTGTCACACAGAGCCTTCCTACTTGCCCATCTGGCATGTAGATACTGTTTCCAAATTTGTCGTCCTTTACGTTCCAGAAGCCGATTTGACTAGAGACATTTCCATAAAGAGGCAGAAAACCCTGCCAGCGTTTGATATACGGAACCGACATCCTGTCTGTGATTCATGCTGTTTTCCAATCAGAAAAAGCAATGCCAACCTACCGTAATTGCCATTCTGATCTTCTGACGAGGTGCACCCAAGTTAGCTATATGGGCACCTGTAACACCGCTGCACAGCCAGAAGAAAGGGGGAAAAGTCCTTCAGTTAATTGCAGCCTTTGGATAACGACGCTCATTCCGACTGCTTTTAAGTGGAAACAGACCATTCAGAACAGCGGCCCCTGATGTTGGGGTGGGGGGTGGGTGGGTGGGAGGGTGGGAGTGCTCTGACCTCCCCCACAAAAGAGGCCATGATGGAACTTTGCCCACTGATTCCTGCGTGCAGCCCCTCATAAAGAAGCAATTGAATCAGAGCATACCTTTCAGTGCGGCATCCGAGCTCCATCTGCTTCCTTTTGTAATCTGTACTTGGAGCGTATCATGTGTCATGGCAACATGGGTAATGGGCTTAGTCATCTCTTACAGAGGAACCTATCCGAGGTGATAGATGGACTGGGAAATCCTACAAGCTCAACTCTGTTAAGTTTCCAGTTATTGCTCAGAAGGCAGACACTGTGGGCATGAAGTAGGTCCTTGAATTTTTTTTAAAAAGAACCCGCTGGTATTCTATATAGGTTGGATCCAGAATTTGCCTTCTGTAAATAGAAGGCCTCCATGCAAAAAAAAAAGAAAAAAAAAGGGGGGGCATCTGCTCCATTTTCAAGGATCCTTCTTTCACCTATCCATCAAGGTTCCTCATTCTTCTCTGTAGCATTTAAGAGTATATGTGTGAGGTTGAGGGTTATCATGAAATGAGGATGGCAGCAGGGAGATCTGCTCTAGCCAGCCCAGTGACACATACTTAAATTTGGATTCAGTCCTGTAGCTCAAACAGCCCAACTGTTTGGGGTTACTGGTCCCAAAGTGAATCCCCTCCTCCTTTATTGCCACCCGCTTTTTAACTCCACTCCCATGGCTGACTTGGTGAGTTTTGTGCCTGTCAATAAGCTAACGTAGCACTGTGATTAGCGTGTTGGACTGGAACTCGGAGAATCCAAATTCAAGACTCTACCGAGCCACAAAGCCTGATGGGGGTCGTCTAGATGCTCTCTCTCTCAACCTAGACTACTAGGAGGCTAGGTTGGGAGGACAAAACTGGGAGGAAGAAAAAGAGGTTTGCCTGCCACATCAACTCTATTGGAGGACAGGCAATGATATAAATATAATGAATAAATAAAAGAATAAATAAATGTAAATGGAGCTAATCAGATAAGATAAAGTATTTTAGGGTGTCATTCAATCTCATGCTCACAAACACAGATTGCTTTGCAGCCACTTGGAACTTCCATCACCCCTCGGTTTCCTTTTCAGAATTTCCCTCCACGTATTGCAACAGCCACCCACTTCATTATTTCATAAGCTGACTCCTGCCATTAGTCAGCCATGACACGTATTCCAGGGTTATACTAGGAATGCTTTCGTCACCCTAATTCTGTTGCAAAAAGGCTGATCCTAGAACATGATGCTTTATGTGTTATCAGCAAACAGTATTCGAAATGCTCACTTCCTACGGTAGTTCTTCTACATATATATTCTTAGGAAGTGTCTGAGATTAAACTGGGAAACCGTCACAAAATGTCAGCCTTCGTTTGTGAAGAGAGTCCCCTACATACATGTCAGAGGTAAGGGATCTTCCCTTTCAGCAACTCATGACTTGCTAAAATAGCGTATTTCTCAGAATGAAAATCAATCCTGCTGTAAAGTAGCATGTTCACCTTGTTGGGTATGTATATCTGTGTATGTGTGCGTGCACATAGATGTTTAGCAGCTATCTGGAGGGTCCTTTCTTTGATTATTTGCAACATGGAGAATGTATTAATGCAAGGGTTTACTGAATGACAAAAAAATACAGCTCCTCTGAAGATCTCTATGGTCTCTGCTGCTTCAGTAGATGAGTGGCCAGTGTACACGTAGCCATTCTTCTATAGGAGTATGTAATAGATGCCAAAAAAAGTTAACCATGGATTGGCTAATCTAAAAACCAGCACACGGAAGTCAAGCCTGCTGTGTGGTGTTGTGGAGAAAGAGTTGGGCTAGAACTCAGGAGACCTGGGTTCAAATCCCTACTCAGCCATGGAAATTCACCGTGGTGTATCACAATGTTAAAACTACCCCTTGAACATCTCACACACCTCGAAAAGACCATTAGAGTCACCCAAGGTCAGAAGAGACTTTACAGGACTTAACAGTAACAACGTCTGCCTGCACCACGCATGAATCTCTGAACCTTATGCAGCTCAGAAGCCATGTGTCTTTTGTTGTGCTGCTCGCATAGCAGACTTTGAAACACGTGGTAGGCTACAGCTGGTAGTGATTTGCTACAGTTATAGCATGCCTTTCCTCTGATGAGGGCAAGGTGGTGTACATGGCTATCCTCTTTTCCTTCCTTATGCACACAAGAATCCTGTGAGGAAGGGCAGACTAAGAGTGACTGGCCCAAAAATCATACTGGCCCAAAGCTCAGTGGGGTTTAGAACCTGGTTCTCTGAAGTTCCATCTAGCAATTTATAACTGCTTCACTCCAGTGGTGCTGGGCCATACTGCCATTCAGGGATCATACACTGAACCAGGCCACTGAATGGACCTGAATGATGCCACGCCATCTGGACTCCCTCAATGAATTTACTCCAGAGTAGCATTTTTTAAAAAAAAATCGGTTTGCCAGGCACAGGCTGTTTCAACTGCAAACAAAAGGAGGCTAGAGACAATGAAGTAAACTTCCCTCTCTGAATGGGTAGTAGGTAGCTTGACAGAGCTTGCCATCTTTTATCCCTTGAGTCCACCTTGTAATAGCGCTGGTATCCATGTGCAACAGATATTGTTGTGCACTGAGCTGGAAGATAATAAATAGGCCTGAGATTATGATTTACAGAAGGGTGTTTGGAACTCCTTGAACCAGTAGGGAAAGAAATTGTTTGCTTCCCGCCTCTCTCCGGAGGGCAATTTCTCCCAAGATGTAGCTTGTTTCTTGTCCCATCATCTGGAAATACTCAAATCAGTGGAACCATGGTTAATTATCAAAATGGCTGATCCACACATTCTTAGCTGTCAGATTCCCCTCCCACACGCACACACTTTATTGTTGTTTTCCTCTGCAAGGTTTTTTTTTTATTCCCTAAGCGACAAAATAACTCACATTAATGCAGACAGCAGACTGAATACTTTCATGATTATTTCCACTTGTTTTAAAGTATGGCTTATTTAAAATGCATTGCAGTCTCTCTCTGTGTGAGTGTCTGTGTGCGCGCGCATGTGCACACATGCGCTTTTGTGTCATACACATGCATGTAAAAGGGAGGGTAGATATTTCTCCAAAGATTCTAAATGAATTATTTAAAAAGGAGGGGAAAAACAACACAGCTAAGACATATATATATTCAGGCCATGCTTTTATAAACTCATTTATTGAGAATAGGTTCCAATGACTTCAATATGGTTTATTTTTTTAAGTATATCCAAATTTAGTCATACTTAAGACTAGAACCACTGAAACCAATGTCACTGATTAGGCATGAATAACCAAAAAATTGATTTTTCAGTAGATCTAACCACCCTATGACAGCATTCAGAAGCACAGAAATTAGAACAGGTATACTGCACAGTCAAGATATTTCCATAGTTGCAAAATGTACTTTCACACTGGCTTAGCAGTAGAAAACAGCCATCATGAATGAGGGGGGTTTCAATATGTGGAATTCAATGCTTCAGTGTAAATTTTTCTACAAGAAGCAAAGTCACTTTTGTTCTTGCCCTTCGTAAGGTTCCTTTGCCTTCTTTCCACGTTGTTCTTTCACATCTCTAAAGGTCTCAGTGCTGGATTTTGTGATACTGTGAATAATAATCCTTCTGAGACTGCTCACGGAGAATTGGTGACAACACAACTGCCAATGGTAAAATTGTGTCTGTGGTTTGGGGGAGCAGAATTCTCTCACATACTGACAGAAGCAGCCAGGCTTATCTTGTTTGCTTTCTTAAACAAAAACCAACCAACCCAAAAAAACAGTCCAAAGATCTTCATGGTCACTGACCAAATGAACAATATTGCAACAACATTAAAATATAATTGTCTTTCTTCCAATCAACCTTGTTCAAATATGAGGGCATTTGTTTTTGTGGCCCAAACAGTACCACCCATGCTGAAAAAAGTGGTTTGCAGCAGGCTTGGAGAAGCCTGCAATTTTGCAGAAAATATAATGGAGTTGGAACCCTTCAGCAGTCCAGTGGAGGATTCAGCTGCCACAGAATGTTGCAGAATGCCGCAGAATTAGTGTGAGAGCAGTTGACAGATGAAAAACCTTACGAGAGGAGAGAAGGAATTGAGTATGTATGTATGTATGTATGTATGTATGTATGTATGTATGTATGTATGTATGTATGTATGTATGTATGTATGTATGTATGTATGTATGTATGTATTTTTACCCCGCCTTTCTCCTTAAAAAGGACCCAGGGTGGCTTAACATCATTAAAAGACAATATTTAAATCTAAAATCAGTACATATACAAATATTTAAAAGCATCAAACAAATACAACACTAAAGATGGTGAACAAAGCCAACGCCAAAAACACAGTCAAAGCAACAAGGTACAACATGCCATTTAAAAACTCCTCTCAGACAGCTTTCAGTATTATGAAGGAGGGCACAGTTGAAACACTGAACAAAAGGACACTACCCTTCAACATTTTCTTGCAAGTTCCACTTGTAAAAAATGTCAAAAAAACTGAGAAGTAACTCAACAGAGTAATCACATGTCGGTTCAATCATTTTTTTAAATAACCAAGGACAAAAACCTGTTGATTTTTATGACATGTGAAGAGAAATCGTGGAAGCTATCATGGCTAAATGACAAAATGGCAGTCACATGTGTAGGTCATCTGCCTGCTCGTGTGCCCGGAGAGCACCTTACACATGTGACTACCATTTTGTTGAACAAGATGCAGTTTGCTGCTGCAGCGTCCATAATTCCATACTGGACTCAGTAGAAAACAATAGATTTCTGGCCTACATCTTTTGTGCTTGCAATAAGGCAAACAGCAAAGAGGTCAGGTGGGCCTTTCTTGGGAGAGTTTTCCACAGTTTCCTCCAGAAGGGCTCCATCACTTGCAACTACTTAACACCTTGGATGTTAGTGGGGGGTGATTTGGGGGACACAGAATAGCGCCTATGAGGTTTATCTGACTTCACCGTACAGATTAATTCTATATTAAAGTGTAATTCCACTTACTTCAGATTGCACATGTATAGAAATGGACTACAAAGTAGGTTAAGTAAGCTTTATTTAATAGGCCAGCTTTGTGAAAGAGGAAGGAGGGTGTTTCTCCTTCAGCTTTGCTTTAATCATATCAAAACCTCGCAATTGCAAACAGTGATTCACCTTTTATTCCTAGTACAATTTCCACTAATGCTCTTACCAACATAGATTTTAAAAATCATGACATACTTGAAAATAATGCTTTGGAAAAATAGAACAAATCTATGTTTCAAGAAAATCTGATGAATTCTGCCTGTCACAGTTCTTCAATACGAACAGAGGAAAAATCTATCTAACTATATGCAAAGCATAGCTACACTTGTGGAAGGGTGATGCTGTCACCAGCAGGAGGAGATTTTCAGTAATTAAAGACTTCCCCCCTTTCTCCTGTGGCTGTATTGGCTTGCAAATATTGCAGAAAGCCATAGGACATCCCCTGCAAGTGACATAATCCAACAACAACCATTTATGGCAACAAAAGACTTTGTCTGTCCATCCCATGGCTCCAACCACTTCCACTTGATGAAATGGATTCTTTGCAAGTCAGAAAAACCAAGTGGGGCAGGGAGGAAGAAGTCTTTCCTAAGCAAAGATCTTCTCCTGCTGGTGATGTTACCAACCTTCCACAGTCACAGCTATGTCAACAGGATTTCAGCCAATACGTTATAATAAATAGCACGTTGGTTGTAATCCATTCCTTTTTTTTAAAATGATGATGTTTTTGAAATATACAGCAGGACCCCAATACTGTGGGGGATTGCTTTCACAATCTACCCTGAATGCCTAAAACTGTGGATATAAACGAACCTTATATACAAATGCAAGAGGGCGGGACAAAGGCCACAAGGGAGTCTTGTATATAGGGCTGCGACAAACCACAGCTAAGTGAAACCGTGGATACTGATCCCATGGATATGGTCCTATTGTTATATAATATTATACTAAGATGTAAACAGAAGAAGGGCTAAGTTCAACCAGTCTCTGGCTGACTTCTGAAGCAGCCGCTTTGAAGGTATGATTGATGATTGCCATAAAGGAAGAAGTCATATTGCTTTTGCTTTGGCAACTCTACCTTCAGGTTCAAATTTGCTTCTATTTCAGAGCTGGCTCTCCAGAATATTATTAGTCTCTTGCCCTCTCTCACTGGCACTATCCATGTTTCCAAATTATGCCCAGTCAATTCTTGTGACAATGGTTCTTCAAACTATAGTTTTTCTCAAGGTACTACCTTGGATCTATAAAAAAATATTGGGCAATGGTTCAGATTATATATAAGGGGTAATGAAATGCATTACTAAAAAAACCCTCTACACTAAATTAGTTTTCTAGACTTAACAATTAGTAAGTAATGAACTATTTAATTGCAGCCTCTGATCATATGCCAAAATCACTTGACACTAATTTTGTAGGATGAAATCCATTATAAAGACAGCTCTACTGAAACTATCAAAACCTGACAATTTCTGGTCAGTTCAGTACTAGAACGAGTGCACCTGGAATCTGAATTGGTCTCTGACACTAGATCTAGAGGCTCGGTACAATCTATAAGCCAAAAAAGAAAAAGGTAAACAAGGTTGTTGGACAACATTTCTAGGCTGCTATGTTAGAACTAATACCATTAACAGCATCAGGGTAGGGTGGTGAAGGGGAAGTGGTGGGGTGTGGAAAAGCCTGTCTGTATTTCTTCCTCTAATGTTTGTATTTTTCATACATATATTTGTTTCATCCCATTTCCACTTATTTATAATCCTCATTAAAATTCAAGTGCACCTTTATGCAATTTGCACTAACCATTTCCTCATTTTTGAAGTACGTTTACTTTAACGCATACATATTTGCACACAAATTTGTCTGCTGTGTGTATCTGGGTGGGCAGATTTTTCCAAACTTACACATTTGTGTACACATGTGTTTGATCAGAGAACAACACTGCAAACTTCAGAGAAACCTGGTAAAGGAGAAAGGGAATGGTTTTACAGCTCATGAATTATTTGGAAAGCACAAATAAGGAGGTATAACTCATATTAGAATGTAAATCAAACAAAAATTTTCCCCACCCCTATGTAATAATGGATCAGCTGGGGGTTTCTTCCTGCAACTGCTAAAGACACTATGTGTAGTTCCCCTGATTTCATCCTGATCTCCAGCATAGGCACACAGAAAGTAGATGAGAATAGTAGATCTAATGGTAGTTTGAAATCCACTAGTAAATCACTGAGAGGTTTGCTTGAATCGGCAAAGGTTTCTGCCTCCGAGGTTATTTTTTAACAGTAGCAGCAGGGCTGTTGGGAAGGATATGGCAATTTGGCTTTGGAGGCAGGTGCTGGAAGTGGTTGTGGCAGTCCTTCTGAGCTCTGTTGTCCATTTCTGCCAGAGGGCAGACCTCTGTGTACCACATGGCCTGTAGGGCTGTCAGGTCTCTTGGCTCTGAGATCAAGTCTCATCTCGGGATCTGTTCGCCAGGTCTCAGCCTATGAAGCTTCTCACGAATGCGATACTGTCAACCTGGCAGCCCTAGATGTTGTGATTCATTCTGTCTTTGCACAGTCGGGAAAATGGGGAGAGGCATTTGTGATACTTTAGGTATCAAAATAACCTGGCCATGTACCCTAGCTTTAACTGAGAAAGGGTACCCATATTCTGCTCCATCTTAGAGAACAAAATGTCCTCAACTGGCCCCACCTGAGAAGTCTAGAAAGAGGGCCACAAGCTCCCTTACCATACATAAAGTGCAGTTGGGCATTCCTCTCATGTTGAATCCCAACCCAATTTTCACCCCTGCCTTTTATCTTTAAACATTAAACACTGATTTTTATTTGCTAGTCCCCACCTCCAAAGGAAGCTTCCATCGACTGGTAACAATGTTTGCCCGTTTTTAGGACTGTGCCATGCTGTATAAATGATTCACTCCACTGGCTCATTTGGGCCTCTCCTTTATCACCCCACCCCACCCCAGCCTCATTCTGTCTAGTGACATGCTGATACTGAGATCTGAAGCCCTAAGGCAGGAGCACGTCATTTTTTCAGGCTTAGCACAGCTCTTGGTTTATTTTAAGCACCATAGAAATAAATAATAACAGCAATCACCATCCTCTCTAGGTCAAGCAATGGGGTCAGGCCTCAAAACAAAAGATAATGTTGTGTTCTGTGGTGGCTTCTCCCATATTTACCACTGATTAGCCATTTGAATCCCGGTATCTACTGGGAAGAAGGAAATGACAGGCAACGAGATTTCACTTTTAGCACTGGAAAGACAGGAATGTGCTCAAAAAAAAAAACGCGGACTGCTATCTGTAATGAAAGCCAAATTTCCAATGGCAAAGCATTCAGAGGCTGCAGAAGTTCACCCAAGGAGAGATTTGACAGCTCCGAAACTAGTTCTCAAAGACTCATGATAGACTGATGTCTCTAGATAACTAGCTCGCCATCTGTACAATGCTTGGAGCGTTTCCTATGGGTGCTTGACATTTACCTTGAATGGAGTGTAATGTGTGGGTGCTGTGATGGAAAGCTTCTTACGATGTTCCTGAATGCAAGGCTGCCTGCCTGCCTGCCTTCTCCGGCAGTTTTCACAAAACAAAAGAAATGAACTGAAGAAAACCGGCGAAGAGTACTCACCAGATTCATTTCCATACCCTGCATCACTATGTGGATGAAAATAGGGGCTGGCGTAGATTCTCATATGAAGGGTCAGAGCCTGAACTGCACAAATGCACATGTGTGTATGTGAGTACACACACACAAACACACACACACACACACAAACACTTTAAAGGCTGCATACCACCTTTTATGGGCTATACCCATTTTTTTGCTGCAACTACCCTAGCTTTCATTCAGGGAGAGCTTGGGGATTTTTTCTTTATGGACTACATATCCCAGAATCCCCTGGTCAAGATTTTGATTTTTTTAAAAAAAAAAAAATTTTTATACCATTTTAGTGCTTTATTTGCTTTATTTGCCCGATCCTCTTTAAATATTTGTATACTTTTTAAAAAAAAGTTTGTAAAAATTGTCTTTTAATGACGTATGCCACTTTGAGTCCTCTTTAAGGAGAAAGGCAGGGTAAAAATGTTATAAATAAATAAGGGCTGGTGGATTTTGGGAATTGCAGTCCAAAAGAAGAGGAACTTTTCTGAGCTCTTCTTTAATTATAAGCTCGAAAAGTACAATTGTCATACAATAGGCTAACAACTGTAGGTATCTCTGCATTGTCCAACTAGTGGACCCACCCCTGGCCATAGTCCAAGTATCGTGTCGTGATTGATTGAGGGTCCAGCCCTTTTCTGGGTTCTCATCTGTCTCCCTTTCCCATCCGGTGGTTTGTTCCACCCTTTCATCACTGGATGTCTGAAAAGCAGCATTTTTCCCTTCTTTATTTTTCTCTCTTTTTAAAAATATACTTGTGTGACAGTAGTTGCCACAAAAGGTACAGCTAAGTGGAGAAGGAGGGGCAGGAACCTCACTGTGCAGCCTGGCTGCTGCTCTGCAATCATTGCTTTAAAATGTGATGTGTTGGTTGGCTGCAGGTCCCCAAATCCGTCCAGAAGCAGGAGTGGGGGGGGGGTCCATTGCTGCAGTACGATGTGGTTCTCCCTTCCTTTTAAAAAATTATTTATGCTAACCGAGAGAAGAAAAATCAGGGGGAAAGGGAAGAGAAAATACAAAATGGAATCATGGGCCAAGCATGTACATTAACATCTCATTGTATGTCCAATATACCAACTACCATTCACAGTGTGACAACACACAACAGGAAACCCCAGAAGCTGACTCCTTTTTAAAAATCAGTTCACCACGTGTCACCCAAACACAAAGCAATTGTCAGGGCTATTTTTCAACAAGTGTGAATGGTAGTGAGCAGAAGAGGGTATCCTGTGGGTCATCTTTATTGCTGGTGGTGGTGTTGTCAACATTCAAACTACCTTTCGCTATGTGTAGCTTGGCATCCTTTCTCCTGCTGACAACGCAGGCTTGATATTGTGCAGCAATATTGGGTCATTTCCTGGCTTTTTGAATCATGGGTACAGAAGCACAAAATACCACATTCACAAACCAGAGGTGTGGGTTTTTTTTTTTTGAAGAATTGGATTTTCTGGTTTTTTAAAATGAGAGTTTAAATATACATATGCTACCAACAAATTCAATCAGACATTTTGCTCATATAGAATTACCCAGTGGTAAAGGATTCCAGAAGATGAACATATGATCTCTACTATGATTACTGGGAGAAGACAGAAGTGAGAACTGCTTGGATGCAGCTATATTCCTTCCGTGCCAAAATATTTTGAAGGGCTGTTTTGGACTTAATGAAATGTAGAAAAAAAGGTGTGAGTAGGTACAACACATAAAATGGTGAAACATACACACCCTTTAACCTCTTGGTGAAACTAATGTTGCCAAATGCAGACTGGAAAGCTACATTCCAATTTCCAATCCCTTTCTTTGAGTTAGGCAAGCTGAGGAAGAAAAGCTATATTGGATCAAAAGCTTTGCAGAGCTGTTTTCCAAAAGATGCCCCTTTGCTTTTTTGAAATAAAAAGAAGAAGAAGAGGTTGAAGTTAGCAAAGAATGTCACTGGAAACCAAGGTCAAAATCATGCATAGTATGTGAAAAAAAGACAGTGAAGAAAGACAGGGACAAAAATCAAGCCATTTGAAATGTGGTGTTGGTACAGATACTAAAGACAGCCAGAAAAACAGAAGTGTGTGCTCAATCAAGTCAAGCCTGAACTCTCATTTGAGCAAAAATGAGAAGCCTGACCCTATCCTACCATGAACAAAAGCAGAAATACAGATGTGACCAGAATATACTATATTGCTGAAAAAAATGGGGTGGACCAGTAGACAAAGAAGAAGATCTAACATGAGATGGGTTGACTCAATAAAGGAAGCTGTTAGTTTGCAAGTTCTGAACAGATTTCTTAATGATAGGACATTTTGGAAGTCAATAACTCATATAGAATGAGAAAGGTAGGGTTACCTCTCTCCTGTCTCCCTAACCTTTATCCCAATGTTCTCCCCTCACACTGCAGCTGTCCTTGGTTGATGTTGTCTCCTTACTCATGAGTAAACTGGGTAAACTTACTTTGAGATCATCCCCAGCCACAAAGCAAAAAAAACAACAACCAGCATTCTCACAGCTTAAATGAGTGAATATTATTTTCTACTTTTTAAAATATCTTTTTAAATACTCTTGAGTAAGGATAAAATTGAGGATAAAATTACTCATAAGTAAACCAGAGAAACTTACCCATCAGTAAACAGTAAAACTTGCTTTCAGATCATCCCCAGTCACAAAGCAAAAAACCCAGTAATTTCAAAGCTTAAATGAGTGAGTTCCTGAATATTATTCTCTATTTTTTTTAAAAAAATTCTAAAGTAATTTCACATGCAGGACTTAAAAATGTTTGGTCAGGAAGGAGTTAAATGCTTATTTCACAGTCATTGAATGGTTTTCTACATGGTGTCTATCTCTACCTTTATCTCTATCTGTCTATCTATACTGTATATCCAATTGATCATTGATATATTTATTGGAATCGTTATAATTTTTCTACAACCAATAGAATGCTATCTGGAAAAATATCAGGTCTTCTTGCTGGCGGCAACCACCTTTTGAAACTCTCTTCCCTGGGATGTTACAGAGGCAGAAACAGTGCTCAAAACTTCAAATACCTGTGAAAAGTGTATCTGTTTTATGTAAGCCTATTGTCCTTAGTAATAATTGCTGCTCTGTTTCATGCACTGAGTGCTGAAGACTTAGATTGCAACCAGACAAGCATTTTGGTTTGCTGGGGCGGGTGGAGGATAGGTTGGTTTGTTTCTTTTTCTAGCTGACACACTGTGTAATTGCTGGAGCAAACCAAATCGTCCCCAGAGTGTTGCTACTTTCTGAGCCTTTGTCCTGGACTTCTATAATTTTTGGTGCAGGTAGGATCATTCTGGTTTGGTTCATTTCCACCATGTGCGATGACTGGGATCAGATCAAAAGTAAGCCTTCTTGCTGTCAAGGCTCCTTCCAGTTTGAATTTCCGATAACAACTTACATCCTGCCTGGTAGCTGGGCCTTTTGGCTGGGAGGTCTTCTTGGTAGTTCCTGCGGGTTTCTTAACCTTCTCTTTCCTTGCATCATGTGCTTTGGTTTCTCCCATAGCCTTTTTCCTTGAAGCTATTCCTGCAATGAGCCTTTTGTACCACTCATCAGTCACTTCTGTTAGTGTTGCCATTGACACACATCCTGCCCCAGAAGCTCCAGGAAACAAAAAGAGAGATCTGTGTGACTGGCAATGATTTTAAATTTCCTTTGGTGGCTGGACAGGACATCCAAACAAATCCAGTCCACCTGGGAAAATGTTCCCACCCCATCAGTTGTTTGAATTGGCTGAATTTAAAAGCAAGGGCAGGAGCAGCTCTGTGACATGGAGAGCCCTGGCAGGAAGGAGTGCCGCTGATATGGTGCCTGCCATGCCGTCAGCCCTGAAGCCACTGCCACTGACAAAATATGACCCCCGGGTGAATTTGGGACATGTGCTTCTCCTGTCTAGCAAAAAATACACTTTCCCTGCCCTCTCCGCTGAGGAACAGAGGGAGTCTCAATTTGCCAATATCCTGAAGTAGCTCACTTATTAAGCCACTTCACAATATCAGGGATCCACACTGGAAGGTGCCTGACCAAATAGGGTCACTTGAGTTCTTATATGTCATTTGGATGTGAGGATCCCACCAAATGCCATATCGCACCTCTAGCCAACCTTAAGGTAAAGGTAAAGGTTCCCCTTGACATTTAGTCCAGTCGTGTCCGACTCTAGGGCGCGGTGCTCATCCTCGTTTCCAAGCCATAGAGCCAGCGTTTGTCCGAAGACAGTTTCCGTGGTCACGTGGCCAGTGCGACTAGACACGGAACACCGTTACCTTCCCACCGAGGTGGTACCTATTTATCTACTCACATTTTTACATGCTTTCGAACTGCTAGGTTGGCAGGAGCTGGGACAAGTGACGGGAGCTCACTCCGTCGCGTGGATTCGATCTTACGACTGCTGGTCTTCTGACCCTGCAGCACAGAGGCTTCTGCGGTTTAACCCACAGCGCCACCACGTCCCTGTTAGCCAACCTTAACTGACCCTATTAAGCCCACATGAGCCTGCTCCAAAAACACCCATGCAGACAAGCCCTCAGGGAATTAAAATAAAAACAGCAACAATCAGAATAATTAGTCACACAATTTCAGACGAATGAAGTTTGGGAAGGGGCCATCTCCTGTAACTGTTTCACTGCAAACATCTGCCCCAGTGTCACAATTTCCCCCTTCCTCCAGTTTACTGATTCTTCCCAGCCACTGTCAAGTGGATCTTTCTAGCAGCAGCCCACTGGTTGTGGAGGGGGCTCCCCGAAGCAGCCCACTTGGCACCCTTGTTAACTCCCTTCTGACAAAAGGCAAAGAGTCTTTTATTGAGGCAGCCTTGCAGGACTCTTTCAGCTCTTTGGAGTTGTAGTCTCCTGGTTTGTGTTTTTAAGTGTCGCCTTGATGGCGATCTGTGTCCCTCTCCCGTCTTTTGAAAACAATTTAAAAGGCTGTGTGTATACTGTTCGCACTTGCTGCAATCTATTGCAGCTTCCATTATTATTCCTTTAAAAAATCTTTTAAGTCGCCCAAAGCACTTTTGTTTCAGGGAGGTTTTCTCAATAGTACAAATAAATACAAAAATAAAATAAAAATAAAAATATGAACTAAGCAAACCCATAAAGAAAAGAAGGGCCAGAACAGGACAGTGATTTATGAGGGAGAGATAACCAGAAAATAGGGTCTATTCATGATAAGTAGGAACTGTTGGAACATATGTGTTTGGTTTGTTTGCTTGAAAGACAGGGATATTTTCTATCACTCTGGAGCTTTGGGCCTTTAATAGCTTTCCACTCTAGGTTTAGGTTTATGACACTCCTTCAGTCATAAATCAAACCAGTTTAGTCATTTATCAACTGCACTCAGATTTCAAAGCCTGCACGTTACAAATCAAAGTGAAATCAAAACATCATCCCTTACAGGAGCAATAGTTACAGACTTCAGCATATTATTTGTATTGACAAAATAAATTCCCAGTGAGTCTTGTTAGTTTAATGTTTAATGAGGAAGAAAGAGATATAATGAAATTAAATGAGGAGATGAATCTAACTCTTTAAAAGGTTACCAGGGCCTAAATCTAAATTAACAGTTCTACAAAGGCTTGTATCAATGCTTCAGTAGTAATTAGCAAACAGCAATTAAAATAAAGAGGTTACGTCTAAAGAGGTTTCCAACTGGTTTAAAGACTCATATAGGTTCTTACTAAATTGGCCACAGTTATCCATCATCACTAGTGTTCTGATGTTTGATCCTACACCAGATCATTCTGCTTGCACAGGATTAACAGCTCACTGCTCCAGTCAGCATTTAACACCAAATGTTACAAAATGATGGCAAGGGATGTGTGATGCTGAATGTGTCACTTCAAGTTCCTTATAGCATTTTACAACTCTAAATAGCAGGGGTAGGAGGGTCTACTGAGGATCAAGACCAAGGTTCACAGTATTCTTAAGTACATCATAGCTCCAGTGAAAATCTACCCTGAACCTCTGGGTGAAAGAAAAGGGTACACTCTCCACCAGGGGAGGGAAGTGTGTGCCCCCAAGTTGTTTTCAAGCTACATATCCCACCATTCCTCTCCATTTGTTCATTCCTTCACTTTATTTATATCCTGCCTTTGTCCCAATAAAAGGACTCAAGGAGGCATAAAGTAGTTTTTAAAAGTCTACATATATTTAAAATCCCAATAAATTAGAATATCAATATTAAAATACAATTAAATCTATAACAATATTTTAAACATTGCTATTTGAAAACACTTTGCCTTTAAAGGTGCTGTCTTCAAAGGCAGCCCCACGTAAAGCATGTTACAGTAAACCAAGTGAGATATAACTTAGGCATGCACCACTATAGCCAAGTCAAACATTTTCACTATTGGCTTATCCTGTCTAGTGCATATGGAAAATGTAGTCCAACAACTAGTCGTTCTTGGCCCGTGCCTGATTAGGAGTTGTTGAGTTTATAAGACATATAGAATTAGATGTGATGTATTTAACCTCATGTGACATGTGGCCCTAACAGTGTAGACTTTAAGATGTGAAATTAACCCAGCTACCAAAATGGACTAAATATGATTATATTTTCAAGACGTTACTTTAGCACTTGTGAGAATAGCCATGGGATGGAAATTTTCTGTTTTGACCTGCTTTGTCCTGGTCTGGGGCTTGAGATCCACATCTTGGGTTCATTAACAATATAGGTTGCAGTACCAGTTTCATAACTGCATTTTAATGCATTGTGGAAGCAGCTCTGGAAGCATATCTGGAGTGACAATGATGAATACAGCGCGTGTACCTATACTACCCTTCATGGATCACTTCCTTGTCGTGGCGAAGGGGTTTGAGTAACTCAGAGAAGCTATGGGCTATGCCGTGCAGGGACACCCAAGACGGACAGGTCATAGTGGAGAATTCTGACTAAACGTGGTCCACCTGGAGCAGGAACTGGCAAGCCACTCCAGTATCTTTGCCAAGAAAAATCCATGGACAGAAACAAAAGGCTAAAAGATATGACGCTGGAAGATGAGCTACTCAGGTCGGAAGGCGTCCAACATGCTACTGAGGAAGAGCGGAGGACAAGTACAAGTAGCTCCAGAGCTAATGAAGTGGTTGGGCCAAAGCCGAAAGGACACTCAGCTGCGGACGCGGCTGGAAGTGAAAGGAAGGTCCGATGCTGCAAAGAAAAATACTGCATAGGAACCTGGAATGTGAGATCTATGAACCTTGGTAAGCAGGATGTGGTCAAACAGGAGATGGCAAGAATAAACATTGACATCCTGGGCGTCAGTGAACTAAAATGGACGGGAATGGGCGAATTCAATTCAGACGATTATCATATCTACTATTGTGGGCAAGAATCCCGTAGAAGAAATGGAGTAGCCCTCATAGTCAACAAAAGAGTGGGAAAAGCTGTACTGCGATACAATTTCAAAAATGATAGAATGATTTCAATACGAATCCAAGGCAGACCTTTCAACATCACAGTAACCCAAGTTTACGCACCAACCACCGATGCTGAAGAGGCTGAAATTGACCAATTCTATGAAGACTTACAACACCTTCTAGAACTGACACCAAAGAAGATGTTCTTCTCATTATAGGGGATTAGAATGCTAAAGTAGGGAGTCAAGAGATAAAAGGAACAACAGGTAAGTTTGGCCTTGGAGTTCAAAACGAAGCAGGGCAAAGGCTAATAGAGTTTTGTCAAGAGAACAAGCTGGTCATCACAAACACTCTTTTCCAACAACACAATTTATTTATTTATTTTATTAGATTTCTACCCCGCCCATCTAGACCAAAGGTCTACTCTGGGCGGCAAGAGGCGACTCTACAAATGGACATCACCAGATGCGCAATACTGAAATCAGATTGATTATGTTCTCTGCAGCCAAAGATGGAGAAGCCCTATACAGTCAGCAAAAACAAGACCTGGAGCTGATTGTGCCTCTGATCATCAGCTTCTTATAGCAAAACTCAAGCTTAAACTGAAGAAAGTAGGAAAAACCACTGGGCTAGTCAGGTATAATCTAAACCAAATCCTTTATGAATATACAGTGGAAGTGAAGAACAGATTTAAGGAACTCGATTTGGTGGACAGAGTGCCTGAAGAACTATGGATGGAGGCTCGTAACATTGTACAGGAGGCAGCAACAAAAACCATTCCAAAGAAAAGGAAATGCAAGAAAGCAAAGTGGCTGCCCAATGAGGCCTTACAAATAGCGGACAAGAGAAGGGAAACAAAATGCAAGGGAGATCGGGAAAGTTACAGAAAATTGAATGCTGACTTCCAAAGAATAGCAAGGAGAGACAAGAGGGCCTTCTTAAACGAACAGTGCAAAGATATAGAGGAAAAGAATAGAAAGGGAAAAACCAGAGATCTGTTCAAGAAAATTGGAGATATTAAAGGAACATTTTGTGCAAAGATGGACATGATAAAGGACAAAAATGGTAGGGACCTCACAGAAGCAGAAAACATCAAGAAGAGGTGGCAAGAATACACAGAGGAATTATACCAGAAAGATCGGGATGTCCCGGACAACCCAGATAGTGTGGTTGCTGGCCTTGAGCCAGACATCCTGGAGAGTGAAGTCAAGTGGGCCTTAGAAAGCACTGCTAACAAGGCCAGTGGAGGTGATGGCATTCCAGTTGGACTATTTAAAATCTTAAAATATTATGCTGTTAAGGTGCTACACTCAATATGCCAGCAAGTTTGGAAAACTCAGCAGTGGCCAGAGGATTGGAAAAGATCAGTCTACGTACATCCCAATCCCAAAGAAGGGCAATGCCAAAGAAGGCTCCAACTACCGTACAATTGCACTCATTTCACACGCTAGCAAGGTTATGCTCAAAATCCTAAAAGGTAGGCTTCAGCAGTATGCAGACCGAGAACTCCCAGAAGTACAAGCTGGATTTCGAAGGGGCAGAGGAACTAGAGACCAAATTGCTAACATGCGCTGGATTATGGAGAAAGCCAGAGAATTTCAGAAAAACATCTACTTCTGCTTCATTGACTACGCAAAAGCCTTTGACTGCGTGGACCACAGCAAACTATGGCAAATTCTTAAAGAAATGGGAGTGCCTGACCACCTTATCTGTCTCCTGAGAAATTTATATGGGGAACAGGAAGCAACAGTTAGAACTGGATATGGAACAACTGATTGGTTCAAAATTGGGAAAGGAGTACGACAAGGCTGTATATTGTCTCCCTGCTTATTTAACTTATATGCAGAATACATCATGCGAAAGGCAAGACTGAATGAATCCCAAGCCGGAATTAAGATTGCCGGAAGAAATATCAACAACCTCAGATATGCAGATGATACCACTCTGATGGCAGAAAGAGAGGAGGAATTAAATAACCTCTTAATGAGGGTGAAAGAGGAGAGCGCAAAAAATGGTCTGAAGCTCAACATCAAAAAAACTAAGATCATGGCCACTGGCCCCATCACCTCCTGGCAAATAGAAAGGGAAGATATAGAGGCAGTGGTAGATTTTACTTTCTTGGACTCCATGATCACTGCAGATAGTGACAGCAGCCACGAAATTAAAAGACACCTGCTTCTTGGGAGGAAAGCGATGACAAACCTAGACAGCATCTTAAAAAGCAGAGACATCACCTTGCTGACAAAGGTCCACATAGTCAAAGCTATGGTTTTTCCAGTAGTGATATATGGAAATGAGAGTTGGACCATAAAGAAGGCTGACCGCCAAAGAATTGATGCTTTTGAATTGTGGTGCTGGAGGAGACTCTTGAGAGTCCCCTGGACTGCAAGGAGATCAAACCTATCCATTTTGAAGGAAATCAACCCTGAGTGCTCACTGGAAGGACAGATCCTGAAGCTGAGGCTGCAATACTTTGGCCATCTCATGAGAAGAGAAGACTCCCTGGAAAAGACCCTGATGTTGGGAAAGTGTGAAGGCAAGAGGAGAAGGGGACGACAGAGGACGAGATGGTTGGACAGTGTCATCGAAGCGACCAACATGAATTTTGACCAAACTCCCGGAGGCAGTGGAAGACAGGAGGGCCTGGCGTGCTCTGGTCCATGGGGTCACGAAGAGTCGGACACAACTTAACGACTAAACAACAATAACCTATACTACACAATAAAGAGCAGGGATGTTGGCAAGTCTTTGGGTCAGAGTCCCAAGTCTGAGTCTGAGTCTTTGGCACCAAGCCCCAAGTCCCTAGTTTGAGTCCCTGTTAAAAACCAGCTTTTTACCCCAGAACTCGACTTGTGGGTTCCAAGTCACGAGTTGACTCCAAGTCACGGGGCCGGGGGGACAGAGTTGAGTCTGAGTCAAGCCACAGGTGTGACTTAAATCCAACTTGACAGCGAGTCCCGTGACTCGAGTCCCCATCCCTGGTTAACAGTAGTTTGTTTCCACCCTAACTGACATGGCTTTCATCCAATGAAATTCTGGGGTTTGTAGTTTGGTGAGATACTTAAAATTCACTGCTAGAGAGCTCTGAGAGCTGTAGTTCAGGGAGGTTCACAGAGCAGATGATTCTACCCACCTCACCAAACTAAAAATCCCAAGATTCCATAGGATGGAGCTGCTCCCATTAACGTGGTATCAAACAACTATAACCAGGCAGTGTAGATATGCTCATCTTCTTTCAAACTCAAGTCATTCCAATACCTACAGTGACTTAAAGTTCATATCTAAGCACAACCAATATCACTAATAAATGCTCTCCATTTTACACCCGGTGTTCTTCCATTTTGAACAAAGCCTTGCATTTCTAAATAAATACCCCAAATTGGATAAAATACCAGCCAGCAGTGATAGCTCCAGTAGTCATACTGTTACTAATGGCACCAGTGTTTACACCAACTTGGCATTAGAATGCCAAAAAGTAGGATCCTGCCAAACATGGGCCCGGTTGAGCTCTATTAATAACACAACATAAATAAAGTTTAATTAATGGCATATTTTGCAAAAGCAACATTTCATTACTGTTTGCTGGGAAGACAGAGGCATGGGCTGGAAACACTCATTCTAATTAATCCTGCAGGTGGGAGCGTTTGGTGCAAGGTCAGAGAATAATGGGCAAATGTGTGAATCAGCAGGATGCAGCAGCAGTGAGAATGATCATTTGAATAAAAGCAGTTGTGTTATTTCATTTCTCTCCCCCCACCCGCCCTCCCTTGGACTGTGGGCTGTTCAACGTTCTGGATGAATATAACACAATCAGTCTGTTCTCTGGGGTATATCCACTTCCTGCTGACTAAGGGCAACCTGCATCTTCTGCCATTTATTAAAATGAAGCATTCATATTAAAAATGCCAGGGGTTTGCATTGTTGGTGCTGTTTCCCAAAGATGACCAGTTCAACAGTAGCAATGACATAATATTAAAACCTGTTTTTGTTTCCAATAAACTGCCAGGTACTGGGTGTTGCAAAGCAATCACAAACAGATTGCTCTTATTTACTATGGGGATGCTTTAAAAGCTTGGGCGAGCACCCATGCCCTGCCATCACCTGTGGGAAAGATTTGAACAAGGAAATAGTAGGATTTCCCCTGACATCCATCTGTTTTTATTCCCATAAAAATGAATACAACATCTATACTTAGGCAGGCTGGTATCAAGTTACTATAGATCTCTGGACTGTTGAATAACAGCACCAATACATATAGCAGGAGATCTGAAGTGGAGAGCAGAGGCATTAGGCAGACAGATAACCTGAATGTTGCCTTTTCTAGATCTGTGTTTAGATTGGTGGTCACAGGTTCTCTCCTTTATGCCTCATTGCAAAGTTCATGACTTCACATCCATACAGGCAATTTTCAGAAAAAAAATATTTCTGAGACATTGAACTACTTTTCTCCTTTGTTTTGTCCTCTGTCACAAAAGTCATCCATATCCTTCTGCGATAGATATGTCCCATCCTTGATTCATGCAAAGAGGCTTGGATGCTTCTCTTTCAAACCTCTGTGTCTATAGAACGTCAAAAGAATTGAGAATGTGGATGGATAGGGGTTTCTGTTTCAGTTCTTCTTCTGGGCAGTGGTTCAGAAACCATGCCTGGTGTGCTGCCAGTAGTTCCATGTTTTGGAATAAGCGTATTGTGTTAGTGGTAGACCAAGTTAGGTGTCTTGGTAGAGAGAAAGAGGAGGTGCCTGCCTCCTTTAATGTGGGGTGTATTGTAGTGGATCTCTGATGCTTCAGTATGGTCTGGACATTTTGCTGCTAATAGCCGCACACTTTGCCTCATAGCCTTCACATGCCAGCTGTGTGTAAATGTGGAACAGTGATCAAGCTGTCATTGTATGGCTATTGAGACGTTAATGCAATGCAGCCAGGCAATCCCAATCTACAGCCAATTGAAATAAAGCGTGTAAGTCTTAAGAGAGCTTACTAAAATGTGCAGTAACTTTAAAAAATAACTCCACTGAGCTTTTCATTTGAATATGAGTACTAATCCCCTCCCACTTCCAGTGAGTCAAACTGAAGCATTCTGAAATCACATGGAAGAGACCTGTGTGCAGGAAAAAAAACACATTAAAATTAGCTATTGATTTCATTGCATTTAAAATTCCTGCTTCCTCATAACTCCATGGAAGCTAGAAACCCCAAAGAGCAAGTAGTAGTAATTTATTTATGCAGAATATATTTCCACTGCCTTTAAAGATGTTTATTTTTAAAAGCTCTTCTTGACATCTTTCACAAAAGAAAAATATGAAACAAAGCTGAATAAAACATACACTCCATTTAAAAAATAGAGGACCCAAGTATGCCTCACATTGAATGGTATTCCATAAGCATGGAGCCACTGCAGATAAGACTCTGTTTCTTGTGGCTACCAATCAACCTAATAAATGTTATCAATGAGTCAGAGAAGACAGCCAATCTTAGAGCATGGGTAGGTCCATACAAGCAAAGGTTTCCTTCAAATAACCTGTTCCCAATCAATTTAAAGCTTTAAAAATATTCATGAACACTTAGGGTTGAGCTGCTACAGAATCACTATTATTTGTTTTCATGGCCGAGCCTTATCAAGTTGTGTTCTCAATCTGAGCACATTCTAAAAACATTGTTTTCAGATCTTGATATTTGTGGGTATGGCATACCCCTGGAGAAACAAATTGCTATATAGACAGAAAGCTGAAAGTTATATATTTTTATTATTTGTATTCTATTTTACTTTTTTATGTATTTGTGATTACGTTTTTATTGTACTCCACTTTGGTTTTAAAAATGCTAAGTGCTATATAGGTTTGCTAAATAAACTTGAATAGAATCCTGCTTGCAACTGGGCAACAGAACAGCTCAGCAGGCTGACGGCAAGGTGGTATGTTGGTATGCATCATTGTGTTCACAACTGTGGGACTTTCTGCTTGCACAAGAAGTTCATGAATTCCCCCTTGCATAAAATCTGGGAAGCAGACAACTGTGAGTGATATGGAGTGTTTACATGTGCAGTAAGTAAGTAAGAACGGCTGGCTGGATAGCTCAGCAAGTTGGAGTACCTGGCAGGGGGTTGAGAGTTTGAATCCTGACTGTGACTCTTAGGAGAAAAGCCAGCCTGTATGGCCTCGGGCAAGCCACGCAGTCTTAGAGCATCCCCAGAAGAAGGGAATGATAAACCATTTCTGGGTACTTTTATATCTTGCAAACCCTTGATAGCACATACTTATTAAGGAATTCTGCATCAGCTGAAACTTTTGACTTCCTCAAAGCCCTATAAAATTATATGTAAAATACATACATTTATACATTAACTTATCCTTGAAAGTATCTGGACTGTATAAATATCATATATATTGGTACATTTGAAACTGTACTGGCTGTGACACAACAGTGAAGGAAAATAATTGCCTAATGTGCCATACATGGAAAGTTTCCATAGCTGGTCGGTGTCATGCTTACAAATCAAGAGCACATGGCAGGGGCCCTTTTCTTAAAACAGAGGTGGGCAATGTATGGCCTGTGAACCACCTGCACCCTGCAGTACCCCCAGGATGGCCCTATATCCTGCAGACCACAAAGCCCAAGGGGGGGGGGAAACACATTTTGCCCCCAAATTGCAAATTGCACCCCTCAATATTCCGGAGCGGACATGGTATGTCAAGTAAACATATCCCCCTTGCCCCAGGTCTTAGAGAGAAGGGCTTTTAAAACTGCTCCTAACTGGCCAATCATTTCCTTTTTCTGAAAAAAAAATTCTGTTGAGACCTAAAGCAGGAAGGATCAAAAAGCTGGAGGATGAAAAACTGTAGCCACATGGGAGATTTTCAGTCTGGGGGTAAAACCTGGGAGGAGGGCTTAAGCATGTGTGCAGCTTTCAAGAATGACAGGGGAAGCAACAATCGCTCTCAGATGCTGAGATGTTGCCAGGCCCATACAGTTGTTATATTTCTGCTGGTCACATGGAAGCAGTCTGGAATAAATCAATCTGGCTACACTTCCAGTGAGGTTCTTCCTGTATCAATGTGGTTGAGCTCTGGCTGGCTTCCCTAGCAGTGGCAGCTATGTATATGGGATGGAAGAAGAGACCAGGTATACGAGTATAAGCATCAGCCATTGCAAGGGTACAATAAACAGGGGTGGTCTATGATTTTTTTTGATGCCTGAAGAACGGACAACTTGGTGTTGACACCTGTTCTGTACACAGAATATTGGTTACAGGATACTGTAGTCCACTACATCTAGGGGGGAGCTAGTTTAGGGAGACTTTGGATCATGTGGCACATAGCCACGTCCTCCAACAAATGGGAATTATTGTCACACTCAGGGCAGACTGGGAGGGGGCTCCTCCACCCTAGCATCTGCCACCTGGAAGAGGTGCCTCGTTCTGCTTAACAGCCAGGGCAGCCATTAAGTCCTGATCATTGTAGACACAAATGTCGGCTCCTTCCAGAAATGAAACACACAGACCCAGTTGTTTCCTTGTTATAGCTGAAGAACAATCGTTGAAACAACAAACATGTAGACGAGAGGGAGGGGGAATTGTAACAAAGCACTCCAAGTACCATTTAAAAGCTTGATAAATTATTAGGCATGTTTATCCAGGTTTTTTCCCTTCTTTCTGGTCTGCTTCAACACATTTCGTGTTGGCACCACTTCCCACAATCTTTATATTCCTCCTACACATGGCTTTCCATCCCCGTGTGTTCTTTGTTCTCGTTAATTCACTGTGATGTGTGCTATGCCCATGCTGGCTTAGGCACTGCAGGTGAGGACCAGTCTAGGCATGTCATCAGGGTACAAAGGATTAATCCTCTCTTCCCAACCTCCATGGCTCACAAAAATCCTCACCCTACTGCATCCTTGCCTAGAGCCGAAAAGTAACATGCTACAAGTAATGATGTTAGCTGTAAGACATGACTTTGGGGGATAATGACAGCATGATGCCATTCTTTGTACAAAATAGCATGACAACCGGCAACAACATTACATTTTTGTCTTGTACATAATGAGTCATATTTACCCATTACTTCTTGTTGTTACTTTGGTGGGCAAAATACATCTGGGGGAATCTTAGATAATTTTCTGACTTTTAAAGATCCCCCCCCCCAAAAAAAAATGTAATGTAAACATGTAGAGCAATTGAACAGCCGACATATTGGACTAATCTGTTTAACGTGAATGGTAACAAGTCACTTTTTTAGGCTTTAATGAGGTGAATAAGAAATGACTTTTTAAAAGGAAATTTACAAGCTCTGACCTTGCTACTCAAATGGCTGCTTTTAACATCTGCTTTTTTGAAAAAAACCACAAGAGACTTGATCACAGATCTCCCTAATATCATATCTAGTTTGGGTACACATGTGATCACAATGCTTGTGTGCTCATCAATTGATTAAAGCCATTGCCCTAAGTTCAGGGTCAGGCAGATGACATTGGGGAAAGACGCTCTGACAGGTAATGTAGTCCCAAACCATGAAGGGCTTTATACGTGAGTGTCAGAACCTTGAACCTGATCCAGGACACAACAGGTAACCAGTGGCAGCTGGCCAGCACTGGCATGATATGATTAAATTTGCTCACACCAACCACCAGTTTGGTTGCTGTATTCTGGACCCACTGTAGTCTCTAGGTCAGTCTCAAGGGAAGCCCCACATAGAGAGCATTGCAGTCATTGATCCAGGAGATGACAACCAATGTCCTTCTGCCCTGCTTCCATAAAGCTCACACAAACGTGGTGCTACTTTCTTCTGCAGATGGGGGTGACAACAGGACATGGGTGTAAGATCACTCTTTGGCCTGTGAATCTTATCTGTTGGTTGGATGTACTCTTGTAACAATTTAATGGGGGGGCATGAAACTTTAATATGAAGTTAAACATCACAAGCAGTATTTACTCTCATCCTTCACTAACAAAACCACTAGTAAATTACATGGATGTCATTTTCGGTTTCATTGTTGGGGGCATCTCCTGGTCTGAGGTCCTCTCAGAATCCTCCCGCCATTGGAAAGCTGACAGGAGAGAGTTTTTGCTGATTTTCCCCTCCACCGTTTACCTCTCCCATTGTTCCTGAAGGCCTCTCAACCATTTCAAGCATATTTTTGGAAGGCATGTTACGTTACGTTACATTACATGTGTCATCAAGTTGCATCCAACTGATGCTGCTGCTCATAGAGTTTTCAAGGCATGTGAGATATTTAAAGAGGTAGTTTTACTATTATGCCCCCCCATGTGTTCCGACGGCTGAGTGGAGATTTGAATCTATGTCTTCTGAGTCCTAGTCCTTCACTCTATCCACTACACCACACTCAGCTCCAAAAAGATGTGGCATGAAAACTGGTGAACATTACTTCCACAGAGGATGTCGGTGGAAATTGCCAACTAGTGCAGGAGCTCGTCCAACAAATGCAGGACCCAAAACATACGGATGATAGAATGAGTAAAAGTCCTATTTTTTAATATTAAAAATTAGTCTGTGTTCTTTTGACCTTAATCTCTACAGAATGGATAAAGCACAGTTCATTTTTATTGCTCTGTACATATGAAGGTCTATATGGAGAATGGCAAATTTCAACAGGACATTCAGGCGGAATTCTAATGTCCCATTCCATCTGCAGCCCAAGAATGTAACGTATTAACTAGTCTGCACTGACTTCAGTTTGACCTTTTGAATGCATTTTCGCTGACTTCCAAGAGTCAGAGGAACTGTGTGTACGGGATTCAGTTTTATAATAATTCCATTTTAGGGGGAAATCTTGTGGTAAAGTTGAATTTCAGCAAGTGGTTGTAGATGCTGGGATGTGCTTGTTGCTTATTTTGAAGCAATTTCTGAAAAAGAGATAGATGACAATAGAAAGTGATCCATGAGTGCCGTGAGTTTTGGTGCGTGTATATGTGTTTGCGCTATCCTCAGCTTCCTCTAATTTTTTCAACTCGAGAAATGTCCAGGTCCCATTTAAATCCCAGAGCATTTCCATCTGTCTTCATGAAAAGCACTCAGAGGAAAGAATCACTCAGGGTCAGAAAGAGGTACAAGTGTGGCACAAAAGCAAGGATGTATAGAAACAGAAGAGCCTTCAGTCTAAAAGCTCTTCTGCAGGCAGGCGATGGATGCAGTTCACATGTAGGCAAAGACAACAAAGGAATCTCGAGAAAGCCGAGCGTTTGGCACGGGAGGAATGTGTGTGCACAAAGCATGGCTCTCTGTTTCTCCCTGTGAAGTGGCTCCTGAATTCAGAAGAAACGATTGTGTAATTCCCCTCCCCTCCCTGAAACCTCATTCTTAAGAAATGTGGGAACATTAAAACATTGTATAATCTTTGATAACACTATTTTTGTCTCCTCTCTTTTTCCTCTTTGCTTTTCTACTGTGGATGGGAGAAATGGCACAGGGAAGCAGAAAGGGGTGGAAGGTCTTAGATTGTGTTTAAGGAACTGCAATTTCCCTCATGAGAGATGGTCCCCTGAATGCCCTCTTCACCTAGCTACAGCATACAGAATATTACTTCCTCAGTCTGCTTCAGGACCCATCAGAGTCAGAGGCAATGTTGTCTGGCTAGTCAGCATAGCCAATAGGGAGGAATTATAGAAGCTGGAGTCCCGCAAACATATGGAAGACCACAGTTGCCTACCTCTGTAGTACAATATCCAGTTGTACTACAATATCCATACCCAGGCATCACATGTAAATGCACCCAGACAAAGACATATATACTCTTAGGAGTAGTCCTATATTTACTGCCAAACTTCATATACCCAGTTTTCTTCTTCTCCTTTTCTTACCCAACATTCTGCTGATCCAGTTCTGTGGTTCTGTTGCTTTTGTCCCAGATTCTGTCATATAGACTTCTTGTGCCCAAAGCTTATCTGCATGTGGGCTAATGAGACAACACTATTAAGCTGTGCTGTTGCCAAGGATCAAACAACCCTTAGATGTATGCATCTCAGAATGAGTGTGACTTCATAGATGTATCCAACAGGAGTAGATGGAAAAGCAATGGGCCTCTGAGTGGGGAGCAACAGCAGGAGGGGGCTATTGGCCCTACCATCAGACAGTATGAGGACATCATCCCAGGCCACAGATTTTGATTGACATAAAAATACAGCAAATAGTTAGTTTTGTTAGTTTTGTTATATGTCCTCAAGTCACATCTGATGTATAGCAACTCAACTAGGGTTTTCAACATGTGCAAGATATTTAAGGAGTGGTTTCATTAGTGCCACTCCGCAGTGTGTATCTCTGGCTAAGTGGGATTTGAACACAGGTCTCTTGAATCCTAGTCTGTCACTCTATCCACTACACCATGCTGGGTACCAAATAGCTAATTCACAATGGTTACATTTTTACCATCAGAGATGAGGAAGGGGCGCATATGAGATATTCCATCTTATGTATCAAAATAACTTGAGTTACTCTGGATGCTATGCACCATGGTGCAGAGGTGCAATGTGGACTCAAATGTTTTGAACCCTGGCCATTGCTTTCATGTCTTGCAAAAAGATTAGCAGTGGGAGATTAGGTCAGAGACTCCTAACTGAGCATGACTCTTTTTCAGCCACGCTTCGCTACCATCCACTTCTCTTACCATCCTTCCATAGATGTTCCTGCCATTTTTGTAAGCATCTCACCAAGAATGGGGAAGGTCATGTTTCTGTGTGTGTATTCCCATAAATTATCTACATAAACCGTTGCAAGCCACCATTTGTTTAGTAATAATGTGGATTCTCTGTTCTCTCTCCCCACTCTTCTTTCCTTGTATTTCTGGCATGGCATCCCCTGTTGTTTGGATCTCCCTTTTTCTCTTTGCTTAGCCATCATGCTGAATAGAAGGGTGTCCCATTATGTGCTTTCTGCAGCCTAAATATTTGCAACCTCAAAATAATTAATTAAACATTGTAGGTGACCAGACATTACCAAATGTTTTACTTAAAGATGTAAGAGCAGCAGTACACGCTTGCACTGGGTTTGAATGGATAGTCTTTCACTTCCCAGGACAGATACTGGCAACAGCTTTTGAAGGAACTACAGAAACTCTTATAACTTGAATCTGTATCCCTATAGCCTTGTCCAGGAGATGCACACCTGTACTCAGATTAAGCTGGAGCCATCAGGAATTAGCCATGGTATGCAGAAGGCATGACTGTTTTGACAGAGGAGAGGAAATAACCAGGTAGACTGGAATTATGATACTAGATACATACAGTATGTCACAGAAGTGAGTACACCCCCTCACATTTCATAAATATTTTAGTATATCTTTTCATGTGACAACACTGAAGAAATGACACTTGGCTACAATGTAAAGCAGTGAGTATACAGCTTGTATAACAGTGTTAATGTGCTGTCCCCTCAAAATAACACAACACACAGCCATTAATGTCTAAACCGCTGGCAACAAAAGTGAGTACACCCCTAAGTGACAATGTCCAAATTGGGCCCAAGTAGCCGTTTCCCCTCCCTGGTGTCATGAGACCTGTTAGTGTCACAAGTCTCAGGTGTGAAGGGGGAGCACATGTTATCGCTCCCACTCTCTCAGCCTGGTCACTGGAAGTTCCACATGGCACCTCATGGTAATGAACCATCTGAGGATCTGAAAAAATGAATTGTTGCTCTACATAAAGATGGCCTAGGCTATAAGAAGATCATGAGAGTCTGGAACAGAACACACCCACCAGAATATTGAGACAGGACATAATAGGAAACCAAATGCCCCCCTCCCATGCTTTGTTGTAGTAGTAGTTGTTAAAAAATGGTGCGAAATAACTTTTTTGTATGGTGATTTACTGATAAACATACACATTTGTCATGTGCTCTCCTCCTGCACAAAAATCTTAATACCCTTTACAAAGCTGAACTTTAACAATCCCCAGTCTGCTCTCCCGCAAGGTCAAGAAGCTGTAAAAGGCAAAGAAGCCCTGCTGGAGACAGGATTGTAACCCCACGTATAGTCCTCTTTCCATTCCTTATATGAAGCATGTGCACACACACATCCTTGCTATATGTGGAAGCAGGTGTATCAGGGCAAGTTCTAGGGAAGAACCTTATTGTCATATTGGAGGTTATACTTCTTAGAAGATTTTGAAAGGAGAGGGCACTGAAACATGGCAATGTGAAATAATATGACGGCAGTCTGGATGTGAATTTGTATTTCAGCCCTTCAGCTACATACATGGGTCTGAGGAAATTCAATTGTACACAACCAGTGTGCTGTATCATTCATCTGGATTTTGGACACACTCCAGAGATACAGACCAGGAAACAAATAAATTGCAAGAGCAACCTCAATCCAAAGTAAAGCAGATAAGCCTAGCTACTTGCAGTGGAATGACCATCTTGTTTTCTTGTTCTAGTTCACTTTAAATATATTCTCATCTCATTTGCAAATTATTCCTATTTTTAAAAAACTAACAATCTGAGGGACTTGCTCCCCTTGGTATGTCACATTAAGTATCCAAAGCTGAGATGAAGAGCTGTTGATTAAAGGCTTTTGCCCACAACATCCCAGCTCATGTGTATGCCTTGCGGCCTCAACCCTTCTTCAAACAGCCCACCTGCAGCCACATCTGATAATTCCTCCCTTATTATTCACTGACAGGGCCTACTAAGTTTCCACAGCTTCAGTCTGTGCAGCCTCTGTGTCCCTCACACTGCTGAGCATCAGAAATCCCTTTCTGCTATCCATCCTTCTCCGGAGACGGGGAAAGCATGACTGCCTGTGGGATCTTAGGAGCGGTAGTACAAAGTCAAACATTATTCATCTCAGCCCTTTGCTGTTATTCATACAGATGGCTCAGTTGCCAGCAATCTCTGTTATTTGTAGGGTCTCTCCATAACTTTCTCTAAGGCAACCACTTTTGCATCACCACCAACAAGGAAATGTGCCACTGTAATAAAGGACACCATTTTGCACAAATTTGACATATGCCAAATTTACACCATTGACAATCATGTAGAGTAGGGTTTCCCAACCTTAGGTAGCCCAAGTGTTCTTGGACTGCCGCTCCCAGAAACCCCAGCCATCACAGCTGGTGGTGAAGGCTTCTGGGAGTTGCAGTCCAGGAACACCTGGGTGACCTAAGGTTGGGAACCACTGATGTAGAGCAACCTCCATGCCCTCCAATTTAGCTGAGGAACTTGGAGCTGGATGTCCCCTTTGTAAAATGCTGGAGAGAACATTGCTTGGACTTGGCTATGAAACAGAAAGTAGCATTTTAACAGAGTGAGAAGCAAGCAGAAAATATTTCTGTATTTTGCCCACATTCTTGGAACTGTTAGGATAACATAGATATACGAAAGCTATTCTATGGCAGTCAGCATCCCTAGTCACCCCTTTCCTTTCTGTTATCCACTCCCCACCTAGCATCATCATCTTCATCCTTTGTACAGCTGTGAAAATGTGTGTTTGGACTACAATTCCCAGAATTTCCCAAGGTCCTCTGCAGCCTCTTGCATCAACACCACAAACGTTGGCTTGCCCAGCCCCAGGGAGGTCTGCTATCCCTGAAGCACAGCCATGCTGAAGCTACCTTCTGGTTCCTCCCTTGAAGAAGCAAAAGGTGGGGGCAGAGCAGGAGGGGTCACCACCTCCAAAGCAGGATGAGCAGGGGGCACCACTGGGTCCTGACACTGCCATCCTGCTGGTGGTGGCAGCACTCTGACCGTCTGCCAGCCCCCTCCTGGCAGCCCCCTACTTTGCTGCTCTACTCCCATGGCCAAGTAGAGCAGCAAAAATTGGCCTTGTAGAATCTTGGCACGTACAGCACACAGAGTCCTCCTTTTCCTAGCACCAGCAGTACCATCACGACCACGTTGGCTGCCATTCATCTCTCTCTAAGCGTATCTGACCAATATAGTTTTTTAAAAGCCCAAATTATGGATAGATTACACCCACTGCTACAATGAACATACCCACCACCAAGCTTCTAGTCTTGCAACACAGTCATAGCAGCTGGCTTAGCCTAGCGAGCCAACCACCCAGCTGGCAGCAGCCATCTACTTAGTCAAGCATGACTGTTAAGTGCCCACCCAGACTGTCCGCAGAGGAGTGTGTGTGTTGAGTATCCCAAGCCAAGAAGATTAAACAATAACCATACAGGTAGGCCATTGGCTTACCCTCATCTACTTAGACATGGAATTGCCTGCCTGTCACTTACCCACCCAGACTAACTGGGGGGGGGGGGGAAGGTAGGTGGGATTAGGAATTCTAAATCAGGGAGATTTCCACCCCCTGGCCCACATACCTCCACAGAAGCACACAAAACAGCTGCACCCACACACAAAAACACCACACACCCTCAAAATATAGAACCTTGACAGAATGAATACACAGTAAACCAAACAACAATTTTTAAAAAATCACACACACACACACACACGCACACACACACACATCTCTGTTCCCAAAACCAAGAACAGCAAGCAAGCAAGGAGAGACAAAAATACAGTCAAAGCCCCCTACCTCCATCAACACTTCTAGAATGTAAGGAGATTTCTCTCCTTCCTAGCACTTGATGCTTTCTCTTCTCAGGTTCAGCAGGCAGGCCAGGCATGGAGCAGCAAAAATAATCAAAAGTAATGGGAGGGGATCTCTTCTCCCCCATCAACAAAAAGGGGTAAAAAGGAAAGGATTCAAGATGAAGGCAAAGAGGCTGGCAGCAATCGAAAATGGAGGATGCTAGCAAGAGCTGAGCATAGGAATCCCAGAAAGAACAACTGAAGCAGAAGAGCAGCCCTCATTGGTTTCCAGACCCTTTTACAAGTTCAGAATTCCTGTCTCTTGGATATTCTGATTGGTTGCTAACAGCCTTTGAGATACTGCTTGAGGAAACATTTATCTGGCAATTTGACAGAGGAAGGGTGAAAGAAAGGTTACACAATACAGGAAAATTATATATATATATATAAAAACCCTACAAAACTTCCATGAAACCCCTCTGTCATTAATAGGAAGTATTTGTGTTGTAGAGGCTCTGTTTTGTTAATTGACGAAAGAACACAAAAATGAAAAACAAGAGTCTCTTCTGTTTTTTTTAGTTTTTTGTTAAAACATGAAAAGCCCATTCCTAATTATGACTAATGATTGGATTGTGGCCATTGTTATCATGTTCTTCCTTTTGTCATTACCATGCAAGAAAAACAAAACAGGCAGAACTGGACTAAGAGGCCAGTTTTCCACCACTGCTTTCAACAAACCTCAGCAAGTAGACCTCCATCTTTGCCGCTCAAGCAGAATGTCCACTCCACACAATGGTCCCTCGCCAGTCTCCCAAAGAAGCATGGGACGGCTCCTGATTGCTTAATTTTAATGCAAATACCCTTGCATTTTTATTGAGCAGTACCTGAAAAACTACAGGTGAAAGCCAACATTATAAACAAAACCATCTAATGGAAACAGGGTGGTGTTCCTTTATCTGAACACATCATTTGACAAAAATACATTGAAGGTTTCTTTAATTAGACTAATAACAACGTGATTATACTTTATAGGGTTTGGAAAGAGGAAGTCATATCCACTTTGTCTGAAAAGAGAGACTCCGGGATCTACATTATTCACAGTTGATTAGACTAAGAAAAGCATTTCTTAGAGACATTTCTCAGTGCGACATATTGCGCGAACTGTATTCTACTGCCAGACTCCAAATGGCAATTAACAGTCTTAAGCTGCATATAAAGCCCAATATGAACCACATTTACAAGAGAATTGCGTGTGAATCAAATTATGCTATCTTGAGTTTGAAGAATTTAGAAATAATTGCCAATAAGTATTCATGTATAGGCCCAATTTTTTAAAAAAACAAGCTATTGTAATTACTACTAGTGTCAGGAGTGCGTGTGGCTGATTTTATGAGATCTGATGCATTCAGAGAAGCTGACTGAACATTTGCTGGTTTACTTTTGGGAGAAGAGAGTTTTTAATTTTATAGCTTTTTATCCAGCCATGTATAATGTGTGTGTGTGTGTGTGAAATTGCAAAGTCTAATATTTAATACTTTTAACATTAGAAATGGTGTATGAAACAGCATTGTGTTCCAAAATGTTTGGAATGAATGAAAACTTATATTCATACGAATGGGTATGGATTTTTATTACTGGGCATGAATGGTTGAATGATGGATTCTGGCATAACTAGAAAGGGAGGAATCTCCCTTCCCTGCAGCCTGGCCATGTGCCCCAAAATTTGGCTTCAGAGGACAGGAAAACTTCCACAGTCTTTTATTTTATTGTACCCTAGAGAAAAGATGTCCATGGAAATAACTCTGGGGTGGAAGCAAAGTCTATTAAAAATGGTTATGGATCATTGACCTGACTGTAGTTTTTACCTGTGCACATTTAAAGAAATACCAAGTTTAGGATTCAGGGTGTGTGTGTCCTTACACCCCCTCAGACACCCATGGCTTTGAGGCTGCATTGAGAAATAAGGGGAAGCAAGTTCTGTCAATTTTTATTATTATTATTATTTTGCAAACTTGCATGCTGCCTTTAGTAGGTTTGGCAGGGAAGGACATTTCTGGGCTGAGGCCACTGTCAATCTATCCAGTCCAACCAATAGTTCCCTTCTGCCTCTGAATTTAAAGAGAACCCTGCCTCTCTGCTCTCTGTCTTTTTCCCTCTCCTGAATCTGTTGAAGTCAGTGAGTTTGTTGAGGCCTGTTGTGAAACCAGTCATGTTTGTCAGTTTGCTATTTGATCTGTAAGTAATTTGATCTCTAATTATACCTTTTATTCTTTCTCTTACTAATGTCTCAGAGTGAGTTATGGAGACTGTAAGTGCCAATTAATGAGAAAAAAAGGGTAGACTAATCTAGGGAACTTGAAGCTATTCTGCTGTGTGAATCCCTGCATTTCTGTTGTTCAGTTAGATGCATTTAACCAAAATTCAAAACTCTGCAACAAGGCCAGCTCCGGATTTAGCTCTACATTTCCATTATATTTCTATGGCAACCAATATAATTATTTTTTTGCTAAATATTGTGTTGTGCCGGGTGTATGAACTTTATTAGTTATAATGTGATCTCAGAATTTAATCAGTGTTATATGTATGTTTTCAGTGTTAGGTGTATGTTATATTTTGTGTTAGTTTTCAGTGTTAGGTGTATGTTATATTTTGTTTCTAATAATAATAAGGGCATAGTAAGTAAGAGTTGGATCAAGCAACTTTTACTGTTACTCATTCTTCAGCCATTGTCAAATAAATCTCATTAATAAGAGATGTTTGTTTACATATTTGTGTGCTCATATACATAAGGCACAGAAGCTTTAAAATAATTTTTACAGTATAATCTTGTGCATTTTTACAGCGGAGCAAGTTCCACTACCTAAATCATACTACTTTCAAGGGGTTTACCCCTGAGTAAGTTCTTAAGCTTGAAGCTTGGGTATCATTATAACATTTGTCATTATGTACATGATTAAGCTTGAATCCTTCAGACATTTGGGGCTTGCTCTGCCATTAGGCAAAATTAAGTAGCTTTTTCAGGCAGCAGATCTAGGGTATTATAATAGAAAAGCGAAATATTCTCAGTCATTGTTGTATTTTCATCGGTAAAGGTGGCTTCATATGTCAAAACAACTTGGCCGGCTTTGGGTCAATGATCATCATTTGTTGCTCTGCTTTAGGCAGCAAAAGCCTTTGACTGGTCCTACAGCTATGGTACCAGTAAGCAATGTGTATGTATGGAATTATTTGCTGGTATGTTGTTTTAGGACCACAGCTATCTAAAAACAGAACGAATTAAGTCTTGGAGGCATGATTTGCTTCTCTTTTAAATAAGAACCATAAGAACCTTAGGAAATATTGCATTCTGCTTTTGAAATATCATTGCTCCTTCCTCTTCTAGATCCAGATATTGCCTGCTAAAAAGACACTAGCTGAAATCCCATTGCTTAGTATAGTAAGTCAGGACTAGAGTAAGCCCATTTGAATCAATAGAACTTACAGAAGACGTGATTCCCCAAATCCCCACTGATTCAGTGAGCCTATTCTAGTGCAACTTACTGTACTAAGCAACACGATTTCAGTCAATATGTGTGCCCTTAGTAATTGTTAACACGTCTCTCATCCCCACTCCCTGAAGTAGCATGTTTATCTTTTAGATATACCGCTTCTAATACTTTCAAAATGTCAGTCCCTCCATGAGCGTACTACACAATGTCTGCAAACATTTGGATTTCTAGAAAAGCACCTTAGCAATTTTTCTCCTGGCATGAGATAAATTAACATTTTTATTGTTTCATTGTACGGTGAAAAGAGATCTTGGTGTACAAAGTAAGGTTCAAGATGCCTGAAATAGATGGATGGAATTGTAGTTTTAAAAAATACATCTCTAAAGAAAGAAAAAAACGAGGCGAAATAGACATGTCAGTATTTGAAATTTTGGGTGCATAAGTTGCTAACAATGATGGGGCGGGGGAATGCAGAAAAAAGTTGCCCAGAATCTGAAAGTTTGTTTAAAAGTACAGCGTGGAATGATAGTTTATCGTCATTTCAAAACAATTGGCCGCTTTCCTGCATGCCTGAGAACAAGGTCATTGTATAATAACTCTGTTTTGAAGAATTTCATTCATGCCTGCCAGTTTGGCATGGAAGTAAGCAAAGCCTGAATTGAAAATATGATGTAATGAGTAGAATTGTTTCTGTTGTAATATGAAAATATGAAAATCTAATCTTGTAATGGTTTAATGTCCTAGACTCTTAATGCAATTAGAGTTTGTTGGTCTAGGGGGGCTTATAGACCGCTATTACTCTAGATCCTGCAAAGACTGATAGTTATAACAATGAAGTAAATGTAATAATGGCAGCTAGCCAGATTTTAAGTTACAGGTCCCTGGATCCATAAAGACTGTGGCAAATGTTTTGCTGGACCTCCAGGACCTTAGAATTTGCAAATTCTGAAGACAATGTTGTTTGCAGATTGGAGGAAAATGAAAACAATTTAAGGATTATTAATGTCGGGAGATAGGAGACACACACACTCAAGGCATTCAACTCATGGCTCCATGCTATGCCACACACACCAGATATTAACAACAATCATGTAGCAGCGCAGCAGAAAGATTCGTTTCTAGAAGCCAGCCATAACAAATATCATGGATTTTTCTCTATAGATTTTAACTGGCAAATGGCTAGGTGAGCATTTAGAAAATGAATTATTTTTCTATGTGTATTCTTAATGCTTAGAGACTAAGAAAGTTTTTTTTAAAATAGATTTTTAAGCTTAACAAATTTAATATTTCAAGAAATGTATTCTTGGTCTTTTGTTTTTAAGTGTGCCTTTTAGGCTATGATAATAATAATCATGTGCCATCAAGTCAATTCTGACTTATGGTGATCCTTTTCAAGGTTTTCCAGGTAGAGAGTACTCGGAAGTGGTTTAGTATTCCTTTCTTCTGAGAGCATCTTTGGACTGTGCAGCTTGCCGAAGGCCATACAGACTGATTCTATTCACTGGAGGCAGTGGGGAATTAAACTCCCAACCTCTGGCTCTGCAACCAGATACCTAAACCACTGAGTAATCCAGCCAGCCTTTAGGCGATAAGCTCTTGCATCTTTAGAATGTAACTTAAAACACTCTTTTTGGTACTTTATCGTGGCTTAGCTCCTGCATTTTGGATTGAATTCTGACTAGAGATGGGCACGAACTAGGAAAATGGTGATTCATGATGGTTCGTGATTTGTCACTATTCACAAACTTTCACGAACTTTCTGACAAAGTTAACTGTCTCTGTGGTTCATGCAATTTGGGGATTTTGAGGAGCAATAAAACAGCCCCCACAAATGTTAGAGATACCAAACTTACAGCAAATCTTCAACTGACTCTCCTTCCCATCCCCTCCAAGTATGGTAAAGATTGGACTTGGAACACCCATGTTATACCCCCCCAAAAACAGGTTTCTCCAGGAAAGTTCTCTTTAGGAGCTGGCTAGAGAGCATTTTCCTAGGAGGACCTGCCTTAGACGGTGAGGAGGAGAGTCAGCCCAAGAGTCAGCCCCAGTTTGGCAAAGATTGGACTTGGGATGCCTGAGTTATAGCCCACATACAAATCACCAACGCTGATGATATTTGGTGTCTTGTTTTGTTCTGGACAGAACTGTTTCCCTGGAGCACCACAAAATGAACCACAAAACAACTGGATTCATGGGGCGATTCATGGTTCATTTCATGCCCATCTGACATTCTGACTTAAGTATTTGCTTGCAACCTAAGTCTAGTTTTCATATATTTTTAAGTATTTGTGTCTAAAGTTTTCTTCGAAAAAGTCTTGTGTGCAAGACTTTTGTATTCTAGAACCCCAAGTATTTTGTGCAGATGGAACATAGAAGCAATGTGAATAAATAAAACTTGTAGAATTAGAGAAGCTGATGTTGTCTGGAATTATTGCAACAATGAAAAGACTTATATCTTGATACCCAGATGAATGTTGATATGATTGTGATGAATGTTGATATGATTTTTAATGATTGTTTGGTTTCATTCTGGAGTTAACTATTGGGATAAATGCTAGCTGTGCCAAACACAGGCTTCTGATTTTTCATAGGAGGTTTATAAAATTCTGTAGGACTCCTAGGGAGGGTCAAGCATTAGTTTATCTAACCTGACAGACAAATGTTCTAAACTTACCTCCATCATGATCTTATTTTGCAGGGAGAGAAGTTCAAATATTAGCCCATAAAGTGCAAAGTATAGTTATTTTAATAGTTGGTGGACCATGGTGAGTTTAATTAAAAGACAACTAATGTATGAAATATGGTATGACAATAACCAGACTAAATGGAGAAGTGGTTTACTGCAGCTCCAAAATTAGGGACACTAATTATGATCTGGTCTCAGTAATCCTAATACAGACTGTAGCACACCTGCTTTCAGAGTAGCAAAAAGAAGCATCTAAAAAAATTAACTATCTTATCCGGTGCATGATAATTCGTTTGAACAGGATTTATGTTTTGTTTTATACAATTTCAAGCATATGCCCCCCCCTCCCCCTTTGACTGCTTTTCTTGTACCATATGCTCTTTTTTCTCGGAGTTGTAATCTGAAAGAGCAACTTTATCAAGGTCTGATCCCATCACCCTGCAGGTTTATGAAATGCAAATATTATCATAGGCTCTATTGGGCTAGATAGCCCAGGTTTGTGTGACAGTTCTTCAGGATACCAGCCACAGAGGGCTATCCTGTTCAATTGCTCCATGATCATCGTCATCTTATTTTTTTAAACTGGCCATTGAAGGTGCTGGCCATTGAAACTGGAATTCCTGCATGCAAAGTATGCGTCCTACACCAAGCCATGGCCCTTTTCACATTGCAATATTTTATTTCTCTTTGACAAGTCCCCTTCTCCAGAAAATAAGTAGAGGGACCTAGATAGTATCCAAACAGGGTTGTACCCAGTGGCAGCAGGTTTGCCTGAACAACAAGCAAAGCACCTGTCTTTAAGTGAGCGCATCCCCTTGGGCTACTAAAGTCTCTCATCCTTCCAGAAAAACCTTGGGCTTGGGAACCCTAGATACATGATTTATTTCATTTATTTCTTACATTTTAAGCCTGCTTTTTCTCATTTGAAACAAAAGCAGCTGAAATACATCACTGAAAACAAATAAAATTGAATCCACTGAAATATCACAATGTGATCCAAGTACAGAATAGAAGATGGCAATGAAGAGGAGCACTTGGCGTTAAGGAGATAGATGGCCCCTGGGCTTCATGTGGCTTCCCCACAGCCTTTCCTGTGGTTCTCCAAAATAGGGATGCAGATCTCAGAACCTTTTACTCTTGGACAGCACCAGAAAAGGGGGGGGGGGGTGGAAACACACTTTTCTTCTCAAAATGAGATTTCGGTGTAGATTTTTCTTCTCTTTTCAAGACATCTCACAGGAACTCCCATGGGTTTCTTGGAAGTTTCATGGACATTTCTTTTTTTCCTGAAGGAAATGCCAAGCTACACAGGACCATTACAATTTCTGCAGAGGATGGCATCCTTCTTCTGTCCAGTGTTCCCCTGCAAAGGGCAGAAGAAACACCAAACTGTGCAGGATTGTTACAATTCTTTTACCGTGCAAATGTCACTGGAAAAACCTTTTTAAACTGCACGGAGTCTGCCAGTTCTTGCAGAGGAAAACAGATTTTTAAAAATCTAAAAACCAGATTGTGTGTGTGTGTGTGAGAGAGAGAGAGAGAGAGAGAGAGAGAGAGAGAGAGAAGACTGGGGTCTCATTTTCACAGAAAACCAACAAAATCTCATGATGCTGGGGAAATCTCAGCAGGGAATCTTGGCATAGCAAGAGTCAAAAAATCTCCAAGAACGAAAAATTCTGCGAGTGCTCATCCTGTCCCTAGGATGCCACAAAACTGCCCTAATGATACAGGAAACAGCTGCTGATGCTGCTGTAGTATAAATGTAAAGGTCTTTGCTGCTGGAGTTCCCTGCTTCCTTTCGCCCACCCCACCCACCCATCTCAGCTGAATTGCTGATGCATTTGCCCCCTGACTCTCCCAGAACAGAAAGCATCTCAACAATTTACAGGGATGTTCAGCTGTCTCCCATTCTAGCAATAGTACTTCATGGAGCTGAGATGGGAGGAGGTTCAAGTGTCACCCAGCAGCATCTGGGGTGTTTGTGAATTAGGTGCACACATGATGTATGTGAAACATGTGGTGTGAATATCAGATGTGTCTGTGATACGTGTATGGTGTATGTGCATCTGCGTGTATGTGTAAAAAGAGAGGTGTGTGCAGATGAGGCACATGGGTATGATGCTTGTGCTGTGTCTGTGATGTTTAGCATGTGTGACATGTATGTGTGCACAACAATTACATCTGCAGATATGTCCTTGACTGCTCACCCAAAGCTTATGTGGACTTCAGCCTGGTAAAGGTTCCCCTTGACATTTAGTCCAGTCGTGTCCGACTCTAGGGCACGGTGCTCATCCCCGTTTCCAAGCCGTAGAGCCAGCGTTTGTCCGTAGACAGTTTCCGTGGTCACATAGCCAGCGCGACTAGACACCGGAACGCCATTAGCTTCCCACCATGGTGGTACCTATTTATCTACTTGCATTTTTACATGCTTTCGAACTTCTAGGTTGGCAGGAGCTGGGACAAGCGACGGGAGCTCACTCCGTCGCGTGGATTCAATCTTACGACTGCTGGTCTTCTGACCTTGCAGCCCAGAGGCTTCTGCGGTTTAACCCGCAGCACCACCACGTCCCTGGACCTCAGCCTGAAGGACACTAAATACTATGGACTGAACAGGGTTCTGTGCTAGTGATGAGCAAATCAGCCCGTTCTATGTTCTTGAATTTTGTGGATTCTGGCAAGTTCTGGTAAAAACCAAACAGAAACAAAAATCCTTGCCGTCCCGATTCTGAACATGTACCAGTCTTCATTCTAGCATCTCAGTGTTCAGGATGGTTACTGGGCTTCACACAAACAAATGAAGTGCTGAACTGAAATGAAGTATAAAGACCTTGTTTTCCTTGATAATCAAAAAATGTACAACTTCTATGAACAGAAGATATATGTGAAGAGGGAAAGAGTGAGCAGAGAGAATGTATGTACAGTATGTTGCACATTTTTCTTATACTCTGCTTCTAATTTTAAGGAAGACAAGAACACAAACAGTGAGGATGAATCCCCATATTGCTTTCAGATCTGCCAAAGCCCCGTGGTCCATGGCTGGACCTCCATGGGACTTCTTCTAAGCACAGACTTCAGAGTCAAAATTCTTTTGAGATTAATGTGCATCAGAAGCAGTTGAAACACAGATCTTTGAATACTGTTGTGGCTCATATACATTTCAAACCAGACTAAAAATAAAAGAAAGCCACATGGCAGCAGCCCTGATCTGGTTGCCGTTAAATTGACTGAAAATCCTCTCTGAGGGCACAATCCATCGGGAGCTGATCTTCCTCCTAGATTTTCTTCTCTCTGGAATTGAACGTGATGGAAAGGTGCAACACTGTGAAGCACATGGACTTATGGCAGATGCTGAGCTTTCAGGTGATTCAACCGCTTGTTTCTCCTAGATCTAGGATGCTCCTGCCTTTTGTCCCCTGATGGTACTATGGCCAGGGACTGAGGTGGTTGCCTTCAGGGGGCAGAGCGCTAAGGCTGGCAGTGCACCACCTGAGCCAGTGGTAACCCTCTTTCTTCTAGCCTCTGCTGCTGCTTGCACCCTTCCACAATGCAGCCACTTCATGGCTAGCTATGTGACTAATGCTTCTCTTGGGACCGAGCCATTACAGGAAAGGGCAGCCAAAAAAACAAGAACAAACAAATGCCTATTAAAGACGCATATGTGTGGGAGAGGGGTGGAGCCCCACATAGCTGGGTCTCCCCAGGACCTCTGCAATGCCTGCTTGTCTGAGGGGAAAAAATTGTGGGAAGTGTCAGATTTCACTCCTGGAAGCCTACAGTAGCGATAGGTGTGCTAGAAAATGTGGTCCACCCCCTCAAATAAAACTAGAAACAGAATTCAGATATTGGAGGCCCAACCTTTTCTCATTTTGGGGGTTCCCTGGATGTGGAAAATTGGCCATTGGATCCCCTGGCTTCGGCCCCATCCCTGAGAATTAGACAAAAGTCATCTTACACAGGGGAAAATTTTTTATAGGTTTGCTTTCTTTAATGCTGTTAACTTTGATGCAGTGGGATCAAAATATTGTGGGAAAAAGGGAGGTTTCCAGGAGAGTCTTATCATTAGATGGAATGATGAGATTACATCGGGGGCAGATGCTGGATTGTGGCAGCCCTTGGGTTGCTCTCTCTCTTGGAGGACAGAGTTGTGTCTACCACACACTTTGCTTTGTGTCCTCTAAGCTGCCCTGTTGCCTTCAGGTGAAGCAGAGGATGCTATCCCATCCCCAGTCATGAAACAAGTTCCAACTGGCAGTTAGTTTTACTAACATTTAGGAGAGAGATGGTCAAGATGGTGCCCGTCATTCTCCCAGCCCTGGAATCTCTCACGTGCACCCCGAAACCAACTGAATTGGATCCCTGAACACAACAGCATTGTTTTCTTTCAAAGAACAGGATTGCAGAACATCCTGTGATTGCAGGGCCAAATCTTGAAACCAGAGGATGGGTCTTTGTGTGACAACAATAAAATAATAAATGGGCCAGTGTGCATACATGAGAGAATGCATTACCTCTTTAGCAAATACTGTCTGAAATCCTGTTGCTTAGTATACTAAATCACCCTAGAGTATGCCCATTGAATTAGTGGGGATTTGGTGAGTCAACTCTTCTGTAAGTTCTGTTGATTCAGATGGGCCTACTCTAGTTGTGACTTACTAAGCTAAAGTAAGTTGCAACTAGAGTATGCCCATTTGAATGAACAGAACATATGGAGTTGACTCACACCAAATCCCCATTCATTCAATGGGCCTCCACTAGTAATGTGCAGTATAAAAGTTAGCTGAAGTCTCATTGCTGTTGTCTGTGAAAGGTACTCTACAAGTGTCACCTTCTGGTACTGCCACTGCCCAGTAGCTGCTTTTCAGGAGATTCTCCACCCCATCAACAGTGGAACTATCCATTCTCTGTGAAAAGGGTGCATCATAATCTGGTGTCTCAGCTATGACCACTCCAGAAGCCCAGACTTGTAGTGGAGCCCAGTTTTAAATCTCAGCTTCCCTGACAAACTCAAACCCCTTGACACATTAAGGTGTGTGCCCAAGAGAGGGGTAAGGTGAACAGCTGTCTTAATCATGTTTTTAAAAGATACATTGGCCCCTCTCTTACCATAAGGCAGCTAGGGTGAATACCCATCTTATAATGCGAGAGAGGGTAATGTATCAGAATATCTGAATGTCACATGTTAATTTCTCATTTCCATTCAATAAATTGAATCTACGCTTTTTAATTATACATTATGTTTGGTAGCCATTTTCTGATGCTTTCTTGGGAAATGGCTTATTCTGTTTTTTTGACAAAGTTCACCCTACATTTTTAAAGAGTTGGTGTCACAAACAGTAATTTCCCCATGATCCTAAGAGGGCAGTGAGCTGTCAAAGGAAGAGATTGGCAGCTATCAAGAATAGCCCTAATTCTCTCCAAAAGGAAAGCAAAGCAAAGTTAAAATAAAATAAAATAAAGAAAACCTTTTTGGACAGGTTGTCACCCACTTTCCCCCCCCCCCCAAAAGCTTGGCATCAAAAACAGCTGATTTCTCAATGATCTTAATAGAACAGCGAGCCTTTGTTGTAAAAGGATGGGATTGGAAGTTGTTATTAATAGATCTAATTCATCCCTGCCAAAGCAAAACAAAACAAAATCCAGCAAAGGGAGTTCTTTTGGTCAGGATGTCCCCACCTTTTTCAAAGAGTTTGTTTAAAACAACTGATTTCTCAATGATTTTTAGAGGGTATCTGAGCCTTACAAGATAATGAAAGCAAGTTGGATGAGCATGAAATACTGTGCCACCACCTATGTAGAAGTGCATAGACAATTATTTAGCAAAGGCAGGTGGCAATAGAGATCATGCTGCTGGAAACAAAACTCACACACTGATGAACTGCTGTAGTGCAAAAATGAAAAATGAAGAAAAAATCAAAGGGGATATTATGATACAGTGAAATTGCTGCAGCCACTGATGAGCCATGGCTTCGGGCAGCGCGGCTGGCTCTTTGCCTTCCACACCGGATAACGCGAGACTGGAAAGTATCTCAAGAGTCCTAAAGGGCCAGGGGGGAACGCCAGGTTATTTAAGGGGCGTTTCCCACCTCGAGCCGCCCTCTTCTTTTTCGGGCATTGCAAGAAGGAGGACTCCGCTCGATCTGTGATCTTTTGCTGCGTCACTGAGAGGACCGGTGTTTGAAGGAAGGGAGGGTAGTGTCGGCTCCCTCCCAGGGCGTTGTTATATTTTACATTATCTTTATTACTTGAATATTGGTTGGACGGCCGCCCCTTTTATACTATAAGTTTTATTCCCGGCCTTGAAGGGAGAAGCGGGCGGCAACGGTGGCGCGGCTTGCACTGGCCGCGCTTAGGCACGATCGGTTCCATTTAAAAATTTAAAAATAATAATAATAATAATGAATAGAATAATAGGAAATAAATTATAACAGACCTTCTAACGAAATCTAAGAGAGCATAGGGGGTGAGATCGTAGAATCGGGGCAGCGGCATGGGGTTTTTTTGGCACTTAACAGACCTTGGCCCGGCAAATCCTCTCCTCGGTTTGAATAGCTTTTGGCACGTGTGTACTAGGCACGTCACCGAGGCCTCAGCAGTTGAAGCGAAGCCGCACCACTCTCTCCCCCCCTTCCCCCCCCTCTGCAGCCAGTTATACATTGCACCCTCGGAGGAAGGCTCGCGGAGGATTGGGACGCAGGCTGGGCCCATTTTATATCAGGCCTAGCAACCAATAATAATAATAATAATAATAATAATAATAATAATAATAATAATAATAATAATAATAATTATAATTATAATTATAATTATAATTATAATTATAATTATAATTATAATTAATTATATAAATAAATAAATCATATTAAATAAATAAATTAAAATAATAATAGTTATGAACTAAGTTAACAATTAAATAACAATGTTTAAAATTTAAATAATTCTAGATATACAATTAATTGATAATCAATATATTAAATACATTAATTTTAATATTTACATATATATAGTAGGTTACTTAGATATTCAAAATGATTAATTAGTTAATAACCACAACAGGATTGATTAATTAATTGATTCAGGTGGTAAATTAACTTGGAGTGGTTTGTTGAAAATTTATTTAATAATCAATACTAAAGGAGTGATTGATCAAGATATTTAACTAATTACGTTCAATTGAAGGAAAATTATTTTTTTTAAAAAAATCTATTTAATATAAAGACCCCCAATTATTTACTGGTGCAAGCGATTGCTACTCTCCTAGGGGATGCTAAGCTGGAAACCTAGGCTTAATTTCTGCTGAAGAATTTCCAACAGTGCTGGCAATGGCATTACTGAGCTAAGTGATCAATTAATCAATAGGAAGCCTTGAGCCATAATGGCATCAAGGAAGGGCCAGGGCAACAGGTGTCGCCTCCCCAATCCTCTTCAGACGAGGAATCAGCCGGTATGGCAAGAACTTCAAGAAAAAATCTCTGCATTAGAAGCAGAGCGGCTGGCGAGACAAACTCCACAGCCGACCGAGGTTCAGCCACGTAGATCAGCTAGGGATGCCAAGAGCCACCGTAGGGCTAAACTCAAGGCTTTAGCGCATGACCTAATGTTACGGTTTGCTGTTCTCGAGGCAGAGCAGCTACCTGAAGCGACCACTAGAAGCGAAGCAGAGGGCGCTTCTTCAACACCAAAGTCACGGCATTCGGAGAGAGGCAGAAGGTCGTCGACTCCTGCAACGACTGTAACAGCGACTGAGTGCCAGGAGGTCCAGGAAGAAGTAGATGAAGTCGGCCCTGACAGACCATACATTGGTGAGGGTCCAAGTATGGCTTCCACTTCATCAGAGCAGCTACCCAAGGCGACCACTAGATGCGACGTAGATGGGTCTTCCTTGACACCACAGTCTCGGCGCACGGAGAAGGGTAGAAGGTCAGCAACTCCTGCGATTCCCGAAACAGTAACCATGAGCCAGGAGGTGCAAGAGGAAACTGACGAAGTCGGCCCTGATGGGATATATGCTAGGGAAGGACCAAGTACGGCAACGACTTCGTCAGGTGAGTCAGCCGCTGCACCGGACACGTCCTCACCGATCCCCACATGGCCTTGGGCCAGTGGCGGTCAATTCAACACACAGTTTATACACCATACAATTACAGAGCGGTGGGCTCCCCAACACTGCATGGCCATGCTCCAGCCCACAATTCAGTGGCTGGGGCACCCCATACCCTCCTTTCACCTTGCCAGCCCAACCTAACACTACGGCTAGCGTAGGGGTTTGGCCTTACCTCCGACATGGGTTACAATACCGTCCCATTGCGTGCCTTGCTGTAGGGGGACTACTCAATGCCGCTGTGTGATCACCTCACTCCGGCAACGCAGGAGAAGATATGAAAAGGTGAATACGTAGACGTATTCAAATTATTAAACAGAAACGTTGAGAAGAAAGACCTAGACATGGAAGATGACAAAGAGAAAGAAAGAAACAGGAGTAAGAAACCCAATAGAACATGGGCCAATTGGCTTCCCGGGTTCTTGATTTAGGCAGGGGTGATAGTTAAAGCACAGCTGTGGAGGGCTCAATCCCTCTTTCAGTAATTGAAGATAATTTACAGGGCCTGTTGACTTCGCGGGGCAGGCGTGGCTTCATTTTGACGAATTGTTCCGTATGCAGAGCGCAATTCACCCAAATATGTGTTGGGACAAGCTCCTGCCAGGCCTGTGGCTGCAAGACATGACCCCCACTAGGCCAAATTTTGGAGACTACTTTGACAACGGTTATTTGAACAGGAAGGTCGCCCTTGTTCAGAATCCCCGCCTTGGAGCGTGGCAGGTGGTTCAGCCCCGCCTGCGCTGCTGGGAGTACTACTCCAAAGGCACCTGTACAAAAAGGCCACACAGCGCCAGGCATGAGTGTACCACTTGTGGAGGCCAGCACACAAATTCATCATGTTTTATAGCTGGCCCCCAGCGCCAGCACAAGGGCACAGGAGGCGGTAAAAGCCCAACACAGGCGGGGGTACTCCCGGAAAATGGACCCAGCCCAATTAAGGTTGAGGCTTTGGAAGCTTGGTTGAGTTCCTACCCCTGTAGAGAGGACACAATTATCTTTTAGAAGGCTTTAAATATGGTTTTAGGATCCCGGCAGTGGGAGAGCGCAGAGCAATCTTGGCACAGAACCTCCGATCGGTGCGCGGGATGGAAAGTATTGTCTAGAGTAAAGACAGAGAAGGAAGTAAAGGAAGGAAGGGTCCTCACCCCCCTTGTCAACGTCACCCCTGGAGAACCTGATGGTTTCTCCATTAGGCATTGTGCCTAAAAAGGCCTAGGGCGATTTTCGGTTAACCCACTACTTGTCCTTTCCAGAGGGAATGCCAGTCAATGATGTTATCCCTCCAGAATTATGTACAATGCTATGAAGGGTCTACATCGACCGCTGCATAGGACCAGGGTCATACGTGGAATAACAGAAGATCTATTAGTATGGAGTCAGTTTTTAGCAGAATTTAATGGGATCTCCTTCTGGAGAGGTTAAATCGGGCTAAAGCAGATTTTTAAGTTCATTCAGATTCAGCAGGATCCTCAGGATTTGAAATTTATTTCAGAAGACGGTGGTGTGCTGGCACTCGGCCCGATGGGGGGCATCGCAACGGTATTACCAGAGATTTGGCATGACTATAAATTTTTTCCCAATAGTGGGTGCACTTTGGATATGGGCCGAAGAGTGATCAAATCCGGTATTACGATTTAGGTATGACAATCAAGCGGTTGTTTACATTATAAACAACCTTACGTCACAGTCAGTAGGGGTTTTGACATTGGTCAGGGTGTTACATTATGGGCACTGCAGTTTACCATACTAGTGCATGCCTGGCATGTACTGGGTCTAGAAAATAGGATAGCTGATGCATTATCATGCCAAGAGATCAAGCGGTTTAGGGAGCTAGACCCCGGAGCCAAGGAGTTCCCTGAGGTTCTGCCCCCGGAGGTCTGGCAAATTGGCGTGAAGATGCAGCAAGAGCGATAGGTTTGGCCCTGGCACCAAGGAGGAGGAAGGGTTATTTAGCCGTGAGTATAGAGTTCCAGGAATTTAAGAAAATGGTCGACTTGGAGCCGGCTTGGCCAGTATTGGTTGAACATTTACAATAATTTATTGTACATTCAAATAGAAAGGGTCTGGCACCGGGAACTATATCAAAGAAGGCTGTTAACACCGGCATTTTACACAAATTAATGGCTATAGATCACTCAAGGGAATACCGTATAAGGAAAATGATAGAAGGATGGTCCAAAGAGAGGGGTAGAGTACAAGATGCCAGGGCTCCTATATCGCTTCCGTTACTAGAGCGCATTTGCAAACAACGGGTGCTCTTATGTATGGATGAATACGAAAGGGCCCTATGCGAAGCGGCGTCATTAATAACATTCGTTGCGGCCCTTAGAATTAGCGAGGTGGTTGCATCTGGGACAAACGATAAGTCTAAGCTAACCCTGCAACGGCAGGACATTAAGGTTGAATAAGGGAAGGTGCAAATTCTTATTCGATGATCCAAGGCTGATCAGCTAGGCAAGGGTACACAAATCACCTTAGGGCGGTCTGCAGTGGCCTTGGATCGGTGATTGGTCAGCAGAGGATCCGATTGGATAGGCCTGAGTTTTTTCGGAACGATGGAGTCCATCTGTCCGATTTGGGTTGGGATGTCTTCTCGGAAGACATCAAGGGGGGGCCTGCTTGTTGAGCTCAAGCGGCTCGATGGCGGGCATGGGTTTTAGCTATGCTAGTCCCTATGCTGCGGGGGGTAGTGCGGAAAAAACAGGTATTTTCTGGTGAGTCCCACTGTAAGATCAGGTAAGCTAACAGCGCATCAGACCTCCCAGCACTGCGGATCATGTGATTACAGTGATTGGGGGGAAAGATGCGTTGGGCCACTTCCGGACCAACAGTCATCAACTAAAGATGGCTTGAGGTCTGGGGGTGTTTATTAGTGGCCAGCCGGGTTCCTGCTGTCTTTAAGACCGCTAGAACCTGGGGCCAGGGACTCGCCCATCTGTTGATTAAGGGGTATTTGGATACCTCTGCGATTTACCTGTTTCCGCACTACAGCAGGGCCCCCTTTGCCAAAGGATGGCAAATTTGAATTTTCAATCAATAAAGTGTGGCCCGCGTTTTAACCCATATTATTTGTCTCGCGTCTTTATTCCGGGGTTGGGAGGGCAAAGGTAGAAATGGGAAGGTTTAGGAATGATGTAATAGTGAAAATGTGTGTGTGTGTGTGTGTGTGTGTGTGTGTGTGTGTGTGTGTGTGTGTGTGTGAGAGAGAGAGAGAGAGAGAGAGAGAGAGAGAGAGAGAGAGAGAGAGAGAGATAACGGCGTTCTGTGTCTAGTCGTGTTGGCCACATGACCACGGAAACTGTCTACGGACAAACGCTGGCTCTATGGCTTGGAAACGGGGATGAGCACCGCCCCCTAGAGTCGGACACGACTGGACTAAATGTCAAGGGGAACCTTTACCTTTACTAGAAATGGGAAGGTTTGGGAATGATGTAATAGTGAAAATGTGATATGGACAGATAGATAGCATGGTCTCTGGCGCCCTCTATTGGCCAGTTCTGGTAATGCATGTGAAAAAAGAATTATCTGGCTTTTTCCCTTTTCCCATGCTCTCTCTATATAGTGTTCATTATTATCCGCAGTTTTCAGTATCCACGGGGGCTTGGAACCAAGCCCCAGCAAATATGGGGGTCCTATTGTTGTTGATGTTGTTGTTGTTGCTGTTGTTGTTGTTGTTTACATCATGGTACAGCAACTGCAGAAGGCTGTCTTACTTTGAACAGGATATATTTTAGGGAAATATCTATGAATATCCTAGGTCCTTGAGAATGACTTAATATGCAAGGCATTATTGATGATGATGATGGTGGTGGTGGTGGTGGTGGTGGTGGTGGTGATTAAAAAACACCAGGCATAGTCAATCAAAATTATAAAAACATTGACTGGTATTATATACCAGTTACAAATTTTAACCAAAAATCTAAGTAGCTGTTAAATATTGGTGCAGTATGTATGCTGTTCCTAATATAGCCATTTTTTGTAGCTCTGATGGTGTGATTTCTGAGATCTGCAACTGCTTATAGTACTGTGTGATATTTCTTGATATTGTTCCCAAAGCCCCAATGACTATGGGGACCACTGAAGTGTGTTTCTTCCAGAGGCGAGATGTTTCGATTGCCAGGTCTCTGTACTTTGTTAGTTTTTCCAATTCTTTATTTTCAACTCTGGCATCACCTGGAATTGCAGTGTCAACGATCCAGACATTTCTTTGTTCTACTACTACTATGTCTGGTGTGTTATGTTCAAAATGTCTATCCATTTGGATCCGGAAATCCCACAGGAACTTGACATCGTCATTTTCTGACACTTTCTCTACTCGATGTTCCCATGGGTTTTTGGAGGCTGGTAAGTTATATTTTTTGCATAATGACCAGTGCACTGATTTTGCCACTCTGTCATGTCTAATTTTGTAATCTTTGGACATTCACTGATAAGGTGTGCCAGTTTCATCTTTTTCTTGGTGGAGTTGACATTTGCTGTTAGCACTAGTTCCTTGGATCTACATTCGTTTGGAGTGCTTGTTCTCGTGCAGCAAATTATTATTGTTGTTATTTTGTTTGTTTGATGGCTCTTGTGATTTCATCCTTGGAATAGCCATTTGCCTGTAGGGCTATTCCAAGAATGAAATCAGAAGAGCCATCAAACCAAGAAAACAACACCGAACTGAAGAAGAAAAACAGCCAGCCACAAATAAAGTATTTCTGCCATACATCAAAGGGGTCACGGACCGCATGGGGAAACTTTTGAAAAAACACAACCTACAAACAGTATTCAGACCCACCAGAAAAATACAACAAATGTTACGGTCAGCAAAGGACAAAAGGGACCCTCTCACCACTGCAGGAGTATACCGGATACCTTGCAGTTGTGGCCAGGTATATATTGGGACCACAAAACGCAGCATCCACACTAGAATCAAAGAACATGAGAGACACTGCAGATTAAAACAACCAGAAAAATCGGCAGTACCTGAATATGCCCTAAAACAAGCTGGACATGAAATTCTATTTCAAAAGACAGAAGTACTGGACAACACCAGCAATCATTATGTTAGACTACACAGGGAAGCCATTGAAATCCACAAACACCAGCAGAGCTTCAACAAAAAAGAAGAAAGTCTAAAACTCAACAAAGTCTGGCTCCCAGGACTGAAAAATACAGCCTGCAAAAGGTCAACGAACTCTACCCAGCCACAAGGACCAGTGATCACTGCACACAAAAGACTAGCTAACAACACCCATCAATCACAGTGACAGATTATCTCCCCCCCCCTTATCACAACAATACACCCATAACAAAAGACACCCTGATCACCATAATCACCCAATCTCCTGAAAAGGACAAAAGCGGATCCCACAGCTATAAATACTCAACTATCTCACACACTACAGCAGAACACAGACAGAGTTCTAACTCCTGTCCTCTGAAGATGCCAGCCACAGAGACTGGCGAAATGTTAGGAAGAAAAACCTTCAGAACACGGCCAAACAGCCTGAAAAACCTACAACAACCATCGGATCCTGGCCGTAAAAGCCTTTGAGAATACATTATTATTATTATTACCCTGTTTCCCCTAAAATAAGACCTAACCTGAAAATAAGCCCTAGTATGATTTTTCAGGATGCTCGTAATATAAGCCCTACCCCCAAAATAAGCCCCAGTTAAGTGAAACCCTGCCCTCCACCACTGTGCAGCAACCAGAATAAGATGACATGACTGTATTTGAATAAATGTAGATTGTTGTACATGAAAAAAAAAATCACTGGAAAATAAGCCCTAATGTGTTCTTTGGAGCAAAAATTAATATAAGACCCTGTCTTATGTTCGGGGAAACAGGGTATAATAATAATAATAATAATAATAATAATAATAATAATAATAATAATAATAATAATGATGATGATGATGATGATGATGATGATGATGATGATGATGATGATGATGATGATGACGACGACGATGCCTTGGAATGATTGGAAGCAACATCAGAGTGTGAACAAGCTCTAAGTAAAACAATCCATTCATCCCCACTAGGATGTTTTTGTTGTGCAAGGTTAAAACCAAACAAACAAACAAAAAAGGAATAAAATAATTGCAGTGGAACCCAAACAGCTAGAATATCAGTTTGAGTGAATCTCAGAGTGAGGGTCTGACAAGATAGGACTGTACACTCTGGACACTTTGAAAATACTGTAATTTGGATTGGCAGGGCCATAATAAAAACTGTAAATTGATGCACAAATGAAAGTGCTTTGGAGAGATAAAATTGTAACTGCTTTTTCCCCCCAGTAAGAAAAACATCAAACAATTGGAATGGCTTGCAAGAGGGAAATGGGGGTGAGGGACAGTGCCTACTGCATAGACAGAGATAGAGAGATAGAGGTAGATCCCTTTAATGAGCGTAGTTCAAAATATCCATAAATCTTTTTCCAGCACAGGTATGCTTAAAAAGCAGTCAAATCTTTTGTGGCTGCATGTTTATAGCAAATCCATTTTTATCTGTCATGTTCACATAAATTTTCTATAAGTATATTGTATCTTGGCTGTCAACTTGCATTTGCTAAGACCAAAATCTTTTTTTCTGCCATGATTAAAATGGAAAAGGATCCCAAAATGCAGATAACTTGCAGAAATGATTGCTCAGTAGCTAACAAGAACGGACATCACTTTGCAAGAAAGAGACCTAACCTTTTTTATATATATAAAAGATGAGAGATAGGAAACTAGCCGCACATGTCTACTCAAATGTAGCCACTGTGGAACTCGGTTAACACTGTGCCACAGCCATCAGCTACCGAGTCTGAGATGGCCACAGGTTGGCTCCATATGGCCGGCTAAAAAGAGGAAGGGCATCATCAAAAGAGAGAAGACAAAGAGAAGGCATTAATTTGCATAAAGTCTTCATAGACTGATTTATGATTTAGCAAGAATCACTAGAAACAAAAATGCAATGCATCTCACCAGAGCAGGGAAGGCAACCTCTGTGCTCTAGGTCAATGATTCCCAACTTTTGGTCTCCAGATATTCTTGGACTAAATCTCCTAGAAGCCTTCGGTGTGTTGGCCAGGATTTCTGGGAGTTGCAATCCAAGAACATCTGGGGGCCCAAGGTTGGGAAGCACTGCTCTAGGCAATAACTGCTCATAGGTAGCTTCAAAGCCTCTGCCCTCCATTTTATAGGGCTTCTTTTTAAACCCAACATGGAGAAGCTAGCCCTTCAAATAAAGCCAATGTTGTGTAATGGTTAGAGTATTGCACTCGGATTTGAGACACCACTTGGGTTCAAATCCTCACTTTGCCGTGGACCTTGGTCCAGTTGCGGTCTCTCACATTAACCGATTGCCATCTCTATGGGCTGTTTGGTTCAGCCCAGCCAGTGGGGAAAGCCTTTGAAATGGGCTGCGACTGTAAGGCTTCAGTTTAGAAAGAGCAAGCTAGACAAGAAAGAGCTTCTGTTGGTTTGGAGTGGGAATTAGGTGCATGTCATTTTGTTCTTGTTAACTGAATTTCAACACATGTATGCAGGAGGGGATATAAGTACTGCCTTTGAGCCTTGGATCTTTGTACAGGCGGAAGACTTCAAAAGATAGAGCTGTCTTAAGATTGGCTTCTTGACCCATTTGGATTAGAGAGACTTTGGGAGACTTCATTTTCTGTGGCTGATTCCTGCTGTGGTGCCTCGTTCAGGCACAGTGTTCATCGGCATATGTAATTTTTTTTTCCTTTCCTTTCTTTTCTTCTCTTGTTTTGCTAGTAGCATCCCATCTAGGCCATGGTTGTTGTTACTGTTGTTGTTGTGCTTTTTTATTATCTGATTCAAAAGACCAGATGTTCACAAAGTTCTCTCGTAAGGGGAATGTTTGCAGTGTTCATATAGAACATTGTCCCATAGGACCGAGAGAATGATGCATGGCCTCAGAGGGTTGCTTTTGTGAGGGTAAAGGGAGGAGGTTGAGAGCTGTGTACACTGCATTTGACCTCAGGGAAAGGAAGTAGCATAGATGCATAACAAACTGGTGAATAAATACAAGGGATTTCTGGAAGCCTCTGGAGCAGAGGAATGCCCTCTGAAATCCAGGGCACTCAAACACACCACCTCTTGTATCGAATCACCACAAGAAATACAGGGCATGCATTAATGCTAACACACTCTATGGGCAGGGCATCTGACATACCTACCTAGAGCTTCTATAAATGAATAACTGTTTGATGAGAAGTTAAAAGTTCAGCACATGAACCCAGCAAAGAACAGCCCCATAAAGTTTTCCCCTTCGTGGAAATGAATGAACAGCCTCACCTTACTAGCATTTAGCCTATGTGTGTGGAGTTGCAAAACCTCAGCTGTGAACCTGCGAAACATTCCTTTCAACACGTTTATCTATTAAGGCTTCAACAGTATGTCTTTGTCAGAAGTGTGGTCACACCTTAACTCCTCTTCTCACTTAAAATGGAAGGCAATTAATTAACCCACCTAAATAAGAACATTAACATTTAAATTAGGTGGAAGGTGTAAAGCACTTGACTAATTTAATTAACAAATGTCCACCTTGTTTGGAGATGGAAATGTACGCAAGCCAATCCTTCAGAGAAATGCCCCTAGTTCAATGCATTTCCAAGAGTTGGGCATTTTAAAAAACTTTTCTCTTTTGTCACAAGGAGGCATGGTCCTAAGCATCTGGAGGGGGCAGTGCTTGGCAAAATTACTATTTTTAGGTTACAATTTAAAGAATCCCCCAGCAAGTGACTTTGCTGCCTGAGGCAAAGAACAGGAGGGTGCCTTCCCGGCACCCTCTTGTATAGAAGCCGTCTGGCCTTGCAGGTGAAACATTGTTCTTTGCTTGTGACGGGAAAGCATTTTCTGTGACACCTGAGACAGCAGACTGGTGGAGGGTCCCCAAAGTAGGTTGTGTGCTGAGCAAGAGAAACAGGTGGGAGGCTGTCCAAGGCCTGGGCGTTCCTGTCTTTCACAGCTCCTTCTCCCTCTTTGCCAAGGTTCACATTATTTACTCCTGAAAGTGCTGGATTTTAGAGGTATGGTACCCAAGTTTCTCTTGGGCCATCCTGAATCCTTCACCCTCATTATACACATGTCATAGTGACAGCATATTGTGGCATACATACAGACATTTCCCAAAGGCTGACACTCACAACTCTCAAAACAGTGTAATGTTTCTCTCACATGGCTGCTGACTTGTGCTCATTAGCAATGAAACACATGCAGTACCCCCCCTCTCTCACACACACACAAAGTATGAGAGCTTGAGAGTTTTGCAAAGCTTCCAGCCTTCCTGTCAGCCAATTTGTGGAAGCCCTATATTTAGCCAAGAATGAAATCAGTTCTTCCACAGAATGGAATAATATATGCTCTATTGTATTCTACAGCATCTCTTGGCTGGATTATATTCATTACTTTGCATGTTTGGGATATATAATGTAGCCATTTTCTTTTTCTTTATCATGGAGCAAATATTGCCTTTTCTAAGGAGAAGGGGTGCTTTTGATTTCCTTTGGCGTTTCCGTGAACTAGAAAAGCACAGAAGTTACAAACGAGTACCCAAGTGTTGCAGGACACTTCAGGGTATATGTTTATTTCAAACTATGGATCTGGCTTTGGGAGGACAAACGCAATGGCAACATGCATTGCACAAACCATGGATGAAATACATGGTTTTTTGGAGGGGACCTCAGCAGAGGTGCAAAAAACTCGCTATCTTTAGGCAGCAAATAATGCTGGAGATTAAATTCTAGCTGGAGGACTAGCAAAAAGTAAGAGAATCCACAGGAGTTCCCTTGATCTTTCTTCACCTGACATAGCAGCTGGATTTGCAGTATCTCTCCAAATGTTATGCCTCCTCTCGCCCCATAACAGACTGTTACAAACCTTCCTGTAATTGCCAGTCCACACGATCTATGCCTTGTCTCTGGAATTCCTTTAGGAATGTCTGACCATAAGTAGGCACCGGGCAATCATCTTCTCCCCCTTATCTTCTTCACCCACCCTTCTGTTTTCCTGTGCAGAGCACATGGACGATGTGAGGGGAAAATGGGGTGTGGCTTTGCTCAATGGAGAATATTCTGCCCTTTTAAGTACACTGTTTTTTCACAAAAGGGGAAAGGGAGAGAGGGAAATTCCTTGCATTCATCCAGACAGATCAGATTCTTTAAGGGAGGAAAGCAGAGTAGATTATAAGAGGGACATTTAGTGCTGTAATATTATAACATCCCACCACTGTAACCTATGGCATTATCTGTAGAGGGAGCCCCATTTATCCCCTTGTTCCTTCCTATTATTATTACCTCCAAATTTGGCATCCAGCACAGGATGGCTTTTAAGGCAGGTGCTGGCAGTCAAGTCCTGTTGGATGTTATTTCGATCGCAATCACAGGAGTGAATTATAGGGCCAGCTCTCAGCAGCTGGAAAGGACAAATAGCCCTTGTGTGGACTCCCTCCAAGTCTTTCCATTAGGCCTGAGGTGTAGCCCTCCGTTAGAAATGAAGTAGATATGTGCCGGGGCCTCTCTGACCACATCCGTGCTCAAATACAGGCACACAGATCAGCACAAAACCCACCTTATGTCCAATCCTTGTCCATGAGCATGCCAATATTTGTGTGTTTCTGGATCCCTATGAAAAATCCCATTCTCATGAATGGGGGAATGCCAGTAGCTATTATGTGTCCATATCCAGCCCGGAAAACACAAGAAAGAAGAGAAGCAGGAAATAACTGTTAGGAACTTTGCCGGTGATACCACCACACCAACAAGAAAAGAGAAGTCAAAGTGGGGTGGAGTGAGGGAGAAAGGCAGGTTTTAACATCCTAAGTGGAATGCATTCATCTCAGTTTCAGTAGTGTAACTAAGTTTTTTTTTTAAAGGAAAACAAAGCCCAGGCAATTTGCTACACCTATGGAATCTGGTGACTTCACTTAGACACCCTTCTGCAGCAGTTGGTCCCCAGCAGTTTGGGGCATTATGGGAACATTCATCTGTTGGGAGAACTATGTAGAGTGCCTCCCACCACCACACACATCAAGGGTCTAGTTACGCAACTATCATTTTACATGGGGCATCCATGTAAAATGAATGAACCAAAAGAGATGGAAACTAGGATGAAAACCATCACAGAGAGAAACCATTGTAGATTTGCAATTCAGCAAATCAAGCTGAATTGGTTGATTCCTGGCCCAAACCTAGAGGGATCCCCACAGGACATAACTGATGTCTGATCTATACATTTTTCCTCACTCACCTAAGGGCCCAAGACAACGAGGTCTCTTATTATCGTGTGTGGCTCCCACAAACCTTGATATGACCTGTCTAGATTAGATCATAAAAGCAGTTCACTTCTTAGGGCTCTACTGAAACATGCTGCAAACAACTACTGATGCTAGTGGGAAAGTGGACTTTTATAGTAGTACTTATAACCGCCTTGAGAGGCACTAAATTGCCAAACACCAAGTTATTATGATTATTTTCTGTCTTGTGATGACTTGGCAACATGCACACTCAGCTCCAGCTTAATAATAGCTTTCCCCGTGTTTCTGTGGGACCTATGAGAGTAGTTGGTGTTTCTAAGCTAGGGTTAGGACCAACCAAGTTTAACAGGCAGGCACTGCGTCATGCTGGTCTTTTATCCGTGTTCTAACAATGTGAAACAAAAGGTCTCCTCCCTTTCTCTCTTTCAGTTTTTGATTAGTTTACAGCCCTATGGTTCCAGCTGTTTTTATTCTGAAACTCTAAAACCCGATCGCTAGGGAGTTCTGTGTAATTGCCCATAATACGTGCCACATTATCCATTTCAGGAACTCTGCTGAAAGACAGCAGCAATAAGGGGTTTTCTAAAGGCAGTCTGGTTTATACTAATGGCCCTAACAGGAAGGAAATGCAATTTGAAAGAAGCTGATGCCTATGTTCTATTGTCGAATATAAAATTTGATTTAATTATTAACTGCCAGTGATGGAGAGGCAGAGCATGGTTTGGTTTGACTTTCTTTTCTGGGGGTGGGGTGGCTCTGCTATTGATAACCCTTTAAGACCAACCCTTCATATGTATCTGTGTGTTTTGAGTGGAGGGGGGAATGGTGGAATGTTGTCACTTAATGATGCTTTTAAGAACATTTCCATCAAATGTCTAGGCTGAATATTATGAGATAATTTGTTGGACTTGGAAAAGGAACACATTTGCTTCAAGTTCAGCTGTGAAGCTCTCTGCAAGATCATATGCCAGCTTTCTCTCCTTGACATTCTCCAGAAATCTTGGGCTATCGCACCCATAATCCAAATTCTAAGGAACCAGCTCTTAGTGGAGGAGAGGGGGCGGGAGAGTTTATGGTCTGCTTTTTACAATTTCAGATTCTCTTCTTTTGAGACTCCTGATTGGAAAATGTAGCTAGAATTCCTGTTAAGTCAGCCATCTTGAATAAGCTTGGTTTGTTGATAACATCCCCCACACCAGGATGCTTCTGTTGTTCACAATTAAAAGGCATTTCACAGTTTTTCTATATATTTACCTGAACTGATTTTCTGTATAAGAAAAAGGATCAGGGGGGAAGGAAACGAAGGTAAAACATGGGAGGGGGCTACAAATTGCAGACCTAGTCCCCTCACAAACAACAGTGAATGGGGCATTATGAGGCCATGATAAAAATGCAGTCCAACAGCACCAGGTGAGGCCCTTTTCCTACCTCCTCTATGAAACAGGATGCTATGGTTCAGCAGCATTTCATTGTTCTTCCTTACTCAGACCTCACCTACATATAGCTCAGAATGAAGTGATGTGCATGAATCATACTACTTCAGAGTGCAAATGGAAACTACCAAGGTAAAGAGAGAGCTGAGCTAAAATCCTTCCTTGTAGTTTTATCCTCATATGAGAGAGATTTTTATATTGTACTTGTGTGCAAAAGAGGTTAAAAATGGGGAAGCTATTGTCACCAAAGTACAACCTGAGAAATACTGTCAATTCTACCGTGGAACTCTTTGCCACCTCATTTTGCAGCATCTTTATAGTCAACCAATCTGCCATCAAATTCTTCAGCTGGTGGTTCTTTATTTTCTTTGTTTTAAACCTGCACTGGGTTCTAAAGATCTGTACCATTTTTGTTTTGCATCTGAAAAGCGAACTGTAAAGGCATGCATCTATTAGGAACAGTTTTCTAGGGTAGCCCTGCCCCAAATACCTCCCCCCCCCCCAAAAAAAGATGCAAATGACCAAACACAAAAGCTCTTTCAAGGTCAAAGAGTGGAAGACTGAGCATTCTCAAACCACTCGGGTAGAAAACAGGAGTTTAACACCACTGGTAAACAGAATTATTGAGCTGTATAATTTTAGTTGTGTAGTTTGTATCTGTCTGCCAAGATTATTGTGTTTGACATGAGTCTGGACAGACTCAGGTCTGCAGCTGAAATTACACAGTAGTCATGATATTTGGAACACATCCAAAATACTCTCTGTTGTTACCAAAACTGGCTTCCACATCATTATTTGATCCATAATTTCTCATCTTTCATTACATATATGTTCCTGCATGAAAAGCAGGTGCCACGTTCACCCAGTGGGATGTGTTTTTTTCCTTATGGCTGCAACAAGAATTGTTTATTTTTGTCATGAGTAAAATAGAAAGCAACAAAAGCTTCCTGGAAATGTACCACCACCACTTAAATGCCTAATTGGCTTAGTCAGATTAAGAGGAAAATAGGAAAGCCATTGACGGTGAGCTTCCGCTCTTAGGATAAGAGTCAGAAATTTCATGTACAATCATTTCCCCTCAATTCTCCCCCCACCCCACCCCCTCGCATGTCAAACGGCAGGCTGTACTTATTACAGCATGATCCATCTCAGGCATGGTGTTAAATTGGAATCTTTTGTCAGCAATGTGCTGAACTGTATGTGGAATTTAGGTATTTTTATCTTGAAATTAAAAATATACGTGTGTGATGCAGACATAAAATACATTCAGCCTGTACATACAGCGCTCCATCTAAGAGGGATGCCTATGTACCTGCAGTTGTGTGTGGCAAGTCACACCTTTCCAAAATTACATTGAATGCATGGGTGGTGGGGGCAGGGGGGAGGTCTTTCAGACATAACAGCATCAGAGAAATAGGAAGGATCCTGCTTCATTCTGCCTGCCTTTAGGGAATGCATCAGGAGCTAACAAGTGAATATCCCCAAGCCAGACACAATCTGTTTTTCCCATTTCTAGCATAATCCATTTGTGAAGGGTGGGCATTGGCTACCTCTTGTGGCAATCACAAGGTGGATCCAAGGGTGGGATATGAACCCCAAACTGCCCACCCTTGTACCAGAGGGAAGTATTAGTAGATCTGTGGGAACTCTGAGGTTTGAGAAAATACCAAAAAAATATTTTCTTTTAAGGGGAAGAAGTATAAGGTAGGGGACGTGAGAACAGCCTACATGAGGATAAGTGAGCATGATTAGTGCATGCTGGAGGATCATAGAATATGGATGGATACGGGTGAGGTTACAGGATGGAATGGAATTTCCTGAAAGGGCTGCATTTTGCAAGGTTGACAACAGTAGGACTTTTAAAATTAGATGAGGGCAGTTACTTCATTTCCTACCCTTCCTCCCATCTGCCTATTTTCCTCTGAGTCCAGCAGCAGTCCTTACAGTAGCTGGGAGGCGGTGCTTCTCTTTGGTGGTAGGAAATGAAAATGTTGAAATGCTCTATGCATGTGTATAAACACATGCACATACTAGAAAGAGAGAGAGAGAGAGAGAGGAGATTAGGGAAACTGCATTGGGAAAGGTTTGTGGGGATTTTAATGATCTGCACCTGCATTTCAAAATGCATTACTGGACTACTGCCTGCATGAAAAGTTTGGGTTGTTTTTGATCTTGTCAAAGTGCTCATCAAAGTCTTCCAAGTGTGATTCCCTCCCCCCACAAGGGTCACTAAGCCCTATGCATGCAGGCTTCCTCTGGGATTTAGAGGAAAATGCCACTGTGTTTAGCTGGGCTTATTCCTAGGTGGTTGACTGGTTGTATATAGATTGCAGTCTAATAGTGCAGCCCTTGGCAGGCCTGCTCAGATGTGAGACCCACTGAGTTCAATGATATTTACTTGCAAGTAAATTTGTATGGGATTGCCACTTGAACCATCCTTAGCTCATCTCATCCCTTTTCTATCCTTCAAGTAATCAATTACTCTGTTTCATTTAAATGAAGGAGCCTAGAACTAAATATAGATTCACATTAGTTCCTTTCTCAGATCAAGAAGAGGAAGATTGTCTTTGATATAAATTGGTTGTTATTTTTTCATTCTTCACTAACACTGAAGTCACAAAAGCCTTGAAAATAAACAAATAAGAAAGAGCCTTATTTTCTCAGCTCCCCAGATCTGTAAGTCTCCCAGAGAATCTTTTCATGGGAGGCCATTTAAAGGTAATAAAATCCATAGAATAAAACAAAATGAAACAAAACTGTTCCCTGTGAATTGAAATTACCAAAACGTTAGACTGTGAACTTATGCACACTTACATAGAATTTACGTCTGAGTAAACTTGCATAGGCTTGCATAGTCTCAGCAAAGACCCATGTCTGCTCTAAGATAAGTCCTGTCAAGGAGACTGGCTGTCAGGCAAATAAGCTTGCAGTCTCAGCTGGTTGATTAAAGCCTGCAATATTGTTTATGTTTATATCTCACCTTTCAATGCACCTAAAGTTCCCAATGAAAATGTTAAGTAAAAGTTAGTTAAAATATTCAGTAACAGCAAGAAGGGGGGAGGGGAACCAAATTTGGTACAGCTCAAGATCTGATCAAAGGCAAACCAGTCTTGGCATCTGGTTTTCCAGATGTCTCTTGGAAAGCCCAGATACAAGACATGGCATGACAGCCTTTCTCACTGTTGCTTCCCATCAGCTGGTATACAGACATCCAGGACTGAAATAAGAAAGTAAGAAACCACCATGGCTAATAGCCATTGATAGCCCTGTATGTAAAATGCTGCTACTTCCCATTGAAAGACATCAAGATTGGTGGCCCTGGCCATATTTTTGGCAGGGGATTCCATCATTTAATGAACGCATCACTATCTCATAGCAGGGATGGGCAAATATTGTTTTACTGTAATATTCTTTGCCTAGCAAAAGAGAATGGGAGCTGTAGTTATTCAACATCTAGCAGGCTACATTTTGCCCACCCCATTTTATCACTATCAAAAACAGAACTTTATTTGGCTACTTACCATTCAAACGAGCAGAGGCTTTTTACCAGTTGCCTAGATTAACACAAACAAAGCCTATTTCTTTGCCCCATGAATGAACAAAGAACACCAAGAGTTTGAGGACTCTCTTTGAACGCCGTGCACACGCATGGTGTACGGCAAGTATTAATGGCATTAGGTAGACCTCACTTAGCCTGCTGAGGGTTGTCCTCTGATGTCATTACAAGAGGGAATGAATTTTCCCCAATGCTGACTGTCAGCAAGGCAGCTGTGGATTTCCTTAAAGAAATAGAAGTCTGAAAATAGAAAGAGTATTGATCGAGGCTTTCTTGCCTATAAGAGAAAAGCAAAAAAGAAAAAAGGAAAAAGAAAAGCCCAGCAGGTAGCATACAAAGAGCAGTTTGCAAAGGAAAGGGGGAAAGGGTGTTGAAGGAAACTCTATACTAGTTTTCAAGTTCAGTCAGTGATAATAGACACTTGTAGTGGCATAGTTTTTCTGTAATTTTTTATATTTAGAGAGAGAATGACTATGAATATTTTTAAAAGAATAAAAACAAAACCAGACACTTCCATGATCAAGCTTGGTGACTCTTTTAGCCTAAGATCTTCCCACACGGGTCTTCCATCTAAGGATAATCCTTATCTGAAAGCACCTTAGATAGAAATGTCTTAGTAGGTGGATAGTTTCCTTGTGGAAAAGACTGTTAGAAGCCTTCATGCTGAAGTACAGGTTTTTCACACTGAGAGAGATTTTGATATGACATGTCAAAAACGTGTTTTCCCCCATGTCCATTCTGGAGTCCCCTCATAAACAGCATGTTCTTGAGTTGTCTTATACCTATTCTGCAGTGTTTGAAGTGACTGATTAAAATGGCATTTACGTATAGTAGCTCCAGGTATGTGAACTGTGGCTAGTAAGTTGACAATATTAAAGGAGAAAAAGAGAAAGAGAGTGAGAGAAACAGCAAAGTACTGTGGCACTTTCAAGACTAACAGATTTATTCCAGTGTGAACTTTCGTGGATCAAAATCCACTCCTTCAGACACAGGATTACAAATCCATGTCCTCTATATTTATACATATCCCCATGATCAGGTAATAGATAATAGACAGTGTCAAATAATAGACAGCTACAACAGCTTATTAAGACCATCAAACCATCTATGACACCAGCATAGAAAAGACCATGTTATGCCTGTCTACCATATAGAGATTAAAGATTACAAATCTGTCAAGCAAAACCAGATGGGGCAAACCAATGTTGTTGAAAACGCAAGGATTCAAGCCCAGGGTTTTACAAACTATGCACTCAAAGTTCTGTGCCTGAACAGATGTACCTTTCAGTTTAGGGTTTCTGTCACAATCAAATGATTTTCATCTCAATTTTCATCTCATCACAAATCTGGAGAAATTTATGGACTTTAGGAAATTCTTATAAAAAATCAAAGGAAACAAAATTCTCATTCAGTCCTAGTAGTTAGTAGACATTTGTATAACTTTATAAAGAATTAATAGTTGAAGTTGCAAAGTCACGTGTTCCTATTAATCCTCCTCTTCTTAAAAAAAATGCCTATTAGAGCGTAAGCCTTCAGAAAGGGATTGTTGTATTTTCTTAATCTCTTTATGGCATCTAAGAAAGCATCAGGTGGTTTGTAAGTGGTAAATAAATACACTGAAGTTCTAAACAAAACCAGTGCCTTTCAAGGCTTTAGCCTTGAGGGTACCACATCCACATCAACCTGAGAAACCTGTTGCCATAGTAACCCTCAATATAGCAGAGGATTCTGGGGAACCAATAATGTTCTGAAGTACACACTCAGTTCATGCTGAAGCCCTATTTAGGAGTTACTGAATCTGGCATTGTGAACAGGGGAGCGCCTAGCTCCATGCTGCTGCTGCTTCCTCATTTTTTTTAACACTTTCAGTGACAAGTCTGAAAAGGAGAGGCTGCTGTTAGTGTATACACTCCCTGTCTGAGCAAGAATCCTGGATTCTTGCTCATGTGGAGAGCCTACATGCAAAATGGAACCACTGCTCTTCAGACTCCTGCTTCTATGCAGGAAAAAAGCAATGGCAGAGGGAGCAAAACTAGACACCCCTCTCTAAGCATGTGCAAATGACAAATTCAGTAGTGCTTGAATAGGGTGTGAGCTGTATGAGGTGTGTCTCATGAGTTTGTTTTTCTCTAATAACTGAGAGTGTGCCCTAGACATAACAAATGCAACCCTAGGTGTACATTGCAGGATAAAGTAACTGCAGGCAACTATTTTCAAGAAACTTGCCCAACGTTACTAATCTCGTTGAACCCCCCCTTGATAAACTCCCAAGGAGTTCTTTGGGCTGCCACGTGCTTTGCCCACATCTTTGTACCAATAAACACGTGGACCCAAAAAACACATATTGGGAGCCTTAGTGCAGAGACATAGTATGATGAGGCAATATACATATATATATATATATATATATATCTATAAGGGGGACTGAGCAATATGATGATGGCTACAATTAAGTTGCCCAAATCCACAGTAGATTATGAAGACAGAGAAAACAACTATAAATGGAGTATTAAGCTTTAGTGGCAATTATCTGGTTACATGGGTGGAGTTTGTGGGGAAGACTTGAAGAGATAAACCTGTATGTGAGGGATTGAAGAAAGCTCTGGAGGGAGATTTGTAATTGTGAATAAAGGAGAAAGAGAGTAACCCAAGCCAAGTGTAAAAGAAACCCTATAAGAATAGGAGAATAGCCCCAAATGCCTCAGAAAGTTAAGGTTTTTCCAGACAGAGCAAAAGTTCCAACCCTCTTTCTCTCGCTTGGTCTCATAGGACCACAGGGTTTGTAACCAATCTTTAAAAATCTATTTGCCTGCCACAGTTTTGTCACTGGAGGTCTTGGGTTTGTTGGTATTTTAATGCCAGCTGAAAACCTCTGACCGAACGTCTCACCACCGACAGCAACTACAAATAGGAAGTGCTAGACTCCACCCCAGCAACAAAAACCATCCCAAAGAAAAGGAAATGCAAGAAAGCAAAGTGGCTGTCCAATGAGGCCTTACAAATAGCAGAGAAGAGAAGGGAAACAAAATGCAAGGGAGATAGGGAAAGTTACAGAAAATGGAATGCTGACTTCCAAAGAATAGCAAGGAGAGACAAGAGGGCCTTCTTAAATGAACAGTGCAAAGATATAGAGGAAAATAATAGAAAGGGAAAAACCAGAGATCTGTTCAAGAAAATTGGAGATATTAAAGGAACCTTTTGTGCAAAGATGGACATGATAAAGGACAAAAATGGTAGGGACCTCACAGAAGCAGAAGACATCAAGAAGAGGTGGCAAGAATACACAGAGGAATTATACCAGAAAGATTTGGATGTCCCGGGCAACCCAGATAGTGTGGTTGCTGACCTTGAGCCAGACATCCTGGAGAGTGAAGTCAAGTGGGCCTTAGAAAGCATGGCTAACAACAAGGACAGTGGAGGGGATGGCATTCCAGTGGAACTATTTAAAATCTTAAAAGATGACGCTGTTAAGGTGCTACACTTAACATGCCAGCAAGTATGGAAAACTCAGCAGTGGCCAGAGGGTTGGAAAAGATCAGTCTACATCCCAATCCCAAAGAAGGGCAGTGCCAAAGTACCAAAGTACTCGAACTACCGTACAATTGGACTCATTTCACACGCTAGCAAGGTTATGCTCAAAATCCTACAAGGTAGGCTTCAGCAGTATGTGGACCGAGAACTCCCAGAAGTACAAGCTGGATTTCAAAGGGGCAGAGGAACTAGAGACCAAATTGCTAACATGTGCTGGATTATGGAGAAAGCCAGAGAGTTCCAGAAAAACATCTACTTCTGCTTCATTGACTACGCAAAAGCCTTTGACTGTGTGGACCACAGCAAACTATGACAAGTCCTTAAAGAAATGGGAGTGCCTGACCACCTTATCTATCTCCTGAGAAATCTATATGTGGGACAGGAAGCAACAGTTAGAACTGGATATGGAACAACTGATTGGTTCAAAATTGGGAAAGGAGTATGACAAGGCTGTATATTGTCTCCCTGCTTATTTAACTTATATGCAGAATACATCATGCGAAAGGCAGGACTCGAGGAATCCCAAACCGGAATTAAGATTGCCGGAAGAAATATCAACAACCTCAGATATGCAGATGATACCACTCTGATGGCAGAAAGAGAGGAGGAATTAAAGAACCTCTTAATGAGGGTGAAAGAGGAGAGTGCCAAAAATGGTCTGAAGCTCAACATCAAAAAAACTAAGATCATGGCCACTGGTCCCATCACCTCCTGGCAAATAGAAGGGGAAGATATGGAGGTAGTGACAGATTTTCCTTTCTTGGGCTCCATGATCACTGCAGATAGTGACAGCAGCCATGAAATTAAAAGACCCCTGCTTCTTGGGAGGAAAGCGATGACAAACCTAGACAGCATCTTAAGAAGCAGAGACATCACCTTGCTGACAAAGGTCCGCATAGTCAAAGCTATGTTTTTTCCAGTAGCAATGTATGGAAGTGAGAGCTGGACCATAAAGAAGGCTGACCACCAAAGAATTGATGCTTTTGAATTGTGGTGCTGGAGGAGACTCTTGAGAGTCCCCTGGACTGCAAGGAGAACAAACCTATCCATTCTGAAGGAAATCAACCCTGAGTGCTCACTGGAAGGACAGATCCTGAAGCTGAGGCTGCAATACTTTGGCCATCTCATGAGAAAAGAAGACTCCCTGGAAAAGACCCTGATGTTGGGAAAGTGTGAGGGCAAGAGGAGAAGGGGACGACAGAGGACGAGATGGATGGACAGTGTCATTGAAGCTACCAACATGAATTTGACCAAACTCCGGGAGGCAGTGGAAGACAGGAGGGCCTGGCGTGCTCTGGTCCATGGGGTCACGAAGAGTCGGACATGACTTAACGACTAAACAACAACAAGACTCCACCCCCAGTGCCAAGCAAATGCTAAAAATAAATCTTATTTTTAAAGGGACTGATAGGGTTTAGGAACTCCTGTTGTGGTTGTTTTATTTTGCAAAAAATATAGGATACAAAGAGAGGGACGTGGTGGTGCTGCGGGTTAAACCACAGAAGCCTCTGTGCTGCAAGGTCGGAGGACCAGCAGTCGTAAGATCAAATCCACGCGATGGAGTGAGCTCCCGTCACTTGTCCCAGCTCCTGCCAACCTAGCAGTTCAAAAGCATGTAAAAATGCGAGTAGATAAATAGGTACCACCTTGGTGGGAAGGTAACGGCGTTCCGTGTCTAGTCGTGCTGGCCACGTGACCATGGAAACTGCCTTCGGACAAATGCTGGCTCTATGGCTTGGAAACGGGGATGAGCACCGCGCCCTAGAGTCGGACACGACTGGACTAAATGTCAAGGGGAACCTTTACCTTTACCTATAGGATGCAAAAGGGAGGCATATGTATCTTTTGACATAGCTTCCTAACCATAATAGGTGCTGATGTGTATAATGTGGTGTTTTTGTGGAAGATTTCCTAAGACTTCCTGTACAATGGCCGTCAAATAGCTAATGCTGTTTCTCCCATTGGGCTTTCTTCTTTAAGGTGCTAAGAGGCAAACTGTGATACTTCTGTTGAGTAGGGGACTTATACATGCCGGAGGTCCCATGCCTTCTGAACAGAGGCTGGGAACCACACCTACTGTCCCTAACATTGGAAGGGGAGTGAAGAATCCATAAGCCACAGGATTCTTCACTCCCTTAACCTACAGCTGAGGGGTTGCAGGGTTCCACAGTTCCCACTGCTTCCTGTTTATCAGCAGAGAAGGGGCCTCCCTGCGCAAATGTGGGTGGCCTTTTCTCCAGTTGGTCAAGATGGACACCAAATTTTGAAAGCACATCTCTGGATCCATATTTTCAAAATGCATTCAGTATGGAAACTGACTAAATTATTGGCAGAGCAACAGATTATAATGTGAATCTATGTCTTCATTGTAGAGCTTGGAAATAATGTGTTAAAAGAAACATATTAGCATTACATTGGTTGCTTTCCCCATCCAATGAGAGAAAAAGCCTTACTTTCTTTGGTGCTTTAAAAATAATGCTTTAAAAGTGGTGTTAACTAGGGATGTAAATTCAGATTCAGAAATATTTGGAATTCACCAAATAATGCCATATTTGGTTAATTCCAAATATATCCAAATCTGAATTTGATAGTTTCAAATATCTCTAATAATAATTCCTAATATTTGGAGTCCCACTTACTCCTACAGTTTAGAAAGCAAAAGGCTAGGTTTCTGCTTGCTCAAGGAAGAAGTGAAAGTGAAACCAATTTCTCAGGCATCCTGGAGTGAGTTCTTGAGAAATGACACTTAAAGATACTCTGGAATCAAGGGTAGTGGGGGCAGAGAACACAGTGTTTCCTGACTGGGATTGCCATTGGTTTCCCAAGGGAGGGGGCTGGAATGAGAACAAAAACTTGTAAATGGTGTCTATCTGCACCAATGAAATCTAGAAGCAGGTACAGACACCAGAAGGTGTTTCCCCCCCACATTAATTCATTCAAATTGGAAGGTAAGCATAACTGCCTATAAATTCCCTAAGCATTTGTTATTAGGATATGCTCTGGTGCAACCCTGCATTGCAGCAGTTTTTTCTGTGTCATTTTCTGAACCCGCAACTTACATTTATATTCTCTACATCTTGTTGTGTATTATTTATGAAATATAGGTAGGAATGAGATTTAGAATTAGTAGATTCATATATTAATACTGCTCACACCTTAAACCTGAATCTGTAGAAAAACCACTTTCAACCTACCATTCCTGGGCTTCCCTGAAGTCCCCTTTAGGTATGATAGGATGGCACACTCTGCTCACAGTACTAGGTATCCCATGCTTCAGTCTGCTGCCCCCTCCTTCTGCCTCTTTCATTCTTCCAACTGCTGCTCCAAGATTGTGCTCATTCACTCAACTGTGCCGGGCTTTATCCTATTGACACAGTTCCCACCCACCACAGGCTATCAGCTGCTCCAATCTGGTTGCCAGTGCTGCCCGCAGGGTATTTGCCCACTCCCCAGTGTGACCTGTTGTCTGCTTTCACAATGCTACTGTCATTCCCACTGTTAAAGTTTCCATCAGCCTGCCCATAACAGTCATTTCCTAATACCAAGGCACTGCTGGCTGTTGGTGTGCATTCTTTTCATTCTGCACAATCACTGGGAAGGTGTTAGAGGACACAGGGAAATCCTTTTAAAATGTTTTGCCTGCTTGTGTGTGTGTGTGTGTGTGTGTGTGTGTGTGTGTGTGTGTGTGTGTGTGTTGGTTGTTGTTTTCTAAAAAGGAAAATAATGACTATATAGTATTTATATTGACTGTAAGGGAGTTCCTCATATCTGGAAACTCCAAATTCTTAAAATTCTGAATTCTGAATCGACAGGGCTGTAATTCCAAATTCTGAATATGAATTTTAGTGCTAGTGCACATTCCTTGTGTTAATATTTTCTGTGCATTAAAAGAATTGTGTATGCTATTTAGGTGGCTGCACTCCCCCTCCCCAGAAGGAAGGCACCCAAACATCTCATCATGAGCAACTATATGCAAGTGATGCCACATCTTGACTTCTGATATCTAAAATCGATTTCTCAAAACCCTACCCAGAGGTCAGCCAATATGCAGAGTTTCAAAAAGTTACAGCTCAACAACCCCAGGAGTCCCACAACTATAAAAAAGGAATTAGGCATGGTGACCTGTGTAGACTGTGGAAGAGTAAGGCTGAGGGGAGCTGCACAGCCTTTTGTCAAGAGTGTTTGTTGTTGTTATAGGCTGTCAAGTTGTCTCCAGCTTATGATGACCTTGACAGCCATGCTCAGCTTTTATAAGCTCAAGGCTTGCCTTGATGAAGTCGATCCCCCTCTTATTTGGCCTTCCTCTTTTCCTGTTGCCTTCAACTTTTCCTAATATTATTATATTTTCCAGAGAATTTTGCCTTCTCCTGATGTGCCCAAGGTATGACAGCCTCATATTTGTCATTTTTGCCTTTACAGACAGTTCAGCCTTGATTTGCTCCAGAACCCTCTTGTTCATTTTTCTGACAGTCCAGGGTATCCTCAAAGCTCTCTTCCAGCACCATATTTCAAACGGATCCTTTTCCCCCCTGTCAGCCTTCTTCACTGTCCAGCTTTCACACCTGCACATAGTAACTAACCAGGGATACAAGAGTGAGGAAGATCTTGGCCTTGGTCTCCAGTGACACATTCTTACACTTGATGATTTTTCCTAATTCCTTTATTGCTGCCCTTCCATGTCTCAGTCTTCTGATTTCTTGACTGCAGTCTCCATTTGGATTGATGACTGAACCAAGGTATACAAAAGTACAAGACTGTACTTTCAGACAGTGCTTTTATAGTTTTCTGCTAAAGAAGTGCATTTGAAAGAGGTCAAAGAAATTACCAGACCTGTCTAGTAGTAGTCTCGCTGGATGTACGCAAGTGTCTCTTTCTCTATGTGTAGAGAGATGAAATCCTGTGTCTGGACACACATCCTTCCTCTACTTAACAGCTTTCCCATAGAAACTATCATCTCTAGCTAACAATTGTATTATGAGTTGTGTAGTATACCTGTTGGGACGTGTCAGAGCACTTCTGAATGGATGAACAATAAATGTACCGGTCAAAAGTGAAGGCACCTGCAAATCTCATTGTTTATTTCAGAGCTATGGCTGGGACACTGCTATTTCAAAAGGTTCATTTTGAAAAATGTGAACATTTTTTTCCTATTTCTAATGCTTAACACAAATTAATGTTTAACCTAAAGTTCCAAGCTTTACTTAGTTGTGTTTACTTATGGTGCCTGTCTTCATTTTATCTGTTTTATATTGCCCGTTTCTTACTCACAAATGCAAACACATTGGAGGGATGGGACATACGTACATAAACAATACATATATACATAAACAATAAACAGGGGAGGTTTTAGATCAATGCCAGAAAGTAAAGTCTATTCAACAGGGTTCTTGTAGAGTTAACATAGCACCAGGACAACAATGCAAAGGGGTGGGTGGGACCAGACATAACCTGTCCCTGTTGCAAGGAAATAATGGCCTTTACTATACCTACACACTAGTTCTTATATCTTCTGAATGCTGTCTGTACAAGTGACCTTTACAAGATTGTTGTTTATGCTTTCTTGGTGTGTGGCAGACTAGGAGAAAAGAATATTCCAATTTATTTCAAAGGTTACCTATCAAGACTGAATATTCAATACAACTGCATTATCATATTGCATAGATTTTACATAAGAGATTATACCCTCTGCACTCAGTGCCCTTATGCCACTTTGGGTTTTTTCACTCCCAGACCAGATGTAAGTGAATGATTCATAGCAGATAGTTTTTTTGCAAGGCACGTGGGTTCCTTTCCCCCTAATATGGCGGACTAGCCAATTTTGATTTATAATGTTGTTTTTGAGACAATAATCAAGGCTTGGAAATTGTTGTTTTACAACTAACATATTGCTCATTAAATGCTGGTTTAGCCTCAAGAGCATGCTACTTGTTTCATTACCCACATTACCTGGATAATAGAATGTGTTACTGAGGGTTTGGTGTGTTCTTGCAAGGAAATTCTTTCAAAGATCTCCACTACCCCCTTTAGGGTGCTCTTACTCCTCCTGTAAGCCATGTTGTTTAGATCCCACACCTAAGCGAGCCCTGCAGGTTTGTCCTCGCCATGGGCATATTGACCCTCCCTGTTAGGGGCTAACCGGGAGTGGAATGGACTTGGACTTGAGCCTGGACATATTCCCCAAGGATGGAGTGCTGGGGATAGAATCATGGAATCATGAAGTTGGAAGGAGCTATAAGGCCATCAAGTCCAACCCCCTGCTCAGTGCAAGAATAAAAATCAAAGGATATCTGCCAGGTGGTTGTCTAAATTGTTCTTGAATGCCTCCAAAGCTGGAGCACTCACCATCTCTCAAGATAATTGGTTCCACTGCTGTACTGCTCTAACAGTTAGGAAGTTTTTCCTTACATTCAACTGAAATCTGGCTTCCTGTAACTTGAGCCCATTGTTGCGTGTCCTACACTTTGGGATGACTGAGAACAGATCCTGCCCCTCCTCTGTATGGCAGCCTTTCAAGTATTTGAAACGTGCTATCATATCTCCCCTCAGTCTTCTTTTCTCAAGGCTAAACATGCCCAGTTCTTTCAGTCTTTCCTCATAGGCCATGGTTCTATGATCATCCTTGTTGCCCTCCTCTGAACTTGTTCCAGTTTGTTGGCATCCTTCTTGAAGTGTGGTGTCCAGAACTGGACACAGTACTCAAGATGAGGCCTCACAAGTGCCAAATAGAGAGGAACTAGTACCTCACAGGATTTGGAGACTATACTTAACTCTTTTAAAATGGTGACACACACATACTCTTGGACCCAGCGCTATCAATGGAATCCCAGGTAGCGTCTGTGGTCCGATCCGCCTACTTCCACCTAAGGCGGATTGCCCAACTGTGTCCCTACCTTGACACTGGGTCCTTCACCATGCTGGTCCATGCATTGGTAGTCTCAAGATTAGACTACTGCAATGCCCTTCACATGGGGCTGCCCTTGGGGCTGCTACGGAGACTTTAATGGGTCCAGAACTCAGCAGCCAGACTATTGAGTGGGGTTAGAAAATACCAACATATTTTCCCCACCTTGGCTGCCTGGTTACCTGTTCGCTTCCGTACCAGCTTCAAGGTGATGGTATTAACCTATAAGGCCCTAAACAGTTTAGGACCTCGATATCTAATTGAGCGCCTCCTTCCTGTCAGTTCTGCCCAGCCAGTAAGATTGTCTCAGGCAGGGTGGCTGAGAGTTCTGACCCCAAGAGAGGCCCGGAAAATGACCACCAGAAATCGGGCCTTCTCGGCAGTAGCTCCACAATTGTGGAACAGCCTCCTGCCCAAAATCTGCCTGGCCCTTTCACTGGGCACCTTAAAAAAATTACTAAAAACCTGGTTATTTAGACAGGCCTTTCCAGATCAAAAAACATCCTGATGCAATGGTACTTCCAATAACTTAACATCTAGCCTACCACCATGCTTTTCATGTTATTTTATTTTATTGTTTTTTGTTGTATTTTATGGTATTTTAATTTTGCACCTTTATATTTTATGAATGTTGTTGAGTTCTTTGTGACTATGTTATTGTTATTGTTTAGTTGTTGTAAACTGCCCAGAGTGGCCTGGCTGCCAGATGGACGGTATAGAAATCAAATAAATAAATAAATAAATAAATAAAATACACATCCCTCAGCAAAAGGAACTGAGGGGGGGGGGGGGTGGAGATTAAAGTTCAAGACTCTGGTCCAGTGAGGACAACTTGGATTGGAGAGAGTCAATTAGGTTTTGAACCTGTTTCTGTTCCTACATCGACTGGTTTAAATAAATCCGTTTCTGGTTCAACATAAAGTTGTAAAGTCTGTGGAACTAGAAATGGAAGAAAACCCTCTCGTAAAGGTGGGCAAGAATCACAGTGTGCCATGTGCCATGTTTACAAGGCTATTAGCGCTTCTGGGAGTCTTCCATGCAAAGCAGCTGTATATGTCCCATGCAACTTACATTTTGATAGAAGCAAAGGTATTAATGTACTTAATTGCTCTGTCAATTTTGTCTTTATTTTAATTTTTGGTTTGTTGCCTTTGTACTGTTACTATGGTTATTTTTATTGCAGTAAACTGCCCAGAGTGACCTCTGGCCGGATGGGCAGTATTTTTATTATTAGGCATCCTTCAGTCTCGAAAGACTATGGTAACGTGCTCTGTATGGAGGACTTGGAACAGCGTCTAGTGTGGCTGAGAAGGCCAATTCGAGAGTGACAATCCCTTCCACACTGAAGACAAATACAATCTGTCCCCTGTCCAGCTCCCTGATTTTGCTGCTTCCGTGACTGCCTCTTTGCCTCGGTCTGCAGTATAGAAGTAAAATAAATAAAATAAAATAAGGGGCAGAGGCTAGTTTTGGCAGGGGTCATAGCCAGCTGCAGCTTCCCCAAAGTACCATTCTATAATGAAAAGTAGACTTCCCCCACATTGTCTATGATTAATACTTAGAGAACAATAACATCAACCATTATTGTCAAAAAACATAATATATCGTATATTTTTTTCCTTTATGGCATGCTACTTCCAAGTTGTGATGGTCATTTGTAAAAATTTCTCACCAACGGGTCCTGCAGTGCCTGATACCCTTAGCCATTACATGTAAGGTCTTTGTCAAATATACCATTTGTTGAACTGGGATGCAGCCTTACTGTTTCATTTAAACAGGAAAATATTGAATTAATTGTCTGCTATTGGTCAGTAAGCTACAGCAGCTCATTGTACGTATGCAAGTTTGTCCTTGAAGATGAATTCAAAAACTGCAGTTAACACAGAACCAGTGTGCTAGGCACTTTAGTCATCATTCTATTATGCTATTATATTGTCCCTGTTGTTGCTGTTGTTATTGTGTCGATTGTGTTTTATCATTTCAGATTGCCACACAATCAAATGGATGTACATCCATGGTCTGGATAAATGATGTTGTTTCATTTCAGTCTTATATTTTAAATGTTGATTTGAATTTTATTTATTTTTCTGTTTATGGTTATGGTTTAAGGTGTGGTTTTTAAAATAGTATTCGGAATGTATATTGCTCTGCTGTGTAGACCCTGCAATCAATCAATCAATCAATCAATCAATCAATCAATCAATCAATCAATCAATCAATCAATCAATCAATCAATCAACCAACCAACCAACCAACCAACAAGATTTGTACCACACTTTTCTCCTCCACTGCAAAACAGCACTGGCATCTTTGCTCCCTGACCCTATTTAACATGCTTTTTTCCTCATTTTCATCAACAGTTTGTGTCCTTCAGAAGATGTAGTTGGCTGGAAAGAATGTTTGTTTGAAGACCTGGAATGCACATGCAACATTTTTATCCTGTTGCTAAGCTACATATATCTTGCAATAATTCCTGTCATGACTGGATGTTTCTTAAGTCTTATGAAGGGATTCCTCTTCCTAACTGCTCTGCTTAGTTTCCCCACCACCACCAACAACCTTATCTGTAGCTAAAATAGACCAAAAGGCAGTGACCACATAATTTTGCATACGAGCTTGCATCTAGAGTAACTCACATACCTCATGCAGCAGTACACTGGTTAGCAATGTGTGTGAGGAGAAGAAAAAACACAGGTTTAGTGGACAGCTCCAGTTCCTTTCTTGGGAAAGCAGCACCAGGGAGATGTAACAATTAATGAAATGGAGACCAAACATTTTAATTGATTTCTTAGGCCAGCGAAAAATATAACTGACTGCTTGGTCTGGTATGATCTATATCCTGGAGATCATGTGTACGGTGAATTGCACTCAAGTCCAACTATGATCTGTGTCCACCTGGACCTTTGTGGTTGAGCTGCAGGGCTACTAATTGGGGGGGGGGGGGGAGAGAGAGCTGGGCTGGAACAATTCCTCCACAGATAGCAAGGTCATTGTAAGCGATGTTGCTCACTGCAAAGTATCCTATTCTGGTGTGAGTTGGACATGCACCTTTCCTGCTGTCTGATGACACCCTGAGATGGATACCAATTTTTGGCATGGTCTGTTTGTTCACTTATTCATTTAAAATATTTACACTCTGCTCTTGAACCAAAAAAACTCCCAGAATGGCTTACAGACTAATAAAGACAAGGCCCTTCTCACTTTCAGGCTTATGATTTAGAATGGACAACAGAGAAGGAAAATTTTTCACAAGTTTCTCCGCTGAGCCTACAACTTGTCCCAGCTTCCTTGTCCTCTTCTGCAGCTTGATGGAATAGCTGCTAGATGACAGTTCAAAGAGAGAGGCAAAGGCTGATGGGAGTGACTGCTTAAGCCGATTGAACAGAAGATGGCCCTGTTTTCACCCTTTGCTTCTACTGCAGTACAACCATACTGTGCGAGTGTTTGGTTTAAGTTTATTGTTTTAGACCAAGGTGGACAAGGGTACACAGATTGCTTTGTTTTAAGCCTACATCTCCCATGAGCCCTTGTTAGTGTGGCCAATTATGAGAGGTTATGGGAGATACAGCAAAACAGGCTATGTGGATTTCTTGGGTTTTTTTTTTTTTAAAACGTAGATATAACAGATGCTGTAAATGTAGCACTCTCTGGGTTTTATGGTGCTATTTTCTTTGTTTGTGTGTTACAAACACATAATGAACTTTACAGAGATGTGAATTCTCCCCCCCCCAAAAAAAAACACACACAACAATAATAGTAACACAACCAAAACTAGTTACTACAGAACATACACCCTTAAGTTCTATTCATAGACTCTAGGCTAGAGCATGAGTTGCTGGTAGTTAAAAATGAAGCAATGCAAATGTCTCTTGGAAGCAAAATGGATAAAAAAACAAAGTCCCAGGTATCTTTAGTGCCTGAGACAGAAAATCCACAACACAAAGCTGTACGACTCCTGGAGTACAATCTTTAAGGCCCTCAAATAAAATACAAATTCAGATGCAAATACATTTTATCCTTACATGGATTCACTCTTCCTGCACAAACATACCGTTTCCCTGAAAATAAGACCTAACCTGAAAATAAGCCCTAGTATAATTTTTTCAGAATGCTCTTAATATAAGCCCTACCCCAAAAATAAGCCCCAGTTAAGTGAAACCCCACCCTCCACCATTGTGCAGCAACCAGAAGAAGATGACATGACTGTATTTGAATAAACGTAGATTGTTGTACATGAAAAAAATAAAATAAAACATCCCCTGAAAATAAGCCCTAATGTGTTTTTTGGAGCAAAAATTAATATAAGACCCTGTCTTATTTTCGGGAAAACACGGTACTAAAATTCTGTTATGAACACCAAGATGATAAGGGCATACATCCTTCTCTAGAGAAACAGCACCACCTGCCCTCTCTCCCTCTCCCTTTCTCTTTCTCAGTTGGAATGTTGAATCGCTGCCCCTTCCGAATATTTCCCCACCCACTGGGCTGAACCAATGAGTCCATGGGGTTACATAAACCCCGGTTATAAGGACGTCGGTAGTCTAAGGCTGGTATCCTATACAAATTTAACTGGGAGTAAGTGGCATTGAATTCAGTGGGGTTTATTTCACAAGACTGCTCTGAAAGATCTCCTTTATGCATAATTTCAATTACCATGGTGGCTATCTCCTTAGCAGATGGTTCAATGGCAGCACCTGTGAATATGAAATGTTAACGTCTTGCAGTTCTTTTTTGATAGCGCTGCAAACCTCTCAGCTTAACCCATTTCAAACGCCTTCTGTGGCCTTCAGCACACTGCAGCTCTGCCTGTTTTGTAGCCATTTTGCCCCTCCCCTCTTCTGTCACTTCTCGCTCAACGCTGCACTTCTACTTTCTTGATTATAGTGCTTTCCAAACTGATAAATGCAGGGTATTTGTCTCTTCTCACCATATTCTGCACCTGCACAATGGAATTGGAGGTTGTCAGCGACCACTCACCCCCCTATTAATTTCAAGCCTATTGGCTAGCATGGAGGACTGTACTGGACATCTATACAGATTTTATTGCAAGCACCCCTACACATTTCCAGGTTTGTGGCATGGCTTGAAACTGAACACATGGCCTGAACAGCAAGGAAGCAACATCTGAGGCAGCGCAGCCCACGCATGTCGCTCGTCTTGAAAATGCGGATGCACCTCTGTGATTCTCCAGCCAAATCTTGCTCAAGGAAGAGCGAGGAGACACCTCCAGCACCAGGGTGTCCCACAGCCTTGTTCTCAACCTTTCAGACCCTTAGCTTGCAGGAGCCTTCCTCTTTTGTCTCCTTGCTGTCCTGTTTCTTTGCCTCGTGGTAGACAATGATCTTGCCCCAAGCGGAGAGATTCTGTTGCTTTTAAAGGATCACCATCAATTCACTGTCAGGAGCATTTCACACAAGCATCATGCAGCAGGCATAACAGTGGGACTATTTTCTTTTCTCCTTTTCCTTCACTCTTGTATATCGGTTAATACACCACTATATATCTACACCTACACACGCACATGAACCCCCTCACACTGCACGAAAAACAGGACCAGTTTCCTTGAACCTTTAATTATAAAAGATGCTATCTTATCATTGTCTGGTTTTGTTTTGTTTTGTTTTTAAAGCTCTATTCTTGTCTATAGAACATACACTTGAGAGGCAGGTCAGATTTTCTGTGGAGGTCTCCAGGGAAAAAAAACACCATATACATACATACATATATATATGTATGCTGTGGTGGTTGTGCTTCTAAATCCTCTAACCTAGAATTTCCCCACTGGATTTTCTATGGCAAATCATTTTAGACAGAAATTATTGGCATTCAACGCTATTTGGAGGACTGTATTGTCTGCTCGGAGCTATGGAATGAAAGTTGATATTTGCCACTTGAAGAGATTGCTTCCGTTGTGGATGTTGAGCGTATGTGTAGATCTAATTGCAGAATGAAGAGCATAATAAGAGGGAGAGGGAGAGAGAGGGAGGGAGAATGGGGAGCAAGGGAGGGAGAGGTTGTTGACCAAAGCTTTTAGCCCACTGGGAAAGTCTTCTGTCCATACCCACATTGAAATGAACGAGATGTGTGAAAGGCCACAGCAGAACACAGCTTTTGCTGGTATCTGACTTATTGTTATGAGGCCATTCCTTGAATGCCCAACCTCTCCCTCCCTCTCTCTCTCTCTCTCTCTCTCTCTCTCTCTCTCTCTGTGTGTGTCTCTCTCACACACACACACCATTGATATATCCACATACTCTGCACAACAAGGAAACTAATGACACCACACTGCAAGCAGTGTCAGTTTTAAGCTGAGGGTCTGATCCACCATTTTTTGTGTGTGCTTTGGCGTGTGTTTTTTCAACTCGAGCAAAAAGAAAACTAAAGACGAATAAACTGTTGAGTAGTTATAAATATGTCCCTCCCCCCCCCATAACTAGTAGCATAACTTTACCCAATTAAAGTGATTTTCAGCTTATCAGATATAGCCAATTAGGAATGTTAAACTTATTTCAAAAGAAAGACACTGACAGTGTCTAATTATACACACATATATATGTTTGGGGAGCAAATTAGCTTCTGTTCAAGCGGCGGCCTGGGGTTTGCCGTCCTTATACAACACTTCCATCTAGTGGATGTTGCTGGAACGGCTCCGGTTCTGAGTCGGCAGAGCGGGAGGCTGGATTTACACCAGGTACTATATAAATGTGGGCTTGGCGTGGGTGGGGGAGCCCATTCCATAAAACAAAGTGATTTAAAATAATCATTTCTAGTGCTCTGCATCATTACACCTTTTAACAGGCCTTTGAAATCTGTTCCTTCTGAAACCAACGAGATGTTTGAGCAACGAGTGGGCTTGGGGAGGAAGCGCCCGGGCGTCGAGCCAAACAGCTTGTAAGCCCTTGATTCCAAATAAATGAAGGCTGAACTTCAATCATTTCTCTCCCCTCCTCCTCCTTCCCTGTGTGCTGTGATTTTTCTTGTGGAAATGGCATTATTTGGAGAGTGACAATGGCATCCATTTTCGGCACTCCTGCTGTTAGTCGGGGCTGTTGGCTGGAGCCACTAATTCGGAAGGGATGATGATGGGGAGAGCTTGGCAAAGGGGGGCCCAGTTGCTGGGGAATGTTGTCCAGTTTTCTCTTTCAAAAACATCCCGAAGCCAATTTCCTCTCGCTATGCTTTTTCTTTTGCCCAGTCTCCCGATTAGAAATGATTATACCACACATCAGTTCTGAGGCATTTGGGATATTGTTGTTAGTTGTTGTGTGCTGTCAAGTCCCTACGGATTATGGTGATCCTAGTAAGTTTTATGAGGGAAGTGAGATGCTCAGGGAGTGGTTTCCCATGGCCACCCTCCCTGTGTTTTTACATAGCCAAGCAGGGATTTGAACCCAGGTCTCCTGAATTCTAGTCCGACATTCTATCCCACATTATTATATGATGTATTTAAAATATGTATACCCTAACTTCTCCTCAAGAGAACCCAAGGTGGCTTATAATATTAAAACAGAAAGGGCTGAAATTTAAAAATAATATGTGTATACTATGCCACACTGGGTCTCATTTAAAATATGCATTATTCTGAAGGAGATGCTCACAGGGAATTGTCACGAGCTACCCCATGGTTGGGTTTTCACATTCAGAGGTTTGGGATTCCAGGGACAGTGAGACAGCCAGTGTGAGTATCATGCATTACCTCCTCAACAAATATTATGTGTGTAAAACACATACAGACACCTTCCTGCTGAGCTAGTGAACCTTGGCATCAGCTGAAAATTGGAAGGAAAGGGGTGCATAAGCATTAAGGCCACCACAAACAATAAAATCAAACTTTCTCCTCCTCCAGTATGGCTTGCCTGAGATTTGTCTTCCTGCCTAAATTGCTGAGAAGCTTGGCAGTTCCCTGAGACTTCAAGCATTTTCCTGAAACCTTCTCCTGTGAAGCCTTGTATGTTCAGTACAGGATGCCACTTGGGTCACCTATGGAACCAGCCATACATAGCAGCCTGACACCTAAACTAGTGCAGAAATCCATCCAGGTCATGATCAGCCACTCTGAACTGAAGAATAGCAGCATTCTTCCATGCCTCCGAAATGTCCGAGACATTTTGTTTGGTGAGGCAAAAGATTCAAATGGGGCACAGCCACCCGATTCCCATACCCAGAAGTAAATTGGACTGAGGCCTGACTCCTGCTTCAACACTGTGAAATAGAACATCATCCTCCTCCACCACCATCCTAAGATAGTTTAAAGGATGCAAGACAGGCCACGTGGTGTCCACAGCTCTGTCCTCCAACAGAAAGAAATGACTAGATGATTCAGGAGGATAACCTGTCACTGCTGCTCTTCCCCCTACATGTGCCACCTGAAGCAGTTACCTCACTTTATCAAATAATACGGCTGGTCTTGTTCATAAAATGCAGCCTGTAAATGGAAGGTGCTTTGGATCATATACGTATAGCTGAAGCTATATGCCAGGAAAGAATGTGCTAAACTGCTGAGCCATGGATCCTTCCCTGTTTCCTAACAAAATGTTCTACTTCCTGTGCTATCTACACCTGTAAATGCAACCACATGCATCAACCCATTCTTCCATTGCACTTGTCTTTGGATTGTCTGGAGGATGTACAGATATTGTTGTATAACTCCTATGTTGAATGGTTAAGGCAAGACTTCATTTCTCATTCATTTCACAGAGAGAGAGGAATAATAATGTACTGCTGGCGATATTAAGTTTGAGAGTTGTTAATGCCATTATTCAGGAAAAGAGGCAGAACAGTCCATTATTACACAGCCACATGGTTTCTACAACATTGACATTCATCTCCATCTTCCCATTACACTAGCACACTCGACTCACTCCTTTGTTCAACCTTTAGAATATGCATGCCAAGTGGTCATTTCTTTCCTCATCTTAACTGCTGGTTCCTGTTTCCAGATGTTTTTCAGTTTCAGGTCTAATTCCTCAGTTTCTGTTGTCTGTTGGTAGTCTGAAGTTCCTACTCTACTACGCTGTTGATTTCTTTGAGAGTCTTGACAATGGGATATCCTAGGCCAACAACTTTCTCTTAAAGATGTTTGCTATGGTTTTTAGCAGGAATGTACTATATTGGTAAAGAACATTATGGTCACTAGTGAGACTTTGAGATGGTTCACACATACATACACGTTCCACAGTTTGATGATTGCAATACAATGAGGTGGTTTATGTGTCTACTCAGTCATCCCAAATAAAATACTATATAAAGTCACCTTCACATCTTTCAATCATTTACCCAAATCAAGTCACGAGTTTTGTCATGCTGTGTAATCAGGTATGAATATACAGATATGAAATAATGCTCAGGACTAAAGTAGTAAATGCGTATACTTGTCCCTTCAACAACATTAGGATTAGGAGCATCAGACCCCTGTGTAGTTCAAAATCGGTGTCTAACTCTCATGCCTCCCAGAACATAACTACAAAACATAAACAGTTGATTCACACACACAAGCAGACCTCTCCCAACCACATCAGCCTTCTAGAATGCCCCAGTACCCACCCCAGCCACCCCACGAAGCTGCTATGCCAGAAGAGGGGGCTGGTTAGGCCCCCACCATTGGACCAGGGGCAGCTGGGCTGCCAACAGCAGGGGCCTCGGTAAGTCTGAGACCCACCTTTCTCAAGCCACTTCCTGGAGATGAATAGCAGCACAGTATTTATTAAATATTTATTTATTTGTCGAAAAAAGTCCATATATAACCAAAACAGTGCTGCTGAGATCCATGCAATTCAAGGGAGGAATATATAGAGGGATAGATGGTCATGATCAGAAACATGGCATATGCATAGGTTATTTGTTTTGGGAGAAGATTTCCATCAGATTCACCATTTTGGGGAAAAAGAGAAGCAAACAGTTACAGTTCAGCAGTAGCACATTAATGGACACACAGGTGACTAACTAGTCCAATATGAGCCTGGAAGATGCAGGAACAATGCACACAAATTAACTGATCCTGGGCTTGTTGGCCTGTTGAGATGTTGCACGCTTGATTTCTCATTTCTCTCTTCTTTTGTTTATCCTTGATTCTTTTTATTTTGAGTTTTTAAGCCCCCTTTTGCCCGGCATTTCAGTCTTGAGTGAGAACTTCCTGGTTGGCATAGCCAATATTAAATCCCTTCAGTGTTGTCTTCTGTGTACCCTTGAGTTGTTTCTTTTCTCCACCATGTAATCAAACACTTGCTGCAAGCTCTCCATAGAAAATATGTTTCAGGAGACAGTTGTCCGGCATCCTGATGACATGGCCAGCCCATTGAAATTGTCGTTGTTTCAAGATGTTAAAAATGATTGTCATCTATATTTTCTCCCAGACTGTCAGTGACTTCGTCCTTTATCCTTTGATGCTGAGAATTCTCCAAAGATAGATGAAATGAAAATGGCTGAGCTTTCTTGCGTGACGTTGATAAATAGTCCATATCTCCACTCCGTAAAGTAAAGAAGGTAGAACAGCAGCTTTGTACTTCTTCAGCTTAACAAAAAGACCAATCCCACATCGATTCTGCACAGAGGATTGAAGTCTCTGAAAGGCAGTGCTGGCTTCAGATATTCATAAGGTCACTTCATCGTTGATGAGAACGCAGTGGGAAACAGTGTTGCCAAGATGCGTGAACTGATCTACTGCAGAAAGGGGGTGTTCATGGACTTTCAGAACTGGTTCCTCATAAGGTTCACCTGGAAGAGGCTGATACATCACCATCTTATCAGTATTGGTCTTCAGCCGAAAATTATTACAGGCAGAAGAGGTTGCATTAAGATTGCAATCATTGACAAATAAAAATTTATGCACTGTGCAAAATAAAGCCATAGACATAGCCTGCAGATACTGCAGGTTGAACTGTTTCCCATCAGTGCAATATTGAAGGTTAACACTGGGGTTTTCTTCCCAGTAAGCAGCCCAGAGTGTAGCAGAAAACATAAGACTGAAAAGAGTCAGAGCAAGAACATTGCCTTGCAACAGGAAAGGGATAAGAGAGAATATTGTTCTCGACAATGCCAGCTTGTATCCTGTCATGGATTTGTTGGACACTAAATTTCTCAGGACATCCAGATTTCTTCATGATTTTCCACGGACTTTCTCTATACACTGTGCCAAAAGCTTTAGTCAGCTCTATGAATATTGTGTAGAGGTTGTCATGCTGTTCTTGACACTTCTCTCATAGCTGTCGAATGGCAAAGGTCATGTCAACAGTCCCTTGCTCCTTATGGAAGCCACACTGACTTTCTGGTAAGAGGTCTCTCCAAGTGCCCTGTGGGGTGATTCAGAAGGATTCTTGCCAGAATTATCTCAGCAAAATTCAGGAGTGAGAGGCCTTGGTGGCTGTCACAGAGCTGACGGTCGCCTTCCTTTTGTAAAGGTAGACAGTTGTTGCATCTTAGAAGTCCTAAGGAATTTTGCCTTGCGTCCGCATTTCTTGAAATAGGTGTGTGACTTGTTGGGGATATTTATTGCCACCTTTTAAATAGCTCTCTGCTGGAATCGCAGCTGCCCCTGCGGCTTTTCCGTTGGAGAGTTGATGAACGGCCTTTTGCATTTCTTCCAGAGATGGGGGAGGTCTATGGAGCTGTTGATTGGCACTTGTGGCAGCCTCCTAATCGCCTCCTCACTAAGGATGTGATTAGCAGGCTCTGCTACAGACATCCGTCGGCTCTGCTACAGATGGATATGGTACACACGTCTAAGCCAGAAAAGTGTCAAGAGCAGCATGTCAGATGGTCTGTTCAACACATTTTGGAAATGCTCAGCCCATCTCTGCAAAATCTGTGACATAAGAGACTACCAAAAATATATGCACATGACAATAATCATCCCAAGGAATTCCACCCCAATGGGTGGAGTCTTCCATTGGTGTGAAAAGAAGGGTAGGGGGCATTGATTGTTAACAGTACATGGGCTGGGCAAACTTGTCAGTTTCATATTAGGTTTTTTTTTAATTCTCAATTTCTTTCCACAAATTTCTGAACAAACTGGCAGATTTTGGAAAGTTCATGTAAAAAACTAACTAAAAATTACTAAACAGGAAGAACAGAAGAGTGTCATTGTATGTAAAGGGTGTGGACAGCTGCAAAGAGAGCCATAAGCTGGAGCAAGAAACGATGGGAAAGAGCATCTGGATAAAGATCAGAGGAAAGAGAAGCAACAGTAACCTTATGATGCATACCTGCCACCTACTTCTAAACCACACTGAGTATTTGGATTATGCCCTTCTAGCTCAGATTAACCATCAGTCAAAGAACAGAGATCTAGTGGTGATGGGAGGCCTCAGCTACCCTAATAATTGTTGGAAGTCCAAATTGGTCAAAAATGGATCATCCAACAAATTCCTTACTTTCCTTGCTGAAGGTGGAAGAAACAACAAAGGGGTCACTTCCAATCAACATTCCTATTATTTCCATAGAACTGGTCAGTGAAGTGGAAATAATAGGAATGTTGATTGGAAGTGATTGACCATTCCCTTTCAGGATTTCTTATACTGAGGAAAGGGAAAGCTGAGAGTAATCTAACATTCAGTTTGCGATTTCAGAAAGCTGTATTCAATAAGATTGAGGAAATATTTTTTAAGATCCCATGGCCAAAATACTCAAATCTTTCTTTCTTTCTTTTGTATCAGAGCGTTGCACCATTTAAAATTATGGATGTATATGAAATATAGATAAAACTAAAAACAAATTAAAATGTTAAGACAATTAGACTATTTTTGACCAGAAGCAGGCTACTTCAACAGTGTTATCTTGGCCATTTGTTAGATCTTCTTTTGTGCACATGGTGGGGCATAAATTACATGCACGTAAGTGCTGCATTGATTGAATTTCTCCAGTTACAGAAAATTTGTCCTGTATCCGAGTGGCCCCATTTTACTTTATTATTCTTTGATCTTCCTACTTTGCTTCAAAGTCTATTAAGTGACTTCCAGATGGCCCAGCTCAAGTCTTGTCCTGATGGGAGGCACTTCTCAGCATTCTTCAACTGGTATAGGAGGTGGGGCTCCGTTCCTCCCAATGGAAGACTGGTTAGGGGTTTCCCTTCCCAGGAAGACTTTGGGAGTGAAGTCAACTCCCTGACACCCTACAGTTACTAAGGTTTGATATTTGGTCTGATTGGCCCTTTAAGCAGTTCTGTTGCTCTGATAAAGAGCTTGTTTCTGCAAGCACTCATTGTATCATTATGGAGGGGAGTACGTAACCGATATTTGTAGGGAGAAAGCCAAGAGCTCAGAATGAGTTCAGACTTGTATGAGTGATTAAAATAACAGAAAGGGATTTTTAAAAAAATCTATGCTCAAAGCAAGAGAAAGAACAAGGAGGTGTTAGGTCTGCTGCATAGAAAGGACCGAGAAATACCAACGGGTGACAAAGAGAAGGCAGAGTTCCTGAACATCTGTTTGCTTCTGTCCTCCCTCAGAAAGACAACAGTGCTCAATTTAGTACAAGAAGAACAAGGGAAGCAGTGAGATAATTGCTACCTGATATAGTTTAAGATGTTGTATGGGAACATCAATGACTGTAAATGAATTCTGCTCTGCAGGACCAGATGAACTGTATCGAAGAGTAGTAAGGAACTTACAGACATAATCTCAGTATCTCTGTAAATTGGAGGTTCATTCAAATGAAGCATTTGTAGCTCTTTAGGTGCACTGACGTGGCACGTTTCAGGGACGTGGTGGCGCTGTGGGTTAAACCGCAGAAGCCTCTGTGCTGCAAGGTCAGAAGACCTGCAGTCGTAAGATCGAATCCACGCGTCGGAGTGAGCCCCCGTCGCTTGTCCCAGCTCCCGCCAACCTAGCGGTTCGAAAGCATGCAAAATGCGAGTAGATAAATAGGTACCACCACAGTGGGAAGGTAACGGCGTTCCGTGTCTAGTCGTGCTGGCCACGTGACCACGGAAGATTGTCTTCGGACAAACGCTGGCTCTATGGCTTGGAAACGGGGATGAGCACCGCCCCCTAGAGTCGGACACGACTGGACAAATTGTCAAGGGGAACCTTTACCTTTACCTAGGTGCACTGATGCTTCTAGCCTTTCCCCAACATCCAAGTAATGCAAGGTTCAAACTGGTGCCAAAAGTAACAGTGACACCACCATCACCACCCCGCCAAAAAAACCTAAGTTGTTGCCTGGCTTTTTGAAAACTGCCTCCAGGAGTTGAGGTTTGTTGTTGTTGCTTCACTTTGTACAGGTGGGAGGGATCAAGCAGCCAGGGCTTCTCCAGTCAGAGGCTTCCATGCTAGCTCTATTCCACTGAAAGTAACCAACCAAACCAAACCAAAAGATTCATTCCCCCTTCCTTTGTCTCATGATCTTCATCTGGTTGCAGGCCCCCACAAACGTCTATTTAAATAACAAAAATCAATCATGGCAGATGAATACATGCATTAAACCTATCATCTAATTCTCATAGTCTCTTCTCCAGTATCAGTAAAGGTCAGGCCCATATAGTGACTTTGCAGAACAATAGTAAATATTCTATGAGAAGACTGAAGTACCCTGCAACATATCACAGCTAATGAAAAGCAAATTTTATAATAGTGAAAATATATTGTTGTTGTTGTTCCCCTGCATTCTTTAAATGTAAGGAAAACTTTCTTCTTCTGGTTTGCGTGCTTCTTCATAATCACCACTTTACAACAGAATGTCAGCATAAAGCACAAAGGCAAAAAATAAAATAAAAGATTGCACCAATTGGAATTGCCATGGCAACTCTTCAGATTTGCCATAAAAGTTTGATCCTGTGCAGATAGTACAATTTGTACTTGTTTTCCAGGAGGGTGCAGTGCTGACTCTGAAGAACACTCCAGTCTATCCCGTTAAGAATTATAAAAGACATAATTTGACACACTGATTCTCAACAACTATACAAACAGAAATGGATATTTCACACAGAGTTATTTTCCACATTGCCTGAAAATTAGGTTCCACTATTGCGATGGGTGGCTGTGACAATGGTTTAGAAAATTTTGTTTTCTTTTGTTTTTCTGTTTTGTTTTTTAGTCGTTAAGTTGTGTCCGACTCTTTTTGACCCCATGGACCAGAGCATGCCAGGCCCTCCTGTCTTCCCCTGCCTCCCGGAGATTGATCAAATTCATGTTGGTAGCTTCAATGACACTGTCCAACCATCTCGTCCTCTGTCGTCCCCTTCTCCTCTTGCCTTCACACTTTCCCAACATCAGGGTCTTTTCCAGGGAGTCTTCTCTTCTCATGAGATGGCCAAAGTATTGGAGCCTCAGCTTCAGGATCTGTCCTTCCAGTGAGCACTAAGGGTTGATTTCCTTCAAAATGGATAGGTTTGTTCTCTTTGCAGTCCAGGGGACTCTCAAGACTCTCCTCCAGCACCACAATTCAAAAGCATCAATTCTTCGGTGGTCAGCCTTCTTTATGGTCCAGCTCTCACTTCCATACATCGCTACTGGAAAAACCATAGCTTTGACTATGCGGACCTTTGTCGGCAAGGTGATATCTCTGCTTTTTAAGATGCTGTCTAGGTTTGTCATCTCTTTCCTCCCAAGAAGCAGGCGTCTTTTAATTTCGTGGCTGCTGTCACCATCTGCAGTGATCATGGAGCCCAAGAAAGTAAAATCTGTCACTGCCTCCATATCTTCCCCTTCTATTTGCCAGGAGGTGATGGGATCAGTGGCCATCATCTTAGTGTTTTTAATGTTGAGCTTCAGACCATTTTTGGCGCTCTCCTCTTTCTCCCTCATTAAGAGGTTCTTTAATTCCTCCTCACTTTCTGCCATCAGAGTGGTATCATCTGCATATCTGAGGTTGTTGACATTTCTTCCGGCAGTCTTAATTCCGGCTTGGGATTCATCCAGTCCTGCCTTTCGCATGATGTATTCTGCATATAAGTTAAATAAGCAGGGAGACAATATACAGCCTTGTCGTACTCCTTTCCCAATTTTGAACCAATCAGTTGTTCCATATCCAGTTCTAACTGTTGCTTCCTGTCCCACATATAGATTTCTCAGGAGATAGATAAGGTGGTCAGGCACTCCCATTTTTTTAAGGACTTTCCATAGTTTGTTGTGGTCCACACAGTCAAAGGCTTTTGTGTAGTCAATGAAGCAGAAGTAGATGTTTTTCTGGAACTCTCTGGCTTTCTCCATAATCCAGCGCATGTTAGCAATTTGGTCTCTAGTTCCTCTGCCTCTTGGAAATCCAGCTTGTACTTCTGGGAGTTCTCGGTCCACATACTGCTGAAGCCTAAGGTAAAGGTAAAGGTTCCCCTTGACAATTTTGTCCAGTCGTGTTCGACTCTAGGGGGCGGTGCTCATCCCTGTTTCCAAGCCATAGAGCCAGCGTTTGTCCGAAGAAAATCTTCCGTGGTCACATGGCCAGTGCGACTTAGACACGGAACGCCGTTACCTTCCCACCGAGGTGGTCCCTATTTATCTACTTGCATTTGCATGCTTTCAAACCGCTAGGCTGGCGGTTGAAGCCTACCTTGTAGGATTTTGAGCATAACCTTGCTAGCGTGTGAAATGAGTGCAATTGTACGGTAGTTGGAGCATTCTTTGGCACTGCCCTTCTTTGGGATTAGGATGTAGACTGATCTTTTCCAATCCTCTGGCCACTGCTGAGTTTTCCAAACTTGCTGGCATATTAAGTGTAGCACCTTAACAGTGTCATCTTTTAAGATTTTAAATAGTTCCACTGGAATGCCATCACCTCCACTGGCCTTTTTGTTAGCTGTGCTTTCTAAGGCCCACTTGACTTCACTCTCCAGAATGTCTGGTTCAAGGTCAGCAACCACACTATCTGGGTTCTCCGGGACATCTAAATCTTTCTGGTATAATTCCTCTGTGTATTCTTGCCACCTCTTCTTGATGTCTTCTGCTTCTGTGAGGTCCCTACCATTTTTGTCCTTTATCATGTCCATCTTTGCACAAAAGGTTCCTTTAATATCTCCAATTTTCTTGAACAGATCTCTGGTTTTTCCCTTTCTATTATTTTCCTCTATATCTTTGCACTGTTCATTTAAGAAGGCCCTCTTGTCTCTCCTTGCTATTCTTTGGAAGTCTGCATTCCACTTTCTGTAACTTTCCCTATCTCCCTTGCATTTTGTTTCCCTTCTCTTCTCTGCTATTTGTAAGGCCTCGTTGGACAGCCACTTTGCTTTCTTGCATTTCCTTTTCTTTGGGATGGTTTTTGTTGCTGCCTCCTGTACAATGTTACGAGCCTCCATCCATAGTTCTTCAGGCACTCTGTCCACCAAATCTAGTTCCTTAAATCTGTTCTTCACTTCCACTGTGTATTCATAAGGGATTTGGTTTAGATTATACCTGACTAGCCCTGTGGTTTTTCCTACTTTCTTCAGTTTAAGCTTGAATTTTGCTATAAGAAGCTGATGATCAGAGCCACAATCAGCTCCAGGTCTTGTTTTTGCTGACTGTATAGAGCTTCTCCATCTTTGGCTGCAGAGAACATAATCAATCTGATTTCGGTATTGCCCATCTGGTGATGTCTATGTGTAGAGTCGTCTCTTGTGTTGTTGGAAAAGAGTGTTTGTGATGACCAGCTTGTTCTCTTGACAAAACTCTATTAGCCTTTGCCCTGCTTCGTTTTGAACTCCAAGGCCAAACTGACCTGTTGTTCGTTTTATCTCTTGACTCCCTACTTTAGCATTCCAATCCCCTATAATGAGAAGAACATCTTTCTTTGGTGTCAGTTCTAGAAGGTGTTGTAAGTCTTCATAGAAATGGTCAATTTCAGCCTCTTCAGCATCGGTGGTTGGTGCATAAACTTGGATTACTGTGATGTTGAAAGATCTGCCTTGGATTCATATTGAAATCATTCTATCATTTTTGAGATTGTATCCCAGTACAGCTTTCCCCACTCTTTTGTTGACTATGAGGGCTACTCCATTTCTTCTACGAGATTCTTGCCCACAATAGTAGATATGATAATCGTCTGAATTGAATTCGCCCATTCCCGTCCATTTTAGTTCACTGACGCCCAGGATGTCAGGATTTAGAATAAGGACAGCTAAAAGCATGCATCCCACCTCCCATTTCAACTTATCTGACACTTCGAGGTCTTTCTAAATCTTAATCACAATACAGTTACCAAAAATAATGCTGCTTACACCATGCATAAAAAGAAAAGGTTTTCCGTGAGAAGGAATATTTCCATCTTTACTATAACATCACCTTTGCATGCTATATGTTAACATTTAAGTCGTGTAATGTATAGCTTGTATTTATATGTCGCGTACAAATAATACTGATTCCCTGATGTTGTTAGTTTTATTCTGTGAGGTAAATTTATGCAATAGAAAACAGTTTTGGCCTCTAAACCGCTAACTAATAGCAGTTCTTGTGTGCTACCAAGTCAATTCAGGCTTACAGCAACTCTTTCCAAGGTTTGTAGATAGAGAATAGTCAGAAGTGGTTTACTATTGATTCCCGTCTTCTGGGGGTGCTCTGAGATTGTTCAGTTTGCCCAGGGCTACGTAGGCTAGCTCTTCTCCCAGGAGGCACAATGGGTAATCGGTGCTCTAGTTCACTGAGCTAGCCAGCCAGATAGACCAAGGGATACATTATTACTCAGCCATCCCTGATTTGAAAACATTTACGCATAGACACATTGGTTATTTTTATTTTCAGGAGAAACAAAGGGCTGGAATCCTGTTTGGTGATGTTACGTATGCAGCACTCCATTGTGTGAATAGATGCTTCTTCCCTGCTGTTTGTGCATTCAAAAACCCCTTGCACCAGAGCTTGAACAAGGTGATCTCTGGCTTCTGCGATCTCATTTTTAAAGCTTTTTCTCTCAGATTGTGCAAAGTGTTTTGCCCACAGAGTGGTTGTGCTCCTCATTTGGCAACCGGATTCCATCCAAAATGTGCTCAGATTCAGCATGGCAGATGTCAGCAATGTTCTCAAAATGTTCTCCTTCTTTTCCCCCTCCTGTTTTTCCTTTAGTTCACAACTTTATCCCACTGGAATACGTCGTAATCATACCCCAGAAGGAGTCCCAAGAGTAATTTTTCCAAGTCCTGCAAGAGATGAAGAAGAGAGCAGATCACAGGATAGGGACAACAAGTTATGTGGGTCAATCAAAAAGTCTTCTCTCTTTCCCACTTGATGTCCAGATTTAAAGATAAGTGCCTAGGGCTTGTGGTAGCAAATCTGAATCATTGAGCATATGCTTAATTCAGCTATGTCAATATGGTGTACTCTGTGAATATATATTTGCTAAAATGGCGTTGAATTTCTATAGGTGTAAGAATGGATATAGCTGGCTGGATAGCTCAGTGGTTGAGGTATCTGGTTCCTCTGTGGAGCCAGAAGTTGGCAGTTTGGTTCCCCACTGTGCATCCCAGGAGAACAGCCAGCATTTAAAGCCTTGGACAAGCCGCACAGTCCCAGGATGCCCCCAGAAGAAGAGAAGGGTAAACCACTTCTGAGGATTCTCTACGTGGAATACCCTGAAAAAGGATCACCCTAAGCCAGAATTGACTTGACGGCACATTGTTATTATTATTAAGAATGGACATAAACAATTCTGAGAGGCTGTTTTGTTCCACTTGAGCCATACATTTACTGAGAAGCTGTTGACAGGAAAAGCCCTGCCCCTTAGACTCAGTGTCCAGACTGTTAAAATGGGAGTAGGTATGAATTCTCATGACCTGGGGTTGTGTTGAGGACAGACAAAACATTGACTGTTCAGCACATCAGAGGAGCTATAGAAATGAATGATGATGTTAGTAACTTCATATTGATTTCTTCCCTGATGCATAAATTTATTACATGGGGGAAATGCACTTAATGCTTTTTCATTTCTAGTACCCTGTATTATCCTCGGTGAGTATAATCATTTATTAATCTTCACCACTGAAAAAAAACATTAAGAGCCAGTTTGACTGGAAAACAGTATGATCTCTCTGCCTTGGGCTTGAAAGATGGATTTAGTAAGAATGGGATGTATTGTTCTTCCTTCAGCCCATACTCAGTGAATTTGTGACTTGCACACTCAAAATAGCCCACTTTTATTTGGGCCAGTGTATAAAATCAGCAATACAAGGTGGTAAGGCTTTTTTTCTCTCTCGTCTGCCTCACTTCAGACTAGGTGGACACTATAGGTGGGGCTTGCTTGTATCACTATAGGTGAAGGTGGCTTGTTTGGATGGTCTGTGCAAAAGAAAGAAGAAAAGGGCTTAGAAAAGTAATGGGACTGAGAGAAAAATGTTTAAAAAGCTAAGCTTTCACCCAAAAACATTACTTCTTGCCTAGTGAGAGATGTTCTTGTGGGTGAGCATTCACACATGCAGCTTTATGTGGTATAGCTTCAGAGACAGCTTCCTCATGGTCTACAAAGGTTTACTTTTGGGGCAGGGTTCAACCATTGTCCCTAAATGCACTCTGCCAAAATGGATGATAAACAAAGCCCCACCCTTACACACAATTTTTTACCTGTCTAACTTGTCATAGAACATACCTGTGTCCTGACATCATGACATTCTATGTCTCATTGGCCAGCAGCAAAGAAACACAGAATGAGATAATATCAGAAGAGAGGTGTGCCCTAGTGTTGCAGTAGAGAACACATCAACTTCCAGATGTTGGCCATCAGCTCCTATCATCCTTCATCAGGCCAGGACTAATAGGAAGCGGCAGTCAAACAACATCTGTCCTTCCCAACTTCTGTTCTCACAGATGTGGGATAAAAAGACCAATGATGGCTACCACATTAGACAACAGGTATTTGTCTAGTGTCCCAATTAGTACACATGCTTAGACCTATAGTCTGGAAATGAGATGGAAAGATGAAATTGGGAAGTAAACAACAGGTTGGGCAACCCTCTGTTATCTCCCACTTGGCTCCTTAGGGCCAATGACTGGGTTTTTTGTCAATATTATTCTCCACTCCCAAGCCCCTAAGTGTTAGACAACCTTGGCTGCACTCCCCTGCAGGTACTAGACATCACTCTGTGCTGGTTTGAATTCTATTTTCTTTCGCATCCATGGCTTTCTCGAGTGGCGCAGCTGTGATTTTATTATTGCTTTGTGGTGTTTTAATATTCATTTGAATATTATTGCACATTAGATTCTCTATTATAACTGTTACTAAGGACATGGGCTCCTAGAAGTGTCATTTATTTTATCAGCTCACAGCTGCAACATAGCGAAAAGCCTTGGGCGGCAGCAGTGGGAAAGCTGGGGGAATCGGCATCTTGTGTTTTTCTGAAGAGAAAGAAATTGTAGGGGGGAAATCTTTACAAAGGGGGGAAAAAGTACTTGCAAGCATTTCAGCACAGCTATAAACACCCTTGGGTTTGTTTCGCTGCATCTGGCTCACTCGCTCGTGTTTATTTTTAATTGCTGAAGGGTTTTCCACATTGGTTAGTGGAAACAAAGAATGCTGATACAATTTTTCAACAATGCTTCAAGAGTGTCTTCAGTTGTGTGTGAGGGTGTATAAAGAAAAGCTGTGCCAAAACAAAGAGAACTTTTTAAATGTTGCTAGAAATTTGATTTTCTTTGTTCAGATCTAGTGCAGTTACATTTTCAGTGCCGTGTACAATTCTGGTAACCTCTTTATTCTCTCTCACACACATACACACACACAAATAGTAGTGTGGAACTGGAAAATATACAGGGATGGGAAGAGACTCAAATTACTATGCCATTGAAGCACCTCTCTGTAATGAAATATTTGTTTTTGTTTTCCTTGGGGAAAAAAAAGGGGGGGGGAACTTCCCTGCATCTGAAGCAAACTAAGAATGACATACAATTAGCAGTTGCTCAAATGGTTACAGAAAGGTGCATAGGAGGAGAGATTATGTAGATGAGGACTTTGGCAGGAGTCCAAAGAGATTTAAGCTTTCATCCTTTCGTGGCCCCAGCAGCTCAGGAGCCTAGGAGTAGTTATTTGTATGCTCCCCCTACTATTTGTAATTAATGTGTAACTTGTAATTTGTAATTAATTACTTCAAGTATGGTTGTCAGGTGAGTAGCCTCTCATTCCTCAGAGGGTGGTGAGGGCTCCAACACTGAAGGCATTCAAGAGAAAGGTAGGTAACCATCTGTCACATCTTTGATTCAGAATTAGGCAGGGAGTTCCAACACCATTATTTGATGATTCGATGATTCTTGGACATTTCAGGGCCAAAACCTGAGACCAGTGCCAGGTGTGGATCACTGTGATGGGGGACCAGTACTTCTTTCTGGAAATGGGCCCAACTGGAATCAGAGTGAATTGACCCACAAACCAGGCAAAATCCAGTTAATACAGTAACACAGAACTAGGGGTAGAAACTGCTTTTTGGTGGATGAGCAGGTGGAAAATTCTATTCCATAACTGCAACCTCTACCCCCATTCCTGTCAAGTCTCCCATCCTATGTGGCATTACATAGAGTGCATGTCATATAGGATTTCAGACATTGTGCTACTCTTGGGACTCACTGCCAGCCCCAGGAAAACCACCCACCCACCCCAGATCTTGTGGCATGGTTTGTTTGTATGCTTGCTTCCTTGCCTTATATACTGCCCCATTAGAGCAAGCACTACTCGGTGAGGTTTACAAGTTAAAACCTAAACCCACAAACCACCGCCACCACCTAACAAATTACATTAAACAATGTGGCAATCTAACCATATAGGTCTAAAATTCAAAGAGAAAGAGGGGGAAATCAATATTAACATAAATAGCATCCAGGAGAATCAGTTGTTGAAGGCAGATTTGAATAATTCTATGTTCACCAATTTCCTAAACAAAGAGAGAAGGAGCCTGATATACCTCTGCCAGTAACTTATTCAAAAGATTGGGAGCCACCGCTGAAAAGGCCTGATTTTTTGTTGCTGCCATTTTGGCTTCCCTAAGTGTGGCCATTTTGGGCAACATGGACTGAGAGGAGAGAGTGAAATGGGGAGCTGATTTCTGATAGAGATGTTCTGAAAAATATCAAAGTCCTAAACCCTTAAGGGCTTTATAGGTCGTAACTAGCACCTTGAATTGAGCATGGAGACTGACAGGGAGGCAATGAAGGTGTGCCAAAACTGGGGATGTATGATCAAATTTATTAGTTCCAGAAATCTGTCTGGCTGCCATATTTTGGACCTGCTGACATTTCTGTACTGTTGTCAAGGGCAGCCCTATGTAGAGAGCATTACAGTAGTTTACTTTTGAGATTACCAATGTGCGAACCACTGTTACTAGACATTTCTTATCCACATAGGTTGTGCCAAAAGACACCACAGAAGTTGTGTTGCTGGGCTTCCACTTCCTGCCTTGCTCCAAATTGCATGGCTCCAAGTGCACAGACTGATTCCCTCCCCAATCTCATCCCCATTCTGGTAGGCCACCACCCCACGAATGCTACAAACATGCAGGCACTTTCCTGCTGAGCTACTAAGCTCAGGCAGGAGAGGGGAATGGGTGCAGAAGGATGCCCAGGCTTTTATATCTACTCACACACACACACAAAAATCCCTTCCTCCAGGGCTACATACTCTGGGATTTGTCTCCATGCCTGGAGATTGAAGGTAGCAAAACCATTTTCTAAGACTTCAGTTGGTGCCCTGAGATCTGGAGACTCTATTTGCATGCTCTGGCCAAGAAGGGGTTGAATAATTTTGAGACTGCAGAATTCATGACAAGTTGTATTTTCAGCTGACTTTGGGGAAACCACTTTTGTTGTCCTGAGCTATTTCAAATGCTTTTGTTTGATTTGTTCATTGCAAACAGCTGAAAGTCTGTAAATTTTGACAATAAACCTGATTTGCAATGGGGATTGAAATTTTTTGATTACAACCATACTGTACTCCTTGAAACACTGTTCCTGCCATCAGGTAACATTGCCAGCGCCCACTAAATCAGTCCCATTAAATCAACAGAATTCCCCCAACTGTTGACTTACTGCGCAGCAATTCATTCAATGTTCTAAGTTACCAGTCTCTCATACTCTGAGCATGAGGATGCCTTACCCCATAGTAGTAAGATGAGCCCTTTTCGCATCCCTGGACCATGGGCCTACAGGTTGATCAACTGCGTCTGTCTGGGACGGAGTAATGAACTCTATCTGTTTGGGATCCAGAACTTACTTATTTGATGCTTTAAATACGTCCATGTAAATACGTCACAATTGACCAGATAGGTGGGGTATAAATGAAATAAATAAATAAATAAATAAAATAAATAAATATCTTTTCTTAAATTTAAAATTTTGGAAAGGGAATGTTAAAAATAGGACTGGAGGAAGGTATGTTGTTTTGGGGAAACCCTATCCTACATTGTTGACCACTGTTGCCTCAAACATCTCTATATTTCCTTCTTCCAAAGCTTTGAACATTCTTTTTGATTTTCTGTCTTGAAATGATGGGAAGACTTGTTTATGGATCTGAAATAAATACCCAAGTCTCCAGTGCTGCGTCACAAACAAAGTGGAAGCACACAACCCTCTCCTTTTTTGGCATGATAACTTGTCTGAGAATCTCTCTGCAAGCAGCAGACTGAAAAAGTGGCAAGGAGAGTGTCAGAACACATTTTGGGGTAAGGAACCTCTGTGGGAGTTGATGAAAATCTGTTGAGAGAAACAGCCAGAAATGTAGAGAATAAGACATTGTGGTTGGACGTGGGAGGGCTTACTACTTCATGTCTAAAGGAAACCATTATAAGACCCATTCCAAAGAAATCCAATTTAGCAATGGATTATCTTAACAACTACAGGCCCATTGCCAACATTCAATTCTTGGGCAAGTTGATTAAGAGGTATGGAAGCTTCAATAGGCCCAAAATGTGGCAGTCAGACAGTTATCAGCAGATAGGAACACATATCCTAGTCTTGACACACCTTCATTGGCTCCCTGTTAGTTTCCACGCTCAGTTTAAGGTTCTGGTCATAACCTGTAAAGCCCTTAATAGTTTAGGACCTCGATATTTGGCAGAACATCTCTCCCACAAAATAGCTACCCATCCCACATGCTCCTCACAGTCCTTCATGTTAAGAACCGAAGCACCCAATGAGGCCAAAAAATGTCAACAGTAGGAACCAAGCTTTCTTGGTTGTGGCCCCTTCCCTCTGGAACAAGTTTCCTACAGAGCTTTGCCAGGCACCATCCCTCTCTGATTTTAGGAAGCTAATTAAGAACAAATTATTTAAAACTGACTTCATATGTGAATATAGTCCTGAGATGTTCAAACGAATTTTAATTTGTGTATTCTATTTAAAGGTAGTTTCAGCTAGCAACAGGGTTTATTGTATTTTATTGTATTTATTATATAATGTTTTTGTGTATAATTTTATTGTATATTGTGGACCTCCCAGAGAGTCGCAACACTAATGAGGCAATATAGAAATAGAAATAAAATAAAATACTAGATAACAAGTTGATGCAAGACCACACAATGGTATTTATTTCAGATCCAACTTGTTTTTAATCAAGCTGGCATATTATCTGTTTTTAGCAAATTAAGAACTGGATTCTTTTGGAAAAGGGAAAGAAGAGAGAGGGTGGGGAGGGAGAGAGAAGAAAATGCAAGGGAAAAATAAATGCTATATCTAGAGCCAGTAAATCACACAATTAAGCTGATATGACGAGGTGGTTAGAACAGTGCTGGGAAGCCTGTGGCTTATCCAGATTATGTTCATTGTCAATGCCTATAATCACATTCTCTCTGGGGATGATGGGAGTTCAACTGAAGGGCCACATATTTTCTGCTCCTAGAAAAGAGCTCAGGGTGTCTACCAGTGAGATGGCTTCAGTTGTTGGAAAAGTAGGAGTGATTTTAGTTATGAACATGTCTCTTCCCATTTGTTGAACATTGGCTGGGTCTCTTGCTATAGAAGTATCTCAAAAGACAGCTATGGAGATCCCATGAACTCTACATGCCCACTTTTCTCTGGACCCATGTGGCCCTTTTCATGAAATAAGGAACTTCTATTAGTCAAATGGAGTGTGTTTTTTCTGAGATGCATTTGAATAAGGTTCACCAGGATGATTTTAGCAGGGCTCAAAGCTAGGGATATAAAACCTTGTTTGTTTCATCCTCACATATGAGATTGACTAACCACAAAACTATTCTTCTTGCCAGTGGGAAGTTGAGTTTTGTGGGGGTGGATATTTTTCTTTTCTTTTTTTCTTTTCTTTTCTTTCTTGCACTCTCAAGTACAAAATGATAAGGATTTCTTTCTTTCTTCCTTCCTTCCTTTCTTTCTTGTAAAAGTTAAGCACAGCTGAGCAAAATAAGACTTTAATGGAAACAACACCAACTCTAATAACACAACTTCCATAGAATTATGCTTTGTTGCAAAAACGTTAAGCATTAAAAGCATCGGAGAGAGTGTTTGTGTCTTTTTTACCAATCAGCCACTGTTCTGTGCTTGCTCTTGTTCTCTCCCTCTCTCTCCCTCTCCCAGTATGCTTTACTTTTCAAAGGGCAAGAACACAATTTTTGCACAGACAGTTTGCAGATATTATGGAGACCCTGAAGAGGAAAAATAATACACTTTCTTTTTCTCTTGTGCAGAGGTGTGAATCTTGGGGGGGGGGGGGGAGAATTGAAAATTCCTTGTCAAAGTGTCCTGTCAAGCTGAAACAGCCTAAGTGAATGAGAGCAGAGAATTCAGTAAGTGTTCTTTACATTTCTATCAAAGGCCCACTTTTTATCTATGAATGTTCCAAGAAGGTGTTTCACAACCTTTGATCCTTTCTTTTCTTTTTCTTTTTAAAAAAGGGAGAATAAATGTATTTGTAGGGCTACCTTAGACATAACCAAGGAGAAAGAATGGGGTTTTGGTTCTTACAGATTTACTTCTAACAAATAATGTACTAAATTGTTAAATAATGATGATAATGACAGTGTTGTTTTTTTTAAATCATGCCCATTTTACAATTAGGAATTTTTGACAGGTACAAGTTTCTCTCTTACATTTCTGTTATCTGTATGTACATTGTGCTGATCAGGCCTGAGCCAGAGAGGATCAGGAAATATATTCTCTCTTAGGTAATGAAAAATAACAATGTCATGGATAAAACAAAACTAAGTTTTATGGGTGTAGCCTTTAAGCAAACATTGAGCAGAACACACACTTGCTCTCTTTGTTCCATTCCATTTACACAAACAGGCTGTGTACATACCAAAGCCATGTCAGATGCCTACTATGGTGGTAGTAGCCATGCATTGACAGCTGCAGCTGAACCCATCAGATGACGGCAAGGCTGAACCACCTTTATGTTATTTATATTTTTGTCCTTCCCTGTGTTTTCTTTGCTTGCATTGTACTCATACTTTCTCTCACAACGTAAGCCATCCATCCATAGGAACGGGGGGGGGGGGGGGACTTTGTTTCTATGGATGGATGTCACGCATTGTGAGAGAAAGCATGAGTACAACTGAAACAGCCAGGAGTAACTTTTGCCAGCCTACCTCCTGGATCCAGATGGAGGGTGATCAACAAGGCCTCCAGTTTGGGCCCCAGTTAGGACGTTTTCTGTGAACTGGAGTAAACATTCCCAAGAGAAGCAAAGGTAAAATGTTTCTCTGCCTGTGTATTATGTATATAATTCTGGAGTCCATATTGCTTACACATCTTCCAGGGCTGACAGCCAGTGTGACCAAGATTACAAACCAAGTTTGTTTGTGCATACACATTTTCACAGTTTTATCTCTCACACTTCTGTTATCATTGTTAGTCGCCAGGTTAAGAGTTTACATTTGCATTCCATAACATAAGGTGAATCACAGTGACACATATCAGCATGATTAGTGATTCTCTGATTCTCAAAACAAACGTACTTTCCTTCAGCACTGTTCACCAGAATAGAGGCATCCATCTGTGTTTCATAGGATTTTAGCACTACATCTCAGCAAGTTGTTGCCGTTATGTGCTATCAAGTTGCTTCGGAGTTAAGGTAACCTTGTGAATTATGGAGCTTCAAAAGGTCCTAACTTTAACAGCCCTTCTCAGATTTTGCAAACTTTTTTGAGCCAATCCATATCATGTTCAGTTCTCCTCTCTTGTTTCTGTCTTCAGCTTAGTATTATAGTCTTTCCCACTGAATCTTGTCTTCTCATTATATATCCAAACTTGATAGCTTTAAGCTTCTACTGAGAATTCAGGCTTGATTTGTTATAGAACTGATTTATTTGTCTTTCTGTTGTTCAATGATATTAATAAAGGTCTTCAACACATTTCAAATGAGTTATTTTTCCCCTAATAGCTTTCTTCATTGTCCAACTTTCACATCCATACATAATAGTTGAGAATACCATTGTATGGATGATTGTGGCCTTGGTATCCATGGTCACATCCTTTCACTTAAGGATGTTTTCTAGTTCCCTCACAGCTACTCTTCCAAGCCTTAACCATTTTCTGATTTCTCAGCTGCAGTCTTCATACTGGAGAAAAGGTAATGACTGAACAATTCCAACTTCATTGTCAGCTTTAAAATTATGTAATTATCCTGCAGTCATTAATTTTGTCTTCTTTATGTTCAACTCTAATCCTGCTTTTTAACTTTCTTCTTTAATCTTCAGTAATTGTCTCATGTCATTACTATTTTCTGATAGTAATACAGTTTATTCTGCATATCTTATATCATTATCAATGTTTCTTCCACAATTTTCAATCCTTGATATGAATTTACTCCAGCTTTTGACATGTATCACATATAGGCTTTCCCCCACCTCTGTTGTCCTTCCCTTTCTTGGACTATTTCTGCTGTTGCTTGCCTTGCCTGCTGCTGCCTGATGGAGTCAAAGAAGAGAAAAGCATCAAGTGGTAAGGGTAGGTGAAAAATCCTCCATATTCTAGTACTGTACATTTAGATGTGGGGGGGCAGTCTTTACATTTTTTCCCTTTAATTGCCTGCTTCTTTTTTTGTTTGTTTCAGGAAGAGTGTTTTGTTTGTTTTGTATTTTGCTCTCTCTTTCTGTGTGTACTTTCCCTGTTTGACTGATTTTTTTTAATGTTACTTGGTTAACTTACTGTGTACGTGTTCTGTTAAAAGTGTATACTTAGGTAGTGTTCTAAGGAACAGATTTATTTGCCTTTATGGGGGGTGTGTGTGTGTGTGTGGTGTGTGTGGTGTGTGTGTGTGTAGGAGGACCAGAAGGATAGACTTTGTCACTGCGGCAGTGTGCCACTAGACTGTTGAATGTGATGATATAAACTGGTGTCTGCATAGGTTTTACAGTGATTTTTCTTTCTCATGTATTGTTGCCTTCTTTTTGGAGTAGACTTATTCTCTCTTGCCTTTCCTCTATTTGCTTGGAGTAGTTTTTACAGGTTCTTCGAGGCTTTTGGACTACTGCCAGAAAACATGAAGAAACCAGATGCAGAAAAAGTCCAAAGATACAACCCTTTTCATGTAAAACAAAAGGATTGTTGTGCAAAAAGCACAAAAATGAAAGGGGTACACCCTGAAATAACCCAAAACAGAACAAATATATAAAAAAATGCACCAGGCATGTCCTATAAAGAAAGTACAGGCTTACATCAGTTTACAAATTTAATGTGTTCTCCAGGACGTTTTGTATTGCAAAAAAATTGCAAACTGAAACGCGGTTTCCCATAGGAACGCATGCATGGGGGCGGCGCTATAAACCTCCCAGGCGCAATGCATCCTGGGGAAACTTGCTTTGTATTGTGAAAAAAAATTGTAAACCGAGACATTATTTTCAATGGATTTTCTTTCGTAAACCGAAAATTACGTTAACCGAGGCGTTCGTAAACTGAGGTACGCCTGTATCTCCTAATAGCTGGTGGGACTGGGAGGGGGATTTGGAGAGGGAAAGGCTGAATGAACGTTTGGTGGAGAGAAAGACCAGTAAGAAATGAAAAGATTGGAGGATAAATTTCCACTCAAGCTGTAGCTGGCACAGGCTGGGTGGCTGGAGGGGAAAAACAGTGCAAAAGAAAAAAAAAGTTGGGGAGAGAGATGGAAGACAGTACTGGCTTGAAAGCAAGCTTGTGGTGAGAAAAGCATTAATGGGTTCTTAATCCTGGTTTCATTTAGTCCTTTTCTTAATACTAAATATACTAATTTCCAGATAGGACTAGCCACGCCAGCCTATTGCTGCAACAACCAGAGTTTTGTGGCACCTGAAGACTAACAGGTTGATATGGAATTGACTTTTGTGGATTATGGCACAACAAAGTCAAGTAATTGAAATGAATACATAAACCTCTACAGATTAGTATCAGTGTGGTTGAAGCCGTCTGTCTTTGATCCATTTTATAAATTTATTAATGTTTGGGAACTGCTGAACAATGTCACTTGTGACTTGAAAATAAACTAGACTTCTCTGGTGGCTTGGTTTCAGCTTGGCAGCTTAGCCACAAAGTTTATGCATCCAGATTCAAGAGGGTTGTATCACTGATACCAACTCCCCAGCTGGGTACTAAGATTTTTGAGTATTTAAAAGGGGATAATTGAATTGGAAGATAAATGTTAATTGCAAAGAGATAAGTTAATTGAGTAATTGCATTGATTAATGCTGCAATTCTATGCACCCTTACCTGGGAATGAGCTCCAGTGAATACAATGTGATTTCCTCCAGGCTAAACACAAATAAGATTGTACTGTAATGGTTGCAGCCTTTATTTTTAATCACTTCGACCTAGTCTGCTTAGGTGTTTCCTACAAAACAAATTCAACTACATTAAAGAGATGTGACTCCTTGTAAATTTGTACTCTTTTGTCTGCAACCCAGACTGAAAAAATGAGTATCTCTTTCTGATTTTCACAGTATTCTATTAAGACCTGACAGAAAAACTGCTGGGACTGGTTTGGAAGGTAGACTTTATTTCCAGAATTATGTCAACACTGTAGAATACAGCCTCTCCACCCTGATCTACATCTCTCTCAGTCAAAGGAGGCAACGGCTTGTCCCAGCTTTTCTTATTTCATGGACTGCTTCTCAGCATGAAGCTTTAGGCAAAATGTATTTTCGGATAACTTGCTTAGGCCAAATTTTGACAGCACTCTAGTACTACTGGAAAGACCTCAGCTTCTATAGCTAAAAACCAAAGCAGCAAACAGTGAAGAGGGAAAAACCATCTGAAAGCAAGTTCTTTAAAGGGACATGACAATCAGTCAGGACTACAAGACAGTGTGAAACAACCTTCTAGAGAAGAGTTCTCAGTGGATCTTCTTCTTGGCCTGTAGGAAGATGGGAGAGAGAAAAGGCACATTTATTCTGCAGAGTGTTTACGCAGGATAGTTATAGATGATGTCAGTTTTAAAGACTAACCTTTGAAGAAGTTGTTCCTATTGTCTGCCTCCTGTCAAAAGGGATTTGGTTTTTCATGCTTTCCTGCAATGTTTTAACCATGTCCTATGGGACTACCAAGTAACTATGAATTGCTTTAACAATTATTTAGCAACCCATCCACCCACCCAACCATTTGCCCCTTTATTAGAAATGTGACAACCTAATCAAAATAGTTATTTCTTCATTTTCTGTTTCCAAAGTTCAATGAGTGCAAGAAAGTCAATTGGTATCGTGCTTATTAATCCACTCAAAATAATAATTTAGTTCAATTTCTCCCTTGCTCCCCTCCTCTGCAAGTTTCTCATGAATGAGGTTTCACAAAATCGTGGACGATTTAAAAAGTAGCTTTGCCAAGCGACTCTGCTTTCTCCTCAGTCAGCCTACAAAAGAATAACAAGCAATTCATTGCGGCTCACCCTCATTTGTTGCTATCTTTGCTGAGCTGCAAGATATTTGGATGGTGGCAGAAGCTGGGAGGTGAGACTGAACTGGGTGCTTTATTTTTAAGGATGAGGATGTACCTCCATTTATGAGACCCTTCCAGGTTTGCTAAATGCTCAAGCCCCTGAATCCATTGGGGATCTTAAAACATACAACCACAGCGCTATGACCCTGAAAGATATTTCTGGAGCAAGCTATATAATTGCCTGTGTCTCCAATTTGGTCTTTGAAAGGAGATGTTGAATTATTTTTACTTCCTCTCAGTAGTTTTTGTGAAGAGACAAAGTCCTATGACTGTCCTATGAGTGACTGTAGCAGTTGTCGATTCTGATGGCTAATGCAATTACTTAAGAAAAAAACCCCTCCCCTCATTCTTGGTACTCCTGATGTCATGCTCATCTTCAGGACCGCTTCACAACTCCCAAGCTCTTCTCTACCGCTGCAGGAGACCAATCCTGATAGCAGTGCTAAGAGAAGGGTGGAAGGGGTCTGTAGAACTGGCATTTGCTACAGTCACTAGGCAGCATCCGGCCACTTGTCGACTCCTTCACAGACCCCTATGTAGACTGAAGAATGCATTCTGTGTCTTTTATGTTGCTATCTAGTATCACTGTTGATGGAGTCACAAATCATCAAACCAAGAATGAGCAAAAATGGTCGAAAAGTAAATGCATTTAAAAAAATTTTTAAAGAAATGATAGCGTCGAAAGGCCCCCCCACACACACACACCGTTTAGTTCTGTATGAGTCACCTACATATTTTGTTTCAATGGTTCTGAAAAGAATGGCTGGCTGGAATGTACCCCATTTGCTGGGAAGAAGAAAGTGCAATGCAGCTAGAAAAACAGCTGACGCCTTTAAAGCATGAAGCTGGGTTAGTGGGCTAAAAGTGACTGAAATGAGAACTGGCAGGTTAAATGTCCAGATATATTTTCTAGTTAGTAGAAATTGCCAGAAACGAGAGAATGTGAAATTGTTGGGAAAAGTGTTTTTCTTTTGCCTCAGTCAGGAATACAGAGTTTAACCTAAAGATCTTTGACTTTTAGTACTTGCTGCTGCTGCTTTCAAACTTCCTGAATTGTTTTATGCCATTGTAACAAAATCATGTCAGCAAAGTTATTCAGATTAACAGTATACAGATACTGTATAACTGAATCAGTCTGTGTGGATTAAATATGTGCCAGGCCTCAGACAGTAACAGAGGTTGATGGTTGTTTTGCTAGAAAAAAACATTATTAAAAGTAATATTATATCGGCTGAAATCTTATTGGTTAGCATAGTAAGTCTTAATAGAGTACGACCATCGACTCAGGGTACCCACAGAGTTAACTCCTCTGTAATTTTTGCTCAATTTAAATGGGACCTCCTCTACCTGCAACAGCATCTCATTCACCATAATATTTATAGATAGATATTCCGTTACTTATAGCACTATGATTAGGAATGGGGGTGGAAATATTCCCTCTTTTTTTGGCTAAAATTCCAGGATCTTCCAGTCAGGATGTCCTTTTTCCGGATTCCCATTGTTTTTTGTTTTGTTCGTTTTAACGCAGATTTTCCAACTGCACAAATATCAGAAACACACACACACACCCAAAAAAGTTAAGCACAAATCTTCTGGCTGAGTGGATGCTTTAGTGTCTGTTAAGTATAGCTGAAGCTTCTACATCCGAATCCTTCTATAATCTGTGCTCCGTGAAGATGGCCTGTAATCTAAGTTCTAAATAAATAATAATCTTAGAACTGCAGAGCTGGAAGGGACCCTATCAAGTCCAGCCCCTGTCAAGGAGGCACCACAGAGAATCGAAATCCCAACCTCTGGCTCTGTAACCAGAGACCTAAACCACACAATATACAGTATAACCATAACCTCTATAATTTCCCCCCTCTATTTCTCTACCAGTTTTTGACTGCACAGTTTTTTTTTTCTAACTATACACTTTGTCTCCAACTGCACACTTTGAAAAACAAACAAACAAAAAAACCCCTGGGAGTGTGACCTAAAAAAGTGATTTTTAAAAGCTTTGCTCGTGTCTCAGTTCTGGGAAACACACATCTAACTAGACAGTAACACAGTGCAGTGCAGGTTTTCACTTCTGCTTTCTTATATCTAACCACTGATAGATTCTGTGGAGATCTTGAAATGTTCATGTTGACCCAAAGCACCGCGGCTAGTGGGCAAGTCTGCTCATGGATAGGACCATGGTAAACACTGCATACAGAAAGGTCCCTGGTTCTACCTCTGATACAGTGTGCTGCTTACGTATATACCATCCCATAGTGCATAAAGGTCTATCTGGGCAGTTTAATTATGCAGGCTACACATTGAGCCCCTCCCCCCCCCCCCCCAGCGAGCTGGGAAATCAGTTTACCAACAATGGAAGGATGGAAGGCTGAGTGAACCCTAAGCCAGCTACTTGAGCTCAGAATTGAACTCAGGTCATGAGCAGAGTCTTTACTGCCGTTTAACTACTTTGTCACAAGGCTCCTTACAAGCTAGAAGGTATACTGACCAAAAATCAATAGCTTAATTCACAAGCTTAAAAGCCCACAAGATTATATCCTTTTCTCATAAGACCTTTGATAGTTGTCTTTCCCTTTTCTTAAATTTTTTTGCATTTGACAATATATTTGTATAGGTGACGCCATGTGGCTGTACCATTCCCACACGGAATTTGCCTTTTTCACAGTAATCAAAGACTTGATCCAATTTTCATTTCAAGTGCCTACCGTGAAAGGGTGGTCAGGCCAACAGCAAACTCCTTAATATTGGTAGGTATTGGAAGGCCTTTTAAAATTCTGGAAGAGTATCAAAGATCATTTTGTAAAAGATAAATTATGTGCCTCTGTTATACATTGAGGGTAACTGTTATCTCTCTTAAATATCCTTTAATATTCATCTTAATCAGTTTAATTAATCAGCAAACTGAATTACAAGCTAGAAGGTTTATTGACCAAAAATTAATAGCTTCACTGCCTTATTAATGATTCTGAAACACTGCAGACATAACTGCTGGCTGTAAATAATGGCCTACTTCATACTGGATAGTGTAAGAAATGCCAAAACCTGCAAAGGTATTTTGAGAAAAAGGACCTGCCTTCGGTCCTTTTAGGGAGAAAGGTGGGGTATACATACATACATACATACATACATACATACATACATACATACATACATACATACATACATACATACATACATACATACATACATACATACAGTCATGGCCAAAAATATCGGCACCCTTGCAATTCTGTCAGAAAATGCAACCCGTCTTTCAGAAAATTGTTGCAGTTGCAAATGTTTTGGTACTCACATGTTCATTTCTTTGGTTTGCGTTGGAACAACACAAAAACACAGAGAAAAAAGTCAAATCTGATACAATCCCTTTAATTTGTATTTAGACACACCTGTTGCAAGTAAGAGGTGTGGGCAATATAGTAACCACACTTGCAACCAGTTAAGATGGAGAAAATTTGTCTCAACCTTTGTGTTGTGTGTGACACTGAGCATGGAGAAAAGAATGAAGTGTAAAGAGTTGTCTGTGGATTTGAGAGAGAAAATTGTGGAAAAATGTTGACAATCTCAAGGCTACAAGTCCATCTCCAGAGATCTTAATGTTCCTGTGTCCACTGTGTACAATATCATCAAGAGGTTTACAGCCCATGGCACTGTAGCTAACCTCCCTGGTTGTGGACGGAAGAGCAAAATTACTGAAAAATTACAACAAAGGGTTGCTCAAATGGTGGATACAGAACCCAGATTAACTTCCCAACAAATTCAAGCTGATCTGCAGACACAGGGTACAGCAGTGTCAGCTTGCATTATCCGTTGCCATCTGAATGAAAAGGGATGCTATGGTAGGAGACCCAGGAGGACACCACTGCTGACACAAAGGCATAAAAAAGCAAGACTGGAGTACTGTATGCCGAAACCTATGTGACAAAACCACAATCCTTCTGGGAGAACGTACTGTGGACAGATAAGACAAAAGTAGAGCTTTTTGGTCAAGGACATCATGGCACTGTTTACAGAAAAAGAAATGAGGCATTCAAAGAAAAGAACACAGTCCCTACAGTCAAACATGGTGGAAGTTCAAAGATGTTTTGGGGTTGCTTTGCTGGTTCTGGAACTGGATGGCTTGACTGTGCGAACGGTATCATGAAATCTGATGATTACCAAAGAATTTTGGGGAGCAATAGTGGCCAGTGTCTGAAAGCTGCGTCTCCACCAGAGGTCATGGGTCTTCCAGCAGGACAATGACCCGAAACACACTTCAAAAAGCACTCCGAAATGGTTACAAACAAAGTGCTGGAGAGTTCTGAAATGGCCAGCAATGAGTCCAGATCTGAATCCCATAGAACACCTGTGGAGAGATCTCAAAACAGCAGTTGGGAGAAGGCTTCCTTCAAATCTGAAGGCCCTGGTACAGTTTGCAAAAGAAGAGTGGTCCAAAATTCCAGTAGAGAGGTGTAAGAAACTCATTCATGGTTACAGGAAGCAATTGATTTTAGTTATTTTTTTCCAAAGGGGGTGCTACCAAATATTAAGTTAAGGGTGCCAATAATTTTGGCCAGTACATTTTTTGGTTTCTGTGTGGGATTGTATCAGATTTGACTTTTCTTCTCTGTGTTTTTGTGTTGTTTCAACGCAAACCAAAGAAATGAACATGTGAGTACCAAAACATTTGCAACTGCAACAATTTTCTGAGAGAAGGGTTGCATTTTCTGACAGAATTGCAAGGGTGCCGATATTTTTGGCCATGACTGTACATCATACAGTAACTAACTACTGGCCACAAAATGGTTAATTACATTGATGTAAATGCAGTCACATAAACTTGAGCAGCAAATAGCCACTAGTTAATGTAAACTGCTTGTCACACATCAGTTATATGAGTAGATGTGAGATGAGATATTAAAGTTGCAGTTTATTAACTTGTGGCAATGGAATTTTTTTTACAATAAACTACTCCCCCTTCCCATTTCTTGAAGATATTTCAGGGTCATATTACAGATAACCTGTCATTAGAGCTGAATCACATGATGTTCCAGGCATGTCATACATGCATCTTTGCATCTGAGAAGTTATGCCTACAAACAAAGTTCTGTGTAGCTCCATTAGGCCAATCACAAAACAAAGCAAACTAAGGGCTCAACCAGAATGGCAGTTTTCACGCCGTTTGAGGTGCTGTGGGGATAGGTTGATCTGCTCTTTTTTGGCTGCTGATCAGATTACGTAATTGCTAGAGAGAACCAATCTGTATCCAGAGCACCCCGACCTGCACCTTTCTGAGCCTCTGTGAGAGGGTTCTACTTTTTTTGGTGCAGGCAGTTTCGTTTTAATTTGGTCCATTTCCAGTATGTGTGAACAGACAAAGAAGCAAGCCTTAAGCTTTCAAGGCTCCCACAGGTGTCAATTTCTGGACAAGGCAAAGAAAATACTTTTTAAATTTAATCTAAGTGATGCAGCACATCAGCAATGGTCTAGCAGAATAAACAATAATAAAAAGAATAATTTCACTTCCTATACCCCTCTGCTGAGGAGCAGGGAAAATGTTTTATTGGCCAATACAGTAGGATTCCCCCTATCCATGGGATCAGTATCGTCTGATTCACTTTTCCACTGCCTGAAAATGCTAAATTTTAAAAATAACTAGAAATATGTATTTATACATATTTATACATCCAGGGTGTACTTATTAGATCTGGCCACTAGACAGAGCCAGAAACCATGCAATGTATAGCTTCAATACTTTCTCATTTTTCGGCATTGGAGGGGGGGCTTGGAACCAATCCCTTGCGGATACCACGGTCCTACTGTATCCTGAAGTGGCTTGCTTATTAAGCCACTTCACAATATCAGAAACTGACAGTGTAAGGAGCAGGCCTAAATAGGGCCACTTGAGGTCTGTATGCCATTTGGATGTGAGGACAGCACCAAATGGCATATCTTGCCTCCAACTGACCTTATGCGACCCTTTTTTGACCACACCAGCTAGCTCCAAAAAAGTAGATGAGCCCTAATTTGCACAATATGAGAAATGAGAAAAGTACCTTTGGTGACACTCAGATACTGTCAATTCCTAAGGAATTCTCTCTTCTAATAGGTTATCTGCAATGCATTGCTCAGCCCCCAATTTACCTTTATTTGCATTTTTCTTCCCAAGCTGCTCACCTCTGGTACAAAACCAATGCCTTGCACACTGTTATTGCCTCAGAACCCATAAGAGAGTACGAGGCCGCAGCATGAGCCATGTGAAATTCTTCCTCCATTTTTTAGTGAGGCTACATCTCTACAGGTATAACAGTGATGAAAAAGCAATATTTATTTATTTATTATTCTTTTATTTAATAGGAGAGCCAGTGTGGTGTAGGGCAGTGGTCCCCAACCTTTTCCAAATCGCGGACCAGTTGGGGGGGGGGGAGTCCGTGTGCGGGGGGGTTGGGAACCCCCCACGCAGGGATGGACACGCGCATGGTGCATAATCATGCACCATGCGCGTGCACACACACCATGCACGTGCACACACGCATGTGTGGGTGGGTGGGGGTGGACAGGTGGGCACACACGCATGTGGGGGTGGGGGTGTGCACAGGTGGGCGGGGGGGAGCGTGTGTACATGCGCAGGTTGGCGGGGCACACGCACGGATTGGTGGGGGCACGCGTACTTGCGCAGGTGGCAGGGAGCGCACGCGGGTGGGCAGGGCATCTGTGCATACGTGGGGTGTGTGCATGTGTGTGGGCGTGTGTGGGGGCATATGTGAAGGGGGGCGGGAGATCCGTCTCCGCGGCCCGGTCCTGCCAAGGCCACAGCCCGGTACCGGGCCGCGGACTGGGGGTTGGGGACCCCAGGTGTAGGGGATAAAGGGAAGGACTCAGAATCAGGAGACCTGGATTCAAATCTCCACTTTGCCAGGGAAACTCACTGAGGGCGTGCAACTGGTAAAAACACTCCTTAAATATCTCACTTACCTTAAAAACCCTATTAAGATTAGTATATCTCAAAAGTCATGGAGGCAGAGTGTGAGAAGAATTGAATGTGGCTTTAATAATACAAAAAGTAAACTTCCTCTAATAACACAGTGGATAAAATGATTCAGTGAAGAAACTACAAAGCAGATTGGCTTCCAGTCTCCCTCAGCAGACCAACTTATTTGTCAGTATAACTCAACTGGCACTTACTATCTCAATATATTCACTCAGAGACTCTGGTAATAAGAAAGAATAAAGTTTGTCCATTTACTTACAGTTCTTCATAGCTAAAAACAAACATATTGTGTAAAAATGTTAACTGGTTACATCACTGAACTTGATGAGCGAACTAGCTTCATTACTGATTAACTGACTGGTTATACAACTGACAGAACACTTCACTCTCAGTGTCTTCAGACTCCATAACTAACACTGACAGAACCCTGACTGGAAAAAGGCAGGGGGAAAAATGAGGTAGAGAGAGAACTAATGGCTGCTCCTGAGTTGACCGACATTCACTGCAGTCCAGAAAGGTCCCTCCCAGCCAAAACCTCTCAAAGACATCATATGTAGGTTGCAATATACCCAACAAAAAATGACTTGATGGCACGTGACCAAACAAAAGACACACTTTATTTAAAAAGCAAAAGAAAGGAAGTTATCCTTCAGTAAGATAATTTTGTAAAGTAATATAATTAGCATGTTGTTATTCAGAAACAGAGAGAATTGCAAGTAAGTAGTAATTTGTCACTCATTGGTCAGAATCCTATCATTGTTTCTATGAAGTCTGTGTAACTTGCCACGTGGCACCTCGTGCTTGGTCATGCACCTGATTCACCCTGGCACATCACAAACTAGGTCCAAACACCAATAGAAATTTGGCCACTATTTCCATGATCTGGCTGATCACGTCTGTGTGGTTACCTTCTATCAGAAGGGAAGCAATCGCATAGCTGGTCCGACATTATTTCTGTGTCCAGTGTTCCACAGGATGGTCTGTGAGCCGTGTCAGTGGCTGCCTGACTCAGCACAAATCTGCTTCCCATTTAATCTTGCCCAACAATCTATGCTGCTCCAGCAATAATGTGAACTGGAATGTGTCAGCTTGCATGCTTAAAAAGGGAAGAAGAATAGGATTCCCAAACGTAATTACAAACTTTATTTATACTTAAAATAAATGGAGCTGGCATGGAGAAGACACCAGGGGAGATACATCCATTTATATCCACTTCTTTTTAATTTGGACACAAATCTTTAACATTTCCCTTATTCCCTTTGTAGGAGGTTTTTTTGCCAATTTTAAGGCCACACAGTATCCCAACTCCCCAATTTTAAAACCTTTTAAAAATGGTCATAGAGTGCAGGAAGAGGCTTTTTCAATGAAAAACACACACCTGGAGTGGGGGTTACAGGAGAGCCCTCCAAGTCTAGGGATGGGCATGTTTGGCTCCAGGACCTTTGGAGGTCAGTAACTCCTGGTTTATTGGTTACCAAAGGTGAGCCATATAGGCTTACTCAAGAAGGGGTGACTATGCCTATTGAGATTCCCCTGTGGCCCGCCCACCCCATTTCCAAAATCAAGGGCAAGTTCCCTTTCTTGTACAACCAGGGCTGAGCCAAGACATTTTGGTACCAAATACATAGCAGCAAACAGTGCCCAGTCTCACTTACCAAAAGTCAAGGTACATAGTACCCAAAGCTAGCTTAAAAGGTGCAAAATCCTATAAGTACCTTTCTCACACCCTGACAGTAGAACATCGTAATAAAAAATTAAATAACTGTATTCTAACCTTTTATGACATCTAAATTCTGCTGTCCAAGGCAGCTGCCTCACTCTGTAAGGCTGGCCCTTTAATAATAATTATGCACCATCAAGTACTTATGGCAACTCCTTCCAGAATTTTCTAAGTAATGAGTACTCACAAGTAGTTTGCCATTCCCTTCTTCAGGGGGCACCTTGGGACTATGCAACTTGCCAAAGGCCACCTAGGCTGGCTATTCTGGAATGCACAGTGGGGAACTGAACCCCCAAACTCTATCTCTGCAGCAGGATATCTAATTCACTGAGCTTCCCAGCCCTTTAATTAACCAAAAAAGGAACCATCCACAGATAAGAGGTATATAACATCAGCTGGCTCAGGCAAATCCCAAGGGTATATCTTGTAAAATGCTACAGCAGAGCAGGAACGCTCCATTTCATAAACTTCTTGGTTTAAAGTCCACTTCTTCTTCTAGTAGGTAAGGGTGTGTGAAATTAGGAATTTATTTATTTATTTATTTATTTATTATATTTCTATCCTGCCCATCTAGTCATTTCGACTACTCTGGGCGGCGTATGTCTATGTCCCAGACAGATGCTCACTGAAGTGCTCCCCCAGACTTTGGTGGGAGCCAGTGTGAAGCAAACCAGCGTCTTGAGACCCCACCTTCTGGTCCTCTGCAGAGCCTCTTGGGAACTGCAATGCCACTAGCCCTGGCCCACAAAGCCAATGAGACAGCCGATGAGAATTGCAGACCCACATCTGGATGGCCACCAATTGCCCTTCCTTTACCTCACTGTGACTAAGCGACAGGATGCATAACTAAAATAATCATATATTCTTCCCCTGACTTCTCATCCCTCTCATTCCCCTGTGTCTAATACCCTGGGGTGGCAAGGTGCCATATCCTTGATAAAGTGTCCGATGCACAGATAAATACATAAATCAGTCAATCCATAATGGCTGAAATTCAGTAGTAGGATGAAACTAGAGTAGGCCCATTGAATCAATGGAACTTACAGAGGATTGGATTCACCCAATCCCCATTGTAGTATGGGCCTACTCTAGTTGTGACTTACCTCTGGATTTCAATAAACATTAGCCTAGGCTGCCCAGGCAAGTGTGACAGAATATGAGTGACTGGAATTTACAAATATGATGGTAAGCATCTAGCAAGTCAGCTCTACAAATGGAAGGGTACCCAGCGGGAAGGCACCTTCATCCAGCAGCACTTAGTAGTATATGGGTGGTGTTCACATCTGTCCAGAGAAAAGCAGAAATAAGTGCTAGATTCAGATCAGGTCCTCTCTTCCCCTTGACTCCCAACCAACTATGCAATGGCTGTTCTTATCTGAAGGTGCATTCACATTCAAGTGCTATCTCCAGAAACAGTGATCCTTTTAATATATTAAATAGGTAAAGGTAAAGGTTCCCCTTGACATTTAGTCCAGTCGTGTCCGACTATAGGGCGCGGTGCTCATCCCCGTTTCCAAGCTATAGAGCCAGCGTTTATCCGAATACAGTTTCCGTGGTCACGTGGCCAGCGCAACTAGACACAGAATGCCATTACCTTCCCACCAAGGTGGTACCTATTTATCTACTCGCATTTTTACATGCTTTCGAACTGCTAGGTTGGCAGGAGCTGGGACAAGTGACGGGAGCTCACTCTGTCGCGTGGATTCGATCTTACGACTGCTGGTCTTCTGACCTTGCAGCACAGAGGCTTCTGCGGTTTAACCTGCAGCGCCACCACGTCCCTTAATATATTAAATACTCTCTTTTAATTGTTGTAAGCCACCCTAGGTCCTTTTTAAGGAGAAAGGTGGGTTAAAAATATTTTAAACAAATAAATATTCTGGCAGCCAAACAAGTCTCAGTGTTTTAAGATGAGTGTAGAGCATTAGAAAAAGAGACTCAAATCCTTCTGACTGCAGGATTAGGGATTCAAATGCTACTGTTAGGTGCTTTGTTTATTGATCAATGCTGCAGATAGCATCAACTGAGGCCTGCACTATGCAGAGAGGATTTAAAAACATTGCCAGTGGCACTCCAAAAATGAGCTATGAGCTTTCAGTTTCCAGCTAATCACTTGGAAATACAGACCTATATGCATTTTAGCTGCAGGCTATACCAGCTGGTTACGTAAAACCTTCCTGCCCTTAGAAGTACAATACTCCCAGGTTAGCGCCTTGAACCAAATGTGCAAAAACAGCTATGAAACGACAACACCGGGGCTGTGGCAATGGTATCACTGCACACTGGCCTGTCTAGGGTGTTACTTTCCCTGGAGCCCTTTAGAGCAAGGCTGGATTAAGCAGGACATCATATTGAGACCCTTCATTGTTTTCATTATTGGGAAGGTTTGATAGACCATCTTTAGTTTATGTTGGTCTGTTTCCCAGCTGTTTGCAGCTCATTAGTATTAACATGGCAACAAGTTTTACCAAAGAATTAATGAAATGAAACCACACCAAACTGCCTTATTTATGGAGTCAGGTAGTCCCACTCAGCCCAGTTTTGTCACCTTGGGGCCGCTGGCTCCCAAGCAGATCCAGCACTTTTCTTAGTCCATCTTGGAGATCCCTGGTGATCTCCCATCCAAACGCTAACCTGGCCCAATCCTGTTTAGCTTCTGAAATTAGATGAGATCTGGTGTGCATGGTGTCTGATACCCAGTGTCCAAGTACAACTGTTTTTTTCTGGTTCTGGCCATTAAAAAAAAAATCACTGAACATAAAATGTACAGCTGGGAAGAAAACATGTACAGGTGGAAACTGAGAAGAAACGGGATGTCATCAAGGCTTATCTGCTTGTTTCCTACTGCTTTGTTTTTTTTTTGCAGGTGCAAATTTTGAGTCCAAAATGCTAAAGTCCCCAAATCTGACTCAGCCCTGCTCTCACAGGGATCACTCCCTGGCAACGTTCATGTGTTCTGGGTGCTGTGCAGAAATGAGTAAAGGATACCAGGTCGTCTACCCACTCCAGATGCTTCATGAAAACTGTGCGGTCAAAACTAGTACCTCAGTACCATGCCATTTTGTTTTAAAACTTGCGGGACAATTCAGTGGCTTAGGTAAGAGCAAGAAGTTGGGAGTTCAATTCCCCCCCTGTGCCTCCTCGTCAAGGGCTGGACTCGATGATCCATAGGCTCCCTTCCAGCTCTGCTGTTCAAAGATTATTATTATTATTATTATTCGGAATAATCTTGGAATCCTTTTACCCCTCCTGCAAAGGGAGGGTTTTCTACCTGCTCCCGCTCTTATGGATTTCTATTCCAACTCCCACGTTTTTCTCTTTTCCCCTCTTCTTTTTTAAAATGGTGCATCCATCCTTTTTTTAAGGGCCCCGTTTCTTCTCCGACTGCGTGCTTAAACTCTCCCTTCCCCCCCAGCTTTAACACCGGGTTAAATTGTTGCGCTATCGGCTGCCCCACATTTAAAGGCACAGGAGACAAGGGGGCAACCTCACCCCCCAGGGGCCTGAGGAAGCCCAATTTTTGCCGAAGTTACATTTTTTGGACCGCCACTAGCCATCCTGGCTGGGAGACGTACTCCGAAAAAAAAAAGTAATTTTATGTAGGTTCGGAAGAAACCATCCGGCAGGACCGGCTGGAGACAGTCATCCTTTTTCTTTCCCACGCTCTCTACCCCGGGCTTTAAAGCTGGGCATAGACGTCGTCATCAAAACAGGTTCTCCTCGCCAGCTCGCGGGGCCATCCAGTAAAGGCAAAACTGCGAACCGAGCCACGAGCAGACACAGCGCCTCCCACAACGCGCCCGGTCTCGCCTTCCTCGCTCCGGCGCGGCGGGAGGAAAGGGAAGGCGACGAGCGCCAGCGACCAATGGCCGGCCCGGGGGGGCGGGGGGGCGGAGCCTAAGGTCGCAACGTCCCGCCTCCCGGCTCCTCCGCCCGCCCGCGCGCATCCCCGCACCCCGAGCGGCCGCGAGAGCGAGCGATGGAGCCGGAGGGCTGCGTGTCTCGGCCGCCGCCCTCTCTTCCCTCCAGCGGCGATGGGGCCGAGCCGCCGGGGGCTCCTCAGGGCTCCGCTCGGCCTCCGCTTCTCCCGTCCTCGTCGGAGCTGCTGGAGTTCGACGACGACGACGACGAGGACCTGGAAGTGTTCAGCAAGGTACAGGGCGCGGGGGGGCTCCCGCTGGCGCCTGGGGAGCCTGGCAGCCCCCGGCTCTCTCGTCCGGGGACGGAGGAGGAAAGAGCCACAGGCGCTCAGCTCTCCCTCCGCTTGCAAGCGCGGGCGAGAAGCCGTGACCTGCCCGCTCCGCTGCCGCCCCCGCCCCTCCTTGCCTTCCGCCCTTTGCTCCGGAGCTGGGGCGTGAGGCGGGGATAAGTTTGGGCTTCCCTTCTCCCGGGCCGGGAAGGTGTGGCGGGAGGGGACCGCCCTAGGAGACTGTCCCGTGCCTTCAAATTGCTGGGGGCAGGAAACGGTCCGTGTCCCCCGTCCCCCCCCCCCCCGCCGGGGCTCTCCTCCGCCTGCAGGGCAGAACTTTTTGCCGAGCACTTTTCGCCCGGCTGGGAAGAAGTTGGCGTCTGGGCGGTCCTTTTCCAGGGGAAAGGTTGGCGTCCCAACACTCCTTTTCCACGCCTCGAGTTGAGGGAAGGGAAGGCGAACCGGCTCCCCCGACCTCGCACTCTTCCCGACTTCGGGGACTACAACATCCATCAGCCGCAGCCAGCGTGCGGGAGGGGCAGTAATGGGAATGGTTGTCAGGGGGACATCAGGTTGAGAAAGGTGCTTTAAGACATGTGAGGGTTTAATTCCTTTCAATATGTTGTAAAGAGCCTGTGGAGTAGCTTTGAACTTGTAAGCCTGTAGTAAACTTAGGAGTTTAGGAGGTCCACAGATGATGCTGGGTTTCAACTCCATGAAGTCCCCAGAAATGTGAATGGTCAGGGATCATCATTAGCGTCTGGAGAGCGAAGGATTGGAATTAGTGGTCTGAGCAACTGCTTATTTTTCTTTTCTCCCTAGCTGTGGATAGTAATGGTTCATGGGACTGCTCAGTCACTATGGCCCAGGAAAGGGGGGAGACTTTCATTTGCCCGTTGGTGGTTCTGAACTTCCACTCCTATGGGTAGCAGTCATCTTGTGGCGCCTTCCTTTCTTCTTGCTATAACATTTTGCACACCCTAATATGGGAAGCTCTGTTGGGTCTCCATGCCAGGCAGTTTGGTGGGGGTGAGGGAGTGTGGGCATGCAACTGCCCTAATTTGTGTACTGAGCACTTCCAGCCCATTTGATCATACCTGATATCTCACTCTCTCTCTCCTAGGAGTCAAGTGTAGCTAATTAATTGGATTTTTGCGTCCTTCCTTGCATGGTGAAGCAGGCGGGGTTGGGAGGTACCTGCAGTTGCAGAGGTGATGATGTCTGTTAATACCAGCTGCTGGGGATTGCAAAGGGTGTTGTTGTTGCAGCTAGGTACAGAACGCTGGACTAGAAAGACCTGTTCCCTCGTGGCTGTTCTTCTGTTCTGCCATGTTTCTCAGACCCAAGTCAAATGCAGCTTTTCCTGGCCCAGGTTCCTCTTTGCTCCAGATGTTGTTATAGTGAAGCAAGTGTCTGTACATTTTAGTTTCATTAACAAGCACACCTTGATTCGTGGTCACCGGTGGTTGGATCCCCTCTCTCCCAAGGTGGGAAAGATGGCTTATGTTGCACTGGTTGCTGAAGGCAAGAAAGGCCACCACAAGTATCACAACTGCTGTTGCTTAGTTCCAAGCTAAATATGACACAATGGGCTCCACAGCTTGGAAAAAGTTACTTTTCTGGCCTGTAACTCTCAGAATCCCAAAGCCCTGGGAGTTTGAAAAAGTCGTGTTTACCTCTGCAGAGCCTTCTATCTTTCCATCTTCAAACATGACACATATGCAGACCTTCTCACCCTGTGCTTTGAAACAACTCTCCTTTGCCCACTGGCAGAGGACTTGGGAAATGCCATTCCTCATTTTGCAATAACCAGAGCTTTGAAGTCAATTTGAGGGAGGTATTCATGTGCCAAGTGTTACATTTGCTTCGGTACTTCTCTGGTCTGTCTTCAAGCCTCCTCCTCGCTGCTTGGCTATAATGTACAAGAGCACTGATGCCAAGATGGACAAGATCTGGAGGCCCATTTTCTTCTGTTGGAGCCTTCCGGGTGTGGCACAGAGTGCGCAAAAAAAAAAAGAAAAGAAGAAGTCAGAGACAAACTCAGAAATGGCCAAAAGTCTACTTCTAGTTTTGCAAAATTGATTTTTTTTTCCTGTGTGAAATGGTGTGGCAGCGCAGGCTATGATCTATTGGAAGAGTAAATTACCATTTCTGAAGGCTTCCAGGAAAGTTTTTTTGGGGGGGAGGGGCTGGAAAAAAAGGGGATCCCCAGTAGATCTGAGGCCTGCAAAAATAACCCTGGGAAGAAGCCTTTGGTCCTATGGCAGCAATTTATCTGCCCTTGATTTACATCAATTTTTGACAGGTGATTTGCTTGGTGGGCAAAGTAGAAGGGGCCAATTTTCTTTTTTCTTTCTCTCTTTTAATTAGTGAGCTCATGGGTTCTGTGTTTGAGGGCCCCAGACTGATGTGTGATCTTTCAGAGGGGGCAGAAAGCTGCTCAAAGCATGCAGGCATCACAACTTGTGTGTATTGTTAGTTTCCTCCATCAGCAAATCGGATGTCAGTTCACATTAGTCTCCATGTCTGTTGTTTACACCAATCCATTCTTTGTCTACTGAGAGTTCAGGCATGTTGAGACAGGAATCACCCTTGGGGTGGCTCTCTACATCAACATAAGTGCAGGATATAATATTTTAAGAGAGAGAGACACTGTATTGTCTACCTTTAGCTCTTGTTTGACTATGTGAAGTGGACTACAAATACTCCTGTAATCTGCAAAGTTTAGTAAAGTTACTTTTTTTTGGGAGGGGCACCTTAGAATCCGTAAGCCACCACACCCGGTGCCCAGAAGGGGTTCCAGAAGCTGGAGTCCAGAAATAACTTTTTTCCAAGCTCTGGTACACATGTAAATATATTTAGCCCCTAATCTTTCATTCCCCCCCCCCTCCGAACTCCATGAGTTTCACTGCCCTTTTAAATGCTCCTTGAATCTGCAGGTGTGTGTCCTCCATGATATTTTCTGAATTTTGTGTTTTCAGGGATATGGTTTTCAGTTTGGTGGGAGAAAAGAAAATCATAGCATTTAGGAGCTGTATAAATTACAGCACTTACAAAAGGTTCATCCCAGTATCATGTATTAATATATAGGTTATAAATAGGTATATTTTGTTTTTCACCAAAGATAGGTGTGCTACAATTGAAGAAGTTCAGGCAAAACTGATATTCTCCAAGCTAAATACATTTCCTGTGCAGCTTCTCGCCTCTTCTTTACCTATGAGAAGGAGGGAGGGTGCTCTTCTGTTGTAGGAGAAAATGTTTCAAGTGAGAATTGCCTGTCTTCACAAATGCTGTAAAAGAGACCTCTCGTGTTTCTGCTGTGCGGTAACCTCTGTCCTGTTGCCCATCCCACAAGCTGTTGACGATAGCTTGCTGATTATGCCTTGCATTTTAATGTCACTTTGGCATTCCAAAGTGCTGGACAAAAATTAACTTTAGACATTGCCCTTGGGTTTTGCTGGCAGAGAGCAAACAATATGGTTTTCAGTTTGGTGGGAGAAAAGCATGGGAGTAAAACATGGTCCCTGACAGACAGCCATTCTTGTTTCTGTCTCTGGATTTCAGAGATCCATTGAAGAAAAAGAAAGATTTAAATTGTCTTCTGCCCATTATGTAATGTGAAGCAAAATTATTCACATTTAGAACTCTAAAACGTTGAACAGAGAAATACCTGTAGTCATACTGAAAGGGCAGCTATGGGCAGTTTGGGGCCAATAATTGTTCCCTAGTGGTTGGTGGGAATAGTATTGTCATCCTGCAGAAGGTTGTTAAATGGATTGTAACACAATAATGTATATGAAGCACTTTATCAAATGCTCTCAGTGTTAACAGTGGAATTTGTATGTATCTATCCAGAAATGAGGTCAGGGGAGTCTGTTTTGAAAGTGTATAGGACTGCAGTTGGCTAGAACAGTGGTTCCCAACCTTGGGTCCCCAAATGTTCTTGGACTGCAATTCCCAAAAGCCTTCACCACCATCTGTGCTGGCTAGGGTTTCTGGGAGTTGCAGTTCAAGAACACCTGAGTTACCCAAGGTTGGGAACCCCTGGGCTAGAATGAGCCTCTTGGGGTGGTGGAGAGAACCATTGCAGAGCTGTTGTACTGCCACTTCCCAAGTCTTGCTGGCTTGCTACAGTCAGGGTGGGAGAAGGTAGCCAGAATTCTATTACTTGTGTACACTGGCATAAGCGCAGTGGCACACATCACAATGGCTAATTGCTACTAGTTAAGGAGTCACTGCTTTGTATTCCTCATCACACCAGATTGTGCAGTTGGCACACAGTGAGGAGTTCTAGTGGCAACTCCTCAACTAGTGGAAATTTGTAGCTGCGATTTACATCATTGCATTCAAACCATCATATATACCTCGTATATATACAGTAGATTCTGGCTGATGTTTCTGTTCGTTCCTTCTCTGGAATGATGTAGTTTGGGGTACAGAGGTGGGTAGGGGATGAGGACAAGTATATAACTCCTAACACCATTGCCAGAATAGTCCATTTTGGTTTATATGCTCGAACATTCACCTTTCCTGAAATTTCTACAGTCTCCTTTGGCCCCGTCAGCTGGCCAAGTGCTGGATGCAAGATTGCACTTGAAGCACGATAATTTATTTTTATGCACAGATATGTCTGTGTATGTTTTATATTAAAGTTTGATTTGAATGACAAGTGGAGATACTGAATGTGGAACTGTAACCTCCACATTGAGAGGTAGATTAAGCATGACATATTTCACATAGAAGAAATTAGTGGCTAATAGTCATTCTAATTTTCTCAAGTTTTTTAAAGGCTTATACATGCGAATCTGTTTCTTTGATCAAGCTGTCAGGAACCTACTAGGCAGGAATTCCTAGGACATGAATTGCTGTCAAATAAAGCTAATGCATAACTTACAATGTTTCTTATTTATCGTTTAAGATTTGCATCCCTCTTTCGTACTTAAATAAGGAACTGAGGTGCCTTACAATAATGTAAAATCATAAATATAATTTAGAAATACACACAGAAAAAGAACTTGCACATATAAGACAAAACAGTAGATGTAAACAACATACATGTGTATTCTAAATAGTTGTGGTACATAGTCTATTTCTGAAGTTACTAGGAACATGACAGTTGTAGAGAAGTTTGTTGGCAAAGAGCAGTGTGATTGTTGTAATTTTGGGCTTGCCTGGAATGACTTCAGGTTGCACAAGAAAGCAAAATCAAAGAGAAAGCATGTCTCCAATACCCAGGAGGCCTCCAACTCAAGAGTTTCCCAAAATTTATTTTCCTGCTATCAAGGGAAAGCACTTAATCTCAGGGTCAACAGATCAGTTCCAGTTGTTTTAATCTCTACCAGTAGTAGGCATTCTGTAAAGCTGGTGGGTCTTAATTGCCCATTCAAATTAGGCTATTCCTCTCTCCAAATACTTTGTGTTATAGGAGGAAGAGCACACTGGGAAGATCTCCTCAGGTACTGTGAGAATTTCAGCTAAGCCCAGAGGGAACAAGAAAATGTGAGGAGATGACAGGTGGTCTTCTCTCCTGCAAATCAAGGCATTCTGGTGGTTTCAACCTTGAGAGCCCTGGTTCCACAGCCGGGCCAAGGGAGATGTCATTGTCAAAATCGTAGTGGCTTAAGGCAGTACAAGTAATGGCTGCAGTTTAGAGCTGAAGAGGAAGCAGGCAGTGGCCAAAATCCTGTTGCTTAGTGTAATAAATTGCACTAGAGTAGGCTCATTGAATCAGTTGGGATTTGGTGAGTAAGCTCATCCAAAGTTTCTTTGATTCAAATTGGCCTGTTCTGATGGTGACTTGCTTTAACACAGTAAATCATAGTTAGAGTAGGCCCATTTGAATCTGTGGAAGGTATGGAGGAATCACCAAACCCCATTGATTCAATGGGCCTCCTCTAGTGTTATTTACTATGCTGAGTAACAGGATTTTGGCCATTGGTGGTACCTGGAAAATGAGAAGAGTTGTGAAGCTGGTCAACTGAGAAAGGAGCGAAACAAAAAGAGTTTGTATGTGGGCAATGTGTCTGTGACTGAAGGCTATCCTGAGGCAGGAAATTTTATAAAATATATCTTACCAATCGAAAGGCTGGAGTGAATATCATCTGGGGTTTCAGGGTGTTTGATGAGGAAAATTTGCACCCTGAAATGCAATGAAATTCAGTTACTTCCATGAGCAACCAGTGGTGTAGAAGAATGCTATAGTATTATAGTACATTACTTAATTGATTTAAAACCAGCTGCTCAGCATGACAAACATTCAACCCTACAGTTTCCCCCAAAATTTAGCAAACCCTCCCCCCAAAAAAACCTTACAGCAGCTGCAGAAGACAAGACACATTCTTCATTCTTGATAATACATGTTCACAGATCTGTTTACGACAGAAATTTATGGAGCGAAAAATCCAAATGTCAGCATCTCAGAATTGACTAAAATTTACTACCGAATGTAAGCCTAAAAGGCATTAATGAATCATTTATGAATTGTACACTTCCTAATGTTTAAAAATAAATCTAGCTAATGCAGAAATAATATTTTTGTTTCAGCTCTGGGTACAAGATCCTTTTGAGGGGAGGGGGTAAGCACTGCATATCAACATTTTCATATTTGCATATGTCTGTTCTGTAATCCTTGAAAATCAAAGCAATTTCTATCAGGCAGGCTTTAGGAAATATAGGCTGTAATTTGTATGTAAAGGGGGAAAGGCAGACTGATACTGTATGAGGGGGCAGTGCCATTCTTCCTGCCCATTCCCCATTTTTCCATGCCCCCCATTCTCTGCCCTACCTTCTGAATTCCGCCACCATCACCCTCAACATCTGCCCTTATAACCACTGCTTTTCCCACTCTATCAACATTTTAATCTCACCCTATCCACATTTTAATTCCATTCACATTCTTGTTCGTTCCCTTGTTTTCATTCTGCTCTTCCCCCCCACTGATCCTTTACTCCTTCAACCTTTTCCTGGTAGTCTCTTCCCATTGCCCTTATAGCCGGTGCAGCTTTTCTTGATTATTTGGATGCACAGGAACAGAGATGGGCCTCCAAAAAAACCAAAAGATACGGTCTTTGCACAGGCAGTAAACAGAGTGGTAGAGTTATGACAGAGGAAGAACTAACTCCTTCTCTTCCTTTGTTAGGGTTGTGTACAGAGTTTGAGACCAGACTCCTCCTCCTTGAAGGGTATGGATACCTACTGAGAAAAATGCATATTGAATTCGCACCCAGGAAATTGGGTTTCCCTGGCTGAGTTCATTTTAGCTGACTGGACAGTAATCAGCAGAAAGATAGGATGAAATTTCCAATCGGCTCTTGTTTGCAGCTTGTTAAGGCAGCTTCTGCTGTAGCTGTCCAGGTTTGCAGGAGCATAGCGACAGTAGAAGCTCACTTAAGAAGCTGTATGCAGAAGCTGATCTACAGTTTCTCTCCTCTCCTCTTCTCTTTTCTCCTAGGTGTTCTAGTGAAACTTTGTTTCAACGCTGGCACCAAACCTTTAAAAAACGGCTTGGGCTTGGTTGAGGCAAACTGACACCCTCACAAGTGCCTTTTTGTTTCCTTTTTATTCCTACCCTGCCAGCTACCAGCACCCCTGAACATGCTATTCTGCACCAGCACAAGTGATGCAAAATTATTCACCTGTAGAAAACCACAAAAAAATAGGAAGCCCCAGCAGCAAAGGAAAAAATTGTGGCTTGGGGGAGAAAAAAATCTGGGCCAATTTGTGTTGACCTATATATACATCATGTAGTCAATGGAAAATAATAAAAATCTGACCCTCACAATCCTGGAGCATTTTCTATATTATTTGTCAATGTAGTCGCTCCTTAATTGCTAATTCCTGTGTGTATGCCCATGTCTAGATACATAAAATATCTGCACCAGAATTGTAGAGACTTCAACATTTCAAACATTTTCATCTCTGCTTTTACATGCAGAGACTTACGGTAGATCATTATAGTTCAAGAATCTCATGTCTTTAAATGCTTTCAGTCCACACAGCTGATAACATGCAAGAGACTCTGTCAGATCTCTCCCTTTTTCTTTTATCTTTTTAATTTTATTTTATTGCTGTAAAGGGGGCAGGCTGGTCAACTGATTGTTCTGATACTGGATTCACTTCCTATGATTTGAGTACAGTCAAATAGTGGAGAATATAGGTGTGGCAAATTAGCATTTAAAAAAATCAGTCCTGTTTGACTGTACAGGGCAGTGCCCTTTGAACAAAGCAAATTTACATCTGAGCATGTAGGATTGTTTAAAACATGATTAGGATGGAACCCCACCCTCAAAATCCAGCTCAACACTCCTTAGTGGGCATGGAATTAGTATGCTGGCTGACTGTGGGGTACAAGGGAGTGGAAAGCCAAATTTGAGCTGGAGAAGTGAGAAACATTGTCCTGAAAAGGAGGCATTTCTGGTTTATTGGAATATCTGTTCACGCAAACAAACAAACAAAAACCCTAACCATTAAAAAAAAAAAGCAGAAATAAATCAAAGACTCAAGATGGAACAAAGGAAACCTGGGAGCAGACAAGTCTCTTGACATAAATTATAGTTCTAACAGGGAACAGTTGGCTTAAGTACAACAGAGGCTGGTGGGCATCAGCTTCTGAGCATCAGCTTCTTTACCTGTAATGAAAACAATGCTAATAATGGTGATGATCCACCCAGGTAGGCAAGGGCAGTCATTTGGGGCACAGATAAGAAGGGCAGCAAGGTATATGCTGGCGTCTGCCTCGTTACATGAGCTGCCCGACAAGCACTCCTGTCCACTCTGACTCGGAAGGAAACGTAAGAAGCGGTGCTGTTCAGAAACCCAGTGTATACATGTCTGCTCACAAGGAAGAGCTGGCCTTCTCTGAAGTAAGTGTGGCAAAAAAAAGGTTCAGCCACCCACAAAGCACCTTTCTGTACATATCAGGCAAAAGAAAAAGAAAAAATAAAGAAAACAAAAACGTTGTGGCACCTTAAAGACTAACTGCTCTATTTTAATGTGAGCTTTTGTGGACAAGTCCACTTCCTCAGAAAACTCACATTAAAATAGAGCAGTCGTCTTTTCTTTTTTCCTGATATGCTAGCACAGACTAACAGGGCGACTACCCCTTATCAAACTACTTTCTGTATGTGAGCCCCTACATCAGGCATAACAGAGAGAAGCAGCATCACAGGCCTCAAAACCAGGGCATACATGTTTACAAGTAAGGAGGACCACAGTACACAGGAGGAAGTCTGGGCAGCCAGTTCTGACCATCTGGAATCTACATCTTTGCTGCCGTTCTGCTCCAACATAGGAACAGTGATGACTATCTGGGAAAAGATAGAAGGACCGCTGTTTCCAAAACGAGGCAGGCACGGCACACCCTGGTTAGCTGCTGGGCAACCTGTGTGATGCCCTTTTACATAGTACATAGTTGCTATGAGTCCCGTGGGAACCAAAGGTATGCTTTTACAGCACACTGGGGGAGAGCGTTCCTGCCTGACTACCTGCTGCTTTCTCAAGGAGCCCTGCATGTCTGCAATATCAAGAAGGAAGGCTCTGTGCCTCTGCATTGGACATGCATGCATAGTGGTTATTTATTAATTTTTAAAAAAAGATACTTTAGCTGAGTTCACAATCAGACTGGATTTGAAATCCATGTGGCTCCAGAAAGAGAAGCGAGCATGTTCTTCTTAGTCTCTGACTCCCTTGCTGGGTGGGTGGGTGGGTGGGTGGGATGGATTTGGAGCTGGTGGCAATTAGGTGGGCCACACCCTCTGGGCCCAAATAACAGGACCACCCTTCCCTTCATACAACTGTTTGAGTCACAGAGACTTGTGAACCTGATGTAGAAGAGAACCGGCAGTTTACTTTTCTTTACCAGATTGGTATTTTTTTGCAAAACCCACGTTTGCAAGCATTAATAGAAGAGTTCCTGCAAAATCAATATTAATATGAAAACTTCCCCTGTTTCTATGTGCCCTCCCATGTATTCATTTGCAAAGTTTGCTGCCTAACCGAAACACTATTTTTCTAGTGCGTAGGTACCTGGGAGTAAATTGACTTCATAGATCATTCTTTGTACCTTACACAATGGAAATAAAACAGCTCCCTAAGTGGTGAAAAATGAGAATCTTAAAGCTGTCAACTTTAATAATCTAGATTATTACTCAAAAACATAAACATGAAGTGCATACATTTTAGGGAATACTTGGCTGCATAACATAATGGTGCCCTCGGAGCATAAGAAATCTGAATGGAATTTTAGGAGATAATAATGTAGGCCATCACCTGTTCCCAATCCACACAAGAAGAACTGGGCCTTTATATTTCTATTTAGAGCAGTGGCTACTCTGTTTTAAAAGATTTAAAAGCTGCTGGGGGTGGGGGATCCACTTTAACAGTCTGCTTGTGGCCAATGGTTTAAAATATAACTTGGACTTTGTTGTTACGTGCCATCAAGTTGCCTCCAACTGGGTGACTGGGTGAAAAAGAGATCTCCAAAATATCCTGTCCTCAACAGCCATGCTCAGCTCTTGTAAATGCAAGCCTGATTCATTTAGGGAGTCAATCCGTCTTGTATTTGGTCTTCCTCTTTTCCTGCTGCCTTCTACTTTTCCCAGCAATATTGTCTTTTTCAGAGAATCTTGCTTTCTCGTGATGTGCCCAAAGTAGGACAGCCTCAGTTTCATCATTTTTGCCACCAGAGATAGTTCAGGCTTTATTTGCTCTAGGACCCACATGTTGGTCTTTCCAAGGTATTTGCAAAGGTATCTTCCAGCACCATAATTCAAACAAATCAGTTTCCCCTGTTAGGTGTTTTTTTATTTATTTATTTACTTATTTATTTTTTACTATCCAGCTTTCATGCAAGGTGAATGGAAATCCAAGAGTGTGGATGATCTTGGTCTTGGTCTCCAGTGACAAATCCTTACACTTGAAGATATTTTCTAATTCCGTCATTGCTGTCCTTCCTAGTCTCAGTCTTCTTCTGATTTCTCCATTTGGAATGATGATTGAACCTGCGCCTGCGCGAAGGGGTGGGGGAGCGCTCAAGCGCGGGGGGGGCACCTTCCTCAGAGGCTCAGCCGGTCCGCAGTCCCAAAAAGGTTGGGGACCGCTGGTGTAGTGGATTGAGTGAAGGACTAGGACTCAGGAGGCCTGGGTTCAAATCCCTGCTCAGCCATGGAAGCTCACTGGGGCTGTGGAACTAGTAAAACCACTCCTTAATTATCTCACTTTGAAAGTCCTGTTAGGGTTGCTATAGTTGGTTTCGACTTGGTGACACATTACAACTTAGTAAAATTAGAGGTGTATAATAAGTTGATGACAAAGATGAGAACTGTCTCAGTGCATTGTTCATTCTGGTAGCACACAGGTAGGCGTGTATGCTGGTCTCTGAGTATGCACGTGCTAAATTTCTTTCCCCATCTGATGATGGCGAACAAGGGCTTGTACAGCAGCTCATGGCTTTCTTTTTCCAAGAAGCAAAACCCCTTGTTGTGTGTCTTAGCAATTTATATAATGATCCACCAAGAAAAGGTAGACAGAATACTGGCACTTAAACCATTGTGAGGACATCGTTTCCAGCACAGAGTTTGACTCCTTATCAACAAAGGGGCTCTGTTTGCTTGAAAAGAAGCAAACGGCAGAAAGGGGTGACCTTTGGAGGTCAAGGGAAAGCCATGCACTAAGCCTGGACTCCAAGGCCATTTTCAAGACAAGAAAGGCTATTGTGGGTTGTCGGTTGATTGATAATCCTTTTTCTCCCTTTGATGCTTTGGTGAGAACTGAGTGGCCCATTTCAAGAAGATGGTCATTGTGGAACTGACAGTTTCCTGACAATAAAAACAGGCGGTTGAGACTAGTGGGTCCACGGGGGAGCAGGGGAAGAATACTGCTTTCAAAAGTCTGAAAGAATAATGGTTGGTTCTAGGGAACTGAATCGATCGTGTAATTCTTTCCTTCAGGTATTACAGGTGCCCTATAAGACCCAAGTTTCACACTAAGCAGTCCAACCAATATATATAAATATATATAGAGAGAGAGCTATAGCCATAGCAATAACTAGCTATGGATATATGGGATTGTTAGCAGTATTCTTTGCCTGCAAGGAAAGATATAATGAAGCAGAGCTGTTCTCTAATGTAGAGCCAGCCAGTGTGATGTGGTAGATAGTGTTAGATTAAGACTCAGGAGACCTGGCTTCAAATCTCTGTTCAGCCATAGAAACCCAGTGGGGAGTGGTAACATTTCACATACCTGGAAAAACCCTATTTAGGGTCACCTTAAGTTGATATCACATAACTTCTCCAGTGAATTGCGTCTCTGCCTAAATGTCTTACATGCTAAACTTCAGCAGCAAATTATTTATTTATTTGGTTTTTATATTGCCCATCTGACCAATGATTACTCTGGGTGGTTCATGAGCAGCAAATGTTTTTCTTCTCAGTCTTGAGGGCTAGAAACATGGTTTCAGTGACAGTTATAGTCTCCAGAATATTACAGCTCATTTAAAAATAAAGTGTTGGGAATCCTTGGCTGTATGTTATGACAAATCAGTTGTACATTGTAGCAATTGCTCTTAGCTATGGCAACGTAACTCTGTCGCTACTATGGTGGCAGGTTCTACCTCTCAGTAATAGTGACAGTTGTTTCAAATGTGTTATTTATTCTCAGGACGCATCCTTAACGGAAGTAAATTCGTTCAGTCCTTTGATGCCAACATCTCCAGCCTCCATGATAAACCAGTACAAATTTGAAGATGAACCAGAATCAAAGGATCTTTTTATCACAGTTGATGATCCAGAAAGCCACGTCACTGCCATTGAAACGTTCATCACCTACAGAGTTGTTACGAAGGTTAGCACTGGGCTGCCACAAAGTGCTGTTTCAATCATGTAAATGTTGCAGCTGGCCCTCATCCTGCCAACCTTGATTTACGCCGGGGCTGGGCAACTTCAGACATCCTGGGGGTCAACTTGTGGGGGGAAAATAGGTGGGAAAATACAGAGCTGAAAGTGGCCAGAAATTTACTACAACTTTTCGAAGATGGGCATTGTAGGATGTTAAACATGGCAGAGAGAGACATTGGGACCTATTTTGAAAGGTGAATGGCTGCTTCTGGAGGCTTTCAGTAGTACCAGTTCAACAGTTTTATTTTTAGGTCTAGGGAAAACCATTTTTAGTGGTGCAGGGGGAAGTTTTGTGAAGTGAGGGCAAAGAAGTAACCTTTGGGGGCTCTCTGTGGCCCAAGATCTGTGCTTTGCGCACCTCTCATTTACATGGACATGCAGCCTCTTATTTACAAGATCACTGTGGGCAAAAATAGTGATTAAATGACCAAATCTGTTGCAGGAATAGACTGAGAAAAATAGTGGTAATACCGGAAGCTGGCAATGAAGGTGGTGGTCCAGAGAAGCATCTAGAGCAGTCGTTCCCCAACCTTGAGTCCCCAGATGTTCTTGGATTAAAGCTACCAGAAATCCTGGCCAGCACAGCTAGTGGTGAAATCTTCTGGGAGTTTTAGTCCAAGAACATCTGGGGACCCAAGGTTGGATACCGCTGATCTAGAGAACGTGAGCTGTTCATGTTGAAATACTTGGGCTCACATCTCCCTAACAACAGCCCCCTCCCCCCGCCATAGTGCAAACTGTTTTGGAACTGAAGGGTATTTCAAAGAAAGCATGTAAGTGCTTCATATGTACACCATATGAGTGTGTTTTCGAGGGAAAAGTTACTGAGATTCCACAGGCTGTGCAGTCCTGTGCTCTTAGTAGCTATTTACATGCATGGTTAGATTATAAGAAAGTAGTGTAGGATGCCAGTTTGTGATATCTTCCCTTCCATCTCCATATTCTTAAACCTGCATGTGCACACATGGATGTATAGGCCAAAATCCTGTTGTGTTCATTACTCCCACAGAAGGGTAATGACAGCAACAACAAGGGAAGATTTTCAGTAATAAAAGACTTTCTACTCTTGTCTTGCAGACTTGTTCAACTCAGGAATAATCTATTTCATCATATGGGATCTGCAGGACAGGAGGAGATCTTTAATTACTGAAAATCTCCAATGCCAGATCACATCAGCAGAGAAATATTTTCAGTAATTGAGGATTTCCTTCCATCCTGCAGCTCCCATGTAATGATACAGATTATTTGCAAATTGGACAAACCATGGGACAGAAGGAAAAAGTCTTTAGTTACTGAAAGTCTTCCCTGTCAATAACATCATCATCCTTCTGCAGATATAACATGCAACAGGATTTTGGCCTCTGTGTGTGTGTGTGTGCGCATGCGCTCTCTCGTATACATTAGAACCCTTGTATTCTATCTGCAGTTTCATTTATCCGAGGTCTGAAAAAAGTAAAAATATTTAAAGAAAACCCCTGGAAACATGTATTTCCACAATGTAATTACCAGAACTGGCCAGTAGAGGAAGCCAGAGACCATGCTATGTATAGGTTTCACTATTATCCATGGGTTTTGGCTAGAGATGGGGGTATTCGTATTCATATACGAATACCCCCGCACAGGTGGAGATAATGAGGGTCCAACTCCATGGGGCCAGACGGTCCACTCACCGATACGCTGCTGCCACGGACTCTGCACTCCTGTCCTATCGCTCTGGATCTTGTGATCGGAGAGCCACTCTTCAACCTGGCAGAGAGGCTTGTCGTCCCGCCTCCTGCCAGGAGTGGCTAGCCAATCACAAGATCCAGAGCAATAGGACAGGAGCGCGGAACCCACAGCAGCAGCAGATCGGTGAGTGGACCGTCCGGCCCCATGGGGCTGGACCCTTGTTATTTCCACCTGTGTGGGGATATTCGTATACGAATACCCCCCTTGGCATCCGTGGAGGAGGGCTTGGAATTGATCCCCTGTGGATACAAGGGTCATCCTATACATGTAATTGAATATATAGATAGATATATAATTGCAATATAGGCTGCTCTTTCCCTTCCAAAAATGGCAACTGTGTGCCCCAAACAACATTTGGACTATTTCCTTATTTGCTTTTGTGTTCTCTCCTGATTTTAAGACAACCCGTGGTGAATTTGACTCCTGTGAATATGAAGTTAGACGACGGTATCAAGATTTCCTGTGGTTAAAGGGAAGACTTGAAGAAGCGCACCCAACACTCATCATTCCTGTGGGTCTAGTTGATTTTTGGTATTGCTTTGGAGTACATTCATCTCCTCCATAAAAAAAGACTGAAGTGCGCCAATATGAGAAATGTATTTACTGCTCCTGGTCCTACTGCTGAAGAAATTGGCCTTTGTACATACTAAATAGAGGCATGTCTCTGTTACTTACAAACATGACTTCATAATAATGGATTTTTAAATCCTGTTCAAAATATTTATCAGTGTTCCTATAGTCAGAGAAAGAAAATTATTGTTTAGGTAAAAAATGGGGGCATTGTTTTTAAAGTAATAAGTGGTAAACTGTCTCCTCTCATAAGTCTTCTCGTTTATAGGTATTCTGATAATGGAACAACTGCTCCCCATTTAATTTTGAGGCCTCTTTATTTTTGCCAAAGGATTGTATTTTTTCAGGTGGTGTTTTTTTGTTGTTGATATAACTTTTCGGCTTACTTATTTTTTTGTTCCTCCTTTTACTTACTTACTTTATTTTTTCCCCATAGCCATTGCCTGAAAAATTCATAATGAAAGGAGTTGTGGAACGATTTAACGATGAATTCATTGAGACAAGAAGGAAAGCTCTTCATAAATTTTTAAACCGGATTGCTGATCATCCCAGTTTAACTTTTAATAAGGACTTTAAAATCTTTCTAACTGCACAGGCTTGGGTAAATAAACTTTTAAATAGTGCTGTTGTTACAGTAAATAAATCTGCTACTCGGCTAAGGGAGAGGTTTGCTTGTTTTCTCCTTTGCTTGCTTTTTTCATTGTAAAAAAAAAAACCTCACACACGTACACACACACAACCCAGAAACATTATTATATTTCTTCAATTGTCACATTTATATTCTGTCCTTTCTTCAGTGAGCTGAGATTTATATTCTTCCCTTTCTTCAGTTGGTGTACATAGTTTTTCTCTTCCCCACTTGATTCTCATAATGACCTTGTAAGGTAGGTCATGTTGAGAATGTGTTACTGCCCAAGGTCACCCAGTGAGTTTCCCGGGTCAGTACAGATCTCACCTTGAATTGCTCAAGACCTACTCCTATACTAATAATTATGCAGAACTAAAAGAAAGTGCCCAGGGAGAATATAAATATGGACACTCCCAGTTTCCTCATTCACAGAAGCATGCAAACCTAAGCTCTGCTCCCTATTTTGGGGTACAGTTCAAGATGGAAAATATTGGTCATGGTTGCTTGTCATGCTATGAGAATGACAGAGTCATCTTTAATATTCCATGTGAACCATTAATAGAACATAGTGTTCTCCCATTTTTAAATGGACTCTTCAAGCAACAGATGCAGAAAGTTAGAGAAGGTCACTGAAGTAAGGGGTCATTCTAGAAGGCTCATTTAGAGTGTGAAAAGGCTTGTATTTGTTTCTATTGTGGGAATGCCTTTGAACCTTTAAGGAAACCCATATATTTTCACTTACTGGCATTCGGAATGATGCCATGGCTTCCAATGAAATCCTCAAAAGGGCTGTGATAGTAGCCCTGTGAATGAATGGCAATAAGCTATATGGGGAGATGTGGTAGATCTGTCATATTTCAGACATATCCAGATAAGCAGGATGGGCATTCTATGTGAAATCCAGAAATCACCATTTGTGATGTGAATTCAGAGTTTTACTGTCATCATCACCAGCCACCAGTGACAATGCTGAATTTCTTCTCATCATTTTTAGGAGCTTTCATCTCATAGGAAGCAGGGCCCTGGCTTGTTCAGCAGAATGGGACAAACTGTTAAAGCAGTTGCTTCATCCATGCGAGGAGGAACTGTGAAAAACCGTCCAGAACCTTTTGCAGAAATGAATGCATATGTGGACATATTTAGCCAGAAGATTAGTCTCTTGGACAAAATTTCTCGTCGAGTTTACAAGGAAGAGAAAGGTTGGTGGGAAAGAAGACTCAAATGTGCCTGCCCTGTTATAGACCAGTAGCTGTTATCTAGTAGTAAGTTGTGATTGGAGTCAGCCCATTGAATCAATGGAACTTACATAAGTGTTGACTTTTTTCATCCCCACAGATTCAATGAGCCTAGTCTAACTGCCACTTACTACTGAATTTCAACCAGCATGTCTAATTGATGCAATTTATATATTTATTTAATATGCTTGACTGAAGCATGGTTGCATATTGTAAATGTTTAGAATATTGATAATAGTGGGAAGTATTTTAGAGTATTGATAATAATGGTCAGTGTCTAATGCTGTTTTTGCCTTTGCCTAAGTGGAAGAGGGGCCATTCTCCCTTCTTCCTCCAAATCCATTCCCCCCTCATGCCTAAAAAAATTGCTCCGGGGGACGGAAACATTTTGGGATAGTTTTCAGTTCCAGAGGGGTTTGCAAGGAGTCAGGGCCAAAAATCCATATGCTGTCCTGAGCATGATATTGGATTTAAGGCAGTGAAGATGACAACAGTGACAGTAAGGTCGAAGTCCTTCCTGTCTTCGTGAGGTTCTAAATAGCCATTCCGATTTCTTGACCTGTATGTTTGAATTGTTTTAGAAATGGATTTAAAGAGAAATCCCTATAATCCATCTCTCCTCCAACTTGCTTTTCAAGACTATTGCTATGAATTGAAGGAATTTGGCCCCATCCACACACTTTGGTCTGCGTCTGAAGAAGACCTGGCAGACACGCTCAAAGGGGTGGCCAGTTGCATCGACAAATGCTGCAAGGCTACAGAGAGACGGATGGTGGCGCTCTCGGACATTCTCTTCCCTGCTTTACACGAATATTTGCTCTACAGTGAAATATTAATGGTAAGAGGGATCAGATGCTGCATATTTTCAAAAGGAGCACCCAGTTATACATGGTTTTTTTGATGGGGGTGCTCTAATGTTAGAGATGTGAATGAAGGCCAGAAGAGTAGGTGGGGGGCAGCTTTTTTTTTAACTACCTCCCCTTCCCAAGAATAGTGTTTAGGTTTTTTTCAGGGGGGAAACTGGAAACTTTGGGAAATGCAGTGGTGTTGGAACCTCTGATAATATATTTTCTTTTTTGGAAGGAGTGAATGGCTTTCTAAAACAAGGTTGTACTCGGTCAAAATGCCAGGAACTTATAGTATGAAGATTTGTGTATGAGGGCTATAACACACATAAGGAGACTCCCTCCAAACACTTCGCAAACCCCCCTTGGGGGTCTCAATCCCCAGGTTGGGAAATACTGGTCTACAGAATTAGTGAATGGTAATTCATGTCTGTAATACAGACATGGACATCATACAAATCTGAGATGCATTTCTGTACCTAGTAGGTGCCTCCATCTTCAGAGACAAGACTTCAAAACCTTGCTTTTATTCCAGGGACAATGTTTTCTCTTGTCGTATTTGACAGGTTGAGGGGAAAGTGTTCATCTTTGCTAGTTCCTTCCCTCTTCAAAAACTTGACACCAACACAGTGGGTGGCAATTCGGAGTAACCGTTGTTGTTATGTGCTGTCACGTCACCTCTGACTTATGGCAACCCTGTGACTGAGTGATCTCAAAAAATGCCATCAACAGCCCCCACTCAGCTCTTATAAACTCAAGCCTGTGATTTCTTTTAGGGAGTCAACCCATCTCATATCGGGCCGTCCTCTTCTCCTGCTGGCTTCAACCTTTCCCAGCATTATTGTATTTTCCAGAGAATCCTCCCTTCTCATGATGTGCCCTAAAAAGGACAGCCCCAGCTTCAATATTTTTACCTCCAGAGATAGTTCAAGCTTGATTTGATATAGAACTCATTTGTTTGTCTTACTGGCAGTCCAGTATATCTACAAAGCTCTCTTCCAGCACCACATTTCAAGCAAATCAATTTTTTTTTCCTATCAGCTTCATTAACTGTCGAGCTTTCACACCTATACATGATGACTTGAAATACAACAGTATGGATTGTCTTGGTCTCCAGTGACACATCCTTATGCTTGATGATCTTTTCTATCATCAGGGTAACCATTACACACCCGAATTCCATTGTCATCGGGAGAACTTTGGTGGGACACTTTTCTCTGAATTGTACATTTTATATTTGCTTTTGAATTGTGGTGCTGGAGGAGACTCTTGAGAGTCCCCTGGACTTCAAGGAGAACAAACCTATCCATTCTTAAGGAAATCAACCCTGAGTGCTCACTGGAAGGACAGATCCTGAAGCTGAGGCTCCAATACTTTGGCCATCTCATGAGAAGAGAAGACTCCCTGGAAAAGACCCTGATGTTGGGAAAGTGTGAAGGCAAGAGGAGAAGGGGACGACAGAGGACGAGATAGTTGGACAGTGTCACTGAAGCTACCAACATGAATTTGACCAAACTCCGGGAGGCAGTGGAAGACAGGAGGGCCTGGCGTGCTCTGGTCCATGGGGTCACGAAGAGTCGGACACAACTTAACGACTAAACAACAGCAACATTTTATATTCAATTCTAAAGTCTTCTATTTAAATGACTTACAACGGTATTGCATTTTCAGACTGGAGCAAACAATTTGATAACAGATTGTTCTGTTCAATAGTGTATTTTCTGTATATAGCTGTGTCCTAACTGGTTCTGCCAATACCAAAGTAAAATTGGGATTACAGCCACTGTTGTGGGAAATTGCTCTGAACATAATATTTTATTCTATTTTTACACTGCCTTTATGTTTTTTAAAAAAATGCATCCATGGTGGTTAATCATAAAGTACAGATGGAAAACAAAACCTTGATTAAAAGCAGAATATAAAAGCAAATACATTGAAAACTTAACCCACCTAATCGGTTAGACCGCCTTCAGCATATGGTGTGGTATCTATATACTCAGCTCTGTTGCTGTACATTGCAGTTTTTTTCATATATGTGGTAAAACCATACAGCTGTGTCATCAAAATACATTGGCTCTTGTTAATACACGCTACTGTATTTATCTTTTGAAACATTTATCCACAATGTTTTGAAAGGATACACTGTAAATTTCCAAGCAATATACTTGTCTGAAAATAGAAAGGGAAGTGTGTCTAAGTCTTTCATATAAAAAAATGTTACAAATCTATGTTTTCCGTTTCACATCTTAGGAACATGGGTTTGGATCTGGAGTTGTTCCACTGTGCACAGGAGGGCTCTTTTCATTTGTAGAAGAAACTGAGATCCAGTGGAGGTTTCTACTGAAAGACATAGGGCTAGTTTTCACCTATTCCTCCTGCACTCATACTAGCACAGCATGAGTTTTAGCATTTTCCATCAAGCATATAGGACAATGATGTGCAAAAGTGCCCCTTTGGTGCATCAAGTAATATAAGGGAAATGGGGACAGAATTTGCTTCATTCACTTTTTTCTCAAATTCTGACAAAAATACATGTTGAGACCTATGTTTGCCAGAACTGTTTCCCTATAAGAAATGTTGTCCTGTAGCAGATAACTTCTGTCTCTACTGCTTTCTGATTCAGGGAGTGCTGAAAAGAAGAGACCACATCCAAGCAGAGCTGGACACCAAAGTTGATGCCTTGTATAATAAAAACACAGAAAGTGAGCTTGTAAGTATGTGATCTTGTCAGTTTGCAAGATGGAATGGTGAATTTCTGGCTGTGATTAAAAAGTAGATTACATTACTTCATGTGGTGTATTTTGAGAAGTCTGATGGCAGAGTAGTTAAAGAAGGTCTGTAGCATCTGCTTCTCTGGCATATAAGAAGCCGTCTTAAACCAGCACAGACAGTTTGCCCTTCTAGCCTAGTTTTGTTTCTGGAGGAGCTTTCCAGGATGCAACTTTCCAGACATTAAGCAAAATGCCTTTCATGTTAACTTTACTCGTTGGAGATACCTGGGATAGAACATGCAGCTCCTGCAGGGTCTGCTCAGCTATAGCCCCTATTCGTGTATATATATGTTTACAAATAACAATTCAGAGTGATGATCTTAAGCTTACATTCAGGAGACTAGGAGGGGACTGATCTAACTTCTGGCCTGCTGGCTTTCAAAGGGCCAAGACGTTTTTGATATGAGAATTTACTGAAACTTGCCATTCGGAGCCTGTCTTCTGAAGTGGGCTAGGACTGCGTCCCTTCTTCTCTATGAACTGATTGATCTCAAGGAATGAAACATTTCAGCCAGGACAAATAGAGTGAAAAACACATGCAAAAATGTCCATCTTTCATTGTAAAACATAGTATTCCAGTATTAACTGTTAGGTGTGGAAAACATTTTATTTAGTTGAGTGGGAAGAACGAATGAATAGAAGTAGAAAAAGGAAGTTTAGCTATCACAGTGTTGCAGTTGTTTCTAACCAAGGCTCAATTAATTAATTACATTTTTGTCCTGCCTCTCCTTCAAAGAGCTCAGGGCAACGTAAATAAATCTGCTTTATCTTCACAACAGTCCAGTAAGGTAGAACTGCCTTATTCCTATCCCACACACTATGCAGAGGAGAGGAGCAAGGTAGTTCTAGTTTGTTCCAACTACAGGGCCCAACCTTTTCTTGGACTGCGTGCTGACTTAAGTGGGTATTCCTACAGGGCCATAAAGTGTTTGTCTCATCTCAAAGGATGGAGTGGTTAAACCTTCCCTTTCCAGTTGCTAATGGTCTGTATATTCTTCCACAGCACTCAGCTTTTCTTTTTCCCTCCTCATGTCCTGTTGGTTGCAAGGTACCGTGTTTCCCCAAAAATAAGACAGGGTCTTATATTAATTTTTGCTCCAAAAAAAGCAGTAGGGCTTATTTTCAGGGGATGTTTTATTTTTATTTTTCATGTACAACAATCTATGTTTATTCAAATACAGTCATGTCATCTTCTGGTTGCTGCACAATGCTGCACAATGGCGGAGGGCGGGGTTTCACTTAACTGGGGCTTATTTTGGGGGTAGGGCTTATATTACGAGCATCCTGAAAAATCATACTAGGGCTTATTTTCAGGTTAGGTCTTATTTTCAGGGAAACAGGGTAAATGTGTAGCAGGAATATTGGTAGCAGTCAGAGCGGTTGTACAAAGCAGTTTCAAGGGAGGAGGAAGCTAGAGGAATTTGAAGGATAAAATTTACTTCTCCCCTTTTTTCTCTCTCTCCATCATGAATTGTCCCTGCTTTGGAAGGAAAGGGGTCACTCTTTCAGGGCTTTTTGGCCTTGGCTGCATATACAGTTTGAAGGAAAGGAAGGCAAACACTGAATCCATTATTGCAAAGACATAGTTTATATTTCTTAGCAGTTGGATATCACTTAGAATTATAAGAGTTGTGAATATAAATTACACCTCAAAACTAATTGATTCTGCACTTGAATTGAAGACATGTTGTAGACACTTCCCAGTCCTGCCCCAGGCCCCACATCTGCACACAAAAGATTTCCTGACGGACTCAGGAGAGCCTAGCTCCCCCCACCCCAGACACACAAGCCATTCACCTTCCCCTCTACCCTGTCCCTTGTCCCGTGAAAGCCACTTGCACTTGAGAGGGAGGACAGAACAGGACTGTCTTGAAACTGAACAGCCTCCTTTCTATGCAGGGGTTGTAAGCAAAGTTGGACTTGACCATGCCTTTTGGGTGATACCAGCTTGATGTGCTACATATGTGACCTGTTCCTCACAATCTGGACCTAGTACGTGAGAAATGAGTCATCTGTGGTACTGACAACGCCACACACCATTTTCTGCTCCCACTGCTATTATTGTAAGAATGATTTGTCCAAGGCACATTGAAAGTTGTAAGGTTGGGCTTCCACTTAGTCCCTGCTAACTCAACGAGCCAAAGTTCTGAAAGCAACATGAGTCTGAGTCTATGGTAGGTTATCATAGAAAATAGAAACCTTTTTTGGATATGCATAAAAGAATTAATCTGAATCCATGAGGGAGAGAAGAATTTTAGCCACACCTCCCTCTGTTGTTCTAGAGAACAATAGTCTGAAGATGATGGGCAGTGCCACCTCTCTACGAAATTTCAGTGGGACTATGAAAAATCATGTTCCTGATCATATGGAAAGGGTTTCCATATAAGTGGGGTTCTTTTCTTCAGATTGCTGGTCTGCACATGGAAATTAGGGTGCTGATGTTTCTTTGAACCTAGATGTGCAATTTGTTTGGAACTTGACTAGAGCAGTTCATCTGCGGATGTAAAAATTATAATCATCCCAATTTCATGTTTTGAAGAATTTACAGTCATGGATCCCACTGACTCCACAATTAGGAGTCAGTGCCTCTGCAAAATGAGGGATAGCCTTGTACAAAGCTGAATTTAGGTTATAATTGTATAACACCTGTTAGGAAGATCCATTTAACATAAACAGGTTTACTACTGGTAGGCATGTAGAACTGTAGTGACGTTTTCAGTTTATTCTTTAGTCTTACGAAGGCTGCTGTTCCAAATTAAAATTCCTCCTTAACATGTTTTATTTTAAAAACTATTACTTTGCAAGGAAAATAAAAAATAAAAAAGAGCTAATTATTCATTATCTTACATTTAATGAACAATACTCATTTACAATTCCATATTTTCATTTTCCTTTCATATCATGGGTCCTCTGTTGGATTTCAGGGGCCCAAACACATGTTGAAAAATTAGTTTCTTATTTTAATAACATAGAAGCATCCAAGTGACTTAAAAACTAGACAGATATTCCCTTCTGTTATAACCATATCCCTTCAAATGTTCCAGCCTTACTTCAAAACAGATTTACTTACTTACTGCACTACTCTTCTACCTTTTTCCTGAAAATGGGGCCCAGCAATATGGGGGACCTCTGACCTGCAGGCTAATCAGTCTTGAGGAAGTTCCTACGTTCCACTTAGTTGTGCTACCATTAAACTCAAGGGCCTCCATTTTGAAACAGGCAGCTTTGAGTGAGTTGCCAGCACTGTAAAAGCAGCATGAGCTTCAAGGCACTGTATGTGTTTTTCCCCCAACTATCCCCAAGCGATGTGGCATTTAAGCACTTGCTGCTTAGTGATAAACAAGGATTGCATGAAGGCAAACATGGCGCCCATTACGGGTGAGTGAACAGGCTGACAGAACGGGTAGGACCCTTCAGCATAGAAACCAAGCTGGTTGCAAGAAGGAAGCCCCCTCTTCCATGCCCAGCATAGTTATGCAGCAGGCTGCCTCAGGAGAGACAGAGCAAGGACAGTAGAAGTCTTGCAGGCTAGTAACATCGTGTGCTTATTTATAAGGTTGACCTAAGCCTCATAGCATTAGACTTAAAATGCTCAAGTCTTGGGGAGGGGGTGCATTTGGAAGCAATGAAACAGAATGTTGCCCTTCCATTCATCCTGCTGCTATCAATTTATGATTACTTTTTTTTTTAATTTTCCTTTTAATTTTGACAACAACCCAGTGTAGCAGGACAAACTAAGAAGTAGTGACTGGCCCTGGGTCACCAACTAGGGTCCTGGCTTAGTGAGCTGGAACTCTCCGAGCCAAATTGAGCACTCTAGCCATGACATCATGACTCCTTCTGTTACTGGGGAAATGATTTCACTGCCACAGTGTGCCAGCATGTGTTCAAAACAGAGAGACTCCAGTACAGGTCTTGTATCTCAAATTTACAGAAACATACAAACTTTCTAATCGCATTACCATCAGATTTCAAGCTGAATTTATGGGGCTCCTCCAGGGATAAAACATACGAGGAATCTTGAAGGAAGCATGGCAGTGCAGATAAAACATGTAAATATTTCTCTGAAGGAGTGCTATATACTCCTAGGCTGCTACAGTTCTTTTTTCTCTCAAGTGAAAGGACATTGCTGATCTGGAAGCTATTGTTAGTGCAAAACATGTTGGAAAGTGTGTGTGTATGTGTGTGGGAGTCATTTTGATAAGTGGAGGAGATGGAATTCATATACTCAGGAGTGAGTTGATGATGGGGAAGAAAGCAAGTGGTGTACAAGCTTTTTCTATTAGTCATTTGTCCTCAGGAAAAGTTTATCCAGTTGATATCTTCCAAGTGGATACTCTTAGTAAGATAAATGCTTGTTACTGACCATGTTGCCGCTGAGAAGGCCAATCAGTATGTTCCTAGCAAAACCTAAAGGCAGACAGTGCTAGGACCAGACTTCCATGGCCCCTCAGTGTAATGGGGCCAACCATACACCAACCAGACTCTGTGCTGCTGCTGCAACAGCTCTGGCTGCCACCGTATGTTGCATTTGCTGATCTTTGCAGTGTGTTGCATCTGAGTCATCTGACATGGCAGGTGTCACAGAGTGAGATGAAAGCTGCCCTGTAGCCACTCTTGGTCAGTAATGCCATTGTGACCATCCAGGTAGATGGGGGTGGTGAGAGTGAGTAGCTGCAAGCTGCCTCAGGAAGTAACAGCAGAAGCACAGCTATCCTTACAGCAACTAGTTCAATGACATTAAGGTCAAGAGGGTCAGATGTAGTCCCCCAAGAGCCTCTGGGCTCTTGGCAGTTGCCCAGTCTTGCCAGCCCCTGGTGCCAGGCTTGGAGTACTGTTCACAATGCATTGTTCAACCACTATGACAAGGGACAACATCTTTGGAGGGAGCTGAGAACACCCCTTGTTTGGCTCTGTGCAGAACAGAATTGGGCTCTCTTCTGCCACACTGCCTTCCCTCGCACAGGCAGCCCCTTTCATAGGACTTAATGAGCTCTATCCGACTGTCCACGCGAGCTCGCCTTTGGAAGCGGATGGCTCAAAATTAGGTTGACAGTGAGTGGCGTGAACCTCAATGTAACATGAAGAGTGTTTGCTCTGGAGATGGGGAATCACAAACATGCTATTAGCACTGTGAAAAGGCCACAGAGCGTGATCTCTAAATGGGACATCAGTTTGTTCCTGCAGAGAGTGCAGCTGTGACACATAAGAAACGGGAATAAAGAGAGTGGGTAGGATTAGTTCCTGCAATCATCATACCTGCTTTAAGGCCAAAAATGAGCTGGGTTAGAGATGCCATATGATACATACAATTGCTTTCAAGCTGTAGCTTGTGATATTGCAGGCTTTGTTCAGGGACTGCCATTGTGATGGACTCAGGGGAGTGTTGAACTTGGAGTAAAGAGGCACAGATTCACTTCCCACTTCGGCCAAGAAATCCAGGTGATAATTCATAATATCTCAGTTCAACCTACTCACAAGGTTATAGTGAAGATAAAACTGGAAGAACATTGTACAAAGTAGAAACATAGTGGCTTTGTATCTGTCAAGGTCAAATGTATAACTTGAACAATGACCTCAGAGCAGTATAAGATTTCTAACATTTTTTGGTAATTGGGGGAGGGGGGGTCTGACATAGCTGACATTTATCCCTAAAAGGGTTAATTCCTTAATACCTTCTGAGTATCAAAGTAGTTTACATGTTCCATCCCTTTTCAGAGGATGAGAATAAACCATTGTTTCCCTCATGGTGATGAAGGTCGTTCTATACCTCCACATCTTACTTATTCTGCGTTTTCCCATGTAGGAAAAATTGTCCAGACAACACCAGCTTGCCTAATTCTACAAGCTTTATTTATCTAATTGCTTCTATGCATAAACATCCAAAATTAATAATTCAGAAATTACTGAAAATATGTAATATTTGAGAAATTATCGGCACATGTACTTCTTCTCATAAAGCTTAGCCCTAATAGCTATAAACAGTGCTGTAGGTACAAATGCTTAAAAATATAGGAAAACTGAACTTAAGTTGCAGGCAAATACTTCATTCAGAAAAATGTATTTCAAGTATGAGCTTTCAGCAATAAAAGTTACAGACACACCCATTCACATAATTGGTCCATTTATCTCATTCCTGCTTACACGACTGGCAAGCACTCCCCAAGCTTTCACAGAGAAATCTTTCTTAGCCCAGCATGAAGATGCTGCAGATTTAACTTGGGACCTTTTGAATGTAAGCCATGTGCTCAACAATTGTGCCATGAATTTTCCATTTTTGGAGTCCTTGGAGGAAGGGCAAGAGAAAAAAATAATTACTACTCTAAAGTTCTGGCTAGAAGCCATGTAACATAATTTACTGGGAGGCTCAATAAAAATCAGGATTTTCACCCTGCCTAGGATTGCCTGGAGAGGAAAGCTGTTTGCATAAACTATAATTCAGCTTCCATGTGTCCTAGGTTCAACAAGTCAGTTCTAACACTTGCACTTATCTGTTGGTAAGTGCAAGTGAAGTGCAGGGGAAACTGTCTCAGTTACAAAGTGATCAGGTGAACTAAAGAACAGGTCATCTAATACTTTAAAAATTGTGTAGACGAAGGCATTTCTGCACATGCTGTTTATCTTATCCTATTAACTCTTTGATATGACTAGGCACAACAAAAACCAAAACAGAACAAAAGTATTGCACCACTTTTGCTGATGGGGATAGGAATATGAGCAAGGATGGGATCAAATGGAATAAAATCTGATCTGGCCATAGTGACATATGTCTTACTTATGTCTCATTTGGATTACTGCAATACTCATGACTGGTCTTTTTTTAAAAGTCAGAATTTGCTGAAATGCACAAAATTTGGGATGGCCAGCACTTTTTTTTTCCTTTTAAGGAAAAAAATTGATTGTGAGAGAAACCAAGATTAACAGATTCTTCTGTCCACATCCAGAGCTTCGAGTGGTGAACTGTAGAGTCTGAGTTTAGATTTCTGTGTATTCGGTCATATTAGTGCTGATGTGGAGCCACCATCTCTTGGTTTCTCAAGAGCCTTCATTTTTAACAATTGTGTCTTTTTCAAGTTAGGAATAGTTTTATGTACTGAACTTGGCTGGGGCAAATGAGGGATAATTTCAGTGTGGTTCAATTTTGAAGAATTTTTTGAATCTTTTTTTTTTTTAAAAAATCTTCATATTAGGGAGGAAAAGACTGAAGTTTTAAAGGACTGAACACTGTAGAAAGCAAAACTAAAAAGATTTCCCCTTCAGTAAATGAAATATGCTTCGCCTGCCATTTTTTTTTCCTTTTTTGTGTTGCTATTAAAGATAATAATAATAATTAGTCAAGTCAATTTCAACTGGTTGACCCCAGAACCGGCCAGTCCACTTACCAGTACTTCCACTGGCCAGTACTTCTCTACCTCCCCGCACAGCCAACCACTCCAGCAAGGAGGTGGGATTACAAGTTTCCCGACTCAGCTGCTGGGCAGTCAGCTGTGCAGGGATGCTGGGAAGCACTGGCTGGGCTACTTTCGTGATTGGCGCAACATGAATGGTGATGGCTGTGCGCGCCATGCAGCGAGTGGAAAGTGGACTGGCCAGTCCTGGGGGGAGGGTCCAGTTTCCCCAGGCACCTGTGATGCCAGTATTCATAGTCTTTTCCCCCAGGAATATGACTATGAATATCCCATCTCTACTATAGAGTAGCTGGCTGGATAGCTCAGTGGTTTAGGTAGCTGGCTACAAAGCCAGAGGTTGAGAGTTCGATTCTCACTGTTCCTCCATGGAGAAGAGCCAGCCTGTGAGACCTTGGGCAAGCTGCACAGTCCCAGGGTGCCCTAGAAGAAGGAAGTGGTAAACCACTTCTGTGTATTCTGTACCTGAAAACCCTGGAAAGGGTTGACATAAGTCAGAATTCCCTTGATGGCACATAATTATTATTATACGTGCGGAGTGCTCAGGAATGATTTCTGCTGTGTTCTGGGATGAGCTATAGTCTTTATTGTATATGATCAAATTATTTATGGGTAAACAAGAGTGCATCAGGATGTAACTGAGGCCTAGCTGTAGTGGGTGCCCAAAGGTGGTTACTATAGTAACTGTTTTGAAGTAACTCCTGCAAAAATGAGTTGTGTTTGGTTTATGAATAGCTTTTATGCTCTATCATGGAAACCTTGTGCCAACATACATTGATATTTTATCTGTAGTAAGCATTCTATGCCTTTTAACAGCCAGAAATCTTAGCAGTGAGCCAATCTGCCGCTACTGATCTTCTCAGTGAAAGATCCTGGATAAATTTCCAAGGAACCCCAAAGATTCCTAAACCACCCTTTAAAAACAAAAAACAACCCAGAATAGAGAATAAAATACTTCTCTGTATTCTAGAAATATAATAAAATCCTAGATTTTGTTGTCAAAAAACCTCACTTACCACCATCTTTCCTGGTCTTTTTGCTCTCTGGATGACTTGCATTGTAAGTTGGAATGATCCAAGACAGTATGAAGATTGACCATGCTGGTTGGGGATAATGGGAATTATAGCTAGCACATTTGGAGGGCACCAGGTGAAGGAAGACTGCATTATGGGGTTCTTTAATAGTCTTATTTCCCTAAAATAACTAAGTTTGCTTTCCTCCCATAAACTGATGAAATGTGCATATATGTACTTTTGTCTAGCTATCAGAAGAGATTGGAAAACTTGAGGACAAAGTAGAGTGTGCCAATAACTCTCTGCAAGCTGACTGGGACAGATGGAAACAAAGCATGCATCTAGATATGAAGTCAGCATTTAGCGATGTTGCAGAAAACAATATCCACTATTATGAACAGGTAAAATGTACATTTTTGAATAAAATGGCATGTATATTTTTGCTGTTGCTGTGTTGCTTGCTTATAAAAGGAATAATCTCTCATCACTGTAAGGCAGAAGCTATGTAGTGCAGATCTTTGAGTAAGTTATTCTCAGACTGCTTCTCATATTAGTCAACAGAGGGCAGCCTTGTTTTACAAAGCACAAAGACCTAAGCATGTGTTTTTTTCCCCATAAGGTAAGTTCCAAGTATTTAAGACGGGAGAGCTGGACATTACAAGGGTCTTAGAAAAGGACTGCCACACTTCATCAGTAGGTTAACCAGCTAGAGCTTTCGCTGATTAATCACTGAGGCAAATTTTAATTGGAGAGGTATGCTTTATTTAGTATGGCTGAAGAGCGGAGATTCAAGGTGGAGTTCTCATCTGTTCTTACTGATTTTGCTGTTGGCTTAAAGAATAACCAACATGCAGAAATAAAACCAACAAAGATTTCTCCAGGCCAGAAAAAGCATAGAGTGTCCATGTGACAAATATCTGAGTGTTAGGTTGCTGCCAAAGCCACTTTAGGGCAGTGCAATGAGGAAAACTGATTGAAGGATACACTGCCTTGAGTTCCTTACAGCCATTTTGTCTCTGATGACTTATTTGCTATGTTTGTATGAGATGGCATGATAAGATGCCAGAGCATATGGCCCATTTGTTCCCACTTTGTTCCTCTCCACAAGTGCGATCTGTATGCATGCACCTAATGTGTCTTGTTTTCATAAAAAAGCTATGGCAAATACAGTGAGGGCAGCGGGTGCAGCCTCTGGTGGGTTCCAGGGTGGAATTTGGACTCCCGACCCACAGATGTTGCCACTCCTGCTCTACAAGTTGGAATCAAGTTGGGTTTGTGCTTGGTTTTTGAATCCTGGCTTGTTTTGGAATGGGAGGACAAGATCTTCACTGTGGATGGAATGCTCATGTTTCCATCTCTGGTTGATACAGTGGTCTTGCCAGCTGGAAGAAGCAACGTGTGAGCAAATGAGCTGTGTGTACAGGCACACAGCTCTCTCTCTCTCTCTCTCTCTCTCTCTCTCTCTCTCACACACACACACACACACACACACACACACACACACACACACACACACACACACACACACACCCCGTGTGAGCAAATGAGCTGTGTGTACAGGCACACAGCTCTCTCTCTCTCTCTCTCTCTCTCTCTCTCTCTCTCTCTCTCTCTCTCTCTCTCTCACACACACACACACACACACACACACACACACACACACACACACACACACACACACACACACCAAAAATAACAAAAATTAAAAGCAAAGAACATTGTGACACCTTAAAGACTTATTGGTATGAGCTTTTGTGGATAGATCCATTTATTCAGAAATGTCAGAAGTATCTGAAGAAGTGGATGTTTCCACAAAACCTCACATTGAAATAGAAGTCTTTTACGTTTTTTTTCTAGTTTGCTTGTTCTTGTCTGATCCACTTGCACAGACTAACACGGCTACTTCTTTGAAAGCTCGTTCGCCTTAAAGCAGTAGTTCCCAACCTTTTTTGAGTCACAGCCCTTTTATAATAGCTAAGTTACATGCAACCCCCCCCCCCCGCCGCATGTGCATTGTCGTCATTCCCCAACATGGCAGCACCATCAGTGATGCTGCTCTTTGCCCTACTACTGTTCGTGCTGCCACCTCCACCTCCACCACTTCAAAACTAGGAACAGGCTGGAGTTGGTTAAAAGTAGGGAGAAGAAAAGACAAAGGACTTCAAAGATGGGCCAGGGGAAGGACTTTGCAGCACCCAGGGAGGGGGCAAACCCTTCGTACAGAGAAGATCCCCCTCAGAAACTGGGACAAAGCTTTCCTTGCACCTGCTTCAGAAGAGTTGTTTTTGTGTCCCCCTCCTGGCGGTTTATTGTTTGTGGGGAAGGGGTCTTCTTTTTCCCTTTCCTCTCCTTTAGGCTTTCCTGACTTAGTAGGCATCCTTCAGTCTCGAGAGACTATGGTAATGTGCTCTGAATAGAGGTCTTGGAACAACGTCTAGTGTGGCTGAGAAGGCCAATTCGAGAGTGACAATCCCTTCCACAGTGAAGACAAATACAATCTGTCCCCTGTCCAGCTCCCCGATTTTGCTGGTTTCGGGACTGCCTCTTTGCCTCAGCCTGCTGGACAAGTGTCTCTTCAAAATGGGAGAGGCCATGATGCACCGCCTGCCTCCAGGCTGAATGCTCAGATGTCAAGGTTTCCCATCTGTTGAGGTCCATTCCTAAGGCCTTCAGATCCCGCTTGCAGATACCCTTGTATTGCAGCTGTGGTCTCCCTCTGGGGCGCTTTCCCTGCACTAATTCTCCTTACAGGAGATCTTTTGGAATCCGACCGTCAGCCATTCTCACGACATGGCCGAGCCAACGCTTTCCTGAAGTGACACATCTTAGTTAAAATCCGTTTCTTGCAAAAGTGGCAGCAATTATATCTTTCTGCTGGCATTTCTGTTTTTGTCAAAAAAATAGTCCCTCTCACCCCTTCTCAGAAAGTAGAGGCTTCTTTCTCCCCCAAAGGGCCTGTATCTCATACATACACATACACACTAACTTTAAAATCCTGCTCGGAAAAGTCAAGGATGAAATTATTTAACAAGGGCTACAACCTATGTAGTATGTTTGCAGTGTAGAGGATAGAGTAGGGGACTAGGACACTGGAGAACAGGGTTCGATTTCCCACTCAGCCGTGGAAACTCACTGAGGGAGCGGAACTGGTAAAACCACTCCTTAAAAATATCTCTTACCTTGAAAGTCCTGTTAGGGTCACTATAAGTTGGTTCCTACTTAACGGCACATGACAACAACAACAAAAACAGCAACATATATAAGGAGACACACGACCCCCAGAAAACACTTCCCAGTTTGGGAAAAACTGCCTTTAACCAAAGCCAGGTTGATATATATAGAATATGGCATTCTCTGGAACTTAGAGAACAGTGCATAGCCACCCTACCCCACACCATTACTTTTTGCTTGCAATCAGTTATGACTCTTAAGAGGAGAGGTTCCAGCTTGCATGCAAATAGGATTGTTACACGTGTGGAAACACTCCACACAACCAGGATCCTCTTGTTTTTAGACTTGTCACTGGCCATGTGAATAAATTTGTGATGGAGTGCGGACGGGCAAGGCATTCCATTTTAAGGTGTTGAGAATACCAGGATGTACAATATTTGAACAGGAGTCAGGTTTCTTCCAATTCTGGGTTTATCGGGCTATGAAAACACGGAGGAGGAGGATATTACAAACATTCCTTCCCCTGCCCACAAGAATGTTAAGTGTTGTAACATCTCAGAGGACCTGAATGATGGCCCTTCTGAAGGACCAGATCCATATTCTTGAGCCACCTCCTTGTTCTATTAGAGCTTTGTATCAAAATGTGAAATCTTGAAGTTGCATAGATGTAGCTAGTTTTCTTAATCAGTGAAATAAAATGGACGGAGCTCTTGTATAAATCAGTTTGTTGTGCCATAAACTATACTTTCCCATTTGTCAGTCTTTCCTGTTGGAATGGGAAATCATCTATCTTATAGGATTATATCATCATCTTCATCATCCCCTTAGAACTGGAGAGCTAGAAGGGACCCTGTGGATCATTGAGCCCAATATGATTGACAACACTTTCGTAATTTGTTTCTTTTGAAATCTTGTCTCTCTACCTTGTAACCTCCCTCCCTCCATGTCAGTTGTAGCTGAATTTACCTATCACATCAGCAAATTATAATTGGAAAGACAGAGCTCTTCGTAATCAGAGCTGCTTAATTAGTCTGAGGGGGTAAGGAGCATCGACAGTCTGCTGTTGTATATCAAGATCAAAACACCGCCTGACGGTGGATTTGCCGTTGTTTGACATTCCTTCACTTTTTTTTCTGTCCTTGTGTGACTTCTGAAGTTTGCATCATGGACAAGTTCCAAAACTAATCATGCCGATATCGTGCTCTGAAAATATTAGACCATTCCCAAACACATCTTGAAGCAATCTTTCTTTTTGTTCTGGGAGAAAAGAAAGGATTTGTAACCCAAACATAGATGTTTGCTTTCGAATCTCCTCCCCTTCTTGGTACAGTGACATCTGTGGAATGTCCTTCTGCCTAGTGTGGGGATCAGTACTTCCAGCTCACCCCTTAGTATTCAAACACTGAGACAGCCAGTTCTCAGAAATAGGCTGCTCTCAGCGTTGCAGCCTCCCGCCTGTTACTTGCTTGCTTCTGGAGTGTGCCTTCTTGTCCTTCTTCGCTTGTCCTCAATTATTTTACTACTACTTCTATTCCATTTTACTCAGACTAAAATAACAGTAATTATATTCCCATATTTATGCAGCACTTATCTTAAGTATTCGGAGCCCTTCAGATTGGAGTTGCTATTCAGGTTCTCAGAGGTCTGCCCCAGAGACAAATTGTGAGGGCTCTTAAAGCTACCCTCAAACTAAGGAAAAAGAAAGACTTGAAATTCTTCTTTCCCTTGGAAAAGAAGGGAAAACCAAAGCCAGGGAAGGACTGCTTGGTCTCTCTCACAAGATGACCTGAACTACAGCCTACTGCTAGCCAGTAAGAGCAAAGGAAAGGAAGGAGGAAAACGACCCTCCTTTTTCTCATCTTGTAGCGTGCCATAGCTGCTAGTGGGAAACAACAGAAAATCAGACTAATGGCCTGTATGGCAAAAATGAGGTTCAGTATTTTTTTCCGGCAACTGAAAGAGTATAGCCAGGGGTGACATGAGCCTGTTCACACTTGCAGTTAATTTGAAGATTTATTCAAATCACAGCAGATAAACAGGGAGTAATAACCATAAAATGAAGGCACAGTACTCAAGGAATTGGCAGAAAATCTATGTATTTCAGATAAAATGCAATGCAGTGATTAAGTGAAAAGTGTAACATAGAACAAGTTGCATTGAAATATCAGATGAAGGTGCAACGTACAAAATTAGCCATGGTTAGCCCTTTATAAACTGCTGCTTTTGCCCCGGCCTCCCAGCAGTTATTTAGTTAAAGCTTTCTATGCTTTCAGCCATTGGAAGCAGATTGAGAAAGAAGGACATAGTTATCTGTTCTTGGAAGCAGGTTCCTTAAGACTGAGGAGAATTTGGGGGAAAATTGGTCCAAGAAAATTTAGATGGGAACAAGTATATGAGATATGAGCTGAAAACTGTACACCCCTCTCTTCTGAGTACAAATTGCTTTTTGTTTCATTGACACCCTTAATTTTCCTGCATTCTGATTTGCCTCTTTTCCCATATCACTAAAATTTAGCTGATACACAGGAGGCAGAATTCTTAGGTAATAGAATGACTGTACAGCCATAATTTCTGGTAGTTGTGGATAACCTTATTTTCCCTGAATTTGTTCAATATCCTTGTAAAGCTGTTTTAAGTTGGCAACTATCACTATATCAAAGGGAAGAGAGGGTTTGTATGCTGAGGAGGAATGGAATCTTGCATTGGCTCAGGAAATGTTTTTCCCTTCAGTGAAATTTTTGAAAGTCCATGAGTCAGTCTAATGAGAGAGCCTTAGGAATCTTGCTTATCTCTACTTCATATGCACACTGTCTGAGTTATACTACAACTGCCTTGTAATGTAGGCCTGTATTACTGTCTTCATACTGTAGATAAGGATCTGGCTGCAAAAACAGTCTATAGAAACTGAAGAGCCAGCATGGTTTGAGTTGTTTGTCTTGCACGTGGTGTTCCGGATCTAAGTCCTCATTGACCCATAAAACCTACTGGGTAGCCTTGAGCCAGTCACTGGGTCCCTCAGCCTGATCTTGCCTTGCAGTGTTATGAACTTAAAGTGATCCATGTTTGCTGTTTGCAGTTTTATGAAAGCAGGATATACTGTAAATGCACCAAGCAGTCAAATGTAAGAATGTGTTCATAGCTCCCTTGAGATTTAGAGCAATGGTGTTGTAGCTCAAAGTTCATTCTTAGTGTAACTGATACACTTTAATACAATGCATTAAAACTAATGCATTTCCATTTCCTTGCTGGAACTCAGTGTATGCAGATTGGCGTAAATTTTTCCACACATTGAAATTAAGGCATGCAGTCCTTCACACTAGGTGGAAACCTGTCCAAATGTATTAAAGGGTATGGTGATTCTCCTGGTTTGTCTTTAGTTACTTTTCTCCCCTCGGGTTCCACTGTATTGTAAACCCCTTATCAAGCCATATGAGTACTTCTAAGATGTCACTTCTCCTTTGTTCAGAACTGGGGGAAAGACGTGACCTTAGAGTTGTTCACCTCCTTTCTTTGGTACTGTTGCCTGCGGATTTTTTGCTGTCAATCTGTCGAGCCCCATTTAGCTAGTATGGAAGAACAGGTCTTATCCTCCTTAAGCCAGATTAATGTTGTCACTATGTGAAGTACGTATTCAGAGTGTACCTGTGAATTGATCTGCACTGAGCAGAATGGTTGAAAATGAGCTGTGGTGTTTTATATAGCCTGTAGCTTTTTCTGTTACTGTTAGTGGCTAAGGCTGCTTTCTGCCTGACACTGGTAGTTGTTCTGAACCCTGTCCTAATTATGTCCTAAATTTTGTCACAAAAGCCCTAGTAAAATGGAGGACTGCCTTGAGGTGTGTGACAAAAGGCACATGGGTTTTAAATGGAGCACTCAGCCAATTAAGAAATGCAACATGAAGAAGGGTTACTCATTCATTTCAGTGAATCTTATTCCAGTCCTAGTTAAGTGTGAATAGGATTACACTCTGGAGCACAACTTGCTAAAGTTAATTTTTTTGGACTGCAATTCCCAGAATCCTGCAGGTCCTCTCCATAGTTCCCCATAGCAAACATTTGATCTGCCTTTGGTTCACAGCTTAGAAGACTCATTTTTGGCACGGTAGGGCCCAGTATCTCAGTGGCCCTGCTGGCTGAGGAATTCAGAAAACTATTTCATTAGTCTGGCAGACTAAAAAAATCAAGAAGTATGTCAGATGCCCTTCACTTGCAGCCCCACCAAATTAAACTTAGGTTTTAGACTGCCTAATGAAAGAACAGTCTTAACAAAGAAGTCACTGACCCACAACAATTGTGCTTGTGACTGAGAGAACCTTTTGATGCCTTTTGTGTCAGGAGCTACAGAAGCTAGAAAAAGAAAAGGGACATTTTTGGCCTCTGGTTGTTTTCCCCCTACAATTCCCATCATCCCCCCACCCCATGACTCATAGTAAGGGATTTTGGGAGTTGGAATCTGAAATCTCAGGAGAGGTGAAGTGCTCTCTGAAGTGATGAAAGACACTATTTTGTCATAGCTCATGATTTTCCTTCTCTACACCTTTTGGATATGGTGTGCTTTGTTTTCTGATTGGTTATTAAAAGGTAAATATGGGCCTAATTTGGAAAACTAACTGCTGAGGCTTGTAACCTCTTGGATGAAATCCTGTTGCAGGAGAATTAGACAACTGCAGGGAATATATATTCCCTTTAACATCTAGTTTGATCCTTACATGTATTTAAGCCAGTCTGTACAGTATATGTCCAGAACAACTGTAGCACCAGTACAGGTAGTGTGTACTGAAAATTCATGTTTTACTAGGGCTATTTTTTACCTTTTTATTGTGTGCTACTGTATTCATCTGCAGGTTCTGAAAGCTACCATAAAGACCTTTCCTACAACTGCTTCTAAGATAAGGGGAAATGATGTTATACAGGTTGAAAGATCTTAGATTTCAAAGAGGTGGAACATCCATTGTGCAATGACTTCGGAAGAGGTAGCGGCCCTATTAGTCTGTAGCAGCAAAAACAAAAAAGTTCCCCTGGCACCTCAAAGGTTAGCAAAAGAGTTATAGCATGAATTTTCACAGAGTTCACTTTATCAGATGTCTGGAGTGCCATGCAGAATTTGAGACATACGTACAGACAGGGCAGATGGTTGCAGACGGGATTGTAAATGAGCTTGGGGAAAATTAAATACAGAATTAAACAAATACAAGACCGGGCCGCAGACCCAGATCTCCTGCCCCCCGCGAGTGCCGCTGCACGCATGCATGCGAGCAGCCCCCCATGAGCGCCGCCGCACGCGGGTGCGCTCTGCCCCTGCAAGTGCGCCGCGTGCATGCGCACAAATGCCCCCGCAATCACCACTGTGCTCATGCGTGCAAGCGCACCAAACTCCCGCGAGCGTGCCACACCCCCTGCATGAGCGTGCTATGCCCCCCAACCGATCTGCGGTTGGGAAAAGGTTGGGTACCACTGATCTAGTGGCTAAGTAGCCACATGATGAAAAGTCAAATGCTGGATATGCATGACAAACCATCCCTGAGAAGCTCTGTACCAGGTGCCTGGGTTTATCCCTCACTCAATTTAAAAAAAAGAGAGAGAGAGGAGAAAAAGCCATGGGGGGATTACAACAGGGACGCACAAAGGCAGCCAGTCTGACAATCAAAAGAAAAGCACGCTGTTCCTAAAACAGCAGGTAGCCGGCACTATTGTGTTTGTATCACATACCGGCAGGGCCTCCCCTGTGAGAAGAACAGATGAGTTTTCAGCTCTTCTCCGTAGCGCTCCACATCTATAATGTTTAATTCATCATTTCAGTGGATAGCTTCATTAGCAATCACATCATCTCACTGGAAGGGTATTAACGTCCAGAGAGAGTGATGCCGCTGAAGTCTAGATGGAGTCGGTAGTGCTGAAAAAACCACTTATGCTTCTATGTTGCTGGTTTTTCTGGGAGATGGTCTGGCTGGTGGAATGTTTGAGCAGGGGGGTGTTTGCACAGTGGGCAGTGGGCAACCTTTAGGGAGAACAGAAGCTTAAAAAGGTCATGTCTCACAATAGTTTTATTCTGGTGTATAAGGTAGGGCTCCCAGTCCTCTCTATTTTTTCCCTACTGTACCACATTCAGCTGCCTTCAGCTATTCTTGTTCCCATCAGCCCTCCCTAGTGGCAGGCTCTTTGGGCGGATGGGAATTGGAGCCCAGCAGCATCTGGAGGGCCATGATTTCACCAACCCTGTGCCAGCTGGGTGCCTTGGACCTGCAAAAAAGCATGTGCGTTCTTACTGGGCTGTTGATTGTCACCACTAGAACTTGGAGAAGTTGCTGTTACTGACTGTAGCTCCCAGAATCCATCAGCTGGGAGGGCCAGTGGCCATGCTGGCTAGGGGATTCTGGGATTTGCACTTCAAAACAGTAACATGTCCAGAACTCTGATTCCTGCCATAACTGGGAAACAGCAATGCAAAGCAAACTGGTGGTGGTGCAACCATTGTCCTAGCCTTGTGGCCATGGAGTCAGTGAAACTCCCATTATTATGGGGTGCAATGGCAAGAATCAGGTATATCACTTTTTTAAAAAAATCCCCCAAATGAGCACATGAGGCAGACATGAGCTAAATGAGCAGCAGCATTGGTTAGTATAACAACATTATAATGGCTCATTTATCACTGGCAGAACAAAGATTTTAAAATTAGAATCACAGTGAATGGCTTACCTATCAAGCAACAGGATAGTACCACTTTCTGAAGGGGGGATTTAAAGCCTCTTTTTACTTATATAAATTATTCAATTTTTAAAGCTTATCTTCGTTTATGTAACCAAATGTGTGTTCCAAAATTCAGATGCTTCTGTAGCTTATTTTGTTGTCTGTGATCAGAGCCCTGCTCCAGCTGACAAGATATATAATTAACCACACCAATACAAAAGTAGGTCTCTGTGCCTCAGGCTCTCGGCTTTTCTTCCACAGAACATCAGTGCAGAAGTGACATTACTTTTGAGGCGTGCATTTGAGCTGCTCTGAAATTATTTTATTCCAGCCCCTTAGCGGGGGGAAAGGGGGGGGGAAGGTTGGTTCCAGTGAAAAGATCACTAATGTGAACTAAACAGAGAGATTACAATGTGAAGAGAAAATTTAATTTACATGTGTAGGATTGGATTTGTAATTTTGAATCTAATTGGTCTTAGCACTGTGACAGGTCTTGACGAAAAAATAACTGCACAAAAATGGCATGGCAAGAGTTTGACTGAAATTGCACGTTATTGCAGTTTTAGTATGAGTGCAAGTATTGCCTTATAAGGTACACCATCCATTTGGAAGATGGGAGAACACCTGGAAAGCATTTCAGGATGGCAGACAGCTGTGTGTAGAGTTCATTAGCAGGTACAATAATTATCCCATAAACCTGCCTGGAACGTAAGCCAGAACCATGAAGTATTTAAGAATGTGTGGTAATTTCTGATCCAGTGTATTGAATATTTGATGATGCCATGTTGAGCTGAGATCAATAAAACGTTTTCTTGGCTTGTGGTAAAGGCAGGAGAATATGGCAGCTGCAGCCCAGCTGCACTGAGGTGGCTTCTGTAGGATTTTCCACGTCAGCAATCTCCCTTTACAGCCAGAGGATGGGCAACAGTAATCCAGTTGGCATTTAAGCTGTATACATGGGATCATACATTTATATCCTTGTTAGTTCACCTGAGTAGCTGTCAGCCCAGTTTCTGTTTTCGGAATTATGAGCACTAATATTTTGAGCACCAGGTACAGGATAAACACTCGTGATATTCTTTTTATTGTTTTACACCATCTTTGCCTGAGAGAAGAGAGAATAGTGGCCCTCCAGATGTTGATGAACTATTAATTCATAGCATCTTTCACTAGAGGTAGCTGGGGCTTATGGGAGTTGCAGTCTAACAAGCTCTGGAAGACTCCATGTTCCCTACCCTTCATGTACTTTGAAAATAATAGATTTGGGAGTGCAATCTGAAAGCAAAGGTAAGCCAGATGATAGAGCAGTGGGAGAGAGTAGAGGCAGTGTTAAAGTGAGGAAGAATGTAGTATTATATCAAGATGATGGTGTTAACCTATAAGGCCCTAAACGGTTTAGGACCTTGATATCAGGCATAACGCCTCCTTCTGACTAAATCTGCCTGTCCTGTAAGATCTTCTCAGGCTGCGTGGTTGAGAGTTTTGACCCCGAGAGAGGCCTGGAAAATGACGACTAGAAATCAGGCCTTCTCGATGGTCGCTCCACAACTTTGAAGTAATATCCCGCCCAGAATTCGCCTGGCCCCTTCACTTTCAAAAGACTACTAAAAACATAGCTGTTTAGACAGGCCTTCCCAGACTCTAGAACATCTTAATACAGTAGTGTTTTTAACAACTATATCTTCAACCCTCTGCCATGCCTTTTATTATTTTATTTATTTTATTTTCATTACTGTTGCACTTGTTTTAAGTTGTTAATTGGTTATTCTCTGTATTGTTGTTTTACAGTGATGGAATTTGTAAACTACCCAGAGTGGATGGGTGGTATAAAAATCAAAGAAAGAAAGAAAGGTTGGAAAGCGCAACTTCTATATGTTGTTTAGGTATCTGGCTGCAGAGCCAGAGGTTGAGAGTTTGATTCCTCACTGTTCCTCCTTGACGGGGGCTGGACTCGATGATCCATAGTGTCCCTTCCAGCTCTGCAGTTCTGAGATGATGATGATGATATTAAGTGACCTTGAGTATCTCCCTTGGCCACAGCCTTCAGTAATGCAGATCCTTGGGAGCAATTCCATTTTCACTCCTGACTAAGTGTGTGCCAGGGTGCAACTTCAATCCTGTACACCAACCTTTCCAAGTTTAGTAGGTGCATTAACCATAATTCATAGTGCCTTCTCCTGCCTGATTAGTGCCATATGCTAGAGATAATGGGAGTTGTGGTCAAACAGGGTTGAGGAAGTCTGTTACTCTGGAATGCACTTACTTTGGGCTGAAACCCATTGACGTCTATAAGGCCTTTGAGTGGAATATATAGGATTATACTGTGGTTTCAAGAGCTCCTATTAAATGGTATGTGCCAATAAACTCAGTAGGAGTGTAAATAAATATGTGTAGAATTTGGCTGTAAAGGCTTATTGCCAAATCTCTAAAAACTGAAGTCATTGTAGAGTTTACAGCAGTAATTCTCTTCTAGCTTTATTTTACCTAGTGATCAGTTGAGATCAACTATACTTTCGCTCTTACCTTTTAATATTCCTTTTGCTGGAGCTGTTCTTTTACAGTGCCGTCTTGTACATGTCTTGTACTTTACAAGAAATCCCATTCAGTTCAGTGAGGCTTAACACTTCCAGGTAACCAAGTATGGGATTGCCGTCATACAGATACAGGGTTTATTTTGTATATGAAGTAAACACACCTAGTGAGTACTAGACTAGGACTGGGAGAAGGAGTCAACAAACTGTAACTGAAAAAGTGGTTTCATTCATTTCTCTCTTATCATACTCTGATATGAACTGTTTCTCAGTAACCAAAAAGCCCAACATTGTTCATCTGGTATGCAAGATTTGACAGAATTTAAGAGCCTTTCGCAGTTTCCTGTAATTCTGTTGACTGAAATTCTTTTCCAAAGGAAGCCAGTTTCACTTCACTGATAACTTAATAGGAAAGCATTTAGGGTTCGATATTGACCATCCATAGAGGAGACCCACTGGGCAGTATCTGGTGCAGAAATTTAGCTGGTGGAGTCACAGGATCCAGCAGGAACAGGATCCCAAATCCTCACTGAAGTCTCCTGTGGGCTTCCAAAATTGTATTTGGAGGGGAGGGCTAAGAAGCCCTCCAAAAGCTGCTGTCATTTGGTACAAGAACTGTAGTTGGAAGGGAGGAAGTGGGAAGTTTCTTTTGCTGATTCAAGGTATTGATAGCAAGTCTGCTCTAAGTCTGGATCCAGCCTTTAATGAATCATCTTAAGATGCTGTTTTAATTGGTCACTTTTGAAAGTTTTAAGCATTTTGTTGGCTGCCACATTATGGTTTTCTGCAGCTCTATTTTCTGCTTTACATTGGAAATCAGAATAGCTTATTTTGTTAAATTATTGACATGTAAATGGCATAGGTGGCTTTGGAGTAAAGGTGAAGCATTGACATTTTAGAATAAATGAAAGCATACTTTCAGAAGAGTTGTTGTTGTTTGTTGTTTAGTCGTTAAGTCGTGTCCGACTCTTCGTGACCCCATTGACCAGAGCACGCCAGGCCCTCCTGTCTTCCACTGCCTCCTGGAGTTGGGTCAGATTCATGTTGGTAGCTTCAATGACACTGTCCAACCATCTCGTCCTCTGTCGTCCCCTTCTCCTCTTGCCTTCACACTTTCCCAACATCAGGGTCTTTTCCAGGGAGTCTTCTCTTCTCATGAGATGGCCAAACTATTGGAGCCTCAGCTTCAGGATCTGTCCTTCAGAAGAGAGTTGCACCCAATTGTGCAGTCAACATGTGTTTGTATGATACCATGAGATGTTAGCGGTCACATCTGTGGCATTTGCAGTTTGGCTTTGAGATTTACCATTAAAACACCTTTCATGTACAGCCAAAAAGCTACATGGGATATGACCTAGGTGGGGCAATGAGATGAAGGAAGCAGGTATGGAAAAATTCCAGTCACCTAAATGTTCAGTCTAGATGTATATTTATACGAATTTGATCGTGTTTGTACCATTCAGTGTGCAAATGGGTGCACAAAAGGTAGTTCAAAATGAAAGATAGTGTCTGCGTGCTGGAGACTTTTTTTTTGAATAGTGACTTTGTATAAATTCAGAAAAGAATGTGGGCAGGAACAATGATTGTTGAAGATAATGGAGCTTGCTCTGACCACCTACAGGCCTGAAGGTCTAGACAAAGCCAAGGGTCCCATGACTAGTATGGCTTTCCTTGTAGACAGAACAGATGAGTTTAGGGTAGGGGCTTATATGATTTGGGGTGTGTATGTGTGGAACACAGGCAAGCTTTTTAATATCCTATATTGTAAGAAGCTTCCTTTCCAAGAGCCAAAGTGTTTTCACATACCATGCCATGTTTCTGCACTATGCAACTTTTATTGCAGGATGTTAACCAAAATCGGCACAGGCTTTTCAGCAATAAATCTGCAAAAATCAAAGGTCAGTTTATAGGATTTTCTCAACACAAATCAAGATGCACAACACAACTACTTGCCCGCTGGTGGCTGTTGCACACTTCGTAACCCCAGGTCATTAAATAGAATTATGTACATGTTTGCTTTTGTTAGAAAAAAGTTTCACTGAAATTCCACTCCATTGACTTGTTTGTGACATGCATGTTGAGGCATCATTGTCAGCTCACGAAATCTAAACTTAACTTTTTTTTTTCCACCCCAGTGCCTTGCTACCTGGGAGTCATTCTTGACATCTCAAAGAACAACAGCACATGTTTGCTTGGAAGAATCATCTGAAGATCAGCCTTGAAGTCTTCTTTCAAGGGTTTATCAGTCTTCCACTGAATTCTTGCTAGCCAAAGAAGCATTCCGTATATGAGATCAAATCCATATACAGTCTAAAATTCAACAATATGTGGGAAACAAACTTGCTATTAATGACTCAGGTATTCTGCTGTCCTGGACTGTATTTGGATCATGGGATGGGGAGAACTGGTTCAGATATAACATAAGCAGAGCAATCGTATTTGTTCTTTAGAGAGCTCCAGTATTAGAACCTCGGAGAGATCCAAGCCCTACACAAGCCCAGTAGGGGAGAACAGAAGAGGTTTATCAATCATGGTTGATTTAAATTTTCCCCAGCATTTTGTCTCTCCCTCTCCCTTTCTCCCATATAACTGAGAGGCACTGGATCCTTTACAGAGCCTCAATTCTTCTCCTCTGAAATCAGATCTCTTTCTCAACCATGAGAGGGGAAAGTCAATCATTCTGTGGTTCCTGGAATGCTGTCTCAAGGATCCTAGAGCTGCACCAGAAGTCATAGTTTAGCAGGATAACAATGAGCCTCAAGATCCCATGCACTCCCTCCTTCTTTTTTATGGGGAAGATGATAGAAGCTTTTGCTTCTTAAATTAACCACAGTTCACCATTACATCTAAACCTCTAAGCTCTGGCTAATAGTGAATATGGTTTCTTGAAAAGAAAAAAACATAATTATGGTGTGAATTTGGTTTGTTTCACCAAAGCATAGTTTAAGATCAACCATAATTTGTCATGTTTGAACAACATGGCAAACTGAAGTTAAGCTTAAAGAGAAGCTTCTGACCTCCTTCAGGCTGCATCAGAGGAAGAAATGGAGCTTGTGTGTTTAAAGTTCATCTGTGCTCATTTTTGGGATGCTTAAATTATGGTTTAGTGTTATGTCCCAAATGGGCTGCAGAGGTAGATTGGAGTCTGTCTGGTTCTCAGCAGTTTTCTGCCTATATTTGATGATTTTTAAAATGCTCTGTAATTTGCGTATAAAATATTTTAAATATGTAAGAATAGCTCCGTTTTAATAATAAAAGGTGTACCTCACATGTGTCTAACTTGTTTTCTTCATTCTCATGGGTTGAGTCTACTTGGCTTAATTTCGGGACTCATAAAACTATATAACAGGTTTTTCATTGGTAAATATATTGCAATGAAACTTTCACTGCTAGATAAAATATGGATGTTGCTGGCTACAGATTCTATGATTCTTTGAAAAGTATACCTTGGTTTTTTTTTCCTAACTCACCTTTCTTTTTCATTATTCAACAAGACTCAAAATTGGAGAAGGCTGAATCTCATTAGCAACCCACAGACATGAAGCACTTCTGCATCACAGCATCATTCATCCTACAACCTTCTTCTAATACTTCCATATAAATTACGCTAGCCCCTTCTTGTTTTCATAATTCATTTATAGTGTTATTGTTATAAGGTGTAGAGAAGGTTTTTGTCACCAAAATACCACTAATATTTTTTAAAAATATATTTTGGTTATATTTATGGCTTTTCAGGGTGATTTTGCTGACAATTTATTACCCTTTTCTGCCCAGTTTCTGCGTATGCATTTCTTTCAAGTATTCTTGGGAGTCAACATTTGTTTTGTTTTTTTCCTTAGTCCACAGCTCATACATTTCAAGTCCTCAGGTAACACCCCAGCTGCCAAGTTAATTCCATAGAAATGTCCTTATATGCAACCTGTATAGCTGCAAGTGGATTTTTGTCTAATTTGAAGGCAGAACCCAACTAAAAATGCCCAAATGCAAGGTTATGCTAGTTGGGCATGTTGGAAATACTGCGTATGATGCCCTTTGAGAGGTTTTGGCTAGGAGGAAGCTGCAGCAAATGTCAGTCAACTCAGTAACAGCTGAGATTCCTTCTCTACCTGATTCTTTTTCCCACCTTTTCCCCAGTCAGGGTTCTGTCAGTGTTAGCAGTGGAGTCTGTCAGAAGTGGATAGTTAAGAGTGATGTGTTCTGTCAGCTATGTAACCAGTCAGTTGGTAAGTAATGAAGCTTGTTAACCAGTTATGCTCAGTGATGTAACAAGTTGACATTTTTACACAGTATGATGTTTGTTTTTATTTATAACTGTAAGTAAATGGAAAAACTTTATTCTTTCTCATTGCTAGTGTTTCTGAGTGAATGCATTGAGACAGTAAGTGCCAGTTGAGGTAAACTAACAAGGGATGGCCTACTGAGAGGGAGACTTGAAGCTGTTTACTCTGATAGGTCTTTTAAAAATGGGTATACTTAAGAGTACCATTCTGCCTGTAGCCATGATTTTTGCAGTGCTTAGAAGAAATGTGTTACAGGTAACAATGTTGCTTGGAAATTTAGTAAGACAAGTTAATTGTGATAAAGTGCTGTATTAAAGTGAAACCTTTAACATATACTATATCAGCATAATTATCAGTGTTATTCAGCCTTCAGCTGAAGATTCTGTTATTTGTCATCAAATATATATTTCAGAGAGAGAGAGATTTTTACTAGTTTAGCCAATACAATTCAGATTATGTAAAAAAACATTTTTACATCTATATGTTGTAGGCAGAATACAATATATTGCATATATTTCGGCCAGGGAAGAAAGTCTCATATGACCAAAAAAGGCAGAGGAAGTATATATATTTATACTATATAAATATGTCTCACAAAAGTATATTTATGTCCCTTACATTGACTTGTATATGCATCTTTGGTGGTGGTGCTGGAAGATTTAGTTTGCGGGGGAATTAATTTTCAGCTTGAGGACCTTGAGCTGATCATGCAGCAATCTATATTGTCACCATATTTGGGTATCATCTAATTCAAAGGGGAACATTCAAGTTTGGATCCTAAAACATTGACCTCTGTGCTTTGTCTACAGGCTAGATTACTGATTGGAACCAACTGGAAATCCAGCAATCACCTCACACTTGCCCACTTACTATTATGTGGCTCTTATGGAAAGCTGACATTACAGGTTTGCTCATTGAGAGTGAAGTTAGAAACACATTCTTGGAACCTTGATTATCTTTTATTTCACATGCCTTCCAATCATTCCATCTCACCACCAATATCACATGCAAATCACTGGACTGATCTATTGTACTGTCACTCTCACTTTGTTTCTAAAGTAGGCTGAACTTTTAAAAGGAAAAAAACCTTTATTAATATAAAGTTGTGGTAGCACATGTTTGAATGCAGCTGATTACTAGAACAACCTGAAAGGTCATTTTTACCTCTTTCCCATGGAACCTAGGGCATGATGTCAGCTTTTTTCAGGCAGCCAAAACCCCAGCCCCAAATGAGCCAATGGACAGATGGGAATGTTTAGCTGTGAAATTTCCACCTCCATATGCCTTTAAGAAATGGTTGCAAAACAACAAAAATGTACTCTAATAGAATTTCCTTACCCTGTGGGTTACAATAAAGAATAACTGTAAGTGTGCACATACATAAGAAATATTCTGTTACACGTTTGTCCACTTGTTTTATAATGTAGTACTATTTGTATAGTGGGACGTGGTGGCGCTGCAGGTTAAACCACAGAAGCCTCTGTGCTGCAAGGTCAGAAGACCAGCAGTCGGAAGATCGAAATCACGCGACGGAGTGAGCTCCCGTCGCTTGTCCCAGCTCCTGCCAACCTAGCAGTTCGAAAGCATGTAAAAATGCAAGTAGATAAGTAGGTACCACCACGGTGGGAAGGTAACGGCGTTCCGTGTCTAGTCGCACTGACCACGTGACCACGGAAACTGTCTTCGGACAAACGCTGGCTCTATGGCTTGGAAACGGGGATGAGCACCACCCCTTAGAGTTGGACACGACTGGACTAAATGTCAAGGGGAACCTTTAGCTTTACCTTACTACTATTTGTATAATTTTTGTTGTGGCAATTTTCAATAATCTCCTTACTCACTTTGTAATCAGGGCAAATTTCCAAATGAACAGTGTCCACCCCCATCAGCAATTATTAAAAATACACATGGTGATAAATATCTGCAAATCTATCCTATGACCTGTCGTCTCAAATATTGCTTTTGATGTCTTCCTTTAAAATATATAAATAAACACTTGCCTACTTATCTCACATGAAGTATAGACAATTGGCTTCTGCTAGTAGGGAACCTAAATTGAAGAGAGAATGGATTAGAATGTGTGTCTGTGCTGTGCTGTCAAGTTGCTTATAACTTCTAGTGACTCTCAGATGGTTTTTAAAGGTGTGTGAGATAGTCAAGGACTGGTTTACCATTGCCATTCTCCCCCTCTCCCTTTCAGTTTCCATGGCCAAATAAGGATTTGAGCCCTGGACCCCTGAGTCCCATTCCAATACTTTATCCACTACACCACACTGGCTCTGTAGATTGGAATACTTTCTATTAAAGGAAAGTAACAGTGCATCTATACTGCATAGTTACAGTAGTTTGATTCCATTTTAACTGCCATGGCTCTACATGGATTTGTAGTTTTATGAAGTACTTATAGTTCTGTGTCAGAGAGCTCTTGGGCCCTCCCCTGAATTGTGTAAGAGCATTCTAAGTAGCTCATCAAATTGCAGATCCTCCCATGATTCCATAGGATGGAGCGTGGCAGTTAAAAGTGGAATCAAACTGCTATAAATTTGTAGTGTAGATAACCTGTAAGAGTCAAAGGATTTAGCCACAGGTGTATCATTCATTTCTAGTTATATTCACCAGTATCCTGTCACTTACAGGAGACATGCCGTTCCTCTTTCCCCTTTGTGGAAGCTGGAGATCACCAGGGCAAACACAGAGTGCTCCAACTATAGAGCACTGGGAAACTGGGACTATTTGTACAATGAAAGCATAGCTTCTCTTGAACAATAGAAAGATATAGTCAAAGAAGTTTCTCGTCTGAGTTTTAGAGTGAATTGCCAAATCTAGAGGAATGCAGTGATACTCAAAGAACATTATCTAAAGCCAGTATGAAGAGTGTAGCACCCCCTGATACTATTGGACAAGTCCCATCAGCTCTAACAAGAACATCCAATAATGGAGAACTATGGGCATTGTAGTCTAAAAACATGAAGGGCCACAAGTTGCCCATCCCTAATCTAGACATTGATTCTCCAACATTCCCGATTGCATGAAGAGTGTTCACAGATAACAGAGCCACTCCTGTTCCGAAAGGTACTCTTTGTGTGTGAGAGGTGACCAGATATTGCCGGGGGGGGGGGGGGCAAAGCTAGAGCACCTGTTTCCATTGAATCCACATGCAAGTGGACACCTGAACAGGACTATAATACATGATTGCATAGCAACTCTTTTCCTCCAGTGTTTCACTAATGTGAGTGTGCATCCTTGTGCACATCACTAAACACAGCCTAGAAAGAATTTCCATGTAAACTTCTAAGAATCATATTATGGTTGCTTTTTACACTGTTCATCAATGTGCACATCAGGAAAGATGCAAATAAATGAAAGGAGCAAGCAGCTGCAGCAGTCTGCGAACTGCTCTGTACAAACGTCAGAAAATAAGAGAAAGACAGAAAAAATGGGAATCCTTATATCATTTGTGGCATTTTGCAAAGTAAGAGTAGACAAGTCAGAACTCTAGAATCCCAGGAGAAATTTGGATGCACTGCTAAACCTTCAATAAGCAAGCAAGCTTGTACCTCCAGCCTGGGAAATAACAGTAGAGCCATCCCCACTATTAGGCAGAATGAAGCAACTGGTTCAGGCAAGAGATGCTGGTGGGGCCAGATGTTGCTCCTGAGCCCCTGGGCATTTCCCTGTGGTGGAGGACAGAGCTGTGTGTGCCACATAATGATTCCTGCATCTCAAGCCTGCTGCCATCAGAGTTGGGATCCTTTATGTCTTGTGTCATAAAAGTTGCTATGGGAATTCCTGTTGCCAGTGGAAGAACTAGATAATGAGTGTGTTCTTGTAAAGAAGAGCTGGCTCTTGGTGCTATAAATAAATTCATTATGGCCACCCCTCAACACGAGGCAATGAGCTTAACACCACCCATAGTGATAATGTGAGCCTGGGGTTTAACCAAAATCAGCCCTACCATTAGGGAAAGTGAAGCAGTTACCTGAGGGTAACAGACCAGGGCCCGTCATGCCTTTGGGCAGAGTGAAGCATCTGCCTGAGGGTAGCAGTGGCAGCCACTCTTCTGCCCCTTTCAAATCCCTGCCCTTTCTCTGCCCTGAAAGGATGGCACTGCATCTGTCAAAGACTGTCCTGCACACCCCTAAAACAACCTGCTGGCCTTGGGTGGGGTGAGGGATCCAAGCCAATTGCTAACGTTGTGACAATGTTGAGCTGAGAGCCAATATGGTCTGATGGATAGAATGTCAGGCTGGGACTCAGGAGACCTGGATTCAGATCCTCGCTTGGCCATGGCAACTCACTGGGAGGTGGAAATGATAAAACCAGCCTTTTAAATATCTCACATACTTTGGAAACCTTACATGGGCCACCATAAGTTGGAAGTGACTTGACAGCACGTAATACACCCAGTGCTGAGCTGCCAGTTCAGTAAGTGTCTGTACATGGCGGGGAAAGCTGGGTGTCTGTGTGTGCCGTCTCATCCCTTGGCTCAGGCAGCAAAGTATCTTGATCTGGCCCTGAACATGTGGAATGCTGATTTGTTTGCCACACATACTGTGTGTCTCATACCAGCACTGGGGTGGAGCTTGGAAATCCCGCTTTAACCGCTCTCTTCCAGTTCTAATTACTGAGACCTAAGGAGAGAGAAGTGCCTTTAACTAGAAGAGGAAACAGTTGCACTTTGAAGGACTCAAAAGGAAGGGAATTCCAGCAGCACAGCTTGTCACATTGAGTTTTGGGGCATTCCCTCCATGGATACCTAAAAAGGACAAGGCAATTATCCGTTTTTTTGCTGGTTCTGACAACCTCCCTTGTACAAAGCCACATGCGCTCCCACTTTCTTCTTTTTCCTTAGTGTTCTCACTCCCTGGGCCTGCAACCAGAAAGAGCTGCACCGGCTAAGCCCATCTGTCTGTATCTATTAGTTACACTTGTGGAGATGATGAAAGGCAGCAAGGGATGGGAGATCATAGCCAAGAATCATTGTTTTGAAACAACTGCTTCAGATCCTTGAGGCCCAATTATCTTTCCCACTTCAGAAAAGATATATTTAAGCAGAGCCGCTCAAAGAAAGAAAGCAGGATGGTGGGAAGCAACTGGCCAAGTGAAAATACCATCCAGGCATTTCTCATTTTAGAACCACTATTTGCTTTCAGATTGAATTTAGGTTGTAGATCTCCTATTGGTTAACTATTAAAATCCTGCTCCCCATTTTGTCTGAATTGCTTCATGGAGGAAAATGGTTTCTCTGGTTGTTTTTTCGTCTTGTGGCATAAATGTTGCTATGGGAATTCTCCAGTTCCATTCTTTATACAGCCAACATTTATACCTGGCATGGAAGATAAAAATAATTGGTTATTGGAGATAACCAATTATTGGAGAAGCTGACGTCCCCTTATTTTATGACTTGAGCCCTTTAAACATGTCCTTTTCAAAACTGATCTCACACTCAATAGTGGTAGATTTGTTTAACTGTATGTACATTTTGAAAACATGAGCATTGTCTTGGAGGCATGTCTATGGCAAGAGGGGCTCGTGCTGCACTTGTCATTAATTCTCATTAGCTGTCCCCTAATGAGGGAGATGTGTAGCCAGAACTCCACCATGGCAAGGGTACAAAAGAATGCCTCTGAGTGAAACTGTCTAGAGCTACACAGTCCTTTTGACTTCTCCGCACGTCTGAAAGCCAGTTCCTGAGTGTTGCTATGGCAGTTAGTTTGTGGGTGAAAGAATGAGCAAAGGGACCATTCCTCCATTTCCCTCAACTCCTCACACTCATTTCTTTTAATACACAGATCATAGGTATCCAGCCCTTGGTACACACAAGGGGGACCTGCAAGAGTCTTGAGTCCTTTTTTAGGAAAGGGTTGGGTAAAAATATAACAAACAAACAAACAAATAAATAAATAAGTGTGTGTGTGTGTTGTGCAGTATATATGTTACTTATCTTAGAACTGCAGAGCTGGAAGGGACCCTATGGATCATTGAGACCAGCTTCTGTCAAGAAGGCACAGAGGGGAATTGAACTTCCAGCTTCTGGCTCCACAGCCAGATGCCTAAGCAAAGTCAACATTCCAGACAAACAGATCTGACCTCTCCCCCAATATGCAATTCCATTTTCTCTCCCATTCTGTTTCCATCCCCACCTACCCACAGTGGCCAAAATTCTGTTCATACTGACCATGCTCAGTTCTCAATCTTCACTGGGTTCTTTGGAATTTATTTTGGGTTTTTAAAAAAATAATTCTTAATGTTTTCTCATACTTCTGCAAGCCCTCAAGGTTCTTCCAAGCCAGTTGATACCCTCCCCTCTTGTGCACGGGTCGTTCTATTCTGCCTGTATCAGGATGTGTGCCTGAAAATGCCTGAGAAGCTATCCAACAATGTCCAGAATTCTATTGGTATTCACATAAGAGTTGTAGATTTTTTGTGGCTAATTCTAGCTGATGAATGACATGTCGGGGTCCAGGTTGGTTGCATAGCTGGTCACATGCCCATCTGCATGACCAAGATAGATCCTTGCACCTCATCAGTTAGCTGCAGCAAATGGCACAAACCATGATTCTGGTCAATGACATGCAAGTCTGAATGGGACATCACTGTTAGAAAACACATTATATTGTTCATCAACCCCAAATACACCTTCCAGTGGAACCAATTCATAAGTTCAGCTCCCAATCACTAGGTGTATAATAATAAAGAGAACCCACGCAATGTGCATCTTATGTGAGCCATGTGTGTAACTGCCTTGCACAGTTCACAATCCTCCATGTATCATGGCCTTCATTGCTACTCATGTGTAAATTATAGGCAGTGATGGAACCAGTGCTAGACTTCAGAGCCAAAAGCCAGACCCCAATAGGTCAGCCCCACCCCCGCCAATGCAGTCATGTGAAACAGAAAGTACACTCTCTTTGAATTCTATGGTTTTACATATTAGAGCATAATAAAAATCAACTGCTTCTTAGCAGGTCTGAAAATCAGGTAAATACAAACTCAGATGAACAACAACACATGACATTACACCATGTCATTATTTATTTAACTAAAATAAAGCCAAAATGGAGAAGTCATATGTGAAAAACACCCTTTTTGCTCCTAACTAAATGCTCTTGAGTAATTGATCATCAGCAAGTGTGACCACGTCTATAAAAGCTGAAGCTTTAGCAGTTTGCTGGTCTGGACCATTCAGTTGTGTGTTAACACAATGCTACGGAGGAAAAACATCAGCAATGATCATAGATAAGCAATTGTTGCTGCCCATCAATCTGGGAAGGGTTATAAGGCAATTTCCAAACAATTTAAAGTCCATTATTCTACAGTGAAGAAGATAATTCACAAGTGGAAAACATTCAAGACAATTGCCAATATTCCCAGGAGTGAATGTCCAAGCAAATTCACCCCAAGGTCAGATCATGCAATTCTCAGAGAAATTGCAAAAACCCCATGAGGTACATCTCAGACTCTACAGGCTTCAATTAGCATGTTAAATGTTAAAGCTCATCATGACAGTTCAATTAGAAAAAGACTGAACAAGTATGGTTGGTTTGGAAGGGTTGCCAGGAGAAAGCCTCTTCTCTCTAAAAAGAACATGGCAGCACAGCTTAGGTTTGCAAAGGTGCATCTGGACAAACCACAAGACTTCTGGAACAATTACTACTAATGTCCTTTGGACAGATGAGACCAAAGTGGAGATGTTTGGCCATAATACACTGCACCACATTTGGTGAAAACCAAACACAGTATATCAGCAGAAACACCTTATACAAACTATCAAGCATGGTAGTGGAGAGGTGATGATTTGGGCTTGTTTTGCAGCCTCAGGACCTGGGCACCTTGCAGTCATTGAATCGACCATGAACTCCTCTGTATACCAAAGTATTCTAGAGTCAAATGTGAGGCCATCTATTCAACAGCTAAAGCCTGGATAAAATTGGATCATGTAGCAGGACAGTGATCCCAAGCACACAGCAAATCTACAGCAGAATAGCTGAAAAAGAAAAAAATCAAGATGTTGCAATGGCCCAATCAAAGTCCAGACCTCAAGCCAATTGAAATGCTCTGGTGGGACCTTACGAGAACTGTGCATAAACAAATGACCACAAAACTCAATGAACTGAAGCAACTTTGTAAAGAAGAGTGGGCCAAAATTCCTCCACAATGATGTGAGAGACTGATAAAATCATACAGAAAATTATTACTTCAAATTATTGCTGCTAAAGCTGGTTCTAAAGTTATTGAATCATAAGGTGTAATTAGTTTTTCACACATGGCTTCTTCATTTTGGCTATATTTTTGTAAAATAAATCATGACACAGTGCAATATGTCATGCGTTGTTTTTCATTTGAGGTTGGATTTACCTACTTTTCAGACCTGCTAAGGATGAGATGATTTTTATTATGTCCTGATACATAAAACCATAGAATTCAATGAGGGTGTGCTTTCTTTTTCACATGATTGTAAATACCCAGCCCGTGGCAGGTAATGGGGGCAGTGATATGCAGGCCTTCAGCATCTGGGTTTTATAGTCAGCGCGTGGCATGTGTCTCTTATATTATTTTTACTTTAAAAATCTGTAATCTTTTTCCACAGCAGAACTTCCCAAACAGATGGACAGAGCACCCGAGAAACACAAGCAAATTCCACCAGAATCATGGTGGTGCTTTGCAAAATTCAGAGTTTTTTAAAAAGTCAGATTGGCAAACAGCTTGCATGGAGGGAGGATTTAAATGGGTGGGAAAACCTGGACCATGGATTGTGTACAGGAGTCCCACTCAGTTTTGCAGTTCTAGAGCTGCCAGAAGCATCCCACACAGAGACACACAAATGTTTTTCATTGAGAAGAAAAGAGGGAGGGAGGGAGAGAGAGAGAAAATCATGTTCTCAGAAGTTTCAAAATACATGCCCCGGTCTGTGTCTTGGCCCATCCTCCCAGTTTTTTAAATGAAACTAGAAATTGGCCAATTCAGGCCAGTTTTGACCATTTCTAGTTTCTTGCGGGGGTATGGCCTGTGGTAGGTTCCAGGAGAGGGAATTGACTCCCAAATCCACTAAACATGTCCACCATTGCTCCACCAGGAATAGAGATGGGCACAAACTGTGGGTGGATATTTTAACAGGCTGATAGTAAGCAAACTCTGGTGGATACAAGTTTCATTTTTCAGCTTGGTGCTGTCTGCTCAAAAGTCTCTCCTTGTTATGTTGTTGAAATGAATAGCTCAGCTGTTCCACATGCCATAGCAACTCACACAGAAAGGGAGCAACAATGTCTTAATTACAGGGCAGATTAACAGCTACAGATGCATGTTCTCCGGCTACAACCACAATCCCAGGAAATAGAAGCAATTCAGAGTTCTGTTTCCCCCCGCCCCCCCCCCCCCGAAAATGACATTTTAGATGGTGATCTTGTTTAAAAAAAAAAACTTCAACGTTTCAGTTGATTTCTTTAAAAGCCCTATAATTAGAAAGGCTGTCTCGCTGTCTCCCCTCCAAAGTCAACCCAAAAAGGGAAAGTGGGAAGGTACTGAGACTTCAGTTCCGACCTCCTACCGGAAAACAGAAAATGTGAGTAATTTTAAAGGATGGCAGGAAAGAGCACAGTTATTAAACTCCAATAGCCAAATGCTTCCCATCAGAAATGAAATTAAAATGACATTTCGGAATGAATGCTAAATTTCTCCATATCTAGGCTGGACAGCAATGCCTCAGATCACATGTGGAGAAGCGGAGGTTGCTTGGGAGAAGTTTGTCTGTCTGTGTGCTGTTCAATGAGCACTCTGGATTTTACAGATATCGTGGACCTTCCAGACTGGCTGTTTGGGGTGTGAGGATTGGGTTAAAAAGTGTCTGTTGAGGTGGGAGGCATCAGTGATGTGCCATTTGACACATTCCCCCATCTGAACAACAAATGACCCCTTGTAGACCAATCAGCTATCAATTAAGCGCTTCCCCTGATCGTCTATGGAAGGTCAGGGGAAGGGAATTTTTTTTAAAAAAATCACTCCTCTCCCTCTGTTGGTGCTGTTCTGTTTGGACAAGGTATTTTCCCCCAGATCCACACTGTACCATCAACGATCCATCTATGTGCCAGTGAGGACCAGGGATGGGAACTTGTGAGTTGCAACTTGCTGTCGAGTCCAATATAAGTCGCACTGGTGACTTGACTTGAACTTGACTCATGGTGGTTTATTTTGAAGACTCGGACTCAACACGCAACTCAGACCTATTTGTCCAAGTCCCATCATTGATTCCCTATGGGCCTCCCTACCTGCTGCCTGCTGCTGCCGCCACTCACCATCCAGCACCACTGCCCAGGCTGGCATATATGCATGTGCAGAGACAGCGAGCGAACTTCCCTTCACAAAGCCAGCCCCTGCCTCTGTGCATCCACCAGCCTGTCAGCTGGGTGGCAGATATGTGGGCCGGCTCCTGGAAAGAAAGCTGGGCCTGCTGCCTCTGAGGATGTTGGGTGGCAGGGGTGGCGGCAAAAATGCAAAACACACACAAAACCACAATGTTCCAAGAACAACGCAATTATAATGTGAAAGAAAAAGTACAGTGGTCATCCATCAAAGGTTGCTTTCAGGTGTAAACATATAGAACTAGCAAAGGAAAGCTCCCGGTTCCTTCTTTTTAACTTTCACACAAGGGGTTAAAGTGATGAACGTGTGAGTTCGAGACTTGGGAAAGAGAGACACAACGCTTAGAAATTTACTTACTGTTCTGCCCAGAAAGTACTTCATCTGCTATCGCCCCCCTCTCAGGGGTTCCTGGAGAGGCTGCAGATGCCTCTTTGGGGGGCAGGAAGCAGGTGAGCTTCAGAGGGAGGGAGGGAGGGAGGCAGTGGGGCTGCTGTTGGAGAAAGGGGGCCTTGGCCTGGTCTCCTCCAAGGCTGCCACTGCTGACCACCACCGCCACCTGCCACGCATGTGCAGAGGCAGGGGCTGGCTCCAGGAAGAAAATCTGCCTGCTGTTTCTATGCATGCGCATGCGCATCCACTAGCCTGGCTTCTCTTCCAGGCCTGCTATCTCGATGCATGCACGCCCGGGGGGGGGGGGAGAAGCAACTTGAAAATCAGACTTGGGGCTCAGACCTTAAGACTTGGACTTGCCAACATCCCCAGTGAGGAAAGCCCAGTGTAGGTCTCATGGTGATTCATTCGACATGTCGGCTGTTAGCTTGGTGGAGCATAGCGAGGCGAGGCCTGCAAAGCTGTCAGTATCTCCTGTCTCTTCCTAAGTCACGGCTGTTGCTACTCAGCTGCTTCACTGAGTGTGGTTTGGGTGATATATAATACAGACACAGTTCTTTTCCCATTCCAGGTGCCAGGTTTTACTATTTTCTGACAGGTGTGTCTGCACAGAAACTCCTCAGGAAAGCCTGAGGCCTAATGAGATGACAGAGGTGCATCCGGGCTGTTCCATTTCACACAGCAAATGGAACTCACTTCACTAATTCTTCTTTCTTCAAAATAAAAAAAAACCCCTGCAAACAGATAACCAGCATATCACGAAGAAGGCTAGACTAAAAAGAACTTCCAGAAGCATTTTTTAAATTCAGCATTTATTAATTGATTTACTTATTTTAAATAGTGGCACACTCTGAAGACAGGAGACAAGGATGGCCACTTACAAATGTCTACAAAACAGGAAAAGTCCTACCCCCAAAAAAGAGGGGGAAGTACAGATTTGCAAAGTAAATAAATGCATATTCTAATTTGTATCTGTGGGTGGCAATTAAGAAATAATTGCTATGCTTACAAATTCAGTACATTGGTCTCTCCACTGTGCCTTCTTGGTCTACTCTCCTTGTACAATAAACTGTGGAACAACTTCAAGGGTTTTCAGTGCTCTCCCTTCTTATGGTTCCTTGCAGTTTAATAGGACTTGGACTGGGTAGTCTATCAAACTGCCCAGGCCAATATACACATGGCTAGCCTAGCTTATTCCCTCAATGAGAATTATGCCTGATGTTCATTTAAGTGAAACATCCCTGCCTGTTTACCTGAATGACCAGTATAACATATACTGAGAATCCTTAGATTAAAAGGAAGCCATTTTATATGTGTTTATCTTTCTCCAGAATAAGCCAGCAGTTTTTCCCACAAGCCATTTTATATGTGTTTATCTTTCTCCAGAATAAGCCAGCAGTTTTTCCCACAAGACATATTGCATGAGCGGCATATGTCTGTGGTCAATTCAAGACAATAAAATAATTGCATCCCATCTTACATTATAATGTAATGGCTAAAGTCCTGTTGGAGTAAATACACCTGGCAAAGCCAATTGCATGATCAGTAGGGAGTGATTTTCGGTGATTAAAAACTGTCTACTGTTCTGTGGCTTTTCTAGCTCCTGTGTAATCTCTTTCATTGTGTGGAAGCTGTGGGAACCACAGGATGGAGTCAGGAAGTCTTTAATTACCTAAAATTGTTCCCATCAGGCACCGGTGACTTCCTCCCCTCATCATGTGGCTCCCATGGCTTTCATACAATGAAAGGGATTACATGGAAATCGGAAAAGCTGTGGGACAGAAGTAGACAGTTTTTAATTACCAAAAACCTTCCACAACTGATGACACCATCACCCTTCTGTAGGCACAATCTCCACGGGCATTTTTGAAAGATTTTTGACTGGAATGTTACATCATCTTAACAGTCCTAAGGTCTTCCCCCCCAAAAAAATAAAGGGAAAAAAAGTAATGGAATGGCATAGTGGAAAATTAAGAAGTACGACAACAAGACTTGTTTTGATATTTAATAACTTTTAGAAAAGTAACTTTTCAAGCTTTACTTTCTTGCATGCTTAGGTACTTCTACTTTGCTAAGTTTAAAAAAACAGCACTAATACTGGTACTACAAAAAAGAACAGTTTCAGGTGTGTTTGTGAGTGATGTGTTTGCGTGCTGAATAATACCCATGATTCTTAATGTCCCCTCAAACACGGCTTCACATATTCATCTGTCCGTCAGAAAAGTATCCTTGCCTCATTTGTATCATGCTTTTCGATTACTTTAGCCATTGTATAGGGGGGGTTCAATTTAGTTTCTTGTTGAAATGCTAATACATAATAAATTGCCCTGGGTTTCCCACTTTAGCTCTCAAATGACCACTAAATGGTTTGATTGCTACTTACTCCAACCATGACTGATCTAGGAAATGGAGGAGGTGGTACATATGATAACATTTAACAGCTGGATTTTTGTAGAAAAGTATAGCCTGATCAAACCTTGGAATTATGCTTTTGCAGTGCTCTGCTAAAGCTTTCACTTTTTTAAAAAGGTGCCGACTTAACTGTCAATGGACATGGACATCCATTATAGAATCTGTTGCTTTGAACATGCTTAGAGGAGAGCTCCTAGCTCAGCTCTTCTCTATTGTCACTTTCCTCAGACAACCTTCACAAACCTGAAGTTGAGAGATTCTTGCTGTCTCCATCAAAGCAAGACACTTGGAAAACATGGGTTTTCTCCTTCATGGAGAGCCATCATGCAGGCAGGAACTTTGCGCTTCAGCCTTCGCCATGATTATATAAAGGAAGTGATAATAGAAGGGGTGGAGCTAGATACATCCTGAACAGGATCTAGACAGATACATAGAGATCTCAGTAGCTAGCATCATGAGTTCAATCCACTACATGAACACTAGTCAAAGAAGTAGCCATGTTAGTCTGTTCCAGCACATCTAAAAAGCTAAACAAAAATTTAAAAAAAAGGATTGTGGTGCTTTAAAGACTAACAGACATGAGATAGAAACAAAGAACCCTATGTCCTAGTGATTATCTTAGATGTCACATCACTGTATGGATGGGCCATGAAGCTTCATCTGGGGACAATTACTCTTGCCTAACTGGAGCACATTAGGGTGGATGCACCCATCCCTAACTGGAGCCCTCAACAGTAGAGATGGACACGAACCAAAAAGTGAACCACAGAGTTTGTAAAAAAAATCACTGGTTCAGTCGGTTCGAGTTTGTCAAAATCGACAAATCAAGACAGACTGAACCAATGAACTTTTAAAAAGCAATTTAATGAACCTCCTGGTTCGTTTGCCTCCCCTCCACCCCCACAGCCTGCCCCCTCCCCCTTCCCACTGCCCCAGTCACCTCCCGACCCTGTGCAGCCACCTCCCACTCTTCCTCCTCCTCCTCCGCTGCCATCTTTAGAGATAGCTGCCCTTCTGGAAGCTGGGCCTGCAGTCTCTGTGCATGTGCCCAACTATCAACCAACAGGCATGAGCATGCGCAGAGACAGCAGCCTGGCTTCTGTGAACTGGGCCTGCTATCTCTGTGCATGCACCAGGGTCTCAGTTGATCAGGAGTATTGATTTCTGCCTGGGGCCAAATTCCCTATAAGCTGTGCAGGTGTGTGGGATGATTTTGTTTGACCCTTCCATGTTAGATTGTCTAATGGCAAAACCAGAAGAGACCTTCCAAAGGTTATCCACAGTATGATTCAGAGCTGGAAGATCAGCCCTAAGGAGTGTGCTCCCACAAGGCACTGCAAAGTTTGAGTGACCAGTTTCTTTGTGCCTGAAAGATTTATAATGCTGGCAAAACTCCACACCAAGCGTAAGACATGGCTGTTGCTCAGAGGGATTTCACCTCACCTGCACAAGGGAGACATTTACAGAAGGCAGATGCTTTTAGAGCCAGAGGCTCACAGAAAAAGGGCATTATGAGTTGCATGAGGTAAAATGAACCAAAAAACAAATGCAGGCAAAATCAAATGTAAGCGAAGGAAGGAAGGAAGGAAGGAACGAACGAAGGAACGAACAAAGAAACGAACAAAGGAACAAAGGAAGATTTATTTTATTTAATTTAATTAATTAATTTATTTATTAGATTTCTACCCCGCCCCCCTAGACAGCGTCTACTCTGTCTACTACTACTAAAATTAAACCACTAAATTTAGTTTAGTTTAGTTTTAGTTTTAGTTTTTTGCCTAATGAGGTTGAGATAAGGCTAGTTGGAGTAAAAAATATTACTAACCTGCTGCTGTGATAACTCAAAAGCAACCAAGGAGGAAAGCATGGCCTGTATCTTTTCAAGTCTGGACATTGAGGGTGAGGGTGAGATGCGGATCAATCTGCTAGCCTATTTCAGAAAGTTCAGAAGCGAGATCTGTGCATGAACCAGATCTTGGAAAGACTTTGGCAGAGTTACTTTTTCAGGTTACCATTTAAAAAATTTCCTCAGCCAGCATGGTCAGGGGCTCTTCGCAGAACATATGTCTGGCTGCTCAGAGACCACAAATGGAACTGCCCAGAGGCCACTGGCCTAGCCTATAGCTTAAACTCAGTTTTCCCTAGTCTGAATCCAACACCAGATGCACTGCATCACATTGGCTCTCTTTCTGTATTATAGCAAATCAACCTCATCAGTATGAGCAAGAAAACAGACACGGAATTAGTTTTATTAAATTGGATTAGAAATCAGCTTGGCAAGAATGAGTCATCTTCCTGCTAAGATTGTCGTGATTGCATTTTCATGGCACACTCTCTGCCTGTACCCATAGAACCTTGTTACACGGTTGTAATTAATACTTATCTGTCCTCTGCTTCCATTTTTGACCCTTGGAAATAATCTTGGGGCTTGTCTTAACTGCTGCCTGTCAGAATCAGAGTGTTTCGCTGCATTGATGGCAATGAGGTGGATTGTAAGAATTCACTTCAACAAATACAGATAATAAAATGAAATGTCACATTTTATTAGACACTTCTATCCCATCTGTCTAAGTGATTTTAAATGCCAGTATATAAAAAGAAGAAGAAGGAAATGCCAGCAGGCTATGTCCCTTGGAGGTGCTTGATTAATGTCACAAAGTCTTTTAACATTTGCTTTTCATTAATGGGATAATTTGTCAACACTATAAACTACTAGAATGTAGGTGAGGGTGTAATTAGAATTGCATTATGGCACAGAACTCATCTCCATCTACCCGTTACTCTCAAGAGCAGATCCACTCACGGACAGTCCTCTGCTGACATAGTTGCCTGGACATTGCGACATCATAAAGAGGAGGTCACTAAAGGAACTTTCTTTCAAGTTGCTAAGACTTATCAATGATGATCAATAACTATGTCATCTGTGGTCCCAACCTTGTGTCCCCAAATGTTGTCCTGAGACTAAAGTTCCCAGCAGCCTTCAACACTAGCTCCGCTGGTTAGGATTTCTGGGAGCTGTAGTCCAAGAACATCTGGGGACCCAAGGTTTGGGAAACACTGATCTAAGGTAACCATGTGCCCTACTTTACAGAGGACATCCCTCTATTATAAGAACTCTTAGAGGGCAGTAGTCAGTTGTGGGTCTCAAGAGCTGTTAGACGATAAAGTCTTCTCCATGAAGGTATTATACTCTAAGTCTAACTTGAAGGTAAATAACTCTTAAGAGGAGAAAGCACAAGCCCTGACTTTGCCCTTACACAGTTAGTGCTTTGAAGAGCAGAATGAACAAGCGTGCAGGCTATGTAGCCACAGTCTTCCCCACTAACATTTACTAAGGTGTTGGAAATGATTGCTATATAATTGAAACAGAAATACAATACATATTCAAATTTCTCCTCTGTGATGAAGTATATTTTATTTCTGTTTGAATTATGTTTTCGAGTTTGCAACTGTAGCCTAGGTACATTTTTTTGAATATGTATATCACATTTTCTCCTCCTTTCCAGCAATACATTTCCTCCCTTCTAGATGTGTGCAAGTGGCCACCGATCAAACAGCATCTCTGTCCAGTTATATCTTTTACAATTGGATCGCTGCTTTTCTTTTTCACAAGGATTGGTTTTGATCAGATTCCCTTGATATTCATTTGGGCAGTTTAATTCAGTACAGACTGAGTGGCTGTATGTGGCTAGGATATACACATCTGCACACCCCCACACCTGGAATGATCTTTCTTCAACTTTAGATTGTTATTCTTAGGGTTGCTGATGCCACTTCCTTTTCACATTTCTTCCTTGTCCCTCCAAGGAAGACACATCTTACTTTTGTTCTCCAGAGATCAAAGGGCAGCCACGGCTCTTGACATTTCCAACTTAGGTAGTTAGAACTAGGATTTGTATTACCTCTCCTATCCCATATATTATTTCTGTAATAAACACAAGCATTTTTATTTTCTTAGAAAGAAATATTGACATGATTCATTTACAAAGGGAGAAGTGTGTGTGATGGTTACCAGGTTCAGAGAGTCTCTCTCGAGCCACTCAACCACTCTAACTTGTTTATCCTGGAGTGGGTGAACCCAAGAGAGTCAAATGTATTGATGACTAGGGAGCCTGCCTGGTCCTAGTGCCTCCCAACACTACAGTCTACCCAGATTGGGCAGTGCTTCCAGAGAGTCCAAGAATCCACAAAGCTAGGCACTCAGAAGCACTATGCCCACATTGCAAGGTAAAACTGCAACCAAATCCACAAAAATACCAAAACTTCTGGTAGCTGGTCAAGGCAAGATCTGGTTTTACTACCACAAACCCTCTGAGCCAAAAACCCAGATAATTGGTTGGAGAGATTTTTATATTTTGTTCAATGTAGTGAAATGGCTAAATTTCCAAAAAGCTTCAAAAAGCACTTGGAGGAAAAATTAAATTTGAAACAAAAGTTGAGACAATTAAGAGAACACACCATAAAATAACAAAGCTACATTAATTTACCTCATATTCATACATTAATGTAGAATCAGCATAGTTTTGAAGCATACACAAAGTGCACAGAATAACAGGACAGTAACTGAGCATAACATCTCCTGAGAGGTAAGCTAAGCCAACTAAAGCAATTTCTAACCCCTTTTTATATGTCACATTCTGGACCCTTCCAGATGGTCTGCCAATCAAGCTTCAAGTTCCTTCGAAAGGTTGTGAAGACAAGAACACTTTCTGTCGTATCCTTTTACACAGCTGAACTAATTTGCAATTACTGCAGCACCAAGGAACAAGCCAACTTGGCCTTGAGGGCCTCTCTTGAAAGAGATAAACGTCACATGTTACTCCTCATTACTGGGCAGACACTCCACAATCCCAGTCAGCCGTTCCCAGATACTGATAGAGAATTCTGAATTTTAAAGATGGATTCCATGTTCCCCCAGTTTCTCAGTTTCTTCACATCACAGTTTGTTCAGGTAATCATTATGAGTTTCCAAGAGCTGTATCCACAAGTTAGCATTGCTCCTGTACCTCCATGTGTGTACTCTCCAACACATCTAACTGATGTTCCCTCAGTTCAAACCATGAGTTTCTGTTCTCTCTTGTGTGCCATCGTCATAGGATCTTCTCTCCCTAATGGTCAGCTGAAAGGAGGAAAAAGAACTTTCCTGCTGAATAAGCCCGAAAGGCTGATACCTCTGCATCATCAATAGCACCATGATTGACATCACTATCTTTCTCCTGACATGAATGTTTTCCTATTCTTTTCTAGTATCTTGAAAGCCTCTGATCTGAAGAACATGTTGTTTTTGTTTATGCTGCCTCATAATGTCGTGGATGAATTGGGTGCCATGGCAGAATGTAAGCACGTGGATATGCCTCCTTATCTGGACCAGTTGGTGGTCTTTGTACATAAGGGCTGCAAACATACCAAAAACAATATTTCCAAACCAAAGGGAGGGGGGAATCAGTCAAGTAGCACCACTGTGCATGTAGCAGAAAGATCGATCTGATCTTTTAAAAGTAAATCTCATTATTCGAAAGGGGCGGGAAAGGTCTTCTATGCAATATCATCCCTTCTCAACATTTCTCAGAATCTCAACGTTGTTATTAGTTTTGTGCTTGTTACTCCTAAGCGCTATCTTCTAAATCTAATCCTTAGATACAACCTGCACTAAAAGCTCTGGCCTGGCCATGGTCTGTGACTGCTCTGTTGTGAATATGTCTATAGACCCAGAAATGGGTAATTTCTGTGAACTGTATGTTCCAAGATATCCCAGCAACCATGGCCGCTGCTGGCTAGAATATCCAGGGAGTGGCCATTCAAATAGCAACTTCCTCTGATTAGACCTCTTGGAGTAGTAGCTTAATTTTATCACTGAGACAGGAATGAAAATGTTTGTACACAAGACTGAACAGAGAATGAATAGCAGCTTAGAATTTCAATAAGATGAATTTGATTTAAAACAGGACTCATAACTGTACTAGTGCCTCTGGATGGATTTGCATCGAACCAATTGTTCCGTGAAGCTCCTAGTCTGGTGGAAAGTCACATGAACAACTTGTATTCACATAAAATATTAGCAGAGCTTGGGCACTCATTGATCCATCCATGTGCATGATTAAAGCAGAATAGCTTAAAGGCACTGTGAAGTTCTAAAGATACAACAAAATTCCTTACACTTGGAAAGCTGGTATAACTTTAGAGGTCCTCACAACTTTTTCTAAATAGGGGAGATCTTAACAGAGTAAACCTCTCTTCACCCATCTCTCTCAATCTCTCTCTTCTCTCTCTCTCTCTCTCTCTCACATACACACCATACTGCATACATACCACTCCACACCACCTACAGTACTACAGTAATAACTGTGCTCTCAAAACTGTACTGACATCCCATATTGGAGGTAAATAGCACATTCCTCCTATTAAGTCCCTGGGGTCTAGCTAGGATTTTTCAGCTCCACTTCAGTACTGGCACTCTTCTCTTGGGCTTCCTGTGGTTTTACAAGCCTCTAGTATCTCTCAGAGTCACACTCCTCAGGCTTGAGTGACGGTTTCCAACACAGGGAGAAAAGGCATAAATGCTAATGTTTGCTTTCGGAGGAAGAACCTGAGGAATGAACATTCTCTTTCCTTAGCCTATAGCCATGTCTTTCATGTTTGAGAAGAATGGTCCCAGGTGGTGTTGGTGTTGTTTTCCATAGCTGGCATGGGCAGCAGCAGCTCTATAGGTCTTCGTGGAACTCCCAGGAACCACTGCTTTTAGGAATGCTGGCAACTGGTAGACCACTTTCATATAAAGCTCCAGCACATGACAGGAATACATAATGCCACTGATGTTTTTTTAATAGCAATAAGATATCAGTTAGGGTGGCCAGTTCAGCAGCACCTCATTTCCTGATATTTCAAGGCTGAAATGGGGGAGGGGGGCTGATGCTTGCAATGTTGTGGAGGTGGTGGGCCAGATAACAGCTGGGGAAGAGGTTTTCTCCCCAGTCTTCGCATTGTTGCTTTGCTGGACATGTGCAACAAGAAAGCTCATGAGCAGGCCCTCCAAGAGCTCAGATTTAATCTTGTAAGAGCCCCTCATTATTTGGAAGAGAGGTTATTAAAACATTATTGATAGAACGCATGACAGTCATGCACTCTTGGGTGAGGTTAGTCCCTCCTCTGGGTGAGAAATGAGGTCTAGGTCAAATAGTCCTGCTCCTGAGTTGTGACACTGGTGCTTCTCTCCCTACTTTGCTTCCAATAGCACAATGGATTCAATGCTGGCATATCAAAAAGCCAGGACCTTGGGGGACAGGTACTAGGGAGAGAAGACTAGTGGTTGTGTGACACTTTTAAGTTCTATGGGGCTATTTGCTTACTACTGATGAGTCTTGCAAACACAATTTCACAAAAGAACTCTCTTCTTATTTGCATTCATGTAACAGACAACATGAACAATTATAACAAAATGCTACAATTTGTGCACCCAAGTCCCTGGCAACAGCACCAATGGAGGAGTTGCTTGTAGAATTTGCAAAGTTCAAGTGTCCCTTTGATTTAAAGGTCAGACAAAAATCCAATACACCTCCCTCAATTGGGCTGGAGAACCTTCAAAACACTAAAATAAAATATCAGTACAACTGTGTGCAATTCATAAATTCACTATGTGGATTCACCCCTCCAACACCAACATATAAAAATTATATCTAAACCAAGAGCTTTAGTAGTCCAACTGGCAACAGCTGCTCTGGTCTCTTCAGCTCTCCCACTTTTTCTGAGATTCAAACCTCTTACAGCCTTTCTCTGTCTTAGTCCCACCCCTTTGGGTTCAACCAATATTTCACAGAAGTTACAATTGGGTCCATCATGCAATTTGGATGAACCTGCACAAAAGCAACTTCATGCTGAGCCAGTGAGCCCTGGTGCCACGTGGAAATGGGCAGAGAAGGGTGCTTTAAGCCCACCTCTTCCACACAAATCAAACTATCTCCTCCTACAATCCTGCTCACCCAGAGATTAGTCTCATCGTCACCTAGAGACCTGTAGAAGCACAGCAATTCCCTAAGAATTCAACCAGCACCCTGAGGCCTGGCAACGCTAATACTATGGATTACCGTAGGCATCCTTCAGTCTCAAGTGACTATGGTAACGTGCTCTATATGGAGGACTTGGAACAGCGTCTAGTGTGGCTGAGAAGGCCAATTCAAGAGTGACAATCCCTTCCACACTGAGGACAAATACAATCTGTCCCCTGTCCAGCTCCCTGATTATGCTGCTTTCGGGACTGCCTCTTCGCCTCGGCCTGCTGGACAAGGGTCTCTTCAAATTGGGAGAGGCCATGATGCACTGCCTGCCTCCAGGTTGAACGCTGAGATGTCAAGGTTTCCCATCTGTTGAGGTCCATTCCTAAGGCCTTCAGATCCCGCTTGCAGATATCCTTGTATCGCAGCTGTGGTCTCCCTCTGGGGCGATTTCCCTGCACTAATTCTCCATACAGGAGATCTTTTGGAATCCGACCATCAGCCATTCTCATGACATGCCCAAGCCAACGTAGATGTCGCTGTTTCAGTAATGTATACATGCTAAAAATTCCAGCTCGTTCTAGGACTACTCTATTTGGAACTTTGTCCTGCCAGGTGATACCAAAAATGCGTCGGAGACAATGCATATGGAACGTGTTCAGCTTCCTCTCCTGCCTTGCACAAAGGGTCCAGGACTCAGTGCAGTACATGAGTGTGCTCAGGACACAGGCTCTATAGACCTGGATCTTGGTATATGCTGTCAGCTTCTTATTAAGCCATACTCTCTTTGTGAGTCTAGAGAACATGGTAGCTGCTTTGCCAATGCGTTTATCCAGCTCGACATCTGGGGAGAGAGTGTCAGAGATCGTTGAGCCAAGGTACACAAAGTCATGAACAACCTCCAATTCTTGCGTGGAGATGGTAATAGAGGGAGGTGAGTCCACGCCCTGGCCCATGACTTGTGTTTTCTTCAGGCTGATTCTTAGTCCGAAGTCTTGGCAGGCCTTGCTAAAACGATTCATGTGTTGTTGGAGCTCTTCAGCAGAATGGGCGACAACAGCTGCATCATCGGCGAAGAGGAAGTCCTGCATGCATTTCAGTTGGACTTTGGTCTTCGATCTCAACCTAGAGAGATTAAAGAGCTTTCCATCTGATCTAGCCTGCTTCAGCATGACAGCAAAAAAGATCCCAAACAGGGTCGGCGCAAGGATACAGCCTTGTTTTACTCCGCTTCGGATGTCAAAGGGATCTGATGTTGAGCCATCAAAAACTACAGTGCCCTTCATTTCCTCATGAAAGGACCTGATGATGTTAAGGAGTCGAGGTGGACATCCAATCTTGGGAAGGATTTTAAAAAGGCCATCCCTGCTAACCAAATCAAAGGCCTTTGTGAGATCTATGAAGGCCACAAAGAGTGGCTGTTGTTGTTCCCTACATTTCTCCTGCAACTGTCTGAGGGAAAATACCATGTCAGTGTTGGATCTATTAGCTCGAAATCCACACTGTGATTCTGGATAGACTCTGTCTGCAAGCACCTGGAGCCTCTTCAGCACAACACGGGCAAGCAGCTTCCCTACAACACTGAGAAGAGAGATACCACAGTAGTTATTGCAGTCACCCCTGTCTCCTTTGTTCTTATACAATGTGACGATGTTTGCATCCTTCATGTCCTGTGGTACTCCACCTTCCCTCCAGCAAAGACAAAAGACTTCATACAGCTCGGTGGTGATGATCTCTTTACAGCACTTCAGCACATCAACAGGGATGTTATCCTTCCCAGGTGACTTGCCAGAGGCGAGGGATTCCAAGGCCGCTTTTATTTCTGCTAAAGTTGGTTCGCTGTCCAACTCTTCCAAGACAGGCAGGCACTCGGTGTTATTTAATGCTTCTTCGGTTACTACATTCTCTCTGGAATATAGCTCAGAGTAGTGCTGCACCCAGCGTTCCATCTGCTGTGCTCGGTCCTGGATGATCACGCCTGTAGCAGACTTCAAGGGAGTAGATTTCTTCTGTATTGGACCTAAAACCTGCTTGATACCATCATACATTCCCTTGATGTTACCTGTGTCCGCTGCTATCTGTATCTGAGAGCAGAGCTGAAGCCAATAATCGTTGGAACATCTCCTGGTAGCCTGTTGGACTTTGCTACGAGCAGCCCGAAGAGCCTTCTATGGATAGAAGGGTGGATATGTAGGTGGGTGGATGGATATTATGTGGCCTCAGTAGTTAAAGAATCTAGTAATTTGGAAAATGAATGATTTAGTTTGAGATATTAGAAAACTTTCCCCAGAGCATTAGAAAACTTCAGCCTCAAGACAGATGTTTAAGGAGTCAGCTTCATAATAAAAGAGTACTGGAGACTTACACTTTTCTGCAAGTTAAGTAGGGTTGAGAGGGGTGTGCAAACCCTATCAAGCAGTATTAGTTCCTAAAGCTATTTCCGTCTTGTGGAACAGCCATCTCCAATGAGCCTTCAAATGATGCCCTCTATATATGTTGAACAACAGTTCCTTTCATCTTCAGCCTGTATTTCCAATGATCATACTACCTGGGGAAGGGGATCAGGGCAGTTGTAGTCCACCACATCTACAGGGCATTAAGTTGGGCGAAGGGAAGGGCCCCCTAAGGAGGAGTAGCTTCTGCCCCTTTTTCCAATTCACTTGTCACCAACTTCCAATCTACTTTCTCCCACAGAGGAAACAAGCCACTTTGCTCTGTGTATGCAGACTACTCATGCTTTATGTCTCATATAAAACTAATTGTTACAGTTAAATAACTGGTGCATTTAAGGAACACCATGACCTTTGGTTAATGTGCCCCAGTAAAACTGACAAAAATCACAAAATTCTGGATCCATCTAGTAAAAATTCCATACTCTAGTTTTGGGCTGGGCAACATGGGATTGCAGGGGGGCTGTACATGGCCCTGATGACCATTTTTGTGAACCCAACCTCCCCTCCTCAAGAAAACCCCAAACCATGGAATATTTTTCTCCTAAATCCAGACCTGTTGTTCCCATTTCCAGTGACAGATGAATAAAAATACATTGTTTTGACAACTGCATAATAGACAAATTACTCATCTCACATAGTACCAAAGCAGAGTTTTACAGTACCTCACTGATGTACAAAATCGCTTTCCAAACCCACATTTTAAAGCATTCTTCTTTCAAAGCTTGCCTTGTGACTCAGCAAAACTGATTTGTTTTTGTTTTTTCCTGCCCCTTTTTTTTTTTAAATATCATCATAGCTATTTCCAGAATGTTGTGTTCTACTCTACTGCATCCTCATCTGGACCGGTGGCTTTTAGACTGAGAGAAGAAGAAAGAGTCACCTCTTTGACTGAAGAAGTGACAGGAAAATCCAGGAACATTGTCCTTCATAGAATAGTACGGAGTGTCCTATGCATACAGTGGTAAAATGTGGTTGTTGTGCATAGGCTGCTCATCAGATATGAGCTGTCACTGTGAGTCCTGTAAGTTTTGGTGTTACATGTAATGCATGTAATCTACTGCTTTACTTAAACAGGTTATAATATTGCACAAATGTTACAGCACAATATATTATTTTCAGCTTTAAAAACTAGGGTCAGCTAGACCTGGTATGCTGTTTCCATTGTAGTTTATTATTGATTCTGGTGACTTCTTTGCAACTCTGTGTCTTACCGAGAAAGGAAGGATGCCATTTTTTTAAAAAAAAATGCAGATTATGTCATGATTAATACAACCCTGCATCATCACCTTAGAACTGCAGAGCTGGAAGGGACCCTATGGATCACCAAGTCCAGCCCTTCTCAAGGAAGACACAGTGGGGAATTGAGCTCCCATCCTCTGGCTCTACATCCATATACCTAAGCCACTGAGCTACCCAGCTGCTGTGATTTCCTTGGTACATATTTGACCTCCAAACTGGATTGATATGGTAGTCATCTCCATAAGCAAGATATACAAAACTCTTGAAAAAATCAATAAAGCACCTTGTGGTGCCTGAAGGACTAATTAGATTATAATAAAATGTTTCATTCAACATAAGATTCTATGGACTGCAGCCCACTCAGTTAGATAGATCAGATGATGAAGCAGACTGCAATCCACTGAAGTATGCACTAAATGAAACTTGTTAATCTTTGAGGTAACACAAGACTTTTTCTTGGTTTTACTATGGTCACAAACAGGTCTGTCACAAAAAGAATACTCTTCTGTATATAATGTTTACTGGTTCTTGGTGCTAAACCACATATCTTCGGTACATGGAACAGCAGCAGATAGCTGAAAAGAGCCAGGGATCTATTACAATGGCCAAAATCCTGTTGAGTAAGTTAAACCTGTGGAAGGGAACTCTGGTTTCTCTTCGGATCATATAAATCTTCCTTTCTTAATAGAGATTTTCAGTAAATACTTCTTCCTTTTGTCCCCCAACTTGTTCAACTCACTAGTAATCCATTTCCTGATGTTGAAGCAGTGGGAACTGTGGATAGATGGAGGAAGTCTTTAATTACCCAAAATCTCTCCCACCAATGATAATGACATCCTTCCACAGTTGCAATTTACACAACATTATTTGGGTCCATGTTTAGCTGCAAGTGTTTGAGAACATATAAATATGATATTTGCTTGTACTTAATAAAAGTTAAACTTGTTACTGCGTATTTGTTTCTAAGTTAGTTCTACACCTAACTTCTAATTTCCCCTAACATTGTAAAAATCTGTGATTCTGACATGGCAACATTTGGAAGATAAACACACTTAAAACATAAGACAACCCCCAGAAAAAGTTACATACACACACATATACAATTGTAAGCAATTTTCTGCCATCAGTGAAGAAATAGTTATCACAATCCAAGTAATAAAGAAAGCTGAGATTAAAGTTAAACAAAGGATATGGTTTTGAGAAGCACAAAATATTTGGGAAAATCAATTGCATAGAAATCACATATGCTTCTAATCATTTCAGGCATGGAAAAATTGTACCAGTCAAATTCATTCTCCCGATTGATTCTAATCATGGACGATCTAGGCTATGATTAACTTAACAGAAAACATTATCTGCTGAAACCTATCAGCACACACATAAAGTGCAGCCTGATTGATTAAACAATAAAATCTTCTATGATGCTGTGTAAGTCACAGCACATGCGTTTCATAAGTTGCATGCAAGGATCTTCAAAGGAATTTGTCAAGCAACCAATTGTTAATAAGCACACTCCAGACGGTGTACCATACAGTTCTACTAACCAAATTAAGAATGTGTTGATGCATGTGGTATTTTCTGGGAACCAATGAGCTTCATCATGTTTCACTCTGTGGCTTTGATCAGATGTTGAGAAGCTGTATGGAATAACAGTCATGTCATGGCATACTTAGTTGACTGCAGCCAACTCATAAAACACATTTTACGTCTTCTGGACAGCACTATTACCTCAGAGTCTTAGCAATTACCTGAAGGTTACCTATTTGCTAGGTCACATCTTGATTTTATGTTTAATTCGTCCTTCCTTCAAAGATCCCAAGGCAGTTCACATGGTTCTCTCCTCCCTCTTATCCTCAGAAGATCCCTGTAAGGTAAATTAGGCTAAAACAAAAGCCTTCTTTAGACTTAATTGTAGCCTGAATGCCTCTTCAAACAATCAAAATGGACATTGTGAAGATTCTCAGTCATCCAGGTGAGATTATCTGGAAGTTGAACCATGGCAACTGGACTTCTTCCTTATTAAGGAAGAAGCTATTTGGATGAGTTTCAGCTTAATAAGGAAAAAGTCCACTTGCCATGATTCAACTTCCAGAATATGGACACTAGTTCATCTAGAGTGAGGATATGATAGTGAACTTACATCTGCTCTGGTCTAATTTTAAAGCACAGTCCAAACTAGCTGAGATGGCTGAGGGCCAACTAAGTTGACGCTATGCCTGCTGAAGCTCTGGTCGATTCAAATTCATCCTCGTTGAGGGGGATTCCAGAAAGTATCTAAGATCACCCTTTGTTGTTGTTGTTTAGTCGTTTAGTCGTGTCCAACTCTTCGTGACCCTATGGACCAGAGCACGCCAGGCCCTCCTGTCTTCCACTGCCTCCCGAAGTTGGGTCAAATTCATGTTGGTTGCTTCGATGACACTGTCCAACCATCTCATCCTCTGTCGTCCCCTTCTCCTCTTGCCTTCACACTTTCCCAACATCAGGGTCTTTTCCAGGGAGTCTTCTCTTCTCATGAGATGGCCAAAGTATTGGAGTCTCAGCTTCAGGATCTGTCCTTCCAGTGAACACTCAGGGTTGATTTCCTTCAAAATGGATAGGTTTGTTCTCCTTGCAGTCCAGGGGACTCTCAAGAGTCTCCTCCAGCACCACAATTCAAAAGCATCAATTCTTCCCTTCATGGATTGCTGCCTTGTCGTGGCGAAGGGGCTTGAGTAATTCAGAGAAGCTATGGGCTATGCTGTGCAGGGACACCCAAGACGGACAGGTCATAGTGGAGAGTTCTGACTAAACGCGATCCACCTGGAGCAGGAACTGGCAAGCCACTCCAGTATCTTTGCCAAGAAAACCCCATGAACAGAAACAAAAGGCTAAAAGATCACCCTTACCTTGGCCTAACTCTGGCCAGCATAGCAGTTGTTACCCTGGGCTGGAAGGGTTTTGGATCTGGTGTAACCTGGCTCCTTCTATACTCCACCCTTACCCCACCCATTCTCTGGCTTTTCTATTAACGGATATTAGCCAGTAGAATAAAGTCAGCCAGTGGGTTGTGCCAGCATAAGAGCATTTCTGCCAACATAAGGAGGTTTCCACAAGTGGAAGAAGGTTTTTTACCTATTCCTGACCCTTTAAAGATGTGCCTTGTTAAGTTAGGACGGTACCGCCTATTTGCTTAGTGGACTGGGACTTCATAGTGTAATTTGATGGCATAGTAAAATTGCCTTGTACCAAGAAGACTAGCATATCCAGGGGAAGGCTAAGCTAGATCCCAGCTCTCTAACATCTAATTTTTCTATGTTCATGACTTGTATTTATTGCTTGGATATGGAAAGTTCCCTCTGTGACAAATTCTGAAACAGAGTTCAGAAACTGGCCTGAATATCTCAGGTGATGTGAAAGAAGCTTCAGTGGGCAGCCGTTAAGAACAATATATTGTCTAAGGTGTTTTGCAGACCTGAGCAAGGAGATTGTTTGTGTGTGTGTGTGTTTAAAAAATCTCATTACTCAAAATACCTTCTTTAAAACAACTCAATTCATCAAGCCTGTTATGACAGCAAAAGTAAGCATCTGAGTGATTGATTCCAAAGAGGCTGAAGGATAGGTCGGGAAGGAAGACAAAGTATTTCAAATGAGGAAGAAGCAAAGAGTTGCCTGAGGCAAAGGCATACTTGCTATTCCAGGTTCTATGAGAGAAGAAGAAGAAGAAGAAGAAGAAGAAGAAGAAGAAGAAGAAGAAGAAGAAATATGAGAAATGTTTTATAGTTTCTTGCTGAAAATACAGGGTTTTTTTCAAAAAAAAATTAAAACCAACTGTGCATAACACTGTGATATTTGCTACAATGGATTGTTTTGTGCAGGTGAGCCAAGAACATCTGGGACAGTTTGTGGTCAGTTCCTGAAATGCCTACATGAAAGTGTCCTGTGCTCATCATGCACCCTCTTCTTCCTCTCTGTTCCTGCAGTGCTTCGATCTTTTCTCTCATTTAATTTTACAGCCAAACTGTGCAAACTGTCATTTGAGAAAAACTGTAGCTTGTTCGCAAAACAGCTGTCTGAAATCAATAGCTTTGGACTGTAAACTGTGGCTTGCACAACGCAGGGTGCAGTTACACAGTGAAAAAAAAATCTGAAGATGGATCAGGGTGTTTGAAGTCAGTTTAAAGTTATGTGGTTTTTGAGTCAGTTGATGTGTATCCTTTTGGGAGAATTTTTAATCCTTTTTTTTTTTTTTTGGCCCAACTTCTCCAAAAGCATCCTCCAAAAGAACTCCCTGTTTTTGCTGACCCTTTCAGTCTCCAAACGGAGTGTTTTTGCTCAGCTTGCTTTCATGCTTCTCTCCCTTTTCCTTCCTGTGCCCCCTCCCAACAAGCTGGTTTACAAGGAGTCAGCTGGGGAGTTGACAAGTTCCTCAAGTTCGCCCCCCCCTTTCCCCTTCTTTTTCTTTTCTTGTGTGTGCGCGCGCGTGCACACACACACACACACACATGGTGTGTGCTTCTCAGTGCAGAGAGAGCCACTCAGCAAACAGGCGTTAAAACCATCGTATTTCTAAGGGCCCCTCGTCATGGAATAGGGGAGAGAGCAATAGCAGCAGCCTTAAGCCAACCCCTCGACTCCAGAGACACACCGGCTTGCTTCCCCAGCGCATTCTCCATCCTTCACCCTTCATCTACTGGAAGCAGAGATCCCAGCAGCCAATACCAGGCAAGATGCATGAGCTGGCATTAATTGATTTATTTAATCGTTTTTTCTGAAGTGGCATATCAATAAAATTATGCAGCGCTAAAAAAAAGAAGCAGATTTTTTTTAAAAAAAAACACAGTTCACCTGCACGTCCGAACCCTGTCATCCCAGCAGCCAAGATTAGACAACCCTCACAGACGGAGACACTGTTTGCACTGATACAAATATCAATTTTTTAAAAAAAGTGATATAAGTATTGGTTCAAAACAAACAACCCCATCACCCTTGTTTAAAGTAATATACCTTCCAACCCAAAGAAACTTTGGACACCACCACCCCAACATGCGTACTTAGCTGTATGCCATGAAGACTGATAACTGCACATTTATTTCAAGGGTATTACAACTGATGCAAATGCAAAGTTAAAAGGACATGCAACCATGCCTCCGGTCTTCATGGCCAGGTGGTTCTCCTTTGTGTCCTCTGTGAATACACACTAATGGGTTAATCTGCACCTGAGCAGAGCAGCCTCCGGAAACTTCCACAGCTTTAAGCACTTAGTGCTGGGACCTCCCCTACACCTGGCTATATAACTCCGCCCCCGGCCCAGTGCTTCAGTTTTTTTTTTGACCGCCGCTGTAGCAGCAGCTTCGTTTGGAACTTCGCAAGTAGAAATTATTCTATTCCTTTCTTTGACCTCCCTTTGTTCTTTCTTCTGTAACAAGTTGATTTTTTTTGCCTGGGGATAAGGTATTAGCCGGCATTAGCTGTTCCTTGTAAAACTTTACAAAGCCGGCTTTGCAGCCCTCAGGGCTTTTCTCTTAAAGACATAAGGTCTCTTTTACCTTCTTTATAATGTTACCCCCAGGCTTAAGAGCAACAGCTTTCTGTCTGTTTGCAATTTCCTCTTCCTAGCAGGTTTGAAGAGGACGGCTTCTGAGATTTGCCCCACCTGTCAATGATTCTCCTGACTGAGGTACAGCCTCTCCGGAGTTTGGCATAGAACAGCCCTCTTGTTCAAGGGGCTCGTTCTCACAGCTGTTTTGCAGTGAGCTGGGCTTCTGCACAGCCTAGGATTGCCCTTGGAAGAGGAAAGGGCCTCCGTAGCTCCTGCTCCCCGCTCGTCAGTGGGGTACAGCCTCTTCGGAGGTTGTCGTGGAACAGCCCTCTTGTTTCAAGGGGCTCGTTCATACAGCTGTTAACCTGCAGTGAGTTGGGCATCTGGAGCCCTGCCCTTGAAGAAGAAAGGGCCTCCTGCAGCGCCGGTCACCTCCCCCGCCTGTCAGTGATTCTCCTGACATGGGGCAAAGCCTCTGCGTGTGATTGGCGCATGACAGCCCTCCTTCGTGGGCGCGTTCATGCCGCTGCCGATTCCGGATAGAGCTGAATGCCGAGGCTGTAGATGTTCCGGCGACATGCGGTAAGCCTTGGGGATAGTATGGGCCCCTTCAGCTCCCGCAGCTAGCCCTACGTGTCAGTGATATGCCTGACTGGGTTAACACCCTTGGGTGGTTTGGCATGAAACAGCCCTCATTTATCAAGGGGCTTGTTCACGCAGCTGCTATTTCCAAAATCAGTTAGGTGCCAAGGCAAGAGCTTTCTGGCAACATTAACAGCCCTAGCTTTGCCTCTGAAAAGGGGGGGGGCTGCAACTCCCACCGCTAGCCCTGCTAGTCAGTGATATCCCTGGCTGGGGTAGCACCTGTTTGGTGGCTGATAATTTGGCACAAAACAGCCCTCTTTATCAATGGGCTGGTTCACGTAGTAGCCTGCGGCCCCGCCTCAGCTGCGGTGCCAGTATAGGCTCATAGGTAAAGGACTCACAGGAGTCCACCCAAGAACCTTGCCACTGTCGGGTAGACCTGGGTAATTTTCCTCAGGTAGGTCCTATCACGCTGACAAGGTTGTGTAGGACCAGTCCCTTTTATCCAGTATAGGAGCTATGAGCTCTCTGCCACCACCGCCATCCCGCTCCACCTAGCATCGTTCTGAGCCATGGGCTATGGAGTGCTTTGTGCCCCCACATACGCTTCACAGGTGTTCTGCTCCCTCGAACTCGGCTCCGGCAGCACAATGTTCGCAGGTTCAACCGAACCTGCTGTTAACCCGGTCGGCCTTCTCCGTTCTGACAACTGTGTTGAGCCTGAGCTTGGTCAGGCTCATGCTAGGACAGTCTTCTCCCCTGTTCGTCAGGAGGGCTTACCTTATTCAGGATTGGGACTCACATGAGTCACAGGGGGGAGGAAGATTTTCCAACCAATCTTCCTACACCCCTCTCAGTTGTCACAGATAGTCACACTCCTTTACTGTTAACAGATGAAGAGTTCTTTGGTCGGCGTTGTTATTTGTTTTTGGCCGCCATGTAGCCACTTACTCCTTTGCCATGGGGGCTTATCATCGCCACTTATGGAGTTTGGCGCTGCCCACTCTGCAGGTAGCTCCTGTGCACCTTTACAGTTCAGGCCTCCCACATCACTAGGAGGCACTGTTGCAGGTGCGTCACGAGCGCACTGCTGCTCGATGCGCCTTAAAACCAGCATCTAAACAACTGACGGGTCAGGACCTGCCGTTGTTGGTGTAGGGTTTTTCTTTAGTCAGAAAACTGTTGTTATTCTTGATAACCTGCTCAAGCTCTAGATGGCGGCACAGTTATTTGCGGCGTAACAACCGCAAGAGCCTGACGATGGTCCTATCAGCCTAGGGCATCCCGGGAACATCAATGGCCTCAACCCCAAAGTTACCAGCCGCCGCCCCTAGACATGTGGGCAGGCAGTGCCCTGACCAACAGGATTGCAGGCAGGACCGCAAGACTGAGCGGTCTCTTTACTTCTCTGTTGTTGACCAGTCAGTCCGTTTGGCTCCTTGTCTTCCCAGCTATGCCACTGTATTTGATGTACCCCTGTCACAGGCTGTGTTATGGCCACCTCCACCCCTAACCCCCCCCCCCAAAAAAAACAAGGATGGAGGCCTCTGGCCCGTCCTTGGGGTTGGAAGCCTGAATTCTTTTATTACTCTGCGTAGTTTCCATACGGCTTCCTTGGACTCTGTTATTCACTGGTTACGTCCAGGGGGTTGGTTTATCGTAAGATGCTCACTTTCATGCGGGCATCTAGTTAGACCGTCATCGCCTTCTCAGAGTTTCACTTGGGGGAATCACTGTTTACCCATGGTTGGATAACTGGCTCCTGGTCGCGGGGCCAAGTCACAGGCTGGTAAGCATACGTCCTTGGCACTGTCCCTTTCATCAGCGTTAGGACTATAGGTCAACATAGTGAAGTTGACTTTACCACCTACACACTGTGTAAACTGTGTTAATGTGACTTTGGATGCTCTCTTGAAGCAGGCTTTTTCCCCTGACATCAAGTCTGTGACAATGCATAATTTGTTATGCTCCCTTTTTCTTCAGGCACTTGGTTCCCTGCCCTACAGGTCCAGCGACTCCTGGAGCTGATGACATCTACTGCAGCTGTGGGACAGCTTGCTCGACCAAGGATGCGGTCCCTTTAAGCCTGTTTTCTCTCACTCTTTCAGATATCTTGCGACCGCCCATCCATGTTGTTCCAGGTGATTCCGGAACGCGCTGCTCAACTGGATGGGTGGAAACCCCCTGCCCCCACACCCTACAGACAGGGGGACCCTCTGGTCTCTTGACCCAGTTGGTTCGGTCACTGTTGGATACCAGCCCGCCACACTGCGGGGGGCTTGTCCACGCCACCACGTGGCCCTTCGCCGCTAGTTCATGGTAGTAGCCAGCCTGCATATCATTGTGCTGGAGCTCCTGGCACTCACTAATACCTTTTAGGCCTCTGAGTCCCTGCTCCAGGGTCGGGTGGTCCAGGTTGCATTAGGCAATGCCGCTGTAGTTTATTATATAAACAAGCAGGGCGGCACTCACTCGTTACGCCTTCTTTTTCACACCATCGACCTTTCGAGATGGTGTTATGCTCACCACATTTATCGAGTGGCTGTACATTTGGCAGGCGAGAACACTTCCATGGCAGTCCATCTCAGCAGACCACAGTCCTGCTCTCACGAGCGGGCTCTCGACGATACCATCTTTCATTGCCTCTGTCGCTGGTGGGGGACTCCAGGCATGGATGCTTTCACATCTTGAATGGACAAGAAGTGTGCCATGTTCGGCTCCCGAGCCGGTGTCGGCCGCGTCTCCCTAGGGGATGCCTTCCTGACCATGGGGCCTCCTTTACAGGTTCAACCTTTGCCCCTTCTTCGAAGGCCTGTTGTTCAAGTCCACCATGAGTGTGCGACCGTCATGCTTGGTCGCCTCGCTAGCCATGGTTCTCGATCCTGCTCCCGGGACCTGCAGAATACATCACGCTGCACCTGGTCCCTCACCTACTGCCTCGGGACAGGGGTCGGAGGTTTCATCCGGACCTCGGGTTCCCCTACCTGTCGGCTTGGAGTCTTCCCTGACAGTAATGGATGGGCTCCATCATGCTTGCACACCTTGTACCACCTTGACCTACCCCTTTCATGGGTAGGTGTTCTGTCCCTTTGCATCACGACGACATTGGCCTACTAGGCCAATGTCTCTGGACGCACTCCTTCGGTTTCTCCTTCACTGGTTTGCCTCGGACTGGCCCGTTCTACCTGCACGCTATTTCTCCGCGACCCGGAGAATATGCGCCCTGCCTATAGACCACTGACACCTCAGTGGTCTCTCCAGTTAATTCTTTGGCAACACTCCAGGCTGCCTTGCTCCTGGCACTATCCTTAGCGTGCAGGGCTGGAGGGGCTGGCTACACTAAGAGCCGGTCCTCCTTTTCTGCAAAGCAACCTTACGGCCAGGCCTTACCTTCTTGCCTAAGGTATTTTCTGCCTTACATTTCAACCAGCCAGCTGTCCTTCCTGATCTCTTTCCCACACCATCTTCACTGCTTGAAACAGCTCTGCACGCTGTAGACGTGAAGCGTGCTCTGTCTCACAACGTCTCTCTGTCACCTTTGCTGGCTCTCCTTCGGAGTACCGGCTTCCTCTCAGACCACGTCTAGCTGGATGGTCCAGTCCATCTGCCTTCCTTATGATTTGGCAGAGACTCTTCTTCCAAAATCAGTGAGAGCTCACTCTACTAGAGCTGTGGCATCCTCAATGGCCTTTCTCTGTCACGTGGACATCGCAGATGTCTGCCGTGCTGCCACGTGTGCCACTCCGTCTCCCTTCATCTCGCCCTACCGCCTGGTAGTCCGGCCGAAGGCTCAGGCTGCAGTAGGGTGAGCTGTCCTGGCTCTGCACTTTCGTGACGTCCCTCGTCCTGGTTGGTCAGCTTGCCAGTCACCCATTAGTGTGTATTCACAGAGGACACAAAGGAGAAAAGAAGTTACCTACCTGTAACTCTGGTTCTTCGAGTAGTCCTCTGTGAATTCACACGTCCCACCCTCCTCCCCGCTGTCCGTCACGTGTGCCATGGCATGTTGGGCAGCGGCGGTCGGTTCTTTAAGAACTGAAGCACTGGGCCGGGGGCAGAGTTATATAGCCAGGTGTAGGGGAGGTCCCAGCACTAAGTGCTTAAAGCTGTGGAAGTTTCCGGAGGCTGCTCTGCTCAGGCGCAGATTAACCCATTAGTGTGAATTCACAGAGGACTACTCGAAGAACCAGAGTTACAGGTAGGTAACCTCTTTTTCCAGACGTGTGCACTATATTGCCTGTCACCTCCATCAGCATGCTCCCAAAGTGTTTTAGCCAAGGATGATGGGAGCTGTAGTCCAATATATTTTGAGGACACCAGGCTGGAGAAAGTTGGCATAAAAACATAGTTTGCCTGGTTCCTGTGTATCAGCAAAAGGAGAGGTTTTGTACACAGAAGATTTATGCGCAGAGCTTGGCATTGTATTAAAGGTATGCACCGTCTCTGGACAGAGATATTCGCATTTTTCTGGGGCAGCCGTGGTGCCAAGCAAAGTGCTCTGAAGTATTAATAGGATGGGGTGGCAACTCCACAGATTCCTCAGGACAAATCCACATGTCACACGCAGGAGTGAGAAAACAGAAAGAAAAACTAATAAACATCAAAGAGAGCATGTGCTTTACCTTAGAAATGAAACTTCCTTGCCTTTCTAATTATCATGAAGTCACTGATTATTTTATCAATGTCTGTGGCTTTGCACCATTACTTTCAGAACAGGAAAGAGCGGTCAGTGAGAAAGGATGGGAAGAGTGTCGAGATGCACCAGGCTCCTTGCACTGCCCTTTTGAGAAGGAATTAAAGAGAAGTCTGCCTGCTGCTGACCTTTTAAACTCCCTGCTCACTCTCTTCCCAGTGGCTGCCTTAGGAAGCTAACAGGGACTTTCTCCTGATGGCTGGAAAAAAGAGGGGTGAGTAAACATAAAAAATAAAACAGAGCACCTACCTCTTCAGATTACCTCTGGTGCCCTAATGCCCTGTCCATCTATGAGTTGGCCTTTCCCCATTCTCGGGAAAAAGGTCTTCATGGAGAATGAGAAAGGTTCAAATGCTATCATCGACTCTAACAAGAATCAGGTCAGAGTGTCTCCTAAAGGACATGGGGTGGGTCGGTCCTGATCTGTGTGCCCTTTTTTCAGTCAGAGAATGGGCCAGAGGGGCTTATGCACATTTCTACATCATACCTGTGGCTCTTCCTTTGCTGTTTCTTCCTATGTTTCCCTTCAGTATAAGATAAACTTTGCCTTACTATAATCATGTATTGATTTGTATTGCTATAATTGTGCCCTTCTTTATCATCTGGACCTGCTTTAAGCCAAACTAGTCCTAGATTTACAATGCAATTATTGTCGTGAAAGACAGCATCAAGAAATATTCACAAATAAATGGAAAAAAAGAGGAAAACACATGCAATAAATTATTCATTCCAAATTAGACACACTCAGCTCTATTAAAATGTAACTCAACTGCATTATTGCTGATACAGAACTTCATTTCATCTCCTCAACACAAAGAGTTTATTTGTACTATTAATAAGTGTGATTGCCGTAGGGATTTATGGAACACTCATATATTGCCTCTGTTCTTCTCAATCTTTCTTTCCCCTCCTCACTTGATACATAAAACTGTATTTCTTTCCAAGGAGAAACACTCCAGTTGCCTATCCCTTGAACTAACAGATCAGCAACTGAATGAGAGCAGTATTTTAAGGCTGACACATTTGCAAAGCACAGTGGTCAACCAATGAAAGAACACACCAGATATAAAAGAGGAAAGGGATGCCAGAGAAGGATTGGGGAGCTTTTTGCACCCAGTGCATGCTATGAATCACACCAGCCGCTCCTGGTGAAACTGGAAGTGACTGGAAACTCATTTTTGGTTTCTCAGATACTGTTTTGAAGGTTGGTTTAAGATGTGGTTCCCTGAGGTATCCAGAGACACAATTCTCCTTTTTCTTATCAAGCAACTTTTATAGCAATGGAGGATTGCAGAAACAGCCTGGGGCAGGCAGTCACATAATAGGACAGGCAATCTAACAATGTAGAACTCCAGCTGAAATCTTTGCTTCATATGAAAGCATATCTGTTTTCCCAATTAAATCTTCAGTGGAAAATAAGTGTGAGAGAGAGCTTAGATGGTCTTTAATCATGGCTGGGTTTGCACTGCCCATGGTATGGAGGTTCAGATGTCTGTATTTGGCAGGACACTCTCCTTGTGCGGATTCCCAACAAGATGTGTGTGTTCTGTGTTGTCAAGTTGCTTCTGCTCTATGGTGACCCTAACAGGGTTTTCACGGTATGTGGGATGTGAAAGTAGTGGTTTTCTGTTATAATGATTATAATAATAATCTTAGAACTGCAGAACTGGAAGAGAACCTGCAGATCATCGAGTCCATCCTCTATCAGGGAGGCACAGTGGAGAATCAAACTCTCAACCTTTGGCTCCACAGCCAGATACCTAAACCATGGAGCTACCCAGCAGTTGCCACACTCAACTGAACTTCCATGACTAAGTGAGTATTTGAACCAAAGTCTCCTGAATTATAGGATGAAACTCTGTCCACTAAACCACTCTGTGTCTCTTCAGCAAGCTTCAGAGTCCTGCAAAAGCAGCGATCTACACTGGCAATGGGAGGACTTCAGGCTGATAGAATCCACTTTTTTTTAAAAAGGGCTGCATGTGTATTCCCCCAATCCAATCAGAGGACCCATTATCAAGGCCCAATTTGATCCAGTGCAATATGCACCCTCTCAAATTCAGTCTAGGTCCTGGGTCTGGACAAGTGTTCAGACTTCTAGATCTCTGGAATTCTCATTCACTTTAATGGGGACTCTCAGATGTCTATAATTTGGACTGGGTTACACTCTGCCCTGACATTATGCAACATGGAAGACCGCGAGGGGGCATCAGACTGCAGATATGCAGTTCTTAAGATTTGAGGGCAAACCAAAGTCCTCTTGTTTTGTTCTCTCTTTGAAAGCTACTAGCACTGCCCTCATCAATATCCCTTCCTTCATGTAGGTGACAGTGAGTCTGAAGAACAAAGATGCAGATTTTATGCAACTTCAGGTACTTTTTTTTTAAAAAAATCTTCCTTATAGCAACAGTGCTTGTTTATGGGAATAGGAAGGCTTGGGCTACACTGCAGGACATGCTTTTCCAGCTTCTGTCCTTCCCTGTATGCAAATGAGGTAGTTGTGCTCCATCCCCACCCCCTTAAGAGGTAAAGGACATCTATTTCATCCTAGCATGCATTTTCCTCACCTTCTCATGTGTTGACTTACTTTGTAAGGTAACAGTGTAAAAATGGGCTTCCAGGGAACTGCCTGCCTGGAGGGGGAATGTTTTATCAGCTTCTAATTGTGAAGCTAATGTCTCATCTAATTTGATCCACTACTGTGACATCCAGTGTTCTGGACATGGAGGTTGTGCCTGCATTTTGTGATGGCAGATGTACCTGTCATATTCTCAGATGCAGGGGCTTTTGTAGAACTTGCGTTCAAACTGTGAGATGAACACTTATAATACTAGAAAAAAGCAAGATAGGATCAGCACAGCAGGAATCTTGATATCCTTGTGGGGGTGGGTTACATGAAACTTCAAAGAACAACAGCCCCCGGCCAACCCATCCGAGATGGGGAAATGTCTAACTTCTGCATCTCATGGATGTAGCTGTTCCACAGCAGCTATAAATGGCAACTTATGAAGAAAGAAGCTTCTGGACCTGATTTGATTCCACTAACTAAGGCTGCCTGTTGGATCCTTCTGGGTAAGAAAGAGTATAAAGGATTTCCTGTCACAGCCAAGGCTTAATACCTGAGCTTAGTAATTTAGTCCTGCCCTCTGGTTTTCCCTCTATTTTCTCCTCTTTGGACTTCACTCTTCCTGATTTGTTCTAGCATCATGTGTCCTATGTAAACTTTCCTGTAGCTTACACACTACAACGGCTAATGTAGCTATATTCCCCCTAGCAATTAAGAAATTCATAAAACAGACTATTTACAAAGGGAAAACAAGAGTCAGATCAACCATTATTAAAGAACCACGAGGAAAATGGAATTGTAAAATATATCCCCTGCAGTTCAATAAACATGAAAATAAAACCCTTGGGAATTGAAACAATATATTCAGCTCTCTTACTTGCTGCAATATTCTAAGTACCAAAAATATAAATCCTGGGAGAGAATGTTTAAATCCCAAAGGCCATTCCCGGGAATACACGGTATGGTAAATGACAACTGGGGGCTGAATTCTGAACTCAGAGATCAAAAGACTCTGCAATCCCATCAAAGATTCTCATTTGGATCTTTATGATGAGATTCAAGAGCATCACTCACTGGGAAGTTTAATAAGCTCTGCAGAGGCTGTGGCACCTGCCAAGAGAGCTCATTCTTTCGAAAGCTGTTGACAAAAGCACTTTTCCAACTTCAGAGAAGCTGTCACTTTTGAAACCCATCACCTCTGGCACTATTGTGCAGGGCTGTTCTTGGAAACAATCCCATCAGTGAAAAGTCAAGAATTATGACCAGGCTGCTTTCCAAAGATAGAAATACCCACCCACCAGAAGTATGGCTGGCATCAGAGGAAGATGCCTTACACGATATCAGACCCTTGTTCCATCTAGCTTAGTGTCAGAGTTTTCTGAATGACAACCCCCAGAATCGCTCCCCAACCTGCATAGACCTTGACACAGGGACTTCCTCAGAAATAGGGCATCTCATTGAGGGAAACCTCTGCCTTCTGGTCATTCTAGATATGTTTTGATTCTGCTACAGATGCTTATAGTACAGCTGCTTTCTTTTAAGCCTTGCAGCAAGTATGAGGGAAGGCAGTAGCTGGATAGCTCAGCGGACTAGATATCTGGCTGTGGAGCCAGAGGTTGGGAGTTCCCACAAGAGCCAGCCTGCCTTGGCCAAACTGCCCAGTTCCAGGCACCCCTAGAGGAAGGGATTGGTAAACCATTTCTGAGCACTCTCTACCTGGAAAGCCCTGGAAAGGATTGCCAACAGTCAGAATTGACTGGATAGCACATCATCATTATTAGTAGTAAAGGTACAGCTCTAAGAAAAAGATTAACCTAATGCTGTGCCATAATTTGTCCTCCAATTTCCCTACAAATTGGAGGAAATTGTCAGGCAATGGGCCTTAATTAAAATGTGAGCAGCTGGCAAGGCTGCCAACTGCCACAGAAACAAATGTACTGTTAAAGATACAACACACAGAACTCAGCTACCTCATAAGGTGAATGTAAGAATCCTGAATCTTATCCCTAGGAATTTATCTCAAATTTCTCCTCCTTTGAAATTCTTTCCTAACAGAACTTCTCTACTATTAAACTCAATAAGAATAATCAAAATTTATCTGGGGAGATATGTTCTGCATTGCCTTGATCCTGGGTCATTCTTTATGTGTTTGAAGCCTTCATTTTCAAATGTATATCTGCAATAATAAAATCTAAAAATAAAACATCCTTTTCAGTTTGTATGTTGCTTTTCAGAGCTGGCCCACAGCATTTTGCTGTGCAAGGCAAAGAACCACACGACACCTCCCAACCACATTTCATTATTGCAGAAACTGGTTGGACTGACATTTAAAACTAACTACAGTCTTGATGGCAGGACAACATCCTCTACCATATATGAGAGAAATAGTTTAGCTCAGAGGGAATGGCACAGCAAGAGGTACCCCATTCTTCAATAACTTCCACCTGAGGAAGCTTCTTCACTCTGCCTAATGACAGGGCCAGACCAGTTGCTTGTGAAGCTGGCATATCAGCGTCTCAGCTTTTGTACTAAATAATCCTGTGATAATGATTTTATATGCACTGGTTCTCTAGAGCAGTGGTTCCCAACCTTGGGTCCCCAGATGTTCTTGGACTACAGCTCCCAGAAGTCCTGGCCAGCACAGCTAGTGGTGGAGACTTCTGGGAGTTTTAGTCCAAGAACAACAGCTGAGGACCCAAAGTTGGGAACCACTGGTCTAGAATAATAGTTGCAGTGGAAGCACGAGACAACCACTAAGGTACTGCTTTGACCATTAGTTCAATACAACTTCCTTCCCCATTTTATCCGCTTTCTGTCTTGTGTTTCTTCTGTTTCCCAAACTGATGCATTTTTAATTTATTGGGTGGCCTTTCTTCTCTCTCTCTAGATAATTCAATTTCTCTCTCTCGTATTTTAAAATTATCAAATGTATTGGCAAATGAAAAACTGTATAAGATATCAGCCGAGACTTAGAAGGTGGCCTTCAGATATGCAAGCACAGTCTTGCATTATTAATGGTGTTTGCAATTGGAGGCTTTTTCACCAGGGACCTCTTTCTGTTGCTGTTTATTTGATTATGTTATGGAATAATTGAGACTATTCCTTCCCTCATGGTGATCTCAATTATTAACATTTTCCTTCATTAATTTCAGTTGTATAATACTGGCTACTGTCTGGACTGATATATTTTTCTTTTTTCTTTCAGTTCTCTTTCTTGCTCTCCTAGCTTTTTGCTTACTATTTTTTTAAAGATTTCATTTATCTTTGCATTGCACAACAACATATTCACCGTGAACTGGAGAGTTTTTAAAATCAAAAGCAGCTGTTTCTCCAGTCTGGCAAGAGCCCAGAAGTTACTCTTTAAAAATAACTTCCCACTCTTCAATTTTCAATATTTTTTTATAATTATATAAAAATTACTACACAAAAACACCTCATGAGGAGTGTACTACGTATTTTTGTTATTTTATTACTTTAAAAAAATCCAAACGAGAGAATAAAAATGACCGTAAAGGCTCCAGAATGACCAAGCCACTATTGTTTTCTGAGTAAACAGTTAAATTTTATACTAAAAAGGTAATATCGTTAGCAAGTAGCAGTCATTACAACACTTTGTAAATATGAGGCAACATAATTAACCCAAAAGTAACTTATCATAGGTAATGTTGCTGCTTGTAACACTTCTGTTCCAAGCTATAATTATGGTGTGGGTTGCATTAAACGAGTGGGCAACTACTGGCAAAGGCTAGAGACCAAGCTTTTAAATTGAAAACCAAGTCTTCAATACTCTTAAGGCAGTATTCATGTTTTCCCCTCTCCAGTTGATCCTCATAAAAACCAAATGAAGTAGGTTAGACTGAGATTAGATTAGAGATATATTGATATGCTGAAAGTCACCCACTGAAATAAGACTTCACATTGTTTTGAAATAATCCGAAAACTACAGGCAACAGAAAAGAAGACAGAAAAGAACACAACACTTTCACTTAAGAGTGATCATTATGGCATCCTTATGGTAGGCACCGCAACACATATTAAATATATTACTGGCTTCCAGGCTGGGTTGGGAGAGTTTTGCATTAGAAATGGGCATAAACTTGAAAAATGATGGTTCGTGGTTGACCCCAAATCATGAACAATAAACCATCACGAACCAACCAGAAAACCGAACTGCAAACCAGTTCAGTTTTCATTTCATGCCTGGGAGAGGGGTTACCTTCTCCTGTTACCCCGCCACCCTTGCCCCGCCGCCATTGCTGCCCTGCTGCCACCCCACCACCCCTGCTGCTACTGTTGCCCCCCACACTGCCCTGCTGTGGTGGTGGCTGCAGTGTAGCAACCATCAAGGAGCCATCAAGGTGATCAGCTGGGGGACAGGTTCATGCACAAAAGGCATTACCCAGGATCCTTGAATGCTGTGCAGTTCCTGGGATGGCGATGACGACGGTGGAGGAGTACTCAGAAGTGGTTTACCATTCCCTTCTTCTGGAGGCATCCTGGGACTGTGCAATTTGCCCAAGGCTACACAGGCTGCCTCTACTCACAGGAGGCCTAGTGGGGAATCAAGCTCCCAACTTCTGGCTCCATAGCCAGATACCTAAACCACTGAGCTATCCAGCCAGCCCTCATCCTCATAGCTGAATAAAGTAGATAGATTGATATTAGATGAAAGAAATTTTAGATCTGTTTAGAGAGTTCCTCTTTAAGAAGATCTAAAATCAGTAAAACATACTAAGCAACTAACACAATTTACAGGAGCTGAAACATCTAGGAGTTCAATAATTAGAATGAAAACTCTTAACCTTTTCCTGAAATATAAGCCATTGAGGAGAAATATAGATCTTCAAGAGGAAGGTGTTCCAGAGACAGAAGGCCATCACAGAAAAGGCTCGAGCTTGTCACTTTATGGTCACCTGGAGAAACTGCAAGATGGGTCTTTGTGGAAAACTCTATTTCTCAATAAAGTTATATGGAGGCAGGCATGTCCTTCAGGAAACTTTGTCCCAAGTTGTTCAGGTCAAACCAAATCCTTTGGACTATGCTCAGAAACAAATAGGTAGTTATCACAGCTCTATACAGTGATGGTCTTCTCTTGTTGTTTGATGACACCTATCCTCCAAATGCCCATGGAGGTTCAATTTAGTGATAACAGCTAGCAGGAATTTATAGATCTGTCATCCTGAATTTGTCTAAAACACAGTTGGGAAAACTGTGAACCTTCAGATGTTGATAGACAAATTCCATCATCCTTTACCATTGGCTGTGGTGTCTGGGACTGATTGGAGTTGGAAGCTAACACTATATGGAGGGTATCCTGACAATGAACAAGATACTGTGACTGAAGATTTTAATGACTGTAATGACCCAGAGGTCTTATTAATTTCCTTGGCACAATCAAAACTGATATATGTGGGTTGGATTTGAATTTAGTCATGGCCAAAGGAGATCCACTGAAATAATGGTTGTCATAAATCAGTCCCAATTAAGTTAAGTTCCACTGATTTCACCTAATGCTACCTTACACGATTAAGTCTGGATCGAATCCTGTAGAAACCATGCTTAGGTGAAATGCATTATGTCACTGTGATACTCAAAGGGTTTTCAATCACCTTTCTAAAGATCCCCAAATATATTATGTTGAAAGATTAAACCTTATCACAGAAGAATCCAGGAGAACCCATACTTTTTTTATTATTGCCAGCACAGTGAATCAAATCACCCACTTCCAATCAGCATTTATTGTACTCCATTTAATCCAAAACTTGATGGTCTAGTTCTTTTCAGCACAGAGGTGAAGGAATGTTATGTTTTGTCCATCCTAAAAGTATATATTATTTCTCACCCAGGAACAAAAGAGTGGGAAAAATGTATAGTACCTGGACATTTCTATACTTTCTCATTTACTGTATATTTTATACATAAGAAATAACAAAATAAATTGTGCCCTGTCTTATGTTGGAGTTTTTGCAACCTCGCATATTGCCTTTAGTAAGTCTGGTTGGGAGGAACCTGTCTGAGCTGGGGTGACTTTCAGTCTATGCAACACTAACCAAACGTTCTTTTGCTGCATCTGAATTCAGAAGAGAGTCCTCCCTCTCTACTCAGTGCTTTTCCCTGTCTAGAGTCTGCTGAATTCCGTTACTGAAAGTCAGTCTGGTTATTAGTTTGCTATTTGATATATTCAATTGTAAGTAATGAAACCTTGTATTCTTTCTACTATTAATGTCTCAGAGTGAATTATTAAGACTGTAAATGCCAGCTAATGAGAAAGTGGTGATCTACTCTGGGGAACTTGGAGTTATTCTGCTCTGTGAATGCCTGTACATCTGCTGTGCAGCTAGATGAATTTAATAAAAAATTCAAAACTGTGCAACATCTTATGCCTTTATCTGTTCATGTAAACTCAAAGACAGCTTGTGACCCTCTGAATATGGTTGGACCACAACTCCCATTGACCATGTTCTCATTCAGGAATGATGGGAGCTACAGTTCAGCAACACCTGAGAGGCTATCAATTGCTCATCCCTAATGTAACTTCCCATCATTCTCCTTCTGCCTCTCTTCCTTTCTCTCCCTCTGTAAGTTGATTGCCAATAGACATCAGAACAGCATGATTTAAATCAAAATCTATACAGAGGAAAATGAGTAAAAACATAGCATTCTGCAGTGATCAATATGGTGACTTTTCAAAAATCTATAGATGTTAACACTGTAATCCCAGTGCTTTTTTGCTTAGCCTTGTCCCATGGCTTTAAACTGTTTAGTAATGTTTTCTGTTGAAAACATTTTGCATTTTATCCCATACTGTTCATATTCTCTTCAAGAGAGAAACAATCTGGGCTCTGGGAGATCATACCTTTCCTGCCTTTAGTGCTTGCAGGTGTATAGAGAATGTGTGAGCAATAAATTAATACTGCTGCTGATCCAAATTGATGATGGTATTCTATTTATAGTGTATGTTGAGAACACAATTTCAGAAGGGAGGGGATATCATAAAACTATATTAAGTAAACTAGATTCCCAGCCAGGACAGATCAAGATATTTTGCTAGATGGGGCAAAGCCATATTTGATGTCCTGTCTGTGACAAAACCAGCCAAATTGGTTTTGGAACAGAAAATCCTACAAGCTCCTTTCCTGGGTGGTAAAAACTGCAGTACCAAGAAGCTGCCTGTTATCCCTGCTATTGCAATGAAGAACACTGGATGGACTTGATGATCCATGGGTCCCTTCCAGCTCTGTATTCTAAGATGATGACGATGACGACAACACACAGCCTGGAAGTAATGCTTCAAAAAGAACACCAAATCTTTCTCTCTCTTTCTTTTTTTAAGTAACCAGGGGAACTCTTGTTACTTTTAAGGATTGTAAAGCCACCCATGTCAACGTTATAATTTTTTTTTTATCTAACAGGTAACAGGTAAATGGTACTTTACTTATGACTTCAAAATGTTACATTTCAAGGAGATCATCTGGGAACAAGTGAGCATTGGGTATCATTGGCAGTCTGTCTGGTCTTGATGGGGTCACACTCCCCCTGACAGATCAGGTCCACAACCTTGGTATGCTACTGGACCCGGCCCTCTTAATGGAGAACCAGATCTCAGCCATGGCTAAGTCCACCTTTTGCCAGCTAAAGCAAATCGCACACCTTCGCCCCTATCTCAACAGGAGGTCCCTTACAACACTGGTCATACACTTGTACTCTCGAAAATAGACTATTGCAATACTCTCTATGTGGGGCTGCCCTTGAAGGTGGTTCAGAAAGTGCAGCAGGTGCAGAATGCTGCTGCCAGGTTGGTCTCTGGAACATCTCTTTGTGACCCTATAACCCCTATCCTGGCTTGTCTGCACTGGTTGTCTGCTTCTAGGCCAAGTTCAAGGTGCTTATGTTAACTTTTAAAGCCCTTAATCGTTTAGTACCTTGTTACCTGGCTAAGCACCTCTCCCTCGAGACATTTCCCTGCCCCACCCGGACCTCTCCTATTGGGAGGCTCCAAGTGACCACCCCAAGGGAGGCCTGGAAATCGGTCACTCAAAACGGGGCCTTCTCTGGGGTGGCCGCTTCACTCTGGAACTCCCTCCCACCAGAGGTGCGACTGGCCCCATCCCTCCTGGGTTTTAGGAGGCAACTGAAGACCTGGTTGTTTTCCCAAGCCTTTCAATAGTTTGCCCCTAATTAAATAATGATGTATTCGTTGTGCTACCAGCCTGCCATTAATTTTCCTTTTTTGGTTTTGTGGTTCCTGTAGTTATGTCTGGAACCCCATTCTTCCCTTTATTTTCTTGTTTTTCTCATTATCATTATTGTTTATGACTGGGTGTCCTTTTGTTAGCCACCCAGAGTAGTAGCCTAGCTACTAGTTGGGTGGGATATAAATAAATAAATTATTAATAATTTTTTTTCACTTTTTAAATGATTTTTTTTTTTGCTGTCACAAAGCAATAAAAAATAAGGGACAAGTTCTTCAATGTGAAACAACTGTTGCAGAAAGCAAAAGGGCATTCCACTGAATAATGTGGAAACTGAATAATGAGAAACTGAAAATGTTCATCTTCAAACACAATAGGATCTAAACATAGTTAAATGAGAAAATAATAATTTCTCAGTTTTCAAATGATATAATGCTAGTAATATTTCCTTTTTAAATATGGCAGAGGCCCTCACTTCTCTGATGCCCCTGGGCTCTGAAATGAGAGTCAGAGTTCTGTAGCACATGGAATAATGTGGAAGATTTTTCTTCACCTCCCTTTCATGTGTTTTGCTTTTGGAAAAAAACCTTTTAGCTATTGTTTTATCACTACTGATCTAGTACCTATGTACACTGGGACAAAGGAGCCCATGGCCCTTCAGATGTTGCTGCACTTGAATTCCTGTGACCATTGACCAGTTGGCTGTGCCCCATGGGACTTGAAGTTGAACATCTGTTTAGCCAGCTCTGATACAGGTAACTGTATTTCCTCGATTCATAAAATCACAGAATAATGGAATTTGAAGGGGCCTATAAGCCCATCGAGTCCAACCCCTTGCTCAATGCAGGAATCCAAATCAAAGTAGACCTGACAGATGGTTCTCTCATTTTCTCTTGAATGCATCCAGCATCGGAATACTCACCACCTCCCAAAGTAAGTGGTTCCATTCTCATACTGTTCTAACAGTTAGGAAGTTTATCTTCTCATTAAGTTACAAATTTTATTAATCACTTCCTCCTTTCTACAAGGAAGCACACCACCATGTTCTACAAACTGTCCATGCAAAGAGGCTTTTCTTAGTGAAGTCCTGTTTTTCTATGGGAAGGCCCAGTATTTGACATGTCTCTCTGATTTGAGGAGTGGGTGGGGGAAGTGAATATTATTTTAGCAACTATTGCCCACTTCAGGAATGGATTTTAGCCAGTTGGCTATGAAGATCTGAAGCAACGCAGCACAATTTTGGTCTTGAGCGTTCCAAAATTCATGGCTAAATTTCAAGCTGAAGCCTTTCAGAATATTAATGAAGTGACTGTTGTGGCTTACTAAGCATTGAGCATAGCAGGTAAAGCTTCCATTTATACACAAAAGTGGATAGGGAAAGGTTGCGGGCTTCCTGTAACTTCAGCCCATTATTATGTGTCCTGCAATCTGGGATGATTGGGGACAGATCCTGCCCCTCCTCTGTCTGATAATCTTTCAAGCATTTGAAAACTGCTATCATATCTCCCTTCAGTCTTCCTTTCTCATTTTCTTTATGTGCACTGCCCAGAGTAGTGAGTTCTCACTAAGCTAGGCAGAACGACAGCAATGGAATGCTTGGATGACCGGGAAAGCTTCATGGCAGACTGCTATTCAGCCAACAGGGAAGCTTTGTGTTTCATAAGGTGAAATCTGTCCTCGATTAGCCTGTGTTCTGTATCACCCACCCTTACAATAACATGCTGTCCTTAAGAAAGGCCCATACTACCTGAAGCAACTAAGCAAAGCTCAGACACTGTAAGCATCTCATCTAGAGATGGGCACGAACCTGAGAAATTGTGGTTCGTGATGCTTCATGGTTTGTGGTTAGCCCCAAGCCACAAACCACCATGAACCAACCAGAAAACCGAACCGGTTCACGATTTAGTTTTCAGTTACTGCCTGGTGGTGGGGCCTACTGCTCCAGTTGCACCACTGCCACAGTTGTGCCACCGCCGCTTCCCTGGGCTCCTTGCAATGTGTTGAGAACAGCACAGCTTCCCTTCCAGGAGCCCAGGCACTGCCTCTGTGCATGCACCTGACAGTCAGCTGATCGCCCTGATCAGCTGGGAGGTAGGTGCATGTGCAGAAGGCAGTGACTGGTTTCCTTGCAAGGAGGCCAGTTGCTGCCTCTGCACATGCACCCAACCCCCAGATTATCGCCCTGATCTGCTAGAAAGTGGGCACATGCACTGAAGGCAGCTGGCCTGGCTCCATGAAGGGAAGCCAGCCCTCTGTCTCCAGTGATGGTGGCAACAGTGGTGGCGGCAGCAGCGGCAGCAGCAGCGAGACCCAGTAGGGAGGTGACATGGGCAGTGGGAAGGAACGGGCATCCCTTTTGCCAAAGCAAAATGAAGCGCTTCAGGGGGGAAAGTTTGGCGTTTTGTTTTGAATCGGCGAAACAGGATTGCCAAATTGAGTTGCGAACCAAACCACAAGCCAGCCCAATTCATCGGTTCTTCTGGTCTGTGCTTTGGTTTACTTATTTTATTTATTTATTTAAATTATATGCAGCCCTGTTCGTGCAAAAAGCACTATTCTGGGTGGTTTAACAAATAAAATCCAAGGAGATTGAAAACACACAGTGTACGAAACCCAATGGCACAAAATGTTTGCAGTGTAGCAGGACAGGAGATTCAAAATAAAATAAAATAAATAAAAATAAAAATAAGAAAAAAAGGTTAGTATGTATCTCTCATCTCATCCCAAAATGCTGCATAGCTTTGCAAAATAATAATTAGGAAGTGGCTATTTATGACATTTTGCACATAAATCTCAAGAAAGAGCCACTTCAGCAAATCTGCAGAATATTCCCCCCGCTTCTTCCATGCAAGTGGAAGTGGTAGTTTGATACAGTTTGTGAGCAGGCACCCAACACTCTCTCTAACCTCTCCCCCTATTCCATATAGATTGTTTGTTTGCTTGCTTGCTTAATTGCCTTCAGTTAATCTACGGTCACCTAATTGGTGTGTCTACCAATTGCCCAGACAGTCATCAGAGTTCTCCAAGTAGATTCTGCATTTTTAATTATCACATTAAATTGGACCAAAAAAACAGGAGGAAGATCACTTGGATGCTATTCTTTTTCTGGGCAAGTAAAAACCAAGCCTTCAAAGAAGGTTCATGGCATTTCTTTTACTTCACTAAATCCAACACTGCATTCTATGTTTAAAACCTCTAGATCTGCAACCACTAAGTTAATCACCCAGCTTCCCAAAGGATAGGAACAGTCTGGCCTTCAGCCTGTGGTTCAACTGCAATTCCAAGCATCCCTCATCAGTAGCTCTGATGGTTAGGGCTGAGGGGGGTGGGTGGGTTTGCAGGAATTCAGCCTCTGGATGATCATATGTTCCACATCACTGGTGTAAATAAATAGCTATCTCCTCATTATGATGCATCTAATTAATGTTAAGGTCATTCATAATAATTAGAGCACGGGCACAGGACTGATTCTTGGACATCACATACAAATTTTCACTGGAAAATATGGCATTTATTTTTTGAGATGGTATATTTTCTCATTTCTAAGTGGCAGGTCTTCTTGTGGCATTAGTTAGGGTGCTTATTTACACATTGTTTTTTTAAAAAAAACACAAATTGCATTATTGAAAAAATGGACCCAAGACACACATATTTGCACAAACCTTCCCTAGGATTAGAAATAATGACTGTAATTCAAATAAAGATGTGAAATAAGCTGTTTAGTTTCTCATTTCTCATTGAGACAGGCTGCCTTGGTGCAGGAAGACCACCATCCTGTTGAGAATCCCCCAACTCTCATGAAATTTCTCACCTCCAGCATGAGAAGTCATGTTTCTTGGTCATGTTCTCTGCACTGTATGCTGAATTTTGAAACACAAAACTAATGCCTTTCACCTATGAGCATCTATATATGCTCATAGGGGAAAGGCACGCACGCGCATGCACATGCTGACTGAGGTAGGAAAATTCCACTAACAATCCATCTAATGCTACTGCATTTGCTAGTTCACGCAAGAACACATCTATGATATGTCTATGACAGAGTTCTAACTCCTGTCCTCTGAAGATGCTGGCCACAGAGACTGGCGAAATGTTAGGAAGAAAAACCTCCAGAACACGGCCAAACAGCCCGAAAAACCTACAACAAACATCTATGATATTTTCTCTTTTTTAAAAAGCATTTTCCAGAACTGTAAAAAAAAGCAGACTCAGAAATGCACATCTTTTCAAGTCTGATCAAAATAAACTAAAATTAAATCCCTTGTCCTATAGCGAGGAGGAAAATCCAGTCTTTAAATAGGAATATAATGAATCTCACCATCATGGGAAAGATGGTGAGCAGATGGCTTCTGTGTCTGGTCAGTGTGGTCATCCAGGTGCCAGCTGTTAATGGGCAACTACAAGGTCTCTGTTTTCCCATTTTATGGTATCTTTTTAACCAAAAGGGAACAAACACCTTTAGAAGCAGGGCTGCCCTCTTAACTGTCTGCTGTAGGGACATAGGCAGCCTAGTCACATCATCAGTGAGCTTTGTCTGAGCTGCCACATCTCAACTTCTTGGATTTGCAAAGGACCGACCGCCCTCTTGAACCACTTCTAAGAAGAGGAGGAGGAGGACTGTTATTACTATTACTGTTATCATGGTACATTGTATTACTTGGTATATAAATAGTACTTTACACCATTTGTATTCAGAACTTGCTACAAGCTGTACTACTGCACTGTGTTTGGAAAAAAGGAGTAGATAGTTGGACAGACAGATAAATGCGGTGCTGTGCATATTTAGTACTTGGAGAAATCCATTATTTTTGCATCTCTGGTATTAGACTGTGAATTTCTGTCACACACCTTCTTTGTTATGCCTTTGTGACAGACGCCTCCCTTTCGTCCTCTTCTACTGATTGGGTTATGCTAATTCAGGGACACAAGCTATCATACTTGCATTTGGCATGGCGTACAGGAGGATCTATAAAGCTGTGAAATAATCGCCAAAGTTCCCTGCAGGTCCCAGTGTGGAAAAGGTGACTCAAAGCATTCTCCATACAGCACATTAATATTTTAAAAAGAAACTGCAACTAGCCGCGTCATTTACAATTGAAAAATAGTGACATTATCTCCCTCCTTTTGATATATATTGCTAAAATGAGCATGCCTAAAACCTGAAGATGCAAGCCAGCTGCTGTCTCCGTATGCCTTCTGCATTTCATAATTGCAAATATGCGGGAGAATACATGTAAGGACATCAGTATAGATAGGGACCCAGCTGGTGTCCCCATATGCCTTGTCACGATTTTTCATTTCGAAGTCAGTCTACAGAGGAGAACATCTGAGCTGATTTTGGAGGGCCTTATAAAATGGTGGACTTTAAGAAACTCTTCCTGGACCTCACATGCATCCAAACTGGTCTAGATGACAAGAACACAAACCATGGAGAAAGTTTATCTAAAATATCTTCCTGTGTCCTGATTAATCTTCTCCTGTTGATTTCATTCTCCTTTATTTCCAAGATTCTCATATCCTACAGCTGAACTACTATAAAGGTAACAAAGTATCAATACAAAATAATATTTCCTGTAGATTATCTAATTTTATCTGCATTTAAAAATTTTATTCTGAGCCAAATCATGTGAGAAAGGCAGGATACAGATCAAACAAACGAACAAATACAATGTTTAAATCAAATATAATTTTGAAAAACATAGCAGACCAATTAGATAATCATGTGGCACAAAAGTTCAACGAGACAGATGAAAACATTACACAACCAATCAATTTTACGTGGTAAAAAAATTGGACAAAGATTTTGCTTAATGCTGGTATGATACTAAGATGGTAACTGGTAGGCTCCCACTGGACTGAGCATACTGTTAAGTGAGGTTTCATGTCTGAAATGTGGGTTTCTGTAGCCCACCACCTAAGTAGTGGTCAGGCAATTTGGTGCTCTCTAGATGTTTGAGCTACAACCCCCATAACACTTGAACATTGACCAAAACGTAGGAGACTTGTAGTCTAAAACACCTGGAGGGATTCAGGTTGCCTACCTTTGAATTAGCTCCAGATGGTGAGACAGTCTGGAAGACAGACTGCTGACTGGTCAAGTTTCTGGAGTAGAAGAGTTTCTTTGTATTGTAGAAGAGGTTTCAAAGTAGTTTCAAGCTGCTTAGGGTTTTGCAGATTAAGTAACTGCAGTACTTGGGAAGCCATCTTCTAAGGTCAAATCCCTTCAAAAAACTTAACATAGTTTACCAGATCTACATGGCAGTTTCCAAGGATTGGATAACCCTCCTCCTCGTCTCTCCTATAATAGATAGTGGGCATTTCCACAATAAAAAGCCAGAAAATTGCTGTTCAACACATTTTATGTATGTATTTTATTTCTTTAATTTATAGTTGGCTTTCTCCAAGCAGATGGACCCCAAGGTGGCCTACCAAGAGTTTTGTTTTGTTTTTTAGTATTAAACCATTAAAATACAGAAAGCTTGACAAACGAGTCCCTCAAGAGTTTCTCCTGAAGGAAAAAAGAATCTTGCAACAGATGCTTGAAAAAAATTATTTTATTTTCTTTAAAAATACAGTACACAGCAGCTTCTCTCTTCTCCACCCTGTTACTGCTGATTCACAAAGAGAGAACATGATCAGTTTAACCCAAATACTAGGCTGTTATAAATCCTGAGACAGACTCAGTTACATGCTGATTTACGTAAGACAATATGCTGAAAAAGAATAGTCTTTCTTTTAACATAAAAGAGTCTCTTCCTGAACTTATGAATCAGATATAAAATCTGCAGAATTTCTGTACTGCAATAACCAACCACGGATTTCCCTGAAATCCTCACTGTGAACAATTTTACATAAGGTGGGTCCTAAATAGCTAGACCAAGAAAGTAAACATACCAAGCATGGTGAGCATATGGGATATGCAATGACTCATCAAATATAATTGATACTTTAACAAATGGTGCATGTAACACACATTGCACTATCATAGTTAAGGGCTCGATTCTTTCCTTCTTATGATCACTTTTGGGAAACAATCCACAGCAAAACATAATCTTTGGGGAACATCCATGGGTCAGCTGCCTCTGCTCCTGAGAGGGCACAGCAGGGCACAACTGGAAGCACAGGAATTGCATCATCCCTGGAGAGATACTTTCTCACAAGATGCCTCTGTGGCTGGGGTGGGCAAAGTGTGGCCCGTATGGGGCAACTTCATGAACTTTTCGCTATTTTAGGCTGAGGGGAGCGTTTCTTCTATCAGAAGACACTGAGCACAGCTCAGGAGCAGGGAAGCAAGGGGAATGGCAGAGTTACTCCCTGTAGCTCCTAGAGAGTGTCAGAGTTTTTTCCCAATGAAAAAAAGAAAAATATTGAAAGGAATAGAGACATGAGCAGCCCTCCAAGATCCTGGGTGGACATGTGCAGTCCCTGGACCTCTGGAACTTACCCACTTTGTGCCTTATACCAATGGCAGGACTGGCCACTGAAACTGAATAACCATTCTCATCCACTGTGTAGGATGGATGCAACTGTGTGTGTGTTCACTGAAAGATACGTCATAAAGAGATGCCCTTCAAGAGCTACATGATCAGCAGAATCACATGGTGTAGCTCTCACCAGACTTGATCAGACTGTAAGTGGAAGAGCATACAAAAATAAACAACTTCTTGAAAAAAATTTTTTTACAAGATCATTACATCCCCTCTTTCTCACATGCTGCTTTGCAACATGCAGGGAGATTCTGTTTTGTTTCATTTTAAATAAGATCCATCAGTGCTTCATATTACAATCTTAAAAGATTTGTGCCATGCAATTCTGCTGATCATGTAGCTTCGGTTCTCGGTGGATCAGGGCAGCATTTTAAATCCTAAGAACCCCAGTCAAGTGTGCCCAATAGTAATGAATTATGAGAATTGCAGTCCAAAACATCTGAATGGCCACCTGATTTAACTTTATTTATTTTTATTAGTCTTATTTATAGGCCACCTTTCTCCTGACAAGGGGAAATGAGGAGGTTCACAGTACTAGCAGTTCAACTTGGCTGTCTTTGGTGGAAGACCCAAAGGATTCACTGTGGATGAAACAAGGCATCTCACTCATTTTATTAAAAATGTGGGAAATAGTCACAAGCTACACAGAATTTGTGCTGGGAGAAAAGTTAAACCAATGTCTCATTTTCCTAACAAAATAAAGTGGTTTCGAAAGTGTTGTCATAAGAAAACATCTTTCATCTTGGATTGTCAAGCTGAATTAGGTCTGGCATTACTGATTTACTTGTTTTGGTTATACAATGTGAATATATATCCCTTTGTGATGTTAAAAAAGAGGGAATTTATGAAAAGCAGCTTACTTCTACGTTCTCTGTATTTTTATTCTCTTAATCCTTTTATTGTTTGCCTGACATGCCCCCCAAAATTCCTGAGATACATAATAATAACTGGAAGGATGACAGTACTTTGGTTAAACCTCCTACTATTTTCATGACTACTGTTCATGAGTGGGATGAGGGATATCCATCACCACCATCTGCAGCATCCCAGCTGAAAAAGAGAAGTTAAGTTTGGAATCTCAGGTTATAATATGGCCCAGCTTGATCTGTCCTGTCCTGACATTTGAAAGGGAAAGTGAAAAGGCCCTGATCTGGAAGCCCAAGACCCATTTTCAAGAATAGCTTTAGCAATCTGAAGCAGTGATTCTTATACAGTGAATTGAAGACAACAACAGAGCTTGTTTGGCTATTGATCTATGACTCAATAAGGCGGAGGGGTATTTTCTGGCTTCAAAGCCCTACACAGACCACTATACTCAATGCAAAAATATACAGTATATATTGATGTACTGGTGTGGTGGGACATCCAGAGCAGGGGCATACCCACATGCCTACACAGAGCTATAGCTTTCCACTGCTGTGTCATTACCTAAAAATAGATCAGAATCTGCCTATTGCTGGATCACAGTAGCATTTTCTAGAGGGAAAGGAGACAAAAGAACGTGAAAGGAAATAAAACTGAAAAAGGTAAGAGTCTGGAAAGATTACAGAACATGTTCTCATTAGATACCAGAAGGACTGCTGGATCCTTATAATCCATATACTGACTTTGTTCAGTCAAGAGGATTATACAGCCGGACACAATATATCTGTTCCACTGATAGAACTGCTTTCTTCAGCAGAACTGGGAGGGGTCAGTCCCACTCACAGCACCCACACCACACCCTCTAGCCCTGTCACATTAGTGTGACTTTGGATTTAGGTTCATCATATACGTTTGCAATGGCGTGATCTTGATCTTATGCCCAGATGTTTGTTATTGCAAAGTAAAAAACTATCATGGATTCTGTGCAAGACAAGCAAAGAAGAACTGGGCACTGGCCAACTCCAATCCACCTGCTGGTAAAAAGAAGAAGGGAACTGCTTGCTATGACAGCAAGGGGTATGAAAGACAGTAAATATGGTCCACTCTGTTTACTATCCTTGGGAGTTATGGTAGCCAACCTTCTCACCTTAACAGATCCTTATTCTCTCTTACTGAAGAATTAAGTCACTGATGGCATCTTTGACACAAAACACAGGGACAAATGTCAACAACAGAGGGGAAAGGGGGATTCCTTGAGCTTGGAGCTTAGCATACTCTATGCTGTGCTCCATCTTTTATATGCACCACTCCCTTGATTCTCAAAAATCTGAGATCACTTTTGAAAATGGGTCTTTGGCTGTGCTGCATTAACCTGCAAGTACTATCCATGAACAGTAATCCTTTTACTTTTATGTTGTGTCTGTTATGTGCCATAAAGTAAATTCAAACTGATGGAAATCCTAATTATTAATGACTTCAAAAAGGTCTTATCTTTAACAGTGCTGCCCAGGTCTTGCAGAGTAAGGATCATGGCTTCTTTCAGTCAGCCAGCCAAGGACTTTGATGGTACAAAAGGAAAGGGGTGGGGTGGGGAGAAAACAAGCCAGGCTTAAGAATAGAGCCATTAACCTTCAACAGGAGAACATTAATCACAAAAATTATACGATATTCCAATCTCTAAATGTTCTCATCCCTAATCCTAACTACGGGGTACACTGAAGACATTCAAGAACGACAAAAATTAACTATTCAACCACATGAAGTCAGGAAAATATCCAAATAAATAATTTGTTTTAAAATTATGATACAATACTTATAGTATAAATTGGCATTTTTTTAAAATTCAAAAGCAGAAGCACCAGTCTTAAGATAGAAACATGGTATGTGAAACACATCATAATACAAAGTGCAAACAGCATTTTAGTACTGGATGTGATTCTTTAAAAAAAATCTGGATATACTGGGATCAGTTTGCATGGGAACAAGTGTCATGCTGAATTTTAAAATAAAGGTGAAAAAGTCCAGCTCAGTTAGACTTAATGGTATATCACCAGATACTTTACAAGGCTAAGTTAAAAAAACAAAACAAAAAAAACACAGTAATTATCCCAGAGAAGGAATATGGGATATCTATGTGATGTGCTCAGGGTGGCTCTTTTCTAAGTAACATCCCCTACCCACCCACCCCATCCCTAAAGGGTGCAATGCTTTTTGCTGGAAAAATACTCTTAACTTTTGACATTTCAGGAATATTCTTCATCGGCTGATGTAAAATGTTAATGCTCCTAAATCTGGCCCATATAACCAGGTAAAGTTTTCCCCCCTTATATTCAAAATGTTTCTGTAATTATGAGTGAACTGTGAAAAGGGACGATGTCCAATGTAACGAATAGACTTCTGTTTCAACATCATGTGACTTCTGCAAAGGCCGTGATGTGGTTCTACAAGAGTAAAAGAAAGGAGGAAAAGAAAACAGTGAGAAGTTTATAACTGCAAAATGTTGTTTCCCCCCTCCCATATTTCTCCTCAATTATCTCTTTTGCAAAAAAATTTCCCCCGCCAAAATGACATTTCCCTCCATCACCCAAATGAATTGGGGGGGGGGGGGAATGTTCCCATATTTTAAAATGTTTTTGTTGCATTGTGCAACTGCATTCACACTTCCCTGCAGGAAATGTAAATTATTTCACAGATGTACACACTTCAGAGCAGAAGTACATTTGCCAAAGTAATCCAAATATGGAGGTAAAGGGGGCATTTTGAGGGTGAAGGAAGGGAGAGGTGATTACCCCTCCAACACTTACTAACTCTCCCTTTCAGCACTCCACCCTATTTTGTTTTCCCTCTACTCAGAATAGCTTCTTGTTTTGGAGGGTAGCTGAGGAAAAAAGTGGATTCATTTAAAACCAGCTGAAGGCCTGCTTGCTGGGCAGAATCAGCAGACAGAAGAAGGCTTACGGGCAATCTTCCTAGCCACCAGTTCTCCCTTGGAAATTCTCACCAATCCTGTATTTTCCTTAAAACAAAAACATGAGGTTGACAGCCTGATCTTTTCCTCATACCACTCAGTTCCACTCTCAGCCCTACATTATTGTGCCTTTAACATCTCTTTTATGACATAATAATCCAAGTATTTAACTCAGGTGTGATTCTGTAAGTATCTTATAATAATTAAGATCTACAGAGTCTGACAGCAGATCATATTGTGTTTCAATGGTAATATAATTATAATCCTGTCTTTCTTCCTTTCTTCATTACTTTTTTAAAGTTACTGACAGAACGTCATATGGCACAGAATAAAGTAGCAAAGGTTAAATAGAAATGGCATGTTAGGTAAAGGTACCTAACAATTTACCTAACAAAGATACTTGACAATTTGTCCAGTCGTGTCCGACTCTAGGGGGCGGTGCTCATCCCCGTTTCCAAGCCGTAGAGCTAGCGTTTGTCCGTAGACAGTTTCCGTGGTCACGTGGCCAGCGCGACTAGACACGGAACGCTGTTACCTTCCCACCGTGGTGGTACCTATTTATCTACTCGCATTTGCATGCTTTAGTCAACAGTATATATTTTAAACACTTCTTTTTGAGTCACTGAAATGTCCCTTTTGTTTGCACTATGCCTTTCTTTGAATCTTTCAATAGGAAGGTTCAACATCTTTGTTGTTGGCTTACATTTATAAATAATTTTTTTTAAAAAAAAATAGATGCCTATATATAAAACTAGAAGCCTGATCTTTAAAAACACCATCTTAAGTCCGGCTGCAGTTGTCAGATTATTTAAGGCCCATAATCACTGATTAACCAGAATCAGATTGGCATTTAGTTTATTAATCAATAAGAAAAGCTGTCTTCTATGAGATACTTATCTTTACATTTTTACATTGTTTTTCTCATGTTATACACACTGGATTTTGTATAATATATATTGACGTGTGTGTGTGTGTGTGTGTGTGTGTGTGTGTGTATAATTATCGACTCTTCTATGAGGGACACATATTTACATCGTTATTTTGTTTTGTTACATTATACACAAATATTCTGGTATAAAATACTGATTTTGTGGTACATTCATTGTACAGTAACTGGTTATTTTGTAAATTATATATTAGAACTGTGGTTGTGTTAATTGGTTTGCTCTTATTTTTGTGGAAATTTCTCCTTTGGGTTATACAAACTGGTCATGCTGGTTGGGCAATTCTGGGTGACAGCATTTAAATAAGTCATTTTTCTATGCTCTACAAAAATGTTTTTACACCTAGTATCAGGGACAAAAGACAGCTCTACCTTATTGATCAAATTCTTTTGCTAAAGTTTTCTGTCTATGAAATCTTTAGCAACTCTGTCAGAATCATTTCCTTAGACACACCAGAAAGACTGAAACACCATGTGGGAAAACAGCATGTGTTGTCAAACTCAAAAAAGAAATATTTACTTGCACCCCTGAGTGCTCACAATTAGTTCACATCAGCTTTCTGTTGGGTTTTGCATAGAGCAATAATGGACTATGTGTAGCTCTAAGAATCAGAAGCAGCTCCTGGGAATGGCAACAAACTGCAGCATGCACAGCCATTGTTTTATCCCACCAATGTATCAGTGAGGACTACTCAGGACTACCACGCTAACATGAAAGCCCAAAGGGCCAAAAAAGTCAAACACAAGCAGTGAAACACCCGCATTAAGAAAGCAGAACCTTAGGTGCAGGTTTCTGGTAAAAGGAAGAGGGAATTAAACATTTTAACATTATGCTAATGGGTTAATTTTTTAAGACATTTTAAATAATATTGAAATCATATTTGAGGGAGTTCCACTGCCCATACTACGTACATTTCGAGGAAAAGTAACGAGCTCACATTAAAAATTTAAAAGCTGCATATAAATTATGAACTCCTTACTTATATCTTGCATTCTAATTCTTCCTTGAGAACATAGCACGACCTCTTATCAGTTTATTAAACATGTCGGTACTGAAACTGCACATTTTGAAAACGTATAGTTCTTTTTAAAAAATTTCCTCTTTTTCTTCCCCCTTCTCAGGAAACTACAGAAAACAATTTCAAAAACCAATTTCAGAGGAGTCAGTGTCTGAAAATGTTGTCCACCTGCACTGAAGGCCCTCTGCAACCACACTTGAACACACCAGTGCGCTTTTTTTGCGCACATACGTTTATTGCCTTAAATGAAGATGCTCAATCTGGTCCATTCCCGTTATCCAGGAGAAAACTCTAAAGAGTCGTGATTTAATAGAGTTTTGCTGCAATGGTTCTTCTTGACAATGATCAATTCCTTGATTCTGCAACATGTACAATCGTTATTTTCATCCAATCATGTTAGGCATAATTTCATATCTTCTCAGCAGCACTGCAGGTAAAAGACATAACAGCCAAAATCCTCTTATTTGTGTGTGCTGGCATTTAGGTCCATTGGCATAAATCTCAGTGGTGAACTGCCACTAGGTGGTTATCTTTCTCTTGCACACAGATCATGTGACATCGTGTGGAACACGGAACATGAATACAAGAGTCTTCTGAATCAGTGGCAATTTGCTGCTGACATTTATGCCAACAGACTTATGCCAGAGTAATTATTCAGTCGGACGCTGACCAACACAGAATCATAGAATAATGGAGTTGGAAAGGGCCTATAAAGCCATCGAGTCCAACTCCATGCTCAATGCAGGAATCCAAATCAAAGTACATCAGACAGCTGGTTGTCTAATTTTCTCTTGAATGCCTCTAGTGTTGGAGCACTCACCCCACCCCAAGGTAACTGGCTCCATTGTCACACTGCTCTAACAGTTAGGAAGTTTTCCCAGATATTCAACTGAAATTGGACTTCCCCCACCCATTGTTGTCCAGGTCTGTGCAAGGATAGAATGTGTAAAGTGGTGCTATCCCCCCACCCCAATCATGTTTCTCATGACTTCTGAAGCATGCAAGGGGGAGGGGTAAGAATGGGCAGTGATTTTGTTTGTTTTTGTAAGAATTTCCAAAATTTGCAGATTTTTTTCAAATTTCAAATGGAAGGAATTTAAGAGGAAAAATCTGGATGCTGACAAAACTGATTCATCCATTTGACCACAGCTTGGAGTGCTTAACTCTAAAACTGCTGTGTGTGAACCTCTGTGTATTCTATTCTGTTTGTAGTGCTACATGACAATTGCCACCTCTTTTTCCTAAGGGGCTCATCATCTTTTACAGCTGTGTGAGAGGCAGGTACAGCATGATCCTCCCTATTCTGAGAAAAGGCATACCTACTAAATCTGGCCATTGCAAACAGGTGAAAATGTTGTTTCAGTTCAGTTTTGATAGATTTGTCACAGATAATTAATGAAAAATTTGAGACACAAGAAACTTCTGGTGTAAAACATTCTGAAAGCAGGAGAAGGACTTCCCCATTCCTTCTGCAGGGCTCCTGTATTGGCAGAGACTATTCACACACCCAAACATTCAGGATTTTAAATCGCATTAGGAGCCTCCCTGAGTGAACCAAAGCTGTAACAGGGGCAGGGCAAGTGAGACATTTGCCTCAGGCACACAAGGCAGAGGGGGTTCAGACCGTGCCAGTCAACACTGACAACGAGCTAGATTTATTTATTATCTTTTTCCTCTGCCAATCTGTTATCAAATCATGCTCAATGCTCAAGACATGAACCCATGATCTGAGCCAGTATAAAAGCATTTTCTATGTTTCTATGTACATAGAGGCACAAGTGCTTTCCCTCTCTCCCTTCTAGAAGCTGTACTTCTCATACAACTTCAGAGCCCCCTCCCACTCTGAGGATCCCAGTCACTGATTGCCAGGATGTCTGGTCATTAAAAAGTCATGGATTCTTAGGCTGAACAAAAGAACAACTGCTCAGAATGGATGGGTGGCTGGTTATAAAGGAGGACAGGCAGAGAAGGGAACACCTGGCTGGGTACACACATGGGAATGATTTCTCCAGCTGCATCTTGTTCTGCCTAGTGTACTTGCAAATACTTGATCCACTGTCAGAACCTTTTAAGGAGCAGCCAAAGAAGCTTAATGCCTTGTGCCGAGCGAAGAGGGTCATGGCCAATTGAAGAAGATAGCTATGCAGCACAATACTTTTTTAACCTTTCCATATTTTATCTCTCTCTCTCTCTCTTAGAGTATTTTTCAGCACAGACAATTACTACATTGCAAAGATTTCTAGACAATGTCAGGGACAGGAGAGGACAGGACAGGCCTGCGGCTGACCATGCTATACCTAGACCTTCAAGCTCAGGTTCTCTGAGGTCAGAGCTGGGCTGAGAACTGGCGATCCTAAAGCCTGAAAGACAGCAAGCAGAAGCAAAAGGCTTCTGGATTATTTACAGGATTCCTGACCAGTTCCTGAGTTCCCAGTCCAACACAGTCACTTCAACAAAGACTAAACTAATGACTCATAATGCCATTACTTAACTAGTTCAATATATCGTTGTCTTCTTGATACTGCCCACATTCTGTTAATATTAATATGGGCTCTCATTGTCCTGATCATGAGCTGGAAAAGGAGAAGAAAGCTCAACCCAAAATCCTATGGCCGAAGCCAGCGAGACATCCTGAGCTCTCTTTACCCAATGGATATTGGAGCTAGGATGAGAAAGCTCAGCTCCTTCATCCTCCGACTGCCATGGATTTCGTTCATGCTTTCTTGCCCTTAGTATGGGGCAGAATTGATTCTTCATCCATCTCCTGTCCTTGCCTCGACGCGTACCTGTTTTGCCTCTCACACAACTACCAGAGGGAAGCTGAGGATCCATCACACAGCTGTTCTCAAGGGCACAGGCAAGAGTTTGCAAACATTACTTTTCTGGACTGCAGCTCTCAGAATATGCTGCCCACACACCCATACTGGTGGGCAGAGTCTGGGAGTCAGAGTCTGAAAAAGTAACTTCTAAACTCTGGCAGGGACTCAGCCATCTCAATTATGGGACAAGCCAGAGTCCAGTGATGCAGAGAAGCAGACTATTGTACAGCTCCTAACAGCAATCAAACCTAATTTTTTAAAACAGTAAAAACAGTTACTATCTTCTTACAGATTTTTATTAGCAGCTACTCCTTGCGCCTTCCATTTCATTACAGTTATCAGCACAATTTTATATAGAAATAACCAAGCCATTGTTCCTCCCCCACAACAAGGTTCCAGGGTGGTACACGAGGATCAAAGATGGATGACAAAACAGAATAAAACTATAATGTATAAAAGTAAGATTTAACAACAAAAATCCAGGAGTCAAAAGCTGAGGGGGAGGGAGTTGGATTTGGTCTTAACCTAGAAACTCTAAAAATCCCACCAGTTGTAGCACCAACTACTCTTAGGAGGGCAGTCCAAAGTGTGTGTGTGTGCGCGCATGTGTGTAAAAATGTAACATAGGCAATAAATGGCAAAAAGGTAAAGCAAAGTGTGCTGCTTATATATACTGCCCCATAGTGCTTAATGCACTCTCTGAGTGGCTTACAAGTTAATTATGCAGGCTACACATTGCCCTCCCCCGCTCAGCAAGCTGGGTACTCAATTTACTGACCTCAGAAGGATGGAAGGCTGAGGGAACCTCGAGCTGGCTACCTGGGATTGAACCCAAGCTGTGAGCAGAATTTTGGCTGCAGTACCGCAGTTTAACCACTGTGCCTTGAAGTCATTTGCTTTGAGTTCCTTGTACAGCCATGTCTGAATTAAGCCTCAGACAACTATGGTCATTTCCAATATGTTTCGGTAAACAAAGGAAAAACATTTTAATGCCAAGTCAAAACCAGGCTCTTCACCAAAGTTTTGGGGTCCTAATGATCATAGGTTGCATAAGTTATTGACCTCTGTTTACCAGTGCATCCTGAGGTGAGAAAGCATTTAAAACCATTTAAACTTATGTACAGTCTTCCCAGTGTGGTGTAGTGGATAGAGTGATGGACTAGGACTCTGGAGAACAGGGTTCAAATCCCTGCTTAGCCATGGAAACTCACTGGGGGAGTGGAACTAGTAAAACCACTCCTTAAAAATATCTCACTTACCTTGAAAGCCCTATTAGGATCACTATAAATCGGTTATGACTTGACAGGACGCAACAACAACAGTGTTCCAATGTGTTGTTTTATATTGATTTAAATTGTTTAGTGGTGCTTCATTCTTTGTAACCCACCCTGACAACCTTGGATGTAAGATGGGACATAATAATCTAATAAATAATCATGAAAAAGAAATGAATTTTTTTTTATACTGAAAATAATTTCAAGTGGTTCAACCTGATCAGGAATACTCCTCTCACCCTTCCCAGGCTCTTGCATGGGAAATGGAGAAAGATATCATCATCATCATCTCCATAATACCTTTCTCCCAGCTCAGGTCAGCCCTGATACTAGAAATGAAATGGCCTCAGAAAAAAGGGCCTGAAATGAGGGAGGCCAATGAAGGTACAGGTGGAAGGGGCTCCATTCCCCTCAATCACAGATATCTTCTGAAGGAGACATATGGTTAGCTCCCATCAGACCTAAGACTTCTTCTAGGGTAGCCAGTACCTTGCTTTATTTTGACGTCTCACAAAAAGCCAACAGAACGGATTATATCGAAGATACCCATTCATCAACCGAATGCTCGCTCGAGCAAATGAGATGGTGACCTCCTTATGACAAAGTGTCAGAAAGGCTTACTGAGACGTTTTTGCTCTAAAAGGCACAGAAATAAATACAGAAGAAAGCTGTCTGTTCTCCAATGGAATGAATGAAACACAGAGAGACTTCTACTATTGTTTCACAGGCAAATGTGTAACAGCTACAAATTGTACTCCAGGGAGAGGATTTGCTTCTCATAGAACAAATAACAAAAACACGGAGCTTGGAAGAGGCTGCTTTTTGTTTTGTTTGATGCACTACAAACTATCGGTATTCCTGGCTGGCTGGCTGGCTTTTAGGAGCTGTAGTTTTTTTAAAAAGTAATTTGTCAAAGAAAAGTATCCATTGCGAAACTAATGTTACCTTTTCTAAAGGGCTTTCTACTCGAGGGATGCTGATCATAGGCATTTGAGCCAGATTGTCCATGTGTGAATGTTCATTTTCTGGTTGTCTACCTCTAAAATTATTAACCACGCACACAACCTGGAAAGAGAGGGAAGAAATGAGGCATTATGAAAGAATTTGATGGAGTGAGTTTAAAAGTACAGGATCCAGACTGGCTTGTGCTATAAATACTAATTATTAAGGCCTTATTCCACATTGAATGAGATTTCAAGAACATCTCTGTCAACAAACACTTGTAAGATAATTTAGTTCTATTTTAATGATAAGCTTAGAATAATTTTTACCCAGAGCAACTTGACATTCCTGAAATTTGCTGCTTGTGGCATCTAAAACTGTTGGGAATATGACATTACCACCAGCAGTGATTTTTGATAATTGAAGACACCCTCCTCCTGTTCTGCCACTCCCATGGCTTCCAGACTACCAAATTGACTAGGTAAAAACCATGGGAGGCTCAGGACAGAAGTACTTAATTTCTGAAAAAGTGCACATGGTAGTAACATCAGCAGCCTTCTGCAGGTTTTTTTTTTCTGAATCTTTTTGTTTTTGTTTTTGGACTTGCAAAGGAAAGAGGAATATTGGAAAAGCCTTTAATGGCTAGGAAAAGATAATATGTCCTTCTATGTTCAAACTCTGTAAAGAGTCATGTAACCACAGAGAGCTCATAGGTGGAATAATGCAACACACCATGCAACGACTTTTTTGTACTCATCATGCACTTCAGATCCATGTGCATCTAGCTTCCAGAAGGCTGCCTAATTATTGTATTCTAAAACGTTGTATATGTTTCTTTCTTTTTAAAAAGGAAGGTAGCTCATAAAGTGTATTAATAGTAATTTACTGGGATTGCAGGCAAACATGAAGTTTCCCAAAGTGAAAATGGCCTGCAGACCCAATCTGTTTTGGGGCACTGGACTCGTGGGGAATCAAATGATGAGGTTTAGCTCAGTGATTGTCAACCTCTGGTCTCCACTTGTTCTTCTTCATCTCCCAGAAAACTCATTCACCATGGCCATTGGTAAAGGATTCTGGAAGTTATAATACAATAACTAGGTTGAGATCCACTGGTTTAGAGCACAATCCTAACTAGCCAACATGGCTGAGGACCAGCTCAGCTGACTGAATCAGTAGACTGGCAGAGGACCAGGATTCCAGGCCCAGTAGAGCAGCTGAAGCTGTACTGAACTGAAACTTCTCCCATCTCAAGGTGGTTGAAAATTACTCAGGACAATCCTTAACCTAACCCACTTTGTACCACCATAGTGATGATACCCCTGGGCTGGAAGAAATTTGGATCTGGGATAACCTGTCTCCTCTATTGCTCTGCCCTTTCTTCGTCCCCTTCTGCCAATAGAATAGAATAGAATTTTTACTGAAGAGGTCTTCAGACTGTTTCAAATACACCATACACAATATACAAAAACCCAAAGACTCTCAGCCCATGAGTGAAAGGAAAGATTTCAAAGTTACTAAATCATATATAATTACATCAATCAAATTCTCATTCTCAAATAGACATACAATTATGTCTCTAAGACACATTCCTTTTCTTCCTCTTTCTTCCTAAGGGAGGATGCCTTAATGGCGAAAAGATCTTAGCCAGCAGAGCAGTTCTGCTGTGGGTCCCTCAAAGATCAGCCAGTGGAAGGGGGTTCTGCCAGCAGCAGGGGATGAGGTGCGACACAGTTTCATCTTTTTCTTGGCAGAGTCAACTTTTGCTATTAACTCTGTCAAGAAAAAGATGAAACTGTGTCACACCTCATCTGTGAATGTCCAAAGACTGCACAAAGAGATTATAAAATTAGACATTATAGAGTGGCAAAATTAGTGCACTGGTCATTATGCAAAAGACATAACTTGCCAGCCTCCAAAAATATATATAATATATATAATATAAATATATAATGTACAAAAATATATAATACCAGTCAACATCTTTATAATTTTGATTGATTGTGCCTGGTGTTTTTGAATAATAATAATAATATCAAGAAATTTCACACAGTACTATAAACAGTTGCATATCTCAGAAATAACACCATCAGAACTACAAAAGAGGGCAATATTAGGGAACAGCATACATACTGTGCCAATATTTAACAGATACTTAGGTTTTTTTGGTTACAACTTATATCTGTTAATAATACTAGTCAAATTTTTATAATTTTGAGTGATTGTGCCTGGTATTTTTTAATCATCATCATCATCTTTTAATTTTCTTTTTCCTTTGTCTTTCTTTCTTTTTTTTCCTTTTTGCAACAGCTTTACATAATCCTGAATTGAAAAGCAGTTTATTTATTGCTTCCTCATAGCTACTCTGTGGTGCATCCAGGAGTTCTATAGGGTGTATATGGTCTTCTGAGTAGCCAGACCAATACAATCTTTTAGAAAAAAAAACACAAAATCAGTAAAAAAAAGAAGCATTTCTCCAGTTCCTACATGGAGCACAGTCCTTGAAAGTTGTCTAAGGTGGCCATATCTCAGGAAGCTACACCACTTGTTCCTGCAAATCTCTTGTTTGCACAAAAAGCACAAGTAATTTTCATTCTGTTTAAATTCTGCAGGAATTCTGCAAAACTGTTGCTAAAAGAGTGAAGTTGCAAGAGTGCAAAGTGAAGACATGGTGACTGCAGAGATGATTAATTTCCTTTATCGAAGTTTCTCCATTCATTTCAATGGAAGAGACAGCTTTACCTATGCACAAGGATACAAGTGAAGACTTCTCCCACCGAATAAACTGAATGTTAGATCTTTCCTACAATGGTGCACCATGTATCCTTCAAAGTCCACTTGGTGCTCTCAGTTAGCACAACGGTGTATTCCTTTGTATGTGCACAAGTGATTGTTATTCCAATAATTCAGAAAATAAAAATAAGCGATGTGCCCCCCAAAAAACAATGTAAATGCAGAAGCAGGCAATATCTTTATTGAACTACTGAAAGAATCAAGTAGATTCTGAGCTTTCGATGGTAACATATCCCGTCTTCCTCACACAGTTTCCAAAGGTTTCTCAGCACAGTTGTTGTTCATGCCAGGGAAGCATTTTTGAGCAGCACGCAAACAGTTTTTGGGGGTGGGTGGAAACTCCTCCTCAGGTAGCATCAAGTAGCATTTTGGAATTTATGTCTCATCTCTTCAAGCAAGGGATAACCAAGCAGTCTGCATCCCCTCTGCCTGCTTCTGCATTTACATTATTCCAAATAAATTTCCTTCATTTTGATGAACTAAAGAAACAAGAATCCTATTTGCAGGCAAACCCAGATATCATGAAAAGACTTGCATGGAGCTTACTTACCAAAAACACTGCTATAGAAATACCAACTAGAAATCCTGCTATCACGTCTGACCAATGATTTCGATATTCTGCTACTCTGTTGATACCTGTAAGGAACGCCATGCACATTAAGCTCAAGCAGAGAACTGGTTTTGCCAGCCTTGTTCCTCTGGCTTTTATTGTGTTGGTGATATACATCTATGACCAAAAGAAAAAGAAAAACAGATTAGGGGTATTAATGGAAAGTAAGATCAGTTTTCATTCAGTTCATAATGAAAGCAGAACAAGTCTTACACTTGCTCATACTTTTTCTTTGAGTGCAATAATTTCTTTAAAATGAAATGTAAAAGATACACAGTTAATCCCTGATATATTTTTTTTAATTCAACAGATTCATATCATATTTTTAGACTGGAGTACTAAAGACTGAATACATTTATAAAAACATTAGAAATATTAATAATTATAAATTTGAAACAAGTCAAAACCAGCCAAGCAGGTGCAGATGGTTGGTAATTCTCATTTGCTTTCTCCTGGAATTATTCTCACCAAGCAATCAATAGAAGATAGACCTGTGGTGGAAGTCCAGCTATAATAGGAAGATGTATCTTCCCCATACTTCTTAATTCTTTCCCAAAGAACAATTGGTTTTTATGTGTTTTCCTCTCCCTCTTAGAATCCTTTCCAGCAAGTAACTGTTTGTTTGTTTGTTTGTTCGAACATAAGAAGAGCCCTGCTGGATCAGGCCAAGGGCCCATCTAGTCCAGCTTCCTGTATCTCGCAGTGGCCCCACCAGATGCCTCTAGGAGCACATGAGACAACTAGATACCTGTCTCCTGATACCCCTCCCCTGCATCTGGCATGTTGAGGTACGTGCCTTTTAAGCCTGGAGATTATACATCCCCATCATAGCTTGTAACCTGCAATGGACTTTTCCTCCAGAAATCTGTCCAATCCCCTTTTAAGGGCATCTAGGCCAGATGGCATCACCACATCATGTGGCAAGGAGTTCCACAGACTAACAACACACTGAGTAAAGAACCATTTTCTTTTGTCTGTTCTCTCTCTCCCAAAACTCAAATTGAGTGGAATGTCTCCTGGTTCTAGTATTCATTCATTCATTCAATAAATTTGTATATCACCTGATTAGTCCTGGGCACTACTTTGGGCAGTTTACATTAAAACAAACAAAGAAACAAACTAATATAATATAATATAATATAATATGACAAACAACAAAAATCATCAAGACAAAAAATTAAATAATCACATTAATAAAAAAAATAGTAAATAAATCTAAACATAAAAAACTAGCATGGCAAGACAGGCAACATAGAAATAATGAAGTATTGTAAGAGGATGCCCTTAAAAGTTTCTGTAAACAACCTTGTTTTGAGCCTCCTCTGAAAGGCTGAGAGGGAGGGGGCCAGGTGCAGCTCTACTGGGAGCCCATCCCATAGGGATGATGCCACAACCAAGAAGGCTCTATTTCTTGTACAGTAGATGTCTTCCTGGCCTCTCTTGATGTGGCAACCCATAACAGCATGGCCTGCAAGAATCAGGTAGAGTGGGTTGATGTTCTTAGGGAAAGATGCTCCAACAAGTAGCGAGGTCCCAAACTGTGAAGGGCTTTGTAGGTAAGGACACATATATGGCCTATTAGTGGAAGAACCTATAGCAACCAAAAACTACAATTATGTTCACCTGCATCCCTTCCTATTCTTTCTCTCAGGGCTTGTGGCAGTGGATGACTTTGTAGTTGAAAAAAGAGATAATCCAGCCAGAGCAGAAGCAGTTGGTGTTATCTCTGCATGTCCACCTCTCTTTTAATGACAGTTTTCTTGATTTTTTTTCTGAATACACTAACAGAGGGCACAGACAATAACTTGGAAAATGATACAACCTCCTTTAGTTCTGTGAAACATCAGCACATTGAGTAATATTGGATAAAACTAGTTTGCCTTTTCTGCCACTTGGATTATCCCATTCACTAAGGGCAATTAGTGTTAATGAACCTTATTGTTTGAAGAGAAAAGAAACTGAAGCCCTTCAGTAGTTAATCAGAAAACATTGTTCTGCCTATACTCCCAGCAAGCTGCAACCTCTTGTCCAACCCTCGAGCACTTTTAAATGAAACTCATGGGTTGAGTATGCATAACCTTCCATTAAACTGGGATGTAGGGTTCCATTAAAACCTAAGTTTAACCTTCCATTAAACTGGGACTTCCTCCACTGTCATATAAGATGCGTTCATTCAATGCAACAATACGAATAAAATGGCAGAATTCTGAAAATTGCATTCCTGATGTCACTCTATCACTTCTAGTCATGATGCTGAGAAATAGATAGTGGTGTTATTCAACACTTTTTCTCCTGCTAGAATTAAAGGTAATTGCCATGAAAAACATTTAAATACATTAAAATGTATTTAATATGAAGGGAACTAAGACAAAGGCTAGAGGTGAGCTATAGTCCACTCTGGAGTTTTAAAAGTGGTATAAAAATCACTTCAAATAAATAGGTTTTGCAGATTTTTGTGGTGTTCAAAAATCCTCCAAAGCTTATTTGACCAAAGATGAGAGTAGGATGAATCAAACATAGGTATACAGGATGGATGGGAAACTTGTGGCCTTCCAGAAGTTAGACTGCAATTTCCATGATCCTTCACCTTCAGCTGTGCCAACTAGGGAGGATGGAACCTGGATTCTACCAGCTTAAGGGTCACACCCCACCCCCTCGCTGTACTCCATGTTAGCTACTTCTATCCTAAAACATTCAGCTTTTTTTTTATTAAAAAAACTGTGATCCATTGGGTAAGCCAAAATGGTCTACTCAAAACATGACCAAGACTAAACTAGAATTTCAGTCCAAGTCTCATAAGTGTATCATTTAACACCACTCACAATTTGCTGCTTGAAACTATATCTGTATACTGGTTGCACCAGGCAGTTGTTTAGTGTGTGGCAGTGTAGTCCTATATACACACATGCCAAAGGTCCCCTTTAGTTCAGTGGAACTTACTCTCAGGTAGGAGTGTTTAGGAATTCTTTGTGTCTTGTTGTGCCTGTGTCTTTCCCAAATGTGTCCCCTACCAAAATGGCTGTTAAATATTTTTGGTGGTACTTGAAATAGTATAATTGGCTGGACAGCTCAGTGGATTGGGTATCTGGCTGCAGAGCCACAGGTTGGAAGTTTCATTCCCCACAGTGCCTCCTGGGAGAAGAGCAGCCTTGGGCAAGCTGCTCAGTCCCAAGGTATCCCCTCAGAAGAAGGGAAGGGTAAACCAATCTGAATGCTTTATACCTAGGGAACCCTGGCAAGTAGTGCTGTAAGTTGGAATTGACTTGACAACACACTATCAATTAATCAGATTGTCAATGACATCATGACAATTTGGCACTACTTGCTATGTGGATCGGCAACCGTTCCACAACTGCAGACTCTTCAATGCTGTTGTGTTCTTTGCATGGCTACTGTAAACTGCTATTATCTATGTACACGAATCTGTGCATAATAGATGCTTGCCCCCTGTAAATACTAAAATCCCAACTCCTTGCAGAACATGGCACTTTTAGTCATCTTGCTTAACATATATTTCCATAAGAAAGAGGGAAAACAGTAGGGAAATTAAGTTTATCTTGACAGAAAACACGCTAACACTCATCAATGTGCTTGTGGAAATAAGCTCTTTTGTATATGGCAGGCTAACCAAAATAATTTTGCCTAAGAGACACAGAATAAATCAGTGGTTAAAAAAGAAACTGCCTTCCTAAATCACGCCCTTTCTTTTTTTTTCTCCCCACATTTGAGAAGGTACATGATTTTCACTTCACAGCTTTTCTTTCATCTGTACTCCTCAAGCTGCAGCAGGTTCTCTTTTCTGTAGCGCAAGCTGCCACATCAGGATGGAATATTGATGAGTTAAGCAGAGGTAATGCAACATTTTGCCTGCTTTTCTTCCCCCACAGCATTTCTCCTGAAACACCAATAACCTCTCAATGGCTATTGAGATGGATTCCCCAAGGCTGACACTGCACTTTTAAGAGATCCTTATGCTGGCCAGGATTCAAGACTGTCTCCTGCAGCAGGCTCATAGGTGTTTAAATAGGATGTGTATCCTTGAAGACTTTTGTACTCATGCCTGGAAACCCTAACTGGACCATGGTTTCCTGATGCATGGTCTCAGCGGCTTAAGGATGGTTTTCACACCTTATAGTATTGGAAGCAAACACATTGCTCATAGATGTGACACTCAGTGACTCCTCTAGCTAAAAGCTGTCACCAGCGAACCATTAAAACGAAAAGCGTTCATACATGACACATATCTGTAGCTGCTATGCGAAGGCTACTGTATGCTTTAGTGTTTGTGCAGTAAAATCTTATCTATGTTTACTCAAACTGAAGTCCCAATGTGTTCAATAAGACTTACTCAGAGGGAACTACTCAGAGGGAACTACGAACAGGGTTGCAGAAGATACATGAGACATGAAGGGCCATTAGTCCACATCACTCTGATGTATGCCCAGTGCATAAATCTGTCCTTCAGGCATTATGAATCTGGGTTCCAGAAGCAGGTTTACCCTCCCCCCCCCCCCAAATCTGACAAATTCTGTTACACAGGTGTAACATTAAGTCCATTTTGAGGACAGTATTCTAAAAGGCTCCAGGAACAGAAGCTATGTTTTCTGGTCAGCTTCTCCAAAGAAATCCAGTCTAGGAAGGACAAGTAACCTGTGAGTGCTATCAGATGGGGAAATGGTTTGCATTTTGGACCATCTGCAGCACAGCCAGAGTGAACTATTTCCCAACAATCACACAACCCAACTTGGATCAATGCCCACGCTGGACCATTTTGGTCCAGGAGCAAGGCTACTGGTGTTTTGGCTGGGTTGGAGTGATTCCTGCACAGAAGAAGGATCACTTTAAGGGAGATACATGCAGCAAAGTGACCCTTCCCAGTGTGCACCTTTCTCGACATCTGACTGCACTGTTTGTCTCCAAACATCGCTGTACAAACTGGCTGTTAGTTTTAACTCAAACCATACTGGAAGCGGGGGAAAGAGGAAGAAAAAGAAAAACTGCTCATCCAGAATTAGGAATGGCTGTAAGATTAGCCTCTCTAGTCTATATACCCTTTCTAATTTATTTCTAAGATTTCTAAGATCATGTATAATCAAAACCTATTTAACTAAATTAGATTCTAATCTTACTGGTTTATTCTAAGAAACAAATCAGCACACATCCATCATGATGATCTGTTGGTGATTACAGCTGATAGCATTAAAATGTTCCCTTCTTTTGACTTATCTTACGGAACAGGTAGACGGCTGTTCTGAATAACCTTTGCAGGAATGTATAAAAACAGGATTAGTGCCTTTAAACACTATGCCTTTTACAGTCATTCCAATCCAGGAAAGATTTTGCCAAACTAGGAAAAGTTATAGAGGAGAGCTGCAAAGATGTATTTTGCTGATTTTTTTTGAAGGCAAATCATATGGGAAAAGATTAATAGAACAGAGTGTGGCAAAGTATGTGTGCATTTTCCTGTAGAGAACAGAAGGATTGGGATTGAGCACACACTGGTTGTCTTCAAATATTTCAAAGAATTCAAAAAGAAAAGAAGGAATACTTCAACCTCTATGTTGAGGCAGGTCAAGAAGAAATGGTTTTATTGATGGAGTGGTAGATTTAGATTAAAATTTTAAAAAAGAATAAATGGATATTTGCAGACTAAAAGTATTCCTACTCACTATTCTAGCCAGTCGTTTTCTCTTCTGGAATATTCCCATTCCATTTCCACCAATTCCTTCTCCAGTTTTTAACTGTTTTCCCTCAGTAATGGTCTCATATTCTTCCATCACTAACCAGACTTGACTCTGGGAGGTCTTTTTAGTGCTCTTCTTCTGTCCTCAGCTAGAAGATACCATATTTCATGTTTAACCTATTTGCTTTCTACAAAACACTCACAGTTGTCCCTAGTACAAGTTCATTTTGTCCCAAGTTCACATTGATTTACATTTTTTAAAAACCTGCATGAAAATTCTTAATTCGTTTTGATTTATAATTTTTTCAGTATATGTATTTTTACAACCACTCCTTTAACATTTTAAGGCAAGTTTGCCTAATACTAAATGGATTAGTTTCCCAGCTATCGGTTAACTGACAGAATAAGATGTTGGGGAAGCAGTTAAATGCTTGAAAGTTTTCAAAGCTGAGGCCCAAATCCTGTTCCTTAGTATAGTTTCTGTTCCTGTTCCTTAGTACAGTAAATCACACAAGAGAAATCTCATTAAATCAATGGGGATTTAGTGAGTTGAAGCTACCAGCTACAGACACAGGTAGGTCTGAGGAGAAGAGAGGCTTGGATCCAGGTGGGAACTGGACTAGGCACCCATGTTGCAACACCACTTTCCCAGGGAGAAGAGACAACAACTCTCCAACAGGAGCCATAGCTTTGCCAGACAAAGTCAAACTTCTTCCTCTAAGTTTAGAACCAGCTACAGAACCTTTCGAAGTAGCTGGAGGAAAAATACCTTCATTATTAATATATATGTATGGCCGAGTTCAAGCAAGAACCTGTTCAAGATGTTTCTTTAAAAAGTGGGGAGAAGGACCAAGGGGAGGTTAAACCCACTTGCACCTGCCTTGAGACCCTTTGATACAGGGCAGGCTGTAATGTTTAAATAAATACAAATAAATAGATAAATAAGGTAACCAAAGTTACTAATCAGGGAGACTTCAGTCCTGCAGAATTAGTCTCGGCAGGGTTATGAACATTGATTGCTTGAGAATAAGAGTGGGAGGGGATGAGTGTCTCCATGTCCTGCCTGGGGGCTTCACATAGCAGGCATCCAAGTGCCCTCTGTGGGAAAAAGGATGTCAGAGAGATAAGATCTTGCCCTGCATCAGCATGGCTTTTCTTATAGTCTTAGAGCCAGAAGACTATGATGAGCCACTGCTTCCCTTTCACCTCTACAGCTGCGATAAATATACTTTAAGGGCTCTGTGAGTATTAGCTCTCAACTGCACACCCTTCTGATTCCAACAGAGGCTCCCCCCCCCCACTTTTTTTTTAAAAGGGAAGGCTATGAGGAGTGGTGATGGAAAGGAGTACTTGGAAGAAAAAAGACTGCATGATTCAGGTCCATTGGATCATATTACCTACTCAACAGAAACAATTTGTAGCATTCATAGCCAGCTGCCATAGACCAGGCCAGCTGTTCTTCCATCTAACCTGCTATCATCTTCTCTGACTAACAGAGCTAGGGATGAGCTATTTAGATTTTCTGAACTTCATCTCCCAGAATTCTCCATTCTGGGAATTCCACCTGGCAGACCCACACCTACAGACAGCTAACTGTGGCTCACCTAGAGCAAGACCTAGCTGTTAGGTTTCATGATCCAGCTTCCTGGGACACTCGGAACAGCACATCCCTAGCAGCACCTGCTACTCTAGTCATTCTCAACTTTTTTTTTAAACCAGGGATACGGATTCAAGTCATGGGACTTGCTGTCAAGTCGGACTTAAATCACATCAATGACTTGACTAAGGCTCGACTTGGTGTTTTTTCCCCAATGACTCAAACTCACAACTTCTGACTCTGAACCTACCCAGCCCTCCCTTTTTTTTCCCTGGAGAAAAGAGCTTGTTTTTAATAGGGTTTTGGATTTGGGGTTTGGGACTCAGGCCTCGGTACCAAAGACTCACACTCGGACTTGGAACTTGGTACCAAAGACTTAAGACTCAGACTTCAGACTTGCCAACATCCCTGTTTTTGACCATGGCCATAAACAGAATATAAAAGAAATATAGTCTGAATCAAGATTATGTAAATTGCATAACAAACCCTATGAGGTGGTGTGTGAATAATTGTTTCCAGTTCTGTGGCCCCGTTGAGAATGGCTGTGCTTCTCAATCCTTTTAACTGGAACTGAGTGAGGGAATTCCTTCAGGCAAACCATATAATCTACCACTGACCTTTCCCTAAATATTTTCATCTCCATCACAACTAAAGATCTTCATCACAGTCCTAATATATTGGCTGTGATAACGGGTCTGACTTCAAACCAACTCAAAATTAAATTTTTAGTGGTGAATCTGATATATTTAGGTATTAATTTTATTTTCCCCTCCTTGAATTGATATACAATAAAACAACCTGAAGAAATAAGGACAATCTTTTAAAAAAACACACATTTCCAAGTTTTTGCTGCAGTGCTGAAATATCCTTCTTGTAAATGCAGAATGTAGTTGCCACCTTTTGATTTAAACAACCTTTTGATTTAAATCTGTAATTTCATTAGTGAAATAAGATTTTTCCAGATAACCAGCAAAATATATTTAACTAAACAAATCCCTGAATTACTTTAATTTTTGTCAAAATTAAAATTAAAGAAAGTTGGGAAAAACAATATCGCACCAACATTCTGACAGGCTGTTTTTCAGGCAGAATTCCAAGTGAAGGTATCATGAACTTATTTGAAACAGCAGTTAATCAACATTCATTGTGACTGTACTGACTCCTACAGTGCGATAGTCTTATTATATCCTGCCCTCCAGTGTTGTTGCCATTTTTAATCTTGGTCTTTCTTGAACTTAATTCTGATTATGCAGGGCTACACGGGAATTATGTGCTGGCAGGGAAAGAAATATCAGTGCAGTACTGCAAATCTGGAAGACAGTTAACATTTACAGACCACAGGGAAAAACACAAATACTTTTCATAATGGCATTCAGATTCTAACTACCCAAAAAACATATATCTGATACCTCAGCAGAGATACCACTGTAATTTCTCTGCAGCAAATTGGGCACTGTGTTTTTGTCTTCAGTGCCACAATGTGGTACTGCCAGTCATATGCTGATGTGTTGTCCAAGCAAAATTTACAGGACTCGTTTTATTCCCCACTAGGCACTACAAAGAGTTTCCCAAGGGGGTTGCAAAGTGCTTTAGGGTGTGTGTGTCGTGGGTTATCTTATATGTGCTGTAGCCCTTGTCAAATAACTTTTTTCTTGACCTTTCAGAGCAGGATATTAAAGTCAGTGTGTATGTGTATGTATGAGAAACAGGCCCTGTGGGGGAGAAAGATGCCCCTACTTTCTGAGAAGGGATGAGAGGGACTATTTTTTACAACAAACAAAAAAGCCAACGGATAGATATAATTGCTGCCACTTCTGCAAGAAAAGGATTTTAACTAAGATGTGTCATTTCCAGAGAGCCTAAAGAAGCGGAGGAAAAGAAGACAAAAAACCCCACAGACAGCAATCCCCTAGGAGTGGGACACAAAAGCAAATGGCCTGCCTCTTCTGCAGTGGGTGTAAGGAAAACTTTGTGCTTTGTTCTGAAGAGGATCCTGTGTGTGTGAAGGTTTTGCCCCTCCCTAGGTACCGTGATGTCCTTCCACTCCCTGGGCCATCTTTCAAGTCCTTTGCCTCTCCTCTCCCTACCTGTAACCTCCCCCAGCCTGTTCCCCAGTTTTGAAGTGGTGGCTGTGGAGTCAGCAGTAGGAGGGCAAGCAGCAGCAGCATTGACAGTGCCGCCATGTCGGGGAACAACGACAATGGTCTATTTATGCAATTGTGGGGGTGGGTGGATCGCAGGGAACTTGGCTATTATAAAAGGGATCCATGATTTAAAAAAGGCTGGGCACCACTGCTCTAGTTACATCAGATTAGCATTAATATTATTTGCTTTGAAGGAATCCTATCTCCTCCACTCTTACCTATCACAACAGTACTTTTCAGTGTGTCATTATTATCATCGTATATGTACACAATATGAATCAATCTGCACTCGTTAAACACAGAAACATGGGAACATAGCAAGCTGCCTCAGTACTGAGTCAGATCACTGGTCTACCTACCTCAATGATAGGCAGAGGCTCCCCAAAACTTCAGAAAAGATTCTTTCTTAGCCCTACCAGGAGATGCTGCAGATTGAACCTCTGAACTTTTGTATGCAAAGCATAAGGTCATTGCTAGCTGTTACGAAAGCATTTGTTGTTGTTATGTGCTGTCAAGTCAAAAACTACTTATAGCAACCCTAACAGGGTTTTCAAGGTAACTGAGATATTTAAAGAGCGGTTTTACCAGTTCTACTTCCCCAGTCAGTTTCCATGGCTGAGCAGATTGGTACCCTGGTCTCCAGAATCCTAGTCCATCATTCTATCCACTACATCACACTAGGTATCCTAAAGTATGGATTCATGCTTACACAAACTCCAATCTAACCCATAAGAATACACTGAAGATATATATATCCAGATGCTTTGAGCAACCAACTCTCTTAATCTCTTACCACTGGTTAGGCTCATACTTCTATGAGTTGAAATCTAAACATCTGAAGAGCCGAAGTCCACAGCCCCAATAAAGCTGTTGCTGGAAGGACTCATTAGGATAGGAATTTGCATATTCAGATACTGCTCTGACGGGCAGGGGGAGGGTTCTCCTGTGTTGTCTCTTCCAGTGGATTCCATCTAATAAAGCTTCCATAGCCAAGCCACCTCTCTTGCTTTTACAGTGGTGCCTCGACTTACGAACGCCCCTACCCACGAACATTTCGACTTACGAACAGCTCCGGCTGCAAAATTTTGCTTCTACTTGCGAACGGAGCTTCGACGTACGAACAGAAAAAGGCAGGGAAAAGGGGCGGGAAATTCAAAAGTACTAACCGTTGGTGGCGAAGAGGCTGCTTCTTTGTAGCTCTTTCGCCCCAACGGTTAGGGAAAGGGATGCGGCAGCGGGAGTGGCCCAGAGCCGGGAGGATGAGCCTGGCCGGGTGCTCCGGCTGCTCACCTCCCGGCAGCAGAGGCGGCAGGGGTGGCCCAGAGCCGGGAGGTTGAGCCTGGCCGGGTGCTCCGGCTGCTCGCCTCCCAGCGGCGGCGGCGGGGGTGGCCCAGAGCTGGGAGGTTGAGCCTGGCCGGGCGCTCCTCGCCGCCCTCCGCCATTTGAATTTCCCGCCATCGGCCCGCGGAGGTCAGCGAGGAGCTCCGAGGACCACCACGGCCGCCCCAGCGAGCAGCCACTGGTGCCAGTTCCGGAGCTGAAGGCACCAGCGGCGGCATTGACCCACGGAGGGCGGCGAGGAGTGCCAACCCCGGCCTCGTTGGAGCCCGTCGGGAGGCGAGCAGCGGTGGTGGTCGCAGCAGCGGTGGAAGCCCAGGAGGCTGAGCCCGGCCGTTCGCCTCCCGGCCGTGGCGGTTACAGAGGTGGTGGAAGCCCGGGAGGCTGAGGAGGCTTCGGACCAGTAAGGTGCTACTTTTTGCTTTTTAAAAAAGTTTTGGATGGCTTTTGTTTTGTTGGGGGGGGATTGAGGGTTGGTGTTGGTTTGTTTTTTTTTTTTTGTTTTTTTGCAGTCCCAGCGTGGGACTTGCTCCAATGTTTATTTTTGGATTTGTTTTTGTTTTTTGCAGTCCCAGCATGGGACTTGCTCTGTTTATTTTTATTTTTGGTATTTTTTTTTAAAATGCTGGAATGGATTAATCCCGTTCCCATGCATTTCAATGGGAAATGGTCCTTCGACTTAAGAGCATTTCCACTTACGAACATCTTCTGGGACGGATTAAGTTCGTAAGTCGAGGCACCACTGTATTTTCTTTTTAGATTGATATGGGAGGGATGCTGTCCGGTTTTTATAGCAACATTTATGTATCACCATTCTAAAAACACACAAAATGATCTTTCACTTTCTCCAGTGGCACATTAATAAATGTATGTATTATTACTCTCCCAAACATATTAAAATTTTTGTAAAGCTAGATAAAAGCAATTGATTATTGTCATAATAATATGGCAGTTTGCTGTAAAAACCACTAGAGGTCAGAAAAAATCTTCAGCATTACCAAAGTTGGAAGATGAAAAGCAAACTCATCAGCTACGGAAATTACAAATAGAAAAATAAATCTGAGACTTTGATAAGAATAATAGTTTTGCAGCGTGCCAGGCTGACATAAATCAAGCTGATTTAAATAATCAAGAGGAAATGATCAAGAAGAAAGAATAATGAACTGAAATAAATCATTAAATCAAATTTAATACAATGACAAGCCTTGTAACATCTTAGAATGTTATGTGCCTTCAAATAAGAACCAACTTATAGTGACCTTAATAGGGGTTTGAAGGCAAGTGAGATAGACACTCCAGGACTGGTGTTACCAGTTTCATACCCCCAGTGAGTTTCAACAGCTGAGCAGGGATTCCAGCCCAGGCCTCCTGCATCCTCCGTTTCTCTATTCACTACACCAGCCATTCTCGACAGGGGCCATATGGTCCCCTGAGCGGCACTGGCACATGTGAAAGTGGCCACAGACTGGGAACAATTCTTCACACACCAGTTTATAAGGTTCATTGATTCCGCCTATATTTTTTTCATCTTCTGTTTATCGCCATGTCCAAAAAAAGGTTGAGAATGGCTGCACTACATTACACTGGGTATCCCAGCATCTTAGAATAACAAGCTTAATTTGGCATAGGTTTTGAGGATGGCAAATCATTGTATCAAATGTACATAATGAAGTGGGCAGCAGGACACAAAAGCTTAAGTCAAATAAATTTGTTAATCTTTAAGATGTCACAGAAACCAGTTGTTTTTCCTTTAACAAATTAATTAGCTAACTCTTGGACACTATATTTAATCACAATTTCCCACTGGTATCTCCTATGCAGTTGTTATCCAGGTCCTCTCTTTCTTGGGTAAATGCTGCAATGTTGAGAACACAATGTCCTTTTGTAAACATCTGAAATCTCTTCAGATAAATTATTTTGCAGAGCTGCCTGCACTGGTTGCATTGAAAGCAATTAACCCATAGGAAACTTTTCAAAGCTCTGACCTACGAATCTTAGTGTATTTCACATTTTGGTAGGAAATTGAATTACATTCTTGTAGACCAGTGGTCCCAACCTTTTCCAAACCGCAGACCAGTTGGGGGGGCGTGGCACACTCGCGGGGACGTGGCATGCCCACAGGGGTGTGGGGTGCACTCGCATGGTGTGTGGCACGCCCACAGGGGGGCGTGGCACACTTGCGCGTGGTGCACTTGTGCGGGGGCGCATGCGTGTGGTGTGGCTGCAGGGGGCAGAGCACGCTTGTGTGTATGCGTGTGGTGTGCGCGCAGGGGGCACTCGCGGGGGGGGCAGGAGATCTGTGTCCGCGGCCCGGTCCTGCCCAGGTCGCGGACCACTGCCGGGTCGAGGACCAGGGGTTGGGGACCCCTGTTGTAGTCCCTTCCAGATCAACAACTGTATAGGTCTAGGAGTCTACAGTTGAAATCCTACTGAGTAGCTAATCATCATCATTATTATGTGCCATCAGGTAAATTCTGACTTATAGCAACCCTTTTTGGGGTTTTCTAGGTAGAGAAGTGTTTAACCATACCCGTCTTCTGGGGAGACTGTACAGCTTGCCCAAGGCCACAAAAGCTGTCTCTTCTCCCTGGAAGCACAGTGGCGAATCGAACTCCCTTAAAAGGGCTGTGCATAATCAAATGACTGCAAAACTCAATGAACTGAAGCAACTTTGTAAAGAACAGTGGGTCAAAATTCATCTATAATGATGTGAGAGTGATAAAATCATACAGAAAATGATTACTTCAAGTTATTGCTGATAAATATGGTTTTACAAGCTATTGAATCATAAGGTGTAATTAGTTTTTCACATATGGCTTCTCCATTTTGGCTTTGTTTTTGTAAAATGAATCATGACATGGTGTAACAGGTTATGTATTGTTGTTTATCTGTTGTATTTACCTAATTTTCAGACCTGTTAAGGACCAGATGGTTTCTATTATGTCCTGATACATAAAACCATAGAATTCAAAGAGGGTGTACTTTCTTTTTCACATAATTGTAACTGCACGTTATGTGAAAACAGAGAGGATTCTGGCCTGTGTTCCAGAAATATTAAGTTCCAGTTTATTTCTCACAGGCTTCTGAAGCTTGAGAACTTAGCTGGGTGCTGCTCTGAGGAAAGGTACAGCTGGCCAAAACAGTGAGGATATAAATTATTAAATTATGTTTATTATTATTTTGGGTGATACTTACCTTATGGTTGCTGTGTATCTTAAATTGCTAGAAACAAGTTTCTCACAATGAGAAAAGACTAATTCTACAACTCTCAGAATATTCTACCCAACAAGGTCAGTGACTGTTCTGGCTGAGGGGATTCCAGGTGGTGTAGTTTATTTACTGAAAATGTGCACACCTTCTGCTGTGAATCTTATTCCCAACTAAGCATAGCAGTGAAATAAAATCACAGTTATATAAATGGGGCTTTAGGAAGTAGGTGGCACACTGGGTTGGCATTTGTGTGAGAGAGAGAGGAGGGGAGGGAGGGAGGGAGGGAGAAAGAGAGAGAGAGAGAGAAGTAAAACATTGCAAAGACAGTTATGCTGGGGTATTTTTAAATTATAATAAAATATTCAATCTCCATCTCTGAAGAAAATGGCACCTTGTTTTTCCCCATTATTTCAGCAGCTTGCCCTCATTTTCCCTTGCATTTGTTCAGATGACAGTATGGCACTTGTTGGGTGCTGGAGGCAGTTTTACTACTTTTACTTTATTTTTTTAAATTAAATTTCTCCCCACCCTTCTAGTGGCAAGCCACTACTCTGGGTGGAAAATGACTATAAAAGAAAATAAAACAATAAAAAAGGGAAACTCCCACCTTCCACCCCAATAGCCCACCTAGATAATTATACATACAGAAGCCCAATATGATGATGGCCATAATGCCATTTTTAAAAAGTGCAGTTAAACAACCAAATGAAATCAAACTAAATAGGGAGAAGGTTCTCAAAGGCTTGTCTGAAAAGCAATGTTTTTATTTGTTTTCTAAACACTGGGGGGGGGGGGCTGACAAATTTCCTCATCTGTTTTAGCTGGGTGCGTGGGTCTATTTTCAAATCAAAAGAGTTCAGTGGGGCTAAAACAGGTTAGAAGCTGAGGCTTGGGAAATGTTAAAATTGTCACGTCACTCTTGTTACAAGAGCATGAGAGGCATGTATTAAGTTAAATTTTTAAAAAGTTGTGGTATTGGGGGACAGCCCTCTGAGGACCCCTGAGCTCTAAAATGTGTCCACCATAGTTTAGAGGTTAGTGTAGTTTCTCCCAAAAAAAATCAGGTGAAGAATCATTACTCTGGCTGATAAGACATTTAAAGCAGGGCTTTGACCAATATTAAATTGCACTTGGAAGACTTGCTGGCGGTTAAAACCAGACTCAAACACATGAAGTTACTTCAGAAAAAACAAGTGCCAAGCAAAGTGTATTCTTGATTATAACTGGGATTTGATTTTGATTTTAAATCATCCAGCCCATGTAAAATCTTTAGTTGCTACTGGCTATTAAAGCAGGTTTATTAACAACCTTCATATCCTGCTGCTGGCAAAGGAGATAGATAACAACAAAACCCTGGAGCATGGCTCTGAGAGAAAGATGGGATAGAAATCAAAGAGGGGGAAAAAATAAGGCATAGAGTTTGGTAACTCTTTGAAATGCCCTGTGGGCCTTCTATTTTCTGCAATCACCAAAAAATGAATACATAGAGAAAGAAAATCAACAGAGTTCATTGTAGTGTCATTGGAATAACTACCTAGGCAACAAGCAGCTATTTCAGAAGCATGGTCTGAAAACTGCTTTCATAATCTCCACTCCTGGGACTTGACCTCCCATGTAATGTTCATACAGAATTGATCTGTCAGGCCATATTCTTCCTCTCATTCATCAATAGTTATATCAGTGTGCTTTTTTTCCTACAAAACGATCCACCCACTAAAAACCATTTTGTTCAAAAAAATGAGAAGGGCTGATCAGATCCATTAATCAAGCAAAACCTCCACTATATACAAAGATCTAACTCGGTAAACTTAGAATTTGTAAGAGTCTAGCCTCAGCTCCTGACTAAGATGATTTTTTGGGAGACACCCCCCTCCCCACATACACACACACTAACAGCTCCCAAAGCTCAGCTTGATGAAGATTTCTGCAGGATTCGATAGGTAGCCTGTTTTTGAGATTTTATTAATATTTTATTAGTCTAATAAAGGTATCATTTGATAGCGAGAGTGGTGTAGTTCACTGAGTCACTAAGCAGAATCAGGAGACTTGTGTTCAGATCCCTGCCTGGCCAGGGAAACTCATGGTGAGGGGAGACTCCTTAAAAATGAGGACAGCCCTTCAAACGGAGAACTGTCTTCCTTTAAAAAAGGACACATGGCTGCCATAAGTGGCACCAAGGAGCAGGCAGAGCACCCTGTGCACCTAGTTGCTGAAGAAAGGGTGTAGTAGTCCAAGAAAGATAGATGTTAAGGAATGGCAGGCTGAGTAGAAGATAGAGGCTTGATAAAAATTAGAAGGGGAGATAAACAACTGAACTAAAAAATAAGTTACTGAGCACTTAATGGCAGGAGGCTGAGAATGCCGTGTTTTAGGTTTCTGTAGCACCGTGATCTGACAGTCGTCAAGTTATCTTAATGGCTATAAAACAGTAGTCAGAGTGACAGGGGCACAGGAACTGGCACAGGTATTAATCATATATTGATCTAAACTGCAAAATGATTATTTGGTTATTGGCTTCTAGAATGAAGACTCTTGGTATCAACTGTTTGAGCTGGCTTGGTGGCAGGGAAGGGGTACAGTATTCCACCTGGTGAGGGAACAGTGTTGGGGGGTGGGGAAGGAGGAAAGCTTGATCTCCAACTGTTGCAAAATTATAACAGAAGTGAAATAACTTTAAAATGTGGGTTTTGAAAGACGTCCCGAAAGACAGAGATGCAAAGAGAGAGAAAACCTAGAAGCTTAGTGACTAAAGAAAGGGTGCAAAATAAACAGTGAACTACAAAACAAAAGGCTGAATGCAAGTTTTGTGGGGGAAAGGGAGCAAATCTGTGTAAGTTGTATAGATGTTACAACCAGGAGGGGCTGGTAAGTTGGTCATTGGGCAGGAAAGACACAGAAAAAGTGACCAAGAAGCAGAAAGTGTCAAAATGTACATAATGAGAAGTGAAGAACTGAGGACGTGGTTAAATATCACAGAATTCAGACTGAACACTAGCTCCTCTAACTAGTTAGTTTTCCTACTTAAAATATTTCTCAGCTATTTGATCAAGAGAATAGCGAAGATATGACTTTGCTGATATTCCCTTGGATACTCGTAAGAAACATAAGCTTGTTTTCTTTTTTGCCAACAAAAGCTTGAAGTTACAATAGGATGTATTCCCCCCACTAACTTGTGGTGGGTAAACCTAGAGCCACACATCCTCTTTGAGGGAACAGAGCATCCCTTTCAAGGGCTGTCAGAGAACAATCCTTCTTTTGAGAGTGTCTTCCATTTCAGAAGTTCTCTACTCAAAGTCTGCTTTAAAATTAATGTACCATAAGGAGTGGAATCTGGTGCCTTGAAGCAGCCCAGCCACAGTGGGACATAAGCCACTTATAGTCACTGTTTTCCCTACCTGAGTGAGATGATTTGTAATCCCATATAAATTGATGAAATCATTTCTTATTTTGCATTTGCACACATAATCTGGTATATACAGTTTCATGGAAATCACTGTTGTCTATTTTTCCTCCTTTGTGGCACTGTATGAGTAGCCACAAAAGGTAAACAATGCATCCAATAGGAGAAGAAGGCTTAAGAACTTAGGGTTTCCACCAAATACCTAACAAAGTGGAAACAGAAGTAGAAAGTGGCAGGCAGATGAGAAGCATATGCTCCTCAGTCAAAGATCCCAAATTCATGTTGGCTGTAGATAAGAGAAAACCACTGGAGGAGGGAAGAGAGGTGAGAAGTACTGGTTAAGCAACTTCTCCTACGCATGGTTCCTCCAAACTATACCCCTCCCTCACTGCTTTCTAGATGTTCAGCAAAGACTCACCGTCTCAGATCCAAAGCTCTAGTCAACATCTAGTTTGGGCTTAGTGATGGATAAGATTGCAGCCCCAAGTGCTTCAGGAAAATTTTGAATATCTCAAGACAAGAAAAATGTTCACAAAAATGCAAGTGGTAACTCTACCAAAACTAACTAAGCCAAGTTGCATCTGTTTATTATACAGATTGCAAGATAACAACAGTGAATCAAACTTTCATATGTAAAGGATGTCCAACATCAAGTTAATCAAACAAACACTGGAAATGAGATATAACATAGCCACACTTTATATCTCAATATTTACTTGGGCACCCAGAGCTCAAATGATTCATTAAATAATAAATAAATAATAAATGCATACAGCATATTTTAGTCCTATGTGCCTCATCAGCATGGCTTACACTGTATCTTTCCCATTTTGTTTCTCTTTTTGGTTGACCACAGTTACTCATTATGAGCTGAATGCAAACTTAGCCAGATGTAGAGAACACCCTACTGAAAAAAGGGACTTAATTTAGTCAAACATAACCTCTCATTTCCCCTTCACGGATTGCTGCCTTGTCATGGCGAAGGGGCTTGAGTAATTCAGAGAAGCTATGGGCTATGCCGTGCAGGGACACCCAAGACACAGGTCATAGTGGAGAGTTCTGACTAAACGCGATCCACCTGGAGCAGGAACTGGCAAACCACTCCAGTATATTTGCCAAGAAAACTCCATGGACAGAAACAAAAGGCTAAAAGATATGACGCTGGAAGATGAGCCCCTCAGGTCGGAAGGCGTCCAACATGCTACTGAGGAAGAGCGGAGGACAAGTACAAGTAGCTCCAGAGCTAATGAAGTGGTTGGGCCAAAGCCAAAAGGACGCTCAGCTGCGGACGCGCCTGGAAGTGAAAGGAAAGTCCGATGCTGCAAAGAAAAATACTGCATAGGAACCTGGAATGTAAGATCTATGAACCTTGGTAAGCTGGATATGGTCAAACAGGAGACGGCAAGAATAAACATTGACATCCTGGGCGTCAGTGAACTAAAATGGACGGGAATGGGCGAATTCAATTCAGACGATTATCATATCTACTATTGTGGGCAAGAATCCCATAGAAGAAATGGAGTAGCCCTCATAGTCAACAAAAGAATGGGAAAAGCTCTACTGGGATACAATCTCAAAAATGATAGAATGATTTCAATACGAATCCAAGGCAGACCTTTCAACATCACAGTAATCCAAGTTTATGCACCAACCAACGATGCTGAAGAGGCTGAAATTGACCATTTCTATGAAGACTTACAACACCTTCTAGAACTGACACCAAAGAAAGATGTTCTTCTCATTATAGGGGATTGGAATGCTAAAGTACGGAGTCAAAGATAAAAGGAACAACAGGTACATTTGGCCTTGGAGTTCAAAACGAAGCAGGGCAAAGGCTAATAGAGTTTTGTCAAGAGAACAAGCTGGTCATCACAAACACTCTTTTCCAACAACACAAGAGGCGACTCTACACATGGACATCAACAGATGGGCAATACCGAAATCAGATTGATTATGTTCTCTGCAGCCAAAGATGGAGAAGCTCTATACAGTCAGCAAAAACAAGACCTGGAGCTGATTGTGGCTCTGATCATGAGCTTCTTGTAGCAAAACTCAAGCTTAAACTGAAGAAAGTAGGAAAAACCACTGGACTAGTCAGGTATAATCTAAACCAAATCCCTTATGAATACACAGTGGAAGTGAAGAACAGATTTAAGGAACTCGATTTGGTGGACAGAGTGCCTGAAGAACTATGGATGGAGGCTCGTAACATTGTACAGGAGGCAGCAACGAAAACCATCCCAAAGAAAAGGAAATGCAAGAAAGCAAAGTGGCTGTCCAACGAGGCCTTACAAATAGCAGAGAAGAGAAGGGAAACAAAATGCAAGGGAGATAGGGAAAGTTACAGAAAATGGAATGCTGACTTCCAAAGAATAGCAAGGAGAGACAAGAGGGCCTTCTTAAATGAACAGTGCAAAGAAATAGAGGGAAAGAATAGAAAGGGTAAAACCAGAGATCTGTTCAAGAAAATTGGAGATATTAAAGGAACCTTTTGTGCAAAGATGGACATGATAAAGGACAAAAATGGTAGGGACCTCACAGAAGCAGAAGACATCAAGAAGAGGTGGCAAGAATACACAGAGGAATTATACCAGAAAGATTTGGATGTCCCAGGCAACCCAGATAGTGTGGTTGCTGACCTTGAGCCAGACATCCTGGAGAGTGAAGTCAAGTGGGCCTTAGAAAGCATGGCTAACAACAAGGACAGTGGAGGGGATGGCATTCCAGTTGAACTATTTAAATTCTTAAAAGATGACGCTGTTAAGGTGCTACACTTAATATGCCAGCAGGTATGGAAAACTCAGCAGTGGCCAGAGGATTGGAAAAGATCAGTCTACGTACATCCCAATCCCAAAGAAGGGCAGTGCCAAAGAATGCTCCAACTACCGTACAACTGCACTCATTTCACACGCTAGTAAGGTTATGCTCAAAATCCTACAAGGTAGGCTTCAGCAGTATGTGGACCGAGAACTCCCAGAAGTACAAGCTGGATTTCGAAGGGGCAGAGGAACTAGAGACCAAATTGCTAACATGAGCTGGATTATGGAGAAAGCCAGAGAGTTCCAGAAAAACATCTACTTCTGCTTCATTGACTACGCAAAAGCCTTTGACTGTGTGGACCACAACAAACTATGGCAAGTTCTTAAAGAAATGGGAGTGCCTGACCACCTTATCTATCTCCTGAGAAATCTATATGTGGGACAGGAAGCCACAGTTAGAACTGGATATGGAACAACGGATTGGTTCAAAATTGGGAAAGGAGTACGACAAGGCTGTATATTGTCTCCCTTCTTATTTAACTTATATGCAGAATACATCATGCGAAAGGCTTGACTGGACGAATCCCAAACCGGAATTAAGATTGCCGAAAGAAATATCAACAACCTCAGATATGCAGATGATACCACTCTGATGGCAGAAAGTCAGGAGGAATTGAAGAACCTCTTAATGAGGGTGAAAAAAGAGAGCGCCAAATATGGTCTGAAGCTCAACATCAAAAAAACTAAGCTCATGGCCACTGGTCCCATCACCTCCTGGCAAACAGAAGGGGAAGATATGGAGGCAGTGACAGATTTTACTTTCTTGGGCTCCATGATCACTGCAGATGGTGACAGCAGCCATGAAATTAAAAGACACCTGCTTCTTGGGAGGAAAGCGATGAGAAACCTAGACAGCATCTTAAAAAGCAGAGACATCACCTTGCCGACAAAAGTACGCATAGTCAAAGCTATGGTTTTTCCAGTAGCAATGTATGGAAGTGAGAGCTGGACCATAAAGAAGGCTGACCGCCGAAGAATTGATGCTTTTGAATTGTGGTGCTGGAGGAGACTCTTGAGAGTCCCCTGGACTGCAAGGAGAACAAACCTATCCATTCTGAAGGAAATTAACTCTGAATGCTCACTGGAAGGACAGATCCTGAAGCTGAGACTCCAATACTTTGGCCATCTCATGAGAAGAGAAGACTCCCTGGAAAAGACCCTGATGTTGGGAAAGTGTGAAGGCAAGAGGAGAAGGGGACGACAGAGGACGAGATGGCTGGACAGTGTCATCGAAGCTACCAACATGAATTTGACCCAACTCCGGGAGGCAGTGGAAGACAGGAGGGCCTGGCGTGCTCTGGTCCATGGGGTCACGAAGAGTCGGACACGACTTAACGACTAAACAACAACAACCTCTCATTTATTTGAACGGGTCTCATCTCATGTCTGGATCTGGGCTAATATTGGTTAATGTTAATGAGTGATTAACACAGTCAAGGAAGCAAACTCAATTCAAACTATAATGATCTTGTTTTCCTCCTTCACCATCTGAGCCTAACTGTTTCATCTCCAGAGGCTGATGGAGATTCTAACTCCCATTAGCCTCAGTCAGCATGGCCAGTAATCAGGAAGATGAATATAAGGTGCATGTACCATAACATATCAAACAATCCAATGACTTAAGACAGTCAACATTCAAATAAAAACTTGGAGGTGGCCCGTGATGATAGGCAGACATTTTCTTCAGACCTAATAGAATTGAAGTGCTAGGAAGAGTTACTTTCCTGAACTACAAGGCTCAGAATGACCCAATTTACATGGCCAAGGAGACACACTGATGTGGGATTTCTCTGCTCTCTAGTCCAAAACAGTAGTTTCTGTTCTCTGACTGTACTGATGGAAGAATAACTTCATTACAGCACACAAGAAAGGAACACACACTTCAGCAGCTACTTGGCTTAACTGTAAGTGGCTATGATTTCTTGCCAGAAACTTTTTAATTACACCCATCAATGTAACTCCAGTGGCATAAACTTCAGTGGTGAATTGCTGCCAGTTAAGAAACTGGTGCTTGTTCTTCCCCCTCAAGCAGTAAATAAAGAGGCAAGACACAGTGGATGAGTTCAAATTTGGACCACAACATTATTGACCTTGAACTGAGGTAGGGCCTAAAGTAGTGTATTAAACTATGAACAGGAGCAAGTGGACCAATTAAGCCGCTTTCCAATCTGGGCCAGTCAAGACCCCTGCTCTGGGGTGGGTGGGTGCAGTACCATGCCGGTGTTGCACCCAACCAGTCCAGAATGGGGCCCATCTCCATCCTGATTCTCATGAACCAAGGTTGGCTGTTGCCCAATACTACCTAAAAAGGCCATCCCTGCTTGCCTACATGAATCTCACAATTTGTGGTACCCATTTGCTGCCAACCTTCATTCCACACTACATGCCAGAAAGAGGGACTAGCTCATATTTAACTCTCTCTTTCATCACTCAGCAAATGCCTTCAACAGTCCGTGCCTCAGTTTTGTCTAAAAAAACATCAGCTCCTGCATCCACTAAGTGTACTTCATCACTCCTGTACAATTCAGGGTGATCAAACCTGATGCTCAAGTGTTCAAATTACAAACCTCTAATTTTTAGTACTCACATTTTCATTTCTCTGTTGATGCCCCAACATGCTCTATCCAAGCAGCAGAGGTCACAATCCCATCGCCAAACCCTCCTGGCCAAGATGGCTGACCACACAATGATCACATAAAGCCAACAACAGTGTGTCGTGCAGGTCCCAAGCAGCCCTCAGGATCAGCTTTTGCCTTTTCAGCAAGCCAATATCATTGCCCCTTCGACCAATAAAATCTGAAGAGCACCACCCCATAAGGCTGGAAGAAGCCTGTTCCAATGCATATGTCATCTTCCTTTCCAAAGTGGCCAGATCCCCAGGGCCCAAATGGGACCCCCATGCCTATTTTTTAGTTCTCTAAACTGACCAAAATAAGATGCTGTTCCCACAGAGGAGCACATGCCTCCATCCTGGGACAGCAGCTTCTGCAAGACAAGGTAACTAGTTAGTGGATTATAGGGCACACATTGTGCTGGTAGCAGCAAGACCTCCACCTGCCAATCTGTGCAATGGCTTGCTCCCCAAATTCCATGGCTGCTGCTGTCAATGCTGCCCCAATACAGGAAGGAATGTGAACAGAGCTGGAGGCTATGGAGGCCCTACCACTCCAGAGCCTTCACAGTCACTGTCCAGAATTGATATTTGTTTAAGCCCCCCCCCCCCCGGAACTATACGGAAACAAAAAAAGGACCAGCTCTGGGACAGAACTCGCTATATAAGCTCCTTACTCCACCCCAGAAACTGACATCATAGCAATGAGACTGCACTGCATGCTGGTCCCATCTCTCCCAGCTGTGGGGGGAGAGCACTCCCTCCTCCTCAGCTGCTTTGCGGAAGGCTCTCAGAGGCAGCATTCCCATCACCCAACTGTTGTGTGACTTGGTGCATGACAAGAAAAACTAGCACTGACTTAACTGGGGCAATTTATCGCTGAAATTTATACCACTAGAATTATGCCAGCAAAAATACATAATAGGATTCCAGCCTTTTATTTTTTTAAAAAATTAGCAACTATCTGTAAGGTAAGTGTATCTATCTTGCATTAATGCCCAGTCGTAGTTCCAGGCAGCACCAATGATGGCATTTCTTCTAAATGCTTCCTATGGGACCACCTCTATGTTGTGTGCATTGATACTCAGCCAGGAGTTATTCATCACTCAGCTGCATAGAAAGTCCCTGCAAAGCAGAGGGAAGGCTGGTGTGTGTGTGTGTGTGTGTGTGTGTTTGTGTGGACTGCACCATCTGGAACTAAGGCAAAAGACAGTGTCATCGTCATATTGATTAAACTGCAGTCCGGATGGCCCTGCAGCACTGCTGCATATGTGAGAGGAGAGAGAGAGAAATCAGCAAAAGGACTTTGCGCAACTTGACTTCACAGGGCAAAAGCAGGATGGCTCAACAGTGTTAGCCAATTAGCATTCTACCTTCTGCTTTTATCCAGAATCACAGCCCTGGCTATATTTCACTGTCAAAAAAGAATAAACCCTGCTCTTTTGCCAAGGACCCTGAGCAATAAATAAAACAAGTAGGTAAGTGCCGCATTGCTCTATGTGTTTCTCCTTTAATTAAACCAGAGGCAGATTGCAAGCAGGAACACTGAGCCTGGACCTACTGCCTGCTCCTTACCTGGACCACTTATGCAGAAAGAGCATCTGCACTGACTGTGCTTTCCATTTGGCTCTCTTTTGTCCTTCTGCACCGACTACCAGTCATAAGGACTCGGGGGCAGAATCTGGAAGGAACTCATTCAAAATTAATGGCGTGACTTGTTATCGTTTTCTTTTCTTTTTCTTTTTTTGCCTCGAGCAACAAATGCTACTGTTGTGACTTCTGGTGTTGCAACAACATTAGAATAGTGATTAACAAGTAGTTACCCTTTTATATATCATATATTTATATATCCACCTTTGGAGGATTAGGAGGACATGTTTGATTTTTTTAAAAAAAATAATTTAAATGTAACACAACACAAATGTGCAAAGTAATATATTACTTCACAAGTATCTGGAAATTGAGTCATAACAACTGGACTTCTTTCTTGTTAGGCTGAAATGTTGTGCTACTCATTCAAGCAGCTTCTTCAGTCTGACTGAAGAAGCTGCTTGGATGAGTAGCACAACATTTCAGCCTAACAAGAAAGAAGTCCAGTTTCCATGACTCAACTTCCAGATAACCACACTTGGATGACTGAGAATTTTCACAGATATATTACTTCATAAGGAAATGAGTAAGGACAACCAGCTACTGTTTTTGTAAAATGACACTAGTGTGTTAGCATTTAAAGTAACACTTTGAAGTTCTGCTTTGGGGTGGATTTGCATACAGTAGGAAGGAGGTGGACAAAGTGTTGGTGCAAATGATGCAGTGGCTGAACTGTCTTGATGCTTAGGATGGACCAATGTGGTGGAGCAAACCATTGGATGTCCCAAGCCAAAGGTAGGAGTCAGAGATACAAGTGGGACAACCAACCACTGGTTTCCCTCTCTCACCCTCCATCTTTCCTTCTGAGATCCGTCCTCTCCCCTCCACACAGAGGAAATTATGCTGAGGGCCACAAGGTGCTTAGACTATTTAAAAGGGATCAATAAGATTTCCAAACTGGATGCAACTAGACATGTTTACAAGAAACGTCTCAAGGACAAGCATACTCAGCTTACGATCTAACCAGCCAAATGCATCCCACCATCCAGTTGATCTCACCAGCTCTGTTCTCAACCAATTTCCTTGTTGTACTGAGCAGCCTGGGCTGCAAAAGAGGAGAGGAACTGTCAAGCTTCTGCTAAGCACCAGATCATGCCTGGCAGGTTTACATTTGTCTTAGCCCATCATAAATTGCATTGGCTTGATGTGAAGAAGAGCTTAGGTTCTGCCTAATAGGATAGGAGTACAAAATTAGTTTAAATAAATTTGTACTGATAGAGTGATTTCAGGGGTATGGAAGGTCAGGGTTTTTTTGCCCCAATACCTCCCAGCAGGTGCACAGATTGCCAAAAAGTGAAATGTGAAATGACTAGAAATCCAATTCCAATTCTGGATATTGGGGGGGTGTTAAATTGGGGAGAGGCCCCATGACTTATTTAAGACTCCCAAGAAAAGCAGTCACGGGGGAGGGGTGTAGAAAAGAGAAATGAGTTGAGAGAGGGCAGAAAAGCAGCTTTGTGTCCCCAAAGATACACACTGCCCAACTTTCATCCAGCATGTTAATTTAAAATTTTACTATAGTTGACTTTTAAACTGTAAGGGAAGATATAAGAAAAGCTACTTTTTGGGACAATGATAGACAAAATAAATAAATAAATGTGTTGTTAGACAATTCTGATTTATGGCAACCCTTTCCAGGGTTTTCTTGCTAGAGAATACGTACTCAGTAGTGGTTTACCCTTCCCTTCTTTTGTGGGCATCCTAGATCTGTGCAGCTTGCCCAAGGCCAAACAGGCTGGCTCTTCTGAGCTGCACAGTGGGGAATTGAACTCCCAATATCTGGCTCCATGACCTAACTCACTGAGCCAGCCAGCCAGCCAGATAGACAATACCTCACTGAGCCAGCCAGCCAGATAGACAATAGCTAACAGCATGGTCAGTGGCCAGTCTGGCTGTGTGCTTCTGAAAGATCTGGTCCAAAAAAAGAACGTTCCCTACTAGAAGATAATGGGGTTAGACCCAAAGTTATTCATTAGACAGGGTTTAGACTTTGCTGTGTCAACCTCAAAATGCACCCCTCCCCCAAGTCACTCTGTGGGAAAGCTTTCCATCACGAGTTTTGCTTTTCATTTGACCATTTGTTTTAAAATGCTTGCTTAATGAGAAGTGTCTGGAGAAGTTAAGATGTAGAGAAGGATAAACATTTTCAGTTCCTCAACTATGATTAAGTAGTTCATTGGAAAACCTAAATCATGACAAACTAGGATGGATGATACAGTTTGAAGGGAGCTGGCAAATTATGGTTTATGTTAACCAAGATTAATGGCTACATGTTTGAAAAAATATATAATTAAGTCCTTTTCCTCAAAGATCTGCCTGCAAAGTGATTAAGCAGATCTTGCTTATGTTTCCCTTTGCACACCCTCTAGAGGCTGGACATAGCTCAGCAACTTAAGCCAAAGTTTCATTATCTGTCTGGGAACTTAACCTGGGTTAAAAGCAATAAAAAATGATTGGTAGTTAAGTGTTATTCTAGTACCGAGTCTTTGTGGCTCTTCATATCACAGCAATGTAAATAGCAAGTGGACATCAAGATCTCTTGTTTTAAAACTCTGTGTGAAAAAAACATCAATCAAACTCAGCATTGCTAACAGAAAATATAGGATCCCCCATATTAACCTGTACCACAGTCAGGAGGAATATAAACCTTTATGTCACATGGACTTGTTGGATATTGAGCAAATCCACATTCAGCTGGGTTTATTTTTAATACTAACACATTTATTTTGCTAGTGTGGGAAAGAAACAGATTTAGAGTGCTCTCTATGCAGGACACAACTTTAAGGAGGCAGCCTTCTTAAACTCTACAAGACTTCCAATGTTTGGTGACAGAGGGAGGGGGCAGAATAGTGTAAAAATATATAAAAAATAAACCACAAAGTATTTGCGAAGAAGTAATATAAAAGCTATCAGTAGAAGGCTGCATACCCAGAAGGAAACGAGTCGAAGTTACCATAGTAGCAGCCACCCACACTAAACAGTGGCAAAAAAGAGAATCTATTGCTAATACACTATATGCATAGATATTTGCAATGTAGAGACAATTAAGAGAAACAAAACTGTGTGAAACATAACAGTGAGCACCTCTCGCAACTTTGGAGAGGAGCAGCAGAATGTATATATATTCATGGAAATGAGAGTAGATCAGGTAATTGCTTACGCTCCTCACTTGCTCAATACTTCTCAACAACCATGAAGTATACTGAGATGCCAAACAGTAGCCAAAAGCCTAGAATTTTCATGGGTAAGCATGAATCTAAACCCACATCTCTGATGTTCAAGTCTGCTGTGGTAGCTATCAAGTATCCAGCTCCCTTCTTTTGGGCTATGATACCTTAGAAGACCAAGCCCACGTAAATCTTACTGAGGAAGACAGATGCTTCATACCCACATCCCACAGTAAACAAGTACAATATGCTGTTTTCCTCAGACTATGGTGAGAAATAAATACTAAAGCCAGCCTTTGACTGGAAGAGGGAAATTATTAACTAATGTGTCTGTGTGTCACAGTAGGAGCTTATCTTACCTTTGGGATTATGCAAGTCAGCTTGCTTTGTTTGGTGACTATTTTTCAGGATCTAAATACATAACTCCTTTCAAGTATGATTTCACAAAGTGGGGAAGATGACTCATGTTACAGAAGCAACATTAACATGCTTTCATCTCTAATTACGGGGGATATGAAATGTCTGTTTCTGCGGCAGCAGTTTCCACTAACAGATGCCAAAGTGATTCCTACATGCTAAGAGAGTCGGCAAAAATCTTTCCGTCCTGCTATTCAAGAATGGGACTTCCCATCTCAAATATGACGGCATATTTTGGCAAATGCTTCAGAAATTAACTGAACTGAAATTATCTATGATTTACACTGGCCATATTCACTAGCTAAGTGACTCGTGGCATCGAGAGGACTCTGCTCTGCCTGTTTGTTATACAGCTGCTAAAGGTGAAGAGCCTATTAGGGGGGAAAAAGATCGTAACTTTAATTTAGCACCAAGGCTGAACACAAAAGGATTATTGGAGGAATAAAAGCTAGACTTTCAAAAGCGAAACACTTAAAGCTCTTTGTCTGGACACGTTGTATGCTTAAATCCAGTCTGCCTCAGGCTCTCCCACCTTTACATTTTTTCTGATTTCACAGATGGAACAAAGAAACCTGAAGATTTTTCAATCTTCTTTTCAAGAACAAACTGGAACAAAAAATTTACCTGGCCCCCGCACATCTCAGTTTACGTGTTCACATGCCCCACCATTACCACCATTAAAGCATCCCACGGCCTTTAAAGACATACAGTATATGTCTTGACCTATATATGTAGTCTGGTGATTAAACTAGATGCAGGTCACCAACAACATACAATAGCTTGCCAAGTGTTTGATTATTCTAGTTCATTTTCCATTTTCAGGCAGGAATGATAAAGGAAGTCCACTGAACCCGTATGAGCCATCATACATGAGTAGTGAGTCATTTTTGGACTGGTGTTTCATAGGCTGAGAAGGTTGTCTCAACATAGCTATTGACACTACAGGTTTCAGGCTTCTCATGTTCATCACATTTCTTTTTGCTGGTTCTAATGGCCAGAATCCTATTGGTGTTCATGTAAGATGTGAGTTCCCTCCTGATGAGGAGTCGGGATATGTCTAGTTGCATGTCTACTCATGCACAGGACTGCAGAACTGAGATGTATCTCAGCACTTATCAATTAACCATGGCAAGTTATGCAAACAATGTACAACCACCAACAGGATACTGGCTAATATCAATAAAGTGCTATATCTTTTCACTAAAAGCTTGAATTTTTATAAGCATGGAAGAATAAAGCACAACAGCATGCTAGGAAATCTTTGAAAGCACATTGAAGTTGCTTTTTTCTATCTTTTAAATCCCAAACTCTTAAAATAATCTAAAGATCCCCTCTAAGAAATCAGAAGAACCAACTAGTCCTTCATACCTTTCTATCATGTTACTACTTCTGGTTGCTTTAAATTGGTTTAGTATCCTGATTTTTCCCCCTGAAATTGGTAATATAGTTTCCCAGACAAAGTATGAAAGTGATTAACTAGAAGCTTCCAGATTTAATCATGGGTCTCTAATCAGCAGAAAGAAAATAAATGATGGTGCTGCATAACACTGCATGCAGATAATTCCAGATATAATGACAGATATAGCTCAATATGAGCACACACATATACATACTTGTATACATGGGTTTATAAGTGCATCTGGATTCCAAAATCTCCTTGCTATCACAGTTTATTTCCCCATTGACACAGATGTAAGGCTTTCAACCTACAAACCTAAATGAAGCATACATCAGAGTCAACACATGATCACATTCTGGCTGTTTGAAAGACCCACTAATGTCAACATGGGTATTGTCAAGTCACTCTCCCAAGGCCCCTTTTCCACTCATGCAGAAGACATAGATTATGTTTGGGACTCCACATAAAACCAGGCCAGCAGAAACTAGGCACAGCTGCGTGAAATCAGCTATAGGTTATTTTCCGCTAGCCCAACTCAGCTGTTGATGGGGGAAATAGAGAAAAAGTCCCTATGACAGAATGAAACACAGTCACTGAATTTAGGACAAATGTAACCTGATGCTAAAAGAATCCCACAGATCTTTCCTTAATGTGACATCCTATACATATCTACTGAGAAATAATTCCCACTGAGTTAGGCTGAACTTATATCCAAGCAAGCACATACGTGACTGTAGTCTTAAGTCAATTATTTTGGTCCATCTGAAGGGTTAATTTCTTTCCTGAAGGTGAAAGGATAAGTTAATGAAGCATGATTTGTGCACTCTTACTAATCCAAACCAATGTAAGTCACATCTTCTGAAGCATAACACTATTTCATCTGGGAAGACATCTGAATGCAGGAGTTGAGCAAAGTGTTAGAGAACATCAGACTTCTAATGCCTCTATATGCATAAAGTCTTGGGGAACACAAAGGGCTGGCTTGTAACTTATATGCCTACCCCAAGGTCATTCAAAACAATATGGTGATACACAGACAGTAATTAAATCATAAATATAAATTACCCTATAAAATTCAGAATTAGTAAAAAAGAAAAAGAAAAAAAAGACAGCATTCATGAGATTCAGTTATTAAAAGCAGCTTTAAATAATTCTGTCTTTTCCAGCTTTATAAAGATAAGGAGGGAAGGAGCCTGGCATATCTCTGCCGGCATTTTGTACAGCTACACAGAGCCCCTAGTATCCAGAACAAAATTTATATGTACTGGAGCTACATGCCCTCAAATTTTTACCTCTCTAGGGCAGGAAGGGGAGGTGGACAGCTACTTTGTCTATCACACAGCAGCCAAAGCAACGAACTCCCCATCCCTTGGTTTAGGGCTTGTTTAGCTGCTCCTTGCCTGATGTACCCTGAGTTCAGGTACACAATGCCCGAAGCATTAGCATGAAGCAGCAGGGGGCTGAAAATGTTGGCTTGGTGTGAGGTTGAAGCACTGGCCACACTTGGCTGGCCATTTGCCCTCATCCTGCATCCTTCAATGGACCTAACGGAGTCCCTGGTACAAGGCAGAAGGAGGGCGCTGAGAAGGGTAATGTGGTCCAAAGTGGGAGGAAAGAGGCAGAGGCAGATAAGCCACATGTGGGTGAGTTGATGGGACCCCAACATAAAGGAGGGGGAAGAGGAAAGGGACATTACCTATGACAGAGCCAGAAGAAGAGGTCTGGGTGGAGGCGGTGAAGGAACTGGACCCATATTCTGCATCTTTGATAAAGACTGCCCACTGATGACTGAGAACCGCTGGACTGGGGAATGGGTCTGGTTTCATCCTTCTAAGGGTGCAGAGGAGGCATGTTGTTTTTTAGTCCACAACCAATACCAACCCACTAGTGACCAAGGGGAATCTGCTAGGCTCCCAGACCCTGCCCCAACCCAGAGGAGGCAGAGGAACCACCAGCAGGAGCGCTCTCAGCAGAGCCACCAGAGGCAAAAAAAAAAAAAAAAAAAAAAAAGGCTTGGGGGAGAAGGCAGCCTGTAACTGCCTAACACTACCAGCCCTCTTCAAGGAGTGTCAGTTGGTTGGGGTAAGTGTGGAAAACCAGATCCCAGTCACTGACTATGGACTGTGTCCACCCAGTGATAGTAATTCAGGCTTGGGCTGGAGACAACATGAGGCTAGTGGAGCTAACTCAGCCCCCATGTGGACTGTGGGGACAGGGTGCACTGGGTGCTCAACCAATCCTTGTACCCCCTTCACCCACCTTAATAAAGTTGAGTTCAGGTAGTAACGAGAACCTTGACTTCATGGAACCTAGGGCAGAAGGTGCCCTCCCTATCACCCCACCCTGAGCAATGGTGACAGCAGCAGTCACACTTTGATTTTATTGATCCATTGACTGTAGATTGATTGATTATTGGTTAGAGGAATGGAAAATTGTTACTTATTTTTTAATCTAGCACTCTTTTTGGTTTTCATGGATCTATCTCTTCCACTTTCTTTAATTTATACTCTACTTTTCTCCCAGCAGAAGTAACCAAGATGACTTTGAGTGTCACTGTACATTGCTGACTCTTTGGCAAAACAAACAAACAAAAAAAGGCAGTACATACATAATCAATAATAACCATGTGTCATCAAATCAATTCTGGTTACTCTTTTCAGGGTTTTCCAGTTAGAGATTACTCAGAAGTGGTTTGCCATTCCCTTCTTCTGGGGGTGCCCTGGGACTGTGCAGCTTGCTCAAAGCCACACAGGCTGGCTGTGCTTGAAGGAGGCATAATGGAGAATTGAACTCACAACCTCTGGCTCCACAGCCAGATACCTAAACTGCTGAGCTATCCCGCCACTTTGTACAGACATACTATAAATCAATAATAATCTTATAACAAGAAGAATACTAAAAAATGAATGAATTTTGCAATTGGAAAATTGGAAAAAAGAATAAATATTACTGTGGAAAAGACACTGTTCTTCATACTGTGAAAAACAAAATTTAAACTGAAGTGATAGGATGACTCCTCCTAAATACATCTGTTGAATGTCTCTACATTTACACTGCAATATTGGAATTTAACCTATCCCTTTGATACCTACAGCAGCAGAGTTGCTAGTAGAATAAGACGATAAACTGTGGGCTAGAAAATCATTTGCTCAAATCTTACATTACTGTGAACTCACATCCAAGTTGACTTACCGAAGGCAGTATCTCCTGGCTTCAGTTACTCACTGATGATAAATGATGGTACAGTTCAATAAAGGAACCAGTTAGATAGGTAGAATTACCCCATTCAAGCTATTTAATTAGAGACTCTCATTCTAAACGTCCTACACTGAGTAGCAGGAAGGGCCAGATGGTCAATAACAGCCCTTACAACTCTAATTCTATGGCTGAAATCCTATTGTTTAATGTAAGAGAATGTGTAACTTTCAGTCTATTCCTAACTGACAGAGCTCCCACTGCAATTCTTGGAGGGGTGCAAGCATGCTGGCTTGGTGCATGTCCACATGCCTCTGAAAATCATGGTGGGGAAGTTTTATTTGTCAGTTAGGAATGAACTGAAAGTTACAGATTTTCTTATGCTAAGGACCAGTCTATGGACTGGATCTGGAGTAGAGTCTTATTGGCGCTCTGTTTATGCTGGTAGGTTGTGGGAATCTTCTGCTCAGCCTGAAAGGAGTTACAACATGGAGTGAAACAATTAAGCAAGGGGCAATTGACACAGATTGTCTTCTGATGCAACCTACACATTTTAACTTACCTTTAAAAAACTGTTGCAAAATTATTGAAATTATTACATGAAACATCAATAAAATGTTCTGTATTGTTGCTACAGATCATGTGAAAGCCAAGTAGATAGACTGTAGTGTTCTATGGAGACTGTATAGTATCCTATACAGAGGAGATCAAGACTCCATTCACCCTTCCCAAACACAATGATTAGCCACAACTTTAAAACCATTGACAGGTGATTATATTGTTACAATGGCACCTGTCAAGGGGTGGGATAAATTAGGCAGCAAGTGACTAGTCAATTTCTGAATTCCATGTGTTGAAAGCAGGAACTATAGGCATGTGAAAAGATCTGAGTGACTTCAACAAGGGCCAAATAGTGATAGCTAGACGACTGGTTCAGAGCATCTCCAAAGCAGCAAGTCTTGTGGGGTGTTTCCAGTATGCAGTGGTTAGTACCCTACCAAAAGTGGTGCAAGGAAGGACAACCAAGGAACTGGCATCAGGGTTGTGGGTGCCCAAGGCTCATTGACACACATGGGGAGCGAAGGCTAGCCCGTCTGATCTGATCACAGAAAAGCTACTGTAGCTCAAATTGCTGAAAAACTTAATGCTGGCCATGACAGAAAGGTGTCAGAATACACAGTGCATCGCAGTTTGCTGAGTATGGGGCTGTGCCGCTGCAGACTGGTCAGAATGCCCATGACAGAATGCCCATGACTGTCCATTGCCAAAAGTGCCTACAATGGGAACGTGAGTGTAAGAACTGGACCGTGGAGCGATAGAAGGAAGTTGCCTGGTCTGATGAATCATGTTTTCTTTTAGTTCAGGTGGATGGCTGGATGCGTATGTGTAGTTTAACCGGGGAGGAGATGGCAGCAGGATGCACTATGGAAAGAAGACCAGCCAGCAGAGGCAGTGGTATGCTCTGGACAATGTGCTGTTCGGTCCTGGCATTCATGTGGATGCTACTTTGAAATGTACTGCCTACCTAGAGATTGTTGTAGACCACGTACATCTCTTCATGGCACTGATGCCAGTGGCCTCTTTCAGCAGGATAAGGCACTCTGCCACACTGCAAAAATTGTTCAGGCATGGTTTGAAGCACATGACAAAGACTCCATGGTGTTGCCTTGGTCTCCAAATTCCCCAGATCTCAATCCGATGGAGCATCTATGGGTTGTGCTGGAACACCAAATCCGATCCATGCACCACTTTGCAACTTGCAGGACTTAAAGGATCTACTGCTAATGTCGTGGTGCCAGATATCACAGAACATGTTCAGAGGTCTTGTGGAATTCATGCCTTAACATGTCAGAGCTGTTATGGCAGCACGAGGGGGGCCTACATGATATTAGGCAGGTGGTTTTAATTTTGTGGCTGATGCAATGGGCTTCATCAGAGCTACACAGAAATAGTCTGAACAATCATTAAGAAGCTCTGGGATGCAATACAGCTGTGTATCTGTAAAGCCTAATGCTGAAGGGATAGAACCAAAAGAAGAGCTAAATTAAGTCATATTTAGCCAGTCATACTTCCTTTCTTGATTCCCACCAGGGCATATGTAATGTAGGCCTCCTACCATGATTCCATGCACATAGCACAGAAGATGGAAAACTCTCAGAATCTCTTAGTCAGTGTGGCTGTTGTGGGAGTCATAATCCAAAGAAGTAATTTTCCCAAGGCCAGAGAAGGAGCAAAAGTCTGCAAAGGAAAGACTAATATATATATGGGCCTGTTATGCTCTCTGTACATAAGACAGTCCAACATGCAGTCATTAGAAGGGAGAGGCAGATGACCATGATCCTGACAGCCTCATCTTCACTAGCCTGAGCAAAGGATAAAATTGGCAATGCTTTCCACTGTTAAACTGTAAAAAGAGCAAAACTAGCACATGGAGCATGTATGTGACAACAGAGAAAGATGTTGCACGGAACACTGTTAAAAGAAGCTGCCTGGTTTACTTACCGCCAGATATGTCGCTGCATAGACACTCAGTGCTGCTTCTTTGGATGGAAATGTTTTCCTGGCTTTCATGATAAGATCTGGGTTTCCAGAACAAGCCTCTATACCACCAATAAACTGAGTATACTGCTGGCATCCAAGTGCAGTGTAGTTGGGTTTACAAAGTGCAAGAAAATGTGGTGCAAGATTCCCAGTTACTACTTGTCCAGCATTTACAAAGATATCTGTTGCAAAAAGTCCAAATGCATAAATGCCTAGAGAAGGAAAAGAGAAAATAGTGAATCTCTTGCATTTTTCTTCAAATCCTATATGTATTAAGCATTTTCTTCATATACATCCTACACTGGCCAAGTAAGCAATACCAGCAGTAATGCAGAGTCTTGGAATTGCTGGAATGACTACACTGTCTTAGCTGCAGAGGTGCACAGCTCTTATAGAAGGTCAGAAAATCTGTTTTTCCACACAGGCCTCTGAAATCTGCAGGGCAACAAAAGCTTGAGGAAGGTAACAGAAAGAATGTGGTTGACTGGAAAGAAATGCAGGCCTAAATCTTAAGTTTAGCCCCAGTTAATGCAGACTCATTCAACTGATTGTTGAATGGTGAATCAAGAGTAATGCAAATCCTATTAAATTAACTTTGGTTCTCTACTGTAGTTGCAACTACCAAATAGATCCAGGCCGATATTTTAAGCAACCAGTTTTTGATTACTAAATATTTTGGATAATGTCATCTTTGGAAACATTTCTGGTAACATTTTTAGAGGCTAGTCAGAAGGGTTACTCTGGAAAAGCAGGAGCTGAGTGGGAGATGCCTTTGGCAGGGGAATTGCACCTCCAGAAATGAAATAGTTTTACCAGGAGCAGGCAGGTCTTCAAAGCAGAGCCCAGGCCTGCAATGCAACAGAGAAGTGATTCAGTTGGTTTTGCATAGCAGGCTGCTTTTAAAATGCTGGAAAAGTCAGCAGCTTTGGATTGGGGCAGATATTAGCTTCAATTCGGACATTAGAAATAAAGCAGTCTTGGTTTGTGAATAAATTAGCTCAGCTCAACAAATTTCCAAATCAATTATGATGTGAGCCAAAATGAACATGCCCATCTGTAGAGTAATCATGGGGTTTGAATGTTTAATCCAGTCAACAGTTACAGGAATTCATTCACAATTTGTTATGTTTGGATACTACCAAAGATCCTGCGTTGCAGCAGTTCACAGTTCCAGTCCACAGAGCTTGACCTGCAACCAGTTGTTCCTGGGTTAGGTTTGCAATATACTTGTGAGTAAATCCTCTAGAAATCATTCTATTTTTGCACAAAAATCCTGATGAAGCTCTCCAAAGTTGTGCTCAGAGTTGGACTTTGGAAGTCCAAAAAAACTATCTCAAAAAATATACATATAAGTTCTAGAGCTCTGGAAAATTTGAGTAGGAGATTAATTCCCAGCTAACCAGAGCTTGTAAACAATACTATGCCAAAGCATTGCTGGTGAGTTGTTAAAGAATGTCAATCCACTTACATTAATAAATTTAATATTAATTATATTAATTAATTATTTCACTTATTGGGTGAACTTAAACTTAAATTAAAGCATTTAACAAATGATTTAAATATCATTATAAATAGCTAAATTTAAAGTAATTTAAATTTGTAGAAAAATATAGTTTTCAATGTTATACACATCTTCAAGAGCAAAAATCATTAAAAATTGGGCTTCATGCAGCAAGTACACTGCCTCATTTACACTAAGGCAGAAGAAGCTAGGAGTTTTGTCTTACTGTGAGGTGTAAACACATAGCTGTGGTTTTATTTCAAACCCAGGAATCATTCAAGATGAATTCCAATTGTATTCATTAACATGATGCTACTTCAGTTTAAAGCGTTTAAAGAGCGAACCATTAGCTTAAATCAATCCCTGTAAAAGAGGACTTTAAATGATGCTTTTATTTTGCATGTAAAATCTCCAAAGCAACAAAACTTTATAGCCCATTGCATCTATCCAAGCATGGGCAACATAAAGCAACATGTTAGGAATAGCAAGAGCTTGGGAAGTTACTTGAGAATAATTAGTGAGCAGCTATACTTCCAAATTCTCCCAAAGGACAGTTGGTAGTACAATTTGAAGTAGTACGGATTTAAAGTAACTACTTACTTTTCTATTTAACTAAAATAATTGCTTGTTAATTTAAACAATAACATTGGAAAACTGCAAGCTACTGGCCTGTGGCTCAAAACACACACTCTTCTCATTGCTCTTGTTAGTGCTTCAACACCCACAACAGAGCACGAGGCAGCAGCGTAAAGTGCAGGATGAAACAACTCTTGAACCATGTAATATATCTCTACCATTTAATAAGGCTGCATCACTCAACTATGAAATATAACAATTATAATTACCCTGTAAAACAATAGGAAAAGAATCTGAAATCTACCAGCTACCTCAATATGGCTCTACAAAGGTTGCAGAGATATTGGAACTTACTTTGAACCAGAAAGCCTGGCCTCAATGTCTGGCCAAGATGATTTTTGGAGATTTTTCTGTTTCTCTCCTCATTCCCCATCCACCCAGCGTCTGTATAATGCCCAGCCTGATGAGGAGCCCTGAAGGACTCAAAAGCTTGTTTGTGAGATTCTAATGATCTAGTAAACCCTCGTTTTCAGGTTTAACAACAGGATCATATGGCTTTTTTACCATCTGTTTTTCTGTAAAAGAAGCTTTCCCTCATTAATTTACACTTGTAATCTAATGTAGCGACACCTCAGTTCCTAGGTAAAGAAATTAATTACACGTGACTAGTAAATATTTACCTCCAAGCCCTGAAAATTGTATTCTTTTACTCCACCATCTTTCCCCGCCCCTCTTCTTCTCTTTCAACCAAGTAAGTTAGTTGAAGTGCTGAATATGTCATATTGCTAGACAGCAGCTACCATAATTTGTCTTCCTGCGTTGTATAGTCAACAAAATATAAACTCTTATTTCTAAGAGTTTATTGTCAAAGCTGCATTCATTAAGCCTTGGATATTTATTGTTTGTCAAGTATAGACATATTCATCAGATTACTGAAAAGAAAAAAGCAGATGTGCTTTCATGTGAAAAGCTCTTCTGGGCTGGGGCTGCTGGGGGGGGGGAGTGGGTGTCCATCATGTTCCTTAGAATTCCATCTGGGAATACCAGGCTGCTGCTTAAGTCTAGAATCACAATTTCTCCATTAAGATATTTTGAAATAGTTTTCAAGAACATACACATGTATTTTTTTTCTCCCTGACACTTCAAACCCACAATGGGAGAATATTCATTTTCATGGACACTGACATTTTTTTTTACGAGGGACTGGTATGATGATGGTGTATAGAATCAAAACTTTTTTTTCTTCCTTATGGCTCTCTGAGCCCCACCGCCCCCAGTCGCGTGTGCAGGGGCTCATTCCTCCATTCCCGAATCCATAAACAAAGCCAAAGGTAGCTCAATACAAATGTGGTTTATTGCGACTGGGATGGGGGAAGCAAATAAGACCATGTGACTGCCTTCAGGACAGTTCCCTGCACTTCCCTCAGGTTTAGGTCCACGTCCAAGGACCCTCTGGTTAACATCACCAGAGGAGTCCCAAGTCCTTTTTCTCTTAGTGGGGTTCTTCATGCCGACCAACACCTTGAAGCCCACAACAGGGAACGTTAATATGCCTGCACCTGGGGCAACAATAACTGTCCCAGCTTCTCTGATGGGGTTGTCCCTCTGAGGTCTGGCACTAGTACTCCTGTTGCCTCTGTCTTCTCTGGTGTCTTAGCTGGGTGGCAGTTGGTTCTCCTGGCCTACATTCTTGGGCATGATGTCTCTCTATCCGGCACTTCCATTCACCCCAGTAACTGGGCTGGGGATGGGGTTGAGAGTTAGGGTGCCCCTCCACTTTGCCCTTTGGCACCCTTAGCTGCACCAGGACCTTGGTCCAGGGATCCTCTTTACATATATATATACACAATTGAGGTTCAGATTCTTCGGAAGAGTTTTCTTCCACATAGAAGCCCTTATTGGGTGCTCTATTGCATCTATTGCTCACTGGAAGGACAGATCCTGAAGCTGAGGCTCCAATACTTTGGCCATCTCATGAGAAGAGAAGACTCCCTGGAAAAGACCCTGATGTTGGGAAAGTGTGAAGGCAAGAGGAGAAGGGGATGACAGAGGACGAGATGGTTGGACAGTGTCATCGAAGCTACCAACATGAATTTGACCCAACTCCGGGAGGCAGTGGAAGACAGGAGGGCCTGGTGTGCTCTGGTCCATGGGGTCACGAAGAGTCGGACACGACTTAACGACTAAACAACAACAACATTGCATCTCCCCAGGCTCCCTCTTCCTCTATCTCCTCTACTACCATGTCTGATAGTAGGACTCCTGTCTTGAGCCCCTGCTCAATTCTCTCCTTTGCCTCAGTCTCCAATGACTCCCTTATATCCTGCAGCTCCCATGGGCCCTCCTTCCCCTTCTCCTCCTGGAGATGCTCCTCTTGGTGCAGGTTCTCAACTGGTGCCTCCTTTTCCAGGGCTTCTATCTGGTTTCCTCACTTTAGCATCTTGGGTTCTCTAACCTCATGTTCTCCTGCCACCCAGTCAGCCCAGAAGGATTTTTCCAGGTCTACCAGGGAGCTTGTTGTCTTGAATTCCCCAGTGCCTGGGAGAAGGGGAGAGGGCCCACCCACAGGGGTGCCTATGCTGCTGTCATCCTCCTCTCAAATAAGAAGATGAGAAAAACCGATATTGCTGTATATGTTTTATTAGTTCAAGGTTCAAGTACACACTGATTTTGCCTTATATCACTGTGCTGGGCATCTCAAGATAAGTCTGTCATGAAAGTTGCACTTCGTTCACATGAACGGTAACCTAAGAATTAAGAGCAATGAATCTCTACATTGCCTGTTTCCACAGAGCACACACTTCTTGAATAGTTTGGTAAGGAGGCAACAAAAGGGTTTGATCCTCAAAGCCTATGGATCTGCTACGCATTACAGCCCTTTTCAGTCAATCACTCCACATATATAGCAAACAAATGAGGAAGTGGGAGTACGGTAGATCCACCATCACTTTTGTCACCCTTCTCCATATTGGCAGCAACAGTCTGAACTGGGTGGCTTCTCCATGAGCAGTGAAGGCCCTTCCATTCAGACCTGCTGCCCTCCACACATAGAGAAAGAGAGAATGAGAACCAGGGATGGAGACATTAATGTTTTTTCCCTCCTTCTGTGTTTACCATACACAGGTTTGAAGGTTTAAGTAGGGCTTTAATCTCAAACTCTGTAACAAGGCTGCTGGTCAGATAAGAGGAGGTCCACCAGTAGAAACTATAGCTTCAATACCTTGTGATAAAGAGTAAAGCTCTTTAATAGTTCTTTCTTTCTTTTTCTCTTTCTTTTTACTAAGTCTCGGCCTAATATACTGCAAATCCTTGCACAAGATACTTATGTACTGAAATCCCAATTGTATGATGGGAAAATGATAACTTCTATGTCATGGTTAGATTGCAACAGAAAGACAAAAACAAAAACAAAACCAAAAAACCACCCAGGTCAAGATCTTCAATCAAGTCATAAGGTGACCTCATCACTGTTGCTTAGCGTAAAGTCCAACACATGATTTTTGTGAGGACAAAATGGAGGGGAAGGAGAGCAACCATTTTGAACTGCCCGGAGGAAAAGCACAATATGGACCAAATAAATAAAAAATGCATCACTTATAAATTAAGACCCCCTTACTGAGTCTCAGACAAATATTTTTTTTCCCACCAGGGCTTAGAAAAAATGATGTTTTTGTACTACAAATTCCAAAATATCCCAGGATTGTGTGGCCATTGGCCATGCTGTTTTAGGCATTCTGGGAATTAGAGTCCAAAAAAGGTAATTTTCCCAGGCTCTGCTTTTTGTAACCTGTTGAGCAACACTGAAAAGATTTCCTTCATAAACACACTTCTAGCCCCTCATACATTATCCTGACATTTCTACTCTATGGCAATCTTGTCTAATAATCCTCTTCATTAGTTCCTCCTAGGTGGGAAAAGTAGATAGGTGCCCCTATCCATAATAGTGCTTTTCTTTCCCGTACTGAAACAAAGCGAAGCTGAAGGAATGAAACCCCAATTGAAATGGCAAGATCAGTCCTGTGACAGTGGAATACTCTTCTACTAAGTTAACTTGAGAACAACAAACTGCTGTCTAAATTTATCTCTTTTGAAACAGTAGAATCTATGTGGAGGGCCTTTTTAACTATATCAAAAGCTTTTAAATCAAATGCGGATAAATGAATGGGACCTGAAAGTACCACAATATGAACTGCTCCTGTTTAGGATATCAGTAAAACAAGCCCTCTTCTAGGAAACTATACTGCATTTCATACATATCACACAAGATATGGTCAATGTCCCATGGCCACTGGGTATATTCAGTGTTCACAGAGCAAAAAAAATAATGTATTGAAGTTCTTTTGTTATTCCTCCCCCCCCCCCCCCCACGAGTGATGGCATTTAGGCTGTGGTCCTCTTGGAACTCTGTATCTGAAAGAGTACTGTACAATTGCACTCATTTCACACACTAGCAAGGTTATGCTCAAAATCCTACAAGGCAGGCTTCAGCAGTATGTGGACCGAGAACTCCCAGAAGTACAAGCTGGATTTCGAAGGGGCAGAGGAACTAGAGACCAAATTGCTAACATGCGCTGGATTATGGAGAAAGCCAGAGAGGTCCAGAAAAACATCTAGAAAACTGCTTCATTGACTACGCAAAAGCCTTTGACTGTGTGGACCACAGCAAACTATGGCAAGTTCTTAAAGAAATGGGAGTGCCTGACCACCTTATCTATCTCCTGAGAAATCTATATGTGGGACAGGAAGCCACAGTTAGAACTGGATATGGAACAACTGATTGGTTCAAAATTGGGAAAGGAGTACGACAAGGCTGTATATTGTCTCCCTGCTTATTTAACTTATACGCAGAATACATCATGCGAAAGGCTGGACTGGAGGAATCCCAAACCAGAATTAAGATTGCCGGAAGAAATATCAACAACCTCAGATATGCAGATGATACCACTCTGATGGCAGAAAGTGAGGAGGAATTAAAGAACCTCTTAATGAGGGTGAAAGAGGAGAGTGCAAAAAATGGTCTGAAGCTCAACATCAAAAAAACTAAGCTCATGGCCACTGGTCCCATCACCTCCTGGCAAATAGAAGGGGAAGATATGGAGGCAGTGACAGATTTTACTTTCTTGGGCTCCATGATCACTGCAGATGGTGACAGCAGCCATGAAATTAAAAGATGCCTGCTTCTTGGGAGGAAAGCGATGACAAACTACAGCATCTTTAGAAGCAGAGACATCACCTTGCCGACAAAGGTCCGCATAGTCAAAGCTATGGTTTTTCCTGTAGCGATGTATGGAAGTGAGAGCTGGACCATAAAGAAGGCTGACCACTGAAGAATTGATGCTTTTGAATTGTGGTGCTGGAGGAGACTCTTGAGAGTCCCCTGGACTGCAAAGAGATCAAACTTATCAATTCTGAAGGAAATCAATCCTGAGTGCTCACTGGAAGGACAGATCCTGAAGCTGAGGCTTCAATACTTTGGCCATCTCATGAGAAGAGAAATCTCCCTGGAAAAGACCCTGATGTTGGGAAAGTGTGAGGGCAAGAGGAGAAGGGGACGACAGAGGATGAGATGGTTGGACAGTGTCATCGAAGCTACCAACATGAATTTGACAAAACTCCAGGAGGCAGTGGAATACTGGAGGGCCTGGCATGCTCTGGTCCATGGGGTCACGAAGAGTCGGACACGACTAAACGACTAAACAAAAACAAATCTGAAAGGCTGACTACATGGGCATTTAGTCTGCTGTTTGGTCTGCTGCAGTGATAATTTGGTTTGCTCCTAAAGACTGTGATCAGACAACATTTTTGCTGGAGTGAGCCAACCTGCCCCCAGAGCAGTCCTATTACATCTTTCTGAACCCTTGTCAGGGGCTTCTACTTTTTTGATGTGGATAGAATTGCTCTGTTTTAGTCTATTTCCAGTGTGTGTGATCGCTGGAAATGTACCAAAAGCAAGCCTTCCTCGAATTTGCAAAGGGTGTGGACCAAATAGAGTCACTTGAGGTCCATGTGCCATGTGGATGCAAGGATCACACCAAATGGTATACCAGACCTCCTAGCAACCCTATTCAGTTCAATCCAGCCTGCCCTTTCACAGCGTGTAGACAAACCCGGAGTTCACTATGAAAGGAAGTAATGGGGGCGCTGTTCATACAGTTTTGGAATTCAGTTGGATCCACACAAATACATGGTAAATATGGCAAATTCAACAAACAAGAGACTTACTTGGGGGGGAAATGAATGAGGTATGAAAATTTAAAAGTAACATGCAGCACTCTTACCAAGGAATCTGACGGTCCTGCGCACCAGTGGATTTATATAGCAACAGTCTCCAGTTAATATTGTTTTTTCTTGGTTTTCAAAATCCCGTGTGGCCATCTGTAAGCAAAACACTGCAGTTTCTCCAACAATTATCTTGAACGAGAAAAAATAAAGAAGAAAAGGGTGTGTGAGATACTGGTAAAAACAAGGAAACAGAATGATAAAGTAACATTTGTGAGGGAAAAGACACCATATGGCTCACTTCAGTTTATTTGCATAAAAGGAGAATTAACTTTCATAACATTTCCCCAAAGAACCCTGAAAGCAGAAGTCTCACATTAGTCTTGAAAAGAATGTGCCTACCACCTACAAAGAAGCCAGTGTTTAATCCTGAGAGGAGCTGAGTGTACTGATATTGAGAAAACTAGACTCTGATTATTGCCTGACCTCTTACTGCTCAACAATTAAGCAGTAACTATCCATAGGAAGAGTACTGATTAATTCTGAGCAATAACTTAAAGCTCCCAGGGTCAATAATTCAGTTATCTGAAAATAAATGTCACAGTTCTCTTATAGGGAAGCAACAAGGAGGTACCAGGTTTGATCCAGACTTTGCCATTACTGAAATACTGTAGGGCCTAAGACAGTAAAAAATAACTTGACATTTCATTGACTTTGTAATGGTAATTCAAAATTCCACTGTTTTTTCAGTATTCATCTCTCTATTTTATTAAGATCACTTAATAGACATGGAAGAAACTCGGATTTGCCAAATTTGATACTTTTATTGATTCTGTTCAAACAAGATGCAGCTGTTGACAATTCAAACAGGAAAAAGCAGCTTGTAGCTATCCAGCAGCATCCAGTGTTGAACTTTCACTGGTAGAACAATGTCATCGAAAGCAGTGGTTCCCAATCTTGGGTCCCCAGATGTTCTTAGACTACAACTCCCATAAATCCTGACCAGCACAGCTAGTGATGAAGGTTTCTGGGAGTTTTAGTCCAAGAACATCTGGGAATCATTGATCTGGAATCAGGAGAAGGGCATACTCTTCCTTTCCACTGCAGCCCCGCAATACACACTCTAAAAACTTGTTCTGCAAGGCTACAAGACACTTTGGGGCTGTGGTTTGGGCAGGTATGAGGAATATAGAGGAGAGGGAAAGGAACCCTCTTTGCACTAAGACTGCACTACCAGCAAAGTGTTGGATTTAATTTTTATTTTATTTGAATTTGAAAATGCACCATGGCTATAAAACTTGTATTGTAATGGGGATGGGGGAAGGTGGGAAGTTGAGTAACTTTGGAATCAGGGACATCAATCCAAAGACTGCCCAGGATGAAAGTTGTTACATGATCATACGCAGCATACAGTAATCTTAACCAGTTCAGCTATCCCTACATGGCAGAGACACCAACAAGAGATAACTGCCCAACAAGAAAGCCTCAGCGAAACCATCAGTTCCCCCAGCTTGTTAAACATCCAAGGTTTCTCTATAGCTAAACCACAGTAAAGCTTTAAAGATACCTGCTTCTCATACATCCACATCCACATAGCTTTAAACAGTATCAGTAGAAGAGAGAGATCCAATCTAAAGAGCTGAAGGCATAAGAGAAAACCAAGGTTCATTCTGATTCTTGCTTGGGTGGTGTTCACTCACTGCTTGACCCAAAGGTAGCTATTCTATTATTTCTTATTTGCTAATATGTAGCACGGATAAATAACCTTTTTTAAAAAAAAGCAGCACAGCGATATAGGTAAACTGTCTATGGGAAAAAATTGAATGTCACACTGTTCACTTAAAAGTTAAAACTTTGATTTAAAAAAAACCAACAACAACCAAACCAACCAACCTATGAAGTTTTACAAAGAAAATTAATTTTAGGAAGGAAAGATATTGCACATGACATTCTGTATTTCTAGTATATTGGAAGAAGATAGTGTTACATGCTGCTTTTTAATCCAAAGACAAATTTCTTGCTTGCCCTTGTCACCTTTTCCAATACTAGTAGTTAGGTTATTAAGATCTTAGTCATTTGTTCCTAGAAACACATCTCTCTTAATACCCTATTGTCAATCATATGGCCCAGTGCCAATGAGAACAAGGTAGCCTTTAAATATTCTCACAGCCAGATGGGACATTTATCTATGAGCTTTTCCATTCAAATAAAGAACTGTAAGGATTAGGGAAGGGGAGCATGATTACAAGGGTCTTTTCCCACAGAACTGAAGCTTTTGTGTCCCAAAACTGACCAAATGAACAGGCCTGCCTATGGCAATGGGTCGTTTAATATTATGAAAGCATGTGAGGACCACTTGTAGATAGGCAGTCCCAACTTATCTAAAACAGCACACAGAACGCCATCTCAATGGCAACAAAAATCTTGCAGAGTTTACTGTGCAACCCATGTGCTGTTTCTTATTTATTTGTTGCAGCAGCATCCAGCTATCTCACTATCACACAACAGAAGGGGAGATATATTTACCTTACTGGGGGGGGGGGGGGGGGAATCCAATAGGAATGCACATAGATTACAAAGTAAGACACAAAATCTGGAAAGCACAGCAGAAGCAAAGGGATTTCTGTTTTGGGTGCCTTTAAGACAAACCTTTTCAAATCATCCTGTTTTCAAACAAGGCCCAATGGACATACTGGAAAAAAACATCTCGGAATTCTCAGTGGATTGAGCAGACACACAACCGTATCCATATACACACGTACAAAGGAAAGGCTTACAGTGCATGTAAGCACATGAAATTAAGAGTCTGAAAAATTTGTTTCTTGTCTATCATGCCCAGGTATTGAAGAGTTCAGCTCGGCTGAATGCAATCCCTTCATGAAAATATGAATCAAGACAGAAAATTAAAGATAAATCAAATGTAACCCTGAATGTGAGCTAATTAGAGCGACATACAAAAAATACAGTTTCTCTTATGTTTGACAAAATAACATGTCAATATTAACCGGAGCATGGAAGCAGTGAGTTACAAGTAACATAGGTGCTTGTAGCTACAGTAGTTTATTTTAAGTAACCAGAAATGTAAGAAGTAGTTACAATGTTGCAGTAAAACTGATGTAACAAGTATGGCAATCTTATGTATGTGCAATGAGTAACATTTTGTAGTTACTTTCAGCAGTTACCTTTAAATACAATTTTAGGTGGAATTGCAGGGGGGATTTATGCCATTTTCATATCAATTGTGGTAAGGGAAATATTATTTGATATTCTTTATGTATTTCTGCACAGGTGGAATATCAGAATTGGTCATTAGAGTGAAGAAGAGTAGATTTCCCTTTATTTTTTTGGTCTGCTAGTAATAACAACAATGTAACACAAGGGAACCAATTGCTTATGTGATTCAAGCAATGATCATGATAATAACAACTAAGCTGTAACAACTAACACAGTTCCTTGTAAAAAGTACCTTTCTGAGCACTGGTACTGTCAGATGAAGACACCTTGTTCAAAAAACAATCAACTGCTGTGAGACTTCTCCCTTGTGTAAGTGAAAAGATTTTTTTCCATAGCACCCGCAGTATTAGTATTGTGCAGGAAACACTGAATTTTGTGACAAAAAACTATATTTTGCATTTTTTTAAAAATTGTATTTTCGGCAAAGCACAAGTGTTCTTTCAGAAAGTACAATGTTTCTGATGAAAAATATGAGGTTGTTTTTTGTGCAAAAAAATTGCTACCGTGCTCTTTTTGCCAACTAGTCCTAAAATGTAAAACATGTACAGCACCTTGTAATCTCACATAGCGGAAAGAAAATCTCTGAAGGATTTAAATCTCATTGGTCAAAACAAAATAAACAATGATCTGAATCATCTGAACAGTAACAAGTTATATCCAGCTCTACAATTTCCATCAAAAATTAAATATTATTCACCATGTGAAATCTTGGATAAAGACATATATTTTATGAGTAAGCATGTCCTTTTCCACTATCCTACCTATAGGGTGCAAAATCTATATTTTGTGTGCTGCACCATTCAGAGAAAACAAGTATTCCAAAGCAACAGGCAAAATGAATATAGCTTCAGGAATGCTGATAGTTGGGCAGATTGATATGGGAACAAACAGCTCTTCATAGGATCAGGCCATTCAGGGCAGGAAAGGGTCCTTCAGATGTTGTGGTTCTCCAGATATTATTGGGCTGCAGTTCCACATCATCTCTCACAATTGTCTATACTAGCAAAGGCTGGTGAAAGTCTGGAAAGCCACATGTTCCTCATTCCTGACTAAGACATTTAAAGACCAAAACAACTTCTTTGAATTATGCTTGAAACCCAATCAAGCACCCAGAGTAACTTTCTCAGTACAGGGGCAAGTATGTTCTCTGCATTCTGGACAAGTCAGCTGCTGTATGGTACAATGCAGTCTTGTGCTCCAGATGTTCTGGAGGAACGTAAGTGTAGCAAGTGAGAAAAAGAAAAAAAATCCTGTTAAATTTGAAAAATTGACCTTATACAGTTGCCCCTCCAGATGTGTCATTAGTCATTATCTGGGGGTAGGGGCTAAATGCAGAGTTGTAGGGAACTCAGAATTTTGCATACCAGAACCAAAACAAGCACTTCAAAGATTATGTGACTCCAATGTAAAAGCAAAAGAAGTGTAAAGAAACACATGTATTACTAATTCAAAGGAACAAAACCCAAAGCCTTGGGGATTACTCATCATGTTCTCAAACATACATTCAGAAGTAGCTCTTATCTCGAAAACAATTGGAGGTACAGGACACATTTTACAGAAAATTGCCACAATTGCAGTTTTTGGATAGGATCAAGGTCCACCTTAAACTGCATTATACTTTCAATGAGCAAAGAAAGAAGTGGTGCCTGGCCTGTATCCTTTTCTAATTGTTCCCCATCTCAACTAAACAATAAGACCTCCTTCTTCTCCTGCATTCAAGACTGCATCCAAGATTTGTCCTGAAATTTCTTACTTCTTCTTATGACAAGAGAACACAAGTGATTATCGAAAACACGCAAGAATAATTTATTTGTGGTTACTGGGTAGAAATCTGCATGGATGACTAGTTAACAGAGCAATTAAAAACCACTGGTTCTGTCCACTAATCAGAATTGCTGATAGACAGAACTGCAACTCTGTGAAACTGGCCTTTCCATTTTCCACTTTTTTGTGTGTGTGGACAAGTAAACTAAGGGCACCATTTGATGAGATTTACCCAAGCAAGAAGAAATGTTCTAAGTAACTTTGTACATGGGAGGGATCCTCATGAGTTGGGCCAACGAGCACAGTGTCTTTCTTTCCTGCCCCTCTTCCAGATTTTTCACTCCTGCCACTGAAAGTTCTAACAACAGTAGCAACTCTGTTTGGAAGACCAGCCGCTGTTTTGCTCCCTGCACAATGTCCCTTTGCCTTGTGCCACTTCAGGGATTTGTAGAGGGGGAAATGGAGGGGGTAATGAAACAACAGTGTGGAACATTTAGCAAACATTCTGCAAAGTAGCTTTTTTTCTCTAGAGGTTGGAGGTGAGAAACAGAATATCTCATAGATGTGCTCAGAAAAATATCTTCTAAGAAATTTTGACTGAGCTCTACCAGAAATTTCTGAACACAGACCAAACGTGCTTTTAAAAAAAGAAAGGAAAATGCCAGATAAATTTTAAATCTCTTTTTGCTCATGATGCAGAAACAGAGATCTCACCAAACACTCAAGAATGGGCCTCATCTTGTACTCAGATCAATACATTTTAAAGTTGAAAAAGAATACCATGGATGACATGGCAATGATTCGGAATTTTCTCCAATAGTCGCCACACACACAGCTGAATGGATGAGCTGCACTGCACATATAGCTCACATTCAGGAAGAAGTTCATGTTTAGAAATGTATTTTACCTTTATTTGAGGATGGCAGGTAAATGGGAAGTTTGCCACCCTCCTCAGCACCCTGCTCTAACTACGGTTCTCATAGCTAGAAGGAAAATATGGTGAATTTCAAAATTCTTTGGAAGAATTTGGTATATACTTTCTTTATTCCAGGGAAAGTTCTTATGCTGTATAGCAGGGCTGGATAACTGATTTGTTCCTGAGAGCCATGTAAGAGTTGGATCAGAAAAGCTGTTTGCATGCACATACAACTGGACACATGCACTTCCACAACATTTCAGTAAGCCAGCTGGGAAAGAGAGCAAGATTCAAATTTAATGTTGTGCACCTACCAATAATCAGCTAAAGGGCGGAGGGCTTGAATGATTTAAATGGAGAAGGCAGCATGGAGAAGTGATTCTCCCTGGAAACTGTCTTTCTCATTTGTATGATGTTCCATCTTTTCTACCCAATGGCTATTGGGTGGCCTAACAGGAGAATGGTTGTGCTTGGGAACAGGGTGCATGGGAATTCTGTGCCCTAGTCCCCAACAGAATTGTGCTCCTGACAGTCCCTGCAAGCAATGGAGAGTCATCCTCACGTTCCCTTTCACACAGCTTAACAATAGTTGTTATGGTAGTGCAGAAAATGATGGGGCAAAGTGGGTGGAAGGAGCTATGTTCGTATCTGTGACAGGCTGCACAAGAGGCAGGTGAGTGCTACAGGCAACCCTTAGGCCACAGGCTGGCCACGTGTCCTATAATCAGAAAATACTTTTTGTCCATTATTTGGTTATTGTGATGTAAATGTCCACCCTGGCTATCTCCAAAATAAGACAGAGTCACACGTTCTTGGGAAAAGTCTCTGCTTGTTTTATCCTACAGTAAAAACAATATCTTTATTCCCATCCTCTTCCTCCTGTTCTTCAACCAGAGGTCAATGTATAAGAAGACTTTTCCTTTAATCATTAATGTGCCTTTGTCAAAAGCTTTTTGGAAGCCCAAATCTACATATGTCAACTGGATTACCTTCTTCCTATCTAGATGGATGATAATATTCTCAATTAATTGGTGAGGCAGGATATCCTTTCCCACCAGACTTGCTCATCTATGTGTTAAACAACTCTCACTTTATTAATGATGCTGACAATGTTGGAGTTATATTTACAACTTGCATGCTGTCTGTAGTTTGAGTGACTGGGAGGAACTTTTCTGAGCTGGGGTGTATCTATCCAGCACTAACCAATTGTTCCTTATAGCTTTCAATTCCCACAAGAGCTCTGCCTCCCTGTGGAATATTCTATCCCTCTATTTCATCAGTTGGTGACAGCTGTTTGTTGCTGTTGATCTATTTGGTTGTTTGCTAGTATGTGTGCAGTAAAGAAAGCAGTATACACAACTTTGAAATTTAAAGCAATTGAAAGTAAATAAATGTTTTTTATTCTTTCTCCTACAGATGGCTCAGACTGAGTTATTAAGACTTAAAGTGCCAATGAATAAGAAAGGGGTGGACTCAGGGGATCTTGAAGATGTTCTCTGTGGGTATCTGTACTTCTACTGTATAACAAAAAGAATTTTACCAGAAATTCAAAACTCTGCAACAGACAATTCATATGTACAGAACCTAATAGATCTTTTTCTGAAGATGCCATTTTAAAAAATGAATTTTAGGCTGGTCACTTGCCACCTCTCCAGCAAGGGGCAGAGGTTGGAAAAGGAACATTTTTGGACTACAACTCTCAGAATACACCACCCAGCACGCCATATTTTAATTCCACACAAAAAAAGTTTCATCATCTGGTGGAGCAGCTGATCAGCATGATACACTACATATTTTTCTAAGATCTATAATTTCACACTTGAATTGTTCAAGGAATTTTGGCTATATGCCATCGAATCCAGGGCCTCATACAATTTTAATCTGTCAATTATTCCTACAACTTCATATCCTGTCACCTCTACTTGACATTGTTCTTCAAATGCCTTTCCAGAAGAAAGTGAACTGGAAGAAGACTGTAAAGTCAATCAGTCTAACACCTTGGACAGATTCATATAGAAAATTATCTTTGCAATTTCCCTATCCTCCTTCAATAATTCCTGCACACCTCTGTTATTTAAGTGGCTGGTTTTCTTCAAACATCGTTTCTCTATCTGATGTATATAAAGACACATTTACAGTTTAATTTAATGCTTTTAGAAATAAGCTCTGCACTTCTTTTTTCCTTTTTGTTTGTATGACTGCAAGAGTTGGCACTCTTTCTAAATTTTCCTTCTAGCAAGTTTTAATACTACTTAAAAGAACCCTTCTTCCCTTTCATAGCTTGACTTTCTTGTAAACCATGCTGGCATCTTTTTGGATTCCTGACCTTTTTAATCTGTGGCACACACCCTAGCTGAGATTCTGTCAGTGTAGCTTTAAATAACCATTCATCCTGCTGACATTACACCTTCCTGACTCTCCCTTCAGAACTCAACCTCAATTAATCCCCTTATTTGTATGAAATTTTCTAACTACTCTTTGTTCTCTTTAAACAGATGTCATTTGGTCCCGTTGTCAGGTTCTAATTCATCTCTGTTCTGAAGACCTAAAACATTTATTCCATTATTCTTAAAGTATGGGTCGCCCCGAAATAGAAACAAGCCTTCAAGACTTCTAAAGTCCTTCTGGCAAACTGATCAGGACATCATTCTCTCAGTGAGGGCAAGGATAAAGTAAGTTTTAAAAATGGGGGAAATAGCATCACAAGGATTCTTTCAAGGCCTGCAGAAGAGGGATTTGAGGGTAACGCACCCACACACATACACATGGCTAAAACACCGGAAATGCATAGCCCACAGAGGCTTTTAGTGTTACATGGATTTAAAGTAGGTTAGGAATCTATTGCAGATTTGCCCCTGAGCAGGCCAAGAAGACTGTGTAGCCTTAGCAACTGTCAACATCTCAGGGAAATCCACTTCCCAGGCTGACGGCTACTGATCTACAGGAAACAAACAAACAAAACCCCAGCATAAACGAAGTGATTTTGTAAACGAGAACCACAATTTTCTGCAAACTGAAATTGGCTTGTGAGGTGAGAGCTCTGACAGGAAAAGCAGTAACAAAACTATCAGTAGCAATTTCTAGTTCATTATGCTGAGTCTCCCCTTGAGGCCATTTCGGTGGTGTTTGTGTGTTCTCATTGCTTCTTCCTTGTTTGGACAGGGAGAGAATGCCCTGCTTAATTCCATCATAAGCAGTTTTTACCCCCATTGAGAAAAATAACGTCACTTTGAGGGAAAAGGAACTAGTTCTGTTGATCATTAGAATAAATAATGGGATTCGAACTGGAATGGAGCATATAGAAACAAATGCACACCACATACAAATTAAGTGTTACCTCTGATGTTATGATTTCAAATTTTTGCCACTTCTCTGTTTCAAACCTTGTGGGGGCTGAGTGTGATCAGTTTCTTTTATCCGATCTGCCAGGCTGAGCTAGGTATGGTTATGCTAGTGTAATCCTTTAGTTGGACATTTCACGGGTTGTTTTATGCTGCTGCTTCTATATTTTGTGTGCTGCACCATTCAGAGAAAACAAGTATTCCAAAGCAACAGGCAAAATGAATATAGCTTCAGGAATGCTGACACCTTGATAGTTGGGCAGATTGATATGGGAACAAACAGCTCTTCATATGATCAGATCAGCCTCATAGTACTCAGCACTGCTGTACAATACCAAGCTACAATCCTCAACATGAAGCTATTGAGACAGGTGTGAGCAACAGACAGCTGTTTGGCCCTTTGGGGCCCCCGAGTATCTAGTGCTGTTTATTTTGGCAGTAGAGAGGTACACTATCTAACCCTCTCTCATTTAAAATCAAGGCCCACAGGGAAGATAGGCCTTGTTTTAGAGGGGAACAGTGCTCCCAGATATCTCTAGGATCCATTATTCTCCTCTACAAAATTGACTATGTTTTAGCATTAAATGTGCTTTCCCTGCAACCGTGGGAAAAAAACCCCTTCCATTGCCACTGTGCTGCCAAATTTCAGCAGTTGGCGGTGGGGTTTTTTTGCAGTCCATAACAATATTCAGAAGATCTGAAATTTGTCTCTGGATCCACCAAAGTTGTTCAGCCTTCCAGTAAGAGCTACACACAATAAGGGTATTATTTTCCTACTGCCTTTAACCTAGGGAACTACTGAGGTAGAAAGAGTCACTTGAGGCTTAGATGTATCTCCCTCCTTCTACAGTTCATTTAAAAAAAAACACTTTACCTTTCTGCCAATACACAAGACACAGAAATACATGCAGCCATCCTTTAGGAAAGAGGAACACAAGAATGCAGTATCCTAAGATGTGCACATGGCTCTGCATGCAGACTCCCAGGGGCTAAAATGTGCCCCCTCTGGCATCCCAGGGGGCTCCACCACCCCAAACTCCAAATTTTAAAAGTTCTTTTCTTTTAAATGCTGGGAGCATGGACAGCAATTGTGCCAGGTCTTGTGGGGCCCCTTGTAGCCCTGGGGCCAAACATATTAACTCACAAATTAATTCAACAACATGGTCTTAGTGAAATACCATAAAATTACTTTATTACTTTAATCCTTAACAATGTGTTAGTAACATTAGTTTTAATTTATTTAATTTTTACCAAAAATGGCACATAATGGCCAATCCTCAATTACACCTCAAAGTAAGCAGTTAAAACAAAATGAAAAGTAAAATGTTTCACAATTTAAATACAGTGGTGCCTCGACTTACGAACGTCCCGACTTACGACCATTTCGAGTTACGACCAGCTCCGGCCGCAAAATTTTGCTTCTACTTGTGACCGGAGCTTCGAGTTACGACCGGAAAAAAGGTGGGGGAAAAGGTGGGGAATTTAAATTACTAACCGTTGGTCGGCGGAGAGGCTGCTTCTTTATAGCTCTTTCGCCCCAACAGTTAGAGAGAGTGCGATCGGAGGAGGCTTCGGACTGACTGGTGCTGCTTTCTGCTTCTGAGTGAGTACATACAGGGTTTTGCAGGGTGGGTTTGGGCTGGGTTATGTTTCTGTGCTGTGATGTTTTTTTGTGTTTTGGTGTATGTGTTTTTTCAGCCCCAGCGTGTTCCGATGGGGCTTGCTCTGTTTGGTTGTGTGTGTGTGTGTGTGTGTGTGTGTGTGTGTGTGTGTTTCAGCCCCAGCGCGTTCCAATGGGGCTTGCATTGTTTTTTTGGTTTTTGGTGATTTTGTTTTCCGGCCCCGATGCATTCCGTTGGGGTTTGCAGTGGGTTTTTTTTGTGGGTTTTTGGTAAAAAAAATATTTTTCGTCTGGAACGGATTAATCGCGTTCCAATGCATTCCTATGGGAAATGGTGCTTCAACTTACGATCATTTCGAGTTACGACCATCTTCTGGAATGGATTAAGTTCGTAAGTCGAGGCACCACTATAATGTGAATAATGCTCAACTCTATCTCTCCTTTCCATCTAAATCAGAGGAAGCTGTTTTGGTTCTAGATCAGTGTCTGGTGTCAGTAATGGACTGGATGAAGGTAAATAAACTGAAACTTAATCCAGACAAGACAGAAGTGCTCCTGGTCTGTCAAAAGGCAGATTAAGGAATAGGGATGCAGCCTGTGCTGGATGGAGTTACGCACCCTCTGAAAACACAGATGTGCACTGGGATACTCCTGGATTCATCTCTGAGTCTGGGTGCCCAGGTTTCAGTGGTGGCCAGAAGTCCATTTCTACATAAAACCAGTGTGACAGCTGCACCCATTCATGGAGAAGTCAAATGTGGACATAGTGACATATATCTTAGTTACATCCTGGCTGGATTACTGTAACATGCTCTGCATAGGGCTGCCTTTGGAAAGTGTTTGGAAACTTCAACAAGTCCAAAACGCTGCAGCCAGATTGCTGACTAGGGCTGGTTACAGGGATCACATAACCCCTCCCCTTACGGCAGCTCCACTGGATGCCAATCAATTTCCAGGCTCAATTCAAAGTGTTGGTTTTAACCTACAAAGTCCCAAACGGCTAGGGTCCAAGCTATCTCAGGACCCATGTCTCCCTTTATGAGCCTGCCAAGTGTTAAGAACATCAGGTAGGAGGTCTTTCTCTCGGTTCCACCACCTTCTCAGATGTTAGTGGGAACCCGGGAGAGTGTCAGGACTGGGGCCATGCTGGAACCATGCAACCTTAGTGCATGCAGGATCACCCCCATCCCTCTGGGGAGAACTGCTCTAGAGATTGCAGGACTGGGCCCTTTCCCTGCAGTTGTTGCCCAGCTCCTCAGGAGTGCCTCCTGTGGAATCTGAGGTCTGGGCTATATGAGAACAGGCTTTCCCTACAGACCTTTGACTCAGCAAGGAAGGTCTCCAGCTGTGCTGTTACTCCTGCTTTGTCTGTCTGCCAAACCTTGTTGTTCCTGCCTTGCCTGGTGGTTTCTGACCTGCCTCTCCTTGCATCCCTGGACCTTGCTGCCTTGATACTGTTTCTCCTGACTTTGACTCCTGGACTGTCTGATCATGATTCTTATCATCCTTCTACTTGGCTGCTGTTTGGACTCAAAACCTTAGCTGGTTGGTCCCTGCTTGGGCTGTGGGGTTGTTTCTACAGTCATGGCCAAAAATATTGGCACCCTTGCAATTCTGTCAGAAAATGCAACCCTTCTCTCAGAAAAGTGTTGCCATTGCAAATGTTTTGGTACATACATGTTCATTTCTTTGGTTTGCGTTGGAACACACACACACACACACACACACACACAGAAGAAAAGTCAAATCTGATACAATTCCACACAGAAACCCAAAAGTGCACCGGCCAAAATTATTGGCACCCTTAACTTAATATTTGGTACCACCCCTTTGGAAAAAAATAACTGAAATCAGTCGCTTCCTGTAACTATGAATGAGTTTCTTACACCTCTCTACTGGAATTCTGGACCACTCTTCTTTTGCAAACTGCACCAGGGCCTTCAGATTTGAAGGATGCCTTCTCCCAACTGCTGTTTTGAGATCTCTCCACAGGTGTTCCCTGGGATTCAGATCTGGACTCACTGCTGGCCATTTCAGAACTCTCCAGCGCTTTGCAACCATTTCGGAGTGCTTTTTGAAGTGTGTTTTGGGTCACTGTCCTGCTGGACCTCCACCTCTGGTGGAGACGCAGCTTTCTGACACTGGCCACTACGTTGCATCCCAAAATTCTTTGGTAATCATCAGATTTCATGATACTGTTCACACAGTCAAGGCATCCAGTGCCAGAAGCAGCAAAGCAACCCCAAAATGTCTTTGAACCTCCACCATGTTTGACTGTAGGGACTGTGTTCTTTTCTTTGAATGCCTCATTTCTTTTTCTGTAAACAGTGCCATGATGTCCTTGACTAAAAAGCTCTACTTTTGTCTCATCTGTCCACAGTACATTCTCCCAGAAGGATTGTGGTTTTGTCACATAAGTTTCGGCATACTCCAGTCTTGCTTTTTTATGCCTTTGTGTCAGCAGTGGTGTCCTCCTGGGTCTCCTACCATAGCGTCCCTTTTCATTCAGATGGCGATGGTTAGTGCAAGCTGACACTGTTGTACCCTGTGTCTGCAGATCAGCTTGAATTTGTTGGAAAGTTAATCTGGGTTCTGTATCCACCATTCGAACAACCCTTCGTTGTAATTTTTCAGTAATTTTGCTCTTCCGTCCACGTTCAGGGAGGTTAGCTACAGTGCCATGGGCTGTAAACCTCTTGATGATATTGCGCACAGTGGACACAGGAACATTAAGATCTCTGGAGATGGACTTATAGCCTTGAGATTGTCTATGTTTTTCCACTATTTTTTTCTCGAATCCACAGACAACTCTTTACACTTCATTCTTTTCTCCATGCTCAGTGTCACACACAACACAAAGGTTGAGTCAACTTTTCTCCATCTTAACTGGTTGCAAGTGTGATTACTATATTGCCCACACCTCTTACTTGCGACAGGTGTGTCTAAATACAAATTAAAGGAGCATCACATGCTTGAAAAGCAATTATTTCTTATAATTTAGACAGGGTGCCAATAATTTTGGCCAGTGCATTTTGGGGTTTCTTTGTGGGATTGTATCAGATTTGACTTTTCTTCTCTTGTTCCAATGCAAACCAAAGAAATGAACATGTGAGTACCCAAACATTTGCAACTGCAACAATTTTCTGAGAGAAGGGTTGCATTTTCTGACAGAATTACAAGGGTGCCAATATTTTTGGCCATGACTGTAACGTGTTCCTGTGGTCTTGCTCTGGACTGGGTCCTGGTGCCTTTTCTACTGAACCGTGACAGAGAGGGCCTTCTCTGTTGCTGCTCTCAGACTCTGAAACCCCCTTCCACAGGAGTCCAGGCTGGCCCCATCTTTGCTGTCCTTCTGCAAGCAGGCAAAGACCTTTCTCTTCAGACAGGCTTTCCCTTAGTGGAGTGGTTCCCAACCTTTTCGAGTCATGACACTCTTTTATAATAGCCAAGTATCCTGCGACACCCCACCACCACATTTACATAAAAAGGCATTTTTAATAGGGTAAAGTCATCCTTTCTCAGAAAGTAGAGGCTACTTCCCCCCCTGAACAGGCCTCTCTCACACACATACACTCTCACACTTTAATATCACACTTTGAAAGGTCATGGAAGAAATTATTTAACAAGGGCTACAACAGATGTAAGGTGACCTGTGGGACACCCCCCCCCCCCAAAAAAAAAACACTTTGCAACCCCCAGGTTGTGAAACACTGCCTTAATGACTAGCTGTCTGAGGGTTTTTTTAAAAATGGATTGTTGTGCCTTGTCACTTTGAATGTGTTTTGTTGTTGATTTTGTTAACCATTTTTAAGTGAGGTATTGTTTACTCCTTTTTTAATTTATAAAATTACTGTTGTCATATTCAAACACTGTATTTTAATGATGTTAACCACCTTGGGTTCTCTTTAAGGAGAAAAGCAGGGTAAATATATGTTAGATAAAAGAAATAAATAATGTTCAAATCACTGTTTAAATCTTAATAAATTAGGGGTAACAAATTAATTTCTAAATAGTTACTTCCAAGGTCTATTTTCATCGTGGTTGAAATTTCAATAGAGCTTTGTGAACATCTCACATCTGTCATGAACTCAGGAAGTAGCCTTAGGTAAACTATTCTATCTCAGCCTCATGCTGTAACAGCAACTCCATAGGGATTACACAGCTGTTACAAACACTACAATCAGCTAATGCGTGCGAGCTGCTGTGAACAGTTGAAAAAACCATGCACATCTTAAATAATTCTTTCTAAAAGCTGATGGAGGTAGAGAGCTCATGTGACTGTAGTTAAAGTAAAGCCACTGAGAAATAAAAATGAGATAATCAGCAAGCTTGGAAGAATCCTGAGATTTGCAATCTTTTTGAAAACGGAAAAAAAACATATTGTCAGGAATGAAATCAGCTCAATTATGGGTATATTCACAAGCCACAGACTTTGGGGAAAGAAAACTAGAAGAGAATGATGGGATGGCTTGCTGGATGATAGCATAACTAGTTGGACAGAAACGTGAACAGGAGTAAACCTATTAGGAGTGAAAATACACTATAGTAATATATTGCAAGTCCCACTTGTGCCATAGGATGTCCAAAGCAGACAACATGAATTCTGACCCTTCTAACCACTGACTTCAGCCATACAACCCAATGCTTCTACTTCATCAAGCTGTCAAGATCACCCTGACTTTGTAAACTAACCTTCAGGGTGAGTCACAGCTAAAACAGTTCTGCAAGGTTTTTGCATGCCATGCTGTAAAACTGTCTTTGCCTTCAGGTTTATGAGAGCAATTTTGCCCTGCCGCTATCAGTTTTTCACGTAGACTTTTAAAAAGAGAGATATTTTTCCTCCTCCATTATTAACATCTGTCATATTCTTAGCATGTTTTTACTGGGAATCAGCAACAGTAACAAACAGTGATATTGCATTAAAAAATTGAAAGGTTATAATAAACTAAAATATACTAAGTAAATATTTTAACCCCCATGCAGTAGAAAAGCATTAGTCTCCCAAATGTATTTCTGTCTTGCAAAATATACACTGATGTAGCCCTATAATGGAAAGCACTGCACAGCATTGTCAACTGCACTGCTATAAATCACCACCTCAAATTTCAGCCATTTGCCATGTACAGTTTTTTCTATAAACAAAACATACAACTGGATTTTTTTTTTAAGTTCAAATGAAACCACTTATTTTTGTTGTTGGAATTTTGCAGACAAGACAATATAACGGGATCACAAATCTTCCATGCTGTTTTGTGGGAAATCATGACAGTGAAGAAAGAGTGACATATTCTAATTGTCAGTATATCAACCCCATTCATGGAGAAATCAAAATTCCTTCCATGGTGGGAGCACTGGTTTTCACTGAGGTCAGAAAATACTCCAGAACAATCAAATAATTTGATTTGATTTTAAATAATGACCAGAATCCTATTAATTTTCATGTAAGGTTTGTGTAATATGCAGCAGCTAATTCCAACTAACTGACAAGGTGGCGGGGCATGTCCTAGCCACATGTTTGGCCACACACTCATCTGCACAACTGAGATGGGGTCTGGCATCTCATCAAGTAGCCACAGTAAGTTACACAAAACTTATGCGAACACCAGTAGAATTCCAGACAATTGGCTTATAATTAGTTAATCTATTTCTATTACACGTTTGTGTTTTCTGGTTGTTTGGGTGGCACATCCTTGCTACTGTGCACACAAACACTCATTTGAGCACTCCACATTTTTATACTTCACAATAAATCACAGATGTAATAGATCGGGCCAGGAATTATGCAAATGTGTTTATCTTAGTGCATGGTGGCTAAACGAGTTATTTAGAAGTCATTCTAGAAATAATCCATAACTATGTTGCTATTGCATTAATCAGTTCTGGGGTGCCATCTGGCAGCAACTCGTACTGCTAGAGTAAGAAAGTCAGCGAAAAACATATGCAAGATTGAAAGAAAACAAGATGCTCTCACCCAAATTCTATCTATATAAGCCAACTACAGTGGCAGCTGAGTCTTCAAGCACTGTTGGTGGGACAGCATCCTTCATGGGGCCTGATGGCATGCAGATCAGGTTAGTGCAGTAAGCCAGGTTTCCTTGAGTGTACTGTTCTGTTCTCCAACATAGGGAAACAGCCAGAGCCTGCTGCTGCTCCCGCTCTCCACATCACCCACCACCCACTACCTGAAGTGACCACTCCATTCTGCCCAATGATAGAACTGGTTCTGAATATGAGGGCTGCACAGATTGCCTGCCTCTTGCTTTCTAAAAAGGTACTGTACAACATTTCTTTCAAACAGTTTTCAAAGAAGTAACCATGTTAGTCTGTTTCTGAACCATCTAAAAATAAAATATAAAAGAACAAAACACAAGCAAAAGTATTATGGCACCTTTAAGACAAAAAGATGTACTCTAGTGTGAGCTTTGAGAGATTACAATTAGAGAGGGGATATTTGCATTCGTAAACGAATAAAAATATCCCCATCCCAGGTGCACCTAATGCAGGCCCGGCCCCCAGGAGCGGCCCATCCACTCACACGTCTCCCAGCGCTGCAAAGGTCCTGCTCTTCCCATCCATTGTGGCAGTAGCTCCGCGGTCTCCCTGCTCAGCTGGCCACTCCAGGCAGGGAACAGGAGCACGACTCTCCCTGCATGGTTGCTGAGTGGCCAGCCGAGCAGGGAAATGACAGAGCTACTGCCGCAATTGGTGGGAAGAGCGGGACCGTCGCAGTGCTGGGACACGTGAGTGGACGGTTCTGTCCTGGGGGCCGGACCTGCATTAGGTACACCTGGGATGGGGATATTCATATTTATGAATACGAATATCCCCATCTCTAATTACAATCCACTTCTTCAGACACATCATGTGCCTGAGGAAGTGGACTGTAATATATGGAATAAATCTGCTAATCTTAAATGTGCCATAATACTTTTGTTTTTCACATCTGGTTTTCATAAATTTACTTGAAGATATTCTCTGCTTCATTTTGTCTACAGACAGATCACATAATGTACTCCACAGTGGGTTACTTCTTAATACAAAAAGCAAGACTTCTCTGACTGCACTAACATTACAGATTGCATAATGGCTGCATTTGACATTTCTATACATTCATGTAAACATTCTAGACCTCATATCCCTAATGAATTTCTCAACAACGGTCAAACAATGATTCTGTGCTTCTTGGATGTTTAAATAAGTCTTGGAGAATGCTTAAGGGCACATCAAGACAAGAGAAATATCTGCTACCTAAAACTGCTATGATGCAAAAAGAGACTGATTCCATGACCACCACCCCATTATGGCAAGAAAACTGCATGATGAACACAACCTAATGTGAATTAGTATGCAGCTTGTCAAAGCTTCCAAAAAACCATGTTCACAATTATTGCCTTTTATTAACTCTGAGGAAATGGAAAGTGTGCTAGTTACATTATAACCTTCTTGATATACTCCACTGGCACTTTTTATTTGACAAGTGAAGGCAAAATACCTTTAGTACTACTTAATCATACATGTAAGCTTCTGGCAAAAAATTATCAGCAGAGTGCTAATTGACAGTGACTCTTTGTTTCTGCTTTGACTTGTACATTAGTATTTCTGTCATGAAGAGGTTTAATTACATTAAGTCAGCAGTTTGCAAAACCTGTTTTTTTTAATCTTTGGAACAATATAATTGCTTCTTTTAAGAGTACACTTCCAACATTCTTCTAATTGTAAACTATCTTTAGGCATTTTTTTTTTACTCTGTATACATTTTAAGACAATGTTTAATTCTCAATCCACTCATACCTTAAGTTCTCTTTTATGTTTTAGTTTAAATCAATGTCAAATATTTTCACTGCTGGGAAAGGTCATTCAGTTTGATGATATCAAAATTCCATTATGCAGGTACTGAAAGATTCATCATTGATTCCAAGACAGTATAGTAATAAACAGCTAATTCTTAAAAGCATCTGCTGCTGGATTTGGTCTTTCATATCCCTATAAATTGTTTTCATGAAAAACTGCTGTGGATTTCAAAATGTTAAGGAGAAGACACATGAGTCTATATTTAACATTGCATTTCAGAGAAAACATTAGATAAGACAGACATTTCTAAGTGTTGAGTTACTAAAACAATTCATGGACTCCTCTGATGCTTGAGGAATTCTGTATTCATGAATTCTGATGCACACTTTACTCCTTCAATATGGTTGTTAATAACTCTGAACTAACTTCTGTAAGACAATACCAAACGTTAGGCAATTACATTAGCTGTACACTGTACACATGTACTATTAAAATGATGCAGACCACACCTTACATACCAAACCATATATTCATACCTTACATTCATACTAATGTACAATTTTGATATCTAATTATCTTTTCACATTTTGCACTTCTTTTATAATGCACTTCTCAGCTAGAAAAATTAAAGGCAACTGAAATTTTGGGGTGAGGCACTCCCTACTGCCCACATCACAAACCACCTCTAGGATCCCTGTCTTGTTTCATCTCTTTTCGTTGAAAAATATTGCATATATCTCAGAGGTAAACTCTATAAAAAGCGAAATCCTAGCACTTCTTTCTAGACAGAAAAAGTTCAGAAGGGGGATAATTGGTCATGGTGGTTATGGCCATTCCACTGTACAGCTTTCATTGATTCAATCTCAGCAACTGATTCTCCTCCAAACATTGGTTTATGGGGGGAAACTGGAGAGAATGTCAACAGATAAATTATGTTGCTTTTACCCAGAGGTCTTCAAGAACAACTGTACAAGTGTGGATTGTAAGGTCAGCTGTCCAAGGTTATTACCACAGCTGGACAGTTCTCCATGGATGCATTTAGCTCTGAACTTGCTTGATTTGTTCTGCATAATTTGAAACCTAGAGTGGCCTGAGACCCATGCCTCATTTTGGAAGCATGCTTATCAGTATTCTAATGTATACAGATTACCCTTTTTGTTGTCTCTACCAAGGGCAGACCTTAGGAAATCTTTAAAACAAATCTCTCTGTCTTGTTACATTAGACAGCCTGTTAACAATTACGGTAAGACCTAGATTTTGCTTTTTTATAAATACAGGCTCTTTTTTGGTAAAGTGTGGGTTGTCAGTTGCTAGAACAGGCCGGTCCTTCTGACATTTGGGGATTCATCATCTCTCTCTAAATGGAAAAATAATATCAAACGAGCTACAGTCACGGCATTCATGGGAAGCTACAATCCACACCAAAAGGGTATAGTTTGTTCCAGCCATCCTTTTGGCTTACGGAGTCAAGATTATACCCATAATGTTGTTAAAGTTAAGCCATCTGAACAGGAGTCTTTAACACCACTGCTGTGAGGTTACATGGAGAGTTTCTACAAATTTTGAAAGTTGTTCTTAATCTTCAGGCAGGATTATACTTCCTTCAAGCGGGTGTATAGGGCAATTCTCTTTAATTATTGATGTGCACATGAGAAATGTAGAAAGACTGGAAACAGACTAATTTACCCCTACACCATTCCCACCCTCAAACAGTCAGCAAAAAATTCTTGCTTGATTGCGACTGTAGAGATGTACAATTTTTTAAAATTTTGAAGCCATGAAAACACTGCATATATTCTTACCAGTACTTTACTACTTTAAAGCCAAAAAATGTTTTTTGCATTACTTTCTACGTACAAGTGAATCATTTACTGTATTAATTACAACCACACTGTGCAAATGCCTTTGTTTTATCCAAATAATTTTTACAAAGGCAAAGATTCAGTAGTGCACTTTGGTATCCAATGCAAGTGGAACTAGGACACTTTTCCTCTCTCCCTCCTATTTCAGTGCAACATGGTGCCCCAAATTCTGTTGAAGAATGTTTCTTGGCTCTCTTTTTACCCCCATCAGGTTCTCAAGATACATGAGGGGAAGGGCTGCAAGAGAAATTACAGCTAGAGCAGTGAGATTCAACAGATTCAACATCACTGGAACCTTGCCCTGATATGATCACAGAAGACAAACAACTGTTTCTCCTTAATACACCAAACCAAACTGGGATTTGCCAGCAGGTAAAAGAACTGTGTACAGAAGACAAAGTTGAAAACAGAAACTATCAAGACTGGAGTAATTAAAATCAAGTTTTTTTCTAAAGGAGGAGGACTTAGAAACAAACTTTGTAAATGAACGTGGTCAGAAAATGGAAGAAACAACACCAACCCAACCCAACTGAGCTATCCAAGAATGAAATGATGGTAGATACTAGAGATGGGCACAAATTTTAAAAAAAATGAATCACCAAATTAGTCTAAAAATTGCAAATTCATCAATTCATATTCGTACAAATCAATGCCCCCGACGAATATGGATCAATGATTTTTAGTGATTTTTTATTATCTATTTGTTTGGCTATACAACACACACACCCAGGCACCTAGAGACACCAAAATTGCAAGGAAGCTTCCCACAACTCTCCTCTACAGTTCCTCCATGTTTGGTGAAGATTGGGTTTCCCCAAGCCATCTGCTAAAGGGCACTTTCCTGGAGGGACCCACTTTGTGGGTGGATAACATGGATGTCTGAAACTCAACCAGTTAACAATATAAAATAATAATAAATATGCACATTACAAGATACATAAACTCCAATACAGCTTAATGACAGCATACTGTTAACTATATAGACAAGAAAAAAGAACTGTAACTGTCCCAAGCCAGCTGTTTCTAAATTAATATATTTTTATTTTATTTTATGTTTAGCTCCTGAAGAAGGCCACCGCCGAAATGCATTGAGCCTGAGCTTTTCAGATAAGAATAAAATCTGCATTGCTACCATTTTTAAACATCTTGAGACTCAGTCTCCCATTTCTCCTTTTGCCACCAGTGGATGTACCAGTTCCCTTTGCTTTGTTCTACAGTGCAAATACAAAAAGGTATTTATATAATAATTTGCAATGTTCCATGTAAATTAGTACAAGGGTATTGAAAGGCATTCTGTAGAAATAAAGTGCAGCTAACACAAATATTACCAACCTTCCCTTGTCATATGTCACTTTTCATTGTTTGTTTGTTTTTAAAACTTCCATTATGGAAGGTTCCCCCCAGCTTTCTGGAGCTTCTGCTTGCCTTTGTATCTTAATGCCCCATCCATAACACCATAAATAGCAAAAGGGAACAGGTGGAACCTCTTGCGTGTGCTGGATGTGAGAGAAGTAAATTGGGAAGATGGGAGCTAGATGACCATTTTGGCATTCCCAAACCTTTCTTCTCATTTGATATAATGTTTTCAGGCCATCAGGCTAGAACTCAGAAAACATCACCAACATTTCTACCTACAACTACCAAATGTAAGGAGAGATCCACCCACCTACCCAAAAAACACCAGTCTATCAGACTTGCAACAAGACCTTTCTCCACAAGCATCTTAAGAAGCAAACTAAACATCAGACACAGACACTATGCCTTATTCAAGAAGCTGCTATCTTCTGTTCTTAATTTTTATTTAAGCATATCCAAAAGAGAAGAACTCAGAATTTGCACATCATATTAAGTCCTTGTGGTTAGATTTAATGAAGATAGTCTGAATTTTAATCCTGTGAATTCTGTTCTACGGAACATCATGGCTATTATTTTTAGCACTTGTACTGTGGCTGCTCTATAAATATAAGTTTCAACATGCATATATATAGTATTGTGATGATAAACATAAAGTGACATGGTATTCCTCACCTGCAACTAGCACAGAGAGAAGGAATGTCCAACAAACATGCCTAATCTGTCCTACAGAGTGTCTGAATCTTCCTTACTGTAATCTCTGAACAGTTACTGAAGATAAGCACAGAAATTCTCCACGCACATTGTTCTCCCTCCCAATCTTCTCCTGACATCATCTAGTTCAGCCATTCTCAACCTTTTATTGGGCATGGCCATAAACACAATATGAAATAAAGGCTGAATTGGGATTGTATAAATCACATAACAAACCTTATAAGGTGTGTGAAAAACTGTTTCCAGTTTGTGGCCCCTTTCAAATGTGCCAGAGACCCCCAGGAGGTCATATGGCCCCCACAGAGAATGGCTGATCTAGAATCATAGAAAAGTGAAGTTGGAAGGGGCCTACAATGCCATCAAGTCTGACCCCTTGCTCAATGCAGGAATACAATCAAAGCATATCTGCCAGGTGATTATCTAAGTTTTTCTTGAATGCCTCCAGTGTTGGAGCACTCACTAACTCCCAAGGTAACTGGTTCCACTGTCGTACTGCTGCAACAGTTAGGAAGTTTTTCCTGATATTCAACCAAAATCTGGCTTCCTTTAACTTGAGCCCATTGTTGTGTGTCCTGCACTCTGGGATGATTGAGAACAGATCCTGCCCCTCCTCTGTATGACAGCCTTTCAAATATTTGAAAAGTGCTATCATATCACCCCTCAGTCTTCTTTTCTCAAGGCTAAACATGCCCAATTCTTTCAGCCTTTTCTCATTAGCTTTATTTGTCAGCTCTTCTCTGCCAGGAGTCAGGAATCAAAAGGGGGTCAGGAATCATGCAATGATGCAATGGGAGTGGAACCCAGTCTCTACCATGACATGGTGCTTCATGGCAGAACTTGAGCCTAAAAGGATGGTTGTATATTAACTCCTTCTACCCTCTTAGACAGCTCAGTCTCATGCTGTAACTTGACTAGTTCAACTCCACTATAAATATTAATGGAACACATTACAAAGTACCAGTTCACTGCCACTGCTTCAAGCATTGCAGTAGGTGAGCCTATTAAAATTTCAGACATTTTCAATATTGCATTTATTGCATTTAAAGAGCTCTCATTGTCTCATTCGGTGTTAGTACTGACACTGGTCAGCATGCTCAAACATGCAGCTGGAAATGCTGAAGATTCTAGTAGGTCTTTCACTGCACTGGCAAAGCTCAGGAGGAAAAGAAAATGCCTATACATTGTGTGTCAATGTGAAAAGACTAGAACATCCATCAGCTCCCCTTAAACAGGCAAAATTATCATTAAACTCCGCGAAGCTATATGCCAAGTAGAACAGATGGAAGCACATTACTCTGCTTTTCCCTTGGCATTTGCTTACCCATCATTCTACTCCATAAAAATAATATACATGTGGCACTCCATTTTCAAGGAACATAGCCCTTTATATTTCACCTATAAAAAGATACTTGATTGGATCAAATGGCCAATTGAAAATAGCAACCATTGATTAGAGTTAGAAATAAAAATGAAAACACCCCACAGACCAAGAATGCTAGAATTGAAGAAGTTCCATTTACAGTGAACAGTTTGCCTCAAATTTTATTACAGCTTATCCTTGTTCTTTTTACAATAATGCCGGTCAGTTCTGAACATGCCACTACTTCATTAAATGCACAGCTCCCAAAAGACATTCATTCAACATATTTATGCGCAAAACCTTCTCGTACCTAGGCATGAGATTTACGATGCCTATACCACTCTACTTTCAAATATTCCCTTATTGTGTCAGCAAGTGGGGGGGAGATTGAACTTGCAAATCAGACCATTAGTCAAACCTCAGTCTACTGTCTGGCTTGGGTTTTCTAAATGCTAGAATCCATAAAACAGAAGCAAAGGAATCTTCACCATAATTCTACCATTCTAAGTTGACTGACAATGTGCACAAGTGTTTCTTAAACAAGAAGAGTCAGGTGTGGGTGTGTATTGCCCCAAGAAAATTATGGAAGCCCGCACACTACCTGAAGCAACCAAGGGTCAACAAACTTGCTGCTTTGAAACTATCCACAGAAAACATGTTTTTATTTATAAGTGAGATGCATAGAGAGTATATATCTTATTTTCAAGTGTAAGTGCCCCCGTAGGAGATTTACAACAGCTTGAAAATAAGGTCTTTAGTTGCACAGTGTTTTAAAGGTAGCGTGCATCTTTTCCTCACATTGCTGCCACCACACCTTTCTGTGGTGAAACAGCAGGAAGATTGACAGTAGAAAGAAGGGTCAGCAGAGACTACTGAAATGGGGGCTATGCATGCATCCAATGGGACATCTGCTATCCACCACTGTTTTAATCTCTTCCTGCAAAGTAGTTCACTGTGATATTTCTGCAACTACCCTTCCTCTGAAGCCTAGTGAAGGTGTGAATTGACCAGCAAGAGTTGCCTTGTCTTTTATTTCTTGTCCAGTCAGACCATAAAACATAATTAAATTTTACTACTATCTGTTTCTGGCTGTTTGATATCATAATAAGCCTTCCTTACTCTTGCAGTTCACTGCTCCACATACACTAACCCTCTGCAGTCAGTATGTCATTGGCTCTACTGCCTTAATGTCACAGAATTCAACTTCTCTTGTTTTTCCAGGCAATTTTTATTATGCTTTTTAATCAAAATGATTTCTAAAGCACAGGTTTCTCATATCAAACATGACACTGTAAGAGAGCCATGAGCCAGCCATGTGGTGGTGGTGGTGGGCGATTTTTGATACTGCTTTCCAAGGTCAAACCTCTATAGGCATTTGCTACATCTAACAGAGAAAGGTATGTCCTGAGGTTTTTTAAATGAAATTTTACTAGTCTTAGAGCCTCCCTTCAGAGTAGAGTGGGAGAGGGAAAGGGACTGGTCCTAGAGGAGGGGGTCTGAGAGTGGATGTGTGAGTGGGGACAGGATTTAGAGCCCCCCCTCAGAGTGGAGTGGATGTGCGATTGGGAATGGTCTTAGAGCCTCCCCTCAGGGTGGACTAGAAGTGGGAGTAGATGTGGGAGGGGTTTTTGGAGTGGGGGTGGGAGTGGTCTTAGAGCTTCCCCTCAGAGTGAGAGTGGGAGAGGAAAGGACGTTGATCTAGTTTTGTTCTTTGCCCTTTTGGCAATCCTTGTTGTAGAAAGATGTTTTTGGAACCAGATTTGAGACCAGTCTTAGAGTTTGCCTGAATCACTGGCTCTGGCACCTACCACACCACTTCCGTTTTTATTACGGGCCTGGATCATCAGTCCAAGCTCTAAGAATTCCTCAGACATAAACAGGAGTCCAGCTAACTTAAGTATGTTTATCTAAAAGAACAGTTTCAGCAGAAACAAAGGAAGACACTACAAGAATTATGAATTCAAGATTCATACCGAGAAAGTATAAAGTACTGACAAAATTAGGTAAGCAGGTATTCATCAGTCACAAAAAGGTGCCCTAAACTGAAGGCAACATCTTGAGACTTCCTTAGTACATATCTTTTATCCTCCACTTCCAACCCCTCCCTCCATAAACAAAATGAACAGGGCTTAGTTAGGCCTACTGACACAAAAATCACCCTAAAGATTGGCTCCTACTCCAGTTTTAGACCACCTATGCCAGTAAAAAGGGGCCCTCCTATTTGCAGTCAGTTGTTTGTTCCATTCATACCACATTTTGTTGTAACACCTTTCAGCAACTCAGATCTGCAGTCATGTTTAAGGGCTCAAAACCACTGCCGTCCTCACTCATTCCTCTTTCTCCTTTGTTGATTCTGTCCTGACTTGATCCAAATTGTTCCCAGATACAGCACTCCCAGCTCATTTACACCAAAAATTGGAATGAACAGCATGCCTAACACTTAATTTATCCATTAGATTTCTCATCAATTATACCTTGCCCTTAACTGTTAATTTGAGTAATATAATGTGTAATTTAATAGCCTATATTTCCAAGCCTATGTTTTACACTTAACACCATTTTATGCTGAGCATGATGATCTATGCCTTACAATACTTGTTTATCTCTACAATATATACCTAAGCTTTATGACCTATGGCTTACGTATCCCTATACAGACATGTCTAAAAGCAGAAAAACCCTTAAAATTGAAGTAATAGATGGTCCTCAGAAGCCTGTAATGTGGCCTCTGAAAGATCCACTGGGGAAAAAATTGTTCCCTAGACTCACCAAGGGTGCTCACCACTGGTAGACTGGCTTGTTTTCATGAAGGTGTTAAACTGACCTGTCTGCACCATTTCCAATTATAGGCATCAGCTCACACTGTTCAACTTATGGCCACAAACTCACAATACAGTAAAGCTAGGGAATCTTTGCTCTGTGATTTGCTTACTCTGTCAACTTAGCATGGGCTTTCCCTCTTTCTGGGTAGTCTGTCTCACAAAATATAACAAACCAACAAAGGACTCTATTAATTGTTTTAGATTTTCTTTCCTGTCTTGGGAAAGAACTAAACCAGAGAGGGGGAAACACCTGCTGTTGAATGGGACAATAGACAAACCAGTATTTACATGGATGAGGGATATATTTGAGACTATTTTCTCAACAGTTTCTGAAAATATATCAAAAATTACTTCTGTAGGTTAAAAAAGTGTTAAGCTGATCTGAATATGTTATTGGTACATAAAAGTGCTTTAGAACAATTTTACATTCTTCACACCATAATCATATATCTTATCTTATTTTGGAACTGCAAAGCTGGAAGGGACCATACAGATCAAGTCCAGCCCCTGTCAAGAAGCCATAGTGGAGAATCAAACTCCCAACCTCTGGCACTGCAGCCAGATACCTAAAACTCTCTCTCTCTCTCTCTCTCTCTCTCTCTCTCTCTCTCTCTCTCTCTATCTATCTGTCTGTCTGTCTGTCTGTCTATCTGTCTATCTATCTAAGTTTTATGCCACATTCCTCCTACTAAAGGAACCCAAGGTAGTCAGTTTTTAAAAAAACCAAGCCAACTAAAATCATAATAAATTATTGCATTAAAACAATTAAACATACAATACTATTAAAAATAATTCATTAAACCCATGAAAAACACATAAACACACACATAAAATAATAATAATGTACAGCACCCAAAATCAAAATCACCACCCAATTACTTATTAATTAGCCTGTCTAAAAAATATAGTCTTCACCCGTCACCGGAAGAATAAGGAGGAAGTGGCCAACTTAGCCTCCCGAACAAGGACAGCCAAGGGGAAGGCCTTCTCTCACATTCCTTCCAGAAGTACCAGCAGAGGCAGTGGGACTAAGAAAGCCTCTCCTGAAAATCTTGGGAGCCAAGAAGGATCATATAGGGCTATACGGTTTATAAAACAATTTTGAAAGCCCACATTCTTTAAACATTGGCAGCTTCCAACATCCTTGTCTTTTAGTTAAACTTTGAATATATGTCACTCTGGATGGCATGTGTGGTATCTGTCTGATTAAAAACAAATAAAGATGAAATATCTATTTGCCCTGGGCTTTCGGCTCAATATGCTTAGCTACTTTTATTCCGTAATTATCATTACTCAAGACAAAGATTAAGCAAGAGAGCTGAATTCAGAAATGTTGCCTTGATATATTTTTTTAACAGTATCATATGGTGACTAGATTCTGAAATAGGACATTTTGCAACTGGAACCCCTTGGACAAGTCTGGTTGCGTTTCTCAAGGTTTGGACAAAGAAAATGGCCAGCAAGTTCCCTATAAGAAATAAATTGCGTCCTGTCTTGTTCCTATCTGAACTTATAGGTTTAAAGTTTCTCTGGTGGGAATATATTGCTCTGTAGCTACGCTACTTTACTAACTTTGCATTTAACCCAAGAACAGTACTTGCCACATTGCTGGTCTAGAATTAATATGGTCGCTCTTTGAAATTACTTTGAAATAACACACTTTGTGTGTGAAAGAGCACACTCCCATGTCAGCAGAAATAGGAAGCAGCAGGAAACTGATGGGCTGAATCAAATTGCTACTTCCCAATTTAAAGGAGTCCCACTCAGTCCATGGGACTTTGGTAACACCTATTTAAGCTTCACTAATAGAATGCTTCTACTTTCAGTTGGCACTAACAATTGGACTGTGCCTGATTTCTATACACTCTAGAACTCTGATCCTTGGGAGAGGAAGCAGAACAACATGGTGTAGGTTCTTCAGGCTGAATGTGGCTTCTGTAGAAAATAGTCAATGCAAAAACAGATATTTAAGGCCAAGCTCACACAGTCACAGTACAGTGGTGCCTCAACTTATGACCATAATCCCTTCCAGAAGATGGACGTAACTCGAAATGGTCATAAGTCGAAGCACCATTTCCCATAGGAATGCATGGGAACGCAATTAATCCGTTCCGGCAAAAAAAAAAAACAACCCAAAAATAAAATAAAAATAAAACACTGCAAGCCCCATAGGAACGCGCTGGGGCTGCAAAAAACAAACAAACAAAAAAACACACACACACCCAAAAATAAACAGAGCAAGCTCCGAAGGCACTGGGGCTGCAAAAAACAAAACAAAACCCAAAAATAAACATCAGAGCAAGTCCCACGCTGGAACTGCAAAAAAAAAAAAAAAAAAAAAAAATCAAGAAAAAGTGCAGCCCTGCCAGGAACGAAGAGGCGGTGGCGCGGGAGGATCCTTCCTCCAGGAGCCAGGATCAGGGGCCCCTCTGCCCCCGCGCCGAGGCCGAGGCCCGGGACCCAGCAGCAGCAGCGGCATTGGCCCCACGGAGGGCGGCGAGGAGCGCCGAGGCCCAACGCAGCCGCCCCGGCGAACAGCCGTCGGAGCCGGTGCCGGTGCGGGAGGCGGCGTCGGGTGCCCCCAGCGGACGAGCCACCTGCTGCTCAGGAGCCGCCCGCCTGCGGGGCCAAGGACTGAGTGCGGCCCCGCCAGGAAGGAGGAGGTGGCGGCACAGGAGGACCCTTCCTCCGGGAGCTGGGATCGGCGCCCCCTCCGCCCCCGTGCCGAGGCCGAGGCCAAGGACCGGGATCCCACCATCAGGTGCGGTAACGCCCCCGCCCCCGCCTCCCCTTGCCGCTGCATCCCTTTCCCTAACTGTTGGGGCGAAAGAGCTACAAAGAAGCAGCCTCTTCGCCACCAACGGTTTGAATTTCCCGCCTTTTTCCCCTGCCTTTTTTTTTGGTTGTTGCTCGAAGCTTCGGCTGCAAGTCGAAGCAAAATTTTGCGGACGGAGCTGGTCGTAACTCGAAATGGTTGTAAGTAGGGACGTGCGTAAGTCGAGGCACCACTGTATGTCATCTTGTACATATGTGTAAGATGAAAAAAGTGATTGTTGGCTGGTTTCTCACACAACATACAGAACTTTCAAAATAATTTGGGGATGATGAGTGTCTATACGCTGAGAAGATAATGAGTTCCTAAACTTTATCAGCTGTATCCCACTAATATTCCTTTCCCATTTGATCCTACAGTGGATCCATCACTGAAATGGTGGGCTTTTACCAGCAATGGGTCCCTCGTCCATACAACCACTTGCACCACTGTCCAGTTTTCCAAAAGATTCTCTACAATGACATCCCATTGATCTATTCTACATGAGTGAGTACATATGCAGTCTATTTAATCAACTCCCAATTAGCAGAGAATGGAGTTCATAGAAGCCAAACCAGAAATTAAATACATAGCGACAATGCACAGAAGCATTAAAGATAAGCATGTTACTAAGTGCCTAGAAGAAATCAAAAGATTTGTCAGTAGGATTCAGAATCAGACAACATTTCTATTTACAGTAAGCCTTAAAGTACTGCAGCACCTTAGAGACTACCGGGTTTACTGTGGCATAAACTTTCATATGCTGTTGACTAGAAAAAATCATGCTACAATAAATCATTTAAACTGAAACTCAAAAGGATTCTGAGTGGAAGCAAACATATTGCTCCTTGAATTCCCTAAGCCCACACACAAAGTCACATGCTCTATCAGCTGGTAGTGTCAGATTCTGCATGATTTTTTCCAAACAAGTTTCCTGGCATGCAAAATATTGCTGGTAAGTTATGGTGAACTTTCTCATCACACATAAGAGTAGATCTCCAGATCTTCCCTGTGGAGCTGCTTCTCATGTTCCAAAGAAGTGAGGAGAGAGGAAATATTAGCAATTCATGTTCCCTCTCCCTACGTCTCATCTCAGATAAAAAGAAAGAATACAGATGGACTGTTATGGGGATGGAAGGGAAATTGCCCCATAGGGACGTCCACATCTCTTCACTGGGCAAAAAAGTTTACATACCTTAAACTTCATGTTCAGCAACTGCTTTGGAAGGTATGAAATGACTCATAGTATCTAGGGTGCCATCATACTTTGACCAGTACAACGATTCTTGGCAATTTATATAGAATGGCAACGTAATATTTTACCAGCTTTGCACCCACAGAAGTCAAAACTAAACATAAATGCCAATACTACACTGCAAAAGCACAGTTCTACTTCAGTTGAATAGTATTTATATATAAACACTAGCCCCGCAAACCCTCAGTTGCATATGATATACAACAAATAAAAACATTTGGTGTCATAAATAGCTTTTACTTTTTATTTCAGATTTAAAACAGTGTATTCATGGGATTTGAGAATTTAAACATGGTTTAGTTGGATTAACCATCTCTTTTAACATAAACAACAACAGTATTTTTAAGGATAAGAGCAGCATTAAGTTGTTGTAAAGGAAGAACCCATAACGGAGTAGGGGGGGGATATTCTCTTTCCTTCTTTCAATCTGTGGATGAGATTTGAACTTGTGGTGAATAACTAGGAAAGGGATTTTAGGATTGCATTTATGCCTTCTATTAAAAAAAAAGCAAATTTATAATGAGAATTATTAACAAGGGAAACAATAATAGAAAGGTAAATATCATAATGCTTTATCTGATCAGGATATTATATAGCTGAAGAAGGTGTGTAACAGGGCTATCAAAATGATTAAGGGGCATTTACAAGGATAGAGTGATGGACTAGGACTCAGGCGGCCTGTGTTTGAATCTCCACTCAGCCATGGAAGCTCACTAGGGGTGTGGAACTAGTAAAACCACTTCTTAAATATCTTACTTACCTTGAAAGCCCTATTAGAGTTGCTATGAATTGGTTCTGAGCTGATGGCATATAACATAGTAACAGGGTGAATAGCAATGGGAATATGCTACAGCTACCCTGTTTCCCCGAAAATAAGACCTAAACTGAAAATAAGCCCTAGTATGATTTTTCACGATGCTTGTAATATAAGACCTACCCCAAAAATAAGCCCCACTTAAGTGAAACCCCGCCCTCCACCCTTGTGCAGCAACCAGAAGAAGATGACATGACTGTATTTGAATAAATGTAGATGGTTGTACATGAAAAAAATAAAACATCCCCTGAAAATAAGCCCTAATCCTTTTTTTGGAGCAAAAATTAATACAAGACCCTGTCTTATTTTCGGGGAAACACGGTATATAAAATTATGCTTGGTGTAAAAAATAGATAGTGAAAATGTTGGCAGGGGGTTCTCTTCCTCCTGTCATAGTAACATAATTCAGTGAGGCTGACTGGTAGACCACTTCTGGAGACTGGCATATAATGAGAGTACCTATGTTGGGTTCTATTCCAGATTTAGTAAGCCCCACTGATTTCAATAGGTCTGTTCTAAGTATGACTACGCCTGGATCCAACCCATTACATTTTATGTATCATTCAGTCAATCTGTGAACCTGATAGATCATACCATGGACACTGACTATGCACTTCTCTATAATGGCCAATAATAGTGTCATTCTAAATAGTTGCAACGGCATGCAGCTGAAACACCAATATAAGGCCAGTGCTACCAAACTGTAACCTATGCTGGCACGAAAAGCCTTAGAAATGAGTTATTAAAAGAATCAAACTGCCTTTCATTATAACTCACCATGCCTATTTAACATTGATAATGATGACTGGCATCCTGATCCTAAACACATTTATCAAAATATTAAGTCTGACTGGAATCTGACATGACCTGAAAATAGCAAATTACACTGCATGGGAGAAAGAAAAAAAAGACTGAATGACACATGCTTGTACCTCTCTTGATAATATAGCCCTCAATTTACAGCAGGAAGTAAGAACTGTCTTCATTGGAACGTATTCTGGATGAAGCGATATGAAGAGATAAGAACATACATCTGTGGTATTTGCTCAGTGATTACTCTTGCAACAGGTGCAAGTTATGATCATGCTGGAATTACGGTTTATACATTGTACAGTTCCTGCAGAAAAAGGATCAGTGGTATTTCTGGGATACTCTCGAGATAAGTGGATCTGCACTAGGAGTAGGAACATCTCAAGGTAACTAACCTTGCAATTACAGTTTTTCGAACATGCAACAAGGAATTAAATCTGACCAAATCAACAGGATGTGCAGTGCAATCCTCTGCATAGACGCTGAATCAGATTTTAAATCCATTCAGTTCTGTGGGATTTACTTAAAAGGTGAGCACATTTAGGGTTGCAGCCAACTCTATGTAACTTTTAAACTTCAAAAGAGAACCATGTCATAAAAGGAAGACAAACAGCGAATCCTCTCAGTGCAAATTAGTTTGAAATGTTTATCAGAATCATATGACAGCACTCCATGGGCGAAGTGGAAAATTGGTCTTATTTAGAGTAAATTGAAATGGGTGGAATTTAAATAAGCTGTGATTCATAAGGCTCATTCATTTCAACAGGTTTACTCTAGGTAGAAGAAACACTGGATTTATGCCCAGGTTACTATTCTACTTTTGATAACTGGCTCTCTTAAAACCACTGTTTACAAAAATGGTGGAAGTCTCATACCGTGTTTTCCCGAAAATAAGAGAGGGTCTTATATTAATTTTTGCTCCAAAAAAATACATTAGGGCTTATTTTCAGGGGATGTTTTATTTTTTTCATGTGCAACAATCTACATTTATTCAAATACAGTCATGTCAACTTCTTCTGGTTGCTGCACAATGGTAGAGGGCAGGGTTTCACTTAACTGGGGCTTATTTTTGGGGTAGGCCTTATATTACGAGCATCCTGAAAAATCATACTAGGGCTTATTTTCAGGTTAGCTCTTATTTTCGGGGAAACAGAGTAGAAGGAACCTCTCCTTTGCTCTTCCTAAATACCACCCAAGCAGATTCTACACTTCTTCTCCTTGTTGGTGCCATCCTTAATTTAGAGTCACATATACAGTTGGACCACAGTATCCATGGGGTATCAGTTCCAAGACCCCCACCCACATGGATGCTGAAAAGTGTGAGTAGAGAAATGCTATACTGTATATACTATAGCATAGTCTCTGGTTACCTCTAGTGGCCAGCGCTGGCGATATACCTTGGAAATATGTATTTCAGGGGGCATTATTTAATATTTTCAGGCAGTGGATAAGTGAAACCATGGGTACTGATCTTGCAGATATGACAGTCCTACTGTATATCAGCACTGAGTAAGATTATTGTTAACCATGGTTCTGTTATTACATAAAATTTGAATACACAGTTTTATATGGGCTTGCAGGCTACAATTATGCATAACTTAAATTTGAGATGCACATGCAGCAGTCCTAATCTACCATGGTTAGCATTGTTCGCTTCGAACAGTTTGCCATGGTTCTGCAAAGCACAATTGCAAGCAAACCTAGTCACCCTTTAGCACTTTCAGATGTGTTGCTTTGAACCAGTCTTCCCAAATCTTGTAGCCCCCAGATGTTTTTGACAAGAACACCCACAGTTCTTTATGACTGGCCAAGCTGCTTAGGGGTGCTGGGAGCTGAAATCCCAAATACTCCAAGGATAACAGGCTGGAGGATACTGCTATGAAGTATGATTGGGAAGGGAAGGGAACTGGCTCCTGTTATCAAAGGGCAAGAATAATCTTTATCCCCAAACATGGCCCAAATACACGCAGCAGCACGTTCCATGTTCTCTTTGATTTACTTCTGCTTTTGAAACATTAAAACCACTGTCACTGAGATTTTTCCTTCCTTCCCCATCCCCCTTCTGCTTAAAGGATAAAAAAGGTGTTCACAGCAACGGCTAATAAATCATGTGCCATCGAGGCCAATGTAGAGGACAGTCGGGTGAAGGGAAGGTGACTTTTAGCTCTTGTAGTTTGGAGAGAAAGGCTGTGAGAAGCTGATAGATTTCTCAAGTGCTGCAGCCTCTGTGTTCAAGGACCGTCCTTGAAACAACACTGTCCTTGAAGTACCTTAAAAAGCTAAATTGTTGCTGCAGCGTTTCACAGACTCTAGGCCACAATAGCTTGGGTACCAATATATGGCTAAAGGCTGGATTCCAGGATGTTCTTCCAAAACCTGAAGGGACTCCAACCCAGCCAAGGCACCCCAATTCTTCCTTCTCCCCTTAACTCGAGTGCTATTTCCCATACTGTTCCAAGAGCCCCCCGCCCAACTCTCCACAACAGCTTTTCAAGAAGCACAAGAAGGAGGAGGAATCAGCAAAAATCACAACCAATCAACCACGCCCGCTTTCTCCTGCACTGACTCCCCTGAGCAGAACTCCACTTATGAAAAATCTGGATCCAATCCTGTGGTCTAATTCCAATTGTTAGTCCCAACTGGAGTACACTCACTAAATCTATAGAACATACAATATGTGTTGACCTCCCAAGTTCCCATGATACTAATGGGTCTCCTCTAGTTGGGATTACTAAGGGGATCTTGGCCAGAGTCTTTGAGGTGCAGCAGATAAATGGAATGCTACTTTAGAAGTAATTACCGTATTTTTCTGTGTATAAAATGACACTTTTTCCTTAAATAATTTGAGAAAAAATTGAGGGTCATTTTATACACGGAAGGCAGCTGTTTACCGCTGCCTTTTGCGAAGGCACGGGGCTTAGCAAAAAGGAAGGGGAGGCGTTTCTCCCTTCCTTTTTGCTAAGCCCCGTGCCTTCTCAAAAGGCAAGGAAAAGCGGCGGTCACTTTGACAGCCGCTTTTCCTTGCCTTTTGAGAAGGCACGGGGCTTAGCAAAAAGGGAGCCCTTTGATCCCTGCTTTTTCTAATTTGGGGTTAGAAAAGGGGGGGTGTGTCGTTTTATAAATGGAAAAATACGGTAATTGCAATTACTAGTTCCAAAGCCTAAAATAGTAATTATTTACTATCACATCTCCACTTCCAAATGTTTAATTTTTTATTTATTTATTTATTTAACTTATATGCCGCCCACTCTACCCAAAGGTCTCTGGGCGGCTTACAACAATTAAAATATAATAAAAAAAGATAAAACAATTAAAACACAATTAAAAATTTTTGAAAGTTCAGAATAAAGTGCATAAATTCAGGGAGGCCAAAACAAAAAACAAACAAACAAACAAACAAAGCAGAGGAGCACCATTCAGGTGTAACATTCATGGACAGACCATAGTGCTTTGAGGCAAATGTCTAATCCCTCTTATCTCCACTGTCACTTTTTACATATGGAAAGCGACACATACACTAAGGAAAGCTCTGGGCTCTATACTTCAATCTAGGACCTCAAGAATGAACCATATGGAGTCTTCCCAAAAAATGCAGCTGGTACAGAAACACTGAAAGCATGGCACTGGTTACCTAGCTGCTAAAGGCATTTTCTCAATTTTTAAAATGTATTTCTACGAATATCTCTTTGGAAGCGGTAAATAAAACAAAAGGCCAGATTTATCAGCATATAAAATCCTAAACTATCTGGGACTGAGAGACCACATAATCCTATATAAACCCATTCAGCCTCCCAGTTCATCTGGAAAGACCTTCCTGGTGATGCCACATGCTCCTGAGATCTGCTATGTGTAACAGTCTTCCTGCAATACAAATGCAGGAATGGGTGATTAAGAATATAAAACAAAAAGCAAACAAAAAAACAGCAAGCTTTTGATGATAAATCACTTTCTTCAAGGCTGTGCACCAAGTTCTTGTGGGTAGTTCCAAAATTATATGCTATTATTAAAGTCCAAAAGTCACATGGCTGAGGGTGAGGCCAGGTTAGCTTCTTAGTTCAAGATGGTTGCAGTCAGCAAGGGGCTTATGTGGGGTGTGGGGGAGAAGGGGGATGGTTTCAAGCCCCTCCACACCCTCTGCAGCTAGCAGTATGAGCCCATCTCTTTCCCCCTTTCTGCCTTTTCAAAATTGAAAGAATTCTTATTTGGCTGGGGGTGGGGGGGAAAGAGATAGCCCAGGAGCATGGCATGCCTCTAACAGAACTGGGATTAAGAATTTAGAAAAACCACCAGGAACAGCCGATTTTAGCCAAATTAAAGCCAAATCAATAGTTTTACCTGATGGATGTTTTCCTTAGCATGCAGTACTGCTTGTCTGGGGTTAGGAGTCCATGATGTTCGAGAACTCATGTTGGTCTTCGGTTGGTGCCCTGATCAGCCATTCTATGGTATCTTATACAGAAAAAAAAAAACCCTGTTTCTACAGGCTATTTCAGCATAGTAGGGAATTTTATTCTTCTGGATGATGTATACCTCATTCCTGTTTCATTTTCAGTGCATATTTTCCATTTTATACTTATCTTTATGTTCCATTTTATGTTGTGTTTTATTACAGCTGCAGTTTTGAAACCTTTAACTATAAAACATTTGCAATACCTGTAAGTTAACAAACAAATAACTAATAGTCACAAAGAGATCTGAACGCACACTTTAACACATATCCCTCCCATATAAACTGCACAAAGTTGAGAGCTGCAGTCCCAGCTTTGCCACCATGCATACCTCTGAACAGATTTTGACCAAGATAATGCACATTTCAGCAAGAAAAAGCTACCCACGCCCTGGTTTAAAGACCAGTAGTTAAGAAAGCAGGAAACATCACAATTTGCACTTGTCAGAGTGTACCAAAATATAAAAGATAATTTTTAAAAAAAAAATCAGAGTACTTCTCAATAATTGTATGCTGAAACGATTATGCTGGATCCGATGGGAAAACAAATAATAAATTCTTAAGACATTTGCCTCCTAACTCAGATGAACCTGATTTTGATAAGACAACTGCCAGCAAAGAGATAGAAGAAAGCTGTGTTCACTTTTGAAAACAGAAAAGCAAGAAAGAGTGTAATGTAAGACTAAGAAGAGCCCTGCTGGATCAGACCAAAGCCTACCTGTACGAAAGCCTTTCCTATTTCCCAGAATGGTCAACCAGGTGCCTGAGAAACCAGAGCATGAGGGTAACAGGCCACTCCCACAAACATACCCTAGCAACTGGTCTTCAGAGGCATCTAGTCACCATAGGGAGCCTCACCTATCACAGATTTGGTCTAATTCTTCTTCAGAACCATCTGAACCATCTGTGCCACTGCAACATGTGGTAGCAAATTCTACACTTTATCCATGTGCTACATGGGGAAACAATCAAGTACTGTACAAATCATTTCAGCCAGAGGGAAACATATTAGGCTAGTGTGTACTTTCTGGCTGTCCAAAACAAAAACAAACAACCACAACAAAAACTTCACAGTTAAAAGGCAAGGAGACCCACAAGGAATAAAGGAGACACAAAGATAATGTTGTAAATAGCACCGAATAGAAACCTTTCGTTTCTGTCATAGTGTTCATGTTACCAAAAAAGAAGAAAAGAAAAAAAAACCTACACACACCATGAGAATCAAGAGAGGGTGTACTGCTTTCTCTTTTACTTAGATTTCAAAACATAATAGAGGCACTAAAAATATCTCGACACGCCCATGACCTCTGGATATTAAGTACATCAACCAGTAAAGAAAATTTCTCAAGCACTTATTCTGCACAGTGTGAACTGACAGTCTTCTCGGTACACATTCAAAGTACACATTTACGCCCAGCAGAAGCAGTGCAATTTTTGAATCTTGGATACCAAAGAAACTGCCTTCTCACTCACAGGCTGTCACCATCTCTAAAACAGGCTGAGAATACTCTTTTGATGATGCTACCCACGTACAGAAGTGCAAGCAAGGAAGAAGCTTAGAGAATCGCTCTCAGCAGCTACTCCACAATTATGAAACTCTGACCTTTTTTTATTTCCAAAAATGTCAATACCCATACTGTATTTTAGGCCAAGACAGTATCTGCATTAGTAGTCTCTCTCTCTCCTTTTCCACCTCGCACACCCTAGCTTTAGACAGTCACCTAAGAGACAGTGGACAGCACCAGGTTCTGCAGCTGAATCCAGGCTTTGCGGATTCCAGCAGGATCTACTGGCCACCCTATATTCAACCAGGTTCCCCTACATACATTTTTTAAAAATCAGCCTTAAAATCATACCTATCATGCTCATACCTCTCAGAGCCTCCAGGAGGGAGCATGTTTAGCCATTTAAAATCTATATTTGGGAACACTGGGCTTTTAAGGGCCAAAATGCCGGTAGAATTAGCCCAAAATAGGCTTTGGGTGGCTAGTTGTATCCCTGAAGATGTCTGAGGACTCAATTGGTCATTTTCATATCAAAGTGTTCTTTCAGTAAGGAGGAGGGTCTGGACAGGCCAGACATAGCCCACCAACTTCCAGGACAGGGCAAAAAGGGCTTTGTAGCCACCACCAAAGTTTCCCATACCTAGTTTATATGAGCAAAAATCAGGCATAACAAATCCCAAGTACAGTGCTGCCTCGACTTACGAACGTCCCGACTTACGACCATTTCGAGTTATGACCAGCTCCGGATGCAAAATTTTGCTTCTACTTGCGACCAGAGCTTCGAGTTACGACCGGAAAAAAGGTGGGGAAAAAGGTGGGGAATTTAAATTACTAACCGTTGGTCGGCGGAGAGGCTGCTTCTTTATAGCTCTTTTGCCCCAACGGTTAGAGAGTGTGCGTCGGAGGAGGATTCGGACTGCCTGGTGCTGCTTTCTGCTTCTGAGTGAGTACATACAGGGTTTTGCAGGGTGGGTTTGGGCTGGGGCGGTTACGTTTCTGTGCTGTGATTTTTTGTGTGTTTTGGTGTGTGTGTTTTTTTCAGCCCCAGCGCGTTCCGATGGGGCTTGCTCTGTTTGTTTTTTGTGTGTGTGGTTTTATTTTTCAGCCCCAGTGCGTTCCGATGGGGCTTGCTCTGTTTGTTGTGTGTGTGTGTGTGTATGTGTGTGTGTGTGTATGTGTGTGTGTGTGTTTTCAGCCCCAGCGCGTTCCAATGCAGCTTGCGGGGTTTTTGTTGTTGTTGTTATTTTGTGGTTTTTTGGCGATTTTTTTTTTCAGCCCCGATGCGTTCCGATGGGGCTTGGGTGATTTTTTTTTTTTTGGCCCCGACGCTTTCCGATGGGACTTGCAGTGTTGTGTTTTGTTTTGTTTGGTGATTTTTTCCCCCGTCTGAAACGGATTAATCGCATTCCAATGCATTCCTATGAGAAATGGCGCTTTGACTTACAACCATTTCAAGTTACGACCATCTTCTGGAACGGATTAAGTTTGTAAGTCGAGGCACCACTGTATGAGTGCTCCCCCTCCGCTTCCTTTTTACATGAAAAAAAGATGCACAAATGCTTCCATTTTCCATATTGATTAAAGCAGTTTGCATTAATTCAGAGAATAGCGCTTTGATATGTTAATCATAGCCAACAAATGAGGATTTCAATTTACAATTTGAACCTGGCTGATTTTAACCAACCAGTTGTACATTTGCTCCACTCTAAATGTGTCAGGGGAAATGATGCGAATTAGTGTTCAAAACTGAGAAGTGAAGCTTTCACTCCCTTCTTCTTATGTGTGAAAAAGATGGGAAGTACAAGGTTAGCACGTTATACCAGAACTTTTATCAAACATCAACCTATGTAGGGGAAATCTGAGGCCCTGGGATTAGACCAGCTCTCCCAATTTGGCACTAAGGGATTCCCAAATGGCCACACACCCCTTTCCCATATGTTTGTATTTTTTTCCCCTCCAATCTCAGAGTGGCTCACAACAGCTATAAGGCAACATAAAGCACATATAAGCAGAAGAGGAAATTTTAGCAGCGAGCAAGACTGGGAGAAAAGTAAATAGAAGTATTTCTTAGGAATAGTGTTCTATCACGCATAATCACTATTTTAGACCTCAAAATTAAAGCTATAAAATATCTGGCAGGAGTGCTATCACATTTTTAACAACACAGAAGACAATTTCCAATACAATGTCACGAATGTCACATTTAGTATGAATAAGGGCCCTTACAAACAGAACTTGTGACTGTGCATTGCTTTCCACTGCCTAATTCCTTTTCCTACCTCTAGAGGTAGATGGTGGTGGTCAGTCATCCTCTCTGCATGTAAAGGTGATCCTCTGTTGACATTTACTGCTACCTTTTACCACCTGCAGTCTACACTGGGCTCCTGGGTCTGCTTGCTCCCTCCTACCTAACAAACCTACAGCTTCTCTATCTATAGTCGCACTGCAATGATGCAGTGTTGTTGTTTTTTAAGCATACTAATGATTTAGTGCTAAAGTGGTTTACTGCTAAACTGCAACAGTGCCCAAAAACCATGTGGAACTGAAGATTTTGCAACACTGACAAAAACCGCAGCAGAGGGAAGGACTATTATGGTTTCAAGATGTTTTGGTGGTGCTTCCTCATCCAAACTATGCACATTGTGTTATTTATTAGTTACATTTATATTATGCCTTTCCTCCAATGAGCTCACAGTGGTCATAGCACTAAGGTAGCCGCCGCCACCCCCCCCAAGCAAGCCCTGAAGTGAAGAAAGAATTCACCATTATGAAACTAGAAGCAGATGGGAAATCAAAATTAAAGAACAAAAGATAAAAATAGCGGATGTGAGGACAATCACCTTCCACAGCACATTTCACTGTATATGCCAGGAAAAAGCACAATAGTTAGCATCTTAGTACATACCACTTACACAGGTACATGTTTTGTGCAAATTGCGGTGAAATTCCAAGGCTTTTTTCTTCCTTCAGAGAAGTGAGCTTTTTTTTTAACATATCAGTACACAGGTACATGTGTATCTGTGTACTGATATGTTTTTTTTAAAAAGCTCACTTCTCTGAAGGAAGAAAAAAGCCTTGGAATTTCACCACAATTTACACAAAACATATCAAAACCAGAAGAATATTGTTTTGACACCACAAATTAAGCCTGTTACATCAGCATCAAAACCTTGAACGAGGGCAAAAGAAATAGTACAACTGGAAGAGCTTTGAGAAACAAAATCCAAGGTAGAACAGATGAAGGCATAAACCAGTGTAGGTAAAAGGATAAACCGGGTGTCTAAATCTATGCAGTCACCATGGACAGGTTCCATTCTCCTGATGTGCATTCAAGTACATTTTTTTTAGTTTCACTGCTGCAAGTAACCTGGTGTCATTCATTCCTATATCAAAAGGCTGCTTTTTTAGTTTAAAGGTTTACTATGAGTGGGAAAGATACCCATGATGGTGTAGTGAATAGAGTGACAGACTAGGACTTAGGAGGCCTGGGTTTGAATCCCTACTCAGTCACAGAACCTCACTGGTGTGGAAGTGGTAAAAAAAAACACCACCTTCCTTAAACACCTTAAAAGCTCTATTAGGATTCCTATAAGTCAGTTCCAACTTCACAGCATGTAACGTTAGTGGGAAATTGAATTTTTTATTGTTGTATGTTACTCTGGGTGCTTACAGGTATATAGACACCTCATATACTCCAGTTTTAATGTATATGCATATCTAAATAAAGTTATGCCTCCAGAAGCATTATTTATATATTTATACAGATACTGCTGAAGCATCACTTGCCTCTGATCTTCTTGTGAGAAGTAGACACAATGCATGGTGAAGGCTCCACCTTTCTCCGAAGCATTGAAAATTTAGGTGGGGGGGGGGGGGTTTGGACTACAGCTCCCACATCTCCGATTCTATAAGCTCTAGTCCAAAAAGGTAATTTTTCCAACCTCTGTCTTTCCCTGAAAAACTCTACCAAGTGCAAAGAAGTCTACCCATGATTAAGCAAATGTTAGTAACAACTTTATTTCAGCCTCCTTCCGACTGGACATCAGGAAGTAAAGGAATTAGAAAGTGGTGATGAGATTACAAGGACAAAGGATGTGAAGCCAGGATGCTCAACTCCATAATCCTTACACCAACTTCAGTACTACTCCAGCTGAATGCAAGAAAAAGTTTTAGCTTTAATATACTCTCTTAACAGCTTCAGAGAAATCAGCTATAGTGGCAGAAAACTGGATCCATTTGCTGAGAGAATCAGGGCAAGGCAGATTTCTGAATCTGGGGGAAGCCTGGGATTCTCTATTATTCCCTTCTGTCATGTCTATCAAATTTAATGGGCTTTTAGCTAATAAATATATAACACTCAGCTGGCACTGAAAGTGAATGTAGTAAGAGAATGCATGCCAAATTAAGCAGTCCACTGTGTCTCCAAGTTTCTTTAAGTGGCTGATCATATTAATGAAGGAAATTCTTCTAAAGTAATGACTGAATTCATAATTTTACACTGCATCCAACAAACAGTTCCGATGCATACTAAATATAAATACAGTGGTGCCTCGCTAGACGATGTTAATCCGTTCCGCGAAGATCGCTGTCTTGCGAAAACATCATCTAGCGAAGCGCGTTTCCCCATTGGAATGCATTGAAATCTCTTCAATGCGTTCCAACGGAAAACTCGTCGTCTTGCGAAGATCGTCCATAGGGAAACATCGTATAGCGAGCGCGGGTCCCCATTGGAATGCACTGACAGCTATTGACCGCTAGTCAATGCATTCCAATGGGGAAACCTCGTCGTCTAGCGAAAATCGCCCATAGGACACCATCGTTTTGCGAAGCGCATTAGCGATCGCAAAAAGCCATCGTCTAGTGAATTCCTCGTCCTGCGAGGCAATCGTCTAGCGAGGCACCACTGTAATGTGATTTCCGACTGATAAGACAACATTTGGGGAGGATAAATAAGAGAAGAAAATGTGTTTCAATGGTCATCTTTAAACAAGATCACCAAAGAGAAGTGTGTCACTAATACTTAACCTGACCACCAATCTCCATCAAAATAAATCATAGAAGGAATTATAGCAAAATAGCCAGCCAGCCAATGTTTTAGATGCAACAATTTAGTCATGTGACATGACAAATTAAAAAATAGGTCTTTTCCCATACATATTCCTTCTTTCCTCTTCTCGGCTCCCTTGGATACAGAAATCAGCACTGAGAAGGACATTACTAAGGCTGGAAGAATGGGGAGTCAGTTCAAGAGGCATCAAAGAATCAAATTCAACCATTTAAGAAACTACTATGGAATATACTCAAGTGCAGTTAAAAAAACACTGTTGATAGCTCACTGTCTTCCTCTTAAGTTATTTGCACTACTCTACCCAAGCACCATTATCTGTTCTGCAGATGAATGCACAGAGTTTCACATAAACAGTCATGTGGATGCCATTTGACGTTGGCAGTGAAAATCCATGGACTGGGATAACAATACCACACTGGCATTGGAAGAGAAACTGAAGAGGATACATCTCATGTTCTTCTAAGGCTATTCACAGAGAAACATAAACAGGTCTAGCTCCTTCCTGAACGTCCTTCTATCCAAATCACATTGTAATGACACAGTCACCCCCACAAATCCAGTGTCGATCAGTGAGGATCCACCATAGGTGAGCTTCATTTTATCAAGGCCTTGATTTTTTTAACAGCAAAGTACCACCAGCCTCAGGATCCTATCTTTTCTGGAAATAGACACACACACATGTATACCTGGATTCTCATACCTACCTAAAAGAAGAAAGGGTGTTTTTATTTTAAAGAGAGAACTGAGTGAAGTGAAAAAAAGTAATATAAGGGTGAAACATCCAGGCTGTTAAATCAGTGGTACTGCATGGAGCCAATTGAGTTCCACAGAACTGGATACAGAATTGGATACAGACTTCAGTTCTGAGTAACCAAATACATAATTATGTAAAGTCAATGACATATCAAGAAATACTCAGCATGTAAAGTCATTTTTTTTCCTTCTGACACTGTTCACAGGTGTCCACTATCTTCCATTTCATGTACCTGATGAAAAAGATTGCTATCTGTCTCCATATTGAAAAGAAAGAAGGAAGGAAGGAAGGAAGGAAGGAAGGAAGGAAGGAAGGAAGGAAGGAAGGAAGGAAGGAAGGAAGGAAGGAAGGTAGGTAGGTAGGTAGGTAGGTAGGTAGGTAGGTAGGTAGGTAGGTAGGTAGGTAGGTAGGTAGGTAGGTAGGTAGGTTCGTTCCATGGTGATCCTGACTTCACTCTCCACTTCTTCTCTTCTGCATCCACCACTTCAGGCACATAAGTTAAAATGTTCTCCTAAGGATATTTACTTAGTGGTTAGTCCCTCATGATTCAGTGGGGCTCACTTTTATGTAAATCAGTCTTAACTATCTTTTACTTAAACTAAAACATGGCAGCAGGAATCACACTTCTTTCCATTAGCAATCATATAATGCCTGAAAAAAACATTATACTAACTGAAGAAGACTATTACAATGGGAAGAGATAAGAAGTCTTTTCTATTTCCTAGGTGCACGTATGGATATATTACATGGGAAATGTTGCAATTTAAAATTATTTTTGGCCTGACGTAAGAGCATACATTATGTTATCAAATGGTGTGTTTTTGAATTTTCAAAACTGGGAGAAAACTATCTTTTTTAATAAATAGGACATAAGTTGGCTCCATGGTTTTAAATCATGAAGATTCAAAGGACTGTAAATGTCATCAATTTATATTGAACACGATCACTAGCTAAGCCCCATTGATGGAGAGGTCTGAACTCTGTGTGTGTGTGTGTGTCTGTGTGTACAGAGATTTCCAGGAGAGTGTAACTGTGAATGTTCACATTCTAAAATAATATCTTTATTGCCCGAAGACTGACTGCAAGAGGCAGAAAACACAGGAGGTTGAGTGTAAGAATAATTTTATGCAATGCCTTGCAGTTGTAAGTATCTGTGTGCACGCGTGCTCATGGCTATATATAATCCAGCCCTAATGGCTCCACACTCCCTTTTCTGTTCATCTGTTCAATATGGTCAGGGATTATTAAATGATGCTAATGCTTTTGTCAGCTGACTTTACAACTTTGTACACAGAGCTATTTAAAGGCAGATTTTTCACTGCTTTTCAGCTGGCATTCTTTCCCCAAGAAGACAACGGAACTATATTGCAATGGAGTCTCCTCAATCGTGTGTGTATCTCTGAGTGTGTGTTTGTCTGCCTGCATATGAATTTACAGATACATAGAGACATACATTTATAAAAGAAAGAAAGAAAAGAAAATCAGGAGACCACATGAAAGGAAGAGGGTTATAAGATTTGACTTGCATGCACGTCTAGGATTGTGGCATCCCCTACATGCACTAGGCAGAAACACAAAACAACGCCTGCTCCATTTTAAACAGCAGCCTACTGTCAGGCTAAGCTTGTCATTTCTTTGCTGTCTGAAACATCAGCAATGTGGTTATTATCAGCAACCAGGCGCTCTCAGAATACTGCCAACCAAGCTGTGACTAACACCATGCACTGAATAAATATATATATATATGTTACAAAAATTGAAATTGAACTACCATGTCAGGGCTAGAGTTTTTCGGTTTTGGTTTCTGTTTTTTTTGGTGTGTGTTTTTTAAAGGACCACGAAGTGTCCCAATGCCTTCACTGAGGCAGACCGGCTGTATAGCACCCGGCTTGTTGAATAGAGATACACATAAACCCATACTTGTGAGAAGATGCACACATCTCGGGCGACCCGCTCGGCCGTCGTCTTGACAAAATGGCTCTACAGGCTGAGTTTGGCGCGGGAAAGCCCACGCCCCCTCCCACACGCCGTCTAAAGAGTCCCAACGGGGTGACCCAAAGATGGGGCGACACCCGCGAATAAATCCAGGCTAAGAGGGAAAGGGAGCGACAGCTCCGGTGGCGTCAAGGTGAGGGGATTAAGGCGCTGCTGCAAACGGGGGAACACAACACGGCCAAGGAGTAAGGATCCAACCAAGGCGGGCAGCTAAAGACGACGGCGGTTCGCCTCACACGGGACCATCCCGGCTCCGCTTCCCGCCCCCTCCTCCGGCCCCTCGGGTGCCTCCCTCGCCGCGCCCGGTTCCTTATTCTGGAGCCCTCGCGGTCCCACCCTGTCAACAAGTTGGAACAACTTAGCGGGCGGAACGGCTGCCCTGACTCTCTCCGGGGGGAAGGCCCCAAACAGAAGGGACCCGAGGGAGGGAAGGGAAGGCAGCCGCCACCCCCCCCCTCTCGCTTACCACCAAAACGGGCACCCCGGCCGCCAGCGAGTAGAGGAGGACCGGGGGCACGGCGCTGCTCTCCTCCGGGCCCGGGTAAGGCTTGCGATAGGCGCTCTCGTAGCAGAAGAAGCCTTGCACGTTGACCGAGAAGGTGTCGGTGTACTCGAAGTAATAAGCCAGCATCACAGTCCCTGCCATGATCACCATCTGGAAGTAAAGCATTCTGGTGAGAAGACGTGGAGAGGGCACTGGCATGTACTCCGGCGGCGGCGGCGGCAGCCCCCCTCCCCGGCTGCGCGCTCCGCCCGCTTCCCGGCGGCATCCACCAGCAATGGAGGCAGCGGCGAGAGGGCGGCTAGTTCCGAGCACCGGAGGCGGCGGCGGCGGCGGTGGCAAGAGAAGGAAGAGCTGGAGGAAGAGGAGAAGGGAAAGCACCCGGGCGCACGATCCAGCGCATGGGAAGGGGGAGGCGGCAGCGGCAGCGACTCAGTCCTCTAGCGCCGCGTCGGGCACGCGGGGAGGGAGGGAGGGAGGCAGAGCCAGCCACGGGGCTGTGGGCAGCGGCCCCCCGGAACGAACCGAGCCACGTGCCCCCGCCAGCCCGCCCGCCCCTCTGCGCCGCCTGGGGAGGCGAGGGGATTGGTCCTTAGAGTCGAAGGCTCCCGGGCGCCGAGGCTTCCAGAGGGCGGCGGGAAGGCGCGCAAGCCCGGCGATGCCGCGGGCTGGGGCGGGAAGGGCTCCCCCGCGATCCTTTCTGTGGAACCCCGCAACGTCCGGTACAGACCATCGCGGGTCTCCCTGAATGTCTGCGCCGAGGACGGGAGAGCTCCCGTGCGCCGAGGTCGGGGAGGCGACGCAATCCCTCCGGGGGGGGGGGCTGTCTCTGAATCCTCACGGGCGTGTTCGGGTCCCCGCTTGGGGACTCGGCAGCAACCCCTCCGAGCCTTGCCCGAGGGGCGGAAGAAGGCGGCCGGACCTTGGCTCAGCTGCTGCCGCCCAAGACGCGCCGCGGGGTTGTGGGCCAGCGGGTCGCTCAGAGTTCCCTTCGAGCCCCGCGGGGAGCCCGACGCCCCAGCTCCGCGCCCGCCGAACCCTCCCGGGCCGCCGCCTCGGCTCTCCTTGCCCTTAATCCCTTTGCCTTGCTTGGGAGCCGTCCTTGCGAGAACGCCGCAGCGGAGGCAACGCAAATGCCGTTTCCAAGGCTGCCTGGCAGCTGGAGGGGGTGGGGGAGGGAGAGAGGGAGGTGGGTGGATTTCTGAAATCCGCTTCTCTCTCCCTCTCTCGCCTTCTTCGCCTCTTTCTCTTTCCACTCTTAAGGATTTTTGAGTTCTGTCTTAAAATATATATATCAGCGGAAGTACTAACTCCCCCGTGCTCGTCAGTCGGAGGAATGTATAAATATATATATGAGAGCCACATACCAGGACCTAACTGCTAGGAGAGCCGTCCCTAGCCCTTTTGGCACCTGGGGCAAGCAACATGGGTGCCACTAAAGAAGAGGAAGAGAATTTGGTGTTCTTTCTCCCCCCCCCCCGCCCCAAAAAAGAAAACGTAGAGAAGATTTGTGCCTTTGGGGGGGGGGGGAAGGAAAGTGTGAATATGGGTGGAAACTGTGGTCCTCTAGGTTCATCCCTAGATAGAACTGCTGGATAGCTCAGAGATTTAGGCAGTTCAATTCCTCACTTTGCCTCCCTGAGAGGGGATGGATTTGATCCATAGGACCCCTTCCAGCTCTGCAGTTCGATGATGATGATGATGGTTTCAGTGCCTTCTGAATTTTGGTGCCCTGGGGCACAGCCCTGATTACCCTGTCCTAGTCACAGCCCTGATTGCCTGTGTCCATATACCCATGTCACCCAAACACATGATGCAAAAGAGAGAAGGCTAACTTTTCCTTTGGAAGTGGATGATTCACCACAACTCCCAACAGTATAAAGTATTGCTTTGACTCCAGTTTGTCTATTAGGAGCTTACCTCCAACACTGGGGCAATAGCTTCAAGGACTGATTTGTTTTAAAAAAGCGGGGGGGGGGGAGGAATTCTTTGCAGTAAGCCACAGAGTGTACTATGCTCAGGGTTGGTATCTACTGTTGGGTCCCAAGAAGGCCAAATGCTGATGCCTTGGCAGATCCTACCAAAATTATATGTGGCAAGACTGTTGTCTCTGCATCCATTGCATCTGACCAATGACATGTGAGAGTCACCATTTCCTATTCTTCAAAAGTGACTCGTGTGAATGCCTGGGCAGGCAGTATGAAGTTACCTACAAAGTCATCATTCAGACTTTCCATACATTGACTGAATGAGGTTCATTTCATTGTTTAGACAGAACATGGGCCCATTTGCCCAAAACACTGTGAAAATAGTTCTATGAGCCAAACTATAACTGTTCAGGCTGGTCAATTAGCTATTAGTTTTACCAGTTTTATCCATTTGATTGGTATTTCAGCCATCACTTTTTAATGTCACGGTTGTTTTATGTTTTACTTTACTCTTGCGAGATTCCCTTGAGCATTGTATGGTGGGAAATTTGACAAATAAATAAATTAAATTTGCTTGTTCTTTGTCCTTTTCTGAAAATAAGTAGCTATCTTACACTGGGTCAAAATAGTTGTCCATACATCACAGTATTTTCCATACTGATCAGCCACTGAGCTTCTGTTCTCCAAGTGGCTACCTAGTCCTTTTTCAATCTGAGACACTTTGGTCTTGTGGTGTAGCAAGAGATGGAAGAAATAGCACTCTAGAACCTACTTCACTTTCTCCAGCTTATCTGTCTCCCTGTACAGAAAAAAAAAGCCTAGAACAAAGGGAAAACTGTAATGATTTGCTATGAGCTCTCTTTCTTCCTTTCATCTATAAAAATGGAGGATATAGAGGTATTATGCCCACATTCTCTTAAAAAACTTGCCAACTGAAGAAATGTTTATATTATTTCCTGTAAATGGAGGAAGCAATGGGTGGGACGGGATTACCAGACTTTTCCACCAGTACATTTCCCTTTAAAACTAATTTCCCAACCTGTTTTTGCCCCCAAAGAGTTACACTAAATAGCTAAGAAAAAGAAATTAGAAAGAAGGAATATGGCTTGCTATCCCTGGATGCTAAACCTTGCATTCCCTCTCCCATGTCTGAAATTTGACAGGAAAGTAATAGCATGATAATTCTGGTGCCCAGGTATGTAATCACTATGTCCAATTTGCTCCTTAATCTTAACTGGTCATTTTGCTCTGAGGTTAAGGGTTCGGTTATTATTCAAAGCAAAACAAGCAAACGACATTAGAACTTATCATTTTGGATTACATACGACCAAGGCCATTAAGATAAACAAAATAAACATTGAACTACTGTGTGGCCTGTGTTGGTAAGCTTGTTTTCCTATGTGCTGAATTCATCCTTGGAATGTATCTTGCATTTAGAAGTACAATAACCACAGAAGCGGCAACAACAGAGCCTTGTCTAGCTTTCTTACCTTTGAAAGCTTTAACAGTGCAGCAAACCTATGCTTCCCAGCCGAGTGCAGCCTTCAACCACGGATTTGGACTACAGAGGACAAACCTAAATATATTCAGGTCACCTAAGTGAGCATTCAGTTGTGTTTAACCATAGTGGAGAGGAACTAGATGCTGACAAGCAGCTGCTGTGCACCTTGCTTAAGTAAGACAGCACGCTGAAGGAGAGAGAAAGTTTTCCTCAAGGGGAAAATGCAACTAGACAAGTGCTGCAAACATTTCCAAACACATAACTGTCCTCCGTTTGCTTGCATTTTCTTACAGAGAAAGTTGCTCATTCTCAAGAGGATGTTTGTGCTCTTGAAGGACCCAAGGGAACATCTGGTTCACTTCAGCCATAATTAGCTGTGCTTTGGCATGATTACACTAGAACTCAACCTCCTGCAAAAGACCTCATGGGCTTTATCAGTGACTCCAGTCCACACTTCCATACATTCAGTCTAGGCAGTCACCAAGGATGGCTCAATTCAAATGCCCATCATGTCTGAAGCAGCTCCAACATATGGGTTCCTGCACTGCTTCACTCATACTCAGCTCAAAGGATGAGCCAGGGAGGGACAAGATGCCTGTCTGAGGCTGTGATTTCCAACAACCAGGACTGTCTGCAACACCCTTATTTATTCCTCCCCCTGCCCCACTGCTCCACAGCTTGCTTAATAGCTCAGTGGTTTAGGTCTCTGGCTGCAGGGCCAGAGGTTGGGCATTTGATTCTCCACTGTGCTTCATTGACAAGGAATGGGCTTGGTAACCCATAGGGGTCCTGTCTGCTCTGCAGTTCTAAGATTATAAATGTTGTTGTTGTTTAGTCGTTAAGTCGTGTCTGACTCTTCGTGACCCCATGGACCAGAGCACACCAGGCCCTCCTGTCCTCCACTGCCTCCCAGAGTTGGGTCAAATTCATGTTGGTAGCTTTGATGACACTGTCCAACCATCTCGTCCTCTGTCGTCCCCTTCTCCTCTTGCCTTCACACTTTCCCAACATCAGGGTCTTTTCCAGGGAGTCTTCTCTTCTCATGAGATGGCCAAAGTATTGGAACCTCAGCTTCAGGATCTGTCCTTCCAGTGAGCACGCAGGGTTGATTTCCTTCAGAATGGATAGGTTTGTTCTCCTTGCAGTCCAGGGGACTCTCAAGAGTCTCCTCCAGCACCATAATTCAAAAGCATCAATTCTTCAGCGGTCAGCCTTCTTTATGGTCCATCTCTCACTTCCATACGTTGCTACTGGAAAACCCATAGCTTTGACTCTGTGGACCTTTGTCGGCAAGGTGATGTCTCTGCTTTTTAAGATGCTGTCTAGGTTTGTCATCGCTTTCCTTCCAAGAAGCAGGCGTCTTTTAATGTTGTGGCTGCTGTCACCATCTGCAGTGATCATGGAGCCCAAGAAAGTAAAATCTGTCACTGTCACGATTATTATTAGTATTGTTTTAAGAGTATGTTTCTAGCTGATGGAATAGATAAATTCTTAGGTCTTTGGGGTATTTTTTTACTTATTTCAGCTGGTTTTCCCACTTCTATCTCTCCATTCCAACACAAGACCATGAGGACTGGGAGGCAGATCACCTGGGTAGCAGCAGAAATGACAGATCAGACATTCAGAACTGGTGGGGCACATTTTACCAACCTACCATGGGTCTCCTTAATCTCCAACAAGTAATTCATGTGAAATAAGTATTCATATTTTAAAAAAACCACAAAACAGTGAATTAAAACAATTTGAAACACCACATGCAACGTCCAGTGTGTGTTTCTTTGAAATTGCTAAGGAGTTCTATTCTCATAGAACAGATTTTTCAGCCATCTACAGAAATCCTTGAACCATGCAAATTACCTGGCACAGAGGTGCTGGTTTTGCTCCTGATGATGTTATTTTTCACACAATATCCAGAGAGAATGAAGGCAGTAGTCTCACCCCCCTCCCCCATTGTAAAACTATCCGGTCAAATTGGGGGTGTAATAAGGAATTGGTTGCTGTGACCTGAATAGATGTCTAGAAAGGGAAACACCACAAAGAAAACAAAATGCTATAATCAAGCTTCTTATCATGTTATACCAAAGAGGTGAACTTGGAAGCAGTCACTTGGCTCTTTATAGAGAAATATTTCTCATCTTGGAAGCCCTGACATGTACCAGTGTTCTTCACTAAAGTTTCTGGCTATTAGTCTTCAAATTCAGTTGTAGGGCCAAGGTTGGGGTTACCTGGTATTTGAAGTGAGTGTGCACTGATACATGCCCTCCACAGAGGACTTGTCAAAACCAACATTTTTAGGAGTAAAAACCTCTCGTTAACATCAATTTTATGTTTTTCAGAGCCCTTTTCTCCCATTTAGAATTATCTTAATAAAAAAACCAACCCTTTTTGTCAGTAGGCAATCTACCATTCTCACCTAGGTCCTCAGGGGTTTTCTTGTCCTCTTATTCATTCTCCTGTGCAGTCCTAGCTTCCATATTGTCGTGTGATTTCATGCATGGATACAGGTGCATACGCAGATGCTGTCATGAAATCCATAAAGATTAAGAGCATAGGATGTATGCTTGTATGTATTTCTACAGAGAAAGAGAGATCTGGATCTAAGCACACACTGCAATCCTAATATGCAATTCAAATATTCAGATGCTGAAATGATGGTGCCTTACAAGATATAACTCACAGCAGAATGTGACGAATATTCTTAACATTCAGTCTCCTTTTTTCCCTTAAGTGGTCTGTACTGCAGTCAAGTAATAACCACAAGGAAAACCCAAATCATAATTGCTTGAGTTGCATGTTTTGAATTGACAGTTTTTATTTTGATCTTTATGTTTCCACCTTTTTTTTTTTTTTTTTTTTTTTGGTCTTGCTAATTGTTGGGGGCGGGAGGTTCTTTGTAGGGCCTAAAAGTATTAGCATAAAATTATTTAATTAAAACATTTGCATACCACTCTTGATCCAGGGGGTCCAGGCTAGTAAATGATAGGTATAAGTAACACCATGTTTATACGATGAAGCATTAAAATACACCATGAAGGCATAGCATTAATGAGGCAGCAGGGAAAGAAAAGCAGCAGGTTATACTATAATGAGAATTTTAAAATGTGTTAACCTGGTACCCAAAAGGATTGCAAAGTAGATACCAGTTATGCTTCCTAAACAAATATGTTCTACAAATAGAGTGGTACAACCACTCTTTTTTCTTGACATAGTCCATCATAGGATTAGGGAAAGTAACTAGTGGCTTGTTATTAGTTCTTTTTCCCAATAACAAAAGCTATCACTGTCTGATTAACTCTATCAGAGAAAGCATCACTCCTTTGGCAGTGTAACTATTACAGCAGTGTGAACCTGCTAAATGGTGGAGGGAAAATGCAACATGGTTCATGTGCTGCTTTGTGCTGCGCCCCCTGCCATTGCCTCAGGTTCTGTTGTGGTTGTTAAGGCACAGAAACACGATGGACAAAAGGGAAATGTTTTGCATTTCAGGCCAGCTGCTGTAGCACTCTGTTTTTTAAAAAAACAACTTTAATTGCTTTAGAGAAATGGAGAAATAAACAGTTACTTCCAAAACATGTAACTCTAAAGATCACTACTTTGGAGTTATAACCATAGCTAATTCCTTTTTTAAAAAATCCAAGCTCTGTTCCCTGTAGCAGAAGATCTCAAGATAGGGCAAGCTGGTACAGGGGAAAGCTGCTTGAGTGTTCCACCGCAATGCACCCAACTAATCTGTGTATAATGCACCCAACTAATCTGTATCTGTGTGTATGTTTAGCCAGTATCTTTTGCTTCACCCATGACCTCCGCATGGATTTATGTTATTTAGTTACTAAAATAGGTTGTGGATGAAGTAAACATCACTGACAGCATTCTTAGTAAATGCAGTCCACAATGCAATACTATTTTTATGCAAAAATTCTGGTACAACGGTAGAAATATGGAATCTGAAATCTGATGAAATATCATTGTGTGTACTATTATGATGCACAACTTGCATTATTCTTGTACTCTGGGTACATTCTTTCAAGGACCTACCAAATAAGGGGCTTTTAATAGCCTCAGCACCAAATTAAAAAGAAAGCTCTATTTTCAGCCCAATCATCCAGAATCAAGGATGTGAAATATTTATTTCTCTTTTCAATGGCATTTAGCTGGCAGGCATGTTGTGCTGCTTCAGCAATGCCATTTCTGCAATTTTCAAGTGAGACGAGAAGTGGCAGCTCTTAGGATGTCTGAACTTGATCACCGGCTAATTGAGATCTGAAGTGACACACACTGTGGTCTAATAATGAAAACATTGTCTTGCAAGTATACATACCAGCAAAAGAGAAATGATAAATAATTGTCTGTTGTATCAGTTTATGCATTTGGATTTCAAGTTAGCTGTTCCCCATGTTATTTTTTCCTCCCAGAATCATTTAAAACAACAACAAAATGCATAGATCAGGATAAAGCAGAAGGCTGCTGCAAGACTTGTAGCGTTGCCAGATCTAAAGTCACTGGGAGAGAGACAGATCTTGGGGCAACCATCAGTGGAGGAGGCTGCATGCAGCACCACCACCACCACCCCGGGCAGTAAGCCTGCACCATTCCCAGAACCTTGTATCCATTTTTTAAAAAAAATCTTTTTTAAAAAAAAGGTTCAAAAAGTTCCCTTGTGTGCCCTCTAGGGAAGGGAAGGGATTTTTCCATGGATAGGGGGCTCCAAAACCTTCCCAAACTGTATTTTTTTAAAAAAAAAAAAATTTAAAGGCTACTAGAGGGTATGAGAGGCTTTTCTCAGTAAAAATAGCAAGGAAGGAAAGGAAAGGAAAGGAAAGGAAAGGAAAGGAAAGGAAGGAAGGAAGGAAGGAAGGAAGGAAGGAAGGAAGGAAGGAAGGAAGGAAGGAAGGAAGGAAGGAAGGAAGGAAGGAAGGAAGGAAGGAAGGAATCTTGTCCCTACTTTGAAGGCTGGGCACCCATTTCCATTCGTTTGCAACTGGTAGCAGAGCTCACTAGCTCTATACAAAGATGTTCATATGTTTGTTGTCTTTGCACAATCTTACATACCAAAAAGCTAGAAGTAACTGAAGAAGGGCTGAGCACAGAGCCCCACCCCCCGCACCATATTCTGGGTCATATCTGTGAAGATTCTCAGTCATTCAGGTGAGGTTATCTGGTAGTTGAGTCATGGCAACTGGACTGCTTTCTTATTAGGTTCAAATGTTTCGCTACTCATCCAAGTAGCTTCTTCAGTCTGAGGAGAGTTGGTAGGAGACCCCTGATATATCCTCCACCTTGGTTTCACTTCTCCCTGGTCTGAATAGGCTCATTAGATGGACAAAGGACTGGGGGGTGAGTGAAAATCCCACCTCTGCAGTCCTGCTCCACCCATTGTCATGGGTCATTAACAATCTTTAACAGTGGTCTTTCTAGTGTGTGGTCCTGACTCCTGATCTTTCTGGAGACAAATGAAAGGACAGCATGATAAATAGGAGCCAGATTGTATCTAAGGCCTCCATCCCTGTTGAGTGAAGGATTTTCTAAATGCTGTCCAATGCAAAGAGGAGTGTTTGGAACTCTACATTGGAGAAACCAAACAGCCACTAAACAAGAGAATCACCCAGCACAGGAGGGGCAACGGCTCAGGACAACAATCAGCAGTGTTCCTTCATTTGAAGGACAAAGGACACTCATTTGATGATGAAGATGTACTCATTTTGGACCTAGAAGATAGGTGGTTTGAGAGAGGGGCCAGGGAGGCCATACATGCACATATAGAAAATCCCTCACTCAACTGGGGTTGAGTGAGGGATTTTCTATATGCAGCACCACACACCAGAAAGACCACTGCTAACGACTGTTAATGACCCATGACAATAGAGGTGGGATCTTCACTCACCCCACTCACTGAGTGATTCACTCACCCCACTCACTGAAAGATGACTCAACTTCCAGACATATTCTGGGTTGCACATTAATCAGATTCTGGGCTATTTAACTAGATTCCTTTGATGCTGGTTTTCACAGTTAGTAGGCTTAGAAGCAATTCTCCTTCCCCAACCTTTTCCTGTCCCACCTCTGATTTCAAAGGAGCCTGCCAATGGCCTCTTGTTTTGACACTAAAATCTCAGGAAATGCATACTCCATGCTGTCTTTGTATATATTAAAAACAACCAATTTATTTTTAGTCACTCAGAAGCAAGATGTTATACCCTGGAATCTTGCAACTTGGACCAGAAGACTAATTCACTCAAGAGGCAGAAGAGGCCAGGAGCCAAGAAACAGAAGTTTTCAGAAGATAGCAAACCAAAGGGAAGAGAGGATTCGGGGAAGAAACAAGGCCAAAAGCCTGCTTACCCATTGGTCAAACTGCTGTGATGTAACAGAATATTTAAGAGACAAACACCCCACCACTTTGGAGGGACAGGACAATTGAGTTTGGGTGCATAATTATAGGTACAGAGAAGAAAGTAAGATTATACATCACATGTTCCCTCGGCTTCCTTGTGGACATTACCATCTTTATGAAAGAATCAGTAGGGAGAATCAACACCAAGTTTGCATTTTGGGAATGGTTTTGTACTTGCTGATGATGAATGACATGGGGCAGAAAACTGCTAAACACATTTCTGAAACATTTCTGAAAATGTTTGCAACTTCTGCATGTGTTTTTGAATGAGGCACAGTGCTGCAAGTCCTGTCTTCCTCTTTCCACAAGAGCTCAGACAACTTCTATACACTGTGTAAGGTGAGAAACAACAGATAAGAGAAAATCGAAAGAAAAGAGTGAACATAGTATCAATGAACTAAATTGAGCCTGGTATACTGAGTTGCAATCTCAGCTGTTTAGCTCTTGATAAAATGACTAAAGTAATTAATGCTTTCAAAGCTCCCAGAGCTACTTGGATCAACAAGAGACAAAGAGCAACATTGTGTGTCACCATTCACTAGGAAAACATGCTTCTCTGGACAGAATTAGTGAATCATGGAGTTGAGATCTTTGGATCTTTTACAGAGGACAGAAACAGGAATGAAATGTTTCCTAAGTTGGAGTAAAAGAAACTTGCACACTGCCACTGATAATGTATAAATGAAATTTAGAAAATAGGGATGTTCACTTTCAGTTTGTTTCATTTGGGGGGTGTGCCTCTATCGTTTTCATTTGACATGAAAGGGACCAACTCTTTTGGATCATTTCATTTTGCTTAATTTGTTGATTTGCTAGAATGTTTATTGCTATTTATTATTAGGCTAGCTTAGCAGGAATGTGCGGCTCGATCTGTGCCTCCCTCTTGCAGCTTTGGGGCCAGACAACTGCACTTCTTGGGCTTGCAGGTTGGCAGCTTTTGCACACATGCCCAGGAGGGCTAGAGGCAGAGCAAGGCAGAGCTAGGAAGCAACAGGGAGGCTTGTAATCTGTCTTTCTCCTCCTCCCCCTTCCGGCACCAGAAAAAAACAATGTGAAGTTCCCAGAGCCAACGCACAGGAAGTCCCCCCCCCCCCAATGATTATTCTGGCTGATTTTACCCTCAAAGGGAATTTGCTGGCTGGCTGGCTGGCACCATCAGCTCAGAGGTGATCCATATTTATATAGAGGAGGAGAAGCTGCTCAAGACACCAAAGTCCTGAGGGAAAGGCCTGGTTTGAAAGAAAGAGGGAGGAGGGGTTCCTGGAAAGGTGGTCTTCTTGAAAGGGGCAGAAAGGCAGGGTAGCAGCTGTGGGGGGAGGCATGACTAAGCAAGCTCACTCATAGCAGAGAGAGCAAGAGGTTCCATGCACTCCAGTCCGTGAAGGTATTCCTTAAGGGGAGGTATTCTGATTGGCTGCTGACAATGCTGTTTGGTTACACATTTCCCAAAGAATTTGACAAACACTGAGTGAAAGAAAAGACAGTCAACAGAGGGAAAACTACAGAGATACAAAATTTTAGTTAACTTCCCTTCTGTTTGAACAAACCATTCACTAATAAGCAGTTCTTTTTCAGAAACCAACAAAAGATCATGAAAGCAAAATAAAAACTTTTTGTGTGATTTTTCATTCATTTCCAAATGAACGGCCCATTCCTAATAGCAACCATTTTAGCATGTAGTAACTTACTATGTTGTTGGGAGGTGGTGAGCACTCCAACGCTGGAGGCATTCAAGAGAAAATTGGGCAACCATCTGCTAGCTCTACTTTGATTTGGATTCCTGTACTGAGCAGGGGGTTGGACTCGATGGCCTTATAAGCCCCTTCCAGCTCAATTGTACTATGATTCACGTAATCTATCATTTGGTAAAATCAGCGTTTGGAGACAACACATCAGTGTAACATGTTACCTTTAATATCTTCATTTGGCAATAATTATGATAAATACTAAAAGCAAACAATATTACTTTTGGGATGGGAGCAAGGAGGGCCAAAGATGTTCATTCTTCCCAGCAGTGAGAACTGAGTCTCCTCTTTTCAAACTAGAGGAACAGAACAAACTTCCTATGCTTTGCTGTGCATACGTGACGGCAACTAGCAGGCTCTGACCAGCGACTGCAAGACTTTCACCTATCTTCTGCCCATCCTGATTTTAAGCACCACCAATCCAAGTTGCATAAATTAGAAAATGAATTAGAAAATTATGACAACCACTAACAATTTCTTGCATGGTGGGTGGATGTAATACTGAGAAATTGGCACTGGGCTTGTGAGAGTAAATTGTTTCGGGTTTTTCAAAGTCTGGCTCATTTTTTGGCACTGTTACTCAAATAAAAATTGAATTTGTACTTGGTGTAATTAAGGGGGAATGACCCAGACTCATCAGCTTTGAAAATCATATAAGTAATTCCACTTGAACAATTTCCCCTTAGGGACATAAAAAAATAACTTGGGACTCTGGCTAGATGAGACAGCATGCTGGCAAACAAAATAACATCAGCAGAACTTTAGTCTGCCTTAGTCAGTAGCAAAATGTGCTAATACCAAATACCAAAAGGTATTTGGACCTATTTTTCCCCTGCAGGAACAAACTGTATTGGTTTCTCTGCAAGGAGTCTTCTTCCTGTTCAATAGATTCTTGGTGCCAATAGTGTGGCAGAGACCGTTCAAGACTTAATTAATAGACCTTGGAAATGTAATTCAATTCTTTAAAAAGCTTCTGGTTTATGAATGTGGGATGTTGTGCTTCTGTAGCCACAATTCAAAACAACAGGAAATGTCTTTATATTACTGCACAGTATCATGCCTGCATTGCCAGCAGGAAAAAGGATATCAAGCTTTGCATAGCAAAGGTCAGCCTGAATGTTGAAAACACCGATGGCAGCAGTCAAGATGGTCTATAGCAGTGTTTCCCAACCTGAGAGTCATGACCCCCAAGAGGGTCATAAAGTGTTTCGGGGGGGGGGGCATCACGGGTCATCTTATGTGTTTTGTAGCTCTTGTTAAATAATTTCTTCCTTGATCTTTCAGAGTGGGATATTAAAGTGTGTGTGTGAGAGAGAGAGTGAGTGAGTGAGTGAATGAGAGTGAGAGAGAGAGAAACAGGCCCTGGGGGTGGGTGGGAAAGAAGCCTCTACATTCTGAGAAGGGATGACTTTACCCTATTAAAATGCCTTTTTATGCAAACATGCTGGGGGGAGGATTTCTCACAGGTTACTTGGTTATTATAAAAGGGAGTCACAACTCGAAAAAAGTAAAGGACCACTAGTCTCCAGGAAACTCTCTTGTGCTCACTACCATTCACAAAGTGACACCAAGCAAGGGGAAACCGCAGAAGCTGACTCCTTTTTTCATCAGTTTGCCGCTTCCCATCAAAACAAAAAGCAACTGTCAGGGCTGGTTTTTTTGACAAGTGTGAACATGCTGTATGCATATTTTCCAAAAGACATCCCTTAGCCTTTCAAAATAATAAAGGAAAGCTGGGATTTAGCAAATATAATCACTGGAAACCCAAGGTCAAAATTATCCATACCATATGAAAGAAAGACAGTGAAGAAAGAAAGACTATGAAGAAAGGCAAGGATGAAAATCAACTCATTTGAGATGTGGTTTTGAAGAAGAGCCTTACTTCTTACTTACCACAGCCAGAAAAGCAAAAAAGTGGATGTTCAGTCAAGTTAAGCCCGAACTCTTACTAAAGCAAAAATGAGACAACTGAGGCTATCCTACCATGTGCATATAATGGAAATAGAGAACTGACCAGAAAAGACAATATTCCTGGGAAAGGGGGGGGGGGAGCAGAAGGAAGACAGGAAGACCTAACATGACACAGATTGTCTCAATAAAGGAAGCCACAGCTGTTAATTTGCAAGACCTGAGCTGAACTCACTGGAAAAGACAATGTTGCTAGGAAGCGGGGAGAGTAGGAAGAGAGAACAATCAAACATGAAATGATATTTGGATTGCAAGACCTGAGCAGAGCTGTTAATTATATGATATTTGGAGATCATTAACTCAAAAGGTCACCACACATCAGAAAGGACCTGATGGCACATATCATCTTCAGAGGTGTTTTTTCTTAATTACCAGACAATTGTATAGTGACAAGATGGGTGGAATGGTGGAAACTATAAGATATAGGCACCTAAGCTCTCCGAACATTGAGTAAGACTATCCCCAGCTACAAAGCATGGTAATTTCACAATTTAAACAAGTGAACTTCTGAAGATTTGTTCTCTATTCTTTTAAAATATTTTTACAACCAGACACAGAATCCCTTTACCAGCACCAATGGCTGTTTGGCCCAAAAGGAATTAAAAAGTTATCCTCCTGAGACAGCTAATTGGGCCCTGACTGACTCAAAAGTTCAGATTGCCCCAGACCTACAGCTAATTTCCCCTTTGAAGACTGATGTCAAAGAGCCTGGTCTCTGAAATCCAGCAAATGTTTACTTAAAGCACTCAGAGCTAGGACAAATACAACTGCCCTGTGCTTTTGTAGCAGAAATACTTTGACTATATCTTACAAAACTATATGCTAATTCCCTGGAGATGGACAGCAAAATGTCCCTTTCTGGAACACTGTCACTCAATTACTTTTTTGCAAGCACGCCTGTGTTTTGTTTTGTTTTTTGACTCTTCAAAGGAAACCTCTCTTTTTACTGTTTCTGTGACCTTTCATTGCCCTCCAAACATTTCCCTTCTTAGGCCATGAAGCTGCAAAAACGTATCTACTTTGGAATGCTCTTGCTGGTAAGCCTGTTCCACAGGTGCTCAGTTCATTTTAAAAACTGGTTGATTTTCACTTCTGAAAGGCTCTTTTTGAGGATCGATATTTCAGCTTCTGCAATCTGCATTCCTTCCAAGTAAAAGTGTCATGATAAGTAACATTAGTCTTTACAATGAATTTGATCTGTTTAAAATCTGGGGACATTTAAGGTTGCATGTTCCTGCACGGGGTGGTAAGACATTTACATTTTTTAAAAAATCATAACTCAGAAACCCAAAGTCTAGTTTCAAAGTTATAATTTTTTGTTTGGTCTGCCCCCATTTTGGAATGTCCTCGTAGAATGTTGATTTCCTCTGCTGGCACAATAACATCACTGCACTCTCATGCAGTGATAATCACCATGTAAGAGAGTGACCAGGGCAAGAGAAGTACCCAAATCTGGAAATAATGTACCCCTTCAAGTTCAGTTCATAAGCTGACTCTACCAAGCAGGGAGGAGAATCATGCCAATCTTTTGGTTCTCTGAATTCCATCAAGAGCAGATATATGTTAGGATTCTCTTTGCAACTTGGCAGGACCATTCAAGAACATCTTGACAGCCAAAATTCTACTGAGGTTTTACAATGGCATGAAGCACTTGATGTAAATCTTGTTGGTGAACTGTCACAAGTTAAATACATTAGTGACGCCATTTGCATGCAACAGCAAATACCTACAATAACTTGTGGCAATTTGCTGAAAATATTTACGCCAATAGTGGCATGCCAGATAGCATAACTAATAGGATTTTGGCCAATATTATAGATAACGGATTATGGCTGCTGCTGCTGCTGCTTCTTCTACTTCTTCTTCTTCTTCTTCGCATTTCTGTATTATATAAAGAGTTTCCAGACGAATTCACAAAATGCCTGAACCATTACTGACTTAATTCCAACAGATTAAAAACTAAGATGTTTCTAATTTATTTAGCAAACAAACATCTGAGGAAATATTTCAAAAACTTACCCTTAATGTGTGAAGTATATATATACCCAAAAGCAGAGGTGGTGAATCTATGACTCTTCATATACTGTTGGACTACAATCTCAGCATATTTCATGCTGGTTGGGGCTGATGGGGGTTGGGATGCAAGATATGAAAGACCAAACATTCTCCTTCCCTGTGGTACAGTGTGCTGGGGGAAGGTTACGCCTATCTTGATTCACTGGTTCAAGCGGCTTTGCTAAATCATTTGCTAAATCATTCTGTTTAGGCCTAGTTTTCCTCAAGAGGAAGGCACCGTAGTTAATTGTTCCACACAGTCTTGGCATCTGGAGAACTCCTTCACTTAATTTTTGAATGATATCCATTTCAAGTCGGTCTCAGAGACAAGCTATATCAAGTATAGGTAAACATGGCCACGATTTCTTTGTTTCTTCACTTCTCCTTGTCTGTGCCTCACACTCCCTTTTATAAAGCAATGTCTGTGAGGTATCACAGAAACAGAAGATATACACAGTATATCACCAAAAAGGGGGAGGGGTATATAAGTGCATAAATTGCATATGCTAATATGCTTCTCCATTTTCCTGGAGGGTGAAATTTACTGTAATTCTGTTTAAAAATTAAAATCATTTCTAATTTTGTATCTGTGCAAACAAATTAGCATGTGCAATTTGTTTGCACAGATACAGAATTAGAAAGGATTTTAATCATTTTTAAACAGAATTGCAGTAAATTCCACCATCTAGAAAAATGGAGGAGACTATAATCAGTTGACCTATGTATTTATACTGAGTCTTTTTGTCGTAGTGTTCAGTGTGGATGGGCAACTTCAAGGCCCTTACTCATCATCCTTGTGGTTCACTCTCTTTAAATCAGACTTCATCTGGACAGCCTTCAAACAGAGGGCTTGCACAACTGCACAAGTGACCACTCTATTGCTTACTTCTTAGAGCACAACCATTTGCCTATTTATTCAGCAGGTGGATGCTCCATTTCAGGGTGCATGTTCTCTGCCATAATAGTTGCCAAGACTTTGGGAGGTGTAGACATGCTGTCCCCACAACAAGGTCTGAGGCCAGCATCTTCCAAGACCACTATAGAGCTGGGTATGTTTTTAAACCACTACAGCTGCATGAGCCTCTTCTTTGGGTATGTTTATTTTATTTTATTTTATTTATTATTGGATTTTTATCCCGCCCTTCTAGACAGGAGTCTACTCAGGGCGGCTAACAATATATTATACACAAAACAGATTTAAAAACAACAATTAAAATCTACAATAATAATATAATCAAGATGGGAAGATAAACAACAAAAAACCAAGAAAAGTAAAAATCAAGTATTGGCAGGAGAGAAGGCCTGCCTAAAGAGCCAAGTTTTTAATTGGCTCTTAAAAACACCCAGCGAGGGTGCCAGGCAAATCTTTGGCGGCAAGCTGTTCCAAAGTCGAGGGGCCACCGCCAAGAAGGCCCGGTTTCTTGTTCTTTCTTTCCGGGCCTCTCTCGGCGTCAGGCCCCTCAGCCGTCTTTCATGGCTATGGCGAGTGACTCGGGTAGATCTAGGTGGGAGAAGGCGTTCTGCCAGGTATCGAGGTCCTAAACCATTTAGGGCTTTGTATGTCATCATTAACACTTTGAAGTCAATGCGGAAACGAATGGGCAGCCAATGCAAAGCAGCCAGAATGGGAGAGATATGCTGGAATTTTCTCGTTCCACTAAGTAATCTAGCTGCCGCATTCTGCACCATTTGAAGCTTCCGCATCAACCTCAAAGGTAGCCCCACGTAGAGCGCATTACAGTGGTCTAATCTCGAGATTACAAGCGCATGGACCAGAGTGGTGAGGGCCCCACCATCAAGATAGGGACGCAGCTGGGCAATCCACCACAGATGGTAATTGGCAGAGCGGACCACTGACGCCACCTGGGTTTCCATGGTGAGCGCCGGGTCCAGATGTACTCCCAAGCTGCGAACCTCACTCTTCGCGGCGAGAGTCACCCCCCCAAAAGAGGGGGAGTTTCCCAAGCCGCCAATGGAGGGGCCACCCACCCTCAGGACCTCCGTCTTGTCCGGGTTCAGCCTCAACCCATTCTCCTGCATCCATTGCAGTACAGCCTCCAGGCAACGCTGAAGGGACAGAACGGCATCCACTGAAGTAGGTGAAAAGGAGATGTAGAGCTGCGTGTCATCAGCATACTGATGGCACGAGGCTCCACACCCCCTGATGACCCCACCCAGCGGCCTCATATAGATGTTAAACAGCATTGGGGATATGATCGAGCCCTGCGGAACCCCACAATTGAGACTCCACGGGGCCAAGACACTCTCCCCAAGCTGAACTCTCTGAGGACGGTCCTCCAAGTAGGATTGGAGCCAGGCAAGCGCCAGGCCACCAATTCCCAACTCAGAGAGCCTCCCCAGGAGGATACCGTGGTTGACGGTATCGAAGGCGGCTGAGATATCGAGGAGGACCAACAAGGACATTTTGCCCCTGTCAGCCTCCCTCAACAGGTCATCCAACAATGCGACCAGTGCCGTTTCTGTGCCGTGGCGTGGCCTGAAGCCCGACTGGAATGGATCCAGGGCATTGGTTTCATCCAAAAAAGCCTGAAGCTGATCAGCCACCACCCTCTCGACCACTTTACTAAGGAAAGAAACATTGGCGACGGGCCTATAATTGCCAATATCGTCCGCCACCAAATTTGGTTTCTTTCTTATGGGCCTAATGAGTGTCTCCTTGAGGGCAAGAGGAACCTTGCCCTCCTGGAGAGACCCATTAATTATCGCCGTAGCCCATTCCGTTGTTACAGGCCTGGCTACTTTGATTAGCCAGGCCGGGCAAGGGTCAAGAGAGGAAGTGGTGGCCCGGCAGCGATCAAGCGCTTTGTCCACCATATCTGGCGTCACAGGCTGAAAAAATTCAAGACTCACCGGGCAAGGCGGAGCGCTGGACATCTCTGCTCGATCCACTGTATTTAAAAAAGGAGAGAGATGTTGTGAAAAAGACCTGTCTTCTCCTATACATACAGTGGCAGTTATTAATGCAGCCATAGAATTATAATAAAAATGAACATAGTGGGATATGTCTATCACTGTATCATGCCCCAACTTCAAGAACCCATGAAATTTCTAATTCCAAAAGAACCTGTCCCTGCTAGTCTCTCTTATGCGTAAAGATGTATGTTCTTTCTCAGTATTTAGCCATTGTACACAGTTAAGCGTCAATTCCTGACTCCTCTGAGGAAGCCTCAAGCCCTGTATCTGAAAATGGATGCCTAGCCCTAGCCAATTATGAGGAAAAAATGAAAAACAATGTCTCAGTCTAACCTTGGTCTGAGGAGACTGCTTTCATTATTTATGTGAACATATTTTCCTGTCACTTCAGAGAAATCCATCTCTTTTCTTATGGTATGAGTCCAACTCCTTGGACTGACTTCCTTTACTCCTAACCGTGGTGTTTGAACTCTTTATCTCTCACACTCTGACAAAGAACAAGAAATACAAGGCCCCGAATATTTTCAACCTCTATTGTCAGACTCCTGGTTGTCTCGTCTTCATTTTAAAAAATTAGAAGTTCAACTCCTGTTAAAAGTTCTAAATATTTTACCCATCATAACTGCAAAAATGTTCTTGAAACTATGACACAATTACACTCTAAAAATTTAGAACTTGCTTCAGAAACAGCATCTTGGCCATGCAAATTTTTTAAAATCTTTTCACAACTTGTACAAGTACACTATAGGATTATGATGTTTAGCAGTTGAATTAAGACTATCAGGGCATCTGGATTCCTATTTTCTGGCTCAGGGAAATTGGAAGTAGAAGTCCATGGTCAAAAAAAGGCTGCCAGTGCGACTAGTCATGATGACAACACACCTCTAGGATCAGAAGTAACTTCAAGCCCCCAATTCATATTTTTCCCATGGTTCTTTAGCATTATATTGGATTTGGAGGGCCTTTCAAATCAAAATGGCACATCCAAATAAAGAAAAGTTCACTGACAGACTTTCAAATAAGTTACTGTCCTCTACATCCACCTCAGGTGACGTTGCCAAACCTTTATCCGAGGCCATAATGAATGTTATTGTTATAAATATTAGATTTCCCATGTGGTGTAGTGGATAGAGTGACGAACTAGGACTCTGAAGAACAGAGTTCAAATCCCCACTTGGCCATGGAAGCTCACTGGGGAAGTGGAACGCATGAAGCCACTCCTTAAATATCTCATTTACCTTGAAAGCTATAAGTTGATTATAAGATGGCACAGAACAAACACACATTATAAATATTGCATTAAAATGAATGGGGGGGGCCCCGCAAAGCCAGTGATAGAAACTAAGGGAACAGGAACCTGCCTTCTACTGAGTCAGACCCTTGGTCCATATAGCCCAATATTATTAACACTGATTGGCAGCAGCTGCTCTCCAGTTTGTGGGCATGTATTTTTCTGAAGTTCCTCAATTGATTGGTTCTCAACTATTGATGTTTAGGCAGACTTCCTAAAATGAGAAATTATGCCTCCAGGGTTATGACATTCTTTAGAGTCAGCTCTTTAAGTAAACTTATGAAAAGGAGAAATAATGAACACTGGGCTATAACTTTATTTAGGGTCCACTCCTGCCCCTACCATTATATAATAACTTTCCATCTTACAGAAGTGTAGTTATTGAGTTATCCAAGACTATTGATTTCTCAAAACAATAAGCTGTGGTCCATGTGACCAGCTTTGGGCACGGGGCTATATCTATTCAAATGAAATGAAACAAAATGAAACAAACAAATAACAGCACAGTCACTCCTTAAGGCCTCTGTGTTCTATTTTAAACAATAATCATCTGTATTGTAACCTACAAAAATCAAACCACAGTCAATGCATCCCAGAGTTAATGTTTTATGGCCTGCTAGCAATGTAGAACTGTCTCAAATGTCACTCTTATATCCCTGAAATATCCATTATATGCACTTCAGAATGTTCACTCACCTCTTGCTCTCACTTACAATACTGTCAATCTCAGTTCAGGAAATGAGGTGAAAGACTTGACATTGTTTACCAAAATGCCAAATATTTACCTTTTTTCCATGTAAGCTTTTCTCCTTATTAAACAAGGAAAAAAATGGGGATGGGGCTCTATTATCTTTAACTACTTAGAAGCAATCTTTCTGCCCTTGGAGTTCCAAAATGTCTGTTTGAAAACAGGAATTTGAGGTTGCCTGTTTCTGCCCATAACAAGTGTATTCCTATGGTAAAGTGGTTGTAATATAGACATGCTTATACATTGCTTTTACCTCTGGACTGACAACTATCCGTTGCATTTGAAATTGGATTAAGCTGCCTCATCTATTGCTCCCTCTCCAACTGAAAGAAAATAAGCTTACATACACAAATAAGGATAAGTAGCAGTATAAGACCATGAGCAATATCCAGTCAGAGAAAGCTTTTCTTCCCTAATGTAGAGTCCACAGATAAATTACTACGTGGCAGAAGTGTAGGGTGATAAAGACAAGGAAGAAACCTCAATATATCCCATGGGCCTTTTTGTTTTGTGCACCATTTTATAAAGCAAAACCTAAAACGTGGCCAACTGTTCTAATTTAGTTGTGCTGAATCATTCCACTGGATGCATTACTGTTATCATTGCAGTACAGCAACAAGAAAGCTTTTTCTAGTTTCATCAAAGGATCTGACAGCAAAGACGCTTTTTGCTGAGTTAAAACTGGAGGCCTGTTTTGAAGATACACACTCTGAAAAGAGTACGATATGAGTAAGTATAATTTGCCCTTTGAAGAGCCCATGAGTTTCTGGAGAAGCCATTGTTTTATGCAGGGCCACCCCTACCATAAGGCTGAATGAGGTGGTACCCTCAGATGGCAGATGGTGGGACCAAACCTGGCAGCCTCCCAGATGTTCCTTCTATACATCCTTGCTACTCCCCTCTGTTGTAAACAGACCGAGTTGTGTATTCCAGTTGTTCTCAACTAGTGCTGCAGGCATGCACCGCTAGTGGGACACAGAAGCAATCCGTGTGGAATTTATATAGTCATCTTGTGTTCCACCACTACTGCTGCAAGAAAATTTATGATCAAAAGTATTAAAATAACTGCCAATGGAATAGTTACATTAGTACTATAATATTTATATGCTTAAAACTTACAGAAATGACAAATATAAGAACAGGATGCCTGCACAGACCTAAATTTGAGGAGCCTTGTGGCACTGTGGTTAAACTGCTGTACTGCGGCCAAAACTGTGCTCATGACCCGGGGTTCAGTCCCAGGTAGCCGGCTCAAGAAGGTTGACTCAGTCTTCTATCCTTCCGAGGTCGGTAAAATGAGTACCCAGCTCACTGGGGGGGGGGGGGCAATGTGTAGCTTGCATAATTAACTTGTAAACCGCCCAGAGAGTGCTTTAAGTGCTATGGGGTGGTATATAAGCAGCACACTTTGCTTTTTAAATGTCTTTCCTCTAGAAAGAGTGAGACTCAGAGGGCATCCACACTGGCATATAGCTTAATATATGGATCACTGATGGTACAGTTTGGATTGAACACACACACCATGTCTGCACACGTTTCTACTTAGATTGATCCATCCTTCCCCTTTAAGAGCTGCTGTGTAACTTTCTGGCACAGCAGTAGGGCATGCGTTCTTTCTGGCACAATTCATTAGCTCATTATTTAGCCGGGGAACCAAGCTGTGTATTGCCAATCACATTGACTTGGAAGTTGGGACCAGCTGCTCTACTCTTTGGCCTGCTCCTCTCAGGGAAGAGCAGGGGAGGTGGATGAAAAGAGGCAATTGGGTCCAGAACGAAGGTGCAGTGCAGGGAGGGGGGGGGAAGGAGAGGAAAGGGGCTCAGTTCCTGAGGGAAGAGCAGGGCTAAAGGTTGCTGTGTGTCATTTCCCTGCATCCATGACTTCTCCCCATCAGTCCAGCACAGCTGCACATTCCCTCATCACCTCACCACCAGGGTGATCACACCCGCACACCCATGAGCAGAGCCCTGGCACCAACCACCTCAGCTTCCAACTGCCATTGTGACTGGGGATTCTGAGGGAGAGAGAAAGTGAGGGGAGGATGAGGGAAGAGGAGCAGTGGGTTGAGGGAAGAAAACAGAACAGCACTGACAGAGGAAGAGAGGAGCAACACACACAAAAATAATTTAACTTCCCCTGGCCCTCTGCAGATGATCAGACAAAGTGCTTAATTGACAGTTGACCAGCCTATAAGGGGTCCTTTGCTGTTCAGACAGGGGGAGCACATGAAATGGCACATCACTCCTCCCCCCCCCCGACCTCAACTGACCCTTTGTAACTCAATCCAGCCCAAATCAGTATGGCCCGTCTAGGGTTTTTTTAACCTCAGGCAACAAATAGTCTGGAGTGGGACCCAATGTTGTACATACTGTATGTTGGTGATGCTGAGTTTGGGCCAGAGGCAGCCTAGACATCTGAGAAGCTGGAGACATACAATCTTTTATTCAGTGCCCAAGGGAAGCCAGCAAGAGGGACAGGAATCGATAGGGACCAAGCAGAGTTATTGGTGACTTGCCCAGCAATGGCACCTTTTAGTATTTTGGATTTAATGACTAGAGTGTCTCCCTTTCTGCAGCAACTTATGTACATTGCTTCAGACACTTCATAATATGGTAAGCCAATCTTCTGGACACGGGATTGTGGGAACTGTAATCAGAAAGTTAGTCCCCAAAGCTTTGATGAGCAGCTTTATGCAAAGCACAGATCCATAATCTCCCATTTCTAGCTCTGGTGATTCCTAACCCAAAGAACTGCTGTAAACTATACTGTAATGCAACAGAGTAACTTCCTCTCCATCTCCACATCAGGAGTGTTTGGCAAACTAAATTCTACACACCAGACTTACCTAGTCCCAGTGAGGCTGGATAGATAAGACACAAATCCAGGACAGTTGCTCATTCAGAGAGGCAGTAGGCAGCCTCCTCTGCAAATGTGTGCTTTGGATTAACAGAATATTTCAATTTTGTTTGTCTAGTTACTGTCACTGTCAATTCCCTTTCAATTTATACTATTGTGATCTAATCAGTCAATTATTTGGCTGGAGAGGTTGTAGCCATTCTTTCCAGGATCAGCTAACCCCATCTGTCCTGCTTAGTCTGTCTTTTCCAAACAGACTCTGGGTTCACCTGCAATTCTATGCAATCCATGAACATATGTACAAGTCTTTGTAGGATTGTTGTGCATATACCAGCAGCTAGCCAACATTGGGACACTCAGAGTAGAAATGGGGGACAAGATCCTGATGGTCCAGGTCTAACTGTCCTGATTCTAGTGATAAAGTTTCCATTTGTTTATGGAGCGGTGCTTTTAATTGATGTTAATTTGATTCTTTTTTGTACTACATGAACTGTATGTTTGTGCTTTTGCTGCTGCTTGGTTCTATTTAGAATAAAATTAATTACTTTTAAAAAAATAAACCATACATATCTCCATAAGGGTTCCGAATCTATTAGCTTGGAATTCAACTAATTTAAAGAATGCTTGGGAATGCAGCTTGCCCCAATTTGTCACAGAGGTGGTGATTGAACTCACTGTGGTAAGCTCCATGTCATGCTTAAGGCAAGATTGTTGAACAGAACCGGAGAACCCTTGAGATGCTGTCTCCCTATGGCAAGACAGCCCATCTCAACTGAAATCTGCACAATGGCAAGATTCCTTCACATCCCTTGTTCTCAAGTCTAAAGCAAAAGGAGGAGACACAGCAGGGCCAATGGGACACTCACCCATCCATGGTAGCGCGTCGACTGAGCAGGGGAGAGGCACATAAGTCACTAGGTCATTTTATGCAAAATGATACCTTATTTTCCTCTCTTCTTTTATGATGTATAAGCACCCTACACATTGGATCCTACACATTGGATAGTAAATAGAAAGCACAAAGATATGTGTATGTATCAGAGCAACCAAGGGCTTTCGTACTCTTTCACGGTTTGGTGTACTTGGGCTTATGCAGGTCATCTACTGTACTTTGCTCAGAGCATGGTGTGTTTCTGATTCAGTTCTGCTAAAAAAAAGTTTAAACTTGGACAGTTCTTCTCTGACCAGACCTGACCCTTGAAACTCGCCCCTTCTTCTCCTCAATGTTCTTCACAACTACTTTAGCAGAAGACAGGAGACATTAAGATGGATTAGACCTCATGGTGCTTTTTTCTTAAAGCAGTAAATTTCCAGCATGAAAAGAACTTTACTTATAGAGTGGCCTATAAATCCTGCTGGAAATATTAAACCAAGCAAAGGTATATAAATAGAAAGTAACTATGGTACAGGCAGCCAAAGTAGGCCCATTTCCAATGCAACTATACATTAGGTGGCAGATGAGATGCCCTGAAAACAAAAAGGCATCAGCATTTGTGTAGTAATATTTTTACTGCATGTTACAAAATTGCATGTTTCTTATCTTAATTCAGCACAGGACTCCAGATTTTTTTACTTAGGCTGCTTGACAGTATTACAATTCTGTCAGTAAATTGCAAAATTAACCTGTCAATTGGTTTAGCAGACAGATGTGTACAAATACACCACAAATAAGTACCCAATATTCCACGGCTGCTTTGCCTGTCTATTCCTCTTAATGCTGAACCAAAATGTTCTCTGGATGGTTTGCATCTGACAAGCCATGGGTTTCCAAAGGAAAAGGTGAGAATTAAAATGCAAGTATTAGGCAAAGAAAATGTCCTTACAACTTGGGGCAAGGGTCATGCTAATCTCAGAGTCTGAAAAGTTACTTTTTAAAAGTAATGAATTGTCACTACTTATTATACTGTTTAGAAAGATAACTCATTCCCATTAAAAAAAGTAACTCTTTGTATTACTTGTTGCTTTTTAATTCAAAAGAAAATACAATCTATCTTGTTTTGTTTGTGATTCGTCATTGAGAGGTAAACACCAGCTTAATTTGCAACTCTGATTGCCCCTGCACTCTGCTCTGAGGAACTCCTATGGCTGGAGAATAGAGATGGACATGAACCGGGGGGGGGGGAAAGATGAACCAGGGTGGTTCATGGGTAACCACAAACCCCAGAAAAACAAACCAGTTCACGGTTTGTTTGTTTCTCCTGTTCATGCCTGGGGAAGGGGAACCTAATGCCTCCACCCCCTGTGCCACCTGCCCACCCCTTTCTTACTGCCCATGTCACCTCCCCATCTGGTCCTGCCACCTCCTCTTCCTCCTCCACTGCCACCATCTTTAGGGACAGTAGCCTGGTTGTCTCTGCACATGTGCGTGCTTATGGTCAGGTCACCGTCTCTAAAGATGGTGGTGCAGAGGACGAGGAGGCAGCACAGGACCAGGCAGAGAGGTGACAGAAGCAGCAGGAAGGGGACAGGCCATCTGTTTTGCTGAAAACAAAGCGCCTAGAGGAAAAAAGTTTGGTGTTTTGTTTCAGCAAAATGGGATCCCTGAACCAACCCACGAACCAGCCCAATTCATGGATTTTTTCATAGTTTGGTTCATGCCCATCTCTACTGAAGAACAAACCTACTACAGGAGGAAAAACACAATAGTCTCAACATTTAAATTGACTTCTAGTTTCTAATCATCACTTTGCTAAGAAGTGAGCCACATGGGATCTTTGGGGATGGATGGGAAAAGATCCCCATAGAGTTCCTGGGAGGGACAGGGTCCATGCTTAGCGATAGGTCCAGTGTTCTTCATGCAAAATTCCTGAAGTACAACGCTAGGAAAATCCAGTTAAAAGTAACGAGTAGCAAGTTTTTGGAAGGACCCTTGCCCTGAGCTCCAGAGAGTTAGTGCAAAAAATATTAGATTAGATGCACAATTATTTGATCTGGTCTAAGACAAACGAATATGACTGGGCCCAAATATTTTACTACTTGAGGTAAAGGGCAAAATGGCTTGTCCTCCCCTTCCATATACAAAGGCTAGCTGGTTCAGCAGCTTCAAAACCAGCAACAACCTTTCATTCTTCACCACATCCTAGAGCAACCGGTTAGCTCAGGAGGCACAGGGCAGGTCACGTGTTGAACACACTACTGTTATTCCTCACCCAGCATTGCTGTCTAAGGTGACTACCTTAACCCACCAAAGAGTACAGGCAGACTTGCAGACAGAATCCAATCTTCTCTGTTTCTTTCCGACATACTGTTGCTCTATTCCCCTTTGATTTCACATTACCTCTTTCCTTGTCATGGAATCCTTCCAGTGAAGGTGAAGTAAAAGCTCAGCCATCCCTGTTATCAGACAGAGCAAAGTAGCTGCCTCTGGTGATAGGTGTCTCATGTTGTCCCCCAGGCTGACCCCCAATGCAAAGTGTTGGCATGCTGAGGCACAAGGCAAGACCAGCCAGAAGAGTCCAGAATCAGAGTAAAGGCAACACAGAGGTCTAGCAAACAGAATCCTACCAGAGATCCAAAGGCAAAGTCCCAGAGCAACCCAGAGTCAAGCCAATCCAGTTGTATCAGAAAATGAACAGCAGCAATGCAACAATTTTTATTACATAGCTAAAAGCCCTTACAACATAAAACTAAAATACAAATTTAGCTCATTTTTCCAGCTGCTAATGCAAATAGAGAAACACACATTGACATATAATTATCTCTATTCGACAAGAAAAAGCAAGCAAACTCAGTTGCTGTAGCAAAATTCCTTGTTGTAGCAAACTCAGATATTTTGCACAAGGCTCATCATATAAAGGCTAATGAGTGATCTAGTGTGCAACATCCTGAATGACATTTTTACAGAAAATAAAGGGGTGACATTCGGTGGGGAGGTTCTTATAGCAGCCAACATGTCTTAAAAAGCAGAGGGCATAACATTAAACCTTAGCTCAAGAAAATGAGTTCTGCATGGAGTTAGGATACTTGTCTAAAAATAATTAGCTAACTATCTGTTTTACTACAAGGATACAGCTTAGAAAATGTTGCAGATTGGATAGGTAACAAGTCACTTTAAAAAGGCTTTCTGAAACACCAACAGCTTTAGTTTTAGTTTGGGCATTGACTGGAGCCCAATCAATGCAATCAAGCTCCCCCACCAATGAATGCAAAGCAGAGACTCTCACAATTTAGAATTTAAGGCAGAACCATAAGCTATAGAGACCAGTTGTGAAGTTGACAAAGCTAAAATCCTGTTACAGATGTTAAGATGCTGAACTTGTATTCAAGCCTGGACTGAAGGCCATCCCACTTCAGTGTGGACATGTAGCATTGGAGTCCCCCCAGAAGGCCCAAGACTTTCTTTAAATTTTGTCTTTTCCAACTCAAAATTTAAAGATTTACCAACTCCCCGAAGCTCTACACCATATAACAGAGCAGGGGAAAGCTTAACCTAAAAATACATTTTTTAAAAAAAATTCAGAGCTGGTCCAAGTAATAAACCACCTTTTTAAAAAAAAAGTCATGATAATTCCAACAAGACATCTAACTTTAAAGAGAACAGCTTCCTGGTAAACCCTCCAAGGGAAGTATTGCTGCAAAGTGAACAACTAGATAACAAAGAACCTAATAAAAAAAATAAACACGGTGTATCCAAAAATTAAGTTAAACAGTCTAAAAGTTAAATAAAGTCAGGGGATCAGGGAGCATACATAACAGATAGCATCTGGAGCAAGAAGAGACTACCTCCAACAAAACTCTCAGTCTCAGATGAAGGTTTATATAGCTGATATTTTGGAGCCCTGCCCAAAGACCAGCTACAGCCATTTGACCAGCTAGGAAAGGAACTCAGCTACATAATTTGGCCCAGAGGTGTCCCTGGGACTTGGGAGGAAGAAACTTAAGAAAACGTCCCTGGCTTAAGAGGTCTTTTCTCCCAAAGAGTCTTTCTGTGCACTCCAGGACTGATAAGTGGGCTTGTGCCTTTAGGCTGGGGAGTTTTCATGGGCTGGTCCACCTCCACACACACAACACATACACACACTGAACTATTCTCTCTTGGGGGTTAAATCCTGCACCTCTGTGTATCTTGGGTTTTCAGGCTCCAGCAGTTCTTCTCCAACATCAGGTGGAGTTGGAGTTCTCACTCATCCTCACTTGAGGACTTATCCAGGGAGGCCATGACACAGGGCAACAAAGATGTGTGCGTTCCATAGAGCTTGTCCTACACCCCCTAAACTATTTGGGTGCCTTCAGGTATATCGGGGTCCTATTCCACTGGAAATGCTAAAGTGAGATTCAATTTCCAATCCAGGACAAGGAATCAAGAGACTGCCACCTAGTCATTTGTCTCAGGCAGCAAAAATTCTTGTTCTGACCTTGTAGTCAGAACTCATTAACATGCAGCTTCGACAGACTATGAGGATGCACTGTGTCCTTCTTGATTTTACTACCTAGCAACCAAGTGAACAGTATTCCTTTAAGCCCAGAAGCAAGTTTGTATGGCTCATTGTCAAATAACTTATAACATCTGAACCAACCTTGTCAACCCTTTCTTAGTACATAGATTGTTGTTAACACAAGGGTCCACTTTGTCAGCAGAAAGACACATTTCAGATTGTTTCCAATTGATTTTGCAGTTTGTATGTATTACCAAAATCAATCAAAGCTCCAGAAAGGAATCTATATAAATAACACACAGCTGACACTCAATCCTGGCAACAGCTATTTCATTAAGCTACAGGAAAAGGAAAGATGGGACATAAGTCTATTCCCTCCATTCTACTCTGCTGTATTGTACTGTCCTAAGGATCAAACGAAACAAATTGTTCACTTTTGCAGAGGTGCTCTCCTAAGTGGTGAAGCTCATCAGCTTGTTACAACATGTGATTTTCTTTGTCTGTGTATCTTGCATTTGGTGTGCTTTGTTTTGCAATTCACCATTCGAAGTCAACATGGGATTAATAAGCTTGATTGCTGAGGCATGCATGTCTAAGAAAATCCAGCTGAGGAAGGATAAATGGGTTGATCATATATCTCTAGTTTGATCCTTAACATCCAATTTGGCTCCACAACAGTTGTTTAGTCACTTCCTCAGCTGTCACCTGGCAACAGCAATTTTTTAAGCAGTAGTAAAGAGAGAGATGGGACTACATGGCTACTGCAATGGCTCTGACAAAGGACCAGTGTATTGCCCCTCCTCTCTCCAGCTGCCCATTGCATTCTAATATTGAGCAAATTTAAGAATTTATGGGTCTATGTTTGTTCTCCTTTTTTCTTCCCAAATCATCATTTTTCCTTTTGTGTTGTGTTTTTTGGACTGGAAGTCCGCAGGCAGACACTACCTTCCATTTATCCTTTGTGACAGAAGAGCAGGATAAAAATGTTTTAAACAAAGCAAACAATTAAATTCAGGCTGCTTAGAAAATGAAGTCTGTGGCCCCCCACTCTTCACCCAGATTATGTAATTCATGTGGCTTAAATCCAATCAGCAGCCAGTGGCAACTCAGTGTGTTCAGTGGCTAGAAAGCCTGCAGGTCCTCTGGCATCTGTGAGTTCCAATCCATTTTTGGCAGCTCTGGACCAAGTGCTGTGGGTGGTTATGGCAAATACAGAACATAAAAGTTGGATACCTTATTATAGAGCTGCTATGTTCGCTGGATAGTTCAGTGAATTAGATATCTGGCTGCAGAACCAGAGGCTGGAGTTTGATTCCCAATGGGGTTGCATAAGGGACTGGTAAGCCACTATTGAGTACTTTTTACCTAGGAAATCTTGTGAGGGTCACCACAATTATTTGTTTTGCACACTATTATTACTAAATTCAGTTGCTAGTCCCAATAGATTGGAATAAACCCACTGAATCAACTACTGAATGCTAAATTAGCATTGTTAAGTTCATGGTAATCAGTAAAAAGCAAGCAGCCTGAGAAATGCAATGGGGGATTCAAAATGAAAGTATGGCGTGTGTTGACAGATACAAGTATCTTGGCATTTGAGATCATAGTTGCATAGTAAAAGTCAGAACAGAGACAGCCTGGAGCAGTTTACTTAAGATAAAGAAAGTAACATGAAACAAACCTTAAAACTGCCTTTGAGAATGTGCATTGCATGAAGCCATATATTCCAAGTTCTACTATATAACATTGAGTTGTGCATTTTACAATAAAAGCAGTTGAAACGTGGATTTATATTGCATGATGCTAAGTTTCCCGGATCAAGAGGGTGACCAGCAAATTGCTAAGACAAATGTATAAAGACCAAAAACACATAAAACTCAATGTGTTTCTTCACAAAGACTGCTGGAATCAGCCATCATATAATAACTTAGCTGCACTGAGCCATATTTTATAGAACTCACACAATGAGTTGATTCGTTATTCCTTCATCATGTGCAATCCATGCCATGAGGGAAGGCATACTGGTTATATGGTAGTAGGAATAAGATAAAGAAAAATACTATACATTTTCTTCCCTGCTGATGTAATCTTACCAAAAGTTTTATTCTACAAAATATTCACATTAGTATTTTGTCACATTATTTCTTCTCTGAAGATCACTTTAAAAAGCACTATCCATACTATGCCATATTCCATTATCAATCCTATTTTGCACCATGTTTATGTCTAGGATTGTTGTTCATTTGTTGCTGTTGCTCTTCTTCTTCTTTGCCCACATTAAAAAGTATAAGTATGGTCCAGGATTCAATATGAGTCCTGAATAGATACAGAAGTTTCATTCTATCCCTTTATTATTATCCTATGGTTTCTTGCTAATTTTTGGAATCAGTTTTCTTTGCTTCTTTCTTTCTTTACTGCTTTGAAAATAAATGTTAAAGTTTTTCTCTGTACTAGTGCCAAACATTCAGCTGTTTCCAGTGCCACTTCTTTGTTCCATCAGATCTGTTTCACCCAAGATGTGAATTGTTAACAGTTTCATTATTATTGTTGTTATTGTTTCAACTTATACGTATTTTGCCCCATAGTACTAGAGCACTCTCCTGGGCCCTGGGTGGTTTACAACATAATTATGAAATCAACACTTTGCCCCCACTGAGCTGGGTATTCATTTTACTGACCTTGGAAGGATGGAAGGCTGAGTCAGCCTTGAGCCCACTACCTGAACCCATCAGGATCGAACTCAGGTTGTGTGCAGAATCTTGACCACTGCATCACATGGCTCATTGATCTATGATCATTCTCATTGTCAACATGACCAAGACTGCTCAACTTAGACAAGCTCCTAAGGCTTGCCTCCAGTCTTAGACTCTGTTCTTGTGTGTTTCTCCTTTGTGTGTTTATATCTTACTTTCCTGCTATAACTCTGTAACTTGTACAACTTGTATTTTTAGTTTATTTATATTTGAGCTACAACCTGTATTTGGTTGCTTTAAATAAAATGCATGAAAGTCAACAGGATTATGTTTTAATTGTTTCTATTAGGCCTTATTTTCTCAGCAAATGATGGGCCTTCCAACCTTACCTAAGACTTTAAAATATGCATTAGTTTCCTAAAAACAAAAATTGAAGAGTATACAGTTCTATATCGTATAGTGGATGGAGTGATGGAGTAAAGCTCAGATGACATGTTTTGATTATCTGGACTACAGATATCATTAATTCTCCATTCTGCAAATTCTACCTATCTTACTGGCATCTTTCAAACACCTCAGTGTGGCTCACCTGGGAGAAAGACCTAAATTAGAAGACTTAGCTATGCCAAGCTCTGCTCAAGTTTCCTGTTCAGAAAGAAAGGTCCCAGCTAGCACTAGGGCAGGAACAGGAAGTTTGGTCTAGTTGAGCCTCAAAGCTTTCTAATTTAGGCCTTTCTCCCAGCTGAGCCACACTGAGGTGTTTGAAAGGTGCCAGTAAGATAAGTAGAACTTGCAGAATGGAGAATTAATGATATCTGTAGCCCATAAATTTTTTTAAATGCCATTCTTTAACCTGTCTTCCTCCATTCTATTTTGCAATTCCTGGCTATGAACTGTTTTTGAAGCCAAGAAACTGGTACAAAAATTACATATAGGGGCTACAGCTGATGTTTTTGTGGGGTTTTTTTGGCCATTTCTCCACAGGTCCTTGACTTTAAGGGCCACTTGTCAGCAAGCCTCATTGTCTGCCTTCTGGAAGTGGTCAGGCAAAGTTGAACAGAATGAAAGAGCAGTAACAACAGAGGTGTGCTGCTGGTGGGTTTGCTGTTCTCAGGGCTTTACCCCTTGAGGCAGCTGCCTCGGTTCAGCCAATGGTAGGGCAGAACCCAATGTAGAGCATCTCACTCTTAAAATTCTTGCTTTGAATCCTGTATATTCAACCACGTTTGTATTGGTTTGATTTGTTTGTGTTTTATTTTTCCTGACAGGCTCCTCAACTTTAACAGCTACAAGGCAAGCAACTACAACATTGTCACTGTTATCTCCAAATTAGGAACATCTGTATCTACTGCATTTGGCCAGCGTAGGTGGTTAAGAAATTTGTTTAGTTTATTTTTGATATCAACATTCCAAAATTTGCAAATTAACTCATAAAGATTGTGAATAAACTGGGGAACATGGAACTTGGAGTGGATCTTGGAAAATCAGGTCTGTCTATGTTTGCCTGGGAAATTGGCTGGGAGCTATAAAAGGTCATTATCTGCTTGGTAACAAGGAGAGTTAATACCCGCAGCTTATCTCTTGAGAAAGTGGCCTTCATGGCCATGAGTGTCCCATTGCCTGGTACTGCACTAATTGGGAATAACTTTAACTGAGAGAGAGGGGGGGTGGCAGGAAGTGTTCTTGTTTTCTTGAACATCTGAGGTAACTTGAAGCCTGATTGATAGTTCATGTGGAAGAGTCTAGAATAGGACACATACTATATTAAAAGTGATCCAGATGTTGCTTTAGTTGGCTTAGCTTGACTCTTAGAAGATGCAGTACCCACTTGCTATTCTAATGTGCCTTTCTGTGGGGGCTGTACTCTGTGCATGTCTCAGAGTTATGTTGACTTCTGCACTAATCCACAAGTATTAGGTAGAACCATTTAGCGTTCTTATTTTTCATTTGCCCTCTTTATTGCTTCAGCATTGTCTCAATTGCAGTTTTGCACTAATTGCTTTTTGAAACCTTTTGCCTTTTTTCTTTTTAACTCTTTAATAAAATACAAAAAATTCTCCAAACAAGTACGTACTTGGGTTTGTGGCTCAGAGAGTGTGTGGTACTGAATCTATGTCTTGCCTTTGACCATCTAACTGAAATTTTGGTTCTTTTGTGGGTGTGGTGGCAGGTCTACTTTGCAAAGTGGATGTATTGGTTCCAAGTGCCTTATCTGGTGAATTTTTTTTTGATTCCCTGGAAGCACTGCCAATTCTGGGAAGGCACAGGTGTCAGGCTGGTTTCATAGTCCTCACCACAATTCACTGTCCTGGGTTCATCCACCCCAGGGCTACAGGGTAGTATGGTTGAGTGGCTATAGAAGGGATCCATGGACCTGAGCAATCTCCACAAATGTGATGGAAAGAACTATTTTTAAAAAGAGAGAGGAGATTAAACAGATTTAGCCCTCCCTAGCTACTAGTGAATCAGAACCACATTATTTAAATCTACTTCTGATTATCACATTGTATTTTCAGCACACTTGAGGTTGGTGGCTGAGGTGATCCCACTCTACCTATGGTGGGTGCCTGCTTATGTTACATTACCTTTTGGGGATCATTGTGGCTGAGAGATTCCTTATAACTCTCAAATCAAAAAGTAACCAAGTTCTGCTACTAGCTTTCATCATTCACTTCACCGATTGCGCTCCACTCTGCAGGCACTAAAATTATGTGATGTCCCAGTTTATTCCACTTTGCCGTTGGGAAAAATGGCATCCAGACTTGAAAAACATGTTACTGTATTAGGTTGATTGATTTTTATAATCAGTGTTTCCCTGTTCTTATCTTTTTCCAGCCTTTGGAGATCTGCTCTTGGTAAACAATCAGGGCTGATGTCTTCTTCCAAAATATTTATTTCTATACCATGTATGCTTCAAGGTTTAATTTTTCAGTTCATTGCCAATACTAATTTGCCATCACTCTTAACATTAAAACATTGTCCACTGTCCAACAGTGACTAACAAGAATAGCTACTGCCATATATAACTTTTAACATGCAAACTGCATTAAAATGGATGTGCAGTTAGAAGTGACTCATCCAGAAGATTTTTCCTTCCTCTAAAGTTCATTCAGCCATAAGTCCAAATGACACAGCCCACTAGGCAGTTTGGATAATTAGTGCAACATCAGCACATGGCAGCAGTGGACAAAAAAGCCCGGGGTCCTGACAAAATCAGGAAAGAGGTGACCAGAAATGAGGAAATTATAATTTATCAAAAGCAACTTCTTTCTGAGTTCTCTTTTATAAAATCCAAACAGAAGATTATGATCAGATCCAAGAGCTCTTCTGAAAGAAAAAAAAGTATCTCTTGTTACGTCTTAAAGGCCAAGGTTGTTTGTTTTAAAGGGAAACCGGGTATCTTCAGAACATATTAGTTTGGAAAACATAAGGATGATAGTTTTGTCCATGACCAAAAAAAAAAGGGGGGGGAGGAAATATATGTATACGTGTATGTATATACATTTCTGACCCTTCTAGTCCAGATCGTTTCCAGTTCTATATTTGGTAGAAAAGATGATAATGGTGATGAATGAACTCTCCTAGCTTGATTTGGAATTGATCTAAAAACACCGGATAAAGAAAGACAACATCAATTTGATGTCAATACATTATTATTAGATACATACTTTGGATTTGGAAATCATTTTAAAAAGTTAGGGGAGGAGGGGTATTTTTCCATTTCTGAACCAATCCAAAGAGAAGCAAGAAAGCCCAAAGAGCAGTCCAAAGCAAATTGGGGCTTTCCAAAGTATCAAATATTGCTTCAGCACTTTGGAGGTTTAAAAGCTGATTTTTTTAAAAAATGCAGTCACTGGAAAAACAGGAAGCCCAGGACAGAAAGATTGGCAGCTCAAGCAGAAATGAAAAACCCAAGCTGTCTTGGAGACCCCAGTCATGGAACCATGGGAAGAAATTCCCCTATCCCTATGACTGGCAGCCATTTTGCAAGGATGTTAGATAATAGTAAGAGATTGTCATGTGCATAATTCTGATTTCAGAAGATGAAGTGGGTATGCATTGGAGAATTATTATTTTCTCCTTAGCTTCTAAGCAGCTGCAGATCTTAGCCCAATTGATTGAGCGCCTGTGTGTGTGAAATTGTGCAGGATTTGAGCAGGGTAGGTAACAGCAGTATTATGAAAAGAACTTAAGCTATCTAAATTGCATGGCTTCCCAGGGTGGGGAGAAAGCAGCAAAACTGGTAGAACCTTTGCCTGCACACTGGAGGTCAAGCAGTAATTGATGGCACTGAGTTTCCCCACCCAAGGTCAGAGCCATTTATTTCCCCCATTTTCACTATGTCACTATTTGGACAAATACAAATACCTGAAAACATTCAGATGCAAATTGAATCAGATGAGGTATAAATTGTCTCAAAACAAATCAGTTGTGATTTTTAAGCAAATAATGCAGATTGAATCAAACAGTCCTAAGTAGTAATATTATTTATCCTACATTCAACCAGCACAGGGGTAAAAGGGAAATAGGCTCTGTTTGGTGAAACCAAAAACTGTGTAAGAAACAAACACTAATTCTGGTGGTATTTATGTATGTTCTATAATGTTTGTTTGCAGAACCCATGTCTGTAAATTCTAAAATCAAAAGGGAAGAAATACTTTATACCAGGTCCAGTGTAATGATGTTCTCTCATATTGAAGAAGTACCATTTAGAAATGCAGTGTTTTGATTTTGTATTTCTACGCAGCACTTGAAAGTGTTTTGTTTTGTGTTGTATACCAACATAATACTATTAAATCATAATTTAATCAGTTAGCTACATCATGTCTTAACAACTGTGATGTGCTCTACTCAAGGCTATTGTCTGGTATCTTCAGTTAGTGCAGTATGCATAGCCAGTACACTGTGTGACAATCATCTTCAACCCACTACTGAAATACTTACACTGCTTGCCCATTATTTATCAGCCCATTTCAAGGTACTCACTTTAATCTTCAAAGCCCTAAACTGCTTGTGGCTTGGCTATCTAAGGCACCACCTGATTTATAACAAACCTGTTTGGATGTTTAAAAACTGTGAGACGTCCTGTGGAAAATACCAACAGCTGTAGAGTTACATAGGAAATGACTTGCTTAGTCCCAGATTGTGGGATGCATTTTGCTCACAGCTGCCATCTGTTTATACTCTTGCTACTTTTAGGAAGGATATGAAGACATATACTTTTTAACCAATTTGCCATATTGTTTAATTTATTGTGATTATTTTCCCCCTTTGGAGACTTACTGATTTTGATGGTTTCTATGGTTGTGTTTCATTTTATATGATTTTAATGATTTGATCTGTTTCTCCTTGCTGTTTTTATTACATTTTACATATGATTATTTTAATCCACGTTGAGCACTACCTGGTAGTAGAAAGGCAGGGTTTAAATGAAATGAATGAATGACATTGTCTACCAATTTAACACAAAAAGCCCTTATCAGGCCTTCTCTAAAGACAGTGTTAACAAGGTGGAGAATAGATAACAGGAGGGCAGTATCTGTACATACTACAAGGCACCTGAGGTAATGAAACCGTATTGCTAGTATTACTAATATATCTAGTATTTGTAATATTGGATATTGGGAGTAGAGGAGAAAGAAAAAGAAGAGATGGGGCTGTTGCTGTTGGCAACAGCTCCTTTGACATGTGGTTTGAGAAAAGAGAAATAAAAGAAGAGATGAAACCAAAAAGACAGTATACGGTATGGTTGGAGGCCATCCATTTCAAGTACTCTTCAGAACAGGAAAACTGAAAATTAAATCAAGGATAACATTGGCTGTACAGTGTTGAATCAGCTATAAGTTGTCCAAGTTAATTTGTTCTTGGCAGAAGAAAATCCTAAGATTGAGTGGGAAATGGATCAATAAAAAACTTTAAAGAGTGTGTAAGTGAGCAGCAGATTGATGGCCTGCCAGCTTTTCCTGAAGGCCATCTTTAAAATATCTCTTAATCTTACAACTTTCCCCCACTTCTGCTAGAGATAGAAGAAGAAGAATTTGGAAGCTTCACGTTGGAACTTTAAACATGTTAATTTGTGAGCCAATGTGTGAGGTTAAAATGTTTGTTTTCTTGTTTTAAAGTGAAGGCTGATATATCGTGCTTCTGAGATTAAAAAACAGGTAATTTTTTTAAATATAAAAGCTTTTTAAAAGGCCGTTACGGAGAACTTAGCCATTGGTTATAAACTTAGAAGCATGGTAGAACAGGGGAATATTGTGAAAGTAGTGCATCTTGATTTCAGCAGGGCTTTCAACAAACTCTACTGTGATATTCTTGTGTGCAAGTTGGTAAAATGTAGGTTAAGTGATGCTACTGTTAGGAGAATTTGTACCTGGTTAACAATTGTAGCCAAAGAGTACTCATTGGTGGTTCCTTAGCATTCTGTGAGAGAAAGGACAAGTGGAGTGTCATGGGGGTTCTGTTCATGGGGTTGAGTCCAGAGTTGTTTCACAGCTTAATAAATGGCTTGAATGAAGAAGTGGAGGGATATTTTTCAAATTTGTGGATGACACCAAACTGGCAGGAGTAGCTAACACCTCCGAAGACATAATCAGGATTCAAGATAATATTAACACATGGGAGATCTGGGCCAAAAACCAAGAAAACCAGGGTTTCTATACTCTGGATAAAATAGATTGATGGCCATTTGTTAGAGGTGCTTTAAATGTGGATTTATTGTATTTATAGCTGTTGGATTTTATGATTGTTGAGGTCTTTTACAGCTCTACAATTTTAAAATCCTATAACATAATGGCCATGACAAGACACCAAAAATAGAGTCTGAAGATATTTGCTTTTCAAGTGCTGACCCCTAGATGCCCCTTAAAATCTGACTCCTGGTCTCCTTTTATGTGACTTCTTCTATTGTGTTGTGTTTTTTTTTTAATTAAATGTTTAAAGTTTGAATAGGAAGTGACTTTGCTGTCTGGATGCGTTCTTATCAGATTACTCCAACTAGTTTTGCAACTTGGCAATTTTCATTCTCCCCAAACCGGGTGATGCTTGTGCCTTTTTATGACACATATCACTGCAGATTCATTAGGCTACTTGGTTTGGGTTATGTGTTGCATCATGACAACTTGAGGTTTTATGTGTATAAATCAAGTATGCTGCTATCAGATCTCAGGGAATGTGAAATACTTTACTGATGATTGGGTCCTACCCATGCTCCAGTGCCCACCATGAGTTATTACCATCAAATGGAAGGGGGGAAACTCTTGCAAGGTTTTCCTGTCTACCTCAGACATCTACTCTGCTGCAATGGGGCAAAATGTCTAAATATGACTTACCCACATTCAGTCTAGAGTGCAGAGGTCAAAACCATGTGGCCAGTTTCCTGGGAGGAGAGGAATTTCACCAATCCCTCTTACAATTTTCTCCTAAATGCTTTGGAATGCATGTAGGATGGGTCTAGATTTGACAGTCTCACCAAAAAAAGGTACTAATTTTACCCTTCCTGAGATTTGTGGCAGGAAGAAACACTCTTTGTCTCAAGAATTTGCACAGCTTACACTGTGCAAAAATAAAATGTACAAAGGACAACATCGGAGGGGGAAAAACCAAGTATTGCCATATCCAGGGGCTTGACTACACTAAGAACTTTTTCCTACATTTATTCAGCTTGATTTGCAGTTTCCCATACTGTGGCACTGGCAGTTTCTGCTGCTGAAATTGTTGTTGCTGTTTACAAAGAAATGATTAATTATCCCATTGCAAGGGTCCACACTGCATAAAATTTTCATAGACATCACAGCTTCCCACCATCATAACAACTCCTTCTTGTTCACACCTTTCCTTCATTCCTCCCCCTCTGACTATTACATTGGCTTTCCTCATTTTAAATTTTTGACAGATTATACAGTGCTAATCTGAATCAGCACTAAATTTGACAGCACAATTTTGCTCACAGTATAGGGATGTAAGAAGGAGACAGAACTGACATACCAGGGAAGAAGAAGAAGATGATGAAGAACAAGAACAAGAAGAACAAGAAGAACAAGAAGAAGTGACAAATGTGCAGTTCTATCTATACACCGTGGCAAGATAAAAAAACTAGACGGAATAGAGTTTTAAAATTGTGATATTATAAAATCACTATCAATTGATGAAAATTATAAATACCTTGGAATACTAGAAGCAGATAACATCTTGCACACAAAAGTTAAAGAACTGACAGAAAGGGGATACAACAAGTGACTGTAGAAAATCTTAAAATGAAAATTAAATGGTGGAAATACAATCAAAGCCATAAACACATGGACAATCCCAGTAATTAGATACCCAGCTAGAATAATAGATTGGACCCAAAATGAATTAGAAGAATTGGATCAAAAACATGGAAACTAATGAACATGCATCATGCACTACATGCAAAAAAATGATGCAGACAGATTATATTTGACATGAAAAATTGGAGGCTGTGGATTACTGCAAATAAAGCCGATAGTAGAGGAGGGGAAAAGAAGCATAAATGATTATTTAAGTACAAGTAGAGAAAAATTACTTAAAGCGGTGAAAATGAAGAATATTTTGAAAACAACAGAAACAAAGAAACAACAATTTGAAAATAAATTAAACAGTTGGAAAAATAAGCCACTACATGGGCGACACCTGCGAAATATTGATGGAAATCATGATAATAATTCAACATGGACATGGCTAAAACTGGGACCATTAAGAAAGAAACTGAAGGTTTGATTTTTGCTGCTCAAGAACAAGCACTCCAAACCAGTGTGATGAAAGTTAAGATTTAAGGAATTAGTGCTAACAGCAAATGTTAACTATGCCAAGAACAAGATGAAACGGTGTCACATCTCATCTATGAATGTCCAAAGATTGCACAATCAGATTACAGAATTAGATATAATAGAGTGGCAAAATTAGTGCACAGGTCATTATGCAAAAAATATAATTTGCCAGCCTCCAAAAACCCATGGGAACATCAGGTCGAGAAAGTGTCAGAAAATGACGATGTCAGGATTTTGTGGGGTCTCCAGATCCAAACTGATAGACACCTTGAACATAACACATTTGTATCTGTTATATCAGTCAATGTTTTTATAATTTTGATTGACTGTGCCTGGTATTTCTGAATAATGATGATGATGCTTTTGTACACAATATGAAGACAAGGTAGATGATATTTTTGTTAGACCCTTAATTTTAAAAAAATATTTTATTTTATTTTACTATATTTTTAGAGATATCGTAAATGCATCACTTGCTAGGGTGCCAACACTGTCCCGCAGTTGCTAATTACATTAGCCAGGGCTTGGAGGGCAACTTCGCAAGTTTTCCCAAGTACTCCAGGCTGGGAAGGAATGAGAGGGAAAACCTTAACTGCTAGAGGGCAGCTGGAGGACAGAGGAAAGCACAGACATGGCACAGTGCAGGGGAAATGGGGAGAGAGTGGGGAAGAGGCTGTGATTAAGTGTGAGCAAGCTAGAAATAGGAAAAAGCTCAAGCAGGTACAAGTCTTGCTGCTTGAAAAAAAAAAACCCTCCCTTTCAGCCTCTCGCAACCCATCTCCTTGCAGATGTTGCTGCCTTTTCAAGAGAAGAAGAGAATGCTCACTGGCAGAGAGTGTTCCAATTTGCTTGCCATATTCCACCCCACTGATGATGTTGCCATCAATATCACCTAGGACACACCAGCCACTGCCTCTGCAGATCAATATAGGCAGTCACACATGCCAAAACTGGAAACAAAGCAATGAGTGAGGGAATGCCACAAAAAGTTGTATTCCCCACAGGGTGAGCAAAAGACAACAAATTACCATGAAAGGGGACCCGGCTTACTCACCGTAAGCTTTACACACTGGCATCAATGGAAAATAAGTTGAAGCAAATACAGCAAAAACCACAGGATATTTTGCAGTGCAGTTGAGCCCAGAGAGACTTTCACATCCCTAACTGTACAAGCATAGAGTATATTCATGCTTTCAGACTTCTCATGGATATAAAGGGACAGAATAGTAGGGATGAACACAGGGGTGCGGAGGCTGATATGCACTCACTCCTTCCCATATCATAGGCCAAACTGGGGAGAAGGTGTCATCAGATCATATTTTAAGGGCTAGGGGAATGACCTGGTTCACTCCTGCGTGCAAGAACTGTACTTGGTGACTGGTTGTCATGTGGTGTGCATGCCTATGTGAACAATCACATGTGTCAGCTCACTGATGTTTTCCCTTGGAGCAGTAAAAAGGGGGAGAAAACACCCTCCTACTACACCTTTTTGAGACAAGCAAGTTTGAGGCTAAATTACTGCACAGAACTTGGGAGGTCTTGTGATATATGGTAGGTCAGGTTATGTAGTTGTCAGAATGATTTATAAATGTTTTGCCCTGAGCTCCATGCACTTCACTGCCCACGTATAAATTGGACTAGAATTGTGCACATTAACCTGATGGGCAACCGTTTAATATTTTTATTTCAACATTATGGTGATAAATGTAAGAAACTGAAGACATCTTTTGAGAGACTGGAATTGGAACAGATGAGTAAATTCTAACCTAAGTTTATAAATAACTCAATGGACACTCTTACATCAGCAGACTGTGCAACACAATGCACCCAGAAGAAGCTACATGGAGGTAATTACATGGAAGACAAATTGCAGGGATACATTATTAGAAGCAGTTTGTGTTCTTCAAAGTTGCCATTGCTGGATCATTTTTCTTCTGGTATTGGATGGCACTGGAAATGAGCAGCCATTTCCACTTGTAGTTGACAGAAGCAAGAGTAGATATGGTGTTGGAGTTTTAGGATATCTGAGAGAGAGAAATGAAGTGTGATTTCTTTTTCCTGCTTTATCACTGGTAAAAAAACAATGCAGGGAAAGATTTGAATAGACATAAAGTTCTAAAACTTCTGTAATGTGGCTATGACGTTTTGTGTGTTTATACACACACCTAATACTAAAAATGATGATAAAGTTGGAGACAAAGGTTGATGTTGATGGGTGCCCGTTCATGTGACTGTCCTCTGCTATAGTTCCCAAGCCATGAAACCATGTCATCTGGTATAGCAACCAAGAGGATCTTGGGTGATGCACCTTGAAGTTGTTTTATATTTTAAAACTGATTAATTTTTATTCATTAAATATGTCCAAAATACAATTTTCAGTCATTAGGTGACAGAACTTCCTAGTCTTTTCTTATGATGACAAACCTCGCTAAACTTCACCCAAGCCAAAGCTATAGGCAGGGTAGGAAATATATTTCCTCAGAAGACCTCTAGGCAGTTTCACTGTTGCTTCCCTCTGCTACATCCTCAAACTGTTCCCAAAGTTAAGAGAGAGAGAGAGAGAGAGAGAGAAGGCCCTGCTTTCCAATTAATGGGGAAGCAGAGTGAACAGAGGAAAAAGCTGAACCAGTACTGACCAAGGAAAAAAAAGTGGAAGAAGAGAGTGAAAGAACAAAGCATTGTGGTTTGCAAAATTATATTTTCCAAATATCAGGTGGTAGTATAATTCATAGTATTTCAAAGATCAGCAGGCTTAACAGTGCAATTGATTAAACCTCAGCTTATGCCAGCTGGGTAAATTTGGGTTTATATATTCACATTCCCACCACATATGGAAGTAGGTTCCTATTTCCTGCTCACATCTCCAACATAATCCTTATGTTGGTGCAAATCTAGTTTAGGGTGATACTACAGGATGTCTTCCTGTAGCATAGATCTTCAACATTTCTTGTGGGGGTGCCATTCCCAAGGTTGCTAAACTGTTGGCTTAATCTACAGTAGAGGGCAAACCCTCCTGGATGACGTCACAGCTGCTTCTGCGGGGCATGACTGCCCACCATTCTTCTTCTTTCTCATAGGTGCTAGAGAGCTTTCATAGAGCCTTTCCTTAGGCCAATTATAATGGCATGATGTAACCATTGTCCTGTCTGAACTCTGTAACCTATCTGTATACTGTCAACTATCTGTGAGCTTGTAAGGTTAATAAAAGCACAGTCCTCCTGGGGGCAGGGCAGAATTCACTGGGAACCCATTCAGTGTTATTCTGCCTCTTCTACTAGTCGCCCACCAGGAGCACTGCTGGCAGACATCCCTGTGTGTGGCTTACTTCTTTAACATCTATCTCTAAGAGACTATTTGCTATCCTAATTATCTGGTGATCATCACAAAGCCCATCAGCCTGCTCATTTCGTGACCCCAACAAATTCTTCCATGTAATTAAATAGACATCCATCCAAAGGAGCCAATCTACTCTATTCTTTACAATGTTTTTTTTCCTAAAAATTATATACAATTACATAAAAACAAAACTAAAGAAAATGTGCACACACACCACAACTAATGGAATATTCTATTTCCTTCCTTCTATGAAGCCCCATTCCCCTTCCAGAATACATTAACTCTTGTGAAGGTACACAGCCCCTTTCCCTTTGTTAGTACAAAATCAATAAATTCTCCCCATATATCTCTAAACATATTCTTATTTGGCAATACTTTTCTTACTTTGATATTACATGTCAATTTATCATTAATAGCTATATTCTACACTTCTTTATAAGATTAATTTAATTGGAGATCACACTTAACTTTCCACTTCTTTCCTATTATTAATTTAGCTGCTGTTAAATTCTTTCGTTGTCCAATTCCTTTGTTCACTGTCAAATATTTACAGAAGTGCTATTTTAGGATATATTCCTAAATTTCACTTTAGTATTTCACTTATCTCCTTAAAAACCAACTTCCAAAACTTCATTACATATTCACGTTCCCACCACATATCGAAGTAGGTCCCTATTTCCTGCTCACATCTCCAACATATCTTAGAATATTTGTTATCCATACAATTCAGTTTCACTGGTGTTAAATAACATCTCCAAACCAATCTGTAAAAATTTTCTTTTATTCTTACAGAAATACATTTTAAAATTATTTTATTCCATATATTCTTCCACTTCTCAATACTTATTTCATCTCCCAAATCAGCTTCCCATAGCATTTTTAAAACCTCTTGTTGATCCTCTACTTCTATTAAGATTTTATAAATTTTACTTATCATCCCCTTCATTCTTTTACTCCCATTTTCTTTTTCTTTCTGTGATATCATTTCTTCAAATTGTGTAAACTCTCTATATTCCCCATTTCTTTTCACTCATTCTCAAATCCAACATTCCAACTGAATAATGTTAAACCATGATAACTTTTCTATTCCCAACACTTCTATTATTTCTTCTTTACTACCCATCCTCTCCATCCAATCTTATTCTATTATTCTTTATTCTAATAGCCTGTTTTCTACCTAATATCTTCTCTAAATCTTCCAAATTCCCTGGAAAATTCTTTAATTCTGTTACAAAATGTAATGGAGAGATTGATGGGATAAATATTTTTCTATATCCATTCCATATTTGTATCATATACTTAAGAAAGGGATTTTCAATATTCTTTACAATATTAATATTATAAAGAGAATATTTTCCAGGTCACTACCAACTTCTTGAAATTCCAACTTTGACCATATTAATTGATTAGGTTGCATTAAAATATCCACCATATATCTCATTTGATTAGCTATATAATTTTAATTAGGTAAGCCTAAACCTCCTAATTTTTTATATTTATACCAATACTTTTTATTAATCCTTGCTTTTTTATCCTCATTAAAAAATTTATGAATTATATTTTGCCAGTCATTCAAATTCTCCTCTGACAACTTTATTGGTAGCATCATAAAAAAATTATTTTAGGTTATATCTTCATTTTACATGCTGCTGTTCTTCCAAACCATGATAATCCTATCCTTCTTAACTCCTTTACTTTATCTTTAACTTCTTGCTTCAATTTATCAAAATTTTCTTTTTTTAAACATAAGTTTTTTGTAATGTTTCTACCTAAATAGTTAATACTTTTACATATCTTTACCTCAGTTATTTCCTGTTTTTTTCCTCCTCATCTTTAACATGATTAAACAACATCATATCTGACTTTTGACAATTTATCTGTAGATAAATAAGTTGTTGGTAAGATACAACAGCACTGTACCATGATGTACAAAATAGCACAAAGATTCAAACAACAACAGACTTTGATTTAGTTGTGATGACTAACTGAATCTGTTGTCTATTTCAATGGGGCTCAATGACAACATACTTTAATTTGGATCCAATAATTTTCTGGGTAATTTCCAGATATTTTTCTTTGTGGCAAACAATTTTTGGTTTCTGTAGCAGAACTTGAAAGTATAAGTAATGGTATTACCTTGATCATTTTACTTTTTAGGGTAGAAAAAGATAATAACATTCCATGTTTACCTTAAATGCAGACACATTTTGCATATATAGGTAACAAACTTGTTTGTTTGTTTGCATCATTTTGAAATCTAAATTGAATTATTAATCCCAATCAAAGTAGACCCAGCATGGAACAGTGGATCTTCTCTAGCTGAGACTAAATGTTGGATTCAGGCCTGGGTAATATAGAGCCATTAGACACAGGGTAATATAGTGCAGATTAGGACTGAGTTCAAATCCCTGTTCAGCCATGGAAACACACTATGAGATGAAAATGGTAAACTACTTCTTGAACATCTCACATACCTTACGAGGTGCACCAGAAATCAGAAGGTACTTGATGGCATGAAACAACAAATATATTGGACCATTTTTCTATTTTTATTCCCCAAGCCATTTAAAAATTATACATTTCTCAGAAGTAGTGTAACAAATTATTTTTTGCCCCGCAAGTTACAAACAATGAATTGGATTACTGTTAAAACAATGTCCCAGACTTTGTTCTCTAGCTACTTGCAAAGAGTTTTTCCCTTCCTTCACTTTTCATATTGTTTGTCTTAATATTGTAAGCCGCCTTGGGTTCTCTTGAGGAGAAAGGTGGAGTATAAATGTTTAAAATAAATAAATATAAATAAATGTACCCAGGGCTTAACACTTTAGTGGCCAAACAAATACCATTTGCAAAGAAATTAAAATAAAAAGGACATAAAAGTAGATAGGGAGAAGAGTAGCAGCTTTTGTTACCAGGTCAACAGCATTTAATTTCCTGATTTCAGGGGCAAAGCCTGTAGTCAGGCAGTGAGCCTTGTGCTGTCACCAGGTGGGCTATTGACATCATGGGCAAGACCTGTGTGGAGTAGGTCCATCTGTCTGACATCATAGAGCATGTGTCAGGCAAGTATTAGGACTAGCCGATGGTAGTTAATGGGCATAATAGAAATCCAAGTAAAAGGACCTGGAGCCCAGGGAAAATGCAACTCAGCAGGCATTATGCTGTATAACTGCCACAAGTATGAGCAGTGGATGTTTGTTTTGAAGGATGTTATGATCAGACTGATGATAAGCATCTTATCATAATTACCTGTTTTCAAATTGTAAAAAAAATTAAAATCTTTCTGCTTTTTTATATATTATATATTGTAAGGACCTTTGGTCAGAAGAACCAACAAAGTATTTTTAACTCTTAGTTCAGCAGCCATTATGGCAATACAGAGCCAGGAAAGAAAGCTACTTTTTGGTCATTCAGCAAGTGGGAAAATGTCCCCAACAGCTCAAACAGCTACCACTAGCAAGGGCCCTCATCCCATTAGGGTTGCCAGATCTTCTGCCTCTCATTCCCTGAGGCTTGAGAGAGTGAGGCTTAAAACATTGGAGGCAGCTGTGAAAATGACTGGGAGAGGGCTTGTGGTCCAGCTAGCTGTGGAAACAGGCCCAAGGGTGGGAAATCAATGAAACGTATTTAGGGGTAAATGAGCAGGCAACAACTGCAGCTCCTGCCACCAATTGTGTAAGACTTGCATCCCATGCACCTTTACTATATAGTACACATGACACATGGGAATGACAGGATTCATAGAAGGCACACTGTCAGCCCACAGACAGAGTTTGCTTTGGTTTGGCTGCCCAAGCACTGGGCCACTGCTGCCAGGGCTGGTGCAACAAGAAGGCTTATGAACCACATGCTGGTGCCCCATCCCCTGGCTTGCTCCAAATAGCACACTGGGCCCAAGTGCATGTAATGTCACTTTCTTAATATCTTTCACTCTTGCTCCTGGCTCTTTGATCTGTCTATGTAAACACTTAAAATATTTCATGTGAACATACAGTACATAAATACACTTGTGTGCTGATCCAGTAAGCACAAGTGCTAGCTAGCAATGGGTGAAGATGGGTGCTTTAAATCCATGTCATGCATACAAATAAAACCCTCCTTCTCTAGAGTTGCCTGTGCTGAGAATTTTACCTAGAGAAACACAGTGATTCCCTGGGATTTCATCTGATACCCTGTGACCTGGCAAGCCTATGCAGCTTTACCTACAGAACACATGACACATGAAGAGTTGTTCCAGGCCTTATGCTGTTTCTAGGGATCGTGGAAGGCTCACTATCAACTTCCAAGGAGGTCTGTTTTTTGGGAGGTGGGGGCTGCCCATGGCCATCACGACATAAACAACAATAAGATTCATAAGTCTGGATGCTGGAGCTCTACTCCTTGCCTTGTCCCAAGTGGCACATTAAGCTCAGCCGCATCCAACCACTGTATTTCACTTCCAGTCTTTCTCCTAACTCAAGATTTGCCTCCCTGCCTGAAGATCTAGAGAAAGCATAGCAATTCCCTGAAATTTCAGAAGGAGTTTTTAACTGGTTGGGTGCACTTTTTTTAATTTTACTGATATGTTTTAATTGCTTTTAAACTTGTCTTGTGGACAAATGTTAAACCCTAGGGAAGCTTATCGGCCTTCATTGAAAACTGGGCCAACCTTAAAGGTGCCAGGTGCCAGGATAAAAGGGGGCATAGAGATGATCCCGGGGCCCAGAGATGTCTAGATTGTACTAGCAACAATGAACTAGCATGAAGGGAAGGGAGGAAGATTGTGCTGCTTATTTCAGTTCCTTTTTAAAGAGATAATTTGTTCTAGATAAAAACCAGCAAAACAGGAGCTTTACTTCAAAGCAACATTATCCAAACACAACTTGGCAAGTCTGTGAAACTGATGGTGGATGGGTGTGTGTGCTTAAAATAATTCCTTATTCAGGGTACTGTACCCTGGTTAAAGTATTCCCGAAAAGTTTCTGAGAAGTTCCCTGTAATTCCAGTTGGAAAGTCGCATGTGGACTGAAAATTGATGTCATGCATTGCTCTTTCACAGAACTATAAAATTTGCATATATTAAATTAAAAATCAAAGCTTCATTCTCATTGCATGCTAGGTCACTTATACCAGTATTAAAAGCAAGCAAATATGGTGTTTGTTTACTAAATGAAACATTTGAAGGGGTCCAGTTAATACATATTATCCGTGTTAGGCACCTGGGTCTCTTATCAGTAACCATGGACAAATTCCCTAATTAGACTAGTTACTTGCAAGCGACGGAATGCAGGCGGCCTCCCTCCTTTGTCTATTCTTGTCTACTAAGCAGAAACTTAATTTTCATGCAGCAAAGCAAGTTACAGAAAGCAAGATGGCTACAGTTAGGCTAAGATATATATATATATATAGGGAGGGAGGCCGCCTGCATTCCGTCGCTTTGCAAGTAACTAGTCTAATTAGGAATTTGTCCTTGGTTACTGATAAGAGACCCAGGTGCCTAACACGGACTGCCTGTTGCCTAGGCACCTGCAGCCCCTCCTTTGCCCCTCCTTCTCCACACCCCTTTGCCTCCCTCGTTTGATGTTGAACTTATAAAAAATTATAATTTTGTATCTGGGGGCGCGCTTCTTCTCCACATGTTTCTGCGAGTGAAGATCGCGCCCATTAGCTTGCTTTCAGCTGAAAATAAATAAATATCTATTGGATCTCTCTGTCTCTGGCTGATTGATTAGTGCATTAGAGGACAGGAAAAACCAGGAAATAGTCCTGGTACCCTTCACATTCATATTTTCTAAGACACCGGAAGACTACGGTACCTCTTAGGGTTGGACCAGATGACATATATGACAGGGGAATCACACTCTATACTTCTGATTACTACATTGTTCTTCCTCTGTAGTGACTTTACTTCTACACAGTATAATCTGTCACTTCAGAAACTTTATAGTTAAACACACACACACACACACATTGGAAGTGGACAATGCCAATTGACAGAACTCCCTTCTTTTCATTTCCTCAAGGAATGGAACAGCGCTGCAAGAGTGGGAACGTTTAAAGCCACAGAAAGTGAATTATAGGAAAATAGATTGCCCTATCCAGCAATACAAGAATGGCTCCTTATGCTTACAAACCACAGTCATAAATATGACTGTTGTTTCTTTTGTGAAAGATCTTTTTTTTTCCCTTTGAGAAATATAAAGAGGTAATTCCACAAATGCACACCAGGTGTTTCTTACCTCGACTAAAATAAAGCATGGCAAAAACGTGTTGATCTTACGAGGCTGGGACATAGTATAGGAAAGCATGGCCACCTGAGGGGGAAGAAAAAAAAATGAAAACGCCTAATGTAGGACAGGCATTTAAAATGTTGGTTTTCATTAAGCATTTAAAAATGTCCTGTGTAAAGGAAAGCAGCCAGAATTGCGTGCAAGCCTTTACAAGGAAATACATTCCACTCCACTTGTCATATTTACACTATCCTGGTTATTTCAGTCAATAAATAAATCAAATTCCTCTTTGCATATTTCCACCATTTTCTTTCCTGCTAGCTACCGCCAGTCTCTCTCCGCAACACTGAATGGATGTTACAGAGGGACACAAAAGCATCCCCTACTTGATGTTTTCCAGCAGGAAATGCAGAGAGAGAGCGAGAGAGCGGGAGAGAGGTAGTCTAATCACAACACTTCCTTCTGTCTTCCTCAGATGATTTGCTAGACAAGACCACTCAGATTTGCCTTGACTTTTGCTTGTTACAAGTGAAGATTGTGCAGATTTCAATTTGGACATTATGATTCCTCATAGCCTGGAAGTAACTAGGTACAAATCAGTTTAGTTACCTGTGACTAGTTACTTTTGGCTGAGAGGATACAACGAAGATTCTGTTCAGAAGTAATCTAAAAAGGATTTACAAAACATTACTTTTTTTCCTGTAACAACAACATTTTCTTCAACATTAGTGTTACAAAGGCATTCTAGGATTATTTTTAGAGGCATTTTGCCATTCTCATCAGTCTTAAATGGCCAGGAAAGCATTGTTTTGTTTCATCTTTTGTGTTTTTGCATGTAACAACAGAATTGGCCACTAGAGAGAACTTTGGATGGTAAGGCCAACACAGTGTGGTAATAATACACAATATGAAGGATTTTTTTTTTTTTTTTGCAGTAGCAGAAAGGATAATCTGGTTGCTGCAAAGCAATGAATAAAATGAAAATGGAGTTTTATTTGCAACTTCACATGCTATCTGTGGTTTATGTGACTGAGAGGGATATATCTGGGCTGGGGTGATTGTCTATCCTTCACTAACCAATTGTTCCTTCCAGCCTTTGATTTCAAAGAAAGCCCTGCTTTTCTGCTGAGTGTCTCTTTCCCTCTCTTTCCTGGGTTGATGGCAGTTGTTTGTTTCCTGTTGATCTGTTCAGTCAGTAGCTAAGTATGTGTGCAGTGAAGAAAGCAACATAGACATGTTTGAAATTTTAAGCAACTAAAAAAAAGTGTTTTTGTTTTTTCTCCTACAAATGTCTTGGAGTGTGTTATTGAGACTTTAAATGCCAGTTAATGCAAAAGGGTGGACTCTGAGGAACTTGTAGCTATTTTCCTTTGTGGATCTCTGTACTTCTACTGCATAATGAAAGAGAATTTTACCTGAAATTCAAAATTCTGCTACAAAAAGTTCCTGTCATGTTCCTGCTTGTCCCTTGGTTGTTTCACCAATCCCAGGGCACAAGCTACGTGTCGTTTTGCTCCACCAGTTGGTTACATCAACACTCTTTATTATTAATCACAGAGGTCCAGGCAATGTGTCATTTTAAAAAGAACCAAATAGAAGTTGTTTATTGTTACAGATGATGAAGGTACAATCGATGTCTTTAACTTTTAACCAAACATCCCACTTCATCCACCCTCAACCGCCAGCCCTCTCTCTCTCTGTCCACCCCAAACTCCAAACTCCCAATCTCAAACTCTCCGATTTCCCAATCTTTCAAAAACTCCAAATCTAATCTCCTCCTGCTGCTGCAGAGACTCTTATATCTCGTGACTCCACCTCTCCAGCACTCTCATTGGTCCATGCAGATAGCACATCAATATTCATGACCTGGGCGGAAGCCACAGTTCCTTTTTAAAAATAATATTCCAAATTCTCAGATTACCTTTTAGGTTCCTGAGGACATATTTCCATTTTGATTTGCCAATTTATTTTTATATAAAATAAGGCCAGTACACAGGCTCTGTGATTTGATTCACTGGAGGCTTCTGAATAGATCTTGATCATGTCTTGAGTAGTTTGTACCTTACCTAATTTTGTTTGTGGATCTGAACTGCTTTGTAAGCATTTGATTGACTTGTGCTGGAAAACCAAAATGATGATAACTTCTCATTCTTGCACAGATGTGCATGAAATCTGGAGACTTTATAGGCCCTAAAAAGGTGCATTAACATGCCAAATCCAGACAGGTATATTCAAGGGTCTCTGTTCTAGGTGTCTTTAAAGTTTGCTCTTTTTTTTCAAAGAAAGAAAACAGTTTGTGCTGTCATGTGATGCAATACATTGCACTCCGACATAAATCAATTTGTAAATGTGCTTCATTCCACTCTGGAACCAAATCTGGCTATTCTGCTTTGGCTTCATACAAATCAGTCTGAATCTGGCCAACTGGGTTAGCAATTCAAGATTAGTCTGGGATTACTCAGAATAAAAAATCAGCAACCTAAACATGTGTAGAACCCTGTCCTGATAAATTTTATGTGTTAATTGGGTCCCTTGCAGCTCTGCAGTTTTAAGATGATGATTGTTTCATAGCTATAGTTATTTATCGTCTTTCTAATGATTCACTGAAAGCAGTTCACAGTTTAAATTAATGGTTTATAATCTAAGAATCACGGCGCAATAAAAGCCATGCAATTTGTACTACATTTCACAGCCCATGTGTATAAATGTCTGCCTACTTAGGTTACACTCAGTACATCTGAAGAAGTCGCCATCGCATAAATGGATGCCAAATGAAGCTTGTTAGTATTTAAGATGCCAAAACACTGATTTTTGGTTCCGCTGTAACCGTCTACAGAGGAACATGGTTGGGCTACTAGAAAGAACACAGTGGCTGATATTTCAGCAATATAAAGTTACCTTTTGTGAGTCTGATGACATGATCAGCTATGGTTGTATCTGGGGAATTAAACATTTCCTACACACACACCCCAGGTTCTCAGGCTCTTCTAGGATCCCTTTGGTCCTAGGGAAGCCTGTGAGGGATGCAGGATGCGGAGGACTCTTAAAGGTGAGAAAATTGCAGCCACAGGTCCTGCCACAGCCACCATTTTTATTTTTTTATTTATTTAACTTATATGCCGCCCACACTACCCAAAGGTCTCTGGGCGGCTTACAACAATTAAAATACAGTAAAAAAGATAAAACAATTAAAATACAATTAAAATATATACTCTAAAAAATGCCATCAGGACCCACAGTTGATATTATTTCAATTAAAAGCCTTCTGGAACAGGAAGGTTTTGACCTGGCACCGAAATGTCATCAGCGTCGGCAGCAGACGAATCACCCTCGGGAGGGCGTTCCATATAACCAGGAGCTACGAGCAATGAAGCAAACTAGGAGAAGGCTAGAGAGCAAATGGAGAAGGAAACCGACGGAGTATAATAAAGAAGCTGTTAGGGCCGCGACTAACCTTTATCTGGCTAAGATAAGGGCTGCTAGTCGAGCTCACCTCGCTAACCGGATAAGCGAGGCTTCAAATCAGCAGGCGGAAATTTTCCGTATAGTTCGCGACCTATCCGGAATTGGTCGGGGCGAAGGGCCTCCCCCTAGCATCTCCCCTGACCAATTTGCAGCATTTTTAAAAACTAAAGTGGAGGCCATCCGCCGGGAGCTTTCTCCTTTTTTGGTTACAGTGGATCGAGCAGAGATGTCCAGCGCTCCGCCTTGCCCGGTGAGTTTTGACCACTTTCAACCTGTGACGCCTGACATTGTGGACAAGGCGCTAGTTCGCTGTCGGGCCACCACATCCTCCCTTGACCCTTGCCCGGCCTGGCTAATCAAAGCAGCCAGGCCTATAACAACCGAATGGGCTACAGCGATAATTAATGGGTCTCTCCAGGAGGGCAGGTTTCCCCCTGCCCTCAAGGAGACACTCATTAGGCCCATAAGAAAGAAACTTAATTTGGCGACGGACGATATTGGCAATTATAGGCCCGTCGCCAATGTTTCTTTCATGAGTAAAGTGGTCGAGAGGGTGGTGGCCGATCAGCTTCAGGCGCACTTGGATGAAACAAATGCCCTGGATCCGTTCCAGTCGGGCTTCAGGCCGCGCCATGGTACAGAAACGGCATTGGTTGCCCTGTTAGATGACCTCTTGAGGGAGGCCGACTGGGGAAAAACTTCTCTGTTGGTCCTCCTCGATATCTCAGCCGCCTTTGATGCCATCGACCACGGTATCCTCCTGAGGAGGGTCTCCGAGTTGGGAATCAGTGGTCAGGCGTTGGCCTGGCTCCGGTCCTTCCTGGGGGACCGTCCTCAGAGAGTTCAGCTTGGGGAGCATGAGTCGGCCCCGTGGAGCCTCAATTGTGGGGTTCCGCAGGGTTCGACCATCTCTCCAATGCTGTTTAACATCTATATGAGGCTGCTGGGTGAGGTTATCAGGGGGTGTGGAGCATCGTGCCATCAATATGCCGATGACACGCAGCTATACATCTCCTTTTTGCCAACTACAGTGGATGCCGTTCTGTCCCTGCAGCGCTGCCTGGGGTCTGTATTGCAATGGATGCAGGAAAATGGGCTGAGGCTGAACCCGGACAAGACGGAGGTCCTGAGGGTCGGGGGGCCTACCATCAGCGGTTTGGGAAACTCCCTCTCTTTTGGGGGGGTGACTCTCACTGCAAAGAGTGAGGTGCGCAGCTTGGGGGTCTATCTGGACCAGGCGCTTGCCATGGAATCCCAGGTAGCGTCAGTGGTCCGCACCGCTTATTTCCATCTCTGGCGGATAGCCCAGCTGCGTCCCTATCTAGATGTTGGGTCGCTCACCACTTTGGTCCATGCGCTCGTAATCTCGAGATTAGACTACTGTAATGCTCTCTATGTGGGGCTGCCTTTGAGATCTATGCGGAAACTCCAGATGGTGCAGAATGCGGCAGCCAGACTTCTCAGTGGGGTAAGGAAACATCAACATATTACTCCCACTCTGGCCACCTTGCATTGGCTGCCCGTTCGGTTCCGCGTAGATTTCAAAGTTTTAATGCTTACGTATAAAGCCCTAAACGGTTTAGGGCCTCGCTACCTGACGGAACGCCTTTTCCCACCTAGATCTACCCATATCACCCGATCTAGCCAGGAGGTGAGGCTAAGGAGCCTAACGCCAAGGGAGGCCCGGAAGGAAAAAACAAGAAACCAGGCCTTCTCAGCAGTGGCTCCTCGTCTTTGGAACAGCCTCCCTCCTGAGATTCGCATGGCCTCGTCGCTGGGCATCTTTAAATGCCAACTGAAAACCTGGCTGTTTAAGCAAGCCTTCCCTCCACCCACCGTCTGAATTTTTGTTATTTTGTGTTTTCTCCCATCTTGGATCATTGTTTATTTAGTAATATATTGTTATGATTTTAAATTGTTAAATTGTTACATCATATGTTGTTACCCGCCCTGAGTAGTCTATATGACTAGATGGGCGGGCTATAAATGTAATAAATAAAATAAATAAATAGTCTGGGGGCAGCTGCCGAAAAGGCCCTTTGTCTACAAGCCATCCCTCTTACCTCCTTGAGGGACGGCTCTTTCAAAAGGGCCCCCTGGCTAGATCTTAACTGCCGGGTAGGTTCATATGGAAGGAGGCGGTTGTGACGTTCACCCTCGTGGCCCCTGTTTGTCTCCCCAAACACAGAGCTCACAAAGGCAAACCAAAACCCTCTTTACACGCTGCCACCAGTTGATCTCCTTATCAACTTACTTTACTTAGGAAAGACAAAGGTCCATTCAGTACTGACTTATTAATAAAACAGGTTTATTGATTACAGATGGTTTCTAGGATAATTCATAAGCATATTCTTTCAGTTTCACCAAGCATCAATATTAATCTTCTATATTAAATATCACAGGTTACTAATCACTCCTCAGACTAATCACTCCTCAGATCCCCAAACTGTCTCTCTTTCTCCCTGATTCCCAACTCTGACTCAGAATCTCTGACAACTCAACTTAACTGACTCTCAGGCTCCGCCTTTTTAACATCTCTCTCGGCCCCGCCTCTTAACCACATTAGCAGCTCATGAATATTACATATCTTATGACATAACTTAGGGTGAACGCTACAGCGGTCTTCAGGTATCCAGGGCCGAAGCCGTTTAGGGCTTTGTATGTCAAAACAAGCACTTTGAATTGGGCAGCAACTGGTAGCCAATGTAATTTAAACAGAATCGGCTTGATGTGTCTCCTAGCGGCCCCACCACTCACCAGCCGCGCAGCTCGATTCTGGACCAGTTGCAGTCGCCGGACCGTCTTCAAAGGCAGCCCCACGTAGAGTGCATTGCAGTAATCTATACGAGATGTTACCAGTGCGTGTGTAACTGTCATGAGACTCCGCTCGTCCAGGTAGGGCTATAGCTTGTATAATAACCATGCCTACCAGCTGCAAATTTCAGTCAGTTGGGAATTCCTGCCTCATCCCGCTCCTAGAAACTGGGAGGCTGGAATAAGAAACATTTAGTTTCCAAAATATGGACATGGCTGACCAGGCTTATGTGACATAACTTTAGATTACTAGATTTAACCAAAAAAAGGGGGAGGGGAGAGTACAGGTCAGGTGCATAACCAGTCATGAGGCTAGACAAGTGTCTAGCATGCAGCTGGCCACTTCTCAGTTACCTGTGGCAGCCTCCACATTTCCTCTTCCAAGCACGTAAAAACACAATAGGCTTGGGGTTCTTGTAGCAGCCAAACCACATACGGGGTGGGGTGGGGGAGCATACACATCTCCAGTTTCCCTGGGATAAAACAACTACATATTTGCTCAGATTTTTCTGAAATTCTGATTAGGACTAAAGAAGGAATCCACCATGCTCATTGTAGTGAAATAGTAGTGGAATGTAGCAGTAAAGCCTCGTTTTTACACTCTTTAGGAATATGGGATCTTTAGGGCAAGGGTCCTTGATTCAATGCCAAATCTGCTTTGACTACGTAACAGAAGGCAGAGTGGCTAGGATACACTGAAGGCGCCCTCTTCTCTTCTCTCACTTCCACTGCCTCTGGCCCTTTTCCTCCTCCATAGACAAGTCATTTATTATTTAAATTTTGAACATAGTGATGTATGTTGGCATGCTATTCATGTTTGTAACAAGAGCAATGGACAGGAAAATGCCTCATAAAACTAGGAGCAGAACAGGTTCTTGAAACTGCTGTAGTTTCCTAAGGTTCCAAGCAGGCCTCAGGAATCACTAGGAAATGACAGATCTTTTATAGGGCGATGATTTATGCCTGTACTTCTACAGCTGTTTCCCCCAGATCTCCCCAGACACTTAGCTCGTTTTATTCATCTTTCCTTGCACAGATTTTCCTCTTTTTTCACCTATAGAGCAGCTGCATAATTACACTGTTGTTATGTGCCGTCAAGCTGAAATTCATTTATAGCAAACCTAATGGGACTTTCAAAGTGAGATATTTACCATTTCCACATCCCCGCTGAGTTTCCATGGCTGAGCAGGGATTCGAACCCTGTTCTCCTGAGTCCTAGCTTTTTACTCTATCCACTGTTACACTACATAGGCTATTAATATTGCATATAGCAACAAGAACACACAGCCATGTTAAAGTGAAAGGCACAGCTCATTGGAGGGAGATATTTGCCACCATCATAATTTATTATTCATTGAGGGTCTACAGAATGCTAGAAAGAAGGAAAGACTGGGAAAGAATTTAACTCTCAGACAAGTAACTTGGAAATGCTGCTCTTTTTTTTTTCCAGTGCGGCTCCCAGAATTCCCCAGGAAGATGGTGGAACTCTGGGAGTTGGTTTTCAAAACAAGTCACGTTGGCAAATTCTAGACTGTAAGTATAGTGATTTTCCTATGCTATTTAATGAACTTAAAGTAAGATTTTAAGTTGACTCCACATGGTTTGCCAGACTTGAGCACAAAGTCCTCAAAGAGGAAGAAGCACCATATCCGGTACCTAACAGACCATGACAATTATGGGGTGGGGGAGAATTTCTCATTCCCTCTTAGAATATCAGAATGTGGAGTAATTCAATAAAATGACTTGGCAGGAGATTTAAGCCAGAAAATACATCTTCAAACAATGTATAATAGAAATAGAATATGTATTATAAATTAGTTACACCGGAAACTTATGTATCTTTGAAATGTAATAGATAAGAATGAATATTGTAAAATGTTCATGTTGATTTACAACTCCTGTTTAATCCCATGCCCCCTGTCCCCATCCCTAACCCTAACCCTATTAAAAAAAACATAATAAAAAAAGACAATGTATAATGAACTTCAATAATTCAATTACCAACCCACCTGCCCCGACACACACCCATTGTTTTATCAGAGCTTTTCATGGTCTCAAAAGCTCCAATGTGCTGGGAAATTACTGTTGTTAAGGACTTGGGAGCGGGGGGGGGGGGGATAGAGGAAAAGCTGTGTGATGTTTGTCTGCATAATTCATATACCGCTACAGCATAGTGCATTTGAAAATGTTAATTCAAATAATAAATACATTTAGGGTTTGAGGAGTCCAGCACCTCCTTTGGACACCCTTATAGACTTGCATCATTTGGACAACATATGCTTGGTACGGTATCCTGTATTGTGGTTACTCTTAGCTTCACCCCTCTCTTGGAGAAAGTGGCTGTCAGTGGCAGAGAGGTGGTCTGAAATGCTGCATTTGTTCATTTACTAGAAGAGGTATATAGGTCCTAGGCAAATAAAGCTGCCCGGCAACTGAAGCTAACATTGTAATTATTGAACTGGGCAAAGAGGTAGGCAAAGAGTGACCCTTCAGATGCTGTGGGCCTGCAAATCCTAGCAACACTCACCATTGATCACAGTGGTGAGAAAGCTGGAGTCAACAAACATCCGGAGCACCACATGTTGGAGCCTTCTGTGCAAGCCAAAACCCCACTGTGTACAGCTGTACACTGTCACAAGGGCCTTCTGCCTGCACACATTCCAGCTAAACAATGTGGAGAGGAGAAGGACTAAATGGTACATGTGATGACAACAGCAAAGATACTCAATGCAGTTCCCCCTTCTTCTAACTGGATTGGACAACACATAAGTAGACCTGCTGTCATCAAATTCCTGTCTCATCCTGTCATCCAGTATTTAGCTGAGGCGGTATTGATGTATTAGATTCTAGTCAGTCACCATAGCATTGCCATTTGCCTTGTTACACTTTCTGGCTGAGATTCACTTCAAGCTGGGGGGGGGGGGGGGATAGTTGTCAATAATTCATTGACTCTAAAGATAATCAAATGTATTTAAGCATCACCCAGACTCATTAAGGATTTGTGTAGCTTTTTTAACTCTCCGGAGAGGTGTAAACGTAAGATCTTGTCTCAAGGTAGGTAAAGAACTGCAGCTAGGAAATGTAGGGAATGTAGAATTAATTTTCTATGTAGAAAGCATAAGGAAAGAAGAATGTGTGTGTGTGCATTCACATACACATACATGCACATTCATGTGTGTGTTGTGAAGCTGACAATTAAGATATATTTGCCTCTCAAAAAAATTCCTGAGAGCAGTTTGGGAGGTGAACCAAACAATGGTTATGCATTAAAATGTGCTTAAATGTTTTTCACACTCTTCCATGCTGATTGTTATTTATTTAAAACCTCCATTAATTTCTTCACTGCACAGTAACAGATAAAAATTGGTATTTCAATATATGGAATTATCTACCGGTAGAAACAAGGAGAAGCAGTTGTACAATCATTACCAACAGCTAGGGTTTATTAAATATATGAAGCTGCCTTTTCTAACTACTAGAGGCAAGGAAAAATTCCATCCCTGAATGAATGGATTGAGAGTTAATGGAGTGATGTGCTAATGGCACAACAACATATGTTACTGTGACGTTCCCCTCCTTGAGGCACCTGCGTTTTGTGCCCACAAAGGTTCCAGTCGTGTTTTCCTCTCACTGCCACCAGTGGATTACCTCTATCCACGATATAAATGACGTTTGATCAGACACTTGTATTGTGAAAGCAAACAAAACTTATTTATTGAAGTGCAGCCAATTTAATAATCACAGAAATTCTACAGATGTACATACTATTCTCTTGCCATATAATTTCCACTTTCTCTATCTATTTATCTTAACCAGTCTCTAACTCTATCTCTATCTCTTCTGACTCTCTCTCTCTCCCTGACTCTCTGACTCTGACTAACTAACCACTCTGACTCTCTGACTCCTCCTCTCAGGCTCCGCCTTTTAACCTCTCTCTCGGCTCCGCCTCTCAACCACATTAGCATAGAACATGAATAATACATGACTTATACCTAACAAAAGGGTGAACGCTACAGTTACATATGAGTAAGTAGTAAAATCCAGAGAATGGAAGCTTTTGTTAAAAAGAAACCATCATGATTTATTGAATACTATATTAGAAACCAATTGTACTCAAACACAAAGCACTGCTGTGAAGAATATGAAATAGTTGATAGGATTTTTACTGGCTTTCTTTCTTCTTTTTTTTAAAGAAAGAAGCTGCCATATAATGAATCACATCTTGAATTTCTTTCTCATCACTCTGTAAATGAAGTATGTAAGCAGAGTCTGAGTAGTTGTCAATCAGAAATGATATAATTGTATCTTGGATTAAAGAGCCTTCATTGAGGAGCAGGTTAGATCAGATGACCTCAGAACTCCCTTCCATCTCTATGATTCTGTGAAAGGGCTAGAACAACAGGAGAAATTGTCAGAGAGAACATTGGTTATAATTAAGCTGGGAAGATACAAATCTGACCAGTGTCTTGGGAACTCCATGTGCACCACTGCAAATTCTCTGAGGAAGGAAAGGAAGGATTAAAATGTACTCACCAAATAAATAAATAAAGATAGTTCAGGAAGGCCTTTCTGGCACATCTGTTTGCCCCACTGTCGAACTTCCTATCTGGCTTAATTGGTTCAGTAAGACCTCAGGGTGAAGTTTAGCCTACTATGGAATTCCTTCTGTTTGCTTTATTTCATACAAACACTTGAGGCAGAAGAAAGGAAATCTCTTTATAAAGAAGGACAGTGATCTAAATGAAACCAAATTCCATTAAATGGAAAACAGTGGGTGAAAAGGAGAGCAAAAGGAACCCCTCTGGAGAGAGCAAATGCTGATATGGAAGCAGCTGGGGAGCCACATGTCATGTCTGACAGACCAGATTATAAACAGGCAAATCCACTCCAACTTATATCCCTGTGAGTATTCGCTTGAGGCTTTGGGTTTGCTTTAGTATTATACAAGAAGCTTCATCCTTATTTTTCTGTCAGTCTGCATAATCATCTCATGCCATGACCTCAACAAAACAAGGTCTAGCTGCCTCCATTCTCAATACGTCCCTTGTTTCAAGACATGGGATATTTATTTACAGTACTTGCTTTACCAATTGCACCTGTTTTACCAGTTTGTGTTTACACCTGTTCATAGCACATTTAAGCAAAGATAAAATGATGTAGTCAATTTCATATCAGCCATAAGCAGGTAATATATCAGAATATCTTTGAACAGATTGTTTTAGAGCCATATTCCAGACATATTTAATATTGTAATACCTCTATAAATCAAATTACAGTATGCACACACTGGAAGCTCATTTAATCACTATAACAGATATCATAATTGTTGTTACGCTTCCACAGCACACAGAAAACTAAAATTTAGTGCAGTTTTATTTCAGGGTTGCCATAAAAATTGAAAATAAGACAGTTGTAGAGCTGATGCAATTATACATTCTGTGCACCCCAGAAATTTAAGCTGGAACACGCCATTCATATCTACACATGTACATAGTGCATGGTATTGAAGTGGCCTAATAGTCATGAAGCTAGCAGGGTAGCTCAGTGGTTTAGGTATCTGGCTGCAGAGCCAGAGGTTGAGAGTTTGATTCCCCACTGTGCCTCCTGTGAGAAGGGCCAGCTCAAGTGGCCTTGAGCAAGCTGCACAGTCCCAGGATGCCCACAGAAGAAGAGAATGGTAAACCACTGCTATATATTCTCTACCTAGAAAACCCTGGAAAACATGGCCATAAGTTGAAATCGACTTGACAGCATGCAATTATTATTTAATAGTCATGAAGGCTCTTTATCAGAAAATTGTCAGCAACTTCATCAAATTAAACATTCCAGAATTCTCTCTGAGGGAAGCCCTGACAATTACGTTAACATAAAACCAATAAATGTTTGCAGTGTTGGTTGATCAGGCATTCAGGAAAAGGTTAATTTGAAAGCATGAGAGTTCTAGTCCTATTCCCCACTTGCCATGAGGAGTGAGATCATCTGATAGAGGAAGCCTCTGCTACATGTGGAATCTCTCTGCACCACTGGGGATAATTAAAGCTTCTGCTCAGCTGGAGAGGCTCCACCTCCAGCAGATTGACTCCTCTTCAGGCTGCCCTTCTTCCCCAGGAGATGTTGACAGGCAGTGGGTAGGGCTTGAACTCTCTCCCTGTTGACACTTCCAAATTAACCTTTTTTTGAACATAACCAAATAAGTCTACACTTTGTGACACATCAGTCTCTAGACCAGTGGTTCCCAACCTTTTTTTAGTTGTGATCTTCTTTTATAATAGCAAAGTAATCGGTGTCCCCCCCCTGCCACATTTGCATAAAAAGTCATTTTTAATGGAGAAAAGTTATCCCTTCTGAGAAAGTAGAGGCTTCTTTCTCCCCCAAAGGGCCTGTTTCTCATACATGCACGCTAGCTTTAATATCTGGCTCCAAAAAGTCGAGGAAGAAATTGCTTAACAAGGGCTACAAAACATATAAGGAGACCCACAACCCCCTAGGAAACACTTTAAGACCCCCTTTGGGGATCCCAAACCCCAGGTTGGGAAACACTGGTCTAGAACAATCTGTTTGGCTTTAGTTTACCTAGGCTCTCTCTGTCCTATTTGGTGGTGGAGTAAAGTAATTTTAGATCTTGGATTTATTGGTCTCATAGGAGGAGAAGTATGCTGTACTGGATAGAGTGACAAACTAGGACCATGGAGAACAGGGTTCAAATCCCCACTCAGCCATGGAAACTCACTGGGGGAGTGGAACTGGTTAAACCACTCCTTAAATATCTCACTTACATTGAAAGCCCTAGTAGGGTCACTATAAGTCAGTTCCAACTTGATAGCACATAAAACACACAGGAGGGGGGGGTGTCTTTAAATTATGATACGTTTTGCTTCAATTGTGTTTAGCTGCCCAGAGTAGTGGCTTGCCACTAGATAGGCACAATATAAATAAATAAATAAATTGTAAACTACACAATTAATATTTCTCTTCTTCCCACTAATCCATGCTTTATTGCTGATTTTATGTTCGTGATACATTATTGTGTGATGGAACAGCTCTTTCTCTAGCCTGATAAAAAGGCAATATTGCAAACGTGTGTTTGGCATTTGCAGGTCACTTAAATCATGGTACAATCATTATTGCAGGAATAAAATGTAGTTTGCTTCCACTGCCCTGGTACTAATTAAGCCTCATTTTTAATAAAAAAAGGATAGATGGCATTAAAAAGCAAAGATTAACTATGAAACAATCATTTCTAATTGTGCATTTGCCCAGCCAGCCATATCCTCACTGTTTTAAAACACATCAAATAAGAAGAAAAAGAAAAGTAAATAAAATATGCTATAGTAACCAGCATCAACTCAATCAGACCCTGAAACTCCATGCAAAAATGATAAAAGTTACTGACATTTTTACCATCTCTGCCTGTATGACAGCTGAGATGCTGCTGATACCGAACCTGTTTGCCCCTGTCAAAGTTATTTCCTGCTCCTGAGGGGGGCAGTCATTTGTGGTGAAGAGGAGTCTGGGTTACAGGTTCCTAGACTCCCCTCCCCCCCCCCCCAAGCCCAGCCTTCATTGCTGGACCATTGTCCCTATTCATTCCTTTATTCCTTCACACTTAAGCCATATTAAGTGCCCTCATCCTTTAGGATAACAAAGGCTATAAATCCAAAATAGTCATGAATAATAGCAGCAGAGAGCTAGGACTCAGGATGCTGTTGTGGAGGAGCTGTTGCTTGTATCACACAGCTATTTCCCAGTGCTGTTGCAGGCAGAAACAAGTTGGCTCCCAGAGGCTCTTCCAAGAGAATGTGTTGGGGGGGGGGGGGGATGGTTACCAAGACAAGAAGATTGACAGAGTTGCTGCAAGGTCCCTCTGACAATAAAATCTTCCACTCCTCATATCCAGATCTGGGTAAAGCCTCAAAGGAAGCAAAAGATCTTGTACTGCCAAACACTTTCTGAAATGCTGAGAATGCAGGACTACTTTTATAAGTTACACTGAAAGAATGGGCCATTGGTCTCTTTCTTCCTTAACTGGGAACGGTTTACTTTCTCCAGTCCTGCCCAGGTTGTCTTCTTCCTTTTATGAGCATTTCAAGCAAAATAAAACCCTTAAAGCCTTCTGTAGTTGCTGTCAAAAAGAAATGATAAAATCACCTGATTTCATCTAATCAAATACCCTGCAAAAAAAATACTTCAAAAAGTCTGATTATTGTACTTATTTTTATGCCGTGCTTTATCTTTTTAGCTGGGTAGCTCAGTGAGTTAGGTTTCTGGCTGCAGAGTCAGAGGTTGGAAGTTCTGTTCCTCACTGTGCATCCCAGAAGAGACAACCTGTGTGGCCTTGGGCAAACTGCACAGTCCCACGGTGCCCACAGAAGAAGGGAATGGTCAACCATTTCTGAGTACTTTCTATTTAGAAAACCCTGGAAAGGGATGCCATAAGTCAGAATTGACAGCACACATTTATTAATATTTATCTGTTGACAGCATCAAGCTAGGCACGAGAAGTTTGCTTATTCCCTCTAATCAGCATGTCTCTCCTCCCCAACAATGGGATTTCCTCAGAGATGCATTCCTCTGCTAGGCCAATTAAGTCTGTGTTTACCTTCTGATGACCAATCACAATACAAAGCATGATGGCATACAAGAGACAGAAATGAGGAAGGGGACATGTTGTGAAAAAAATATTCACCACACGAAGTACTGCTTCTAAATACATGCTAAATGTGTCCTTTACTTTGACCCGTTAAATTACTCTAAGTGGTATAATAAATCCATAGTCTTTAGTTCTCTTTGCCTACTACCTCTCCTCCAAGAAAACATTAGTGTAGGTAGAGCAGAAATCCTATGTTTCATATTTGCTTCGTAGGAATCTGATTCTGTTTTGACACCTCATAAAACAAGATCTCTCTTTGTTCTACTTTGAAAACTGCACAGGGGATATTAATGTCTGCTAGGGCTATGTCTTTCAAATACAAAGCCATATTATGTTTGTGATTATTGAGCAAAGTAAGAGAGGCAGAACAGTCTGAAGAACGTATAACAAAAACAAGTATAGGATGTTATCCTTCACAAGAATGCAATTTCAAAGGCATGTGTGAAAAGTTATGACTGCATGTTTGGTGAATCTGCCTTCCGATAGCACATTACTCTCAGGCAGGGCTGAATTTGTGCTCAGCATATGCGCTTCCAGGCAGCGCTGGCCCTGGTTGTGACCTCATTTCAGGCAAAGTGAGGTCATAACCTCAGGCAAAGGTTTCTGGCAGGGGGCAGGGAAAGGCAAGAAGGCAATGAAGGTCAGAGCTATGTATGATATGTGGTCTGCCATCCCACAGACAGCAATAAACTAAAAGCCAACTGCCAGTCGGGTTTTGTACTAGGGATGGGTGTGCCATCGCGTCATTTGCCTCAGGCAGCAAAATATTTTTGACTGGTTCTGCTCTTCAGTCTGATGGAGAAAACCATGCACATTAAAGACCCCAAACTACTTTCATATCTGGAACTGCAGGGACTGAAGTCTCATATTAAAAATGTATTAGAAACCTTGCATGGCCTGAATTTCTTCCATATCCTAATATCTTGCTAGCTTGTACTCCTGGTACCTGTAATGTATTGTAACAGATCAAGGAAGGAACGCAAAAAATTCAAAGCATTCCTCTGCAGATAAGTGACTTATGTCATGAATAGCAAGCAGTACATAAAAGCAGATCAACACATCAGACCAAGGCTTGATCTTTAGACTTGCAGTTCTTCAGAATAACAAATTAAAAACAAAACAAAACATGCCATGTCCTCAAACATTTGTCAGCTAAAATCAAGTGAGGTTTTTTTTTTTAATCTAAGTTTTTCCCAGGAGCATAGACAAGAAAGAAGCTGAAGTCTGTTATTTTAACAAAACAATACCACTTAACTACTGCCAAGGATGTGAATACCTTGGGCTTCCCCTTCTTTATGTGTATGACTTGCCCAAAAGTGCACACCTCTGAGAATATGATTGTTTGTTTTATCACCCAAATTGCATGCATGTCTGAAATGTGGGTGAGAAATTGCCACTTCTCCAGCTGTTTAAGAAAGGAAAGGATATGTACAACATAAAACCTTGATTAAAATACTACCCACAAGAGCCAAAAAGGGGAATAGTGATGAACTGGAAGGACACCCAGCTATCTAATTTCAAAGTCTGTCTGTCTAGATCTTGGTAAAGGGCTCTGGCAAAAGAAATGACCTGTAACCTGAGAAGGTTTGTAATGTTTGTAAGCATTTAATCTCCATTTATTAGGTATGTCAACAAAAAAGATGTTCTATATTATTTCCCCCGCTGATAAATGGAAGATTTAGAAACGTACCCTGCCATATCCTCCTCCTGTGAGGGTGCCGCTGTAGCTTGTTTTTGGATTTTATAATTATAGCATCTCATTTTTTGTAAACTGAGCTTACTTTCAATAATTTCTTTTAAAGTTGCTTCTTCCAGAGACTGCTTCTCTCATTACACATTGGATATCCAGAACACTGTGTAGGAATACATGTGCAAACACATGTGAAATGTGGCAAAATGCATGCATTTTATTATGTCTGCATGTGGCGTACACCTGCTGGGAACTACGGCTAAGGTAGTGCAAAATATGTACTAGTAATGGTCATATTTGAATATCTGCATGGGCATTGCATGCTGAGGTGGCAAATATTTGCTTTTGAAGTATAATCTCCAGAGTTCCAGCAAACATTTCCCATCTCACATACTAATTCTTACGAGGAGGTGCTGTATTTTTCTCTGCCATTGACACCTAGGAAAAATCAACAGGGGCTACAGCTAATCATAGGTATAACCAGACCTGAGTATCAATGGAGCTATAATTAATTTCTGTTAATTAGCAATCTGACAGCAACTGGTTCATTGTGCTCAGGGCATGAGGTGGACTAGCTTTTTTTCTTTTTGAAGAAGCATTTTTTTTCCATTGCCATCCATGAGAAGTTATTGTGCGAATTCTGGGGCATTGTGAGGCTTTCTTGAGGAAAAGAGGGGGCTTAGCTACTTCAAAATGCTGCCTGAACGCTTCTCTTTAGGGTTGTTATATTCTAGTTCTCCAAGTCCAGGCAACTGATTTTGCTGATTGTTTAGATCAGGCAACCATGTCTCATGCAAATTGATATGGATTTTTCATGTTATGCAAATTAAGCATGTTAGTTTTTGCACTGTTTTTCTACCTCCAAGTTTCAGCATTTGCATTGCATATACAGTACCCACTGATCTGAGAGAGCGGGTAGAGTGCAGGACTAGGAAACAAGATGCCCAAGTTCAAACTCCTGCTTAGTCACAAACTTTACTTAGGGCTCATCTCCATAGTGGCGTCATCTACAGTTGTTCCAGGTCATTCTGATATGTTTGTTAAAAATGTAAATACGTAGATAAGTCCAGAATTTGCATGGGAGGGGTGTTTGTTGCTGAGGGTACTGGCATATTGTGGCATATACTGGGTCACCTCAATACTGTCTGTCCACACACATCTGGAAATGCAGCCTGACGTCTCTCTCCCTCTCAACACAGACAGGGCTTGTCCACATAAATATATAAATATAAATATAAATATAGCAATTCATCTTTAATGTGCCACAACATTTTTTGTCTTCTTTATTTTCTTATTTTCATTTTGTTTTTGCCTGACATGCTAGCGCAGACTAACACAGCTACTTCTCAACACAGATTGCCATCCCCTTTTGTCAGTTTTCACTACCCCTTGTATGTCTAAGCAGTACACATAACAAAGCAGATCATATTGCTGGGGAGAAAACATTGAAAGGCAGAAAGGACACAGTTCTCTGAATATGTTCTTTGACCCAGAGACATACAAAACAAACTGGATAAGTATTTTCATAGTGAAATGGATGACTTATCAAAAAGAAGGCAGGTATGAGCAATTTCATGAAACGTGGAGATCCATGGTAAATTATATATCCTGCTCTGATGCTAATGCTGCCTGTTTAAACTTTTAAAACCTAATGGAGATGCTGCTGAATAAATGATTTAATGGAAGGTACATTAGGATATTTAATATAGTTATTAGATGAAGGAGAAGCACTAAGTTAATGTTTACAATAGTTTGCTTTCTAGTATTTGGTATTTATATTCAAAATAAATTTGCATTGTGTGTATCACCATTTGTCTCTGTTTTGTATATTGGCAATAAAGTAGTTGTGTAAAAATATAAAATGGCCAAAATCCTGTTGTTTGGTGTAGCAAATCACACTACAGTAGGCAGTGTGATTTGGTACATAACCTCCTCTGTAAGTTCCATTTATTTAAATGGACCTACTCTAACTTTGACTTACTTTAGTATAGTAAGTCACAGAGTAGGCCTAATTGAATCAATGAAACTTACAGAGGAGTTGACTCATTAAATCCCTATTGATTCATTAGGCCTACTGTAGTGCGATATAGTATGCTAAGTGACAGGATTTTGGCCAGTATTTTAAACAGAAATGCATAAAAAATGAATATTTCAGAGGAAATAGCAGGGGTGGAATGTTGCTGGGGAAGAGGAACACATTTCATTCCTTCTGCACTATAAAGTTGCTGGCTGTTTGATAGAAGTAAAGTATATACTCCTTTAACCATCACCAATGAACTGTGGTATTCGTTTGTCTGCTCCCCTCTGTTTACTAGGTCCCTTTGTTGTCCTCCTGCTAAGCCCCTGAGCACTTCCTGAACATCTTGGGCATTAGTTGCTTACTACTATGATATCACTGTTCTTGTCCCATTTCAGAAGCTAGACAGATTTGAGTGTGTTTAGCCTTTGGAGGTGCCACCAAATATTTTTCCAGAGAGCTCTACGTAGAGCTGCAAAAGAATCCTGCCTGAGGACCCTGGTACTGGGGGAAAGCCCTGTATTCCTATGTTTTCCATGTACCTTTATTTCTTCTTTAAAGTTTCATTATTTTCCTCTGTTTTTAAGAAAAACACACATACAGAGTATCTGACTGGGTCCAAATACAGTAGGAAGCACTAAAGATGCATTTTCACCAGGACATCCTATGGACTGTTATTATTAGAGTGGTCTCTATCAGTGCAAGTCTAGAAAGGACAGTGGGAAATTACTATTATTGCTGCCTGCTTTCTTCAGAGTTTGATTGGCTAGAAACATTTGAGCTGTGTTTTGTTTTGTTCTATTTCGTTTCATTTCATTTCGAAAAAAGCAGAGACAAAGATTTTAAACAAGAGCAATGAAGGTCACTTGGGGGAATTGGGATGGAATGTCTAATAAGCAAAACTCACCTTCTTGTTCCTGCAAAAACAACACCTTGAGATGTTTAAAGTTATGGAAATCTCTTTGAGTCCATGATAAGTCTCCTCTGGTTGGGACTTGGAATTGGATACTGGCCGATGTCTGGGAAACAGTGTATAAAATGTATGGTGGATGGGAAATTGCATACAAAAACATACTTCAAGATAAAATAAATGCTCTCTCTGTCTCTCTCAGTCCATCTCAGTGCTGCTCTCCCTGTCTCTCTGATGGATGCTTACGTATGTGCAACCATCCACTTAAAAGTATGTGAAGAGTTTGGGTTAGTCTGTTGTCTCCTCAAAATATTTTTTCCCATTTCATGTTATTATTCTCTAAGATACATAATAAAGAAATGATGGGCACATAAGCCTAGATCCAATGTGACAATTGTGGCAGCATCAGGATTTCTCTCCTCTCCCCCTCCTCCTGCAGCCTTCTTTGACATCAAAAAGATGGGTTTTCCAACTCTCCAGGAAGAGGATTTTACAGGTTTGGAAATGTATGCGGACTACAAGGAGAGGGACTGCCTCCCACCACTTGTGCTCACAGAAGCTGTTTCTATGAGTGTCGTGATCATATTAAATACTATCCACAGGGGTTGTATAGTGTAGTCACAAGAACAGATACACACACACACACACACACACACACACACACACACACACACCCTTTAAGCATCATTATATCAACTAGTGCCTAAGAGTAAGTAAGTTATAATTAACTCCTGGACCTTCTCATGTCATAACAAGTCTTAATCTTTCTATAAATGAGTTATTCCCTAGCCATCCCGCTTCCACTCCTATTACATTAATTAGTTTTATAATAAAGGCCAGATCCCAGATCCTTACACACTAACCATCAATTTTATGGGGATGGGCTACCTTCCACCCACAACTAACAGCCATTTTTGCAGCCGTCTATAAATGAATAGCTATTTCCCTCACCCTCAGCTGCAATTACATCTTTAATATGTTCAGGCAAGAACTCGAAGGGAACCAAAGGAAGCACCAGAGCTAAACTGTTTCTTCTCTCATTCTCATTCTGGGAATCTACAGTTTCAGAAAACACACAACCTACTTGTCTCACTAGAACAAGATCTTCAGCCTTGGTCCTCTCCTCTGCCTCGAGATAGATCTTACTAAACCTTAAAGGGCACCAAATACCATTTAACAACCAGTTTATCTTAAATATTATCTTTAAAATTCATGCTCCTGGGCTTACATTTTCTAATCCAATCCAGAATGCTTAAGGCATTTTTAAACCTAGCTTATTCTCCACCTTGCCTGAAAGATGTTTTTTGTCCCGTTCACATTAGCCACAGTTTTATATAGCTGTTTTAGAATTCTTATGTATTCCCCATTTATTAATGTACTTTCCAAAAATGTACATTTTGTGCCGTTTTCTTGAAGAAAATTGCCAACTGATATAGAAATGGGATGGTGCCATTATGACTAAAGCCATGTGAAACTCTGCCATGGCTAGACTTTAGCGCCTCATGTCTTCATGTGTGTCAGACCTTGGGAACATGGCTTTTTTAAAATTACAACTCCCAGAATCCCCAAGCCAGTATGCCCAGTGGTCATAACTTTAATAGGAAGGACACAGATCATCAGCTGTGTTTTGTTGTTGTTGTCATTTGGGGTGGGGTTTATGTGGACAGTCACAGGTGCAACCCTGGTATCTCCAGTTAGAAGAATTGAGTATAAGGTGAGGGGAACATCTAACACAAGGATGGGATTCTCCAGAGGGTCCACAGGACAATTTTCCACCCCACAGTGCCTAGCAAAGACCTGAAAATGAGCAAATATTAGAAATATTGAAAACTAAATATTTTTGGGTTTCAGACTAGAGGGAAATGTGCACCCAGCTTTTATTGCAAAACTGCCACTCCTAGAGGTCTCTGTGAATAGAATTTGGGTTTGTTTGTTTTTTAGAAACTGTTTTGTTTAGGAAGACCTCAGTCCTAGGTTTTATGTTGCCCACCCTGGTATAAGACTTTGGAGAGCTGTTATCTGTCAAAGTAATCGGCACAGGGGAAAATTAGCCGGTGGTCTGATTCAATCCAAGGCAGATTCAACACAGACTTGCTCATGTACGTATTATATAAATGGGCATTTCTTTTTTTCCCCCTAGCTGTTTTGTTTTTAATCCATTGTACATGGGGTTTAATCTATTTTCCACCCTTTTGCTGCTCTTGAAGACAGCAACTGCTCATGTACATCCTGTCTCTGCCTCTAAAACGACATCTGGAAATCTACCCCAGCCTTTGTGACATTTTGCTCCATATTTTCCAATCAGCAGCAGTCAGCAACCTAGGAGGGGAATGGGGCATGTTCAACACCATGTTCTAGAACAGTCGTTCCCAACCTGGTGCCCAGCAAATGTCTGGATCACAACTCTCATCATCCTTGACCATCAGTCATGCTGCCCGGGGCTGATGGCAGTTGTTGTCCAAAACTCCAGGTTGGGAAAGGCTGTCCTTAAAGTTACGGAGAGACAAAAAAAATTGGTTGCTAGATTGGATAACAGCCACACTGTGTTCAGCCCTGTTTGTGGTGCAAAATGACAGTTAGCTACCTCATTTCTTCTCAGAGGCTCCTGAGCTTGAACACTTACGTGGTAAGTAGGTACCTCACAGTTCTCTCAATGCTGGGAAGAACTCTACCTATTGAATTAAGCCAGTGCAGATAAGGAAGAATTTATTTTCAGGCTTGTTTCAGTGACAGTTTATCAAAATTTGTCACCTCTTCTTATTAAAAATGGAAAAATCATGATATTTTAAAAACCAAATGTGGGAGAAAATGAAACTGCCAGACTTTTCCATTCTCTACAGGATTCATCACCTAACAGCAAGTCATTTGTTTCTGAATGATCCATTTAAAAAGTTACCTGCCACCATTCTTCCTGATTCAAATTTTAATGGGATGACATGGATGTAGCCTTTCTTTTACATATTCTGAATAAAACATGGCAGAATTACTTGCATTCTGAATGCAGGGAATAGAGTGGGGTTTTTGCTGGTCTGTCTGTCTGTCTAAATATTTTTACCCTGCCTTTCTCCTTAAAAAGGACCCAAGGCAGCTTGCATCATTAAAAACACAATATTTAAAAGCTAAAAAATCTAAGTATACAAATACTAAAAAGGATCAAAGAAACACTACACTAAAAGACAGTAAACAAAACAACACCAATAAAAGCATCCAATGCAGTAAGTCACAACCATCCATTTAAAAATCCCTTTCAGACAGCCAGTCACTGAGGGAAAGCCTGCTTTGCCTGCTTGTAGAAGAACAGCAGAGATGGGGCAGGACTGACCTCCTGTGGGAGGGAGTTCCAAAGTCTGGGATCAGCAACAGAGAAGGCCCTCTCCTGTGAGGGTGGTGGAACCGAGAGAAAGGCCTCCTACCTGATGATCTTAACATTTGGCAGGCTCATAAAGGGAGACATGATCCCTGAGATAGCTTGGACCCTAGCCGTTTGGGGCTTTGTAGGTTAAAACCAACAATTTGAATTGGGCCCAGAAATGGATTGGCATCCAGTGGAGCTGCCGTAAGGGGAGGGGTTATGTGATCCCTGTAACCAGCCCCAGTCAGCAATCTCGCTGCAGTGTTTTGAACCTGCTGAAGTTTCCTGACACTTTCCATCGGCAGTCCCACATAGAGCGTGTTACAGTAATCCAGCCAGGAAGTAACTAGGGCATGCGTCACAGTGGCCAGATCAGATCTCTCAAGAAATGGGACGCAGCTGGTGCACTAGTTTTAATTGTGCAAATGCACTTCTGGCCACTGCTGAGAGCTGGGCATCCAGGTTCAGGGATGAATCCAGGAGCACCCCCAAGCTGCAACCCTGTTCTTTCAATGGGAGTGTAACCCCATCCAGCACAGGCTGGATCTCTATTCCTTGATCTGCCTTTCAACTGACCAGGGGCACCTCTGTCTTCTCTGGATTAAGTTACAGTTTATTCACCCTCATCCAGTCCATTACTGATACCACAGAAAGCTTGTTAAAACTTTCTGGGTGGACAGAAAGCTTGTTAAAACAGTGGATCAAAATCCTTCCTCAGTTTTTTGCTATGAAATGAGTGTTATCATTAAGGAAGGATTCCAAGGATTACATTTAGCACCCAGGATTATCATTTGTCCAATTTGCCACATATATATATAAATCTTATATATATATAAATCTTATAATATATATATATATTATATATAATAAATATATAAATCTTGTAAATCTTATATATATATATATATATATATATATATATATATATATATATAAGATTTACAGGCAGTCAGGCAAATTAGTAAAAGGATTGAGCACTAATAACTTCATTTGTGAAGTTACAGCTTCATTCATAAAACCAAGGTAATCCCATACTTTTGTATTTCAAGATGTTAGCTAGAAGTGCCTTATTTCTGTAAGAGCACTATGTATGGACATCTGAATATTCTTGCTGGATTAGCCCTATACGTAACTCAGCCTTTTGTTTCTCATGGTAGGTAGCAAGACTTTCCTGAACGCTGATGATTTCCAAGCAATGTACAAATATTATGGCCATCATATTTGGATTTGTGTTCTGCATAATCTATAACAAGAATGGGCAAATTGTGGCCCCCCCAAGCTTATTAGACTACAAATCCTAGTGTTCTCGCTGTGGTACCAACATCCCTTGCCATCGTCCCAACTCAGGTTGGCCACCTCAGTAAGAACAGTGAAGGCTGTCCAAAACTATGCATTTATCATAAATATTTCTGTATTGCTTCTTATAAGTCTCATACACTTCTCATATTTCTGCCCTGCTTGAAATATTCTCCTCCTTCATATCTTGTGGGGTTGTGATTTTGCTGCATTGTTTTGTTCTGTGAGAGTGTTGCAAACTGCTTCAGGATTTGTCCAAATGAGATAGTCGTAATAAAAATTTTTGGATGCTGTCTTTATCCTTACAACACCCCTGTGAAGGAGGTTAGTTCAAAAAGTGACCTGATCAGATCCGTGAGGGGATCTGAAGATCTTCTTATGCCAAGACCAACTTGTAGATGCCAGAACCACATGGCTGCAAAGAATCCAGGAGTTTAATCTAGTGCACAGTGCAAATCTAAATTGTGCTCTGTTTTCAGGAGGCATGCTAAAGCTTGAAAAAAGGTGAAGAATTACATAAAGTGAGTTTAGCTGTTCCTTCTGAATTATGAATCTGCTTCAGCCAAGATTCTCCATATACTTTTCCAAGTCAGATAGAAGAACAGGGAGAGCTTGGGTTTGAGTTTCTGCACGTTTTAACCACGAAAGGCACTCTTTGCTACAGTCACCTTGTTTCAAGGGATAATTTTTGATGTGTGCCCGAAAACTAAGACGAGGTGGATCATTTTACCCCAACATGCTATCCACTTAGGAGTGCTGACCAGCAGTTGAGCTTTGCTCAACTGAAGGCTTGAAAATGCACCATAATTTTGGTGCATTAGTTTCAGATTCTGCTGTCCTAGAAAGAGAATTCCATTGGATAAAAGGAGTTCCAATGAATAGATTCACTTTGAGTGACACTTAGGGATAGGATAAGATAGAATAGAATAGAATAGAATCTGCACATGCAATGACCTCCTTCAGTCAGATTTCATAATTTTAACAGTTTCTGTCTTCCTACATACAAACTGATGGAATATTTTTGTCAGTTTTAGGTAGTGCTTCCCAAACTCAGGTCCCCAGATGTTCTTGGACTATAACTCCCAGAAATCCTGGACAGCACAGTTAGTGGTGAAGGCTTCTGGGAGTTTTAGTCCAAAAATGTGTGAGGACCTAAGATTGGGAACCAGTGGTTTAAGGGCTTGGTAAAAAATTTCTTGCTTTCTTGCTTGCTAATAACTTAATAAAAGCCGCCTAGAGTGGTCGTTCGACTAGATAGGCGGGGTATAAATGCAATAAATAAATAAATAAATAAATAAATAAATAAATAAATAAATAAATAAATAAAACTGCAGTATTCCTAGTAATAGATTCTGTTCTTTTTCCTACAGCAGAGATGACATAGCAATATTATGAAAAATGTAACTTTGGAGAGTATACTCCCATGCTGGCTAAGGAAATTCTAGGTACAGTACTGTAGTAAAAAATTAATATCTTTACCAAGCTCAGATATTATGCATTTTAGCAGGCTTTGTGTGTGAGAGAGAGAGTTCTGTTTTCTCATCCCTAGCTTTCTGGTAACATAGCTAGGTGGTATCACGGGTAAATGAGAGAGGATGAGGAGAATACATTATTAGAAGTGTTTTGGAATTGGCATTGATATTGGTATTAAGCTTAGTTAGCTTATGCTTGATGTGAATCTCACGTTTCTGAGGGAAAAAATCCAAGCAATAATAAAGAAATGATAATGTCCTTTTGGAAGGACTAATTCTACTTTTGGTTGTTGTGGGTTTTTTTTCAAGAACACAATTCTACTTTTGTTTACCTTGGGATTGTGGCATAATCCTTCAAACTGCTAATACAGATACACATCCAACTATGATTGATGGGTCTTACACCTCAGCAAAGCAGGAATTGTTAACTATGGGCTACATCAGAGGTTCCCTACCTTGGGTAACTCAGGTGTTCTTGGACTGAAACTCCCAGAAGCCTTTACCACTAAATGTGCTGGCCAGGGTTTATAGGAGTTACAGTCCAAAGACTGGTTGATAACCACTGGGCTGCATTGTTGGCTAGGGGCTACATTGCCGAAAGGAGTGAGATTTGTAGCAAACAACGAAAAAGTTTCTTTAAACATTTGCTGAGGAGATGTGTGGAATATTTAGAAAAGAACTACCTCCAACTCAATTACAATAAGTCTAAGATCCTGATATTTGGCAAATCAAGGGATCTATTTAATTGGAACATCAGTGGAAATAAAATAGACCAAATGAAACAATTCAAGTATTTAGGAGTTCTATTCCGAACTAGTCTTTCCTGGACTGCGCAGCATCGGGCAGTCAAGAATAATGCTAAGATCACAGCCCAAACCATTACACTTTTTTTTTCTACAGCAGAGGTAACCTATATGTCCTGGCAGCTCTTGAAGTTATAGAGCTAAAATTATCCCCCATGTTTTATATGGGGTCCCAATCTGGCTGAATGCATGGGACTGTTCCTTGAAAGAGATCCAGGGATCTTTTTTACGCCAAATTCTTGGTCTGCCAGGCTGTGTAGCATATATATGTGGTGCTTTGTTTGGAGACAGGGCTACTCAGCGACTTGGTTAAGATCCTTTAAGTATTGGCTCAGAATTGCCTGTATATCCGACCATGACAACCTGCTCCATCTCCTTCTACAAGAAGCAGAGCCCTATAGGGAGATGTGTCTCTTTGAAAGGAAAATTAAAGCCATCAGTCTGGACCCAGATATCTTCAGCTCACTTAAACTGGAGCATGTGTACTATTTTATTAAACACAGACTTTTAGATATTGAACACCAAAACCTGTTGAGTGCTGCCAATAAGTTCTGTTCGCCTTTATACATGCAGCTTCCAGTCAGGTGTGGATATATGGCAGATTATTTTTATTTCTTAAAAAGTCCTAATGCCCGGAGAGCCTTTTCGTTAGCCAGAAGTAATGCTATGCCCTCCAAGGTGTTATATGGAAGATTCAGAGGAATCCCTACTAAGGAGAGAAACTGCACTTGTCCACTAGGTGGCGAAGAATCCCTCCAACACAGAGGTGGGCAATTAATTTCTATAGGGGGCCACATGAAAAATCTGAACTGTGTTCAGGGGCCGAACCAACTTTACTTAAAAATAAAATGAAACAGTGATGTTAGGATTGTTTTTATTTTAAACTTGTTAATCTTCACAAATACTAAAGAGGTTTTTTGCGGTATGTTAAAGATAAGCAACTGATCAACTTTAGACAAAAAGCTATAAATGGTTTTGATGTCCAGCGGGCCAGACAGGAGCGGCTCGCGGGCCGTATGTGGCCCTTAGGCCGCACTTTGCCCAGGTCTACTCCAACACATGATCTTGTATTGCCCCTTTTACAAGGACATTAGCTCTGGTTTCTTGGAAAGGTTCCTTAAGAAGAGGGAGGGCTGGGTTGAGCAGGAGAAAATTAGGTATATTCTTTCAGGCCCGAATGTTGATGTATCAGAGAAAGTGGCAATTTTCTTGAAATTGATTATCCAGAGAAGAAGGATGCTACCCGAATCTAGTCAGCCTTATTTGATTGTTGGTCTTACATTTGTTTATGTATCTTCTACTGTATACCTTGACTTGCTGGATTTTATTTGTTTAGAGGTTCCCCATTTACTAATTTATTTTATTATTCCAACAATGGGATGATGATGATGAGGAAGATCATGATGAATATTCTGTATGAGAAATTGTGGATCCTGTAGTCCAAAAAGGAACTTTTCCAAACTCAGCTATGAATCACATTCCCTTCTACATTTTAGCCCATAGCAGTGAAACAAGTTGGTAGCTGGCAACGTGATGGTTTAGAAAGGATTAATGCTGATGAGAAAAGGAAGCAAAAATGGAAGAGTAGTGTGAAGAGATGCTGCATCGGATTGACACTTGTTCTGAAACAGACTGTGGAGGGGCCCTCACCCACCCCACCCACACTGCCTAGTACGTATTTGGGGCAGTCTGTCCTATGCCTTTTAAGAGGCAGTCATGCCCACTCTGTCTGGAGTCCACAAACATAATTTGCATAACAGGCCAATAAGACCACATACTTTACATAATACTATGTTTCCCCTTCACGGATTGCTGCCTTGTCGTGGCGAAGGGGCTTGAGTAATTCAGAGAAGCTATGGGCTATGCCGTGCAGGGACACCCAAGACAGACAGGTCATAGTGGAGAGTTCTGACTAAACGCGATCCACGTGGAGCAGGAACTGGCAAGCCACTCCAGTAACTTTGCCAAGAAAACCCCATGAACAGAAACAAAAGGCTAAAAGATATGATGCTGGAAGATGGGCCCCTCAGGTCGGAAGGCATCCAACATGCTACTGAGGAAGAGCGGAGGACAAGTACAAGTAGCTCCAGAGCTAATGAAGTGGTTGGGCCAAAGCCGAAAGGACGCTCAGCTGTGGACGCGCCTGGAAGTGAAAGGAAAGTCCGATGCTGCAAAGAAGAATACTGCATAGGAACCTGGAATGTAAGATCTATGAACCTTGGTAAGTTGGATGTGGTCAAACAGGAGATGGCAAGAATAAACATTGACATCCTGGGCGTCAGTGAACTAAAATGGACGGGAATGGGCGAATTCAATTCAGATGATTACCATATCTACTATTGTGGGCAAGAATCCCGTAGAAGAAATGGAGTAGCCCTCATAGTCAACAAAAGAGTGGGGAAAGCTGTACTGGGATACAATCTCAAAAATGATAGAATGATTTCAATACGAATCCAAGGCAGACCTTTCAACATCACAGTAATCCAAGTTTATGCACCAACCATCGATGCTGAAGAGGCTGAAATTGACCAATTCTATGAAGACCTACAACACCTTCTAGAACTGACACCAAAGAAAGATGTTCTTCTCATTATAGGGGACTGGAATGCTAAAGTAGGGAGTCAAGAGATAAAAGGAACAACAGGTAAGTTTGGCCTTGGAGTTCAGAACGAAGCAGGGCAAAGGCTAATAGAGTTCTGTCAAGAGAACAAGCTGGTCATCACAAACACTCTTTTCCAACAACACAAGAGGCAACTCTACACATGGACATCACCAAATGGGCAATACCGAAATCAGATTGATTATATTCTCTGCAGCCAAAGACGGAGAAGCTCTATACAGTCAGCAAAAACAAGACCTGGAGCTGATTGTGGCTCTGACCATCAGCTTCTTATAGCAAAATTCAAGCTTAAACTGAAGAAAGTAGGAAAAACCACTGGGCTAGCCAGGTATAATCTAAACCAAATCCCTTATGAGTACACAGTGGAAGTGAAGAACAGATTTAAGGAACTAGATTTGGTGGACAGAGTGCCTGAAGAACTATGGATGGAGGCTCGTAACATTGTACAGGAGGCAGCAACGAAAACCATCCCAAAGAAAAGGAAATGCAAGAAAGCAAAGCGGCTGTCCAACGAGGCCTTACAAATAGCAGAGAAGAGAAGGGAAACAAAATGCAAGGGAGATAGGGAAAGTTACAGAAAATGGAATGCGGACTTCCAAAGAATAGCAAGGAGAGACAAGAGGGCCTTCTTAAATGAACAGTGCAAAGATATAGAGGAAAACAATAGAAAGGGAAAAACCAGAGATCTGTTCAAGAAAATTGGAGCCATTAAAGGAACATTTTGTGCAAAGATGGACATGATAAAGGACAAAAATGGTAGGGACCTTACAGAAGCAGAAGACATCAAGAAGAGGTGGCAAGAATACACAGAGGAATTATACCAGAAAGATCTGGATGTCCCGGACAACCCAGATAGTGTGGTTGCTGACCTTGAGCCAGACATCCTGGAGAGCGAAGTCAAGTGGGCCTTAGAAAGCATGGCTAACAACAAGGCCAGTGGAGGAGATGGCATTCCAGTGGAACTATTTAAAATCTTAAAAGATGATGCTGTTAAGGTGCTACACTCAATATGCCAGCAAGTTTGGAAAACTCAGCAGTGGCCAGAGGATTGGAAAAGATCAGTCTACATCCCAATCCCAAAGAAGGGAAGTGCTAAAGAATGCTCCAACTACCGTACAATTGCACTCATTTCACACGCTAGCAAGGTTATGCTCAAAATCCTACAAGGTAGGCTTCAGCAGTATGTGGACCGAGAACTCCCAGAAGTACAAGCTGGATTTCGAAGGGGCAGAGGAACTCGAGACCAAATTGCTAACATGCGCTGGATTATGGAGAAAGCCAGAGAGTTCCAGAAAAACATCTACTTCTGCTTCATTGACTACGCAAAAGCCTTTGACTGTGTGGACCACAGCAAACTATGGCAAGTTCTTAAAGAAATGGGAGTGCCTGACCACCTTATCCATCTCCTGAGAAATCTATATGTGGGACAGGAAGCAACAGTTAGAACTGGATATGGAACAACTGATTGGTTCAAAATTGGGAAAGGAGTACGACAAGGCTGTATATTGTCCCCCTGCTTATTTAACTTATATGCAGAATACATCATGCAAAAGGCTGGACTGAATGAATCCCAAGCCGGAATTAAGATTGCCGGAAGAAATATTAACAACCTCAGATATGCAGATGATACCACTCTGATGGCAGAAAGTGAGGAGGAATTAAAGAACCTCTTAATGAGAGTGAAAGAGGAGAGCGCAAAAAATGGTCTGAAGCTGAACATCAAAAAAACTAAGATCATGGCCACGGGCCCCATCACCTCCTGGCAAATAGAAGGGGAAGATATGGAGGCAGTGACAGAGTTTACCTTCCTGGGCTCCACGATCACTGCAGATGGTGACAGCAGCCACGAAATTAAAAGACGCCTGCTTCTTGGGAGGAAAGCGATGAGAAACCTAGACAGCATCTTAAAAAGCAGAGACATCACCTTGCCGACAAAGGTCCGCATAGTCAAAGCTATGGTTTTTCCAGTAGTGATGTATGGAAGTGAGAGCTGGACCATAAAGAAGGCTGACCGCCGAAGAATTGATGCTTTTGAATTGTGGTGCTGGAGGAGACTCTTGAGAGTCCCCTGGACTGCAAGGAGAACAAACCTATCCATTTTGAAGGAAATCAACCCTGAGTGTTCACTGGAAGGACAGATCCTGAAGCTGAGGCTGCAATACTTTGGCCATCTCATGAGAAGAGAAGACTCCCTGGAAAAGACCCTGATGTTGGGAAAGTGTGAAGGCAAGAGGAGAAGGGGACGACAGAGGATGAGATGGTTGGACAGTGTCATCGAAGCAACCAACATGAATTTGACCCAACTTCGGGAGGCAGTGGAAGACAGGAGGGCCTGGCGTGCTCTGGTCCATGGGGTCACGAAGAGTCGGACACGACTAAACGACTAAACAACAACATGTTTCCCCAAAAATAAGACAGGGTCTTATATTAATTTTTCCTCCAAAAAACGCATTAGGGCTTATTTTCAGGGGATATTCCCCCCCCCCCCCATGTACAACAATCTACATTTATTCAAATACATTCATGTCATCGTCTTCTGGTTGCTGCACAATGGTGGAGGGCGGGCTTTCACTCAACTAGGGCTTATTTTTGGGGTAGGGCTTATATTACGAGCATCATGAAAAATCATACTAGGGCTTATTTTCAGGTTAGGTCTTATTTACAGGGAAACAGGGTATGTAAACTAGGTCACTCAGATGTGGAGAACTGAGATATGGCAACCCTAACAGTTATACCACAAAAGGGCAGGATAGATTCATTTTCAAGTAAATAAGCTACTTGTAACCACCAACTTTCAATTTCTGCTTCACATGTGTGAAGACTATTTACTCACTTTTAATAGCAGAAGACTATTTACTCACTTTTAATAGCATTTCTCTTTTCCTCATCATAAAGGAGATGGTTCTTTGCCAAAATATAAGATTAATGTGCTTCAAAGGAGCAGATTTGTGCCTTATGCCTTTGATCGTCCTCTGTAACTACACTGAGGTTAACAGAATTGTATTCATATAAATCCTCACGACAAAAGGTCTTGTTCTGATGAGCGATAATGAAAGAAATATCTCCTTTGAATCCCATATGTACAGCTCAGGTATAGATAAGTCACCCTCAGGGCCTTATCTGCTGTAATGAGATCTGTTCAAGCATCTAGGCTAATCAGTTGATGGTCCCGACTACTTAAAATGCAGTGGAATCTACTCTACACAGTTTATCTATTTAGAATGAAGTGCTCATTAGTATGAGAGAGTTTTCATTATTAATAAATTCATGGTTGAACATATCCCTGTGATGTATACAAATATGGCCTCTCTGTGTATTAATCTGAATAACTTTCACATGTGAGTTGCTTTGAACATTAGGAGCAGTATTTAGACATCTGAAACCAGCAGGCATGGGGAAACATACATTTTTTGGGTTGCAAGCCCCTGAATATCCCAGCCAGCATGGAAACTGTAGTTAAAAAAAAAAACGTAACCACACCCACCCACCCAGTTCCCATCTGTGGAAATGGAGCTGGAGGGACTGAGCTTCCATGCCCACTTATTCCCATAGCAGGCTCTCCAGCACCTTGAAAGTGCTACACTTGCTGAATGGGGTGAGCCATTTGTGGGGCAAGGCGAATGAATCCTCAAAAACTGGGTAGAGATTCCGTAGTTGGAGCCCTTTTGCTAACAAAAGGAAGATCGTGCATCTAATCCTTTTCTTTTAGGGTGCATCATAGTCTAAAAAAGAAGTTTACATTCCCACCCCTTCCTGCAAGAACTGACATTTTCCTGCCTGAAACAGCAATAAATGGTTCTCCCTCCCAAGGCCAACAGAGTTATTTCAAACTTGAGGCATAAAATCTCACAACACCTCTGTTCTTCTCACTGGTCAGAGAAATATTGGTTATTAATAAAGTAAGGAACAATTGTTGTTATTTCACAACACTGGCTGAAGTCTTGTTGCTTAGTGCAGTACATCACAACTAGAATAGGCCCATATGAATCAATGGAGCTTACAAATGAGTTGACTCACAAAATCCCCACTGATTCAACAGGCCTACTCTAGTGTGACTAAGCAACAGGATTTCAGCCACTGAAAACCTGTGCTTGGTAACAGTTGACTCACTCTACCTAACAGCAGAACTGGCCGAGGTTATTCGGCTCAATATTCCTGTGTTGAGAAGTTACTAAAACTATGAGACAACAGATGTGTCCTTTCTGTAAACCAAAGAGATTAGGAATACAATAATAAGTTCCTGTTGTTACAGAGTTGAAAAGTCAATAGAAATGTGATGTAAGTATTGGGCACTGTCCTTATTGAATATAAGATTTCTTACAGTGAACACATTAAATGAAAATGAGCTAGTATTTATATTTTACAGCTTTTTTTTGAAGAGAAACTTGAACAAGTTATTCCTGTATAAAGGTCAGAGTTTGATTAACCCTGAATCCTAAGCAGTTTATGAAGTACATGCTGTTTTTGATGCTAAAGCACTCACATGTTTGAGGTAGTACAGAGTCAAGAAGGAAAATATACCTCTATTTGCCATATTTATAGGGTTGTATGAAACCTAATGAGAAGACATACCCTATTATGCCTCACATTCCTTAAAAACTGTCCCAGTACTTCCAATTTAACTGCAGTTTTAAGCAAAATGAATCAACCCTTTGTACAAAGAAACATTTATGTTCTTCCTAATATACCAACATCCAAATGTTGTTAAAGAAGTTCCTTTCCAAAGTGTTTTTCTAAAGGAGCAAAAAAGAAAGTAAATAAAGCACCCAAAGATAGACCAGGAGTTTAAACATGTCTTACTGAGAATATCAACAACCATCAGCTGAACTCTGAGGAAACTGATATACTTCTTTGGGTCTCCAGGTGTCATAGCCCCATGGGACAAGTCCTCCACTGAGAATGAGCCAGAACACCCTTTACTGGACATGGCCGATGAACTACCCTTGATAGTGCCTGAGGCCAGACCCCTAAGTGCCTTTGTGCTGGATCCTGGAACTTCAGGCTGAACCACTAGGTGAAGGCAGCTCAGGGAACAAGGCTGCCCCTGAAGCCCATGCAAAAAGTTGCAGGTTAAAGGGGTAAGCCCAGCTAGAATGCTGCAGGCAAAGTGCTAGATGTAAGGAGAGCATCCTCAGGAAAGAGGCTTCCTTATGAGCAGGGAATCTGCTGAGAGAAAGATTTTAGTCCCCAAGAGACCAACAAAACAAATCCTGCAGCTGAGGTGCCCCATCATTTGGACTAATGCCTGCAGCTGAGCCTAGCAGCTCAGCTATATAAACCTCAGCTTGGGACTCTGAATTTGCTAAAGCTAGTATCTCTTGGTTTCTGATCTTGTCTGCTCTATACACTGACCCTATCAAGAGAGAAAAAAAGTGGAATTTTACAGTAAATACAACAATATTCATTTATCATCTTCTTCTTTTTTAATTTATGCAAGTTAATTTTAGGAGCTGCTAGGACTAGAACCAAGAATGTTTAGTTCTGTGTGCACTTGTCCTGTGCTGTGAGCAACCAAGAGGATTGCATTCTGGTGGACTTCTTCGGGCAGTGAAGTAATTGCAGGGTCTGTAGTGGTCATTGGATCCTACTGGACAGCAGCTATAAAAGGCTTCCAGTTTGTGCTGAGACACTGCCTGAGCACAGAAACACAGGAAACTACTTATCCCAAGTTAGACTGTTTGCCCACCTTGCCTAGTATTGACAGCAGCTCTCTGGGGTTACAGGCAGGATTATTTCCTAGCCATAACCAGAGATACCTAGTATTAGCTGGGGGTCTCCCAGGGAGGTACTCACCACACCCAAGCCTGCTTAGCTTCTGAAATCAGATGAAACTGAGTATGTGTTCAGGGTAGTACACCAGGAACACTAATTTTCCTGGATTTCTGGGCCCACCTTGGCTTGTTTGGTTCATCTCTGTCTAATAGCTTCCAATGACTCAACATGGACAGCTGTTTAGTGAAATGCTAGAGGAACTAGATATGGAACTAGATAAGCATGATCTACATTTCCCACAAATCAATTAGGCTCAAAGCAGTGGTTCAAGGAATTCGGAATGGGTGAGGCTTTCATTTGAGTCTGTTGCTTTAAAAAAAAAAAAAGAATTGACCAAAACTCACAGATTTCTTCACATTCAGGGCAAAAAGGACATGGTGATATTAACAAAATTCAAGTGTGGGAGAACTGAAAGTGGACAGATTAATCCATCTAAGGCAGTGATTCCCAACCAGAGGTATATACTGTATGGTCCCCCCAGGGGTACACACCAGGACATTTAAGTGTACGTGAAAAAAATTGGATAATGGTGGAGAAAGGCATGTACATAAACAATGTAAGACAAGATACAAATCAAAAGTTGTGAAATTACTTGAATGTTGTGATCAGTGACAGAGTAGGTTTTCTTCATTGTTTAACCTTGAAAGAAGCCCAGTTCCCTCACTTTGTTATTTTGGCAAATGGTAGGGAGCCCCTCCCTAAACAATGTGTTGCAAACATGTCACTACAGCATGCATGCTCAGCTGTGTGCCCCTCACAGGCTTAGCTTTCACTCTCCTCTGCTTTGCGAACATTAAAATGCTGTCATGCTGGTACCAGTGTAAATATAAACGGACACCTCAGGCAGTTCTGTGAGCCATGTTCAATGAGTGTGTTCTTCCGGGTCTTCTCTATGTTTTTTACCTTTGTCATCATTATAAGTTTTAAATTAATTTTTCATTTCATGTATCAGGCTATTTATTTACAGTTACAACATATAAATATTGAAATAACAGTAACCATATTAATTACATTTTGCTAGTATGAAGAGTACAATTTATGGAAATGGACTGCCAAGGGGTATGAAAGTGAAAAAGCTTGGGAACCACCCATCTAGGGCCAGGAGTTTGAGTGCTTAGCTTTTTAAAGTCTGATGCTGAACCTCCTGCGTATCCGATCTTGTTAACTACTCCTGTTTCCTAAAAGGTTAGTCTGATCAAAAACATCCTGATACCACATTCTCCTGTTCAATAACTGATTTCTACATATGTGAAGATTTGCTTCTATAACATCTAACAATACAAGAAAGAAAGAAAGAAAGAAAGAAAGAAAGAAAGAAAGAAAGAATCTACCCCTTCTGTGGCTGAAATCCTGTTGGTGCAGCTGTGTGCATGTAAGGCTGATGACATCATCAACTGTGACCTTTTATCACTAATTTAAAGTTTCAGCTCTCCCCCTCTCCCAAGTTCCAAGGCTCCCTAGGGATCTCTTTTGTCTTGAGGAGGTTTTCAGGGGCCTCTGGGTGGGGAAACTCTTTAGTGTCCAGAAGTTGTCACAGTTAGTCCTGGTCCCAGCCTTTCCTGTGCAGACCTGTGCCAACAGGATTCCAGGTAGTATGTGCTATTGCTAAATGCCAGGCTGCCCTTGTAGACTGACATTCCCAACATTTGTATAAAACCTCAGCTCTTTCTCTATTGCATTTCCAACAATGAGAACAAGTCACCAGAAATATTGCATTTGAAACTGCTAGTATGAGGACTATCTGAGCATGAGGTTTACAGTGAATTGACTTTCGTGAAGGGCAGTTTACTGAACACAAAAGAATCCTTCACAGAGTTGGATGCCCTGTGCAGAGGGTGGTAAAGCTGCTCTCTGGACTACCATGGTCACAAGACATGCTGGGTGTTAGGTTTGGGGAAGCTTTGATCCAAAGAAAAGTGTGTTCCAAGCTTTGAATTCTTGCTGTTTTGAGACTTGAGAATTGGCTTTGCACAGTTTTGTGGGCAAAACTTTAAATAAAAATAGTTACAGTGATAGTGATTTTTTTAAAAATCAAGAACTTTGTAATTAGTTTGTTTAATTTTCCATCATCCCCCATGAGGGGGATAGAGAAAGATCCCTGTTTAATGATGCTTTTCATCAGAAACATGCTAGGCTGTTGTTAGTCATAAAAACATCAACTCAAGGGAGCTGAAGTTCCCCTGTGTGCTTTTTTTTCCTCTTAAAGTTATGAGCAGTTCTGCTTATGAAATGTTTGTGTTTCTCCCTTCTGTGGCCCCTGTGTATTTCTTTATTTCTGTCTCTTTGCTCTGAAGTATTTTATTTTCTTGAGTATAATCACACTGCAGATCTGACAGCAGAAAAGCACTGTTTCCTTTTGCTATATTTTATAGGACATTTAAGGGAATCAAATATTGCAACCCACCAGCCAATTTTTTCATGGATAGTGAAGTTGTTGTCTGTGAAAAATAATATTTATAAGCTCTGGGAAGAGTCTCAAGAATTGGGGCCCACTTCCTAAACAGGAAGGTCATAGAAAAGTGAAGTTGGAAGGGGCCTACAAGGTCATCAAGTCCAACCCCCTGCTCAATGCAGGAATACAATCAAAGCATATCTGTCAGGTGATTATTTAAGTTTTTCTTGAATGCCTCCAGTGTTGGAGCACTCACCAACTCCCGAGGTAACTGGTTCCACTGTTGTACTGCTCTAACAGTTAGGAAGTTTTTTCTGATATTCAACCAAAATCTGGCTTCCTTTAACTTGAGCCCATTGTTGCGTGTCCTGCACTCTGGGATGATCGAGAACAGATCTTGCCCCTCCTCTGTACGACAGCCTTTCCAATACTTGACAAGTGCTATCATATCACCCCCCAGTCTTCTTTTCTCAAGGCTAAACATGCCCAATTCTTTCAGCCTTTCCTCATAAAGCTTGGTTTCCAGCCCCCTGATCATCCTTGTCGCCCTCCTCTGAACTTGTTCCAATTTGTTAGCATCCTTCTTGAAATGTGGTGTCCAGAACTGGACACAATACTCAAGGTGAGGCCTAACCAGTGCTGAATAAAGGGGGACTAGCACCTTAGGGATTTGGAAACTATACTTCTGTTAATGCAGCCTAAAATAGCATTAGCCTTTTTTGTAGTCACATCACACTGTTGACTCATATTTAGCTTGTGACCTATGACAATTCCAAGATCCTTCTCACTCGTAGTTTTGCTGAACCAGGTATCCCCCATCTTGTAACTGTGCAATTGGTTTCTTTTTCCGAGGTGCAGTACTTTGTACTTATCCCTGATGAATTTCATTCTGTTGCTTTTGGCCCAGTGCTCCATCCTATCAAGGTCATTTTGAATTTTGTTTCTGTCTTCTACGGTATTAGCTATTCTGCCCAATTTGGTATCATCTGCAAATCTGACAAGCATTCCCTGCACTCCCTCATCCAAGTCATTAATAAAAATATTGAAGAGCACCGGGCCCAGGACTGAGCCTTGGGGTACCCCACTAGTTGCCTCCTCCCAGTTAGAGAAGGACCCATTAATCATCACCCTCTGAGTAAGATTCTGTAGCCAATTGTCTATCCACCTGACACTTGATCTATCCAGCCCACACCTAGTTAGCTTGCTAATCAGGATATCATGGGGCACCTTGTCAAAAGCTTTGCTGAAGTCAAGATATACTATGTCTACAGCATTCCCTCTGTCTATCAGGGAGGTGACCTGATCAAAAAACGAGATCAAATTAGTTTGGCAGGATTTGTTCTTGACAAATCCGTGTTGGCTTCTAGTTATTACTGCATTGTTTTCTAGGTGCTTGCACAATGACCACTTTATGATCTCTTCCAGAATTTTGCCTGGGATTGATGTCAGGCTGACTGGCCTGTAGTTCCCAGGTTCCTCTTTTTTGCCCTTTTTGAAGATAGGGACAACATTGGACCTCCTCCAATCCTCTGACACCTCCCCCATTTCCCATGATTTCAAGAAAATAATGGATAGTGGTTCTGAGAGTTCTTCAGCCAGTTCCTTCAGTACACTCGGATGCAGTTCATCCAGCCCTGGAAATTTGAACTCGTTCAAGGTGGTAAGGTATTTCTTGACTATTTGTTAATTTATCTCCAGCTGCAATCCTGTCCCGTCCACTTGCACTTCCAATTTGTTTGGAAGTTCATAGTCTGTCTTATGGGAAAAGACTGAACTAAAATAGGAATTGAGCACCTCTGCCTTTTCTTTGTCCTCTGTTATCATTTTTCCATCTCCCTTGCGGAGCTGTGCCACTATGTCTTTTGTTTGTCTTTTGCTACTCACATACCTGAATAATGCTTTTTTATTGCTTTTAGTGTCTCTAGCTAACCTAAGCTCATTCTCAGCTTTTGCCCTCCTAATGCCATCCTTGCTACTTGTCTGTACCCTTCCTTGGTGGCCTGGCCTTCTTTCCATTTCCTGTACATCTCTCTTTTGGTTTTTAGGTCCTCTCTGAGCTTTTTGTGAAGCCACACTAGCCTTTTTTGCCACCTCCCCCCTTTTTTTCTTATTGGAATTGTTGTAGTTGTGCCTTTAGAATTTCTTTTTTAAGAAGCTCCCACCCTTCTTGGACTCCTTTTCTTGTTAGGATATCCTGCCATGGGACCTTACTTATCCTTGTTCTGAGATTATTAAAATTGGCTTTTTTAAAATCTAGCAGACCTGTGTGGCTACACTCTGCTTTGGTTTCCTTTGAAATCAAGAATTCTAGAAGGACATGGTCACTGTCACCTAGAGTTCCCCTTACTGCCACTTCCCCCACCAAGCCATCTCTGTTGGTCAGAATCAAGTCAAGGATAGCAAATCCTCTAGTTTCTTTCTCCACTTTCTGTAGGAGAAAATTATCAGCCACACAAGCCAGGAATTTCTTGGAAGGGCCATACTTGGCAGAATTTGTCTCACAACGTATATCTCGATAATAGTAATCTCCCATCACTACTACATCGTGTCTCTTTGAAAACCCTGCAATTTGTTTTTCAAAAGTTTTGTCTGCTTCCTCTCTTTGATTGGGCAGTCAGTAGTAGACTCCAACTACTAAGTTCCTTTTGTTTTTTGCCCCAACTAGATTGATCCAGATACTCTGGATGGGACAGCCACTCTCCTCCTCCTCTATTTCTGTGCAAGAATGTGTATTTTTTACATATACTGCAGCTCCACCTCCCTTTTTATTCTCTCTGTTCTTTTTGATAAGTTTATATCCCTCAATTACTGTATTCCAGTCATGGGAGTCGTCCCACCAAGTTTCAGTTATTCCTATCAAGTCATATTTACCCTCCTGAATTAAAATTTCCTGTTCTTCTTGTTTATTTCCCATACTCATGGCATTCGTATACAGACACCAGAGGGTGTGTGATTTGTGGCCTGTTTGTCTTTGTACATTTTATGAATATTATTATTATTATTATTATGTTTATTGTTGTGTTTATTATTGTGATTATTATTGTTCATGTTATTATTGTTGCCCTTTTGATCAGTTTGGTCCATTCCTCTTATTGTGTGTAAGGCTTCATCTACCCTTAACTCTGTTAAGGTCCTGTGATCAAAGTAAGAATCATTAGGCCCTCACCTGCTAGTGACATAATCCTGTGGGTAGTGTTTGCCAGCTACAACCTGCATGCCAGAAACTGCTGCCGGGTCAGCCCTGCAACCTCCCATTCCCTGAGATCTCCAAGCCAAAGTGGAGAGTCTTTGTGATGTCACACGAGGTGGGTCGTTTCTTCGCTGCCCTTTCTGCCTGCCGCAGGAGGTGGGCCTTTAAGTAACAATTGCAAAAGTGTGTGGGTGCACATGTATGCATGAGGAAGTCCATGTGGGTTCCCTGCAGTACTTCCTAAAGAAATATTCTATGCAGCACTCATAAAAATATCATTGTGTTGAGCTATTGAGCCATAGCACCAATTTAGACTTGGGAGGAGTTGGATGCCACCACATAGATAGGGTGGCCAGGTCTCAGGGCATCAGCTGAATTCTCAGGAGATTGCTGTCTTTCCCGTTGTCCAGAAGGGGAGAGAAATCTCAGGGCAAGCAACACTGAAGGAGGAAAATGTTTGATTTTTGCATGTGAGGTGACTTTAAAGTCTGGGGTGAGAAGGCCAAGGATGATAAGAACTACCTAAGTGAGATCGTTCCAGCAGGTTCTTATGCTTTGATGTTTGATTTTGTTATCCTTTGCTGTGGTGCTTCCTGGGAGTCATAGTTCTTCATGAGGTGCCCTCTATAGTATCTAAGGGACAGCAAGACTGCAGCTCCCAGAAAGCATCATGGTGGCAGCTGCTGCTTCTGCTTCTTTACATTAACAATAGGAAGCAAAGCCAGAGAAGGTCATACAGACTTGGAGGTAGGCCTTTCTCCAGGTGAGTGAAATATAGGTGTCTGTCGGTATGTGTTTGTGGGTTGAAACTCCTGAATTCCTGGAGAATTCTCAGAGCTGGAGTCCCAACAACTGAAAGAGCATACTGCTATAAAGTACTTAGATTTACCATTCCCTACTTCTAGGGGCACTCTGGGACTGTGCAGCTTGCCTAAGGTTATACAGGCTGGCTCTTCCCATGGGAGGCACAGTGGGGAATCCAACATCCCAACCTCTGGCTCCAAAGTTAGGTCCTCAATTCACTGAGCTATCAAGCCAGTTGCACCTGTCCTTAGGGTGCCAAATAGTGTAGAAAGACCTGACATGCCATCCTTCAAGGAGCAAACAAACTACACAGCTACTGTGTCCAGGGGTCCCCCCACTGCTATTAGTCAGCAGAAGGGGTGTGAGATTTTTCTCCACTTTGCCATTCTGCTGCTTATGCTTTCTGCTTTTTCTGTCTCTTTAGCAAAGTTATGTATCTGTCTTTCATTGCTGCGTTCATTGTCTCCAAATCCAAAAGAATCCCTTGTCAGCCTTAACAAGATGACCGGTGAGTCAGTATTTTGCCATTCCTGCTTTCAGCACCGTGGCCATTTCTTTCTTTAATTTATTGTGCCTTGTTCTGCATCCCCTGGATATACCCTCAAATCTAACCTAAAAAGCTGAGGGGAGCTCTAGGGAATATTTGGAAGGATATAGGGAATGCAGGAGGGAGAACAATCTAAGTCCCATAAAGTGATTGGAAGTTCACCCAATAGATGCAGTCCATAATCTGCACACATTGGTGCTCTGTTTGATACAGATAAGATAAATGTTGATTTAATCTGTTTCCAGTCAGAAATGAATGATAGCCACTTTGTTTGCAAAACAGGCTCACCCTTCAACCTCAGCATCTTTTCTTAATAAGCAGTGCTGCTTTACTATAAAAATGTTATAATCTAATAATGCATCTAATTACAGAGAGCCGGAATTCCTTCCAAAGGCCAGGTGTTGCCCTGAACCAAAATGATGGCTAGAGGCCCTGCTGGTGGCATACGGGCGGCAACGCATACCAATAGCAAAATCTCTGTCTTTCTACAAGGGTGTGGGAGGTGCACATGCAGAGAAAAGGCTGTGTGCATTGTGTCTGTGTGAGCAGACCTGCGCAAGGCTGCAAATTCTTCTTGAAAGTAACATAATGGCCAAAATCCGGCTGTGTAATGCAGTGGATCCATACCTTGGGTTCCCAGATATTCTTGGACTGCAACTCCCAGAAGCCCTTGCCAGCACAGCTGGTAGTGAAGGCTTCTGGGAGAAGAAGAATGTCTGGAGACTCAAGGAACCACAAGTATAATGTGAGCAAAATCATATTTTTTGGTCTGTTCCTTACTGGTAAATAAAGAGCTCTCGCTACAATTCAAGGGTATGTGCACACACACTGGCTGGGTGCCTGTGCCCCAAGAATCATGGTGGGAGCTCTTTATTTGGTGGTGAGGAACAGACAGAAGGGAAGTGGTGGTGCTGCGGGTTAAACCGCAGAAGCCTCTGTGCTGCAAGGTCGGAAGACCAGCAGTCGTAAGATCGAATCCACGCGACGGAGTGAGCTCCCGTCGCTTGTCCCAGCTCCTGCCAACCTAGCAGTTCGAAAGCATGCAAATGCAAGTAGATAAATAGGGACCACCTTGGTGGGAAGGTAACGGCGTTCCGTGTCTAGTCGCGCTGGCCACGTGACCACAGAAACTGTCTTCGGACAAACGCTGGCTCTATGGTTTGGAAACTTGGATGAGCACCGCCCCCTAGAGTCGGACACGACTGGACTAAATGTCAAGGGGAACCTTTACTAACAGACAGAAATTTAATTCTTTGCTTATGTTATGCAGCAGGATTTTGGCCAGCGCCTAGCAGCATTGTTATATTTTTCTGCATAAGGAGTGCTATTTACTCATTGCTTTGATTTTTTTATGAGGGATCAAAATGCTTGGGGGGGCACTTAAGGTGTTTTTAAATTTAAGTCACTTTCTTGCTGTTTCATAAGGATTTTTTAAAAGAAAAGTGAAAAAAGCAAAAGGTGAAACAATAAAGGACTTGTTATATAAATTGTAGCTAATAATGGCAACAAGTTACTTTCTAAAACTTCAAAGGGTAACTGTAGCAATTTCTTCTAAATAGAACATATGTGGTTTCATAGCTTTCTGCTGCTGATTCCCATATTTCTTTTGTGAGCCCAGAGATCCCCCCCACACAAGTGATTAGAAAAAGTTGTAAATGTAAATGGCTGGAGTTCAATCTCCTTTTTATTAATAAATCGCCCCTATGGCCTTTCAGGGGGTCTTTTCCATATGTCAAGCAACAGTGTAATCCTGTGCTTATTTACTTAGAATTAAATCCCACTGAGTTCAATAGGACTTAAACTCAGGTAAGTGTGTATAGGACTGCAGTTTAAGCTTGCAGGTCCTTTACTCACTTCCTTGTAGCCAATAGGAATGCAAATCCTTTCTCAACGTAATAAATTAGATTGGATTTTTAATGTGGCCAAATCTATGCAGTTCCTGTTGAATGGAATTCAGAATGGATCCCATATTTCTAAGTGGTTTTTGAATGTATTTTAATGTCACCTCTGAGTGCTTTCATCTCTTTATTTACAGAAAAAGAACATGAAAAGAGAACAAGAACAAAGAACCAACACAATTCCATTGTTCAGTCAGCACAGTATACAAGTATGAGAAGTGGGGGGGGGGGGGGGGGGTTGTAAGGGCTGATTTTTATTTTACCCAACATTTTGTTCAGAATGCAAGCATATTTAAATGTGTGCCTTGAACTATGGTCAGATAATCTTTTTACTCAGCAATAACTATTTATTTACTTATGAAATATTTTCATAGTCACAATATTTATTTAATTTATTTATTTGAATGATTAATGTAAGTTCACAATTGCCAGAAGCTATAGCTGGCTGGACAGCTCGGTGGTTTAGCTATCTGACTGCAAAGCCAGTGGTTGGGAGTTTGATTCCCCACTGTGCCTCCTGAGAGAAGAGCCAGCCTATGTGGCCTCGGGCAAGTGGCACAGTCCCAGGACACACACACCCCCCCAGAAGAAGGGAATGTTAAACCACTTCTGAGTATTCTCTACCTGGAAAGCCCTGAAAAGGGTCACCATGAGTCAGAATTGACTTGACAGCACATGGTTATCATTATAGTGATAGGAACCTGTGGTCTAATTCAACCCAACAATCATGTGTGTGCTATTTCCCTGTTAAGTCCAAAACCCCTCCACATCCTTGCCCCATGGAAGCAACTGAGCCATGATGTCAGCTGAGTACCTTTGCTGCTCCCTCACTTTCTACACCCATCACTGCTCTGATTGGTCACAGAATAAAACCTGCCCACCTGCTGCCCAGCAATGTTCTGAAACATACCTAGATGTTTCAAAAAGGCTGTGAAAAATGAACCCACTTTCCTTTGTAACTATGGATCTCACCAAGTTTTTATGCAGCATGGAGAACCACCACTTCCTCACTGAATTTCACAGACATTATGTTGGGATAAAGTGTGCATTGTTAATATGATGGAACATCTAGGGGTACATTCCTGTCTATTTCTCTGCCAAGAGTGTGATAAAACCTAATCTGGTTTTTCCCCAAATTCTGGAGCACTGTGAAGCATACAAAATAGTTGCCTCTTACAATTGTATTCTGCATGTACATACAATCTATATACATACATACACATCAAACCTTAATAAAAAGGAAATATATTTTATTCTTGGAGAAATTGTCCTCCCCCTAACTCAGGTCTTAGCAAAAGATTCCCAGTAAAATGGTTTCTCTTGCTAAAATAGTAAGCATTTTAAAACCACCCTTCAGTTCATGCAGATAAAATCCATCATTATCCCACCCCTATTCCCTGATGCAGGGCTGTGGCTCGGCAGTGAGGTTCATACCAGCCTTGTGAAACAACCCAATGCTGTTTGGTTGTGGGTAGCTGTAAGGTTCTATGGTATATCTACCGTATCATCTGTAAGAAATATTGAGATTTCTTGCTGTATTCACCTGAGGCTATGATGATTATTGCAGCACCCTGTTTTAGAGCATTCTTCCATGTTTCCCAAATGAAAAGTGGTGCCGCCTCCCATTCCATGCACAGAAGCTAATGACTCTCACCCTTGAATCTCACTTGAATGGTATTAATGGAGCATTATCCTCCAGCACAGGTGTGATGGCCAGAAGGGAAGGCAAAGAGGAGATTTCCCGGCAGGCAACTTAAGTAACAATCTGAACCTGCTGAAACTCCCTCTGCTACACAAGTGTTAAAGGCGCAGGAAGGGGCCTGTCCTCTTTTGCAGGGGGGCACCCTAACCACACCTGAGATCAACAGGATAGTTTATAGCACTCTAGGGCAGGCCTTAGCATTTGCAGAGCTCTGCCCTCCACTGTCGGGCAGCTGCTCTCCACTCCACCAGCTACTGATGTCTGAGGTAGCTGCCTCGCTCTGCCTACTGGTAGAGCCAGGCCTCTCTGCCTTCGGAATCAGTGTATCATAAGCAAGCCTAATTAGAGGCAGCTTTATTCTTTTTAATTGTATACTAATTGTAATCTGAAATTTGTCCAACTCTTTCCTTTGGCATACTGAGGTGAAAACCTACAGTCTCCCTCTCTCTCCTCTACATAGAGTTTGTAACACCGCCACCGCTGACTGTTTTTCTCTGCAGCTTGTTCCCAATGCCAGCAGCCTGGTATGTTTTACTGGGTCTGTGGGTGGGGAGTGCACATTTCTCCACAAGGGGGCTCTTCAGATGGAACACAGGGACATTTCTCTCTGTGTGTGTGTGTGTGTTTCTCTGTGTGTGATCACCATCTGCTTACATCTGTTTGAAAGGAAATCAGGACAAAAAGAATCCTGTGGTAAAATTTCGCAGCTATTAGCAACTCATTAAGCTTGTGGTTGAATATGGATTTATTTGATTTTCCTCTGTAAGGGCGCTTCCTAGCATCTTGCTGGTTTCTAAATATATTTTGTCTTCACTGTAGAAAATTAGGCTCTTTGTTATTATCAGTCTTAATATAATGTCAAAGAGACTGCAGAAAAATTCAGAGGCTTAACCATCAAGGAGCAGATCTGCAAAATTAAATGGCTGTTTAGCTACGATGTGTTTGTCATCCTGTGTCCAAAGTCAGAGAGTCCTGGCAGTTTATGTGTTGGGGTCAATATAATGCAGCTAGGGGATTCTGGGAACTGTAGTCTTTATCAATAGTGTTCTCATACTCTAGTGAAACTCATACTGGGAGAAGTCAGCCATTTCCTCATAAATGGAGCAACTTGTCAACACTGGGATAGGTTCTTCATAAGCTTGATATACAACAAAGTCCAAATTCATCAGGAGGGGCCGAGCTTTTGTAAAACAAGCAAAAACAGTTCTGCTCCTGAACAGTTTTAAGCTAGCACAGAGACGGTCCTGCACCAGCAAGAGGAGCTGGGATGTCTCCGAGCCTTAAAGCACAAACCAAGATAGCATGAGTAACCCCTGGGTTAGCAGTAGTACCCAAGAAAAGAATCTAGATGCTTTCGTATACCACAAGCTAAACATCAATCAACAATGTGATGTGGCAACAAAAAAGCATGTGGGGGGAGGGAGGGATACTAGGCGGCATCAACAAAAGTTTAATGTCCAAATCAAAGAAAGTTATACCACTCCCTTCAGCTTTGTCACTTGAAATCCTGCGTCCAATTTCAGGTAGCACAGTCTAACAAGGATATAGACAGGCTGAAATTCATCCAGAGGAGGATAACCCAGATGTTAAAGGTTCTGGAAACTAAATCCTGTGAGGAACAATTAAAGGGAGGTGGGTACATTTAGCATTGAGAAGATGATAGGATAGCCATCTCCGGGTTTTTTTTTTGGAGGGCTGTCATGTGGAACATCTTGCAAGCTTGTTTTCTGCAGCTTTTGAGGAGAGGTCCCAAACAAAAGGCTTGAAATTACAAGAGAAGAAGAGGAAATTTCCACTAAATCTTAGGAAGAACAGCTGTTTGACAGTAGGAATGGCCTATTTTGGAAAGTGGTGGTCTCTCCTTCACTGGAGGTTTTCTAACAGAGTTTGGGTGGCTGCCTGTCAGGGATGCTGTAGCTGTGGATGAGTTTCATTGGCAGATTATTAGACTCAACAGCCCTTGGGGTCCCTTCCAGCTGTATAGTATAGTTCTATGATTCATGCTCACAGAAACCTCTGAAGGCATAATTTAACTGCCAATAATGTTCCTGATGACGACAACAACAACATGCCTTAAAGTCAATTCCAACTTATGGTGGCCTTTTGCACGGTTATCCCAGGCACAGAGTGCTCAGAAGTAGTCTCTTCCTCTGGGAGTGCTCTGAGACTATGCAGCTTGTCCAAGACTACACAGGCTGGCTCTTGTTCTCCTACAAAGCACAATGGGAATTGAACTCCTGGCCTCTGGCTCTGCAGGGCAGGGTGAACTACCAGCGAGAATGGTGGGTTCACCCTAACATAGGGCCTTCTGGAGTGGTCTGAATCCAGGGTCCCATCTACTGGACACAAAGCTCTTCTGTATCTTTGACAGAAGTCCACACGGCAGCCAATGTAATGGAGTGGTTAGAACACTGGAGTAGGGCACGGGAGATGGCGGTTCAGATCCCCTCTCCTCTCTCCCTCTCCCTCAGCCTGCTGTACCTCACAGGGTTGTTATGATGATAAAATGAGGGGAAGAAAGGCATGTATGTTAACTTGTGGTCATTGGAAGAAAGGTGGGATATAAATGTAACAAATAAATACAAATAATTATTGGCAAGGTGCAGTACCTGCATACCTATACACACTTAACCCTAAAGGATACACCTTTCAGCTCTGCTAGGATTTACCTTTGTATCAGTTTTACCTCACCACCGAATATGTAATATGTGGGTACTAACAGTCCTGCTTCACCTTTCCACCAATAATCCTACAGGGATTATCAACATGATATATATTAGGTTATATGAGCACTTAGTGCTTTTATATATGTACATATAAAACAAGTGAGACTTGCAATAAAGTGTTTCAGGGTGGAGGTGTTGCTCTTCATTGCCCTGCTCTGTGATACTCCATTCCATCATGCACACCACAGCCCAATCAGTCAGTAGTACATACTGAACAAGCCCAGTTCTTGTAGGACTGTATTGAGACAGCGGCTCAATTTTTATATAAAATGTTGTCTTAGTTTCTGCAAACTTTGGACGCCCCCCCCCCAAGCCTGCTTAAGCTCTCCCCCCCACCCCATTTTTGTTGAAAGGTTGCATAAGCAATCATACTCATAACAACTGCAGATCAAAAATACCAGAGATAGTATTGATTAGTAAAACAGATGCTGTATATGAGGTCCAAACGAGATATTTAATGCCAGAATCCAGTTAGATTCATGCAGTATAACTTGGCCAATGTGTGAATGAGCCTACATGGGCTGATGGCTGGCTCTGACATTCCTCTGCTTTGCCTGGTCAGGAGAATGGTCAAGCGCTTTCCTGCATTTTCAGCAGACCAGAAGGGGAAATCACCATCATTGCTCTTGTGCATGCAGTTTTTCTTAACAGGATTTTGACTAGAGATGGGTATGAAATATTTTGTGCCCCTTTGTCCTGTGCTGCTGCATGTTCCTTTCCCCCATCCCCCTCACCGGCACCTCCACTAACCAGCTGGCACACGCTGTTCCTTCCTTTCCCATAATGTGATCTCCCAGTCCAGGCAGGAGCCGAGACATCCCTTCTCTGCCTCCTACAGCAGCTGGCCACTCAAGGGCAGCGCTGCAGGAATCCCTACCCCGCCCCCTCATCAGAGTGGCCAGCTGCTGGAGGAGGTGGAGAAGGGAAGTCCAGGCTCCTGCCTGGACTGGAAGATTGTGTAATGGGGAGGGACCGAGCACCTCATACCAGCTGGTGAGTGGAGGTGCCAGCAAAGGGGGGGGGGAGGAACACACTGCAGCTGTGCTGCTGTGCCGACGACTTCAAACGAAGGGGCACGAAGTTCTTTGTGCCCATCTCTAATTTTGACTTAAGAGGAATGCGCATTTCTTATGTTCAACCCATTTTCTCTCCCACAGCGGAATGTCCACAAAGGTACATCATTCACTGATGAAAATGCAGTGAGGCAGTTTTAACATGGTGATATATTTTGAGATTTTCTTATCAATTGATGCCTGAACTATTTTATTTTTCTGCCACTTTGGTGTATATGCTGGTGTTCTAAGCAGCTGTTTGGTTTTGCTTTGGTCACAAGAACTAAGAGAGGTAATTAGAACTGTCATAAATAATGGTCCAGGTAAGTTATGCACCACTGTCCTTTTGCTTTGATTCTTCCTTTTCTCCATGAGATGCCAGAGAGTTTGGCAGGTTTTCCCCTGACACAGTGTAAGTCCCATACTTTGTGCTGCTTGGAAGGGCATGTGAGAATTTTGCTTGATTTGCTTTTTCAGAGGAATTTATCAAAATCTGCAAATGTGTTTACAAATAGATGGAAAGAACTTGAGACTGAACTTTAAACAAAACAGAAAGTGGGGGGAAATTGAGAGACCTGCCCACCCACATGGAGGAGCTTAGTCTTAAAACTCTTGGTTTAAATACCCCTGTGTTTGGCCATTTTAGTGATGCTGAATTAAGATTTCTGCCTAATTCAGCACCAACCTTTTTTCTGAGCGGATTGCCATCTTTCATAATGACATGACAGGCAAGCAAAACATGGTCCTTTCCAAGCTGTACAATTGTACCTGGTTTGATCCATGCAGATGGACAAGAGTATCTTTTTTTTTTTTTAAAGGCTCTTACAAAATATATTTCAAGAAGAAACACAAACAAAACAAAAGCAAAAAATATATAAGAAGATGATGTTGTGGCACGTTAAGGACTAACTGCTATATTTTAATGCAACCTTTTGTGGAACATTGTCCACTTCTTCAGAAATATGAATTAGAATACAGGGACTACATGGTAAAATACTCATGCCAGACTCCAAGAAATAGTGGTGTTTGGTTGCATTTCATGTCTAGTGTGATTTATGGTCCCTGGTATTCAGGGTATTTATGGTATTCAGTTCTTCTGAAGTTTGGTTCTGTAAACAGCAGCATGATTAAAGGAAACAACAGAGGAAGAATTATATTGTTCATTTTAACAAAGACTAATAAAAGTTTCTTTATGAACTGCACCAGTTTGGCTCTCTCTACTGATGTAAGCACAGCAAACATCTTTCAACGCCGTTTCCAAAATATCCTGTGCATGCAATCCTTGCCACTCTGTGAGCAACTTTGCTTTCACTTTGCTAAGTATTTGTGTCGTAAAACCGACTTTATAACATAAGTTGTCTAAGAAATGCCCATGACAACCTCCGACAGAAAATGAGAAGGCACTTTCTCTCTCCAACCACCAGATGGCACCCTTTAGCAAACAATCACTAAGGGAGACCTGAAAGAGAAGGCATTGTGTTTCGAGGGAAATGGAGTGGTAGTTCCATCTTTGCGTGTTGGTGAACCTGTTGTTGTCAAGCTGACACCCCAGTTTTAAAAAGAAGCTCTCGCTAGCAATTGTAATACCTCTTTGCCTTTTTGCTACTACCTCCCTTCACTATGCCCACCCCCACCCTGGATCCAGGCAGGCGTGCGCACACACGCGCACGCACACACATGCACAAAATCACCAAAAAGGAAAGGAGAGGCCATAATATAAAGCAGCAAATATTAACATCATTTGCAAGAGATAAAATCCTGCAGCCTGCTGTATATAACCCCCACCCACCCCACAATTCTCAGGCTTAGCATTAAGCTCAGCAGGCAGACTCATCATCATGGCAATCCCCACCCACTTCTGCCCACCATCTCCATGACAACATGTTCGGTTGCATAGAAAGGCAGAGTAGCTGAATTACATGAACGAATCAACGCGAATCAAAACCAACACATTGCAAGTGGCTTATTGTGGCTTATTGTGATGAGTTTAAGATACAGCTTTCAACCAACTGGCGACTATGCCCTTATTTCGACAAAGCACAGCTGAGCTGACCGAGGGCCATGCTCCTCATACAACCCATATTGCCTGTTGTTGTTTTTTGCCTCCCCCTTAAGAACAGAGGTGAAGCACGTGCTAATTCTTTAATTAGGTAATGATATGTGTGTGGAAATATATGTGGTCTGGGAGAGGCAGAAACCCTCCAGCCCCTTGGCTCACCTTGGCAGAAATTTTAGCATCTCAGTGCTGAAAGACAGCAAAGAGGTTGGCAGCTTGGTGCCCTCCAGGCCACAACTCGGAGATGGTTGGAGGCCATAGAGGACTGTAGAGAGGAAGGCACAATAGCCAATGTTGGGCAGAGCCAAGGCAAAATTGGGTGTTCAACTATTCCCATATACACAGAGATTCTCTCTCTCTCTCTCTGTCTCGCTCTCCCCTTCATTCATGGCAGCAGCCAGAAATTCACACATGCAGAGCTGCTCCCCTTCTGGTAAGGAGGCAGGAAGGAGTGGGATGGCTACAGGTAGCCAGAGGCAGAGGTACAGCAGTTCTCCACTTGCCATAATGGATGAACTAGCCCTGCTGTAATTGTTAAAAATCCCAGTCAGAAGGGTCAGAGATGGGAACTGTCATCCAGAACATCTGGAAAGCAGCAAGGGCATGACATTCTTGCCTTAGATTCTGATTTACATCTTTCTTTGCATCCTCTTGATAATATGCATCAAGGACAAGTGGGTTCCTTAATGGCAAACCCAGAATGCAACCTGAACAGCCACCTCAAGGTAGCACACGCTGATCTTCCAATTTGTGTTGAAATAATATAACATCCATCACACCACCATGCTTCATGTTTTTACATTTTTCATACTTTTAATTGTAATTTATTGTATCACTGTTTTCACTGCACTTTATGATATTTGATTTGCGCCCCTTAATGTATTGATGTTGTTTTATTTTGTTACTTTGTTGCTCTGTCTATTTGTTGTAAACCACCCAGAGTGGCCTTGGCTGCCAGATGGGCGGTATATCAATCAATCAATCAATCAATCATTCTGAGTAGAACAGGCTTCAACTGGAGGTGGCAGTGTCTGAATTTGAAAGGCAGAATGGTGTTTGAGACAGGCCTAGCAAGGCTTATTTTAATATCCTAACCATTTTGGTCTACACATCTCCCTTGAATTGCATGGGCCTGAGCAGCATGGTTTTGGTTATACACTGATTTTTTTTTTCAATAAATAAATAAATATTCAATAAATACCATGTCCCTGGCCACCCAAAACCAAGGAATGAGTCCAACACCAAAAGCATCAAAGTGGTCCCCCAAACACAACATCTCTAATTCAGCCTCTAGATCAGGGTCATAAGGATCTTTTAGGCTCATTACTAGAGATGGGTACGAACCGCTGGTTCAGCAGTTCGTGCTGGCCTGTCCTTTGGATGAACAGGTGTTTTGCACTTCCCAGCCCCACCTCTTCTGGTGGAGGCCCACTCAGAGGCAGTACCCAGAGGAGGCAGGGCAGGAAGGCCAGGGCACTGCCTCTGAGTGGGCGCCTGCCAGAGGAGGTGGGACGTGTGTGTTTGTGTGTGTGTGTGAGAGAGAGAGAGAGAGTGTGTGTGTGAGAGAGAATCAACTGTTCATGTTTTGTAGTTATTATTATTATTATTATTATTTATTTCATTTATACCCCGCCTATCTGGTCTTGCGACCACTCTAGGCGGCTTCCAAACAACATAAAACAACAGATAAAATCACAAAATTATTACAAAAACAATTTCCATAACAATTATAAAACAAAAAATAAAGATAAATAGAAAAGGTAAAAAGATCAGGTATTGACTGGAGGGAAGGCCTGTATAAACATCCATGTTTTTAATTGATTTTTAAAGATACCCAGCGTAGGGGCGGCACGAATCTCCGGAGGAAGATTATTCCAGAGGCGAGGAGCCACCGCCGAGAAGGCCCGATTTCTTGTTCTTTCCCTACGGGCCTCCCTCGGCGTCAAGCTCCTCAGCCTCACCTCCTGACTCGCGCGGGTGATCCAGGTAGACCTTGGTGGGAGTAGGCGTTCCGCCAAATATCGAGGTCCTAAACCGTTTAGGGCCTTATAAGTAAGCATTAAAACTTTGAAGTCAATGCGGAACCGAATGGGCAGCCAATGCAATGCGGCCAGAATAGGAGAGATATGCTGGTATTTTCTCACTCCGCTAAGGAGTCTGGCCGCCGCATTCTGCACCACCTGAAGTTTCCGCATCAACCTCAAAGGCAGCCCCACGTAGAGCGCGTTACAGTGGTCTAATCTTGAGATTACGAGCGCATGCACCAAGGTAGTGAGCGCCCCCATATCAAGGTAGGGCAGCAGCCAGGCAATCCGCCAAAGATGGAAAAAGGCGGAGCGGACTACCGACGCCACCTGCGTTTCCATGGTGAGCGCCGGGTCCAGATGGATCCCCAAGCTGCAAACCCGACTCTTAGCAGCCAAGGCCACCCCCCCAAGTGAGAGAGAGTCATCCAAGCCGCCAACCACGGGGGCACCCACCCTCAGAACCTCGGTCTTGTCCGGGTTCAGCCTCAGCCCATTTTCCTGCATCCATTGCAATACAGTCCCCAGGTAGCGCTGAAGGGACAGGATGGCATCACCTGCAGTTGGTAAAAAGGAGATGTAGAGCTGGGTGTCATCAGCATATTGATGACACGATGCTCCACACCCCCTGATGACCCGACCCAGCGGCCTCATATAGATATTAAACAGCATTGGGGAGATAATCGACCCCTGTGGAACCCCACAATTGAGACTCCACGGGGCCGAGACACTCTCCCCAAGCTGTACTCTCTGGGGACGGTTCTCCAAGAAGGAACGGAGCCAGGCAAACGCCAAGCCACCAATTCCCAACTCAGAGAGCCTCCCCAGGAGGATACCGTGGTCGACGGTATCAAAGGCCGCCGAGATGTCGAGGAGGACCAACAGAGGTATTTTACCCCTGTCAGCCTCCCTCAACAGGTCATCATACAGGGCGACCAATGCCGTCTCTGTACCGTGGCGCGGCCTGAAGCCCAACTGAAATGGATCCAGGGCATCTGTTTCATCCAAAAGAGCCTGAAGCTGGTCAGCCACCACCCTCTCGACCACTTTGCTAATGAAAGAAACATTGGCGACGGGCCTATAATTGCCAATTTCGTCCGCCGCCATATTAGGTTTCTTTCTTATGGGCCTAATGAGTGTCTCCTTGAGGGCAGGTGGGAACCTGCCCTCAAGGAAAGACCCATTTATTATTGCAGTGGCCCATTCAGTTGTGATCGGCCTGGCTGCTTTGATTAGCCAGGCCGGGCAAGGGTCAAGGGAGGAAATGGTGGCCCGACAGCGATCAAGCACTTTGTCCACAGTATCTGGCGTCACAGGCTGAAAGAGATCAAGAATCACCGGGTAAGACGGAGCGCTGGACATCTCAGCTCGACTCACTGTATTCAAAAAAGGAGAGAGCTCCCGGCGGATGGCCTCCACTTTAGATTTAAAAAATACTGCAAATTGGTCCGGTGAAAAACTAGGGGGAGGCCCATCACTCAGACCAACTCCGGAAAGGTCGCGCACTATACGGAATAACTCCGCCTGCTGGTTTGAAGCTTCGCTTATCCGGTTAGCGAAGTATGTACGACAAGCAGCCTTTACCTTAGACAGGTAGAGGTTAGTTGCGACCCTGACAGCTATCCAATTATGTTCCATCGGGTTCTTCCTCCACCTATGCTCTAGCCTTCTCCTAATCCGTTTCATCGCTCGGAGGTCCTGGTTAAACCAAGGCACAGGCTGAGCTCTGCGTTGGAGAGGGCGTTTAGGCACGATCGCGTCTATAGCCCTAGCGGCAGCAGTAAACCAGCTGTCAACCAGAACCTCGACAGGAGCGCCAGCCAGGTCAGCCGTAACACCTCTCATGGCATCCTGGAATCCAATAGGATCTAGTAGCCTTCGAGGGCGGACCATAAAAATAGGTCCCTGCTCCCTGCAAGGGGGGAGTGCCACTGAGAGGTTACATTTTATTAGGTGGTGATCTGACCATGACAAAGGGACCGACTCAAGGTCAGTCACCATCAGACCACACTCACTCCAATTGGTGGAAAAGACCAGGTCCAGCATGTGACCACCCACGTGGGTGGGGCCGTTGACATGTTGGGACATGTTCAAGGAAGCCATGGTTTCCAAGAACTCAAGAGCTGGCCCTGAGACCTCTGCCTCCGCGCGTATGTTGAAGTCACCCAAAACCAAAAGCCTCGGGGACCCCAACACCGCCGCGGAGATAAAGTCCGCCAGCTCTGGAAGGGAAGTGGCTGGGTCGCGGGGAGCGCGGTAACCCAGCAAAATCCCAATACCATCCCTGGCCCCAATCGACACGTGGGGCATATGATTTTGAGGGCATAAGAGCTATATACAGATTTTCAAATACACAGAGGTTCAGGCCCCTAACCCCAGCATTGTTGAAGTATATATTTTTTTCATGTATATTATATTTTCTTTCCTAGCCCCCTGCATAGGAAGGGCCAAAAAGATAGCAGGGAAATGAGATGCACATAAGTCCTACTCCCCTATTCCTTCCCTGTCTGGAAGTTCTTGACTCCAAAATGTCCTCTCCTCGACAGCCCTGCTCATCTCTTGCAAACTCAAGCCTGTGGCTTCCTTTAGGGAGTCAATCCATCTTATATTCGGTCTTTCTCTTTTCCTGCTACCTTCCACCTTTCCCAGCATTATTGTATTTTCCAGAGAAACCTGAGTTGTTATTGTTTAATGCAGAGGTCCTCAACCCCCGGTCCACGGCCTGGTGCCAGTCTGTGGCCTGAGCTGGACCGGGCCACGGAGACAGACCTCCCCCCCACCCCCGCACGCACTTCCCCTCCCACACAGCCCCTTTGTGCATGCGTGCGCGCGCCTGCGCCCACGCAAGCGCTCCCCCACCCCTTCGCGCATGCGCATGAGCTAGCACCCACACGAGCACCCTCCCGCTCCTTCGCACATGCACATGAGCATGAGCACTCCTTCATGCTTGCGCACGAGCGCGGGAGATGCCCCGCCTTCACCAGCCGGTCTGCAGGGTTAAAAAGGTTGGGGACCACTGGTTTAATGCACTCTTTGCCGTGAACTATAATGGAAAAAAGCAAGTATCTGGGTTACGCATTCCCCAGTCGCTTGGATACTAATTACAAATGTACAGGCAGGTTGTTTGGGTAGCTAACTACAGAAACGATCATTCAGTTATCCTTAAAGTTTGTTTCTTTTTCTTTTTCAGTTTCCAATTTGATGTCACTTACACAACGCAACCTGTTCTTCCTGTATGTGCCCTGGAATGGATGCGAAACGAACATGTTCAGCTGTGCACAAGCGCATCTGTCAAAGGTGTGTAAAATACATCTGTGTCTGTCGGTATTGCCAAAAGCATGTGGCACTCAAACAGATAGAGGTGCATAAGCCAATAGATGGTCTGTAACAGGAAAAAGAAACTGATGCACAAACACACACCTGACTTTGTAATCGTCTAGCTAGTTTTGAAGTAATTGTCTAGCTAGCAGATAATCACTGTTTCTTCCCAGATAAGGAGAAAGTCTTGTAGCTGCTTGCTGGGCTTCACTGAAAGGGTCTAAAAGGATCATGTCAACACCCTGAGGTGGGGGGAAGCACTTCAGCTGGTGTGGTTCTTCTTTGCAGCTGTGTTGTCAGTAAACTGCCCTTCAACTTTTTGTATTTGGTGGTCACTTCTACAGTAATAAGCAGGAGATTTACTCCCCAGAAAATCAAAGATGGCATGCTGGAATTATAATTGCTTATCATGCAAAAACTTGTAAAAGAAAAGAAAGCTGAAGCAAAGAAGAATGAATAATAATGTATTGTTCTGGAGATCATCGCAAATAGCGAATGACACCATGGGAGCACTGAAGTGTTCAGAGATTTGTGTCTCTTTAAATTAATAAAGTCACTTCCCTCCAAATTGTAATTTTAAATTATAGAACAAATTAGAAATAGTGAGTGTTACAAAATAACAGAGGGCAACATGACAGTATGGAAATGCTGGAGTTCAAAAACATGTGTATTCAATAACCACATATTAATAAATACTGGCATGAAACTATCTGCGTCATAGGTTACTTCCAAGTTTACACAATGTTTTTATAGTGGAGAAGAATCTGACTCTACCCTTGGTAAGCAGAGTAAAGAACGTTACTGCTAGAGCCCCGATTGAGAGCAGCCCAAGCATTGGGCAGAGGGAGGCTATCGTTTCAGGCAGGAGAATGCTAGGAAGCAGCCTGATGAACTCCAGCCCCCTGAACTCTCCAGCTGTTCTCCTCTGTTAGAGGACAGAGTTGTCCATGCCACACAACCTGGATCTTCTAAACAAACTTGCTCCCTCAGCTGTGGTGGGGGACACTCTCCCACTGCAAATGCTGCAGTGAGCTTCAAGAGTCACTCCAGCCAGCATCTGTGCACAGAAAGAGGAGGAGCACCATCTTGTCTTTTATCTCAGGCAGCAAAAAATCTTCCATCTGCCCTGTAATGACTCTACAGGTTGTCTCTCCTCCCAATCCCCATAGCTATTAAGGGAGCTGTTTTGGAAGCTTATTCTCTTGTCCCAGCTTTTTGGAGCCTTTCACATCCTTTTCATGCTCACAAAAAGGTCTATTAGAAATCCAGCATGTTGACCAATCAATGGATGGAGCAAAATCTAATTTTTACAAGTGTTAAGTGAATGCTTTCATCTCTCTACTTTTAAAACTGAATAATAAACTTGGTCTTGATGTTATTACTATATGCCCAAGTTTCTTTCCTCCCCCCTTCTCTCCCCACTCCTTTCCCTTTTATGTCATCACTTTTAAACTATAGGTCTGAAGACAGATGACCCAACGACACTTCTTCGTAAACAGCTGGAGCCTTTGAAGGAAGTGGCATCTAAAAAGCATAGTGATTCTTCCTGAGGTAAATAGTAATGTCTATGTGTTGTTTTGATGTGTTTTACTAATTTTGCAGGTAGCTTTTAATGTATTTATTTAAAAATCAGACTAGTTTTTAAAATATACAACAAACAAATACGCTTAAGAAAGTACCTACACTACTATGTAGCCACCATAACAAAAATTGTTTTCTGATACCTTAATGACTGATAAATTTATAGTGTGGCATAAGATGCTGTGGATTAGAGCTGACTTAATGAGATTTATGAAGTGAAAATAGTACCAAGGTCTTTGAAAGTTTATGTCATAATAGTAAGGACCAAGTCTGGTTCGATAATTCAGTGAATTAGGTATCTGGTTGGGAGTTCAGTTCCTCACTGTGTGACCCAAGAGAAAGGCCAACCTGTGTAGCCTTGGACAAACTGCACACAGTCCCAGGGCATTCCCCAGAAGAAAGGAAGAGTAAACTACTTCATAGTACTCAGTACCTAGAAAATCCTAAAAAGGGTAGCTGTGTGTTATTTTAAACACTTAACATGTTACTGATGGTTTTATTTTTTTAAAAAAACAAACCAAAGTGCTGTGCTACACATTTATTATACATTACCCATTATTTTATGAGTAATGGAATGTGATTGCAGCATTTTAAAAATTATCTCTTAAAAAACTTTGAAAATAAGAAAATGGCTGATTCACACAACAAACAATAAATATGTAATATTACCCCTGCAACAAGGTGCAAAAGTATTAACAGCTGATATTAAAAACATGACCAAGCCATGTTCTTACCTCTAAAAGAGGTAAGATGTGCCAGAATCCTTACTCTGTCAAACAGCTCATATGGTGGACTGTAGTGTGAGAGGTTTGACATTTTCACCACCTATGTCATGAGGCATTGAGGATCTTGTTGTAGGAACCTCATGACACAGTGGTTAAACTGCAGTACTGCATCAAAAACTCTGATCATGACTTGGGTTCAATCCCAGGTAGCCAGCTTGAGGGTCACTCAACCTTCCATCCTTTTGAGGTTGGTAAATTGAGTGCCCAGCTTGCTGGGGAGTGTGTGTGCAATGTGTAGCCTGCATAATTAAAAATTGTTAACTTCCCAGAGAGTGCTTTAAACACTATGGGGTAGTATATAAGCAACTCACTTTGCTTTGCCTTTACAAGCAGAAGTGTCAAGGATAATTTCCACACTGAGGCAGAACAAGGCCTATGATAATCAGCAGCCATATTTGACAGGTGTGCAAAATGCTGAGTCATGCAGTATGTGTATTAAATGAAGTAGTGTCTGGGGTGATGCAATGTCCTTACTGATTGGCTATATGTAAATGTGCATGTGTATAACTGTGTGGACATGTGGAGAAGATGTAGGATCTCTTCTGATGAATGTCATGCTGCTGGTTTGTACTGCTAAAACTTCTGTATATATTGTAAATATACTTGGTGTTGGAAGAAGCTGTCTTTGTCTGTGTGATTCAACTGGACTGCCTGGACTGGGACAAAACTCTGCTAATTTACACCAACAAGAAGGTATGTTGTTTTAATGACAGTTGCCACATGCACAAGGGAAACAGCAGTGATCATATGTTATGATGCTGGTGGGGTGGTTTTTCATTCTATTAGCATGGTCTAGTATCTTGGCATAATTATTTTTCACCACAACAGAAGCAATGAGAGTGAAAACAGCAAAGGCTGGCCGTGATAGACAAACAGCTAAAGGAAAAAGCTGCTGCCATGTTCCACCGGCTTCTGCCCTGGCTGGCCCCAGCCTGGTATGATTCTGAGTATGGCATTCCTCCATGATCTCCTACCAAAGACCCTCCCCTTTCTGCACCATAGGATTGCTGTGCCAATCTGTTCATTTGTAAAATACAGCAAGATTCTTTCTTTTCAGAGGTTTTATTCCTCTGCCCCCCTACCTTCAAAGGGTATAGTTTTCCTTTCCCTTCCTCCATCATCTATTTTTTGCTATTCTAACTCTTTTTAAATAAAATCCATTTGCCAACAGCTTGCACTGTATTTTCTGCTCTATTCCACTGTTCTCAAAATGTTGCTAAATTGTGCCCAGCCGTCTCTGGGAGAACATTTCCTATCCTTCATGCTGCCAGTTTGTTGTGACTGAAGCTTAAATATTATTCTGAGGGGCAAAAGATGCCTTCTGCTGGAGGTAGAGGACTGCGGGTGTGGAAGAGGGTGAGCCTGGGTCCACAGGACGGGTGCACCTCCACATCCCACTGGCCCTCCATGAGTTCTTGGCAGAGATACATGGTGGCCGTGGGATGGATCCCTTCTCCAGGGTATTACCCCAACACATTATCTTCCCTGGCATCAGGAAACAAGATTGACTGTGAGGGCAGGAAGGAGAGAAAGGTGGGAGAAAACCTGGCAAGGAGGATTTCCACCTAAAGGGGGTGGTTGCCTAGGCAGAGCGGGAGAGGACCTTGGAGCTTCTGGAGAAGAGGAGGAGAGCAAGACAGGGGAGTGGGCTGTCATTCCAGAATGGAGTGGAGAGGAATCTGAGACTACTGTTTCCAGTGGCTTTGCTTCCCCAGAAGGCAGCCTTCCTTTGGGCTACAGCCTCCCGTACTCATAACTTTAGGGACTAAGAATAGGTTCTGAGTGTGCATCTGGAGAATCAGGCAGAAGTCATGCCTGAAAGAAGGAGCCTAGACCCGGCAGTTGTGACCGAGCCTACCTCAACCCAAGTGCACCACCAGCGCTGCCAGAGACAATTCAAGAGATTGTGGCAGATGGCTAAAGACACTAGGGAGGGAAACCTAAACATCTGTAAGCCTCGACAGAAGGTTAGATTGCTCAGGTACTGGGTAAGGTGAAGGTAAGCTCATAAGTAGCCTGTAAGGCTGGAGCTAATTTCCCCAAAGAAAATACCTTGACTTGAACCTGACGGTGGAGATAAGGTACAAATAGTTCTGAATAAATGCTTCCTTGTTGAGTAGACAGCTGTTTCCAAGTTTCCTTCAAGGTGATGGAGGCCACTGGGAAGTCTTTTGTGGTTCCTGTCCCTTCAGGTGAGGCATAGCCCTTCATGGGGTGCATTCCTATACATGTCTACCCAGAAGTAAGTCCCATTTATCTGTTACTCTCAGGGAAATGAGTGTGAGGTTGCAACTGAAATCTCCTGACCTTATTTAAAAATAGGAAGGAAGGAAGGAAGGAAGGAAGGAAGGAAGGAAGGAAGGAAGGAAGGAAGGAAGATGGCTCAATTTTCAGCCATATGCAGGATAACTGTGAAAATGCCAATGCAGTAATAATGTATGCATATTTAGCCTCTTCTCTCTCCTGTGTGTAAATGCATCAGTTTTCCTAGTCAAGATTCCCTTCACCCTAATGTAGTGGAGAATCCAAGGAAGAGACAGATCAGATTATTACACAGTCTGTAAAAAAATTGAGTTTACCCGCCTTTAAATCCCAATACAGATGACAGTTCTTGTTATTACATACTGCATAGAAGCATTGTACGTGGGTTTTGAAGCTTGTTCTCTAAGGTTCTAAGAAAGTTTTCTTTTCTTTTCTTTTCAGAATACAGGATTTTTCAGAATACAGAATACCAGAAAGTCCTCCCAGAATTGTGGGAGTTGTAGTCCAAAAAGAACTTTTCCATGCCCTGGGATAAAATACATGATACACTGATTATGTACTATAATATGACCTTTAAGATTGCCTTCTTTCTCTCATTCTAGTAGGTGCATGCAGCCTTGACCTGGATCAGGCCCTTTACATGGGAAAGGGAGGCTTAAATCTCCCCCAGCTGTTTTTCATCCCAAGATCCAACAAACATCTCCACCCATGTGTCAGTGCTTTATCTCTGCACAGTTTAAGATTCCTTGCATTGCAGTCAGATGTAGACACTGGGCCCTGGTGACCCCATGGTTAGCTCATATAGTGTGATTTCATTGACTGGATTAGTAAAATACTGACTTGTTTTGTAGCTAGTCTACAAGGAAATTTTAAATATAGTAGTCATATAAACGTATTCATGGAGCAAAGTCGTGAATGAATGCGTAATTGACTGTTTGTAAAAGATCTTTCAGAATAAAGTTACCATGGTGAAATTTCCAAATACTGTAGATAAGATATGTTTTGGCGGAGGAACTGGCTACATATATTGAAAAACCAGAGGTATTGAAGTGAGGGCTGAATGGACACCTGCCTGGGATGGTATGTCCTGCATTGCCGATCCCATATTAGGCAGCAGGGTTGGATTACATGACCTCCATGATATCTTCTGAGACATTCAAGCAATGTTGTCTGGGGAACATTGTACCAGTTCACCCTCTTTTCCCCCTTGAAAAGTTTGTGGCCACTTATGCTGCAGTCCTGGACACACTTACCTGAGAATAAGTCCCACTGAATATGATGGGGTTTACTTCTGAGTAGATTTGAAATGATTTCACTGCCAATTAACTTGACTTATTCTCTCTCCAAGTGGTCTATCTCAAACCAATCTTGGGTTCCCAGGGAGATGCCGTCATCTGATGTTGTATCATAAATTCCATCTCCATGGCTATTATTCTGTTCTATCAGATCTGCTTTGATTTGGATTCCTGCACTGAGCAGGGAGTTGGACTCGATGGCCTTATAGGCCCCTCCCAACTCAATTATTCTATGATCCTAGTTCTAATAGGTACATCTTGGCATCAAAAAAGCAGGCACACTGTGTGTGTAAAATTCTCAATCACAAGAAAGCCTGATCTGTTCAGTTTAGTATGACCCTTGAACTGATGGGATTACTTAATGGTTCCCCCTGATCATCTAAAATGTTATGCTACATTCAGTCTGAAGCATCAGTTAGAGATTATTGTAGGAAATTGATCATCAGGTGGCACTCAAAACGTGACAATGTGGAGAAGATGGTTCCTGAGGTGGAAAAAGTTTACAGGGATGTGCGAGTTCCTCTCTCTCTGGGCTCCAATGTGCATCTCTTGATTAGATAAAAGGAGGTGTGGGACCAGATGCGATATTCTGATCACAGGCTTGTTGTTCACAAGGAAAGGACCTAAGTGTAACTACATCTCCATGTAAGGCAAGCTTCATCAACCCAAAGTCTTCCCAATTGTTCAGATTACAAGTTCCATCATCCCTGGCCAGCATTGGTACTAATTCTGATGTCTGCACATGATGGAAGTTGTAGTTCAACAAGTTGGGAAAATAAAGGGCAAGGAATGACTGCCCTGGCCTACACCATTCAACAAGGGCTTATACAATCCTATATGTGAGGGGTGGGAAAACCCCCAATGTTTTTGCTACAGTTCCCCTTACTCTTTACCATTAGCCATACTGACTGAACCTTTTTGGAGCTGAAGTCCAAAACATCAGCTCTAATGATAGAGCTCAACACTCTCCCACCCCTGCAATATGGTGTTGCAGTCCAAGGATTCTGCATGTGGAAGACGTTTTGGAAGACCATAAAAAAGAAAAGTGAAAAAAAACTAGAGAAAGAAAAGGGTTCCTTTCCTCCTGCCCCTGACTACACTTCCCAGAATTCTCTAGCCAGGATGAACAGTGGCTTGGCTGGCTGGAGGATTCTAGAAGCTGTAGTCCAAAAGGATTTGTCCATGCTCTGAGAAACCTAGTTTTGTGGTTACCAGAGTCTGGATCCTTGTGTCATTTGATTCCTGATTCTAATGCCTCGTATTACCTGTCCTGAAAAAGCAGATTAGTGGTTTGGGAGTACTCCTAGATTAATTGCAGTTACTGGAGGTCCAGGGCTTGCAGTGGCTTGATACACCTTTTACCAGCTTTATCTGCTTGCTGTGGCCGCTACTGAATAGTTGGCCTTATGGCAGTACTGGCAATAATAACCTTGTGACTGGATTGTTACAACACTCTTGGTATGAGATTGCCCTTATGGCTGATCCAGAAGCTGCAGCTAGAGCAGAATGTAGCAATTCAGCTGCTATAAGGAGTTATTTAAAAGCCCATTAACACTTTTGTTAAAAGAAACTGTATTGGCAACTTATTTGTTAACAGACCAGGTTTAAGTTCTTTGGCCAGAATTCTCTTGTCCAGTTCTGTGCTCACACAATGCTCTGTTAAGGCTTTTTCAGAGCTTATGCAAGGAGCTTGCTGGTACCTCCTTGCACAAGTGTAAGCCCCATTAAAAACAAAGGGGGTGATCTCTGGCTTTTGCTACAGATTCCAAAACTCCATGGACAAAACATCATGCTTCATGCACAATGCCAGAACATTCTGGTTTGTGTATTACTTTATAACAGGGGTTCCCAACCTTGGGTCCCCAAATGTTCTTGGACTAAAACTCCCAGAAGCCTTCACCACTAGCTGTGCTGGCCAGAATTTCTGGGAGTTATAGCCCAGGACCATCTGGGGATCCCAGGTTGGGAAACAGTGTTTTATATCATTGTTAACAGCTCTGAAACTATGTCTTCCTTATCAATCTGCCAGTCTCTGAGGTCTCAGCTCTCCTGGAGATTCCATGTAAGGTTTCCCCAGAGACCACTTATGATAGATCTTAATGTACCAGCTTCTACTCTACAGAATTTCCTACCAGCCAAAACAACTTTGCTTAAGACTTTCTTATGCAAACAATCTTCACTGACTAAATTGTCAGCTATGATTCTACTCACGTAATTGTTTTGATATATTAAATATTCATTTTTTTCTCTTTCTCAACAGCCTATTTCTGGTGTTTCAAATGTTTGTACAATGCTCAATATTTTTCCTCTCTCCCTCTCTCTCTTAAATGCAGAGCAGTACCAAAATAAAGTAAGTAGATGGGCAGATTTCTACACTTTTTTTAGACTCCTTTCAGACCTTACCTACTAATAATTCCCTCTTCCTGAACCCATCCCCTTAAAGGTTCTCTCTAGTTCAGTGCTCCCCAACCTTTTTCGGTCCGCAGACTGACTGGGGAAGGCGGGGCACCCCCCGCGCTCGCGCGCATGTGCGAACAAGCGCTCTCTCTCGAGCATGCGCGGGTGCAGGCGCGCTCGTGTGCATGCGCAAATGGCGGTGCTGCACTTGTCTGGGTGCGCTTGCACTCGTGTGCATGTGCAGACGGCGGCGCGGCACTTGCACGGGCATGCTGGAGCGCGCGCGCAGGTGCAAACGGGCTGTGCGGGGGTGAGTACGTGCGGGGGGTGGGGCGGGAGGTCTGTCTAGGCAGCCCGGTCCAGCTCAGGCCACGGACTGGCACCGGGCCGCGGACCGGAGGTTGGGGACCTCTGCTCTAGTTGATTGCAGTTTAATTGTTCTGGTTTGAATCATGCTCCTGCCATGAGAGTTGTTTATTTAGAAGCAAAATGTTTGAGGTCAGATTCCTGCTGAGCAAGTGTGAAAACAAGTTTGGGATATTTCTTTAAGATTATAATGTTTTTCCTTTGTAAATAAACTCAGAAAGTGACTAGGTTTACAATATTAAAAAAGAAAATGTATACACACAGCAAGTTAGATCTAGACTTATTTGGAAAAGACCAACGGAGCCGCCTCTCTCACTCCATCTTAAGACATTGTGTACAAATAGCCCATCTGTTTTTTGTAATATTTTATTTCAGAAAGAGATCTAGATATTTCAAAAGGTTGCACAGATTTTTGTACCTTTTCGGTTGGCCTACTAAAGGTATTCAAGAACCAAGTTTCTCTGTGTCCTGTAATGGTGATTGGAAATTTGGGATTTATATATAAAACATGGTTGTGAAGGTTCCAGCATATCAAACCTTGCACAAGAGGAGAAATTCTGTTGTGTTGCATGTTTCTGGAAGGGCATTTGCTAAACAATCCCCTTGCTCCAATAGTCTCCTCTTTGTAGTGGACAGAATGTTGGACTAGGACTCAGGAGATGTGGGTTCAAATCTTTGCTCTGCCATGAAGCTCACCAGAGAGTGGCAACAGTAAACTACTCTTTGAACATCTTACACACCACCAGAGAATCTGCGGCTCCAGGGAACAAACCTGAAACGGAGGGTATGTGGAAGACTGCAGTGGAGAAAGTGGAGAAAGGGAATTGTTCCTTTCCTGAATTTGATGACCAAAGTTGTTCCATCCACAGAAAAGATGTGCTATATTTCACCCAATAAAATGAAGAACAGATTAAAACAAGACAGTCCTAAAACAAGAAAACAGAATAGCCTGTAATAAAAAGTTAGAAAAGTAAAAAGTCTTAGCAACCTGCCTGAAGCTTGAGAGAAAGCTTGAGCAAGGCAAAGGAACAGGAGTCCAGATCAAGGGAAGGGAAGGGAAGCAATAACACAAATTTATTCAACAAGGGGACATCTGTAAGCATATCACTCATGAGGTTCTGCTACAACACTATGTCAACCATGATACTCTACTGTGAAACTGTCAGCAAGTCTTCAGCCACAGCAGGAGATAATTGCTAACACAATTATTGTGTTTGAATGACCCTACTAGTAAGATAGCAAAAGGAATGCTTTACATTTCTACAAACTAGCTTTTCTGGGGAAAAGAACTAGTTAGTAAAAGCACTTTTCCAAGTGAGAACTAACTAACTAACTAACTAACTAACTAACTTTCAGTTTTTATTAGAGCATCAACAACATAAATTAAAATTCAAGAATAAACAACAAATAATTTCTAATTAAATATGGGCAGGAGTATGGAAAGCCTGAGTAAAGAGTCATATCTTTTTTTTCCTGAAGCCAGAGAGGGTTGGGGCCTGATGTACATCCGCAGGAAGGGAGTTCCATACTGTGGCGGCCACCACTGAGAAGGCCTGGTTCCTAGTAGTGAATTTACAGACTTCCCGTGGAGTGGCCACCTGTAGCATCATTGCTTGGGACATATGGGTTGGAAGGGAGGTCAATCTAAGAGAGAGGTGCTCTGACAAGTACCCTGTTTCCCCGAAAATAAGCCCTAACCTGAAAATAAGCCCTAGTATGATTTTTCAGGATGCTCGAAATATAAGCCCTACCCCAAAAATAAGACCCAGTTAAGTGAAACCCCGCCCTCCACCATTGTGCAGCAACCAGAAGGTGACATGACTGTAAAATAAAACATCCCCTGAAAATAAGCCCTAATGTGTTTTTTGGAGCAAAAATTAATATAAGACCCTGTCTTATTTTTAGGGAAACACGGTAGTGAGGTCCCCAACCATTTAGAGCTCAACAATAGTGTCTTGAACTTGGCCCAGAGGCACACTGGCAGCCAGTGCAAATGTGGCAGGACTGGTGAAATATAATTGTATTTTGATGTTCCTGATACAGGCATACTTCAGTTTACAAAATTAATGCGTCCTCCGGGACGTTACGTAATGCGGAAATTTCGTAAACCGATATGCGGATTGCGCCAGGAACGGGGGTGGCACTAGAAACCTCCAGGCACAATGCGTCCTGGGGAAACCCTTTCGTACAGCAGGGGGGGGAAAGAAAAGAAAAAACGTAAACTGGGGCATTATTTTCTATGGATTTCAGTTCGTAAACCAAAAATTACGTAAACCGAGGCTTTCGTAAAGCAAGGTACCGCTATACCAGCCTAGATACCAGCATTATCTACTCTATGTCATGTTTGTTTAAGCTTTTAACATTGAAAGAGTGTGAGATTTAAACTATAAATACCTTTAACACACTCTGAACAGTGCCAGGGAGAAGAACATTCTTGTTGTTGTTGTTATTGTTGTTTTTGCATTGGCAAAAGCCTTCCCTACCACTAGATCTCAATCTGGGTAGCTAGAGTAGCATTTGCTTTTTGCCAACCAACTGATCATACAGGCTATGAGGGAAACTGGATTAGGGCAGAAAACTAGCAGCAAAGCTGACTGTGCACCCCTGGCTTAATATAATGCAGATTTTCAGAAAATTCCTAGTAGCTTGGTTCCAGGGCAGTTTGGCTAGTCCCTTGGGGAAGTCTTGCCCTGACCAAGCAGAAAATCTCTAGGTCTCAGTTCACTTGAAGGCAGGGTGGACTGGCTGTGACCTGTTACTGAAGGTATCAAGATGTCCTGGTCTACCCTTGTTTGGCAATTATCCTTTGTTATAGTTCAGCAATATGTCTTGTGATAAAGATTTACACCACTGCTTCTAATATTAAGATGTCTACTGGAGCAGTAACTAAGGAAGAATGGTCAGAAACCATGGTGCAATGAAAATGCCACCAATATTGCTTTGGCCTAAGAAGAAGACACTTATAGCTTGGCCGATCAGCTCCGTGACAAACATAAGAATTCAAATTCAATGGAAATGCATCAGTATACTTGAGCACTCACAGTGTGTGCCCTAAAATCAGCTGCATACCACTTCTGGATATTTTGAGGGCTGGTGCTGAAATCAATATCAGTAGAATGGCACAATGAAATGACTCTGCCATCAAAGCATGATCATCACAAAGACAAGTGAGTAGAGAGAAGCAATTTGCATTACCTCTTTTCTTCTTGGATCTTGCTGAAATCAAAAAGGGTTTTACCTCAGACTACGCTGTATCTATTTGATCAGCTCTTCCCATCCTCACACAAAATGAAACTCCTTCCTCCACCAACTTGTGTCATATCCTCAAGCAGATAAATCTTTTCTCTTTGAAACTTTGGTTAAATATTTAGTAGAAATTAGAACTGCTGAGAAAAGCAGAGATTCACACATCCTCATGCTGTGATCTACTCTTAGCCACCACAACAGGTCCCGTGAGAAGCACTTTAAGGAACAGGATCCTGGCCTTATCCAGGTTTATGACCTTTGAAAGTACAATAGAAAATGGATGTTCAAAGCCAGATAGGGAATGACACATAGCTGGTAAGGCAGGAACATGTGGCCTCAAATGACATTGGACTGCAACTCCCATATTCCTTACTATTAGCTATGCTATCCGGGGCCAATAAGCGTTGCAGTCAAACATCTAGAGATTCTGATTTATCCCAGCACTGTGATAAAGGGTGTGATCTATAACGTACTTAAAACAAATGGCAACATTTCCTTAGATACTAGGATTTTGACACTCCCTAATACACTGGCATGTATTTGAATTACAAAGTAGTGACTAACATAAGATAACACCTACAGTCTTCATTTGCTAGTCCACTCCAAACAGAAGTCCAAAATCAGAGGTTCAATATTTTGCCAGGGAAGAAATCAAGCTACTTCTTTGATGGAATTGTATGTCAGTCTTAAAGCAAGGTCAGGCAAAGGAAAAGTGCCACATCCCTATACACAGGATGAGCTCCCAAAGTCCAGCTAACTACTACCCCATGGGGAACAAGTGGCAGAACAGTAAAGTACTCTTCCATCCCATCACTAGAAGGCTAAAAGCTGATCAAGGATGTCTATTGCCTAGTCCCTCTATGCTAACAGACAGAAATGGAAATAATAACACAACAACCCTCTCCAGCAGGAAAAGGACTATGTGCCAAGCAGAGCAAAGTCCTCCTCTGGTCAGATTAACATGTTACTACATTGACAAAATAAAATAATCCCAGAGGAACAACTCAGATGCTTACCAGTAGTCAGGATGCCAACATGGGGTAACTTTCTGTCATCATGGTCCCCAGCCAACTGGTGACATGGAATGTGTTTTTCACTGCAGGTTTCCAGCCAATAGACTGGGATTTATTTTATACCTCATCAGGACTTGCATATACAGATGTGTGTCCTAATCAGAGCATAAAGACAAATCACACAAATATTTCCCCACTCCAGCTAGTCCTCTGTTTCATGGCTGATCATGCAACTGGTTGTACTACTGGTTTCACAAGCAATGTCAGACAACACATGCAAAGAGGAGCCTGCCACTTCAAGGGGATGATTTAAATGCCCTTCCACAATCATGTGATACGATGGAATTTCTCCTCTTGTGTAACATTTGACATAGTGGAACCTTCACATTTATATATATATATATTTCTAATCCCCATTATAGGATAGAGAAGCCTGGGGAAACATGGTTCCTAGCATGCTCAAAATAGTATGTATGGCTTTTCTTTGCATGCGGCCATTTACTCATTTTTCTAAATGGATGGCATATGAAGGAAATTATTTAAGAACATCAGAACAGCTGTGCTAGAGCAATGACATTTCTCAGCCACCATTATGTTCCCACAGTGGCCAACCAACCTCCTATTAGGAACTCAAAAGCTGGACATAAAGCATAATAGCATCTTCCTTCATGTGTTCCTTAGCAACTGTTGTTCAGAAATATAAACAGCTTCTGATAATGATGGCACTAGATAGCTATCATGACAAGTTGCCTCATTCTCCTTTCAAAGTCATCCAGGTTGGTGGTCAGAAGAACAAGCTGTGGGAGCAAATCCCACTGGCAGTATTTCTTCTTTTGTTCCTTGTATTTCACGCCTTTAACTTATCTGGATGATCGCAGGTTTTAATATTAGGAATGACAGAAAAACCATATCCTTCTAGCACTTCCTTCACAGCAGGCAGAATCCAATACACCTCCATGTTCCTTCACTGTTGTCTTAGCCCTGAAAAACAGAATCTTTCCTCAAGGAGGAGTTGTTCCAGCCCTTGACAATTCCAGTTGCCCCTTTCTACTTCTTTTTAAATTCTACAATAGATGTTATCAGGTGCAGTAGCCAGAATGATACAGAGCATTTCAGTCGTTAAGTACACATTTCATATTTCTCTTCTTTGTTGAAACATACAAAACTGGGAGAGGCAGAGAAGGATAAGGTAAGTTGATCAGAAATCTATGAACCAACTTATGGAAGCTAACGCTAAGTAGCCCAAGTCACCTATTTTTCACATGGGATTTCCGTATCCAGCAGTGCACCGTGCAGGTTCTATATAGACACAAAGCCTGTGTTTAGATAGCCATATGAGGTAAAATGGTGGGCAGCTGAGCTGCAATGCAGAGGTTCTTTTGTAGAATCTGGTTCTTTTGCAGAAAATGAACCAACTCCATGACTTCTGGAACACTCTGTAATTTAGTGTACAGAAAGGTTGCATTTGAATTCTCTGCAGCAAAAGAACCCTCTGGCCTGCTACTTTTGTCCTGCTCAGCTGATTGCTATCATTGATTCCATCAGCAGGGTTCCACCTCTAAACCACCTGCACCCACAACGTGTCTACTGGGCCAAGAAAGGAAACCAGAGGAAAGAGTTTGTTTTATTGTTGGTTTGCTGGGGAGTCAGCATTCAATACTTGGAAGAAGAGAGAAAGAGACAAAAAAACAAGAGAAGGGATAGTTTTATAAGCTCCTACCTTGGACAGCACCTTCATCTGCACTTCCCTCTTTCTCACTAAAGTGCAAAATGATGTTACAGTAGTCGCTGACATTCCTGGCATGGTTTAATATTTAACAGGTAAGATGAGCACGCTCAGAGACTCAGATGGTGACTGAGGAGGGGGAGAAGGTCAGTAAGATACGATACCTCCTCTTTTCTAAATGGGGTCACCTGGTTTCTCCTTACTACTTTCAATTAACAGATGGTTTTTGAAACAAGAATGTCAGTCAACGGGTTGGCAAGGAATGTGCAGGAGGTGAAGATAAGGTAGCCCAGGAGACAGCATCATGGGATAAAGAAGGCCCACGTGGGAAAGGACAAAGGGAAGATGGAGAGATGATGGAAAGCACTGAACCATTGGTCTGAAATGCAAGGGAAGCAAGGAAGGTGTAGTGAGGGGGGGGGGAAGAGATATAATCTGTTGAAAGAAACATAGGAGCTTGGGAAAAGGAAGTGGGGAAAATATGAATGAGGGGATATGAGACTGAAGTGTTTGAAAATTGGATGTTCAGGTGCTTACTTACTTGAGCTTCTCACTTGCCACTATCGATTGCCATTATTTTTAAGTATAAACATCTTCTTGACACCACTTTTTTCATCTACTGTCACGGCTTTTAAGTAAAGTACTTTTGGGGGAATAGTAGGAGAACCTTAGCACCCTGTATCTTTGCTCTTCTGAAAGGAAAAGCAATAGAGAAGACACAAAGTTCAGTCAAAGGAGGACTCAAATCAGAGCACGTACTGACTTGAACCATGACACAGTTCTCACCTTCATTACCCATGTGCCTGGCAGCAATGAAGGTTTGAAGGCAATCACTAACATATGAAGGAGCAGAAGGTGCTCCTCTTGTTAGCTTTCTGGCATGGGGAAACCTTACCCTTGTCGAGAGCGCTGACATCACAGCTTCCAACACATCCAAGGAAGAGAGAAAGGTGATTGTTCTTTTCCATTTCTATGTTGGTGGTGTTAAAACCATTTCCATAGTTTCCTCCTGTCAGCAGCCAAGCCAGCTTGTGGATACATACCTTGAAAACAGGAATAGTTAGTACAGCGCACATCTCCCCCTCTTCTTATTCTAGAGAAATAAGGACAGTCTTTGTCAAGGTGTCAATCACACAGAGTTGCAAATCTCAACAGAAGACAAATCCTAGTTGTAGCAGACCAAGGTGGATATGCAGGGAGCTGTGGTTGCTCCATCACCTCCTGTAAGAACAAAGACAAGATGTCTGATTTGTTCTCTCCAGTGAGAATCATGAAAGAAGGGAAATGCTATCAGCTGTGCTACGAATATCAGTGTAAGGTGAAAGAAGATCAGCAGAGGTCAGAACAGGTAAAGGTCAAACTAGGAAACCTGAGAAGGGTCGTTCCTTTCTGTCTATTCCTTCCTGTGCAAAAACAGGCATCTTCTTCAGTCACTTCCAACACCCTATGTTGGGAAGAAAATGTGGGAACCGCCAGGGTTTGGGATCCTGTGTTTTCAAAGCCTCTCATAATTTGCCCATCGCATGCCTGTACACTGATTGAAATATGATTTGTATCATCCTTAAATAATGTGAAGCATTGTGGGGTTTGTGGGGTTTTTCTTCTGCTGAGATATGCAACTCTACAGGACTGAAAGCTTGACAAAGAAAACAAAATATCCCAATAATTTCATTATCTGAACCCATTGCAAACAATACTGTTTTATTTTTTTGTTAAGGTTTAAATGCTGAAGTTGTAACTCCGATGGAAATAAACCTTCCATAAGAAAACAAAGCAAAAATGGTCCTTATAAGAGACAAACACGCCCTGGGAAGAGGGAGATATAGTGCATGTAATAATAGACAAAATTGAAATTAATAATGCCTTTTATATTTTCTTTTAAAATGCAAGATTATAATCATCATCACTATCTATCCCTTCAAATAAGAAAATCAGTTGATACTTATTTATTCATTAAATTTGTTAAAAGAGTTACCAATCTCCCTAAAGAAAGCAATACACTCAATAAGTGTAAGAACCACCCAATATGGAATGGTTTTTTAAAAAGTGCTCAAGCCTTCTTGATGAGTGGAAATATGTGGAAACAAATGCCATTGAGGTTCTTTAAAATGGATTTTACTTGATCTGCACATCCTGGACCAAACACACACAAACACAAATGCAGTTGGAAGTCTGTTTAGAAACTGTCAGTCTTGTGATGCATTCTTCGAAGCAGAAAAAAAAAGCACATTACCACTGGAATATATTTCAAAAAAGATGTACAAAAGAAATGCATATTCTTCTAAAATGTGCACTGACATGCTGTGGTCAATTGGAGCATAGATCCCTTAACAAACCACACAGGGAGTGCCCCCAAATCACTTTACACCTAAACCTGTGGAGAAAGTTCTCCCCTTAATGGAGCTTCCAATGGGAAATAAATTAGTTCTGGCCCATACTCCATTCCCCACTGCTGATTTATTTAACTGGAAACAAGATCTTCCACCATATCGAGAGGCCCTTCAGAAGTACCTGGACTTGATCCAATGGATCATTACTACTCACCACTCTTCTGAGCAGCCTCCTAAGCAAAGATGAGAATGCCAGGCTCTTGCTAAGACCTACGCCTGGTATACTACTCATAGGGTTCAACAAATAGCCGATGGCAATGGAACAGTTGATTGGCCTGAAGCAGCAGCCCTCATAACCCGGGTTATTGATCCCAATCCTAATAAGCTTGCTGGGGCCCGCCTGCTGAAAGCAGCAAGAAATGCTGTAATTCATGGCCTCAAACTAGGAGTGCCAAAGGCTGTGAAACCTTCACAGAGTATATGAGATTGTTAAAAAAAACCATGGAATCCCCAAATGAATTCCTGACGAGGCTCAAGGATGGTTTTCTCCAGTACACTCACCTTGATCCGGATTTGGAATCAACAGCCAGCTGTGCTACAGGTGCAGCTCCAAAAGCACCCAGCCATGTGTGACTGCAGCCACTGAACTGCCCAAGTCCTGCAGCTGGTCTGGTCAGACAGCTATGCATCAGCTGTAGCACAGCTACACAAAAGCACTTTGCACATGTCTCTCTGCTGTCTGTCTACTCATTGTCTAAGATACAAGGGTGCTTCTGAGGAGAGATACCTGCTCAATAAAATGCTATGTACAACAACAACTCTGAGTCAAGTTTCTTTATTAGACAAGGTAGCTCAGGGCCATGCTCCTAGGGAAGGATATTGCAGGAAAAAGGGAGGGACACAAACCCTATTTTCATTGATAATGATGGGAAGGGTGGGAAGGAATGCATGGTTTGCCAATCATGAGCTGTGTGAATGGGATGACTCATGAGGCTGAGGGGGCTGGGAAGACACTGGCATGGATACAGGCTGGTGCCCTAATCATCAGTCAGGAGGTAGGGGGTGGGCAAGATATCACTGGGATGGATACAAGCTGGCCCCACCAATCATGAGCCAAGAGGCGAGGGTGGGAGGGATTCAAATTGCCCCCCCCAATCATGAACCAGGAGGTAAGGGGCAGGTGGATTGACAGTGGTAGGGATTCAAGCTGGCCCTCCAATCATAAGCCACAAATTTAGTATTGTAGAAGGGACCCAAGCTGCCCAATCATGAGTAAAAACAGAAGGGAGAGTCCAAGTGCAAACTCAACATTACCCAACCAGGAAGGAGAGCAGGAAGATGGACAGTGAAAGGGCCAGGCCTTGAACTGTGTAGAGTTGTGTAGAATTGTGTAGAGTTGTGTCAGATGGACAACAGACTATAGGATCCGTGGAAAGCACAGCCTAAGAATTCTTGCCTGAAGTATAACTTTACACAGCTCTAGTCACTAACCTTGCCACTAATCATGAGCTAGGGCAGGGGGAAGAGGGAGTAACGTGAGGCCATCCTATAGATCAATAAACAGAAGTTTTCTTTGGCTGCCTCCTGTGGTTCTCTCAGACAGTGGGGTGGGTGGACGTTTAAATGAGAGAAAGGCAGATGTCATGGGGGCACTCTGACTGCACCAGATGCACTAGGAGGGGCTTAGCCTTCTACGGCGCAAACTGGTGTTGCAATGGGTTTCATGGCAGCTGCAGAAAGGACTTGCATTTGGGGGAAATAGCACACTGTACCTTTAACAGGCATCTCCCTCTTAATTGTGAGAGTCTGATTCAGCCAGCCTAAGGCCAGCCTGGCTAGTTAGGATTGTGCCCTAAGTCAGGACGAGAAAAAGAAAGATTTATTTTAGTGCTAACATTTTCTGAATTTGGACCAGGGTTCTGTGACATAAATAGTGCTTTGAATGGCAATTAGTTCTCCAACATCTTCTAATATTCATTCTTGACTCTTGACCTAAAAAGGAGTAGGTAAATAGCTCCACGTCATTAACTAAGATAGTTAATGGATGCTCATTTGGAGATACTACTTATCATTTATGAGCTTATAAGAAAAACAAAAACAGAACAGCCCGACAGCAGCCCATGCAGAAATATTTATGATCCACAAGACAAGACTTTCATTTCACTCTTGCAAGCAGCCTGGTTGGGCTTAAGAGTGCGAGAGACATTTAAATAACTATTGACATACCGCTGAGGACATAATGAGAAAGGTGTCACATGACCTCTGAGGTCACATGATTGCTGGAGCAACAGTGCCCACTTGCTGCTTTCCTGCCTCAACAGCCATTGGGAGCAGAGTGAGTTAGAGAGACCTTGGCTTTTCAAAATTACTTACATTTACCTTTCATCCGGGCTTAACCGTGGACTTTCTCAGCCATTCAGGTTCATAGTTTGTAGAGATGTACTCTGTATCAACAGACAGGATTGCTTCCTGTTTTGTCTATAGCTCTGGGAAGCATCACTCAATGTATCCAGGACACGGTCGAATACGACCTCACCCTGGCCTACTCTAGCATTAAAATCTCCTGCTAGCAAAAGAGGGATCCCTGGAAACCTAAGATCAAGATCATCTAAGGCATGACTCAAGGCTTCCCATTGACAGGCCCTGTGAAACTTGGAAGAGACTGGGGGCATATAGACATTGGCTATCAAAATTTCTTGGTTCCTAGTTTTAAGTTTTATACCCTGGATTTTACAGCTACCATCAACTGTGAGAACAAAGTGTGCAGATAAGGAGTCGGCAACTAATATTGCTAGGCCCCCAGATGGACGGCCCTTTGCCATGAGCCTTTGTGCTGGGAGGGAGTATGAGGCATATCCTGCTAGTAGTACAGAGTGAACAGCCACGTAACCATAATTAGAAAAAAAGTTTTTGTTTATGTTGTTCAGAAATGAACAACAGACCTCTTTACATATTGTTTCCAAGTCTGAAGGGTTCCAAAGATTATTGTGTCTGAAATCTTTACCCATTTAATGTGTTAATATGCCAGGATCTATTGACTTGTTCAGCTTAATAGTTCTCTTTCTGGGTTGATTTCTCTTGTATTTATTTCCATATTCATAGTGTTAATTACTTGCTCAAAATTTAAAGAGATAGTGGTTTATTTATTTTTTATTCTTTTGATAACTTGGGTTAGGGTATGGGATACAGAAGGTAAGAGGGAAAAAAGGGATTGGGGTTAGGGGGGGAGGAGAAACAAAAATATACTAACATCCATTCTATTCATATTGCAATATCAAGATTCAAACTCCGCTATTCTACTATTTTCTGCCTTCCAGATTTAAGTTCACATTTTGATCTATGTTATTTGAGCACTATCTGGTGACTCTAACCATTTGTAGAATAAGTCCCATCTTTCAGTTGCCTTTTGTAATGGACAGTCCTTCATCACTTCTGATAAAATGTCCATTTCTGCCGTTTCCTTTATCATCTCCATAAGATCTTCTTGTTTCGGTACCACCTGACTTTTCTAATTTTTGGCATAAAGAATTCTAGCTGCGGTAACTATATAACTATACACTTCTTTGCTTTATCTATATTATCTGGTATCATACTCAATAAAAACAGTTCTGGGGTTAATGGAACCTTACAAAGCAATATTTGTTGTAACACAGTATGTACTCCTATCCAATATTGTTTCGCTACTCTACAAGTCCACCACATATGATAATAGCTTCCCACGTGTGCTTCACATTTCCAACAGACATTTGATACATCTGTATACATCTTTGACAGTTTTTCTGGAGTCATATGCCACCTGTAAAACATCTTATATATGTTCTCCTTAAAATTAACCGATTTTGTAAGCTTTATATTATTTTGCCATATTTGCAACCATTGATCAATATCAATATTATGTCCTATATTTTGTGCCCACTTAATCATACATTCTTTAACCATCTCATCTTGCATTTTAATTTCTAACAAATAATTATACATTTTCTTAATTATTTTATCTTTTGAGCCTAGTAAAAGTTTATCAAATGTCGTTTGTTCTAAATAGAAACCCTCTATTTTGTCTTTGCTATATCTAGATTCTAGCTGTGCTCTGGACCACCAGTCTATGTATATATTCTGTGTTTCTAACTCTTCTTTAGACCTTAGCTCACAGTCCTTTTTCAATAAATCTTGATATCTTAGGAGCTTCGCTTTCATCATAAGATTAGGTTGTGTAAAGGCCTCTATAGGTGATACCCATACTGGTATTTTTTGGTAAATTTGTTGAATAATCTTTGTCCAAGTTCCTAATAAAGCTCTTCTTATCATATGTGAATTAAAATGTTTTTGTTCTTTATCTTTTTTATACCATAGAAAAGCATGCCAGCTGAACTGCAAATCATGTACTTCCAAGTTAAGTAATCTATCATTTTCCAAAGTTATCCATTCTTTTATCCAATCTAGTACGCAGGATCTATAATACAGAACCCAATCTGGAAGACCAAAACCTTCCCTCTGTTTGGCATCTTGCATTGCTTTAATTTTAATTCTTGGTTTTTTACCTTGCCATACAAAACTCATAATTATCTTATTGAGTTCTTGAAAAAAGGACTGTTTTAATATTATCGGGATTGTCTGAAATAAAGATAAAATTTTTGGCAAGACATTCATTTTAATAGTTGCAATTCTTCCCATCAACGATAACTGTAATTTGTCCCATCTCTCCAAGTTGCTCTGTATCTCTTTAATCAATTTCATGTAATTATCTTTGAATAATGTGCTCGTCTTCTTTGTAATTTGAATCCCTAAATATCTAATTCTCTTTTCCTCTTGAAAGTTAGTCTTTTCTATTAACTTCTGTCGTTCTTGTTCTCTCATATTTTTAACAAGTATTTTTGTTTTCTTTTGGTTTATTCTCATTCCTGCCACTTCACCAAAGTTTTTCAGGATCTCCATCAAGTCTTCTATTGAGTCCAGCGGATCTTCCATTATAATGACTAAATCATCTGCAAAAGCTTGGAGTTTATAAGTGTGACCTCTTACTTTCAGTCCTTTTAATTCCTTTTTATCTCTGATTTGTTCGGTTAATATTTCTAGGGTCAGGATAAATAGTAATGGCGAGAGTGGGCATCCCTGTCTAGTACCTTTCTGTATTTGTATTTCTTTCGTCAACTCTCCATTAATTTTCACTTTTGCCTTTTGCTGAGTATAAATTGCTTTGATTAGTTTCAAAAATCTTTCTCCAACTTGTAGCGCTTCCAGCTGATATAACATAAAATTCCAATCAAGATTATCAAAGGCTTTCTTCGCATCCAACAATATCATAGCCATCTGTTTCTCCGGGTATGCTTCATAGTATTCTAGAGAATTTAAAATTATCCTTATATTATTTTTCATCTGTCTTTTTGGGAGGAATCCAGACTGATCTTGATGTATTAGCTGTAATAAAATTCTTTTCAGTCTAGTTGCCAACATGGTCGCATATATTTTATAGTCCACGTTCAACAGTGAAATCGGTCTGTAGTTTTGAATTTCTTTTCCCTCCGTGTTTTCCTTATGAATAAGGGAAATTATCGCTTCTGTCCATGTTGATGGCAATTTTCCCTCTTCTTCAACACATTCCAAAAGCTTCTTGTATGGGTTAAGTAATACATTTTCCAATTCTTTATAATATTCCGCTGGGAGACCATCTGGGCCTGGTGCTTTCCCATTTTTTTGTTTTTTAAGGGCTTCTATAATTTCTGCATACGTTAGCGGCTCATTTAAGGACTGAATCTGTTCTTTAGTCAATCTCATTTTGTTATGTTTCCATACATATTCTTTCTGAGCTTCTTTATCCACTTTCTTTTTATTGTATAAATTCCGATAGAAATCCTCAGCAATCTTTTTTATTTCCTCTTGTTTAAATTTATCTATCCCTGTTTCATCTTTCAATGCTCGTATTGTTGTTTTCTCCTTCTCTTTCCCCAATTTATATGCTAGCCATCTCCCCGGTTTATTTGCCTTTTCAAAAAAGTTTTGCTTTGCAAATTTAAGCTTCTTTGCGGTTTCTTCAGTGAGCAATATATTTATCTGGTGTTGTATAAATTTTATCCTCTCTTTCAATTCTGTATTTGTCGGATTCTGTTTCAACTGCATCTCGTCTGAGGCTAATCTACTTTCCAAAATATCATATTTTTTCTGTCTTTCTCTTTTTTGTTTTGCTGCAAATCTTATAGCTATTCCTCTAAAAAAAAGCCTTACTTGCCTCCCAGACCATAATCATCGAAGTTTCTGGCCTTATATTCTGTTTAAAGAAAAAATCCATTTCTTCTTTTGCTTGTTTCTTAAAATCCTCATTTTTTAAATGCACGATATTAAGCTTCCAATTAAATTCTCTTGATTTACTACCCAATTGTAATGAGATTGGGTTGTGGTCTGCGAATGTATTAGGCAAAATGTCTATTTGTTCCAATTCTTTCATTAAGCTTGTTGAGATCCAGCATGCATCAATTCTTGACCATGATTTGTGTCTATTACAATAGAACAGGGGTCAGGGAACTTTTTTACCTTTTACCCCCCAAAAAATTTATATACGCTGACATTACCCCCTTGATTTGAAAGGAAGGAAATCATACATTATTTGAATTCAAAATATTCAAAATAGGCTGTGTACCGAACTAGCAGGATATATCATCAGTATCAATGGCTGCCAGGCTATGTACCGAACTAGCAGGATGCACCAAATTTAATAAAAATGTGCACTATTTTTGCTGGAACACATTGCACTCCAGCCATGGGGTGGTATAGGGAGTAGTAAGGTGTCCAACGTGCCTAACAAGTTGCATTAAGTTTTTGCTAGCTTGCAGAGGATTTAATCATCATCAATGGCTGCCAGAGTGGTGCTAGCAATGACATGCTTGCTAGAGACAGCCAACGCAGAATTGGGGGGGGGGGCTTTTCCTACCACTTTAATCATTCTGTGTGTGGTGTGCAAAAAGGAACAAACCAGGCTAAAGGTCATGTCACCCACCCTGGTGCCACAGCCCGATATCAAAGGACCAGTGCACTATTTTTTTTATCATCATCAATGGAAAACTCAGCAGTGGCCAGAGGATTGGAAAAGATCAGTCTACATCCCAATCCCAAAGAAGGGCAGTGCCAAAGAATGCTCCAACTACCATACAATTGCACTCATTTCACACGCTAGCAAGGTTATGCTCAAAATCCTACAAGGTAGGCTTCCAGAATATAAATATTTACTCAACACAGAGACTGTAACATAGATCCCATGGATGTTTTATGTTTATGTTTGGTCAATTTGTTTTATAAAGAGCCCCCTTCCAACACATTCTTGTTTTGCCCCTACAAGTGCTGCCACATCTGTGCACATGTATTGTTTGATTCTGTCTTACCACCCTATAGTCAAGGCTTGATTCTTCTTCCTCCATTTGCCCACATGATTGAAAAAGGCTGGAAAAGAGCAGCTACTGCTGCCTCTAATTCTCACTCACCATTGTTGTGGCAATGGACCAATGAATTGTGCCCTGCACGACCAGGCACAGCCTGTGAGTAAAGGGAGACAGCAGCTTAGAAACCTTTCCCCACTCACATTCACTGGTGGCATAATTGCAAGGGAATGAGCTGAAGAAGCTGAGAAGCACTGACATAATTGCAAGCCCTTTTTGCTCCCCAAACAACTCTTTTTCTCTGCGACTGGAAGCTTCTACTTTTTTCAAGCTGGAATGATTTTACTTTCTTGGGCTCCATGATCGCTGCAGATGGGGACAGCAGCCACAAAATTAAAAGACGCCTGCTTCTTGGGAGGAAAGCGATGACAAACCTAGACAGCATCTTAAAAAGCCACCCTTTTTCCCCCGCCTTAATTCAAGCCTTCTGTTTTGCTTGCCTGTTGCTTTTTTCAGTTTTGAGTCAGTCTCTCTCTCACACAAACACACACTCATCCACCCATCCATTTTCTACAATCTACATACATTTAAAGAAGCTTGATGAAGCCGTCGATCTCTCACACCTTCGTTCCCCTCGTTAACTGAAGCCTTTCCCTCCTCCTCAATTCACAAGCCCCAGATTGATTTAATGCCTGGGGCTATTCTTCAGCTGTAACCAATCAAGCAGGCTTATCTCCGATCTCTGAAAGAACGGAGGATTTACAAGTGCCCTGCCGAAACCAAGGAAGTAACAGGAAGGGGTGGCTTACAATTTGAGGTTTGGCTGCAGGGGGTGGGGTGGATGGGGGGTAGCACTCTGCTCATTACCCCCAGGATTTTCACTTTTACCCCATTTGGGATAAATTACCCCTGTTCCCCGACCACTGGAATAGAAGGTATAGTCTCTTGTCATTGGATTACATGTTCTCCAAGCATTTATGATATTTACTTCTGCCAGTTGTAAAAAGTTTCTTGAAATTGTACCTCTCTTTTTTTTAGTTATTTTATCTGATTTTGTGTCTAGTTCTTTATCAAAGACAGCATTAAAATCTCCTATCACACAGTAATAATCATAATCTTTATTTATCAATTCTAGTTGCAGTTGTTTAAATTTTTTTTCTTGATTTCCATTTAGTGCATAGATGTTAACAATTAGCAATTTATTTGATTCTCTTTGGATTTCCACCATTAATATCCTTCCATTGTCTGAAGCGAAAATCAGTTTTGGTTCTAATTCTTTCTTAATGTACATAGCCACGCCTTTCTTCTTTTTATTTCCGTCCGAAGCTGCAAATAATTTTCCTAACCTTGGCCGTTCTAGCAGTTTCAAGTCTGCTCTTTTCATATGGGTTTCTTGAATACAAATAATGTCAGATTTCTGTTTCTGCAATTGTAGAAAGATCTTTTTCCGTTTGTGAGGTGAGTTTAGGCCATTTACATTGACTGGAAAAAATCTTCATTTGTTTTCTAGACATCTTGTTGTAGATTACTACCTTTCTGTTTTTTCCTTGTCATGCTTCTGGTACATCTTGACTCGGCTACTTCAAGTTCTCCTAACTCTGTGTCTGATTCTGATTGTGATGATTGTGTTGGTTTCTCTTGGGGTCTTCTGGTTTCCTCTCCTTCTCTCTTTCACCCTGTATTTTCAGATTCTTCTCATTTTTTTCCATGAAGTCTCGTGCTTTCATCGGAGATATTATGTTATATCTCTGTGTATCAATCCTAAAGAATAAACCTTCTGGTGTTAGCCATCTGTATGAAATTCCATTTTGTTGAAGTAACGATACCAGAGAGGAATATTCCTTCCTTCCTCTGTCTCATTTGCCAGGGAATTTGTTTTAAAACATTGATTTTCTTGTCTTCTATTATCAGTTGTTTATCTTGTGAGATTCTTAAAACCTCATCTCTGATTGCCTTCTTCGTAAATCTCACATGAAATTCTTTAGGAAGCTTGTTCTTTCTGAGACATGCTGTACTCACCCTGTAAGTTGCTTCCAGACATTGACGAAATTCCGCTGGGTCCATTTCTATTTCTGGAGCCAAAGCCTCACTCATTAATATTTCTAGATCTTCGCCTTCCTTTTCTGGCACATTTTGAAGTCTCAACATTTTCGACGCTCTCTCCATCTCTAACATTATTAATCTATCATCGTTTTGTTTTTGATTCTTCTGTGTTGCCTGTAGTGTTTCTTCAGTTTGGTCCAACCTGGTGTCAGTGCCTTTCACTTTTTCCTCAATATCTTGTGTTCTCGTTTTCATTTCTGTTATCTGTTGCTTAGCTTCAGTTAATTCCGTTTTCATTTCCTTCATCTGGTCTGTTAATTGGGTAAGACGTTCATTTATTTGTTGGAATCCTGTAGTTAATAGATTTTGCATAGTGGTCTGCCATTCTTTATCTGGTTCTGGTGCTACCAATTTTGTCAGATCTTGTGCCTGAGCAGGAGAGGTTCCAGGCGTCTGAGGTTTGGATTTTTTCGAGGCCATTTCAATTCTCTATTTAGCCAAAGATAAGAGCCCGCTATCAACAACCTCACCTAAAACCTTCCTCCAGACTTTACCCAATATTACAATATATAAATCACTTTTTAACCCAGCAGTTTAACCCACAACCATAGTAAAATGTTCCTTCTTTTCAAAAGTCTTATCAACGTTGTTGTACCTCCAGCCTCTGTTTCTTAGTTACCCACGCAGTCCAACAAGAGAAATCCAGGCTAAGTACAGTCACAGAGTCTTAAAGATCAATATTCCAAAGTTCTCAGTGATGTTCCAAATGTCAAAGTGGAGCTAGGAAAGGTTTCCTGTTTTCCCACCTCAATATTTTTGCAGTTCCGTTCTTAATACAATACACCAAAATCCCAAAGGCTTTTCAAAAGTCAATTAAATATGTTAGTGCTGACATTCCGCTTTCCTCCAGTAGATGTCATTATAATCCAAAGTACAGTATGTTCTTTCCACTATAGATCCGGTCCACAACTCCAGTCCTGGTTTTCAATTACACCATTCACTTTGAGAATCAAAACTTTCCCAGCTGAGAAGTTATTTACAGCCGTAACCTCTGAGGAGGGGGCTTTCTCCCCCACGGGGGTAATATATAGTCCCGGAAACTAACACTCAGTCTGCTATTAAAAAGTCTGTCCAATTCTTTATGGTAACAACTCAGGCTCTGTCCGTATCCATGTTTGCTTATTTCATCAAAGAGTTTTTCAGGGTCAGCTTTATTTTCGTCTGGCTACTGGCCTTGGCTGGTCTGCAAGCAGCTGGTTTCGCTTTTGAAATAGTAAAGCAGCAGAGCCGGTAAGCAAACTCGCCGCTACTCCGCTCCTTTTGGCCCTTGTCGCTTTACAGGCTCATTTTTAGATTAAGGGCTTCAAATTTATTTATTGTTGTCAGTTTTTAACTGTAATTCTCCGTCTGTTCTCCTCTCCTCCAGGGTGGGTGGGTTACTCACAGTTAAGTACCAACCAAAATGGCTCCCGGACCCAATCTGTGCTCCGTGATCTCTTCAGAAGGAAAAAAATGTCGGGTTGCAGCCTCACATTCATTCCTCCAATGCTCACTCGCAGCTCAGGGAGGATTCTCCTATCCTCTCCTGCGACCCCTGTTATCATTAGGGACCCCCAGACCGGGCGGTTTCAGCTTTCCCCGGGAGCTATTCCCAGAGGCTGCTGACGGCACCGCGACAAAGCCCCGCCAGAGAGATAGTGGTTTAGAAATGTTAATACGTATCACATAACTATCTTCTAGGTAAAACAACATATCTTATGGTTAGGCACTGACCAGGTAACGGATCAAAACTCAATTTAGATTTATTTATTTTTTTACTACCTTCCCTTCTCATACAGGCCAAGACACCAACCAGGCAAGAGATCAAACCTAATTTTGGTTTATTTTTTCCATTTTTACCACCTTCCCTCCTTATTCAGGTGAAGACATTGACCAGATAAGGAATCAAAACCAATTTCTGTTCATTTTTTCCATTTTAACTGCCTTCCCTCCTTATTCAGGTAAAGACACTGAGAAGGTAAGAGATCAAAACTAATTTTGGTTTATTTCTTCCTTTTTAACTGCCTTCCCTCCTTATACAGGCCAAGACACCAACCAGGTAAGAGATCAAACCTAATTTTGGTTTATTTTTTCCATTTTCACAACCTTGCCTCCTTATACAGCCCAAGACACCGACCAGGTAGGAGATCAAACCTAATTTTGGTTTATTTTTTCCATTTTCACAACCTTGCCTCCTTATACAGCCCAAGACACTGACCAGGTAAGAGATCAAACCTAATTTTGATTTATTTTTACCATTTTTCCCACCTTCCCTCCTTATACAGGTAAAGACACCAACCAGGTAAGAGATCAAAACTGGTTGTGGTTTATTTTTTCCAGTTTTACTGCCTTCCCTCCTGTGCTGTGATGTTTTTTGTGTTTTGGTGTGGTTTTTCCCCCAGCCCCATCGCGTTCGGGCTGGCTGTGTGTATGTGGGGGGTGTTTTTGTGTGGTTTTTCCCATCCCCATGGCGTTCCGCTGGGGCTGGCTGTGTGTGTGTGTGTGTGAGGGTTGTGTTTTTTTTTCCAGCCCCATCGCATTCCGCTGGGGCTGACTGTGTGTGTGGGGGGGGGGTTGTGTTTTTTTTCCCAGCCCCATCGCGTTCCGCTGGGGCTGGCTGTGTTTGGGGGCATTGTGTTTTTCCCCCCAGCCCCATGGTGTTCCGCTGGGGCTGGCTGGGGGGGGGGTGTTGAGTGTTTTTTCCCAGCCCCATAGCGTTCCGCTGGGGTTGGCTGTGTTTTTTGTTTGTTTGTTTGTTTGTTTTGGTGTGTTTGTTTTTTGGCCCCAGCACATTCCTATGGGGCTTCCAGTGTTTTATTTTTATTTTATTTATTTTTTGGTATTTTTTCCCCGGTCTGGAACGGATTAATGGGGTTTCTATGTATTCCTATGGGAAACGGTGCTTTGACTTACGACCATTTCGAGTTATGCACATCTTCTAGAATGGATTATGGTCATAGGTTGAGGCACCACTGTAGTGTGGTTGCTGACCTTGAGCCAGATATCCTGGAGAGTGAAGTCAAGTGGGCCTTAGAAAGCATGGCTAACAACAAGGCCAATGGAGGTGATGGCATTCCAGTGGAACTATTTAAAATCTTAAAAGATGACGCTCTTAAGGTGCTACACTCAATATGCCAGCAAGTTTGGAAAACTCAGCAGTGGCCAGAGGATTGGAAAAGATCAGTCTACATCCCAATCCCAAAGAAGGGCAGTGCCAAAGAATGCTCCAACTACCGTACAATTGCACTCATTTCACACACTAGCAAGGTTATGCTCAAAATCCTACAAGGTAGGCTTCAGCAGTATGTGGATCGAGAACTCCCAGAAGTACAAGCTGGATTTCGAAGGGGCAGAGGAACTAGAGACCAAATTGCTAACATGCGCTGGATTATGGAGAAAGCCAGAGAGTTCCAGAAAAACATCTACTTCTGCTTCATTGACTACGCAAAAGCCTTTGACTGTGTGGACCGCAGCAAACTATGGCAAGTCCTTAAAGAAATGGGAGTGCCTGACCACCTTATCTATCTCCTGAGAAATCTATATGTGGGACAGGAAGCAACAGTTAGAACTGGATATGGAACAACTGATTGGTTCAAAATTGGGAAAGGAGTACGACAAGACTGTATATTGTCCCCCTGCTTATTTAACTTATATGCAGAATACATCATGCGAAAGGCTGGACTGGATGAATCCCAAGCCGGAATCAAGATTGCCGGAAGAAATATCAACAACCTCAGATATGCAGATGATACCACTCTGATGGCAGAAAGTGAGGAGGAATTAAAGAACCTCTTAATGAGGGTGAAAGAGGAGAGCGCAAAAAATGGTCTGAAGCTCAACATCAAAAAAACGAAGATCATGGCCACTGGCCCCATCACCTCCTGGCAAATAGAAGGGGAAGATATGGAGGCAGTGACAGATTTTACTTTCTTGGGCTCCATGATCACTGCAGATGGTGACAGCAGCCACGAAATTAAAAGACGCCTGCTTCTTGGGAGGAAAGCAATGAGAAACCTAGACAGCATCTTAAAAAGCAGAGACATCACCTTGCCGACAAAAGTCCGCATAGTCAAAGCTATGGTTTTTCCAGTAGCGATGTATGGAAGTCAGAGCTGGACCATAAAGAAGGCTGACCGCCGAAGAATTGATGCTTTTGAATTGTGGTGCTGGAGGAGACTCTTGAGAGTCCCCTGGACTGCAAGGAGAACAAACCTATCCATTCTGAAGGAAATCAACCCTGAGTGCTCACTGGAAGGACAGATCCTGAAGCTGAGGCTCCAGTACTTTGGCCATCTCATGAGAAGACTCCCTGGAAAAGACCCTGATGTTGGGAAAGTGTGAAGGCAAGAGAAGAAGGGGATGGCAGATGTCGAGATGGTTGGACAGTGTCATCGAAGCTACCAACGTGAATTTGACCAAACTCCGGGAGGCAGTGGAAGACAGGAGGGCCTGGCGTGCTCTGGTCCATGGGGTCACAAAGAGTCGGACACAACTTAACGACTAAACAACAAAATAGGTTGTTGGCAGGAGAGGTAAGTAAATGTTTGGGAGGAACACAAGGTCCTATCCAGACCTGCTCTCTCCCATATATACTTCACACATTTCGTCTCCATCTCACTCCTTAGCCAAATCTTCACACACACCCCACTCAGTCCCTACATCTGAATTCATCCACTATCACATTGACCTGCCCTCCCCACACCTCCCTCCCTCCAGCAACCGACAGAACATGTCTCTTCTCCTCCTACCCACAATCCCCCATCATTGCTCTTCATATGCACATACCCAGACATACTATTACTTTTTCAGAAAAAACCATCACCTCTAGACCCACCCAACTCCCCTCTCATACATACACACTCCACCTTCTTCCCAGTCGTATGGCTCCCCTACAGGAGATCCTCCCTTCCCAATCCCACACCATGCCACATGACGACTCCTCTGCCCCACATGGACAAAAAGCATCCCACTATGCACTCCCCTCATCCCTTCCATGCCCCACATGCCCGACAGCCCTAACCAATCCCTCACACCATTTATAACATGCCCCCCACAACCCACCCCTCAATAGAGGGGTTAAAATCAGTTAAGTGTGTTCCTAGTTAACTCCAACACTTGAGTCCATCTCTGTATTTCTGGAGCTGGTGGGCAATGTATACCTCTGCTGGCGTGGATTCATACGCTGGCTTGGAACTATTTTTCCCACGTCTCCTGATCTGACATAGGCAGGTAGAGGCACCAATTGGCGCTTCCCACAAGGCTGTGCTGGGGCTGGATGTTGGTGCAATTATAAGATCCTTCTGCCCCCAGCCAGCCCTTTTTCCTTTGAGTTAACCTGCCCGCCCTGGGTCCAGTGTGGCTGAGGTGGTCGCTTCGGGGCCGGATAGGAATTTTGGGTCCGTCTCACCTGATTGGCATATAAAAGGTGGGCGGACGTATTTTTGCCTATCCCACACTGTTTACCCATGGGATTCTGAGGGCTATTCTAGGTTTGAGTCACGTTTAAATAGGTCAAACTGTCAGGTAGTGCAGAAGAGAAGGTGAGTTTCAGTGAGCTCCCAAAAAGCACATGGGGTCCTACTGCACCCAGTATCACAGCAACCAGGATCTAGCGTTTCACTTACTGGGATGAGGGGTGAATAAGGTATAGTCCCATCCATTGCATGTCTTAGTTCTAGACAATTGGATGGATGGCAGATAGGGAGGTTTTTCTTCCCAGTCTGTGGCCAGCTGGGTACAAGCTGTTCAGGGGACAGCTCTGACCAGGGGCTTGGGACTCACCCACTTAGGATTGGAGAGGGGGTAAGAGATACCCCTAGAGCCTGCCCCAGGGATCCACATGACGTCCAGGCCCCTCTGCAGGATGAGAGTGATTGGAGGTTAAAAGCAATAAAGTGTGGCCTTAGTTAACTCCAACACCTGTGTCCGTCTCTTTATTTCGGGAGTGGGTGGGCAGAGATTAAATAACAGTGGTGGAGGGAAACATTGAATATTAATTTCATGAACTTTAAAATATCATGTGAATAAATCTACAGTATTTTGGAAATTCATAGTATTACTGTATATTCCAAAGTGTCAATAGTCAACAAGGGACCACAGCGGAATATTTTCCGCAGCACATCTGGGCAGGGAGCGGAGGAGCACCAGGCGGGAGGAAGGAGAAGCGCGTGGCCAGGTTGCGAGCGGGGCCCCTGCTTCACCTCAGCCGCAGAGAGGACGAGGCGACAGCAGCAGCAGCCTCGCCAGGTGACCCAGGAAGAGCGGGGGGGGGGAAGAGAGACCTAAAAGCAGAAGCCACGGGGGCACCAAACCCCTGAGGAAGAAGACTGCCAGGCAGGGAGAGGGCTCCCCTTCTGGATGCGTGGGCGCTTCAGGGTGGGCAGGCAGGACCCAGCCCCTACGAGGCGGGGAGGAAGCCCCACGCTTGCCAAGTAGGTGCAGCCGCTGCTGCTCCCTCTCCAGGTTGGGCTGAAATTAGAAGCCAGGCAGATTTTGAGAGTGGATGGGCGTGTCGCGCTTGCGGGTGGCTGTGTTGCGCTCGTGCGCATGCGCACAAGTGCGACACACCCCTCCGCAAGCATGACACACCCACCCACGAGCGTGACACGCCCCCCCATGCGTGCGTGTGGGGGGCGGAGATCCGTGTCCGCGGCCCAGTTAAAGGAAGCCCACGGACCGGCGCTGGGCTGCGGACCGGGGGTTGACAACCCCTGCCTTAATGTATTGTGTTATGATGTGTCATCAAGTCACATCTTATATCAACTTTAATAGGGCTTTCAAGGTATATGAGATATTTAAGGAGTGGCTTTGCCATTGTCACCCACCAGTAAATATCCATGAACAAGTGGGGATTTGAACTCATGTGTCCTGAAGTCCTAGTCCCTCATTCTATCCATTACATTGCACTATGAGTTAATGTATGGATTTTTCCATACTTAAAAAAATAATCTGCATGGAACCAATGAAAAAAAAGATCCAGAGGAAGGAACCGGAGGATTCTACATAAATGGACTGGACAGATCTTTCCACCTATCCACACTTCAACAGGTATTCTTTCTTTTTCTGTTCTTGCAAAGCTCTTCTGTTTGTTGTGATTTGATTTGGTTTAATTTAGTTTTTCTCAAACTACAGACATGTTGCGTCTCAAGAATATGGTTATAGGACCACCATTCTACGAAGGACGTTGATAGATACAACATAACTATCCAGAGCAATTAAACACAACACCATACAACCTATCATAACTGGAAGCACAACAAACCATGCTATTGTTTTGAAAACAAACAATTCAGTTAAAAAGGATTATTCATCAAAAGAATATGTCAACATTCTCACAATCCTCTGAAAAGATAAATTAATATTTTTAAAATGTTCATTATGTTTTCAAATGTTTCAAAAGCTGGGGCACAAGGGAGTGATAGAATTTCCTTATATGTCCTCATCATAGCAACCCTATGATGTGGGTCACTTTGCATTTCATAGGTAAAGTAAGGCTACAGAAGCATGAGCAGTCCTCAGTCGTTCAACATGTCTCTGACCTGTGGGTTAGGTCACAATCTCTTTCTTACAACTTGTAAAGTTTTTTTTTTAAATTACAACTCTCAAAATGCCCCAGCCAGCATCGTCACTGGCCATATTGCTAGGGGATTCTATGAGTCACAAAAAGGAACTTTCCCCAGCTCTGATCTTTCCAGTAGACCACCCACAAACAGTCAGTGATTAATCGCTCATATGAGATCATCCCATCCAGCAGAAGCTTAACATTTAGTTCTGTCTGGTTTGTCGTCTTTTTTTGGTGGTGGTGGTGGTGACAACAAAAAAGCAACCACCACAACAAAAAAACTAGAGCAAGTCATCAAGGACTCTGCTTGCCTGTCATGATCCATAAAGCTTAAGTATTGCATGAAGTTATAGGTCCCTGTTCTGCAATAAGAAAACTGCTGACTTATCTTACAGAAGGATCTGTCTGTCTCTGGATACAACGGCTTCTCCCTTACAGCATTTGCAAGTGCTGCCACAGCTTGTTCTCCTTCTTTCTGGACCTTCTTTCAGGGCCAGGGCTATCAGTAGGCAGAAGGCGGCAGGTGTCTCGGATAGCAGATGGTAGGTGGGAAGGAGCAGGCCAGTGATGCCAAAGGACAGAGCTGTTATTCCAAGCAGCTGGCCTATGAAAGTAGTGGGAGAATAATAATCTTAGACTCTTAGAACTGCAAAACTGGAAGGGACCCTATGGATCACCGGGTCCCAACCCCTGTCAAGGAGGCACAATGGGGAATCCCATCTTTGTTGTCCCAGTGCTCGTGTTAAAGTAAGAATCACCTGCCAATCCAACCGGCATGTGTAGGTGGAAATGGAGGATCACCATATTTTCTTTTGCCTCAGGCAGCAAAGTGTGTTGAGGGGAAAACCCTTCTCTTCCTCACATCACTTCTTAGAACTGTAAGCCTAAATGTCACCCAGCTAAAAAAGTAAACCAACTGAGAATTGTGGTTGCAGAATAGCAATGGCTTATCTCTAGTTCTCAAGTGTACTCTTCCGTGTGAAATCTGAAGGCCTACTATGAATGTGTGTAACTTTATCTTGCAAGAATAAAACACTGTGGGTTTTCTAAACTTGGATTGAGAGACAATGTTAACACAGAGGCTAAAGAATGTTGAGAAGGAGACTGTGTGGGTTGGAGGAGGCCTCAGCATAATTTCTTCCCTCCAAATGCACTTCCCACATTTAGACTTATCTTGTCACTTGTCTCCCAAACAGGTTCCAAATCCTCTCATACCTGAAATACTAACTGAGAAAAAATGGATTCAAAGAAGGAGATTCTGCAAGGCAGAATCAAGAGGAATGGATAACTTAAGCAACTTTTCTACCCAGTTGACATTCTATAAATACATCCCTGCACCAGCATTTGTTTTGAATTTTTGAACATACGTTTTCTGAAGTGACACGTTGTTCTACTTTGACATATATTGAAGCATAGATATTATTGATGGATATTTATCTAATTTATATCCCTATTCATACTGGACATCCCCCCTCCCTTTTTAATAACAGTCTTGTCTGTTCAATGTGAAACGTTCCTCAGATCTCAAATCAATATCCTGTCAGGCTACCCTAGAATACACCTTAGCACAGGGAACAGCAACTTAAGCATTTCCCATTGGGTCTTCTGAATTGCAGAGATGGACTTGCCTGTACTGAATGGCATCGCAGCAACATTAGCTTGGCATTTTCTGTATGAACACCAGAGCAGGATCAGCTGCCCCATTAGGGAATGATGGCTTCAGGAGACATATGCCAGGGGAGGAAGTGGTCGTCTCTCAGCCAATGCTCCTGGTCTTTTTAAGCATTTCTCTCTTGTCGAGGACTAAGTTGTGTGGGCCAAACAGCCTGTCCTGCACTCTCTAAACTAGTTTGCCTCAAGTGGGCTGGAGGACCCTATCCCATTGCCACAATCAAAATAAGATTCAATTGAGTCAGCTTCTGTACATGTGATTGTGGAAGGTGCCATCTTGTCCTTTGCCTGAGATGATAAAATGCTGTGGAATGGTCCTGCAGGAGGTCTACAATGGAAAAGCAATTAAATATACTCAGAGCCATAAAGCAAGTGTTCTTGCTGCCTGTTGAGGCGACGGTAATTGTCAGTGACACTCATCTCCACCATAACACTCATTCCAGGACAAACAGTTCTCCATTCAGCCTGGTTCCCCCTGACTTTTTCTTACACATCCTACCACTTACCTCTTACAACTGCCACACACAGAAAAAACACTTGCCGAAACAACAGGAATTGTTCTTTTTATAAAGGAAGAAAGTTCATGGAAAGCAAACACAAAAGAGACAAAATTATGACTTTCTACCACTTTCCTCAAACAGACCAGGCCACAAAGGCCCCCTTTTGTGATAAATGAATAATGTTTATTTGTGCACACCAATAAACAGGAGTAACAGTAACAAAGCTAGCTAATTTGTTGATACTATTGAAAATAAAGAGTAATCATCATCCTTGCCACCGTCTTACCAGCTGTAATTTTCTTTGCTATCTCTCCCATCATTTCCAGCTAACAAGTACATTGGAAATGGAAGGCTTAGCCTGTTAGACTAATTCATTCTGCACGACAAGGTGAAGAATGATTCTCTGAAAGTGGTGGTCTTGAAGAATTAGCTCTTCATTGTACAAAACAATGCACAAATTAATCAAGAAGACCATTATTAGATTTCCACAGGGGTAGCTTTTTATGTTATTTCAATTTTTTAATTGGTAGAAGAAAAAGGGTATTAGCACCATTTCTATTTCACTTTCAAAAACTCATCAAAAATGCACAAACCGGAACATGTATCTGGAAGTTGAGTCATGACAACTGGACTTCTTTCTTGTTAGGTTGAAACTTTTGCTACTCATCCAAGTAGCTTCTTCAGTCTGAAGAAGCATGACTGAAGAAGCTGCTTGGATGAGTAGCGAAACCTTTCAACCTAATAAGAAAGAAGTCCAGTTGCCATGACTCAACTTCCACCTGGATGACTGGGAATCTTCATAGATAAACTGGAACACGGGCTTGACTGAGGGTGCAACTAAATGACAAAAGTATCCCAGAATTCATTGGTCTAGATTGTACTAAACAGGGTCACTTTGAGGGGCAATGTGTCATTTGGGGTGATCCTTACATGCAAAGATCAACCACGCTGCACTTCAAGTAACCCTGTTTAGCACTATCAAAAACGATCTCCTTTCTCTTTAAAAGTGTGGGTGGGCATTGATCAGGGACACAGTAGTTCATGATGGCACATACATCATCCAGGAAAAGGAGTAAACCAGCCCATTCTCAGCCTGGACAAAACTGTGGGACAAATGCTTATCTGATTGCACCTTGACATGCTCTAACACAGTAGTTCCCAACCTTGAGTCCCTAGATGATGTTCTTTGACTAAAACTCCCAGAAGCCGTTTCCACTAGGTATGCTGGCCGGGATTTCTGGGAGTTGTAGTCCAAGAACATCTGAGGACCCAAGGCTGGGAACCGCTGCTCTTAACACATCTGAAGGGCACGGAACTGGGGGAAGCTGCTTTAGGCTGTACTTTTGAGCAGCTCTAGACTCATGTTACCCTGATGGGATACTACAGAGGCAGCAAATCCAGCTAGGAGTTTTCTTTCAGGAGCCACCACTTCTGATCACCAGTTCAGCAACACTCCAGCCTCTGATGAGAGTGTGCAACTGCAAGATGAGGGTTGCATTTATTTTTGAAGTAGTGTTTATGAGTCAGGGAACGTTCCGCTCCACTGGTCAATAATATGATATATTTGGATCTTAAAATTCTGACGCATAAGGTGGAAAACATTAATGCTGAATTTCTAACATGTGCCCCCCACAAAAAAGACTGACTCTTCAGCATTTTGTATTCATTGATTGCTGTAAAAAAATGTTTTAATTTTTTTTTGCAAGCTCGGAGATTTCAGCATTCTAAGCACTCTTCTATTGTATCAGCGTGAATACTATAAATCACCAACTCCTGCTTTTCACCATTCACTATCCCAACAAAGCATTTAAATGCCATCTTCTCTGCTTTTCCAAAACACCTTGCGTTTGAATGAGGCTGTAATAGAAAGCCACTGGCATGATAAGCAGTTTATCTGCTTAAAAACAAAAATGAATTCAGGTGCCCAGATGTTGACTCACAAATGGATGATCAGCAGGAGGGGGAAGGGGTGTTCTGTGTTCTGTGTGCTCAGCTGCAGACAGACAGAAAGGAAGGGGGATGTCATATGTTAAGCAATGAGCATAAATTCTCATATCTGGAGATGTTTTAAAGTAGAAGACAGCAAGAGAGATTCATTTTCCACTTGTCCAACTACAAAGCATGGAAGGGGAGCAAATTAGTTACTTAATTTACAACTTGTTGCATTTTTACTACCAGGAATAGGGAATGGTGCCTGTGTAATTCTCTGTCTCTAGTGCCAACATAACTTGACTGGTTTGGCATACCACGTACCTTGACTTGGAATTTGGGAGTGGGCAGGTGCCATTTATTGCTCTGCCTCAGAGAGCAAAATGTGTTAGGCCATCCCAGCTCCATTTTTGATGGTAAACAATAACAGGACATTGCATTGTACTTTTCCTTTTTTAAACGGGTTTCAAGAATGCTATAAGAAAATGTATTGCTACAAGAATGTAGAATTGCTTCCAAATGGGGATTCTGCTGTGCAATCACCCTCAAATACAGAAATTTATATGGAGGTCCAGAAAATGAGAGGTGCTTCAAAGCAATGGTCTCATCCTGCTTCCACTAAAAATCAATTGCACAGCAATTCCATCTCCCATCCATGCCCAACAAGACTTTTATTGACAAGGGAAAAAAATACAGAAGAAATAACAGGAAAGGATATAAAAAACACAGGAAGGGTGAAAACTGAAAATGCTGATAATTTATGGAAGTCTTTAAAATCCTATGAACAAGGCAGAATGAATGCACAATCAAAGACTTCTCTGGGGGCACCCAATGTCTTCTATTTGCAAGTCTCCTGTATTTTCTCCACTGCTTCCCTCAATGTTCAAATCCTAGGACTGTCAGTCAGACGGCATTCTGCAAATACTCTTTCCCTCCTTTAACATATATTCTCCTGTTGTGAACCAAAGTTGGAGAAGCAATGAGAGGGGTACAAATATAAGACTGTAACACTGGGGCACGCCCACACCACTGATCTGTGAAATTCTTTTTGTGAAGCACAAGCATTGCACAGTGTTGAAAAACCCATCTGGAAGCAACCAAAAATCTGTTAAGGAAGCAAAGATGTGATAGTTGCATTATATCTTTGGACTGAAAGTGCCGAGAGATGCCTGCAGTTTAGGAATATGGAGTACAAAAGTCCTAAAGAGAACCACCAGTGGAATCCCATGCCTACCAACTCAAACATATATCCTATTGGTGGAAATCCTGTTGCTTAACAGCATTTACAGAGAGTTGACTCAGCAGTTCCCCACTGATTCAGTGAGACTACTCTAGTTGCAACATACTATGATAAGCAATATGATTTCAGCCATGGAGTTCAATGGGAAATACTCTTAGGTAAGTATAACAAGGTTGTGACCTTAAAATAAGAGGGGTTTTTTCCAACTCTGTCCAAACATGGAGGAGAGGAGACATTATTCATGTCCAGAAGGCACACTTAGTCTTTCTGCTCAGCTAGAGCAAGAAAAGGCAAATGTAGTACCATCCAAGCGTAACACACTTCTGCTTTATAGAAGAACTAGCAGGGAGACCATTCCACCAATGCTCAAAATCATTCTTAGGTTGCCACTGCAGCCCAGTGAAGCTATAGCACAAATGAACAACCACAACAAAGTCCTCCTACAATGAGAAGGATCACAAAGCAAGAAGCTCATTGTGTCATATGTGTTGTGTGATTTCCTTTCCACAAGTGGAAGAACCTTTTTCCTGAAACTAGCACTCTCTACATGTGTTGAAGTGCAATTCCTACCATCCCAACCACCATTGTTTTCCTTGGACTAGAAATGATGGGAGTTGTCATCAACCACATTTGCGGGGTGCCAGAGTGAGGAATGTTGTGTGAGACTGTTGGTATGTTCTTTCTGGAGCAATCTTAGTCATTCCATTCATCAGCCACTTGCTCTGCTATTGACTCATCCTGATCGTTGAGGTCACAAAGAATTGCTTCACAAACTTTTAGTCCTCCTTTTTTTCAACAGAAACCCATACAGAGATAGTGCATCAGTGCAAAACTTGATCTAACTTCATAAGAATGGGACAACATATGAGGATGTGACTGATGGCATTATCTCAGTAGAATCACAACCATAACAGAGTTATGGAAGGCATGTCAAATCATTACCAATGTGTTGACAATGGGTTCTTCTTTATAATATCTATAGACAAAAACATCAAGGATTGTAGACCTCATGATATCCTCGGTATCATTTTGGAAAACTTTTGCTATGACAGGCAAAATGAAATACGTACGCACTTCAGAAACATCAATTTGTAGTCCATACCTCTGGCAAGTACTCAACTATTAACTGAAATATCTTTATAAAATGTTGTTGTAATGTGTTCTGTTTGTTACTTTCAGGATCAATATTTTAGTAGGGGTGGAAGACTTTTTGTAAGTGGACTGTTAACTCTGTATCTGTTGTGGCTACTATTTGTTTGCTGACTACAGATACGTATATATTTGTGTTCTCCGTTGCCCAACATCATCTTGATGATGTCATTCTGACATGTATAATAGGAGATATATCTTACCTGTGACCTGTGTTGTGGACAGGAAGCTACTGTTAGGACAGAATATGGAGAGAGCTAGAATGATTTTCTATAGGCAAAGGTGTCAGACAAGAGTGCATTTTATCCCCTTCTCTGTTCAATCTGTGGGCAGAACATATCATACAGAAAGCCAGACTAGATTCAGATAAAGGAAGAGTGAAAATTGGTGGAAGAAATATCAATAAGTTAAGATATGCAGATGCCACCATCTTGCTGGCAGAAAGCAGCAATGGTTTGAAACGACTTTTAATGAACGTGAAAGAAGCAAGTGCCAAAGCAGCACTATGGTTGAATGTTAAGAAGACAAAAAATTATGACTACAGAAGTACGCAACCTTAACGTCAACAATGAAGAAAGCGAAATAGTGAAAGATTTTGTATTCAATTTTGTATTCAAGATTTTGGTTCAATCATCAATCCAAATGGGGACTGCAGTCAAGAAATCAGAAGACTGAGACTCAGAAGGGCAGCAATGAAGAGACTAGAAAAGATAATCAAGTATAAGAATGTAACTGGAGACCAAGACCAGAATCATCCACACTTTTGTATTCCTGATCACCATATATTGGTGTGAAACCTGGACAGAAAAAAAGCTGACAGGGGAAAAAAAAAATTTGTTTGAAATATGGTGCTGGAGGAGATTTTTGAGGATCCTCTGGACTGCCAGAAAGACAAATAACAGCAAATCAAGCCTGATCTCTGAAGGCAAAAATGATGAAACAGAGACTGTCCTCCTTTGGACACATTGTGAGAAGGCAAGATTCTCGGGGGGTGGGGGAACAATAATGCTGGGGAAAGTTGAAGGCAGCAGGAAAAGAAGAAGACCAAATATGAGATGGATTGACTCCTTAAAAGAAGTCACAGGCTTGAGTTTGCAAGAGCTGAGCAGGCTGTTCAGGACAGGATATTTTGGAGGTCTCTCATTCTTAGGGTCATTGTAAGTCAAGCAACTGGACAGCATGTAACAACAGCATGTCTTACTCAACCTGTGTTCTGCTTGGTCTCTGCTGAGTTTTTGACGCAAATGCAAGCTGCTAATATTTCCATTACCCCAAACTATCTATTAAAATGTTATAATGTAAAAAGCAACAACAACAGGAATCTAACGTTAATGTCTTCTGTAGTTCATGCATTGTTTTATGCATGAGCAGAGCTACTTGGGAATCATTTTTCATGTTATTCTGAAAAATGACTCAGATCTCAAATGGACACAAGACAATCGGGTATTTCACAGTAAAATTTCCCCAGATCACTCACAGCATTCAGTTTCTTTGAAGGCAGTTTTAAGATGTATCATAGAGCACACATCACAGAAAGACTGTTCTTGCAGAGGACTGAGAAGATATGTATTCAGGAACACTCTGATTCATGCGCTGGTGATTTCACAATTGGATTACTGTGATGTGCTGTACTTGGGCTGCTCCTTCATCCTGGGGCAGAGGCTGCAGCCAGGGCAGAACTTAACCAGCCAGGTTACTGAGCGGAGCACCAAGCTCTACACACCTTATACCTCTGTTGAAACTTGAGCCATGCCCACGTTTTTGTTGTTCAAGTACACAACCCTTCATGCCAGGATACCCAGGAAATAACCTCCCCTTGAGCTGCTGCAGTAAAAACATTTTTCCCTAACCCGGAGATGTAACCAGCAAAAAGACAGAAAATATAAATATTTTTCAAAAATATTTTTCACAAGCTCAGTATATAAGATATGATAAAACGGAACACAACTAATAGGCCAGAATCCTGTTGGCAATTTTCCCACCATAAATGCAAGCAGGCCTACATAAACTGCTGCCTGTCCATTGCACTTTTCCATTTCCTTGAGACAGGGGAGCAATCGTGCACCCACTCCTTTGCTTGGTCACCCAATTGATGGCAGGCACAGAGCATAAAAATCCTGCTCCTTTGCCTTTATGTGCATGTTTTTCTCCCAACAGGATTTTGGCTCTAGTGAGTTTAAATAATGGAGAGAACAAAACTGGGTTTGCACAGTGTTGAAAGAATCAGCAAGGCATGTGACAGGCAACTGTTCCTAAGGAGAGGGTTCTCCATAATGGGAGGGGCTGCCATTGAAAAGGCCCTCTCATGAACAGTCACCTGCTGGATCCCAGTATATGGGGGTACTTGGTGCTCTGGTTATGATATTGGGGTGCAGGAATACTTCTGGGAAGAGGCAGTCTTAGCAGATATGGAAAGTGCCCAGGATGATTTGATCACAGGTATTCTACTGAGCTGTCGTAAGATCGAATCCACGTGACGGAGTGAGCTCCCGTCGCTTGTCCCAGCTCCTGCCAACCTAGCAATTCGAAAGCATGTAAAAATAAGTAGATAAAGATAGGTACCACCACGGTGGGAAGGTAACGGCCTTCCATGTCTAGTCGCGCTGGCCACGTGACCACAGAAACTGTCTACGGACAAACGCTGGCTCTACGGCTTGGAGATGGGGATGAGCACCGCGCCCTAGAGTCGGACACGACTGGACTAAATGTCAAGGGGAACCTTTACCTTTACCTTATTCTACTGAACATGAAATAAGAAATCACTCTGAAAAGAAACCAAGAACGAGCTTCCCCTGTGGACAGCCATTCATTTTTCCACTCCAAATATTGGACCATCTTTTGGGTCCAGGATCAAGCCACAACTGGAAAGTCATGAGTCATCACCTTTCTCAGTCTGGAAATGATCTTGAACAAGTGGATAAGAGGAGAAAAGATTTCAGTAAAGTGGAAGTTCTAGTAGGGAAAGGATCACACCATTCAGTGCCAACCAGACAGTGATTGGCTGTCTGAGAGGGGTTTTAAAATGGATTGTTGTGCCTTGTTGCTTTGAAATGTATTGATTTTATTTACCATTTTTAATATAATATTTCTGTTTTAAACTGTTCACAACAGAGAAACTTAAAAATCCTACAATCGTTGACTCTCTTCCTCAGGAAATATGCAAACGCTTTGGCCTTCTCAAGGATACGGCGGAAGTGGAAGGCTTCTGGAACAATCTTAGAGATAACACCACAGAACGTGTCCAACATGACATTGGGAGACGTCACTGTCAACAGAAAGAATAGTGTGTTGAGATTTTGATCTCAAAATGTATTAAATATAAATGTTGTATAGTGAAAGTAAAATGGCTGATTTTACCTCATATACTAAGTGGATTCAGGTGTGGGTACCAAGGTTGAAGACTTGATGTTGTACAGCTGGAGAAAATGATGTAACTTTATGTAAGTGGAAAATGAAGTAATGTATTTTCTGATTGGTCCCAAGAATATATAAAAGTCATGTGTAAATGGGACATCTTATCTGCTGTAAGTCAGATCACCTATTTCTATGCTATGTGTTGTATCATGTCATGTTATGCTGCCAGATGAATGTCTATGCTCTCTGTATATTTGTAAATAGACTAAGTTGAATTTTACTCTCTCAGTGTTATAGTGTCTTTGCAACCTGATATCTCCTAACTCTGCTTATGTCCTGAGAATACATTAAGCAAATTCTCAACATAGTGGATCCAAGATAGATCATGGAAGCTGATTGACAAAAGAAAAGCTATAAAATTAAAATGGGATCAAGCCAAAGATGTAGAAGAAGTGGAAGAAATGAGCAGAAAATATACAGAGATCGACCGGTTGGTGAAGAAAAACTGCAGGAAGGACACGAAGGAATGGCTGGAACGGAAAGGCACTGAAGCACAAGAAGTGTGCGATCAAAATGATTCCAAAACCTTTTACTGTACCATTAGAGAACTGACCGGAATGAGGAAGACAAAGACAAGAACAGGAAGCTTCTGGTCACCCAAGAAGAACAAAATAAGATGGGTCAAATATCATCATCATCATCAATATAATATTTGTTTAATTCTTTTTAAAATATTTGTACACTTACTGTTTTTGCTTTTAAATATTGTCCTTTCAATGTATGCTTTTTAAGGAGAAAGTCAGGGTAAAAATCCATCCATCCATCCATCCATCCATCCAGCTTTGTACTTCCTGAGGCAGAACACAACTGGAACAAGTGCCTTGCAATTCCTGTTCTCCATGAAGAAAATAAGTGGACTGCAAGTTTAATTTCACTTCAACACTTGTGTCCCTCAACCTCCACCACGCCTTGGGCAATAGTCTAAATTTGGACATGCAGGGCACGTTGTGTGGTCCATGTCCAGCTCTGCCCTTCAAGAGAAGGCAGTAGCTGGAGGCTTAGCATGAATGCCCAGGGGTTGCCACAGTGAGTACATTCTTTGACTTAGGGAGGCTCATACATATACTGCACAGTTCTAATAGTTTGACACCACTTGACATTCTGTGCTGTAGTGCAGGAGAAAGCACTAGACGTCTACAGCAGAGACTCCTAAGTGCCTCACAGAGATCCCAACATGCTACAGGAATGGAGTCAGGTCAGTCACAGAGGCACCAAACTGCTGTAAACTGTTTAGTGCAGATACATTCCCAGTGTGAGCACATACTCCTGGAGTTTGCTCCATCACCTCCACCCCCAAATCCCTTTATTTATATGCAACGGTTGCTTTAAAACATTGACCTACATATGCAGAGAGGAGGAGGAAGGGGTGCCAGAGGACACTGTGTAGAGCAAAAGAGAAATTACAGAACAAAGTAGAAACAACCACTTAGTGCAACTGCAAACTTGAACACACATTTCACCTTTCTTGTACTCTCAGGAGATCTCCGGTCTGCATTCTACATTTGTCCCCTCCAGTGGAACCCCTTCTGCTCAGTAGAATTCCACAACAGATCTATGGGTTGAGTGGATCAAAGCAAAGATTTCTTTCCAGGGGTGAGGGAGAGAAGGCAAAGGAAGCTGCTAAAAGCAGAAGTCAGCATTAATAATTAACAATAGCCTCCCCTGAATTCTACTCACAAAATCCATTTTCATATATCATTCCAGGTTATGTTTTATATATATATATATTTATATATACGCACACACACACACACACTAATACTTCCTAGAGAACTTTCTCATATGGTAGCATGCTACAATACTGCTTTGCGAACCTATTTACAGGGACATTTGTTCTGGGAACTAGCTGCAACTCTTTGCTCCCAAATTTGAAGGCATTTAAAGTGAATGCTTTTAAAAGCTAATGGAAAACTTTTTTTCCCCTCTGAAATGATTTCTTCTATTTAAAATCAAATATCCTAATTTTACATACTATGGGTTTCAGTAGCTGTGGAATGAATGGCTCCTTTGGTCGTGGGCTGTGAAGTAAGTATTTGTTCTCTATCCAGCTGGGATCCAATCAACTTTGCAGGAGTAATATGTGCATTTCTAAACTGAGATAAAATGGAAAGAAAAATCAGCTCAAAGGCTGTTTCTACACAGCAGGCTTTGACTCCCACAATGCAGCTCTTCTGTACTCTGTGAGAGGATTATAATATTAACGTGATAAAGTTAGATAGTAAGACTGTTGTCAGTATTCCAAGAAACCTCAGTCATTCTCAACCTTTTTTAGGCCACAGCCGTGAACACAATATAAAAGAAACATACGAGGCCAAATCAGGATTGTATAAGTTGCATAATGAACTTTATTAGGTGGTGTGTGAAGAATGGTTTCCAGTCTGTGGTCCTCTTCAGGTGTGCTAGGGCCCCCCAGGGGGCCATATGGCTCCTGTTGAGAATGACTAGTCTAAAGAACACATTCCATGCTATCAGAGGGATGAAGGCACTGCTGAAAATGGCAGCAGGCCCCCTCCCCCAGCTGCCTCCCGAGCTTTAGACATATGGCAGTGTTCATGTCATGTAAAGGTCTCCCATCCCCACCATTCACAATTAGTAACAGGGTACCAAATTGCTGGGGGTGTGTGGCGATAATGCTGCATAGGTAAGTGTGGCTAAATTTTATGGAAAAGGAGTGGTTTGGCCCACATGTCAAACGTATCATGTTTTTTGCCCTAAATTTCCATTTTTGTACATTGCACATAGCTCAAATTTTGTACATTGCACATAGCTCAAATTGACCCAGGGAATCTAGGGGGGGAAATCTTGCCATGATCAACACCGCAAGACAGTCTGGTGAAGATTTTCCAATCTCCAGCCTTGGAATAGAACAAGTGATTTTTTTGTGGGGTGGGCGTCCACATTTTGTGGAAAATGTCTCTCCACAAAACTAGTGTCTTTTCCCTCCCTTTGGCTGAGCCCATACACAGCAACCAAAAAGGACAAAACACTTAATTTCAAAAGACAGAAGCAACCTATCCAATGCTCCAGTGTTTATTAGTTTGTGCAAGAAGGTAACACTGGCTAGTTTCCAAAAATGCACACTTTACAGAAATGTGCAAAGAAGTCTCAAAAATGTGCAAAATTTCTCAGACAACAGACACACAAACAGAACTCTTATTATCTTGCACAAAAATGTGGGATGGTGTGTTATCATGTTTTACGACAGGAGGATGAACCAAATAATGATTTATGTTCCTATTCCACAGCTGGGGGCACCTATGGAAAAGCATATCCTTCCTGTGAACCCTTTTGCACTGCTGATTCTTAGGCAGCTTCAATCAATCCTTATGTCTTGCCTGGTAAACCAATATCTAGTAGAGCCCAAGGGCCATTCGGGATTCGCTGTTTATGCAACAAAAGGCATGTTATTCTGAAACTTTGTGGTGGGGGAAGAAAGTCTATTATGATTTTTTAAAAACCATATTCTGTGCTGGATTGACTTAATTTCTGGAGCAATAAGCACAAATCTGATATGGTGAATAAGAGCTGCTTTTGTTAGAGTGCCAGAAATTTTTTAAACAATTAGAAAATGTGCACAAAAATTTCATTAAAACTGTAAAATAAGAAGACATATTCCTGCATAGAACATACTGTGGGCTTTCCAACCTCACCCTAAAAATATTACATTTATCTTCAAGTAGCAGAAAAGGCTGAGGAGAAGTGAATATCTGATAGAAGTTGGTGTTTCTGTTGGCTTCTGGTTATAGAAAACTTGTCTGGATTGCATGGGTTGGGTATAATAGCAATGATGCAATGCAGCAAGGGAAAAAAATACAAATTGTGAATGATCGTTTAACAAGAGTGTGCCAAGCATCTATTTGGTTGGACTTCCTTGGAAGAACTGTGCTCAATATTTATTCACCAGTGATGGGATTCTGTGAAAATTTCCCAACTACCATTCTTCACAGATAGGAAGATGTAGGGTAGTGGTGGTTTAAGATGGTAAGTTTTTTTACTGATTTGTCTTTTAAGAATATGTGAGCTGCCTTGGATCCTGTAACTGGGAGAAATGCAACATAGAAATATGCATATCTATCTAACTATCCATCTAACTGTGTGTAACTGAGAACAGCTGGCTTCTTGAGTCATCTTACTACGAACCTACTGTTTTTTAAGTAAAGCTAATGTTCTCTCAACCCCACATCTACTTCATTGGAACAGTAGCAGTAATAGCAATAGTAATACGTCGAGCTAGCAAATAATTAAAGTGGGCTATTCACTGACACAGCATGAAGTAAAGGCCACTAACTTAATCATCTTTTTTGAGCCTCAAATTTCTTAGCCTTAACAACCAACAGCAGATGGCAAAATGACCATGAAGATACTTGCTGGTGTGGGGGGGAAAAGTCTTAGAGGGAATGATTGAAGCCATTAGAAGGCTTACATTGGAGAAGACTGAGGAGAGACAACAATAGTCCTCAAATACTTGAAGTGTTGTTCTATAGAAGACATTTTCTATGCTGTTCCAGATGGCAGGAGTAGATTTCAGGGTATAGGAGAAGAGATGTCAGGTGAACACTTCAAGAACAGAGTCAGCTACCTAAAGGAGGGTCAGGGAACCATGAGCTTTCCAGATGTCATTGCCTACAGCTCCCATATACTCCATCCAGCTCCTATAGGCTCCATCCAGCATGGCCAATGATAGCACCCAGTGAGAGTTGTAGGCCAAAGCATCTGGAAGGCCAAAGGTTATCCATCACTGGTCTAGGGAGTGATGGGTTCTTCCTCACCAAAGGCCCTCTAGAATAAAATAGGCAGCCACTTGTCATGGGTGCTCCAACTCCAGACTTTTTTGAATCAGCTAAAGGGTAGGACTAGCTGGTCTCTAAGGCCAGCTCCCTGACTCCATGACATAGTAGGTACTGGCAAAGGGCCTTTTGCATTCATGTCTTGTTTATGCATTCTCCTGGCTGGCAGCTGTTGGAACTGAATGCCAAACTATATGGATCTTTGATTTGATATAGCACAGGACTTCATATGTTCTGACTATGCCATTGGAATGATTGCTAGGCAAATGTATGTGAACAGCATATTTTAAATGTGCTTAGTAATTGTTAAGTATTATTGCATGAAAAAGCCAAGCTGCTTCTTTGCATTACCATATGAAAGACAGTTGTCTCATGAAAGCTATAGCTATAAATTTAAAGAGAGAAACAAACATGTGAGCACACATACAGAAACAGCACTTTAGCACCATTTCCATTAACTTCAATGGCAACTTTGTCAAAGCTTCCGGTTCTGCCCCACAATATTATTCTTCCAAAATAACTCATTTCTCCATGGAAACAATTGCTCATGGTAAAGTCAGCTTCCTTCAGGATCCTGGCAGGAATGATGCAGGATTGCTTGGTACACCACTCAATGTGAGTCATTTGAACAACTCTTGGCTCCTTTCTCAGTTAAATTAGACTTATCTCCATTAACTGCAACCGAGAACTCTTTCCATTGTAAAAAGGCCAGTAAAGTTTGTGCCCGCCCACCCCTTTTTTGAGCAACAAGTTAAAGTTGGGAAGGTCAGTGTGTCCAATGCACAGTCACAGTGGTGTACATGGGTACATATAAATAAGATCACCAAGTTTTAACCTAGTGGTTCATATTGAATCTTCATATTCATTGATTCATTTATTGTACTTCTGCTTCTCACCACTCACCACAAGATGACGACTTGCAATGCCACTTTGAATACAACCTTTTGAATGTACTTGAAGTGTAATCCAGTACTCAGAAATCAACTACACTGAGTTTAATGGAATTTATTCCTACGTGGGAATGGGCAGGATTTCAGGACTTTAAAGTATAATTAAAATCAGTCCTTAAAACCATCAAGAAAGAAAATAAAAGGCAGAAAAATCAGTATCAGGGTAAAAACTTCAGGATCAATTTAACTGCTAATAATGTTCCTAAAATGAAACATCTCTTCATAAGAAAAACCTCATGAGCTTGATTGACTTCCATGGGCAGGAAGATCTATAGGGGAACTGAATAACACTTTTTCGTGTCGCCAGCAAATAGAAGCCAGCATGGGGTTTGAAGAAAAAAATATGGAGAAAATGTGAAAGAAAATAGAATAATTTTGATACGGTTGGGGAAAAATTGGTATGAACCTCCTTACAGCTTTGGGTTGTGTTAGTTTGTTACACATATGTCTTTACACAAACCTATGCAGCTGTCGGAGTTGGAATATTGTGCCCACTGCATGTGAGTAAATCCAAGATCGTGGTACACCATGGCACTGGTTGCTGGTACCTGCTATGCTAGACAGTCTTGTAAGGGAGAGGTTTGCACCCCGCCAACCCTACAGCAGAAGAAAGGAGCAGCTCTCTAACTCTGTCCCTAGGATTGTTCCCACCAGCTTTAAACTGCAGCAACAGTAAAGCTATGCAGTAATTTAGAACATTTGCCACCTAGTAATTGAAGGTGGTACCGCAAGCTCTGAAAAGGGATATGTATTATAATTAGGTAAAGGTAAAGGTTCCCCTTGACATTTAGTCCAGTCGTGTCCGACTCTAGGGCGCGGTGCTCATCCCCGTTTCCAATCCATAGAGCCAGCGTTTGTCTGAAGACAGTTTCCGTGGTCACGTGGCCAGCGCGACTAGACACGGAACGCCGTTACCTTCCCACTGAGGTGGTACCTATTTATCTACTCGCATTTTTACATGTTTTCGAACTGCTAGGTTGGCAGGATTATAATTAAGTTATTATAAAAAGCTGCATTACCTTGTGATGCATACTCCTACAGTTCTCCCAGCATGCACACTAATTATTTGTTTCATGCTTTTTGTGCTACATTTCTCAGACAGACATATATCTTTTATTATTACAGATATAGTAAAACTTTTGATTATTTAGCATTATCAAAGATAACAATACATACATGTAGAGGATATCTTCCCATTAACTGCATGTTTTTACCTCCCCCTCCCCAAAATCTTTCTTCTAACTGGACCTAATATGAGGCAAAGAGGGACTGTCAGGGAAATGGAAGCTATGACTGCAGGATGTAATTTACCACTGGGTAAGGAAACAGAAATTAACTGCCATCCCCTCTGTTTTGTGGCATCAGAATAACCCTTCAATGTTATCATTCTGTCAGCTAGTTGCTTCAATCTTCAGACAAATTGCTAACATTATTTTTTTGTGAGATAGAAAGCAAGTAAGAGACACACAAGGCCATGAGAAAAAAATGTCTTTATTATATCCATGGTGAAGTCCACATTCCACCCTGAAGCATCAGGCAGGCAATTCTGTCTACAGAGCACACAGCTGGATCTGTTAGGATCTTGGCCCTTTTTCTAAGTCATTAAAGATGAGGTGAATTGTTAGCGGAAACTTTTTCTGTAAGTTATAGATTCTTCTCCATGGTCTTCACAAGGCAGTTGGTTGTTGGGGTCGCTCTGGCCTAAGCAAATCAAGAGTCCCTGCTTCCCACAAACACACAGGCCACCAATCCTACATAGGATGAAAGGAATGTATTTATACGTATTATTGGCAGTGTGTGGAAATTGCTGGCTAAAAACCTCCAAAGGAGAAAATATAGACAGGTACCTAGAGAGCAGATTATAATTACAAGTCCTTATTGTATAGTTAGTTTTTAGTTAGATTTACATCAACTGGCAATATAGTCTCAAAAGAGTCAGTCAGAGGAGATTCTGGTGTTGAGGAAGAATACAAAATGTTTCTCTTTTACTCACAAAAGCTTCATACATGTCGCAATAACAAACAAAACATATTCACTTGTTACATAGTATGAGCTTAACTGGTTAACTCCATTATTTTGACAAACTGGTTACATAAAAACTTCACCCAGATCTAATTGCTGACTCCATAACTGTCTAACTCATAGAATACACACAAGGACACTGACATTGCTAACTGAACCTAACTGACACAGAACCCTGACTGAGTAAAAAAAAAAGGTGGGAAAAAGGATCTGAGATAGATGAGGGAACAATTGGCTGCTACTGTGTGATTGACACTCACCTCAAAGTCCCTCCCATCCAAACCTCCCAAAGGCATAATGTGCAGGTGGTTCTAATTCAAACACGCAGATGTGTATGTCCTTACTGCATTTGTATTCTGCTTTTCCTTTAGGGAGCTGAAGGTGATATTATCAGTATGGCTTTCCTTTGGCTGCTTTATCTTCATAATACCCCTTTTGAGGTGCATCAGGCTGAGACACTATGACTGACTCAAGATAACCCCTAAGCTGAAGGGTGGGTGAACCTGGATCCCAGCACTCTGACCACTGCAACACACTGACTATCATAAGAAAATTTGCTAGAAGGGTATCAGGACAGACCAACTGGCAAACAGAAAGGGGATTTCCATGGCTATGACTCCCTATGAAAATTGCAGATATAGGATTCACTTATCAGTTATGTTTTAACTCTTATTATTTTAACACAACAGCTGCCATTTTGTACAGATGTGCAACAGAAGATCACGTGTTATGTGCTTTGCCTGTTCTTTAGTTGTTTTCTGGCAACCATTACACCTGGGAGAGGAGGAAGAAGTTCTTTTTATTTTAATAAGAACTGAATAAACTATCCAACAAAACTCAGAAGGAAAAGGCTATCAGGGGTTCAGTTAGCACTAGTTGCTGGGCCCCACACCTTTTGCCTCAGATGACTTTTGTGGGAGCTGCTGCCCCAGACTGGTGTGACACCCGGAATGAACAAGCAGGAAATGCTACCTGAATAATCTTGCTTCCATAAGGACATGGTGTAATTTTACAGCTTTTAGAGTGATTCCATCTTAAGAAGATGCCCTATAGAGCTATACAGGGGAAACGTGTGAGTGTAAAAACACTCTTATCCCTCCTTTATTCCAAGACTAACCCACAAATATGTGGCTAGATGCCATACTTTACAAAAGACAGTCCTTTGTTTGAAGGCAATATCAGGAGACTGCAGAGAAGTGAGGCACCTCTTCCTCAGTTGGAAAGTATCCTCTTTTTCAAGCACTGTCCTAACTAACTCTGGTTTACAGTAAAGGACCGTAAAAGGGGAGAGAAGGGGGAGAAGGGGCCTTCGGAAGGTTGCCTAGCATCCTTTGGACAGGAGAATGAGTACAGACCACCTGGCCATGGCTATCTCCGCTATGTGAAGTTTCTATACAACTTAATAGTAATTCTGTCTACATTTGCATCTATGGTTACATAGTACAGCCTGACACTCTTCTTTTTTTTTTGTCCACTTTCTGAGTTGGGGAGGGGAGCTGCAATTCTCTCTCTCTTTCTCTCCCCTCCCCCCTCGCCAAGGTATAAGTAGCGACACTGTTCCCAAGGCCTAAAAGACAGGATATACATTTAAGCCAGCCTTTATTATACAACATGGCAAAAACCTAAGTTGATGTGGATTGTACCAGTGGTAGGATTCATGCCTTTTGCATGAGGCTCTTTGGCATGTCCAGGTGGGCCTGTGAAAGACCTCTGCCTGAAAAGCAGAAAGCCATTGCTAATCAGAGTACACAAGATCTGAGCCAGTGGGACAAACAGCCTTGCTCTGTATCAGACAGCTTCTCATGACCTCAAGCAAGAGAAAACACCAGGGATTCCTGTGACCATGGCTTTATATGAAAATGTGCAGACTGGGGATTCTTTATCACTTACACTGTGCTTTAGCTCTTATTATTACTGTGACAGTACTGTTGCTACCTTGATACAGAAATACAATAGAATACCATGTGGTGCCTGTCAGTGGCATTCCTCTGCCAGCATCATTCCCTTCTGGTCCTGCTGCTGATGATATGGGTGCCTTCATTCATGTGGTCTCCTTTATATTACAACTTACCTCCAATAGAGATCATTGCATTATCTACATATATGCGTATTGGAAGTTAAAAGTGTTGGACTGGGGCCTGAAAGATCCCAGTTCAAGCCATGAAACTCACTGGGTAGTCCTGCCCAGCCATTCTCTTTTAGTTTGATCTGCCTCACAAGATTTTGGTAAGCAGGAGGAAAGCTATGTATGTTACTGTGAGTTGACTGGCTGATAAGTATGCCACCTCACCTTGGAAAATGTACTTTTTTGCATGACTGCTACCACTATTTTGGAATTCAGCTCTCAGTAGCCACGTCAGCTGTGGGGATTCTGGCAGTCATAGTCCAAAACTAAGACTTTTTCTGAGCTCTGGATGTAATTAGTAAAGAGGAAACCAAGAATAAATCAGCTACCAGTGTTAGCACAGCACTATTGTTCGGGATGATTTTTACTCCTGGAAAAAACAATAGGCCACATTTTAATGCATTAGTTAATACTATAATTTTATTCTGTCTCAGTACATAACTGCTATAAATTACTTTTTTACTTTTTTTAATTGCACATACAAATTGTCATTGTATAGAAACTAATAGAACTGTAAAGCAAACACAGAACTGTGCACATAAAAATAAACGTAGGAAAAAGAAAAATGATGACATAAGCACCAAAGCTGAGCTACCTGCACAAGATAATAGATATGGTGTAGAGACACCTGGATAAGATCAAGATTCTTCTTAGGGTGTAACTAGATGGGGAAATACGAAGTAATCCATGTTACATTTAAAAGGATCTTATCTTCTGTACGATCTATTTTATCTTGCACTTGAGCAATCCTTCCATTCACACAGGAGATATTTCTTCTGTGAGAAGGATCCTTATAGCACTACAGATTATTATAGTTTCTTCCCCTTTTAATTATTGACACCCCCATCCCTTTCCCCACCATTTGTCACAGCTGTCATTTCATGGACCACAGCAACTTCCCTCCTTTTTTGTTTAATTTAGTAAGTGGCACAGCACTACAGGAATACATCAACCTAGCATAGATACTCCCTTATAGCTGAAATAGTGCTATATCACTTAGAAGATTTTTTTTAAAAAAAATCCCGTCCCCTTCTTCTTCTTCTATATAGTTTCTTGGATGGTCTGGTTTTAGGGTCTAAATTGCTATCTCCCTCCCTACGTTGCAGAATAACCTTGAACCTCTTCGAGAAGAAAGCCTCAAAACCTTCCTACTTCCAACAACCTATCTGTGCCTCATTCTTCTGAAATAGTATCTCGATTTTAAATTGCTACAATATTAACTATCAATACAACTTATGTTGTATTTCAGTGATGGGTTAACTCTGTCTGAATAGCTGGATGGAAAATTCCAACCACAGTTTTAGCAGGGGTGAAGCATTATACACCCCCCAAACCCTGGTGGTAACTAGCTTTACTCAGATTAAGAAACATGCCCGGCAAACGTCTGCCATGAATTTTGGGGTTATTCATTTATAATTTTTTTGTGCTGTCCACAAGATACTTGTGCATGCCCGAAGAAGTGGGTTTTAACTCATGAAAGCTCACATTGATTGTTCAATATATATTTTTAGTGGTTTAATATTAGCATCATCATCTTAGAACTAAAGGTATCACCTCCTGCATTTGTATTGTGTAAGGACTACACTGATCCCTTTGTGTGTGTTTTTATAACTTCTTCTTCTTCTTCGACCCTTCAATATTTTTAAGGATTGTGAGTAGAGATGGGCATGAATCAGAAAAATGGTGAATTGTTTTGATTCATGATTCATCAGGTCAATGAATCACAAATTACAATTTTTTTTCTGATGAATCGACGAATCAATTCGTCAATTCAATTCTTTTACTTTAAAACCGTATAAAATGCCCTCCCAACACCTAGAGACACCAAGTTTGCAGGGAAGCTTCCCCTGACTCTCCTCTACAAGCCATGCAAGTTTAGTGAAGTTTGGGTTTCAGATGTCCATGTTATACACCCACAAGTTGCTCCCCCAGAAAAGTCCCCCCCAGGCATCTGGAGACACCAGAATCACAGAGAAGCTTTCGCTGACTCTCCTCTACAATCCCTTCAAGTTTGGTGAAGATTGGGTTTCAGACATCTAAGTTATACACCCACAAAGTGGGTCTCCCCAGGAAAGTACCCCTTAGCAGCTGGCTTGGGGAAACCCAATCTTCACCGAACTTGGAGGGATTGTAGAGGAGAGTCAACAGAAGCTTCTCTGTGATTTTGGTGACTCTAGGTGCCTGGGGGAACTTTCCTGGGGGGAGGCCCTACTTGTGCATGTATAACTCGGACATCTGAAACCCAATCTTCACCAATCCTGGAGGGTTTGTAGAGGAGAGTCAGGGGAAGCTTCTCTGCAATATTGGTGTCTCTAGGTCCCTTGAGGGCCATTTTATAGCCAAACAAATTAACAAATCAAAAATTCATTGATTTGTATTCATTGGAGGCATTTGTTCAAAAATAACTAATTTGTTGATTTGTATTCATACAAATCAACAAATTAGTTATTTTTGAACAAATTTGGTGATTTATTTTTTAATTCATGCCGATCTCTAATTGTGACTGAAGGTAGATTTTAAGCACTAGTCCTTCTACATTGCATCAGGTAATAAGGATGAGACTGCTTCCGAACATGCTCAAATTCCTCAGCAATCTGAGTATATCTCACAGGAAGCCCTAAGTCCTAACATTCTTCTTATCTACCAGAATGCTTTGTTTACTACAGAGACTGCACTCAAAAGGCATGGATAACACACACATGGCCAACGCCTGACTCCAGTGGAAAAGCACAATATTTCAGATGACATGAGGAGCTGTGTGTGACTGTCATGTTCTGCCTGCACAAGATACTAGATATGGTGTAGTGGTTCGACTTGAACTCTAGAAGCCTGAGTCCTTTCCTCACTTGGCCATGAAACTCACTGGTATGACCTTGGTCCAGTCGCACACTCTCAGCTAGACCTTCCTCACGCTGGTATTGTGAGGCTGAAGTGAGGACCGTAATGGGCAAAAAGAGAAGAAAACTAAAAAATGAAAAAGAATATTGCACGAAGAAAACGTTGTGACACCTTAAAGACTAACTGTTATATTTTAATACAAGCTTTCGTGGACAAGTCCACTTCCTCAGGCGCCTTTTTTTAAAACTACTGAAGTGAGGAAGAGGAGAACTACCTACTCTGCTCTGAGCTCATCAGGGGAAAGAAAGAAATAATCTTAGAACTGCAGAACTGGAAGGGAACCTATGGGTCACTGAGTGCAGCCCCCTGTCAAGGTGGCCCGGTGGGGAATCCAACTCCCAGCCTCTGACCTGAACCCCTGAGCTATGTAACAAGCACGCAAAAATTAAATAATTACTCTTCATATGTTACAGCTTCACACTGTAGCCATGAAGCCCCCCCCCCCCCCCGTGACCAAACATGTTAAATCCCCGGAGCCAGACCAGGAGACCGAAGGCCGTCCGTGCCGCTCGCTGGTGAAAGGCACCTAATTCGCGCGCCGGCCCGAGTCTGCCTCGGCGCCTTCGTTATCCACCTGTTACGTTTGGGGCGTGAGTTGCGCACGTCGGGGGGCGTACCCCAAGAAATGTAACGTGTGAAACGGCCCTTATCCCTCCCCCCCTCCCCCCCAGCCCCCAACGATCGACGTTTTATGGCTCCTCCTGTCTTCCCTCCCCCCCCTCCTAAATCTTCCCCAGAACGGCATTCGGCAGCAGAGGCGAAGGGGTTAAGGTGACCGAATCTGCCTCGCTTTCTCTGGGGCCGCCGCCGCCGCCGCCGCCACCTCGCCTTCGTCCTCCCGCTCCATCATGTAGACCACCGGGGGCCCCCTTCTCCTTTTCTGCATGGAGCGGGTTCCTTGACGTCAGATCTATGAATATTGCACGAAGAAGCCGGATTGCGAGAGCGACGGCGGCTGCTCGATGTAGGCAAGGGGTCTATGCCGGAGGGGATCGCGGCGGCGGCGGCGGCGGCGTGGTGGGGCCAGAAGAGGCACTGATCGCCGCCGCTTTGGAGAAAGAGGAGAGCCGGCGCCTGGCGGCCGAGAGCGGGAGAGGAGGAGGAGGAGGAGGGGGGGGAGGCGGCGGCGGCGGGAGCGGGAGCCGGCCGGGGAGCGCCCGGCAGGGGGGCTTCTTGCTCCTGCTGCCGCCGCCGCGCGAGGAGGAGGTCGTGGGCTGCGCTCTCCTTCCCCACCGAGAGGTGGCCCCGGGGGAATGTGACATCAGCGCCCGGCACTGGGGCGGCGGGCGGGGAGGCAGGCTGCCCGGCAGCGCCTGTGCCGCGGCCGCCGCCACCACGGCCAATTCGCTGCCTCCCGCTCCCCGCCTTCTGCCGGCGGCGGCAGCGGCGGCAGCCAGCATGTCCGCGAAGGAGAGGCAGAAGAGCAAAGCCGCCACCAAGGAGAGCGTCACCCTCTTGCCCTGCTTTTATTTTGTGGAGGTGAGTGGGGGCCCGGGCCCGACGGCCGGGGGGGGGGTGGGTCGCCTTCGGAGGAACGGGGCTGGGGGGTGGCGGGAGGGGAGCATGCACCCGGGGGCCGGTCCTCTGCCCCAGGGGCCGCCTGCCCTTCTTCTCCTGGGACGGCCTGAGCTTCTCTCCTGGGGCCCCCTTGGGCTCCGACGCTTCTCGGCGGGTCTGGGGAGCAGACCGCCGCCTGCACGCGACCAGAGCGTGCCGGGAGTGTGTTTGTGGGCGAGCAAGCAAAACGGAGCCGGAGTGTGTGTGCCTGGCAACACCGGTGGAGGCTTTAAATAGGGCGAGAGGGAGATCTTTCCCAAATGCCCCCTGGACCTATTCCTGTCGAAAATTGGGTCTCCAGATCTCATCTTTAATTTGTGGTGGAGGAGGAGGGAGGGAATCCCTTTTCTTCTTCCCTTCCGATCTCCTTAAATACTTGTGTTTGTCTTGAAAAATCAGGATGATAAGTAGAAGAGCAAACCTGCCATGAAGAACCAAGCGCAGTCTTCTTTCTAGGGTTTTTTTTTTGTGGGGGGGGGGGAGGAATCATTTTTTTAAAAAAATATTGAAGGAAATTTTGCAAATGGAGGGGAAGGCTTGGTGAGATCATATCACGTGCCCTGGATCATCCCAATTTTATTTCAGAAGAAAGGGGGGTTATTCTGTGTGTGAAGGTGTTGGGTTTTCATGGTGAGATGAGAAATTAAAAACGTTGGTCTGTTAAGACTGGGACTAGAGTAAATATTTGTTTGCTGGCTTTCTTGGCTTTTTTTTTAAAAAAATTGCTAATAAATGACAAATACCCAGGTATATGGATTGTTCTTGGATGGATGCTGCTACTTCCATGGGTGGCCTAAGCTATGCTGTGTATCTTTCCAAAAGCAAGGAAATTTTTGTGAATGTGGGTCCCCACCCCTTAAAAGGCTGTTGGAATGGTCATGCCTTGTTAGCACCCCACAGACACTCCCTTGGGCTCTTTCTGGTGAGGGTGAAGTACAGGTGTTTACATGGTGTTTCCTAACAGCTGAGGACTGAAAAAGGATGTATGTCTGTTGACAGCTCAGTAAGTGAGCAAGGCTCCAGAGGCAAGAAGTGTTGGAGCAAGTCAAGCTGTTTAGCTGGAGGGGTGATTCGCAAGAGGAGGGGCCATGATGTTGTAGCAATCAGCAGGCTGTCATTTCAACTCGTCCCATCATGGCCCCTGCAGATGGTTTCTGCACTGACATACGAGGACAGCGTTGACCATGAGTGTCAATCAATGAGCATTTCCAGAGATGGGAAAAGTTACTGTGGGGATTAGCTACGACTCCTGAGATGGCTCAGGGCATGTGGGCAGAGACATTTGGAGAGTTGCGGTTCAAAAGCAACTATCCCCATTCCTGGCTATTTCACAAACCCATGATTGCTCTGTGTCACTTCTCAGTTCTAATGATCATATTCCACAGCCTCCTCAAAGCTGGTGCCCTCAAGAAATATTGGATTCTTGCTCTCAACAGCTCCATCCAGAATAGTTACCATCATGTTTGCTAGCGGTGGTCGAAACACAAGATCCTTGGAAATCACTGTTTTAGTAAAAATAGTCAGCTAGTTTCAAGCAAGGACTGTATTAATGATGCTAAAAATAATGGTAAGATGTTGAAAAATGATGATTTTACAGCAGTGTTTAGACAGTGACATTATGTCTCATGATTGTTCAGAAAAGTTACAATGCTGGCTGTTCAGTAACAACTACAGCAGCAACAACAGCAAAGCCAAATTATGTATTGAAGCATAGAGATATCAATGGAAGAAACTTCAAGAGTTCCAAAGAGGGAGTAGGAGGTATGTTTGCAGGGCCAAACCTGCATTAAGCAACAGCTTCAGGTGGCAGATGATGGTGGTCAGCAGCAGAACTGTTGTTCTCGAGCTTCCTGGCTATTTGCTTCTGTTGAACTGTGTATGCCATATAACCTGTCCTAGCTGTTAGGTTCCTGTACCTCTTGATATATGGAGGTTGAGAAACAGTGCTAGATATAATGATGGACCAGGACACAGGAAAGTACAAATCACCACTTGGCAGTGGAGATTCATGGGGTGGGGTAACAATAGTGAAACCACTCCTTGAGCATCTCAGATACCTCAAAAACCCTATTAGGGTTAACCTAAGCCAAAAGTCAGGTGGTTTATATGCCATGGAGGAAGGGAGCCATGTTGTTTGCCTCAGAAATCCTAATATCCTGGTCCAGTCTTGAATCTATTAGTCAACACAAATAAGAAAAGTTTTAATGAAAAATGTTCAGTCCCTCTCCTAAATCTATTTGCTCTTCATGAGCAAGGTCAATTTTGGCTTTCTTTTTTTTTAAATGGCAAAGAAGCAATAGACTACCTAAGCATGGACATGATGCTATTTGAAAATCTGCCATCAGTAGATGCTGTAAAAAAAGATCAAAGAAATTGGCACTTACTTTGTGAATGATCAGATCCATTGTTTGACCTTCCTTCACGTGGCTGACCCTTGCACTCTCTTGGCATAACCCCAAAATGGCACTGTCAGAGACATGTTCCGAGACATGAGGTGCTTTCCCAGGAGAAAATGCTCAGTTATTTCATATCAGTGTTGCTTAGCTGAGTGTAATTGATGTTTTAGAATAACTTGCAGAACATGCACATAAGGCATGATAGAAGAATTACGGGCTGCAGATTTATCAATCAGTACTGCTTGAAGATAGAACTTGGTGGTATGAGGGCCATAGGATGTAGAGAATGGTCCATGATATCGTGATGCTTCCAATTTTTATGTTCCCACAAACGACAGCAGGGAAGCTCAGAGCGTGATGAAGCCAGGTTCTGTTTTTCTTTCTCCAAGCATTGCAGGGGAGGAGAAGAGACGGGCCTAGCCTTTTGATACTGTGGTATCAGAGTGAATGTGGAGGTCTCTATCACCCTGCTGGAGCTGACACAGAATCACTTTAAGATGGCTTTTGACAACCATGATTCCATGAACCACTCCAGGAAGGATTCTTGAAATTGTGTCTGAAGAAACCAAATATACAAACTTTCCTACACTGCATGGTGAAAGATACAAAACATACTGCTGACTGTTATTTTAAGAGAGCAGGAGAAGGCAGCTGGCCAGAGGGATTTGGAGAGTGGGAGATAAAGAAATGTCAGAGTATACATTTTTGATACCATGAGGCCAGGAATGAATGGGAGGGAAAATAAGATAAGTTAGAATCGTATACTTGTATAATGAGGAAAGAATGTTTTCTCAGGTGAAACATTTCAGAAGGGTCATATTATTGAGTTATTTTGGAAAGTAAACTAACTAAATAAATAAATAATAGGGCTTATTTGGATTTTTGTAGGGCCTGACTGTGTAGTGCTTGGATTTTCATAGTGTGGAAAGGTGGGGTGTCAAGTGCAATGATAAGGGGAGGAGGGCAACTACAACAGCAACAAGGTGTGGATGACTCATGAGCTGCTGGATACTTCAGTGGCTTAAGCATTGGGCTGCAGAGTCAGAGATTGGAAGTTCGATTCTCCACTGTGCCTCCTTGACAGGAGCTGGACTCACTGATCCATAGGGTCCCTTTCCAGCTCTCGAGGTGTAAGACTATTGAACTGCTGGATAGTTCAGTGGTTTAGGAATCTGGCTGCAGAGCCAGGAGTTGTGAGTTTGATTCCCCACTATGCCTCTTTGACAGTGGCTGGACTCTATGATCCTTTCAGTGCTGTACTTCTAAGTTTAATATTATCAGATGCGTATCATTCTTGGGCTGGTTTCTAGCTACATTCATGAGTAAGACTGCTGAATCAAGATTCTTGCATGATTGTTCAGCCATTCATGGATAGACTTCTCTCATTATACTACTGAATATGAGGACACCGGGGGCATAGAGAGTACTGTGGTGGAGCTAGCCGTGCAACCACTACAGTGGTGCCTCGATGTACGACCATAATCCGTTCCAGAAGATGGACGTAACTCGAAATGGTTGTAAGTCGAAGCACCATTTCCCATAGGAATGCATTGAAATGCAATTAATCCGTTCCGGCCGAAGAAAAAAATCACCAAAAAACCCACAAAATCACTGCAAGACTCATTGGAAACGCAATTAATCCCTTCCAGCCGAAGGGGAAAAAGAAAAGAAAAGCAATCGAGCGTGCAAGACCCATTGGAAATGCACAGAAAACAAACAGAGCAGATTGGAAATGCACAGAGAACAAAGGGGGCAGGTCGGAAATGCAAAGAAAACAAAGAAAAAAGGAAGGGAAGCATGCAGGACCCATCGGAAATGGGAAAAAAAACCCCCAAAAAGCAACCAAACCCCCCAAGACCCATCGGAAATGGGGGGGCAAAAAACAAACAAACCCCCAAGACCCGTCGGAAATGGGGAAAAAACCCCCAAAAAGCAACCAAACCCCCCAAGACCCATCAGAAATGGGGGGGGAACCCAAAAAACAAACAAACCCCCCAAGACCCATCGGAAATGGGAAAAAACACTCCAAAAAGCAACAAAACCCTCCAAGACCCATCGGAAATGGGGGGGGGGAACCAAAAAACAAACAACCCCCCCAAGACCCATCACAGCACAGAAACATGACTCCCCCCAGCTCAAAACTACACACCCTCGCAATGCCATGATATGTAGTCTCCAAGGCCAACCAAGTTATTTTGGTAGAAAATAACTGTAGGAAGAAAATCACACAAACAGCTCTATTTCCCCGTGACAGTAAAAAGCATAATAATAAGCAACTAATAATCAACAATTTGCTGAGTTTTTATGATATGGCCTGTGGCAGCCAGCTAACTCTCCTTAATCATAGGACCAAGCCTAGAACAGACCTAAAGCTGGTCAGATTTTACTCAGGGATTAATTCTGTTGCTACAACATACCTTCACACATTTTTCTTTGCATGACAGTCTCCTAAAGAACCTATAGACAGAGGAGTGTGAGCAAACCTCAGTATATGTAGATCTTATTTAATTCAGGTGACTTTCAAAAGTGCTTCCAAAATGTAATGTGTAATAGCAAATATACTGTGTTTTAATTAGAAGCAAGGCTTTTGTGGATATGTCAGGGCAAACAAAGAGGTGCCAGACAGAGCTAAGATTACTTTGAGAAAACACATCATTTCAACTGTAGAAAAAGGGGGAAGGATGATCATTTGCCCATGTGCTTGAAATCTGTGTGCAGAAGCAACCATCTGGGGAGGTGAGCCCCACAAAGTGGCATTGCCTGCAGTAGCACATGTGTTCACACTCAGTGAGAGTGCAGACTGAATTATGTGCGTTGAAGAGGACGCTGGGCTTCCCATCTAAACGGTAACATAAATTTTCTTGGAAAGCAGAAGTGTGGTTTTCCTCCAGCCTGCAAAAGGTTGTTACAGTGAGAGTGGGCCATAGACAGCCAAAAACTTTGAAAAAATTGGAAATGTAGAAGTGAAAAGTGAGGTGGGCTAAAAGCAGCTAGGATCTCTAATTTGGAGAGATGCCCACAGGTGGGTTGGTGTTACAGTGAGGGCAGTAGTTAAACTGTTAAGAGATCAGCAACAGACTTGAGTGTGACAAACAGAAAGCTCCCAAGCAAACAGATGTCTTGAGGTTTGGACAAGGGGGATTCCTGAATTTTCATGAAAGCTCCTTCTTGCTCTTCCCTTCTTTGTGGAGTCTGTGGACTTAGTGGCACTGATCATCCCCCCTACTGTTGCTCCATGCCATGCTAATTCATTATTAGCATGGCATGGAGTCAAAATGTGGTCAGCTGATGACTCTTGAAGTAAAATCAGGGTGATAACAATGGTTCTTGTCCTGGATCTGGTGGCTTCTCAATAAAGGAATGCAGTAAACTGCAATAAGTGGGACCAATGATTGCATCACCGTCATAGGCCAAACAGTTATTGGAATGGTAACATTTAAATTCATGCCTAGGGGAGACATCGAGACTTTAGTAGTCTAAGGAAAAGCTCCTTGGTTGTACCCCATTTCTCCAGTTATGGTGGTTTTCATAAACAGAACTAAGGACCAGGTAGATGATCCATCATGTCAAAATCTCTGTGAGGTTGTGCTCTGTTCTCATCTTAACTTTTATGGTAGATGGTTTTGATAAGACAATTGTGATCTGGCGTCTCTCTGAATGAGTGGACAGGAGTAGTGTCCTTCAGCAGGGAAGCCATATATATTGTGACCTTGCCCAGTGACAATGCAAGTTGCAAACTAGTGCCTAGATCAGACCTGGAATGCTTTTGCCATTTTCTTTCACTGTATATTCAAGATCTGGAAAATCTAAAGATCTGTGCTACCAGTCTGTGGCCTTTTGAGATCTTGAGTCTCTGCTATTGTTTTTGCAAATCCTCTGACAGCGGACAGGAGTTGGCTAATGAGTTATTTGTGGGTGAACTCCATTCAGCTCTATTTAAGGTTTATATGCCGAAGTTGTGCTTGAAAGGGAAATTAAATGCTAAGGAACTTGCTGGCATAATTATCCAGTTTCACCTCCCATGTGGGCCAGACATCAGGGCTGACAAAGTTCATAGGAAAGGCAAAGGTAATGTGAAAATCATTTGGTTTGTAAACAAAGAACAGCATAAACAGTCTGGAAGACACACTACCTCAGACTCTATGCAAAGTTTACAGTTGAGACAGTTACAGAATTAACACACAAGCAAAAACACTTGTGACTCAAATCGAATTGTAGATGTATTTCTCTAACATTGTAGTATTCTGCAGCTACTACACTTTCAGACTCAGGAGAGCCTATAGCTGGTTGGATATCTCAGTGAGTTCAGCAAATGGCTGTGGAGCCAAAGGTTAGAAGTTCAATTCCCCCAACCTCCTGAGAGTAGAGCAAGCTTGTGTAGCCTTGGGCAAACTGCACAGTCCAAAGGTGCCAACAGAAGAAGGGAAAAGTAAACCACTTCTGAGTACTCTCTACCTAGAAAACCCTGAAAAGGGTTGCCGTAAGTCAGAACTGACTTGGTGACATGCAATTTTTAGATACAATATAAATGTCAATACAGATACAGATATAGATGCACATACATACATACTCCTCTATATCTATATCTGTATGTGAGCAGGCTTGCAAAACATATAGTAGTGTGTAAACCAGTCTGTAAGAACTGTGGAAATCTGTTACCTTGATTTCTGACTATACTGTATTTTTTGTTAGGGTTCCCCAAAGCAAGTGGGTTTCCAATAGTATCCCCATCTATTCTGCCTTTAGGATTTAGGGCAAAATCAAGCTGAGCTCTGCTCCCGTCCTTCTTTCATCTTACATATGTTATAACCAAAATTCCCTGATTAATTTTTGAGAACATTCCCAGTTGAATCGATGCAGGTGTAAAGTACAGCCAACTGTATGAAATACAGTGGACCCTCGACTTACGGATTTAATCTGTATTGGAACGGTGGCCGCAGGTCGAAAAGTCCGTAGGTCGAGGGTCCATTTCCCATAGGAATGCATTGAAAACCCATTAATCCGTAACCGGCTGAAGAAAAAATACCCCCACACAAACACCAAAAAAAGAAAATAAAGGCAAAAAGCAGCACCTTACTGCCTACCTCCGAGGGCTTCCCCGCCGCTGCCAGAGGCCTCACGGGGGTCCCCGGCTGCCTCCGGAGCTTCTCCGGGGGCACGATCGGCGGCGAGGGGGACCTCCAGAGGCCTTCCAAGGCTTCTCCGCCGCCATGGAAGGCCTCCAGAGGTCCCCCCTCACCACCGATCGAGAAGCTCCGGAGGCACAATCGGCGGCGAGGGGGGACCTCCGGGGGCCTTCCAGGGCTTCTCTGCTGCCATGGGAGGCCTCTCGGAGGTCCCCCCTCGCCACCGATCGTGCCTCCAGAGCTTCGGAGGCACAATCGGCGGCGAGGGGGGACCTCCGAGAGGCCTCCCATGGCGGTGGAGAAGCCCTGGAAGGCCTCCGGAGGCACGATCGGCAGCTTACGGACCGGAAGGGGGAGGCGGGGAAAGCGCCAAATTTGAATTTGGCGCTTTCCCCGCCTCCCCCTTCCAGTCCGTAGGTCGATTCTCCGGCCGCAAGTCGATGGGAAATTTTGCGGCCGGAGAAGTCTGTAAGTCGAAAAGTCTGCAGGTGGAGCCGTCTGTAAGTCGAGGGTCCACTGTAAGTTATTTCTTGGTTGAAATAAGAGATTTTACAGCTTAGATGCAAAAACTCTCACTTGAAAGGTTAAAGAGTGCCTCTTCTCACTTGAATCAGGTTTAAGAGCAGGGATAGTGAGTGAGTATTGCTGTAGTATTGGCTACGTTGACTAGGATTTATGAGAGTTGCAGTTTGGCAACACAGAGAGGACCACACATTTCCTACTCATGCTGCCAGGCATACCTGCACTAAAAACATGTATTGGTTGATGCTATTACTGTCATTAAAAATATTTTAAGTGTCTGTCACCCTCACTGATTGATTCTGTCTCTCACTTAAGTAGTATCACTGGTGTTTCCTTTTTTCAAAACCAAAGCCTCATTCTGTGGGAGACCGTAGCCCTGTCCAAGCACAATGTTAGCCAGCATTCTAAACATGGTTAGAAGTAGCACCTGCGCACCACCACCATTGCTTTGCTCATGGTTTCAGTGCCAAGTCTGAAGAGGAAAGAGATGCTTCTTGCTCTAAGCACAAGCTAGAACCCAGATTTTTCAGGGTTATTACTCACATGTACAGCTCACATGCAAGGAACCATTTTCTCTTCAGAAAGGACTTGCTCCTTTAGGGGCAGGACAAGGCATTGACCACATTCAGATGGCCAACGTAATGCCTGAACAGGGCTCATCTCCTTTATAAAATTGTTAACTACTACCACCAAAGATCAACACTTTACCCTTCAGAAACTCGGGAGCCTGATATCACTGGCACAGATCAGTCACCATCCTTAGAGACAAGATAAATAAAAGATGTTTATTATGGGAGTTAGTTACAAAAGGAAATAGACGGTCACCCTTTGAATAACAGTTTGAGATTTAAATGGACCTATTTAAATTAAATATCTCTGGATAAATATTAGAACGTTCACAGAATAAATTAGCACTCACCAGAATTTTCCTTAATCCAAATTTCCCTGACCTCCATTCCCAGCCAATCTGGAACAGATGCTGTACAAATCTTCCTCTGCCCTCAGCTCTTCTTGTTGCCTTTGGCTCCTGGGAAAACAGTGTTTCAGGGATACCCTGCTGAAACTGCCTCACTAGTCAAGAACTCTACTTGAAATCTTCCATTGCTGGGCTCTGCTGCCTGCTTAAAGTTTCCCCAGAACCTCTCAGAGCACTGTCTTCCCCCTGCCCCCAGCAAACTGTTTCAGCCTTCCAGATAGATTCCCTCAGACTGGGCTTTTTCCTTCCTTTTGTTCTGAGGACATTAACTGATCCCTACAGTCACCAACTGCCTTGGAATCTCCTGGCCAGAACCTTTGACCTATCATCTTCCTTGGAAGACTTCTAATTGCCCCTCACCTTTGTTCCCTACCAATCCAAACAAAGTTGGCTTCTTCCCATCATTGCCAGTTGTTTTAAAAATCAGTATGAGGCCACCCATCACAGCAACTGGTAGTCAAATCTATCACAACTGGCTTAAAAGCAGCAGTAGAGTGTGGAAAAAGTCAGGCTGTGGACTTGTGTGTGGAAAAAGAACGGTTGTTTAACAGTAAGACCATAAGAAGAGGCCTCTTGTGACAGACCAGACCTTGGAACCATTACTTTCAATGGCAATGCACTACTCATTGAGTGGCATTATTTTTTTATGAGTAGCATGTTGGTTGTTACTTACAAATAATATACGGGTGACTACATGGGCATTTCACTTGCTGTTTGGTCCGCTACAGGGACAGGCTGGTTCGCTCCTAAAGATGGCGATCAGACAATATCTTTGCGGGAGTGAGCCAGCCCATCCCCAGAATGGTCCTACCCACACCTTTCTCGCCCTTGTCAAGGGGCTTCTACTTGTTTGGTGTAGGTTCGTTTGCAGTGCATGTGATCGCTGAAAGTGAACCAAAAGCAAGCCTTCCTGTTTGAATTGCCAACATCATGAAATGGCTGAAGAAGAGAGCCTCTTCAGGATATTGCCAAATTAAACACCACCTCAACTCCATGGAGTGGCTGAAGCATTGGGGGGGGGGGGGGAAGTGTATTAAGGCAGCGCGTATGCACTACACCATGTTAAAAAGAGCCAAATGGAAACTTCTTTCCGGAAATGTGAAGAGAAAGGAAGAGGCAATGAGAGGGATTTTTGTTTGCTTTTTTTGACTGGCTCTCAACTGGACCTTTTTATGCATCATCCTTATACATTAAAAAAAATCACTACCTCCACTTCTCCACAGAGCCAAGGAAGTGTTTAATTTGCCAATATCCTGAAGTGGCTCTCTTCTCAAGCCACTTTGCAATATTGGCAAATCAACAGCGGGCTGGCATGGGCCAAATAAGGTTGCTGTTGAGACCCATATGGAAGCAAAGAGTGTACCAAATGGCATACCATTGCTCTTTCAACAGCTGCCATCCAGAAGCAACTGCCTTTGCTCTTGGAAACAGCATATAGCTATCATAACCATTGGGAGCTTTATTCTCCATTAATGTATAGAACTGCTTCAAAAGCTAACATAGTGTGGACAGTGCTTTGGCATGCAGGTTTTTGGCTGAATTATGCAGAAGTCTCTCTCTCTTTTTTATCCTCCAGATGGAGTGGGATTTAGACTTCCTATGTTGCAGGGAAAGTTGCAAGGGCACAGATTATTTGCTAAAATATAAGGGGTGGGGGTGGGGAGGAAATTTAACTCTTGCATTGCCAGGATCAGCTCTGAGCACTCCTCTATGCTGGGGACCGTAGGGCACAGAAGAATTTCAGAAACAAATGTGCAAGTTGTGGTTGTTGTGGCCCCTGAGGAAATTCTTCTTGTGAGATTTTATTGCAGGCTTTTGATCGTGTTTTAAAGCATTTCAAGTTACTTTGAAAAGGTGTGTCTAACACCCTCTGCCAAAACTTAGCTAATTAAGAAGACCTGACATTTTTGGGCCATCTGCCTGTGAGCATGTAAAAAATGAGCTTCATTTCCAAGATTCACTGTATTCATAGTAGGCCATCCAAGCAATAACTTAACTAAATTAGATATAATTGAAATAAACACAGATTCTTTCTGTATGCTCTTGCCTCTGCTTCCCTCACTCTGTACTCTCACTCTGCCTGAGCTTCTTTGTAAAATGGGGGCTGGGATCCTGTACTCTTCAAATCGTGGTACCCCTTGATGGTAGCCTATAAACCAAGGTGGGAAACGATATGTACTCACTAAGGTTACTCTTCTACTCTCTCCTCCCCTCAACCTATGTTGCCTAAATTCAACAGTATCTTGCATGCTTTAAAACAGGGGTCCCCAACCCCGTGGCCGTGGTCCGTGGCCTGGGCCAGACCGGGCCGCGGAGACAGATCTCCCACCCACCCCGCATGCACTCCCGCCCCTGCACAGCCCATTTGCGCATGCGCGTGAGTGAGTGCGCACAAGTGCCCCCCACCCCTTCACGAGTGTCCCCCAAGCACCCCCCGCCCTTCGTGCTGCACACGAGCGAGCGCCTGCGCAAGCGCCCCGCCCACTCCTTTGAGCATGTGCGCACCCACGCGAGCGCACATCCGCTCCTTCGCGCATGTGTGTGAGTGCAGGGGGGGTGCCCTGCCTTCCCCAACCGGTCCGTGGACTTAAAAAGGTTGGGGACCGCTGCTTTAAAAGGATGTTCTGGGTTTGCTGCAAAAGATCAGCAGCAAACCGGGAATACTCTTTAAGACAATAGTTTACTTGGCTTTTTATGAACCGCTACTGAACATTGGCAGTGCACCAGCAGGAAAGGTGGCATTGGCCCTACAACTTGCCAAAGTTTCCGAACCGTACTGTAAATAATAATAAAGTATCCTCTGGATATGAATGGGTTGTAGATAAAGAAATATTGGATTCCCAATGTGGTGTAGTGGACAGAGTAACAGACTAGGACTCTGGAGAACAGGGTTCAAATCCCCACTTGGCCATGGAAACTCACTGGGGGAGTGGAACTGGTAAACCACACCTTAAATATCTCACTTACATTGAAAGCCCTGTTAGGGTCACTACAAGTTGGTTCCAACTTGACAGCACATAACAACAACAAGAGGCTGCTGGCTGGGGTCTGCAGATTACAGGGCTTTCACCAGTCTCTGGAATGTGTCTCATCAAAGACCCCTGCATAGGATATAATTCCCTCATCCATGTCTTAACCAGGTAAGCTTCTAGTCCTCTCGACTCACAGTGAGAACAGAGATCAAGACTATACTATGCCACCACACTCCAGAGCTATAAACGTCAAGCAATGCCTCTCCCTGGCATCTACATGTACAATTGACATCATGCTAAAGGAATGGATGCCATAGGAGACCATATTCAGGACACAACACTCTCAGCATCGCCCCACTCGGGTAGCAATAACATGTGAGTGAAATGCCTGAATAGGGCTATAATCTATTTGTGACTGTCTTCACCCTCACAATGGCTGCCCTAGCTGGGCAGATATTAAAGCTGTAGTCCAAGATGGTAACTTTTCAAAACTCAGATTATGAGTAGCATTTAGTGAGAGAAAGAAAGGCACATACTAGGAGGCTCATATGAGCTCCCTGGACAGGAGAGCCATAACAGATCCATGCAGTGTAACTTCACCCTCCCTGCAGCTGTGGCAGTGTGTATGATCTTGTGCCAGCCTGCATGGCCCTACTACCACTTCCAATGTTCTTTCAATGCATAGAAGCCCTAGTGCCTTCTGCATAGCCCATGGTTTAGAATATGTGGGTATTCCTTTGGGGCACCAGGAATTCTGAACTAACTTCCTGATTCTATAGACTGAATAGCTGTTGTTTTGTTATAAACAGTTCTCTGAGCCAGCTGTGCAAGCCAAAGGAACAAATTCTGTTGCTCAAAGGTGGGTGTGTTGAAGATGCATTCATGTGTGCTGGTAATCTTGCTGTACTTATTTACAGGGGAAAGTGCTTACGTAATCACTACATAATCCATGAAGATCTTTCTCTTTTGTAGCTTTTAACAATGAATACCGGTAAATTTAAACCTTCCTGACTGCTATAGCCTTGACATTAGATTGCCCTCTTTCTCTTGTAAGGTTTCACTTGGTCTATAAATTGCTCAATGAAATAGGGTCTACAAAAAGATTCTGTTTTAGGAGGAGCGCCATGAGGTTTGTACCACCCTGACATTCCTGTTGTGATTTCCCACAGATATTATATTCCTTTAGTTTTGCCCACTGGCATGTTCTCTTGTAACTTCAGTATTATATACTATTCAGGAGGCTAATGAAAGCAAGTTGGAGGAAAACAGCAGAAGGTGGGAAGGACAGGGTGGAGGCTGCAAGATTCAAGCCTGCATGCTCTTACATAGGAGTAAATCCTTTTCAGTGCCATGAGGGTTATTTCCAGCTATTTCAGTGAGACTTATTTCTGAGTAAAAAAGAACTCGGTGGGACTAATTTCCAAATAACATGGGATTCATCTCATAAATTTTGATTTGCATGGTGATGAATGAGAGTGAATCAACACTATTGATTTTGTTATTTTTTCTCTCCACCTGCTTTCTTGCTCCATTTTTTCTTCATAGCAGATTACTTCTATGTGGAAATATGCAGACATTTTCATACACGCTTTTCCTAAGCTATGCACTTTTGTATCCATTTTCCCATTGACTGAAGTTAATCAGTGTATATGTTTCAACTGCACACATTTTAGTTGTGTTTGCATCCTAAAGACATACTTAAGGTTTTGCAAGTATTTTATTTCTCCAAAAAACAAGTTGGCTAAAATCACATTAGTTACACCTGCCAACAGAATGTAGGTGCCATAAATTGTGGTGGCAAGTTGCTGTGAGTTAAAAAGTTAGTGTCGGCATTTGCTGTCAAATGCAGAATTATATGACTCAGTGCAAATGCCGACACTAACTTTTTATCATTTGTGCTGATTGCATTGCACCAGCATAAGCATACCATTGGATTTTAGCAATTGAAAGCCTTGAAAATGAGGAGGCAAGGAGCATTTTGTCTCAGAGTGAGTCTCAGGAGGTATGAAATGGATGTTCTCAATGAGGGTCTTGACTGCAATGAAATTCTTTCCATCCGTTGTTTAAAGGTATGCTTGACTTTTCATACTCAGGACTGATAGTGTTAAATTGTCAAATACAATTCTGCTACAGTGATGTCATGATTTCCAAAAACGATAGCATTGCCATTGAAGATGCGTGTATTTCAGGATGTGAGTAGAGATGGGCATGAACCACTGATTCAGCGGTTCGTGGCAGTTCGTTTACCAGTGCTCATTCAGAGGCAGTGGCCAGAGAAGGTAGGGCAGGGAAGCTGGGGTGCAACCTTTGAGTGGGTGTCCACCAGAGGAGGCGGGGCTGGGAAGCAGTGAACACCTGTTCAGCCAGTAAACTCAATGGCACAAACAGCCAAACTGAGGATTTGTGCCCATCTCTACATGTGTGTTTTTACACTGAAAGAATTTCACTACAAATACCCATTTCTGCTGGAGAAAGACTTTATTGTATCTTACTATATGTGAAATTTTTATTGGGAAAACATTATAAGACTGAGAAAAGCCCATAAGATATTTCCTTGAATTTTTCATTGTATCATTTATTTATCATTGTAGACATTAAAGCAATGAATTGTTTGCATATAACCCAAACAGCCCCTCTTGACCCATAAAAAGGCCAGAGTCGATGCTCCTGCTGTAAGTACATTCACTAATAGATGAACAGAATGATAATCAATAGATTGATAATTACCAAGATCGTAGAATAAAATTATTTCATCTCAAATGGGATTACAATGACCAGACTTTCACCTATTAGTTCAGAATCCACTACAGTATAACTGCAGGAAGTCATTTCTAAAACTCAGTGGCTGAAATGCTGTTGCTTCACATAGTAAGTCACAACTAAAGGATTTGAACCAGTGGGTGTTTGGTGTGTCAGCTTCTCGCTAAGTTCCACTGGTTCAATAGGCCTACTCCAGCTGCAACTTACTACACTAAACAACAACAGCATTTCAGCCAGTGTGTCTTCACGGACATCTTCAAGGATCATCTTGAGCTAAGCTGTAAATGTGTTTCAATTTATATGGTGTGTGAATCACTGAAATTATGTTTTCAAAACATTTTCCTTAAAATCTGCAGACAAAAGGTTTGAGGGAACCAGTGAAACATTTTATATTGCCTATTTAAGCGACTCTTCTATTGCTGAATAATACTGTTCATTATTTGTATTGCAATTCTCGTACTAATTGCCGTTGACTTTTCTTTTCCAAGTAACTTGGAAAAAATTATGAAAATGTTCATAGTTAAATACCTCTCATTTTAACAGTCATTTCTTCATACAATTGTATTTCATAAAGCTTTCAACCGAATGCTGGTTAAAACTGTACCCTTGGATCCAGAAATGTGCTCACCAGATCATCAGTTGCAAATGCATTATCTTTTAATGGAACAAGAGAAAGGTTGGGCCTTTGCTCTGACACTGCACTGGACACCAGTGCAATCAGAAAGCACCAAAACTTTATTTTATGCTTTGTGTCTCCAAAGTTCAGCTCTGTCAGGTTGCATTAGAATCAAAAGCATGGACCAGCAGTCAGGTCATATGGTCAGCAGATGAACCATAGGTATAAGACTGTGTCTGGGACAGGGTGGTGGTAGTGGCACCTGGAAAAGTTAATTTTCTGAACTACAACTCCCATTAGCCAGAGCCATGCTGGTTGGGGGATTACAGGAATTATCATCCAATAAATTAACTTCTTCCCAGCTCTGAATGGTGGCAGACTGTGTGAACAGTAAGCCAATTGAAGAGACTACCCTGTTTCCCCGAAAATAAGACCTAACCTGAAAATAAGTCCTAGTAGGATTTTTCAGGATGCTCGTAATATAAGCCCTACCCCAAAAATAAGCCCTAGTTAAGTGAAACCCCGCCCTCCACCATTGTGCAGCATTGTGCAGCAACCAGAAGATGACATGACTGTATTTGAATAAATGTAGACGTGGTGGCGCTGCAGGTTAAACCGCAGAAGCCTCTGTGCTGCAAGGTCAGAAGACCAGCCGTCGTAAGATCGAATCCACGCGACGGAGTGAGCTCCCGTCACTTGTCCCAGCTCCTGCCAACCTAGCAGTTTGAAAGCATGCAAATGCGAGTAGATAAATAGGTACCACCTCAGTGGGAAGGTAACAGCGTTCCGTGTCTAGTCGCGCTGGCCACGTGACCACGGAAACTGTCTTCGGACAAACGCTGGCTCTACGGCTTGGAAACGGGGATGAGCACCACCCCCTAGCGTCGGACACGACTGGACTAAATGTCAAGGGGAACCTTTACCTTTACCTTAACCTAGATTGTTGTACATGAAAAAAATAAAACATCCCCTGAAAATAAGCCCTAATGCGTTTTTTGGGGCAAAAATTAATATAAGACCCTGTCTTATTTTCGGGAAAACAGGGTAGAAGTAGTGTGTTAAAATAATGCATTTCTGCACTTTTTTTGTAATGAAGTGTGATGGAGTTGCGGCATTAATTTTTTATTATTTTAAAGGAGCATTTTTAGAGACATTTTAGAGATAGGAATTTTCCAAGCTTTATGCAGCAACCTACAGTGAAGGGTGATTGAATAGCATGCACATTGCTGGAAGTGGGTGACAGTCTCTGAGAAAATTTCCACATTTTCAAGGCCCCTTTTTTGCACATTTCTGTCAAAGGTGCATTATCATGAAATGCAAGGAGTGTGGTCTTCATGCATGAGTTAGCAAGTGAGTAGCAGTGGGTCAGTTGTTTGTGCCTTTTCAATGGCTCGGTACTTTTGCACTTGCTGCATGAGTACAAGTACAACACTTAGAGGGAAGTCACTAGTTTTGGGCTGCTGCATTTTGTGCAAATTGCAGAAGACACAATGGAAAAAATGTGATTAGTATGCGAGTTCAACCCTGGAGGTGAGAAATCCTGCTGGCCTCCACATGGGGTCCCATTTCAAGACAGCCATGTTCTGACCCAAATCAAGACAATGGTGATGTATTCCCCACATTCCTAGGCTCAGCTGTATTTATGCCTTACATAAGAGCTAGTGTAGTACAGTATAGTGTTTAGAGTGTGCTGGCATGAGACCTGGGCGATCTAGGTTCACATCTTTACTAAGACATGAAATTTACTGGGCGATCTTGTGCCAGTCACTCTCGAAGTCTAACCCATCTCAGAGGTAGTTGTGAGGATAAAGTGGGGGAGAAAAACATATATGTACTGCACTGACTCCTTGAAAGAGAGATGGGATTGAATTAGAGGAAATAAATACATGAATAAATTACAAGCTCAGTATCAAGGAAAAAATCCCATCTGATCCTGTTCTGCACATAAAGAACGGAATATTATTGATTGCATAGTGACTGTCAGAGGCATCTATAATGTCGTCCCCCCCCCCCGCCCCCCGGTATGATGTCAGAAAGGAGACTTTCAGGGAAGACTTTCTACTTCACAAATACCTCAGAAACTACATTCTTCAGGAATGAGGCAGACCTTTTCTGCTTTGGCAGAGGGATAAGATTAGAGAAACAGGCTACAGGAAGAGAAAAACTCAAGTCTGGTGTTTGGCCAGAAGCTCATAATGGACACTGTACTTTTGACTGATGGAGGGTCATGACTCCGATGTCATAGGTGTGGTGAATTTGCTCTGAGTTTTAGTACAAATTTAAAAGGCACTATCCAACATGGTGAATCTATTTTGTGGCATAGTTCAGTACTTTGGAATTACGCATGAAGGTATCTGTACAATTGGAGGAATCTGTGTGGACTTAGTCTACTGGACAGTGTTTTATCTACTTTTTTGCACTTGAAACATAAACTATATGCAAAACCATATCAAGAATTCATAATTTGACCACAACTATGAAATATAATTGGTGCTTCTGTCTAGGGACTAGCTCTGTGCTTTTAAGGCTAGTATCTCATTAAAGATGTAGACTTGGAAAGTACATTTTAAAGCTATTCTTCCTACAGCAAGCTCAGTGCAAATGTCTCTTTCTGTTTATCCATTTCCTACTGACTACTAGATGCCTCCCAAAACTGGTATTTAAGAGGAGGCTTCTGTGCCATCTTATCCTGAAACTGTCAAGCCAATGACATTTCTGTGAAAGGAAACAGAAATAGTATTTCATGGGCATCAAACTGTTTTTCATCCCATGTGTAGTACAGCTGAATTGCCAATTTGAGAAAGGCTTGTATGGTTTTTAGCTTGTTGTTTTTTAAATAACAGCTAAAAGGCCCTTTCCACTTGCAACAGAATGAGGGGATAAGGTTTCTGTTCAGGTTGTTAAAAGTCCTACATTACTTTGTACTGTTATTGGAGAATCCTCCCTTATCCAAAACCACAATTGTATCTGGAAATAGAAAAAGGTGCCTAGGGGAGACCCCTGAAAACTTTCTTCCTGTTACTAGTTACTTGGACAGAGGGTTTTGTGTTGTGTTGTGCTTTTTACCTGAATGAGCACTAAGGAATGGTACCACTGCATGCAGTTACATCTATGGTGACAATTTTAGAAGAGGCAGTTCTGTTAGTCTGTGCTAGCACATCAGGCAAGAGCAAAGGAAAAATTAAGAAGCCAAACACGTTGTGGCACCTTGAAGACTAACTGCTATATTTTAATGTGAGCTCACAAAAAAAATATAGCAGTTAGCCTTTAAGGTGACACAATTTTTTTTGTCATCTGTGGTGTCGTTGACTGTACCACCTCGGGAAGTTCTGTATGATTTGAAGGTATTTAAAAACTCTGCCTTCCCCAGTTCCTCCATTTATGCAATTCATGGGCACGGAGCCCATATTCAGGATGCCTCGGATGTCTGTGTATGTTCCGCCACTCATGGTAGAATCTAAAGAGTTTGACTCATGAATGCCATGTCCATATTTTGAGGGTTCTTGGGCAAGATGCCCTTTGAGACCCTGACCTCAGTGCCTCATTGTCACTGCTGCCCCGTTTGCTTGGCCGCTCTCTCTGGACTCAGTCTGCACCAATACCTAATGGGGGAGAGGCCAGTTTAGTGAAAGTGTATGTTAATATTTTTGCTCTTAACACAGTGTAAAAGAGGGAAGAGGCAGGAACAGACATGGTGCCCTGGGGGCTGGTAATTCAAGAAGAAAAACCCAGCGATGGTGGTGATGCCTGACACCAGCCTTGTGCAGAGCCTGAGAAGTTGTTGTTGCTTTTTTTTAAAGTTTGACAAATGTGACCAGCCCAACCTGGCTAATCATCTTTAAACTGCCCGTTCCTTTCCCTGGGCTTGCCTTAAGCCCAACTCATAAGAGCTGAGCGGTTTTTAACTTGAAACATAAAATTAATTTATTTATTTAAAATGCATAACGGTTACAAGGCACATTCTTAAGCTTGAAGTTAGATGTGTTGTAAGAATCAGCTTTCCCAAGTAATTACATTTTACGTCTCCCTGGAAAACCCAAACTCCTGTCCTTAGATACAATCTAACTCCTTTTCCTCCTCTCTTGTCTTCCTGTCTACTTCTTATAGCACCCCCTGGCATCTCTTGATTGGCTCTCCTTTCCAATGTCTCTGAGTCAATCTCTTCCTGTTGCTGCTAGGTAGAATATTTGAAGGTTCCATCACAATAACCCATTACAAAGCCAACCAAAAAACATACGAGTGTTAATACCCTGTCCCCAGGTACAGTGGTGCCTCGCTAGACGATTGCCTCGCAGGACGAGGAATTCGCTAGACGATGGCTTTTTGCGATCGCTACTGCGCTTCGCAAAACGATGGTGTCCTATGGGCGATTTTCGCTAGACGACGAGTTTTCCCCATTGAAATGCATTGACTAGCGGTCAATAGCTGTCAGTGCATTCCAACGGGGACCCGCGCTCGCTAGACGAGGTTTCCCTATGGACGATCTTCGCAAGACGACGACTTTTCCGTTGGAACGCATTGAAGAGATTTCAGTGCATTCCAATGGGGAAACGTGCTTCGCTAGACGATGTTTTCGCAAGACAGTGATTTTCGCGGAACAGATTAACATTGTCTAGCGAGGCACCACTGTACTCATTACTTCTGGGTAATGTTTTTATTACATTTAGCATTGTTAGACAAGGGCATAAACATGAAGAATTCTGCTCGGCTTCTAACAATGCCTTCAAAATATCATTTAGAAAGTAACATAGAACTAGGCATGTGCACTGTCTTTAGGCAAATGCATAGATTTGAATTGAATCAGGGGTGTTTGTGCATTTCTGGGGCAACCACAGGGTGGAGCAAAGAGCCTCTGGTCACCCACAGGGCAGAACACCACCACCACGGATCTCTCGGGTTAAGTCCAGCTTTCATGCATCATGATTAGAAGTAGGGAAAGAGAAGAGGAAGATGATGGTGATGTGGTATACTCTTTACCTTAGGAAATGAACCTTCCTTGCCTTTCCTGGTGGAAAAAAAATTGATTAGATCATTATTCTGGTGGCTGTAGTGCCACTAATTTAAGATCCCATGAACCAGGAGAGCAAGGGCAGAGAGAAAGGACCAACAGTGTAGAAGGCACCCTGCATTTCCCTGTTAAGAAGCCATCAACGTGACTTATGCCCATTGCCTTTTGAAAATCACTCAGTCAGTCCCTTTGGAAGCCAGCTGCAACTCTCTCCTGGTGGTTGGAGGAGAAAAAAAGGGACAATGAAAGAGAGCACACAGGTCTACAGACTTGCACCCTTTTGTTCTGCTTTTCCCATTCTCTTTACGACCTGATCTTGCTGATTTTGTTTCCCCATTGACAGGAACTGCAGGTGTCCAGATACAGTCATGGACTCAGCCAAGGGTTAGAGAGTCACCCCAAGAGCACAGAATGGGGCAACCCCAATCTATATGCCCTTTATTCAGGCACAGAACAGCTGGGGGTGGGGGCTCTGCACATACCAACCTAAAAGTAACAGCAAAACCTTACTTGTTAAACCAAAATATGTAGAATCAGAGAGAGAGAGAGTGGTAGGTGCATTGCAGTTTCCCACTCACTGTGAACATTCTAAACTATAACGTTATTATGTTCTCCCCACACCACCCCGTTATCAAAAGTAACAGTTTTATTTTTTTTACTTGCTAATTCCAGGCTTTCTCCTTCTGCCAGCTGGATGTATTCCTTTTCCAAACTAGACGATAGCTGAGGGGGAAATGAGCAAGCATTTTGATATTTCCCTCAATGGAAGTACCTCACTGTTCTTTTAAGTTGTTCCATAAATGTACCCAAATGGTGATAATCAGTACTCAGCTATGTTCATTTAACTATCACTGTCTACTTCTAAAATGTATCACACACCTTTCTCCCAACAGTCAACGTAGGCAGTGTACAATTTCCATTGTTCACATCAACAGAACAATTCAAGGTAATAAAAACAATAGTGAAAATAGTAATTGTTTCTAGAAGATTAGACTATAGAAGAGAAAGGGACACTGCAAATTAGAATGAGAAAGGAAAAAAAAACCCTTCACTCTATGACATCTGTCCTACCTTTATAGTGTAAGGACTATGTCCAAATAGCATTAGTTTTTAATTGTCAAAATTTTCCACATTCTTCTGTTACGCCTCACATCAGAATTGGTTTAAGAATTGAAAATACGATGGAATTACATATACAGAAATCTACATATACGTGTAGCTTTGTAGAGTGCAGTCATATGTTTACTCAGAAGTAAATCCCACTCTGTTCACTCCATGGCACTTACTACCGTAACAGGTATGTGTCCCCAATGCTTAGGTTCAAAAATTAATCAGTTAAAGCTAAACAGTATCAAATTGGGGGGGGGGGGTGTTTCCTCATTACTATTACTGTTAACATTTGAAAACATTTGATTTGTTAAATTAACATCAGTAATGCATTAACTGGACATTAGTAGTTATGCCCTCTGCAGAAGGCATATATCAATTTCACTCTTCTCTCTAAAATGAATGAGGCCTATGCCTCCCTTTTAAGATTACATTTACCCAGCTTACATGCTGGGTAACTGAATTGTGGCCTGTAAATGCACTTGATTACAATATCCAGACCAAGCCTAAGAATCTATGGTGCTTCCCAAGGCTTCTAGGAATTAGCCATGAAGACTTCTAAAGTTGGGAGCCAATCACGTATCAAGAACCTACTCCCAGTTATACTTCTTTGGCACAACAATGTAAGGAGCAAAACCACAGCCATGCAGCCTCTGTGAAATGATTAATGAACAGGCAGAAAAAGCATGAAAAAAAGCCCTTAGTATTTAATTTTTAATGTTTAATTGCCTTTAAAGGTTTAGCTCTTAACTCTGCTGATCTGTAATTTAATTCATTTGCTGAAATCCATTTGTGTAAAGGTATGCCACATTGTTATGTGTTGTCAAGTCACCCCCAAATTATGGTGACCCTGTGAATGATGAGTGATCTCCAAAATGTCCTGTCCTCAACAGCCCTCTTCAGCTCTTGCAAACTCAAGATTGTGAGATTAGGGAGTCAATCCATCTCGTATTTGGTCTACCTCTTTTCCTGCTGCCTCCCACCTTTGCCAGCATTATTGTCTTTTCCAAAGAATCCTGCCTTCTCATGATATGCCCAAAGTAGGGCAGCCTCAGTTTTGACATTTTTGGCCTCTGGCTTGATTTGTTCTAAGACCCACTTGTTTGTCTTCTGGCAATCCAGCTCTTCTCTAGCACCACATTTCAAACAGATCATTTTTTTCCCCTTTCAGCTTTCTAAGCCTGATGATGTCATCAGCCACAGCTGTTTTCAGCCCCCCCCCCCCCCAAATCAGGTTCCAAAGTTCCCTTGAGATACTGTATCTTTTGTACTGGGGAAGACTCAGGGGGCTACAAGACTGGGGGAATAGTAATTTCCCAAACTCGCCATACTCAGGGGCCCAAACTAGTTTTGATCTGAGTGCTTTTTAGGTTTCCCTTGCCTCACTTTGGATTGCTTTGGAATATTCCCAGCTTGTTTCAGAATCTGAATAACTTCCAACCCCCAAATAGACGCCCAATAAGAAAGTATTGTTTATTGTAGGAGGTAAAGGAGCTTATTAATATCTTACTGGTCATTTTCACCCATATTCATTGGTGAAGAAGGGCTACTGGCCAGATTCCTTATGGTTAGTTATCCTGGCAAAAGTGCACTGGCATAAATTGCAGCAGCAGTTGCTGTGTGTTTTCATGCTTTTATCCCTTGCTGCACACCAGCTCACACTGTGAAACATGACTTTTTTTAAAATGAAAAGTCTCCAGTTATTCTAGATGGCAGTAAGAATTCATGAATAATTTCTTTTATTTCTCTTATATTTTCCTATGTTTACAATGGTATGTAAGAAGGGGTACAAATGGTGACATTAACTAGCAGCAAATTACCACTGCAGGTTACACCATTGCACTTAACTTTGAGGGTAACTAACCAATATGTTTCTGGCCACTGTTTTCCATTTAATGTAGTTCTAGCAAATGAATTTTATGATAATATGCTGCTTGTCTTTCCCAAATATATTAAGAAGCTAATTAGGGCCTTGCCCATTATCCCATCGTGCTGAAAGTCCATTATTTTTCAGTGACACATTTCAAACTGGAGCAAGGATTAATGGTTAAATCATTTCTCTATCAACCACTTTAATATTAGTCTCATCCTCTGTTTCATAAAAGTCTGCCCTTAAAATTCCAGTTTGTAACCAGAAAGATGAATTTTTGCTTTGCAATTAATGCAGTGCACATCAGGGCCTCTAATTATGCTGGACATGCTCAAGGTGTTTGAAGTTGACGCCTGCAACTCAAAGCTTCTGCTGCGGCCAAAGCAGCGCACCCAAGCAATAGTCATAAGTTGAAATAGCCACTTTTAACCTTTAGACTGTTGAACGTACATTCACTCTTCTTCAGTGTTGATTTTTTTTTTAAAGATTTCTTTGGTTTAGTCGAAGAAAGACAGGAGAAGTGTATTTTGCCACATTCAGCAAATATTGTGATGTATCTTGTGTGACAGGAGCTTGTTTTGCTGGTATTAGGTAGAATAAGATGGCTATCTCAGGCATGATTTGGGGGTGTCATAAAGCCTTCCATAATTTTGGATATCCTGAATGAGCAGCAAATCATGACAGATCTCCTACATCACACACACACCTCTCGACCTCCCTAGCTTCTCTCTCTCTCCCGCTCCCCACTCCACACCAAATACATCCGGTGTTGCAAGATCTTGAGACAATGTGCTTGCTCCATGGCGGTTTCATTCTTCCTTGTACCTACCTAACCCCCTGCCTCTCCCTGAAGCGTCCTCCTCAAGAAAGGCCTTGGATGTGTTTCTGAGGACTGCACTAGCAGGAGGATTCTAGTGATACATGCCTGGATGCAATCCAGTGGACCTATAAATTTCCCCATCATTATGAATTGTAATGTGACAGATCAGGAGAAAAGTACCTGTGATTCTGCAGATGTTGCTGGGCTCCAACTCCTACTATCTGCCCAGGCTACTGTGCCCTGTGGCTAGAGATGGTGACTGTTATCCAGCAGTACCTGGGGGACCAGAAGGTTCTCACCAGGGCTTCCATGCTTTACAAAATGTTTGAAGTATCCATTGTCCCAGCCTTCCCCAAACTGTTACCTCCTTGTTTCTCATAGGAACCTACTTTATTTATTTATTTTATTTTATTTATTTCATTTATACCCCGCCTATCTGGTCTTGCGACCACTCTAGAGGCAGACCATTGTTTTGTCTAGCCCAGTGCTGCCAACTCTGACTGGCAGCAGCTCTCCGAGGTTTCAAGCTGTTTTCTTTCCAAGCCCTCCCTGGAAATGCTGAGGGTTATACCTGTGACATTCTGCAGCGTATTCCCTGGTGGTTTCTCATTCAGGTTCTAAGTAGGACAGTCAGACTGTGGTCCATTTGAAAATGCAGGTGTTCATCGTGAGAGTGTCTGCACATTTGCTGACAACATGGAGGGCCCCAAAGCACAGGAAGCTGGATTGTTCTGTATCAACAAATGGGGAACAGATCTTTTGTACAGCTAATGGCTCTTACGTACCTATTCAAGATCAAACTACCCTCAAATCCTTTGCATTGCAATAGTATATTATTCCTGTAAAACTTTATTTTTGCCCTTGCTCTTCTGAGACTTGGGGCTAAACTGCAAGGAAATAGGGAAGACTGAGACAGTGGCAGATGATGTTATAATCCCTGCTCCTTGAAAAGTCCCAAGGCTCAAACTCTACAAGCTCTGGCTCAAATACACCATTGGCTGTAACTCCATGTTATCTATATTGCTACTGTTACTCAACACCTGATTGCCAACTAGTAATTTATATGACTGTGATTAAGGCCCACAGTGTAGGCATTGCTTTTAACCGCTTCTTGTCATTCTTCCTTCCCAGTTGCCGATACTGGCATCTTCTGTTGTTAGCCTCTATTTCCTCGAGCTGACTGACGTCTTCAAGCCAGTTCACTCTGGATTCAGCTGCTATGACAGGAGTCTGAGTATGCCGTACATTGAGCCTTCACAAGAGGCTGTTCCTTTCCTGATGTTGCTCAGCTTGGCTTTTGCTGCACCTGCCATCACGGTGAGCTATACGTCACTGTCTCTTTATCCTTTGCTGTTCTTTCCTTCAGAATCATGTCAGCACATCAACAGAAAGCCGGGTTCCAGATTAGGGTTGTGCACTTGTACCAAAATCCACATTTGGAATTATAGCCCTTTGGATTCAGATTTTTAAAAATTCAGAATTTCCAGATATCCGGAACTCCATTACAGTCAATATGAATATGATATCATTATTATATTCCCCTTGAAAACACACAAACCAGCAAAACATTTTAAAAAGGATTTCCCGGTGACACCTTCCCAGTGATTGTGACAAAACAAAACAGCCAGCAGATCCCAGGTATTAGGAGATGACTGTGACGGCTGTACCGATTGACCCTGGGATAGTGGGAATGCCAGCAGGAAATGCAAGCAGCATTAGGGAAGCAGAGGACAAGTCACACTGGAGAGTAATCAAATGCCAACAGACAGCCTGTGGTGGGTGGGAACTGTGCTAACAGCATGGGGCACGGCACAGTTGAGTGAGTCAGCCGGTGGAAGTAGGAAAGAAGCGGGGGGGGGGGGGGGAGGCTGAAGCACTACATACCTAGTCCTGTGAGCAGAGGGTGCTGTTCTCTCTTACTTAAAGGGAACTTCAGGGAAGCCCAGCAATGGTAGGTTGACCTTAAGGGAAATAAGACAAGGGATTGGTCTCTTTTGACTTGCAGGGCTCCTGTATGTATGCCTCTGCCATGTCCTTCCTCTCAGGTAGATTCTCTGGGAGACAGGCCTTTGCCATGTTTGTCAAGACAGTGTCCCAGAAAGCTTATCCTGTTGCTTCAGGGGTGAGGGACTTGGACTCTAGGATACAACTGCTGGCACTGCTGTTTGGGGTTGCTATGAACCCTGCTAGTTTCTTCATGCTCTGCATGACCCCTCAGGGCCAGACGTTCTTCACTAGCTGCTGCTGCGTGTGATGGAAAGTGGGCTGGCATTGCCTTCCCCCCCCCCCCCCATATCCCTTGCCTGCTGTTTAATTTGAGGGTCCAAGAGGGTTACTAGAACACACTCCTCCTCCTTCCACAAGGAGGCAAACCTGTAGTGGAGCAGGTCCTTTAACTTTCCTGGGAAGGGCCACTACTTCAGACCAGAAAAAAGGTTGTTCTCCCTCTATGGAATTCCCCCATCCATCTAAACTGTCCCCTCATTGTGCCCTCCATCATGCCTGGAACTTTGGGATCACCTGACTAAGGATGACTATCTCACCACTAAGGACCTGGCGGGCCAAGTGCAACTGAATGGGCAGGGCTGATTTCAGTGTCACATGCTTCTCAATAGTGTCCACCTGAGTCCCCTCAGTCTCCTCCCTCCCTCTTCCCAATGTCAGATGTATATGAAGGGGAGTTCCCACCAACCACAATGCTGCCTTGCACAGAAGAGATTTGCTGAGAATGGGGGCTGGGAGTAAACCCTTTCTTGAGTATGATGGAGCTGCATGGTATGGCTGTGGAAGGCAATGTCCAGGGCTCTTCATAAATCTCTTTCCCAACCACAAAAGCAGCAGCACTGCTGCAGCCCCTCAAGCTGACAGTGTCAGTCTGAGTGCTGATGCCATTCTTGCCTTTTCTGGCACATCAGCTCTTTGGGTGACAAGTGCTTTCTTCACCGTCTTTTTTGACCTCTTGGCCGGGGTGAATTGCACAAATATGTCATTGGAATATTTCTCAGGTTCACTCATATCTGTCCCACCTTGAACCACAGGCTTCTCTGCCATCTCCTTGGCAAAAGCACATACACCCTGTACTGCTGCCTGCAGCTCTTTCATAGTATCAGTGCTGAACAAGGCAGCTGGGTACCAGATTTTGTTGGCGGGGAAAGCTCATAATAGCAGGTGTAGGCTGTCTTTTTCCTCTCCCTGTCCTACTCCTCTTGGTAGAAGCTGATGCAGTGGGTGCAGACAGCATTCCTGAAACCTTCCCCAAGTACCTACTTCTACCATATCAACTTTTCATACTGCCTGCAGGCTGTACCCAAAGAACAGTATGTGATTCTGCTACAGCAAAACACAAATCCTTCCTATGAAAATCACACACACACTATCTATTAACTTAATAATCTGTCTATATATAACAAAATATTATTTTCCCTTACTAATATACCCCAGAGGGGGCTATGCCTTATTTAATATTTCCCTGTTGATTTATAACATATTAATCTATAAATCTACTAATTCTAAATCTTATTCCTAACTATATTAAGTAAACAATATATAATGAGATGTAGAGAATGTAAATATAAGTTGAGGGTTCAGAAAAGGACACAGAGAAACCTGCTGCAGTGCAGGCTTGCACCAGAGCATATCGTAATAGCAAATGCTCAGGGGATTTATAAGCAGTGATGCCCACTTTTCAATTGGAAAGAATAAGTATGGAAAAATACTTTCCAGTGTTTCTAGATTTAATTGGTGCAGACAGAAATCATTTATGGTTTTTGTTAAATTGTAGTATGCATAGTTTGTGCATCAATGTGTTGCAGAATGCAGATTTCCACTCAATAACTACCTATTCCTTGAAAATTAAGAAATTTATATTCTCAAACTTTGTATTTAAAATAGTTTGTGTGTTATACATATATATTCACATATACATAAGTTCCAAGACCTTTGTCCTACCACTCTAAAAAGGGGGTAGGGATATAAAGAGCTGTGATGAAAGCTTAGCTTAGTTCCCACTAGCCTTCACTGGGTTCTATGAAACACTGTAAGTGCACTGCACAGTGCAGGGTGAAAAGGAGAGTCCCCCCAGTTGGCAATGAAGGGCAACACACTGTTTTCCAGTGTTGTGCTACAGCCAGTTACCTGCCTTATCCCACTAAAGGAAGACAGGGTGAATTGGCTGATTTCCATTGCAGGTGGAAGACCTTGTCTTCCAGCTCAGGATTGCAACTCCTTCCCTCTGTGGCTGTAAATTTGCAGCTGCAGAAGAAGAAATAAAGGAAAAAAAAACTTACTTGTTTACACAAATATTTATATACCACTTTTCAGTTCCAATGCCACACACTTGATAGTGTAAAAAATTTAAGAACAGTATAACACTGTAAAAATGGATTAATCATGGGGAGATGGAAACAGCAAGTAAAGATATAATGAAAATTCCTTGGAAGACAAGAAAACCAAAATATGTGGAATGCCTGTCTGAAAACTATCAATAACGGGTTCAGCTCAGCCTCTCTTGGGAAAGAATTACATAGCTGAGGTGCAGCCACCAAGATGGCCCTGTATTGTGTTGCTGCTGGAGGCATCTCTTTTGGTGGAGCCAGGCCTCCTATGTTGCTTGTAATTGAAAGGCCAATTCATGCTGAAGAAGAGAATATATTTAATTGTAGTTGTGGTTCTTCCCCTGCCTCCTATCTCCCACCATAATTTCCCCCTGACTTGTCAGCTCAGTAATATTTCTTCTCATCCCTAGTGGAAATAGCAGTTTATCGTGCAAGTGTCAAGAAGTGTTTTCTTTGTTGCTACTTCATGTATTTGAAATATGAGCCCGGGCATTTAAAATAGGTTCTATGTGTTCTTGCTTAAGTTAAGCTTTCAGGCCACAAACGGTGTGCCCAACAGCATATATTTTGCACAACTGGTTGTGCAACTGGTTTCATCCCAGATTTCAAAATCAGTAAAGGATAAACTGTGAGAAATAGTCCATTGGAGGGAGAAACTGGTTGCCTCCTCTTTTGGTCCATGTTTCCTCAATAGGCTTCTGGCCTCAGTGTCTGCTTGTGAGGCCTGGTGAAAGAGGAAGTCTTTGGGGGCATTTGAGCAAGAATGACCCCCAGCATGGCCTGCAGTAAGAACTCTCTGTCTAATTCTGAACGTTTCATTGCATGATCTGATCATTCTCAAGGGACGCATTGGCTGTCCAGATGTTTTAGACATCCACTCCCAGAATCCCTAGCAAGTATGGCCAGTAATAGGGGATTATGTGAGCTGTAGTCCAGGATACCTGGAGGTCCAAAGGTCCCTCAGCTCTGCTGCGGAGCAAGCCTCACCAACATGAGTCCATCCAGACATTCTACGCTACAATCCCTATTGTCCATGGTCATTACTTGTGCTGGCTGAGGCTGTTGGAAATTGTAGTCCAAAACACCTTGGAGTCAAAGTGTTGGAGAAAGTTATTTTAGACTGCCCCATTACAGGGTTGCAAAATCTGAGGTCCCTGTGCAGCCCTCAGTTGCTCCTTGTGTGGCTCTCACCCGCTTTTCCTACTGATCTGCACTTTTTGGAAGGAAAAAAATACCTGTTATTGGTCAGTTCAAAGATTGCTTTCTTTCCCTACGTCCAGTAGTAATGAAGAGGAAACAGCAGTGTCAGTGGTGATGAACATCAGGTTGGGGAGGCTCTCACTGCCATCTCCTCCTTCATGATCCTAGATTTCAATGAGCAGGAAAGAGAGAGTTAAACCTACCCATCCCAGAATGCTGAAGTATATGGGAGAGGAAGAAAGACCATTTGTGTATGTGTGAATATGCATACATGTTTGTTGCACTCTCCCCTTACTAACGTCCAATGCAGCCCTCTGGGCCAAAAAGCTATACTTACATCCCACACAGTACTGTTCCTCAGTGTGGTTCTTCTCTGGCTGGGTACAGTCAACATGACAGAGCACTCTACAAAAATCAAAACGTTGATTTCTATCAAAGTCACATCATAATAATGGTTGTACTGAGGCAGATTATATTGTTAGAGGCTATTTTTGAGAGTTGCTCTTAGCTTATAGAATCCCCTAAGATCCTCTTATGGTCTACATTCTTGTGGAATTATACAATCTTCACTGCCCTTATTTTGCTGTAGGGGGAATAAGAAAAGTCCATTAGGATACATGATACAGTTGCACAGCGGCTATTGGTCAGACTGCTGTACTCGCAGTCATTTTGCTGTACTGACCATTTTTAACAGCTTCCAGAATTAGAAGTTTAATGTAGATTTTTAAAAAAAAAAAATCTCTTGCCTTACAGACTTAAAATACTTGGGAACCAGCCCAGATTATGTGACTTTTTTTTAATTATATTTCTACCCTGCCTTTCCAACATAGAGTAGCACTCAAGGTGTCTTATGAATATCATAAAGCAAAATAAAAGCAATGTAAAAATGTAAAAAAACAGATTTCAGCCATAAAGACCATTGAAATCAACTTGATCTGTAGATGAGATAGTTAAAACTCACCACAATAAGTATTAAACAGTTTTTTAAAAGCCAATTTTTAAAACTGTGTCTTTGCATGTTTCCTCAAAGTAACAAGAGTGGAAACTGATGGGGGAGTGAATTCCACAGTTTGGGATCAAAATGGGAGAAAACTGGGGGGCCTCCTCAGGCATTCGTATTCTCAAGAGCGCCTCTTCTGAAGTATTCGGCATCGAGGCAGCTTCATAACAAGACCGGCATTTCCATAGACATTCTCAAATAAGGATTTTAAAGGTTAAAACTAACAACTAATTGTTAGTTTTAACCCAGGAGGCAATTAGCTAACAATGAAGTTCTGTTAGTACTGGGTCATATGATCCCAATATTGTGCTTAGCAACCTATTGCATTGTTGGTACTGTATAAACTGGACAAACTATTATACAGTTGTTGCACTAAGTGACAATTCTGGACACTCTTCGAGAGTAGTCCTAGATTAGCACATTGAAGTAGTCAAGATGCAATGTAACTAAAGTAAGGTTCCCTCTAAGGTGCGTGACTGCACGAGCACATGCAACTTCCCCCCCCCTCCACGCAGCTTTCCTCCTCTCCATGCATCCACAGCAGTAGTTTCCAGCCCCTTTTCTTCTGGTTGCAATGGAACCCGGGGGGGGGGGGGCAGAGTCACATGGGGCGGAGTCACTCAGGGGGCTTGAGCCCCACCCAACGGGGCTGAAAATTAGAGGGAACGTTGAACTAATGTGTTGGTGACTATTGTCAGGTCAGGTTGACTCAGGAAAGATTTTACCTGACGCAAGGGGGAGAACAGATTGAATGCCAGTCCTAAAGCCCAATTTATAGGTAAGTGGAATCCTCTTTTCTCCAGCAAAAAGAAGAATCAGCACCCAGTGATTCATGGCCAGTTCACACATGCAGCAGGCTAGACTAGGAGGTGCAGAGCAGACCACAGAGCCTGTATAACACGGTTCTCCAACACCTTGGCTGTACTCCCCAGTCTCCCAAAACTCCCCACCTGAAAGAGCTGCTTCACTTGGTATAATGGCACAGTCGGCTGTGGTTGAGCATGCATGTAGGTATTGTTCTCCATGCTTGAGATAGGGCAGGGTGCGTTGAAGAGAAATGTTAAATTCCTCCAGGAATAATGTAGGTTAAAAAGAAGAATAGGGTTCTTTTGGTAAATGAGTGTCTCAACAATGGATGACTTCTTGAAAAACAAACAGGCAAAAATTCTTACAGAGATAGGCAGTCTCCACTTGCATGGACTCTATAGAGGCTGTAGCTAGACTTGCACAATACCAGCACATATTGGTGCCATTCAGTTACATTACTAAAACAGCACCATGCATTAAAAAAAATGTGTCCACAGACATGGAGAGTCCAAGGTTTGAATAAGTATCTAAAAAAGAGAGAGAAAAGGGAATCCTCTCCAAAATGTAATGAAAACAAGAGAGTTGGCAGTAGTAACTCGTGGGGAGGGGATAGGAGTATTACGGAGTAGAATATGGCTAGCAGACTGCAACTGTGATCAGCTCTTCTCTTTGTCAAGAGCTTCAAGACTCTGGCAAAGGAATTATGAGAGTCATCGTTTGAAACAGGAACTTTTTCAAGCTCTATCCACACTTTTCCCCCCAGATCTCCCATATATTCAGTCCCCCCCCTTTGGCTTTTTGTGCCAAAACTAACATTTGTTTGTTTGTTTGTTTGTTTGTTTGTTTATGCTGCCTTTCTCCCCATAAGGGACCCAAGGTTGCTCACAACAGATAAAACTATAAAACAAATACAGTTTTAAAATACTATATAAATATCATATTAAAATCAATTAAGCCTATATTAAGATTAAAAACTATGATTAAAAGCAATGTTAAAACATTTAAAAATCTGCAATGTATTTTATGAAATCCATTATCTTCCATATATATGGTGGCTAGAGATGGGGATATTCGTATACGAATATCCCCACACAGGTGGAAATAACGAGGGTCCCACTCACAATTTCGCCGCTGCTGCCAGCTCCGCAATGCTTTCCGTTGTCCGCAATCAATTACCCAGTCCTGGCATGAGGCGGGATGACAAGCCTCTCTGCCAGGTCGCAGAGTGGCTAATCCATTGCGGAGAATAGCCTGATAGGAAGCCTCCACGGAGCCAGCGGCAGCAGCGAAATCATGAGTGGACAGTCTGGCCCCATGGGGCCGGACCCTCGTTATTTCCACCTGTGTGGGCATATTCCTATTCGTATACGAATACCCCCATCTTTAATAGTGGCCCTTATGTTCCCATGGCAGCGGTTGCTGTTTCTTAGCCATCCTCATGATTTTGTTTATTGACATCTGTGTCATTATCATGCTGGATATGGCACCATGATTCCATCAACAAGATCATTCGCCCATGGTCAGTTGACCTGAATGGCAGTGAGATGTAATGAAACTGAGAACACTGAAGAAAGAAAGTAATACTGTACAGAGAAGAGGACCTTTTAAAAAATGGTGGAGATTGTTCACAACTAATGTTGAAATGGTTGAAAGTAGGACTTGTTTTTGCCTTTTCTAAAACTAATGCAAAGTCAGACATGTTTGATCACAGCCCAGTTTGGTTACAATATTAAAAGGCCTTTCAAAGTATGAAGCACTGACTAGAAGAAAGGTTTCCCGATGTTTCAGATTTTTGGCCTGAATTCAATCATTGCAGAAAGCCATGTCAACACTTAGGTAAAGCCCACTGATTTAGTGGGTCTGCTCTAGTTGGGACTAGCAATTGAGTTCAAGCCTTTAATACCTATCATGCCAGTGATATAGGAGTGTGGGAGCTGTACCCCAAAACATCTGGAAAGCCAAATTGGGTTAGAGTACTAGGTCTTTCTTTGCTTGTGTCAGAAGCACCACAGTATAATTAATAAGTGTATCAGATAATTTCCACTCAATAATGGGCTATATCAAGAGTGTTTGGAGCAGCTAGCATCAGGACTTCCAGACTTCCATAGTGCATGTTGAGGAGCTTAAGAGTACACTGATGTGGGTCTGTTATCTGCATTTAGTGCTCCTTTTTCTCCTTTTTCTTTGGTTTCCCTTCGTTCTCCCAGCTCCAGTCCATAGCCTATTAAGCAATTTCCAAGTAATTCACTTCTCTGTTTGATGAGAGGCTTATGCTTTCCTGGGGTTCAGTCAGTTTTAAGAGGTCTTTCTTTCCGTATTATAGTCCTGGCAGTCTCTGCCATTCCCTTGAGATTCACTTAATGAAATAAAAAACAAAAATGATGAGGCACCTAAAAGACTGTTATATTTGAATGTGAACTTTTGTGGATACATCCATTTCTTCAGACACAACAGATCTTTTCCAATGTTCTGAAATAATTATTCCTTGATTTTAGACCACGAGTTATGGATTGTAGCAACAACAAAAAAGTGCATTTCATGTAAATGATTTGAATCTTTTTCTATTAGCTGCTATCTCTCTGAGTATGTCATTGGGTGTAATGCCTGCTGGGTAATTAACTTTGTCAATAGGAATTGGCTTCAAACATCCAGTAACAATTCTACAGCTTTCACTGAGCAATATGTCTATGTCTTTTCATGAGCTAAACTAACACACACTAGACTGGCATGTTAACCTGCATAATACCAAAGAGTCAAGGCTGTAGTTGTTTGTGTTTGTGCTTGTGTGCCTCAACTGGTTCCCAATAGCTTTTTAAGAATATTGTTCCTTATGGAGATCTTTTGCTTTGTGTTTTGGCCATGTTTCTTATAGTTAGCATACAATCCAAAGTAGCACCTAGGTATTGGGGGCAAAACAATGATCTAGGTCAGTGGTTTCCAATCTTAATTTCTCAGATGTTCATGGACTACAACTTCCAGAAATTGTGGCCAGCACAGCTAGTGGTGAAGGCTTCTGGGAGTTTTAGTCCAAGAACATCTGGGGACCCAAGGTTACTGGTCTAGGTAAGCTGAAGTTTCTGAGATGACTGTTTATTTCTCCAATGAAAGGCACATATTTGAATCTTGGCTGGGTTGGATTTAAGTTGGTTTCTATCATAAAGATATGAAATCTATTATGATATGTTCTACTATTTAAAAACTGTCCGTGAGCATAGATTAAATTTTTGGTTCCTTGGGGAAAAAACTGATCATTGTTGTAGTTAAACAAAATAGGAGCCAGTACCCTTTCCTGAGGTAGTTAGAAGAAGCCTCCCTGAAGAATGAGAGAAATGTGAACATGTTTGGACATCCCCAGGGCAACAACAGCACCCTGTTAGCCAATTCTTCTACTCCAGAAGTACCATTGAATGAGAATATTAGGTTTAGAAGTGGCAAAAAAAATGGGTTCAGATCTCCACAGAGCTACACAATTGACTTACTACATTTGGACATGTCACTATCTCTTAAAGCTGATGATCACAGAAGACTGTTGTGAGATGGATGCCTTCTGCAGATGGAACATTTCTTTTCCCCCTATTTCATGCTCGCTAGTACCATAGAGGGCCTGAGGAGTACAGAAGATCTTACCATGGCTTCTTCTATCCACATCATTCTTAAAAGTCCATTTCCCTTCTCCTTGAGAAATCAGCTCCTCTTCAAGAAATGGTTCAAAAATGTTTCAAGAATTTTGAGGAAATGCTTTAAAAATGATCTTCTATGCTGGATTTTTCTTGTTGTTTTAGTAGATAAGTGCTAAATTAAAACCTTCCAGTAGAAGCTCTTGGCAGTGGACATCCACTGCTAATCCATTTTGGAAATCTGTCCTTAAAACAAGAGTCTCAAAAAATCATTTAGGGAATTATCTTCTCATTTGGATTTTCAGTTTTGTTGTTTATGTTTTAGCAGATTAATGCTAAAATGAAAGTTTATGACCCAAGAAGCTCTTGTCACCTGAACTTCATCCCAATAAAAAGTGATGCAAACAGGAGACAAACAGAACACTTATCAGGAGGTGATTGTAGTAGATGTGAAAAGTCAGGGTTTTTTTTCATTCTTTTTACTATTAGTGGCAATTTAATTCTTTTATTATCTAGATTAGACAGCAGAAAAAAACATCAGTATTATCAGAATCAGGTTCGATACAGGGAACAAACGCTCTGTCTGGAGCAGCCCTAAAATACAATTCCAAGGGCCCTTTCTCAGAGGGAAAGAATATACATGTGCCTGCAGAGGGACATAGATATTTGTTCTATTGTTTGTTTATTTTCATTTATTAAAACGTTTATGTGCTGCTGCTGCTCATGTCATGCTCTTCATCCTAAAGAACATGGCAAATGTCAGAGAGGTGGAACAGATCTTTAATAATTTACTCTCTGAGATTTACAGATGGGCATGTCTCTTTTGGAGCGGGGGAGAGAGAAGATATTTTCACAATAATGAAAATACAGTAAAGGTGGTGCTTTACTGTACATGCTTTCTTCCCCTCCATCATTCAAGAAAACTGAATTAATCTATGTCTATGAAACTATGTGAAGAACACACACTTTATTAGACGAAGTGGGTTCACCTCTGACAAAGTGTGAGTCTTTCAAATAAAATCTTGCCCTGCTCAAAAACACTGTGCCAGTGATTTTGAGCCCTTCTGTTCTCTTTGTAGATCATGGTGGGTGAAGGCATTCTCTACTGCTGCCTTTCAAAACGCCGGAATGGAATCGGAGCTGAGCCCAATATCAACGCAGGGGGCTGCAACTTCAACTCTTTCCTCCGGAGAGCTGTCCGGTTTGTTGGTGGGTTGGGGCTAATTTTTCATGAGAAATCATCCCTTGCTTTGATTGTGCCATTACCTAGGGTTCCTGAGAATATTGGAGGGCTTGCTAAATTTCAGATTATGAAGCAGAACCATGAGGAGTTGGTTTAGAGATTATCTCCACTCTGAGGATGTCATTCAAAATGGCTATCAAGTGTCAACTAGTCCTTCTGCTTCTCTTAATATTTCAAAGTAGCCATCATGTATATTGAACCTCCCCAGAGCAGTCATGCTTCCACACTGCTTTTCCTTTAGCCAAGGTCGTACCTCAGTTCAGAAGTTTGTGCCGGTTTGTACATGTGACACCACAGGTGCTGTGCGTTCCCTTCTTCCACCTCCCCAGATGGGTCCCCCACTCACCAGCTGGCGTGCGCTCCTCTCCTCCTTGTCTTTGGCTGTTCAACCAGTCTCTGGCAGGAGTACCGGTTACTGGTTAAAGTGGTCTTGATTCTGTAAGGTCCTTTAACTACAGTTCCCCATCAAGGCTCCCCCACACCTCAGGGAAAGTTCCTGGTGCTTGTCCTTTGGCAGCAGACAGTTCAGGACTGACCTCAGTTCTCATCACTGAGGCCAGTGGAGCCTTGGTAATATATAAGCCTAGTTTGGGACCATGCTTGGAGTCTTTTAATGAGGATTGGCAGAGGTGGCTGTCTGTAAATGATAGTTGTCCCCTCGCTCTTTGTTATTGGCTCCTCCTTCTTTCCCACTGGTGCTTGCACCTCAGCTGTGTAGGAGTGGGCTCTGCAGGTCCCATCAGGCATCTCAAACATCAGGGAGCTCCGGGTGCAGGAGTTGGACCTGGTGCTGGTGTGAGTGCCACCCTCTTTCCCAGCTCCACCTCTTGACACTGGCATAATGGGCTCTGGAGCTGGACTGGATACAGTCCCTCGTCCCCAGCCTCTATCTCTGAATCCTGGGAAACTGCCTGAAGTCTCCTGCCAAAGATCATCCTTCAGCTCCCAGGTCAGCTCCACCCTAGCACACCGAATAGGCTCTAGTTCCTCCGATGCTGAGCCCCAGGTCTCTCCCTCCTCTGCTCACACTTTGCTGGGCAGCCCTGACTTCAAAGAAGAACCCCAGCCTTCCTCCTTGCCCTCCTTTAATCCCCTTTCCTCGCCCACCTCTTGAGCTGTCAGGTGCTGCTCATCACCTCCCTCCCTATAGATACCTGTGTTTTCCTCCTTCTCATCTCCTTCAGACTGCGAAGCAACTGCTCTGACCAATCTTTGGGAGGGGAGGTTTAACGGAGTTTGGGCAGATGGCCTGCCTGAGGCATTGACAGTGACACCCCCCCCCCCCATGACAAAGTGTCTACCAAGTACCTTTTCTCAGCACATCTTGTCATACCGATGCTTAAACTGCTGAGTATAGTGGTTAGAAGGTTCGATTAGGAATTAAGAGACTCTCCATTTGGGGGTTTCAGAACTCCACTTGGCCATAGAGCTCACTGGATAACCTTGGAACACTCATCTTCTTTCAGTCTAACCTTCCTCATAGGATTATAGAGCCAGAAGAGACAGGCTATAAATGTAAATGTAATTAATTGGAAGTATGACCAGGAGTACCAGTGGGAAATCATCTATCAGCAGACATGGAACAGTTGTGGAGTGCGTAGCTGAGGTATTGCCAAAAATAAAAAAATAAAAAAATCCAACACCCCCCAACAAACATTAACATGTGGAATAATGTTTCCTATCAAAAGAGAGATTTATTCTTTTTTAAAATGTCATCAAGTCGATTTGAACTGATAGTGATTCTTGCCAGGGTTTCTTAGGAGTAAAGTACTTTGCATTAGTTTACCAGTCCCTTCTTCCAGAGGTGCTATAGGACTGTGCAGCTTGCCCAAGGCTACATAGTCTAGTTCTCCTCGGAGGCATGGTGGGGAATTAGGTCTCCAACCCCTGACTCCACAGCCAGGTGCTGCAACTCATTGAGCTATCCAGTCAGCAGTACAATGATGAGTTTAAAAGATGGCAGGGCCACGACCCATGTCTCCTTAGCTGTTGAGGGTGGTCTTAAGAATTTGCCAATTTTCATCCCTGGACAAAAATCTAGTACCACTGTCTATTCTGCCAAAGAACTAATCATTTCTTTTTCGTGGCTTCTAGGGGTCCATATATTTGGTCTTTGTGCCACAGCTCTCATCACAGATATCATACAGCTATCAACTGGGTACCAAACACCATATTTCCTGACTGTATGCAAGCCTAACTATACATCCCTCAACATATCCTGTTCAGAAAATTCTTATGTTGTGGAGGATATTTGCTCAGGACCTGATCCCATGATCATCAATGATGGAAGGTGAGATACAAATCAATGCTTTAAAAAAAAGTCTTTTCATTGAGATAGTTATTAAAAATGTATTGTACATCAAGAATATGTTGCCATTAATCATTTAATTTCTGTACATAAATCTCTTGATACCATTGGTGGGCTTTTGTAAGACTGGAACATGCATTTCATGATAGATGTATCTACTATTAGTCTGTATTTAAAGCATGTATACTCCCATTTGCTGGCTGGATAACTCGGTGGCTTAGGTATCTGGCTCCGGACCCAGAGGTTGGGAGTTTGATTCCCCACTGGGACTCCTGCAAGTACAGCCAGCCTGTGTAGCCTTGAGCAAGCTGTACAGTCCCAGGGCGCCCCCAGAAAAAGTGAATGGTAAACCATTTGTGAGTGCTCTCTACCTGAAAAAAACCCTGAAAAGGGTCAGCATAAGTCAGAATTGACTTGACAGGACACTATTATTAGTATTATTATTAGCTTCATTATTATTATTCCCCCATTCTTTAGCCAGAAGAATTCCCAAAGTGGCTTAAGATACAAGTAATAAGGCAGTCCATATCTTCACATTTCCTATTTGAAAGACACAACGAACAGTGGGAAAAGGTAGAGACAAACGACAAATCATGCTAAGGAGAGCCAATTGGCAGAACTGCTGGATAGCTCAGAGGTTTAGGTTTCTGGCTGCGGAGCCAGAAGTCATGCGTTCAATTCCCCACTGTGTCTGCTTGACAGGGGCTGGACTTGATCCACAGAGTCTCTTCCAGCTCTGCAGTTTGATGATGATGATGAAGAAATGATGTAATAGGTCTGCTGCTCCTCTCTCCCACTGCTGTACAACCTGAGAATGGCTGCCAGCTGAGGGATACTTGAGGGATGCTCGGATGACCAGAGGTGAAGGAGTTTGGACCTGCACCATATCTAAAAATAAACACAAAATGCCTGAACAGTTTAATGGCTTCATACGGTACAGAGTAAGCAGGCTGCAGTTGGCAAGACTGATGAGGTGCAATGAAGGAGCAAAATCTGCTCCTTCACAACCTCTCAGTAGCAATGTGGACCCAAGAAAGGACAACAGGGTCTATAGTCTTTCCCTTAAAAAAATCCTTGATCAAAACCTGCTGTGCGTGGACAATGTTTGGTAGCATTTGAGAAGAATAGTTGGAAAGGTGATGTACATGCCTCTTTGCCAACTAGTCAAAATTGTGCCCTGGCTTCAATTAAAAAACCTAGTGACTTCTCAGTGTGCATTCAGATGAGAGAATTTGCCACGAGGAGGCTGAAATTTCAGGCAGAGGTTTTGTGAATTATTCAGAGAAGACTAACACAGAGAGATAACCTTAGAAATGTAGTTTAGTGTTTGTTTCTAATTTAAAAAAACAAACATACCCTGAAAAACATATGTAAAATACCCCAGAGCAGAACAGAGCCCTGACTACCTTTAAGATTGCCTTGACATTCTAAAAGAGCATACATTTGCATGGTGGGATGCGACCCATTTTTGTGCATATATTTTTCCACAGATTAATTACAAATCTTGGTGCTTTTCCACACACCATGTGTTGCTGCTGTTGTACAGTCTTCTTTGAAGGGCCTTCTCTTTTTCCCTAACCAGGCAGCAGTTCCCAAATCTTACTCTCTTGGAAATTTTTCTTTTAACACTTTGCTTTTGGCATGCTTTGTAGAGAAAATAATATTAAAACATTGCTCCAAGTGACAAGAAGTCAAGCAAATGAAAAGAGTGGTGAGTGAGAGAAACGTTAAGCACCCTTCCACATCCTGAAAATCGTCTGATAATTTCACAGTTGTTGTCTTCACCCATGCCGGAGTTCCCAGGACCCTTATGTGCTGCTGAACACCTATTGCCAACCTCATCCACATCGTGAATGAAGCTCCACGGTCTTTGTTTCAGCCATGTTTTCTTACTTCTGGACAGCTTACTTGTTCTTGGGTCTTAATCAGGGTTTCAGATAGATATTGCAAGAAAATGTTTTGAAATTTTATACTGCATATGGTATCAAATAAACCAACAGTGGCCCTCCAGTCAGTGATAAACTACAGCCCCTATTATGTCTCACCACAGGTCAGAGTGGCAGGGGCTGATGGGAACTGGAGTCCAACCAGAGCTACCTGTTCCCTAGACCTTCAGTAATTCTACATGGCTGGCCAGCTTTCAGAACAGTGACGGATCTGCACTGTTCATCCAATTCTGTCTACACCGACTTAGTTGTTTTAGTTCAGCCTTCCTATTCTATATTTATTGACTCACACATGCTTGCTTGCTTATTTATTTATTTGTTACCTTTCTCCCAAAAGATCCAAGGTGCTTACATCATTTAAAATAAACAAAGTTAAAAGCCAAATAATAAATTATTACAATATTTTAAAAACATTAAACAATGATCAGATTAAAACTCATAGTAAAAACAATATTAAAAACGCAAGCAAAACATGTAAGAGAATGCTCCCTTAAAAAAATCCCCTTGGTCAACCAGCCATTTAAAGAAAACCCTGCCTGAAGAGAAAGGTCTTTGCCTGCTTGCGGAAGGACAGCAAAGATGGGGCCAGCCTGGCCTCCTGTGGGAGGGAGTTCCAAAGTCTGGGACCAGCAACAGAGAAGGCCCTTTCCCATGTCCCCACCAAATGCATCTGTGAGGGTGGTGGGGCTGAGAGAAATGTCTCCCCTGATGATCTCTGTGGCATCTTGCTGCCTATGTATCTGAAAAGGCCATTATATGCAGAACGGTCATATTCACTCAAATCATTTCATATACAGCTTTTCTCAGTGACACCCGTTCACACACTCCCCTTTGAATCATCCAGTACAGAGTAATCAAGCATGGAGAAACTATGTGATACTTAGGCATGCGTGAACCACCTAGGCCCTAAATGTGGAGGAATACCCTTTGCACCTCCCTGTGGTCCTTTGCCCTTCTTCATACCAATGGTGTTCCCTGCTGTGGAAAACAATTATAAAGCCCTTGGGTAAATGGAGCAATATGTGTGCACTGTGCACATTAATCAGAAGGACTGCAGCTATCATCTCCCTTTCCCTCCCCAAACTGGCTAGCAAGAGTGCCCTGGAAAATCACACCAGAGTGGCCTGGAGCGGTGCGTTCCTGCCTATTTTCTCCTATTGGGTTCAACATTTAACAATTAAATTTATAGGTGGATGATTTCTTCCATTCTCTGCTGATCTAAGTGGCTTGAAGTAGCTAGGTCGTTCATTTTGCCGTGCCGTCTCTTCTGTGTAGCTGAAGCATAATTTTTTCATTCTTCCCCCCCGCTCCAAAAAAAAAAAGTCAAATTATTTGAGATCAGAAGTTTAATCAGTGCCACTGAAATAGAATTATTTGTTAATAATTGTTAATGTGAAATTTAAGAGCCATTCTGTCCAAGACAATACTGAAAGGGTCTTTTTTTAGTCATCAGTAACATAATTATTATTTCCCTGATTGCAGCTTCTAAGTTAAAACATGATTGCTGTGCTGGGCCACCCAGCGCGGAGGTTATTTTTAAACCAGCTCTAGCAGAATATATTTTGGAGTGAGAAATTTAATTTGAGTGTCCTTCCTTTGCAGGAAGTCCTTCCCTTCTCAACACGCCACCCTGGCAGCCTTCGCAGCAGTGTATGTCTCGGTGAGTAATTTGATCTCTTCTTCATAATCAGAAGAGTCAGAATGTCATTGTGTGTCTGCTGCAGAGCAGGCGGGGCAAGTGGTGGAGTCACTGGGCCCCCTAACGCTTGTGGCCCCACAGTCATGGAGTATCCTGCCCATGGAGGTAAGTGTCCTCTGTTGGGATTTCTCACCCTTCTTTTCTTGGTTTGATTCTGTGTTGCAAAGGGCTTCTCTGTTAAATAGCCGTCATTTTCTTAACTATTTTTATATATGATGCTGGCATTGGTAAGGATGGAGGGCAGCAGTAACATGCTTTAATGAATAGACCCAGGGAAAATAATAATAATGAGAAAGAACTCATCCAGCCTCCCCCCACACCCAAGAACTGAGATTTTTAAAAAGTAGAAATTAGAAGAGAAATGGATAGAATTGAAGGCCAAACCCTACCATTGAAGTAAAGTGAAGGCTTGGGGCAGCATATTTGAGGCATCATGATAGGACAACAAATGTTTAATTATTTTGTGTGTTCCTGTAGTATTTTTATGGTTGGTGGGAAGATTTTCTCATAGGAGACCCTTGTAGGATTTTCTTCCTCAGGTTCCAAAATAACTTCGTCGGCTTTGAATACAATGGATAGAACTCTGTTTATTTATGTAAGGTTTGCATAACTTGCCATGGCTAATTGCAACTATCGATAAGGTGCCAGGATGCATCTCAGTCATGTACTTGGTCATGCATCTGATCAACAACCAAGAGGTAGCCCTTCCACCTCAACAATTAGTTGCAATGAGCTACAGTAAATTACACAAACCTACTGTGAACACCAATAGGATCCCTTAACTTTGTTTCTTGACTGGTGGGGGAGGGGGGCATCACTTGCTGTTTCAACTCAAGCAACAAAATGTTTTAGATTGCCCATTGTGGAAAATACTGTATACTTGTTATAAAATATTTTTCCCTTCACAATGAATGGAGTACTTTTGAAAAGCAGCATATAGATATATAATCAATTCCCATGAACTGAGATCTTCTTAGATGCCTCCAACTTTTCTGTCGAATGAAAGAAACCTATTCATGTTTGAATATTTATAACCTTAGTGTGGGTAAAAACTGACATGATTTGAGAAGATTATTTTCAGGGGTTTTTTCTGAAGCCTCTGAAGCTTAAGGTGCAAGTTCAGAATGAGGAGCTGTAGCTCTTTGAAAGCATGATTTCCATAGGTTCCTATAGTTCCCTTGGGTTCAAGAATTGAATTTTTTCCTTTAAGCAGAAAGTGTTGCCCTCAATGGCAAATGCTATTGTGGTGGCTTAGATCACAAATGGGTGACTTCTCGTACTCCAAATGGGGTTTGAATGCAACTCCTAGCAACTTCAGCCAGTGGTGAGGGGTCATGGGAGTTGCAGACCAATAACATCTGAATAGCCACAAGTTGCCCATCACAGCTTTAGAGGTAAGAATTCTGTGGGGCTTCCTCCTAGGTAAGTGAGTGTGAGATTGGACCACAACCTCAGATCCAAATTAGAGAAATAAGCTTGATTAAAGAAGTAGATAAAAACTGGGCTGTTTTCATCCCCCTTTATTTACTGAGATGGATATGTCTACCAAACAAGCATGACTAATTTTGTTTATCCACAGTCACTGTGACACTGGTTGTGTATCACAATTAAAATGTCATTAAAGTCTTCAGCAGTAGCTGAATATTCAGATGCATTGCTGCCCCTTAAAAACATTTGCTGGCATGTTTTGTCTTCTGAGCCTTTTCTCTAAAAACAAAAAAAGCTAGTTCCTTCTGTTTATGGATAACAACATTGACCTCCATGTGTTATTTCCAAGCCCACCTAGTTTTATTCTCCTTTTGCATGCTGCAAAGTTGATTATTTCTGTTTAGAATTCTGAGAGGAAGGCCTTTTCCTCACAGTCGATAGAATCAGGAGGGGTTTGCTTATCACCACCACATTCCAGAAGGGTGGTCATATGTCCTACCATACAGAGGAGAGCCTTCTGTTTGAAGGTTGGGGGGAGGGAACTCTTGGTCATGGAATCAGGCGCATGACCACATACGTGACTGAGGTGCACCTTGACACTGTGTCAGTAGTCACAATTAGCCATGGCAAGTAACACAAACCTTACATAAATGATGGAATTCTGAAGGCACCCAATATCTGAAAATCTATATACTCCAAGTCCAGTTGAAAATGGGAGTGGTGGTGATAAGAAGGGACAGCAGAGGTTTTGAAGTCGCTCATAAGCAGAACTGCTGATTGCAGCTCTCATAACCTCTCACCAGTGTCTATGCTGGCTTCGACTGATGCAGTTATAGGCCAAAAACATCTGGAGGGCCAGAGTTGCCAAACCCTGATTCAAACTATAGTCTTTGTTTCTGATGGATATATCGCAGCATACATTAACATTGGCAAACTTTTTTCCTTTTCTAGTGATGCATTTTTTCCTTATTCTTTGTGATATGTAAATAAGTCAACTGAAGTCCCTCACTCTTGAGTGTGAATGATCTGGAGGAGCCACCACTGCCCCTCTTCCCCCCAACGCCAAGCTCACTCTCTTCATCAGCTTCAGCTGATGATTTAAATTCCTTACTTCCACTGGTGACAAGGCTGTTCCTGAAGCTTCTCTTCTATCATGGAAGGCCTCGCTGATATTTGTTATCTAGAACCAATGGACCCTTAAGAGAAAAGGATACCTGTTCATTTCAACATGAGCTTGTCTCAGACCACATTTGGCAAATTAACCCACTTTTCTTTTGTAGCTGCTCAGTAGCATGGCTTTGCATGTCTAATGTCCTGTATGCATAACACTGAAAGATTTGTGTGACTGGAAGGATGACTGTGTGAGAGAAGGAAATTCCCATTTACCTTAATGTGCTAACCTACTGAATGTTAGTTTATACAGCACAAACTATTCTCCAAAGAGATATTACTGCCCAGAACATGAAAAAGTTATTTTTTGTACTGCAACTCCCAAAATCTCCAGGTAGCGTAATTAATGGCCACAAGTTTCCCCACCCCCCTTACTGTCTCATTAAGGAAACATGAGAGAAGGGACTCATTATTCTGAGAAATGACACAAAACTATTAAAATGTCTTTCTTTTAAAGATGTACTTCAATTCAACGTTAACCGACTCCTCTAAGCTTCTGAAACCACTTCTGGTATTTGCATTCATCATCTGTGGGATTATTTGTGGACTGACCCGCATCACTCAATACAAAAACCATCCAGTTGATGTTTATTGTGGCTTTTTAATTGGGAGTGGAATTGCCCTTTACCTGGTAAGTACAGTGCAGTTGTTCAGAGATGCCTGTGTTCTGATAACTAACTACCTTATAACTGAGGAATCTTACGTCTCATTTAGATTTGCTAGAATCCTATTCATGTTCACACCTTTGCATAACCTGCCATGGCTAAGTGTGGCAAATTGACAAGATGCCAGAGTGTATCTCAGCTGCACTGTTGGGTGTGGGACAAGGCACATGACTAGATGTGTCCTAGCACCTTGTCAATTAGTCACAGCAAGTTACACAAACTTTATGGAAACGCCAATAGGATGGTGGCCATTACATTTTTGTGACTTTCTAAAACAAGTATGGGTCATGTGTGGCCCTCCAAAAGTTCTTGGATTGCAACTCCTTTCGTCCTTTAGCACAGGCTGTCTGCTGAGCATTGATGGAAGCTGTGGTCCAATAACACAGTGGTCCCCAACCTTGGGCCTCCAGATGTTCTTGGACTACAACTCCCAGAAGCCTTCACCACCACCTCTGCTGGCCAGGATTTCTGGGAGTTGAAGTCCAAGAACATCTGGAGGCCCAAGGTTGGGGACCACTGCAATAACACATAGAAGGCCAGCCATTCCCCACCACTGCTCTGAAACTGTGCATTTCTGAAAACAAAGAGATACACTTGGAAACAAAAGTGAGCTAATAATCTATCAGGATACATAATACAATTATTTTTAGGGATGCACATATGGAGTAGTCTGTGCAGTGCCTTTCCTAAGGAGATTGGTGTGGCAACATCATTTGATACCTTGAACAAGCAATGCTTCCCAGCAGGTATCTGGTCCCAATTTTCCTTGCTTTCACTATTTTAAATGTTCATGATTGCTCTCCAGCATCCTCATGTTTTAGTGTTTTTGGTACCGAACCAGTGACTTATTTACAACTGCTGTGAGTTTATGGGTAGTTTTGCGTATTCCAAGTTGGAAATTTAATAACTAAATAAATTGTAGATTTCTTTCCCTCTTTATCTGAACTGCCAGGCACCCATCTTCACAACTGTGGGTTTTTAGGGTCCTGGCAGAGTCTGTGGACCCATATTGTTGTTGCACATCCTTCTCAAGAGCAGCCCCATGTACAATGCACTGCAGTACTCAAGATGTGATGTGTGTCTCAGGCATTGATGCAAATCAGAAAATATTGGGCAAATCAAGAAGCATTTAACAATAACTTTAGGATAGTAAAAAGTAGCACAATTCAAGTGTGTAATCCATCTGAACAAGGGATGGAAACATCTCTCAGTCTCAACTTCATAGTCCAAATCCCACTTGTATTTTCTTCATATCCTTGTTTTATATCTTTTTTTTCTTCCTGCATTGAAATCTATACACATTTGTGCATTTCTCCTAATTTCTCCTTTATCTATGCATTTTATCTGATTTATGCATTTCACCTCATTGATTAATGCTTGTCTATACTTTTTTTTAATTGCTTGCATTTTAAAATGTGTGAAACTTTTGTGCAATACCTTTGGGGGGGAGATAACATGGAATGTTTTCTTGCAGGCATATCCACATTGATTTGAAGCCGAATATTCTGCTTCTTTTCATGTCTTGTGATCAGACAGAAATACCTCACTTCTCTGGTTCACTCCACTGTCTTCTGTAGTCCCTTTTTCTACATGACAAGTTTGCTTTCTCCCAAGATCAGCCTCTTCGTTTTGCTTCAGTTTTCCAAAGCTCCCACTGCTAACTTCCTCTTTTGCCAAGGCTGGCAGGAGATTTTGAGGATTCAGAGGCAATGAGCACACCAGTGAGATAAAGGCTAAAGATTTTATTGGAGAAATAGCAAATAAGAAGATATGTGCATAGAGTGAAATAATGAACCATACGTCTCTTGTGCTTGTCAGAAGCCCCTTTGAAATGAGAGTGGATGAACCCTTGAAGCCAGCAAATGCACGGCCCCTTCCCAGGATCTAGATTGATATAATTTATATAATATAGTTCATTATAGTTCATATAGGATTTATATAATATAGTTCATTAATGAGCCCATTAAATTTGTTAGATCATCACACTTATGGATAAGCAATGGTTCCTGTTTTCACATTCTTCTTAAGTCAAAGTGATAGCTAAACTTTTTGTTGTTTAGTCGTTTAGTCGTGTCCGACTCTTCGTGACCCCATGGACCAGAGCACGCCAGGCCCTCCTGTCTTCCACTGCCTCCCGGAGTTGGGTCAAATTCATGTTGGTAGCTTCGATGACACTGTCCAACCAATGTCGTCCTCTGTCGTCCCCTTCTCCTCTTGCCCTCACACTTTCCCAACATCAGGGTCTTTTCCAGGGAGTCTTCTCTTCTCATGAGATGGCCAAAGCATGATAGCTAAACTAACCATCCCAAATACTCCCTCTACCTTGAGCTTTACCAAGGATACTTTGGTGCAAATAAATCCCTTAAATCATACCATCCTGGGCAGCCAAATACCTTGAACATAAGAAAAATGGTATAAAAAGAATGAAGCTGGTCCAAAAAGAGGTTTAGGTACAGAGGGAACATTGGAATGTACCACTAAACCTCACCATAACAAAGGTCTTCCTCTGTAGACTATACTCACTTTCCTTGCTGTCCCTCCTTTCCTTTGCCGTGTGCATCTCTTGCACCACACTCAATGCTGGACAGGATCCAAGGAACTGGGCATGAGGTGCAGAATTAGAACATGGCAACTGTACATTCTTGGCCATTGCAACATTGACATCTTGCAATGCTTTCTCAAGTTACAGAGGTTCCAAAAGGTGGTTTCAGGCAGCTGTTTATAAATTGGGAAAAATTGGTTTGTAATCCCTTTTTGCCACTGATGTCCATTTGGCTCACTCACAACTAGTGAAAATATATACCAGATTCTGCCACTTTTCTTGGAGGCAGTGAGGTCACTATATTTCTGTATGTGTGTATTTGCCCATATTTACGTCCTCCTGTTCCAAACAACTATTTCAGCAATTCAGAAGTGCAGAGTGCGCAGTGCCGTGTCAGCATAGGCCAAAAAGTGAACTCTTCTGAAAGAACTACAGGTGCAGACTGTATCTGAAGATGTCTTATATATAAGCATATTACACATCCAACTCTATGGCTATTCCTGTTGTCCACATTGCTCCTTACGTGACACATTCATATACTTGATGTTGTGACACTCACTATGCCCACAATTGTTTCAGGTTCCCAATGGGTGTTAATCTGACCCTTAAAGCCCAGGCAGCCGTAAGAAAAATTGAGTGGCAACCTCTTTCTGTCAATGCAGTGAAGCCATGACATTATGGAAATATGGTAGCATGGCACCATCATGCCATTACAGTGCATCACGCACACAGACCCAAACAAAACTAGATTAGATCATGGGAGAGTGATGTAATGTGCTGTTACAGGAGAAGTGACTGGCTACTGGAGTCACCTAGTAACCACACAATGGAGCCATGGCATGACATATTTACCTTTCCACAGAAAGGAACATGCATTGAACGCTCATCAACTATTTCTCACATTTTGAACTGTCATCATATACTATGTATATTACATAGAACAGCACACACCATAGTACATGTGATCAATAAACTGGAATGCCAAGATGGGTGTAGCGGGGCTTACAATAATCAAGATACATTGTCTGGTACATAGTTGGAAAGGATATTTCCAGGATGGCCACTGGATATCAAACTGCAAAGTCTAGAAAAAAGGAGAAGTTGAAGGAATAGCTGGGAACACCCACACTGATTTTGTCACATCATACATCACAAAAAACTCTGCTTCTGATATGCCCACCCATGCTACAAAACGAAGTGGCATACAAGGGCACCGCGTCTGGGAGATCCAGACATAACTTTATATGCTGCATTATTATTAAATAACAATCTTGGGAACAATGGGAAATGATAGGGAAAATACCAGAATAGGCTCTGCATCATCTGGATAGCTAGAAATCATCTATTAAGAGACACAAGATACATGGTGAAATTCAGTAGTAAGTCACAACTAGATTAGGCTCACTGAATCAGTGAGAATTTGATTAAAATGGGTGTACTCTAACTGTGCTAAAGTAAGTTACAGTGAGAGTACACCTATTTGAATCAATAGAATTCATGGAGCAGTTGATTCATTAAATCCCCATGGGATTCAATAGGCCTACTCTAGTGCAGTTTACTACACTAAGCAACAGGATTTGGCCCATTGTATGCTACATTGATATGTTATTTGTTTTATATTGTGTTATAATGAGCCACAATATATTGCTGTCTGGAGAAATTACTTAATGTAATTAAGTAAATAAATAAATATGACTGAATGTGTGGCAAGATGTAAAACGAGCACCATGAACACCTTCAGTCTCACTCTATGCTCCACTGACAGTCAAAACAAAATGTCTGAACTAGAAATGTCTAGATTTGTGCTTTGGGGCTACAATTCCCAGAATTCCCCAGATAGCTATACTGCATGAGAAATTCGGGAAGTTATCGTCCAAAAACACAATTTCCAAGCAGTGGTAATGTTCAGGTTTAAAAGGTGAGCTATAGACTTCTCAATTCATGCATGATGAACCTGAAAAATGCCTTGATATTTTTTATTGTCAGCCTCCATTCCCCAAAAGTGCAGTGCATTGTTATTTTTAATGGACTACTGACTGTATAAATAGAATAAAGCTCAAATCCCTGCTGAGGTTCTACACAAATTGCTTTGAAACTGATGGATTTGTCTCTTACCAGCATATTACATTACATGGCTCTTGCAACCAGAAGGGCATAACCTTTGAATAGAAAACTAATCAAGTTGAGAGACAGATCAGTAAATCAGTAAATAGCTGAAAATTAATTGCAGAGGGTGGAAAATACATGGAGACAAAGGCCAAAATTAAAGGAAATGCATGTATTTACATTAAAAATGTTTGGTTTATGTTTGGTTGCGTTGATCAATTCTCTTGTACTTATTCTGTTGTAACATGTTTATTGGTGAAGTGTATGGAGAGTCCATAGTCTGAGTGCTTATTGTAACAGCAGACTCTATAATTTTAGTAAATTTATGTTCTCGTGGTTCTGCGCATTCGTGGCATAAATCCTGTTGGAGTACCAGTCATAAGTAAGGTTGTCATATTCTAATTATCCAGATCTGGTAGACTAATTTGCATATTCTGGATGATGTTTTCCAAAAAGTAAATTGTAAAACTGAAGCAATTTATTTTTTGGACTGCATAATCCAGAATCCCCTAGTCAGAATAGTCCGTACTTATGTTAGCTGGAGGATTCTGAGTAATAAAGTTCAAGAAAGTAAATGTTTCTTCTTCCTAAAATACACCAATCTCTTATGCACATTTATTGAAACGTAAGACCTAGCAGGACATGTATCCGTGTAAGCAGATCAAAGAGCCATACCAAGACAAATGTTAAGAAAGGTGCATGTAGAATTACCATAGTTCTTTGAAAAAGACATTATAATTTCTTACCATTACCATCTCCAGAAATTTAAGATATATAACAACCATATATAACAACAACTAAGCTTGACCATCATCAAAAGCACAAGCTTCTAAGAATTTATACTGCCTCTTAGCCTCCTCTCAGTTTTCCCATCTCTTCATTTCGTCAGGGTAGCACCCAGCTAAGCTCAACTTCCAGCCAGGTTCACAGGAGCTTGTAAGAGATAAAGTAGAACTTTTTTTAAAATGGAAGTCCAATAAAATACATAGTACTGGAGCCTGGGAAATTCTGTTTTTGGACTACAGCTCCCATAGTCCCCAGAGAGTTCCTGTGGTTTCGTTGCTATGTGCGCACTATTTGCAAGCAGCCTGAGGTCAGTTGTTATGCAAACCAGCTTTCCAACAAAGCTTTCCCACAATTGCAACCTTTACCAGTGACAAAATGAGTATTTAGTTTATACATTACGTGACACCATGGATGGCTTTGTTTATTGGTGAATGACACTGCATCGGCCAAAACAGTAGTTGTATGTTTTTTCTTACATCTCTAGTTCAGTAAGGATTACAGCCTTTTTAAAAAATGAAAACTGTTCTAAGCAGGCACTGAATTGTCTAACTGAAAACAAGGCAAAACTTTGTCAACTGGATAGTACAGCAACCCTGGCAGTAAGAGACACAAAATTTTAAGCCCTTTGAGACACATTACACGTGATTTCTACCAGGGATGGGGACACAAGTTGCAGGACTCACTGTCAAGTCAGACTTAAGTTGCACCAGTGACTTAACTCAGGTTCTTTTTTCCAATGACTTGGACTCAACTCACAACTTGGAACCCACCTGCCCCCTCCCTTTTTTCTGGGGGGGGGGGAGACTTGTTTTTAATAGGGACTTGGACTTGGGACTTGGTACCAAAGACTCAGACTTAGCCTTGGGACTCGGACCCAAAGACTTCCCATCCCTGGCTTCTACTATGGCCAAGATACTACTATTTACCATAGAATTGTTTATGCACCCAATAGGAGCTCATGGCATGTGTTTCCTTATATAAAGCCAATCCTCCCAGTTGCTTGAAGGAATAGATGTTTTTGCTCAGCAACGCAGTGGACAAAATCCTGTTTCTTTGTGTTGTAAATCACACTAGACTTGAGCCCATTGAATCAACAGAAATTTAATGAGTCAACTCTTCCATAAGTTCTATTTATTCAAATGGGCATACTCCAACTGCAACTTGCTTATGCTAAACTTGTAGTTAGAGTAGGCTCACTTGAATCAATGGAGGAGCTGACTCATCCACTTAGCACAGATTCAGTGGGCCTATTCTAGTACAACTTACTGTGTTAAGCAACAGTATGTTGGCTGTTGCAAGCTGTCCTTGCTGTAATGCAAGGAACTTTGGGGTGGCTTAGTCCTGAATGGACAATTAGAACTCATTAGTTTGATGAAACACCTGCTCCTAATGAAGATGAAAACTATTAGAACTGGTTTGTTGATACAGACTAACACAGCTGCCAGCATTTGAGATGGGACTATGGGGACTGTCATGCTGAGTGCCTGCTATACAAAATTTACCACTGGAGGGTTTTTGTGATACTTTCAGCTCAGTTGTCATCTAATGACTGCTTTGTTATCCATGTCTGTGTGCACATGGAAGCAAGTTATATGAATTCTTAGATTTTAATGGCTACCCAGTAAGAACCTGTTTTTGAAAACAATGTGTACCAATCATAAACATGATTTGCATGTTCCTTTCTTAATGAGGAAGGGCAGCCAAATCAGCAGCTGAAAGCAGGCAAGAAAGAAAAGCCATTGGTTCCCTCTTCCCTTTTCTAATATTCCAATAGTAGGATGAACATCCACACCAACACAGTCACCACTCTCCATCTTTTTAAAAGCAACTATTCTTTACTTATGCCAGTGGCAATTGCTCTTCCTTTTGGCTTAAGACAAAGACAGCTCAGCCAAAGCCAGTGCGACACCACTCCTTTAAAATAGGTTAGGCAGCTGCCCTCAGGATGGATCAAAGCTTGGCAGCTTCTTCAGGGTAAAAGAAGATTCCAGTTTGGGATGGGCCCCAAGAGTTGTATTCAAAGTGTGTAGAGATAAAAGCACAGGCATAGCCACACTGACATAAGTAATTCATTATAGATTTTACCAGTTTGTGGCAGCACAACACCTTTCAGCCATGCCAAACCTTCCCAGACATCAAAGGAGAGTGTTTGTTCCATTCAAAGCCTTCCCAGATGAAAACCGAAGCTCCTGTGCCATGCAAAATTGTTTCAGACTGAAAACCAGAGCTCCTGTCTGTGATGGAGTTGAAGCAGTATGGGATATGTAGTCAGAGAAATGTAAGATGGAGTCAGACAGGTTCTGTGTGAAGATGTTTGAGAGACATTGGAATGTGTTTTTCTAAGTGCTATGAGAGTGTTTTTCTGAAGAGCGGTACAGCGTGGTTCGAGATAAAGCTGAAGGTCGGACAAGGAGCCTGTGGAAGACTCAACATTCCGAGCTAATTGGAGAAGAGATAAAACACCTGGATTTTCATGGGAATTGAGGGAGGAGGAAGATGTTATAGCCCCTCGAGGCTAATTGGTTAACAGCCATGAAGTGTCAAGAAGAAGGGAGGAGTTAGAGAATGTAGAAAATGGATGATGGGTTATGTGGAAAAAGTTCAGAAGTTCTATTCCATGATGATGGGAGAGAAAAAGAACTTGATGGTTTGAGTATGTGGCTTGAAGGAGAAAGAATGTAAGTAACGAGAAAGAAGGAGGTGGGGCTAGCCCACCTTAGCCCAGCTTAGTAGTGTTTATTATTTTAATGGGGATTAGTTATTTTATTTAACTGTAATAATCTTTGAATATGTTCCTTATGCTAAAGCTTGAGCAATATAAACTGATTCTATGAAACTCTATTTTTCTAATAAAAATTAATTATAAAAATCCTTACAAAGGACTGGTCTCTTGAACAGCAGGGTCTGGCTAAATCCAGGGAGTGGAGAGGGCCACAAACTAGCTATCTTTAAGAGTCCTACCTAACTGAGCGGTTGTGAGTTCTAAGGAATTACAAAGCTCATGTGTCTGTACTTGCAAAGTACTGGGTAAAAGTAAAGTGTTCTTTTAAGGTCAGACTTGTTCAAGGGGCTTACGCTACGCACTGCTGAGGTCTTAGGACTTGCCTCAGCGCAAAGGTGGTAGGTAAGTGGCCTGTCAAGCTCTCTGACCGAGTGCTAAGCGCTCCTTACGGAGGCTTGGGCACCACACTGTCCCATAGAAGTTCTTCAGGTGAGGTGTAAAACAGTTGTGGAATGGATTAGTCTGGTGGGCTACAGACCACCCTTCCCCACTCCACTTTTCTGTAGAAAGTGTTGGAATTATTTTCAGCCTTGTATGTTGCATTTAAGAGGTTTGGCTGGGAGGGACCTTTCTGGTCTGGAATGATTGTCAATCAATCCAGCAGTAACCATTTGTTCCCTCTCTGCCTCTGATTTTGAAGAGAGTCATGCCTCTCTACTTGAGAGTTCCACACACACACACTTTCTTTTTTTCAGTCAGTATTCATCTAGTGCTATTCATGTAGGTCTACTGTTATTATGCAGTCATTTAGTTGGTTAAGGTCTGTTTGTGTAACCATTTTTTTCTACAATATGCTATTTTTGATCTGTTCAGAACTATGAGTAAATGGAAGCCTTTTATCCTTTCTCTTATCAATATCTCAGAGTGAGTTACTGAGATAGTAAGTGCCAGATGAGGAGAACGAAGAAGTAGTGGCCTACTCTGGAGAGACATGAAGCTAATTCTGCTCTGTAGGTCCCTGCACTATCTGCTGTGTAACTAGAGGTTTTTTAGCCAAAACTTTCACAGTCTGCCAAGAGAAAGATGGGGAAATGCCCGGGATATAAGTTGATCATGAAAGTGTCTTTCACATTCTCTGCTTATTCTGGCTGCTGGTGAGTCTGCTTTTTAGGGACCTTGCAATAGGCAGAGATGGATTCAGAGACCATTAACTAGAATTATCACTCAGGCCACAAAACAGGGATGGAGAAAATGTGGCTCTCCAGATGTTGTTGGACAACAATTCTTATCATCCCTGATCTTATGGTGTGCTGGCAAGGGCTAATGAGAGCTGAATTCAAACAACATCTGGAGGACCACTCATTCTCCATCCCTGTGGTGAAAGGTACATTATAATTATAGATATATTTACAGATTTGTTAGACCATACCATATCTGCAGCACAGCATAATAAGCTAGCTACCCACAGTTACAGCAGCTAAAAAATTTGTTTTCCATAATGGGATCCTGTTTTTTCCCCTCCCAATTCTAGGGCCTGTATGCTGTGGGGAACTTTCTACCAAGTGAAGACATGTTTAATCAGAATACACAGAGGGAACCATTAAGATCTTTGACTGACCTGAGCCAAGATGCCAACAGAATCCTACCAGGAAAAAATGGCGGCAGCAGTGACACCATCTCCACCCACCCTGCCGAGAGTATGTTGAACAGGAACCACAGAGACATGGGCTCCCTGACTAATCTCAAAAGAGCCAATGCTGATGTGGAGATTATAACACCACGAAGCCCAATGGGAAAGGAAAACATGGTCACATTTAGCAACACTTTGCCAAGAGCCAACACGCCAGCAGTGGAAGAATCAGCTCGACGGAATGCTACTATTCACGCGTCTATGGATTCAGCCCGCTCGAAGCAGCTCCTTTCCCAGTGGAAGAACAAGAATGAAAGCCGGAAGTTGTCCCTGCAGGTGATAGAGACAGATTCTGGACAGTCACCACCTAGAGCAATTGAAATGAGGTCCAGCTCTGAGCCATCCAGAGTGGGTGTTAACGGCGATCACCACGGTCCTAGCAATCAATACCTAAAAATTCAGCCTGGTAGTATGCCAGGCTGTAACAACGCTGGCCTTTCTGGTGGGCCGAGGGTTTCTATTCAGTCACGTCCAGGTTCTTCACAGCTTGTGCACATTCCTGAAGAGACACAGGAGAATGTGAGCACATCTCCAAAAACAAGCTCAGCCCGAGCCAAGTGGTTAAAAGCTGCAGAGAAGTCGGTCGGGTGCAGAAGCAACAGCCAGCCAAGAATCATGCAGGTCATTGCCATGTCAAAGCAACAAGGGGTCCTTCAGGGCAGCCCGAAGAGCTCCGAAGGCAGCACAGTCACCTGCACAGGTTCCATCCGCTACAAGACCTTAACGGACCACGAACCGAGCAGCATCGTCAGAGTCGAGGCCCATCCGGAGAACAACAGGCCCATCATTCAGATGCCCTCGGAAGGGGAAGGGAGCGGCTCATGGAAATGGAAAGCACCCGAGAAAGGAAGCCTTCGTCAAACATATGAGCTCAATGATCTCAACAGAGACTCGGAGAGCTGTGAATCCTTGAAAGACAGTTATGGATCTGGGGACAGGAAAAGAAGTAACATCGACAATGCCGAGCACCACCATCATGGAATCACGACGATAAGAGTCACACCAGTGGAAGGCAGTGAGATTGGTTCAGAGACCCTGTCCATTTCCTCCAGCCGTGATTCTACCCTTCGAAGAAAAGGTAATATCATTCTAATCCCTGAAAGAGGTAGCAGCCCAGAGAACACCAGGAACATCTTCTATAAAGGAACATCTCCTACAAGAGCGTACAAAGAATGAGAGCTGGTGCTTCAGCTGAGCCATGCCACAAATGATCGATACCATAGGGTACAAGCTTTGTGCTCTCTTTCTTTTAATTTTCATTTTACTGAGCTGAGGCTGAAATATTCTTGATGTGCCAAAATATTGACCATCAGCCTGACTGTTTATGGATGTTGCTGATGTGTAGTGATTGTGCATGAATTTGTGGATTTCATGTTGCGGGGGGAAAAAGCACAATGCAAGAACCTAATGAATGCGAAATTTCCTAACATGCTTTTTTTTTTCCAGACTCAAAATGTTTCTCCAATAGGAACTATGTCAACAAAAACAGCAATCTTAAAGGCAGACACCTTAATTCCTGAATGTGCCAACTTTTTGATTGATCTATGTTCAAGGACAAAAGAGAGAATTTTTTAAAATGCAAAAGCTGTACCAGTGTTGTACTTCATCTTTGCGGGTTTTGCACCAAAATTTAATGCAAAGTCGGTGCTGATTCTAACTTTACATTTTTAGAAAACTTCACCTATCAGTCCAGCTCTACAGACACATGATGTTTTGATGTATAATTCCTTTCCAAGTAATATTGCTGAAAATATGGTGTTGGCTGCATCCATTTAGAGTAGAAAAAATATTGACAGCTTTGTTATAGTGGAACGTTCACATTAAAAGATTGCAAAGGTTTTGTGTAGTTCTTTGAAATGTTTACTAGAACAAAAACTGATGTGAATGATGTTCCATGAAAGTGGAATCATGTTCTCTCCTAGTTTTTTGTTTTGTTTTGTTTTTGCTTCTCTCCAAAATTTGTTTAGTTACAGGTGCTACAAACCAAGAGGTCACTTCTTAGTAAGCTAACTGGGGACTAGTTTAAATATTGTGGTAGTATTTTTTTTAATAAGAATTTCTTATGCACTAAGTTACATTCTTCTAATTTAGTAGTTTCTTGGTTTGTCTCATTGCTGATCTTTCCTCTTTTCATTCATCACTGAGTAGCTAGAGCTTTACACTAATTATTGCAACTGTGCTGTAAAGATGAAAATAACAACAGGCTGCCTAACTGATTAGCAAGGCTGGAATTAGGTACAGGAACATTCTTGACAAGCCTGCATGTGTGCACTCCCTACATTGCTATCCTTCCAGAAGCTGAGCTACAGCCTCTTGCCTCTTGAATGTGCCCTGAACCTGATGAGGGAATATAACTGGAGAATGTATAGCATTTGTAACCTGTCTACCAGGTCTTCCTTTGGGCCTGTAAAACAATCAGTGAAGATGGGGCTGAAACGCAGCACGATTAGTGCAGCCAGTTGGGTGTTCCAAGTTGCCATGCCCTACATTAGATGAGTTTTTAACATGTGAAACGCTCAAAACAAGGTGGCACTAAGCAAGCATAATGCTGTTTTCCTTACTTCCCTGCCTTACTGTGGATCATATGCCCTCCTCGGAGTTCTTCATATCCCACATAGCATTTGGCAGTTCTGATGAGGGTATCAGCAGTAACTGAGATGTCTAGTAACTGAGATGAAAGCTTGATCTCTTGGGATTTTTTCCATTTCTGGTTGATGGGCTGGTCCTGTCATTTGTAATCCAAAGTGAACTATGGATGAAACTGAGGGTGATGCTCCAGCTTGTGCCCAGACATGGTTGCCATTTCTGCTTTGCACGTCCTAACTCTTGAACAGTGCATAGTTGGGCTATGAAGTCTTTGGAATGGCTTCTAGAGCCAAATGAATATACAAATGCTGCATTGTACTACAAATGAATACGTAGTCTCTTTAAGCGTAAATTTCATTTAGGGTTACGAAAAGTTTTTCCCTGTTTTGAACTTGTCTTGGAAAGATGAGATCCACTGAAACAGGTTTCTCAGGTGAAAACTGATCTAGTCTGGAACTATTATGATTTATAAAACACAGCATGAAAAAGACAAAAGATTCTATAGGATCAGATTTAGTAGTAGTACTACCTAGGGATGAGTGGATGAGACTCTTTTCTCATCCATATCACTTTATTTCTTCAGTCACTGGTGTATTCTGTTGCATTTTCGTAGTAATCTGTGAATTTTTGATTCAGCAAAAATATACTATTTAAATAGGTAGATAGATGCACATTTGTTTTCTCTCAAAATGTGCATTTGATACAGACTTCCTCACAGAACACAGATTTTATAACTTTTTGAAACTGCTTTGAAAGCTGAGAATTGCAGCAAAACATTCAGGAACAACAAAATTCATTAGACAATCTATGTTCCAACGTCCAGGAGGTGCAGTTCAGGCCGATACATTTCTGGAGGTGATTCTCCAAGGATCCTTAGTTGTAAGTAGCTTGAAATGTTGAGAATCCTAAGAAGATGTATTACTTGGGATATTTATAGTCCTAGTCAGAGTCCAATGTATTCAGAAATACTTGGGTACTAACCATTTCCTAAATGGGGAAAATCCACATTATTATTTTGTTATATTTGTTTCCTTCCAAAATGCTCAGAATGGCACTTTATCCTGACAAATATCCTGTGAAGTGGGGAGATAGTGATTTGCCTATGATCACTCACAGATTTTTTTCAGAGCAGAGGATGGAATTCAACCTGGTGTGGTGTAGCAGATCAAGTGACAGATTAGGACTTGCGTAGACCTGGGTTCAAATCCCTGTTTAGCCATGGAAACTCGTTGGGGAGGTAAAAATACTCCTTAAATATCTCACATAGCTTGAAAACCCTATTAGGGTCACTATAGGTTGGATGCAATTAGATGCCTCGTAACATAACATCTTCCTAACATTCCAGAAATGTCATTCTGGCACACTTTCATGACTGAAGCACTCATACTTGCAAATGAAACCTGTGCTACCCTTACAAGGTCCAATCACAAAATAGAGCAAGCCAATCTGTAAACTCTGTGAGGTGAGAAGAAACTCCTGCTGCGACAATCAGACAATTCAGTGCTTAAGAATTCCCTTTTCTAATGATGGGTTATCTGTAAAGTATAGTTCGACCCTTAGTCCTGCCAGATAGTGATGGTTGTCTAAGAAAGAGGTCCTTCCCAGATATCCCACATGTGATCTATGATGTAGCTGTGGAAACTTGGTTTCATAAGTGCAAAAAAGTTGCTCTTCTACAAATGATTTTTTTTAAAAATAAAAGACTCAGTATTAGTCACATGTCACAAATGCTTGCAAGCTTATGATCCATGGTAAGCTAAAGTGCCACATAGGGACCCCAGAGAGTGGTCTGAAGCCAGCATGTCTTAGCTGCATTTGATGCAAACATAACATAGATCTATACTCTTTAGCGCTAACAAGGGCTGTGTGTTGGGATATGTATCTAGACGTTTATCCACATCCCAATTACTCACATACCAAGCTTGTATTGGTCATCAGACATGCAGCTCCCAGTCCAGCTCAGGAACAAAGCACACAATTTACTGGATGCAGGCATCCAACCAACAGATCTTCATGTCCAGCATTTTCTTGTACCTAAAGGTCCTGACCCTGCATTAAAATCCCCTAACTGGATTGGGGTGATTGTTTTCCATTTATAATATTTATAAACACTGTGGAATTTTTTGTTGTTTTAAAATGAACATAAACCAGACTGCATATCTGCAAATGTCTTGTGTTTATCATTTCCCCCACATTTTTAATAATTTCAGACACTTTGATGAATGAATTAGTTCAGTTTGTTTAGTTCCGCCAAATAAGAAAGTCTTTGAACAAATAAGTAGGACAAAATCACAGCTGCCCTAGAATTATAATGAGAGAGCATAGTGGTGTTAATAAGTCAGTAATGTAATACAGGAAAACGACAATTAACCGCACAATCCTAGCCATATCTACTCAGATGTAAGTTCTATTGAGTTCAATGGGATTTACTTCCAAGTAAGTGGGTGTGTAGGGTGGTAGTCTAAGCATCTGCAATAATATAAGGACTAGAAAATTGCCCTTCTGGAAAAGCAACTAATTATGTCAACAGTGTGTGGTTTTTGTTTTAGTGGGAGTGATTACTTCTTCCATTTTATTTCACTTTCTTTCTTTTTTTTCCTTTACTTTCCTTATTTCTTTTTTGGCTTTACTTTAGTTATCCTACCAGATATAAAAGTTTCATGCATTGCTTTTCAGACTCAGAAGGTCACTGCATTCTTTCCAGTGCAGTGTGATATTTTTCCTAGCTGAACTTTTTTCCTACTTACTAATAAACAATTTTAAAGTACTTGCAGAATCATTGTAATTGCATTCTTTACATAAAATATTGAAAATACTCTTTTTTTACTTGGAAGTGCCAAAGGCTACTCTTTTTAATAATGGCTTCTCAGAAACCTAATTACATTCAAGAACAAAAAAAAAATGTAATAAAGATATACCTTAGAATTCTCACTTCTCTGTGTATATCATTTATGAAGCCTTTTGTAAAACTAATCTTTGTTTACATTCCACTGATACCTTAATTTCAGACAAATCAAATAAATTGACAGGTGGCACCTTCTAGGGATTTTTTTTTTCTTACTTGCTAAAATGGGCACCAGTTTCTTTGTTAGGCTGTGCTTTACTAAGAAAAAAATTGAGTAAAATACAAAATATGTTTTTAAATGAAAATTCTATATAAAGTATTGTGTTCTATTAAAAATGTTATGCACTGTTTTAAAATAAAAAAATATTTGTAAATTGCTATAAATGTATTTTGTTAAATAAGGACAGAATCAATGCTACTGTGTGAGTTTACTGTGCTAACATCGTTAAAAATAAAGATTAAATTCCTCATTGAAGTAGAAAGATTTCATCTGTGTCTCACAAATGTTTCATTTTTCATTGTGCCCCTTCCTTTTTTCACTTAACTGGAAAGTGCATGTATGTTTATGAGGAGGAAGAGAAATAACAAGTTGATTGGATCTACAATTAAGTGTGCAGGATTTGAACTTCAGAGAAGTTCAGCTTTACTCGCTTCATTCCGTTTACTCAGGAATGGTTCAAGTATATCCTAGTACAGTCATGCCTATAAGAAAAATTAGAATCACCCTGTTATAAATATCCAAGAAGGAAAAGCATAACAACCTGCAAAGCCAGTATTTAACATACTGTTAAACATGCCAGGCATTCAAAACTAATACTGAATATTAAAAATGAATGTCCCTTTTGTGGATCAGGTTAAGATGTTCCTTGTACAGTATTTTTTGCAGGAATCCCACCCATATCAGTTGCTTCCTGTTGCTACCCCCAGGCTTCCCCTAACCTTAATCATTAAAAGCCAAACTTCAGTACTTGTTTAGAAGAGGAAATGTAGATTATTATGGAGCTACACCCACTAAAATTTCATATTCATCAATTAAAGGTAGAGGAGCCCTGTCCACTTTCTCACATGGCCACCCATGTGAAAAAAGCCTGCACTAAACAGAACACCTGTAATTTTAATAGTTGTATAAAAGGGGACATTTCATACACTTTGCTGAACTATCTTCCACACAATTCTTAAAAATACAAAAGTCAGACCTTTTTTCTCATGTAGCAACACACACAGACACCAGTAAGTGAGGAAGGACATTTGCTGTTACACCTCAAGCAGCCAAATGTTTTGAGCTAACCCTGATCCCAGCAGTCATATGTTGACCATCCCTATCTTAGCTCATTAGTTCAGTTTGCAACAGAAAATAAATGTTTTCAGGCTTCTGTAATATTGAGTCAAAGTGGTGTAGTGGATATAGTGAAGTTCTAGGACTCAGGAGACCTGCGTTTGGATCCCTGCTCAGCCATGGACTCTCAGTGGAGGGTGTGTGTGTGACAACGGTAAAACTACTCCTTAAATTTCCCAATTACCTCAAAAACCTATTAGGGTCATTGTAAGTCAAAAGCAACTTAACAGTACAGAAGAAGAACAATGTGGAATCTAACAATTTCTGACTGAAGTCTCAGGTTCTTTAAAGAGGGTGAATATTAGTGCTGAGAAACAGAAAGTGTTTGGCAGCAAAAAAAACAACAACACCAAAACAAAACACAGTGACATACAGTCCTGATGCTGTTCCACTGTCTACTCCACTGTCAAGTCTTCTTTTACTTACGGTGGCCCTATGAGTGAGAGATCTCCAGAATGTTATGTCCTCAACAGCCCTGCTCAGCTCTTGCAAACTCAAGCCTGTTGGCTTCCTTCAGGGAGTCAACTCATCTTGTATTTAGTCTTCCTCTCTTCCTGCTGGCTTCAGCCTTCCCCAGCATTATTGTTATAGGTACCCAAACTGATTGACAAAGTGATCCAACGTCTGTTGCTAGAACCAGGAGGCAAGAACCCTGTTGCCATGGAAACACACCAGCATTATGGCGGCCTGATGCACAGGAAGCAGCACGGCCATTGTTGTACCAACACAACTCCGTTTATTTTGATAGCTTTTCTGTCAGCAAGTCAGAATGCAAAACCTCAGAGTCGTTGTTTAGAGAGCCTGCTTCGTACACTGTATTAGCTTTGTTGTTGTTTAGTTGTTAAGTCGTGTCCGACTCTTCATGACCCCATGGACCAGAGCACGCCAGGCCCTCCTGTCTTCCACTGCCTCCCGGAGTTGGGTCAGATGTATTAGCTTAGCTCTCCCAATTTTATAGACCAGAATCCCAAATTTTCCTGCAAATTAGAAATGCTACAACAGCACTGCAAATGATGCAGTGTTCTTTCTAGTTCCACTGGATAATTTCCTTGGTTTCTCACATATGCAGTCCTCAATCCAGACTAGGCTTGGAAACTACTTGAGATGCCTACAGTTATGGGTGGTGTCAAATTAAAAACTAACCTCAGATTGAATAGGAGAGAACTCTTCTGGATTCTTCATTCGATTCATACGCTCAAAAACATTTCTTGTTTCTATAGCAACTAATTCAGTTTTCTGCTTATAAATAGCCCTTTCTATTGCAGCTTTACAGAAATTCAAATTTTAATCGTCTTTCTATATTAACAAGGAAAAGGAATACTGGAATGAAAAGAAAAGAGACATATCCTTCATGGGAGTTTGGACAATTAAAGTGCTGGACTTGCAAAAGTCCTCATTAGCGTGGGCACATACCTGGAAAAATTGCCAGGAGAAATTCTTGGGGTTTTGATCACAGATAAAATATACATGGGTCTTTTAATTAAAAAATCATAAGCCCTGCTTTTGCTGTCTTTAACAACCAAATAGTGAAGCAGGAAGGAGTTGTCATACGTCCTTGTTCCATCTGCAACACCTTCAGGTAGGTAAGGAAAAAATTCTACCTGAAGCCTGGGTGAGCTGCTGCCTTTCAGTGCCAACAATGCTAGGCTGGATAGAAGAACTGCCGACATTCAGGCAGCAGCTTACATTGCCAGGACTTGAGGTTTGACACATTTAGAAGAAACTTGGTTAGAAAAGGCTTTCACAACCTTTTGCTCCCTCACTTAGAAGAGCCATTTCATATAAACACCACCTCTTGTAGGTAAGTCCCAATGGGTTCTATGTGGCAACCACACAATAACTTTTTTCACATATCCAGAGGAACCAAAGATTATTTAACAAAGAGCTCTCGCCTTGCTGCAATTCCCAAGAAACGTCAAGGGAAGCCATAAAGGTTAAACTTAAATAAAAGTATCTCGTAATATATGAATTACTCAGAAGCCTCTATGAGAGATATTTATTCAGCTCTATGCTTCGAAATTACCAGCGGGGTTAAAAAAAATCCCCAGCTTCCAAATGTAGCTTATTCTACTGCCCCCCTACTGGGAGCTTTCATGTAAGATGTGACCTAAATTTGTAAACTGAAAATTACCCAGGAAATTAACAAAGAAATCAGGTGGCTCTGAGGTAAACTCAAACATAAATCTTTGCAACCTTTCTGCAGTCACAGCACATTACTGGTTCTATTAAAGAGTTTTAAATAGAAACATGACAAAGATAGCATTGCCGAGTCAATCAACAAGGTCAATAGGAGTCCGGTTTAATAAACGAAGACAGTAAATGAGATCAGTGGGGAGCCCACCTTAATAAGCAAAGGCGCCAGATAACTGTAAATTAGTAAGGAAGAGTTTGGCCTACCACATGAGAGAGAGCACAGCACAGGTGATGGAATTGTGAAGCTTGTCAAAATATATCTTCACCCCTGGAAATTTCCTTTTCCCTCCTCAACCCTGTTTACTGTCACCAGGCAGAATGAACTAGTCATTTCAGGCATCAGATGGTAGGAGGAAGCAAGTGAACTGGCAAATGTGCATATTTGTCGAGTAAAGGATGCCGATGCCAGTGCTAAAGTGAGATTTAGCTGCTGCTGTTCCGGTTGGCTTTTTCCCAGAGAGGCAGAAGGTATCCTCTTGCACATTGCCTCAGGCAGCAAAATGTCTTGGACTAGTCCTGAAACATTTTGAGAGTTTAACCGTCTGAACTGTCAATAGTTTCATATTTGCATTGTCATTGATTTCACACACCCCATCTTTGCTTTCTCCATAAAGAAAGGGACTCAAAAATATAACCTGAACACTGTTGTTTTATTGCGGTGGTGGTGGTGTACTGCCATTTGGGTTCTGACTTAGAGCAACTCTAATAGGGCTTTCAAGGTACATAAGATATTCAAAGAGTGGTTTACTGTCACCAATCCCCAGCAAGTTGCCATGGCTGAGGTTGAAGTTGAACCCAGGTTTTCCCAGTCCTCGTCCAATGCTTGATCCATCAATCCAAGTTCCTTTTTGGATGACATGTTGGCTGGAGGATTCTGGGAGCTGCCTTCTGAGAAATACGTTTTCCAAGTTCTGTGTTAGAGGGAAGCTGATGAGAAAAAAAAGTTGCAGACATTGAAGAGGGAAAATGCCTGGACACATGGCTTTCCCCCCTTGCATAATGCACGCTAAACAAAGCAGTCATGTGTCCTCTAAGGTATTGCAGGCACATGGAATATTTTGCTTTGCTCAGTTTGGGGGCTTTGATTTCCTTAGTACTGAAACAATTCACAGTGGGCTGATTTGTTAGGATCTGTGGCAATGACTTTTCTCCCCATGCTCCCATCTAAGCCTACTTTTAACTACAAAGAGGTCATGCTTATTGCATCAAAGAACAAAGGAGCAGAAGAAGAGCTGCAACTGTCAACATCTACATACTTAAGCATTGCCCCAAATTTGGAGAACTCTCAGTTTGATCTATGGATAAACCCTATTTATTTATCTATTCTATTATTTTAGGAACAAGACAATGCTTTCTGTTAAATATGCCTCCCTCACTAAAGATACTTCTGTAGAAGCTGAATGGCCTTCTGACAGGGATGCTGTTGTTGCAAACTCCCCTCACCTTGCTACCCAGATGGTCTTGGGGCTCAGTGTGTGAGGAACTGAGTGTGGCCTTAATAATAAAATAAAATAAATTTCCTCCTAATTATGCAGAGGATAAAATGTTTCAGTCAGGAATCTACAGAGCAGATTAAGCTACAAGTCTCCCTCAGTAGACCACGCCTTATATGTTAGTTTCCCTCAACTAGCATTTATTGTTTCAATCATTCACTCAAAGATTCTGGTCATGAGAAAGACTAAAATATTTCCATAATTGATAAAAACAATCATATTGTGTAAAAATATTAATTTGTTCCATTACTGAGTTTAATTGGTTAAGTACCTTCATTACTGACAAACTGGCTGGTTACATAGCTGACAGAACACTTTACTCTAGCTGTCCACTTCTGACAGACAAAAGGCGGGAAAAAGAATTTGAGGTAGAGAGGGCAATATTGGCTGTTTCTGAGTTGACTGACATTCACTGTAGCTCCCTCCCAGCCAAAACCTCTTTAAAGCATCATATGTAGGTTGCAATATATGATTCAACAGATAGTGGGCCAGAGGACCTCTTGTGGGTGACATAGAAGGAGCCTCTCCAAAAAATACGAGGACTGTGAACTTATTTGGGAGACCCTTGGACAATGACAGCAGTCTCTTGGCTCTTCCTTCTACAGGATTGCTTCTGACATGAAAGAAGAAGACAACTTCACTTCCAGTCCTAAAATTGTGATTTTAGTAATAGGGATAAAAATTGCTTATCCCAAATTTGGGGAGTTACTGTGGGCTGCCATTTTTCCATTTAAATCTGACTAAATAAATTATTCAGATATTACTTTTAGCCTCTGCCAATTGTGCTTTGAAGAAAATGTTACTGTGTAGATACTGAGAGGTATCGCATAGATGAGAAATTGTCCTGCATAAGGGCAACTGAAGTGAATAGGAGCTGGACAAAAATCACAGGCATCAACGGCTATTTTGAGCATCATCATCATTACTATTCTTTCTCAGCACTGCCGGTACAAGTGAGGTGGGCCAAAGGGTCAAGTCCTAAAAATATGCAGGTAAGATGGCTTATTTGCAAAATCACTGATCTTTGAATTTCAGGAAGCAAATTAACAGCTACTGGTTTTGGAAAAACTTCAGTCGCTGAAATTAATATATGGAGGAAGGTGACCCGATCTTATTTTCATCTTATTTTAATTTCTTGTCTTAATGTTTAGTACTTTGCCATTTTTATACTTTCTGTACTTTTGAGGTCACTTGATAGAACTCCAACTTCTATAAGGCATGTTTTTCCTTGTTGCTTATCCAGAAATATAATATCCAGCTTGTTTAAATCAACTGTTTTATTCGTGATAACTTGCTTGTTCCTGTATAGTATTGCAATTTCATTTTCTAAAACTGGAGGTGGCTAGAATTTATAATACAGAGGAAAAGATTTGAATAATCCATAAGATTTAGCCAACTGCTGAAAAATTATCTTTGCAAATTGGTTATGCTTTCACATCGAACCCATTGACGTTAGCGTAAGACTTCATGAATTGTTTCTTTAGAGTCATGACAGGATTTTCATATATCACTTACACCTTGGTTCTTAATTATTTTCTGATAGTATCTAGTACAGATAACTTGGTCTTGAATTGCACATATGAATACCTCAGTTTCATCCTGAAGACAGCCTAATTTTATACACCGGTTGGACGGTTGCTTATTGACATTATCATCCAGGAAATAACGGGGTGCTGCCCATGTAATGGTTTCTCAGGACAGGTATTCCTGCACTGTTGGACTTTTGTTGCTGTAGGTTGGTTCCTCTGAAAGCTATAATACTGTTGGTCCTTTATTATTCTCTATTATTGTCTGATTATTATTGTTATGGTTATGGTTATGGTTCATGTGTTGGAGTAACAGACAACGATGAGGCAAGTTTGCCACTACTTCGATATATTGTTTGTACTTAGGAGGGGAAAATAAATGCAAAGACTTTGTGATACAGTCTTGTACACACCAGAACTCAATTCCATACAATATTTTAAACAGCCTCTTATCTCCAATCATTGATCAGATATAACAATGAAAGAGATATTCCTGTCCCACCGTATAGGTACCATCCTATAATGCAGTTTGTTTATATGCTGCCATTTATTGCAGTGAGGTTGCACCAAAGAACATTCCTGCTACAGAAGGATTGAGCCCATTCCGATTATTATCTTCCACAATGGGATTTTGAAGTAATGTTCCACATGCTGATTAGATCAAACTGCTGAAAATATTCTGAAAGTAAAAGTGAACACACAAAAAGAATTTGTTTCTCTCTGTGTGTCTCCCAAAACAGGAAGCTGCCCAGGGTGCATTAATTAGCACAGTTTGCCTGTGTAGGAAGTGTGGGAGGCCCTTCATCATCACCTCCCTTTGTGCAGATCTCTCAGGAAGATGTTTTAATGGTTCAGGGTGAGCAAAGAACACAGAGGCACTTCCTCTCATTTCAAAGCATGAACTGACCTTATCACAGTTCTCACAAACTGCAGCTTGTCTCCTCTGCATTAATGAAAAGGCCTTCTGTCTTTCTCAAACATGAAGATTCAATTACATTAAAGAGCGATTAATTCAGAAGTTCAGCTATTTACTGGGTCTGCAGAGCCTCACTGCTGCCAAGGATGCCAGAGCTATTTCTGCACACAACTTGTCTCTTTCTATGAATCTCTGATCAATCATGCACCCAAACCAAAGAGAGGCTTCAGCCAATTGCAACATTTTGTCCTGGGACAGAAAGAAAACAAAATCAAGAGTTTGGTCCTTTATTCTTCCAGTTGTGGGCAGAACCAAAAAAAAATGTCAGTAGATTATCTCCTCTCTTTGAAGAACAAAACACTAGTACTATTTTTTCTTTAATCTATTCATTTCTCAAAGGCAGTCTTCTGACACTTTGATTTTTCTTCCTGAAGTCTAAGAGTAAAGGGTACTAGAATGTGTTCTAGGTATAGCATATACTTACCTTGAAGGGATTAATAGAAATGACACTAGCTCATATGATATGAGATTGCTCTTGTCATGAGCCAAATTCATTCCATAAACACACTTCTCTGAGGCAGGGCTGGCCCTATTGTCGGGCAAAGTGAGACAACCATTTCAGGTATCAAGTGCTAGAAGGCAACTATGGTTGCTGCTAAATTCTCCAGATGTTCACCTCTGTTACAGTGCAGAGATATGTATGCTATAGCCCTGTCAAAAGCCCCATAAAGAATCAGGCTGCCTCAGCTGTGGTGGAGGATGTCATCCTATCAACTACCAGTCCAGTCAGCTTCTATACATGGAATGGGAAAGGGAAGTCATCTTATCCATGGCATCTAGCAGCCAAATGCACTGAGAGTCACATCTTGTGAAGATTTTAACAAGATTCTGCTGTTGTCTCTCATAAGCGAACAGTTGCCCAGGAAGTGGAAGGGGGGAAAGTGCTTTATGCCTGTCATGACATAAATTCAGAAGCACCACAGCATACTACAGTAAGGTTTTCCCCTTCCTCATTTATTCTCAGGCCACAATGATGACAAACATCAATTTATGAGACAAATACAGTATGTATCATTATGGGTAGAAAGGAATATAAAATAGTAAGCTTGTTGGTGCATCTAACAGAGAATCTGATAATTTTCATCTCACCTCTAGGAAGACGTAAGCCATGCCAAAGATTTAAAACTAGAAGGATGTTCACTGAACTGTGAAATCTGGAGAATTCACTTTCCTTAGCAACTTGAATAAAAGAAGTCAGAGTGCAAGTAATCTATTAATGGACAGATGCTGACCTGAATTTAAGCCACTTCAAAAAACACTGAGGTCAGTATTAGCAAAGATTTATGTCTACAATCCCACTCAGCCCTAAAAGGGGGGGGGGGACGACGACGGCACTCTGCTAAACAATGACCAGGGCCAAAATTCCTTTCATGTTTTCTGGAGCTGAGCAAAACTTCTCAGAAAATAATTTGCTGAGAAAGCATCTATGATTTTTCTTTTCTCACTGCCCCCCAAAAAACTAAAGCCCTTTTACAATACGTTCCACCATTTTTCTGATACTGCTGACTGAATACATTCATTCATTCATTTGACCTATATATAGGCTGCCCTTCTCCTGATAAGGGGACTCAAGGCAGCTCACAGTGTTAAAAACATAGAATTAAAACACAATACATTACACATCAAAAATATGTGCTGTGATGTTGAATCACAATATTGCATGCACACAGGGCAGTTGTAGTGCACGTGCCATAATATATTCATAGCCAATACTCATCTGACTCTTAACAGATTGACCAAACACTGTCCATGTAATATCACTTGAGAAATTAGTGTATCCATAAACAAGTAGTTCTCTAACCTAGGGTGGAGGTGGGGGTGGCATGCCTACTCACACACACACACACATTTTGAGGTTTGAGGAATGCCAGACATTCAGACCATAGACTGCTCTTTTTCATAGTAATAGTTTATATGGATGCTTCATGATATTGGCCAAGGAAAGGAAAATGATTTCAGTCTACCTGCAAATGTTCATCTAATTTTGCATCAAAATTTCATTCCAGGACACTTGAACTAGCCAGTAGAAGGAAATTATATTGAACATTAAGACTAAAGAGGAAATACTTAATATTTGTTTACTCTTAAAAAATTACCAAGTTGCAACTGAACAACAACACTTTTCAGCCAGCTCCATATACGTATGCAATTTAATGACAGATTATTTAAAAATTCCTAGGAGAGTTTTTACAAAAAAAAATAATAAAATCAAAAGCATACTATAAAAGCACACAACAATCAATAAAGCAACAGGATAAAAGGACATTAAAGCTGTGGGAAACTTCTGCTTAAAGGTTGTGGCTGCATTCTGTTCCAGTGACGTGCATACACTCCTGGCAGGAAGCGGCAGCTGCCAGCAGGCGGGGTAACCCCTTATTCTGCCCTTTCGCTTAGAGGTAGACTATAAGATCAAAGGGTTATTTCAGCCAATCCTGGTTACGATTAGGTAACTAGTATCCTATCTGAATTCTAACAACATACTATGTAATCGTGCTAAGTAAATAAAAGAGCTCTCAGGGCATTGCCTGTAGGCTCCGCTGGCTCGGACATCCGTTGTCGACTGTTCTTTCTCTAAGGCAATTAGCCTTCCTTTGTTCCATGATCACCCACAAAAGCAACTCTCTATAATGTTTCCCTGATGTTCAAAAGCCCAGACAAAGGAAGCAAAACCACAGCCTAGCATAGAAAAGACATGAGGTTTTGGGCAAGCCTCCTGAGAACTCAGTTCATAAGGAGGGCATCACAAGCAAGATGCTCTTGTTCCCTGTCAGCACTTTCCTCACCTCCCATGAGGATGTCATGAATACCTAGTACTGTATCTGAGTGGTAGAAGAACACTTCTAATGTAATAACTCAGAACCAGGTACCATCTTGCTCAGTTTTATCATAATTGACCAGCAGCAGTCCTCCATAGTTTCAGGCAGAATTATCTCCTACTCCTCTCTGGAGATGCTGGAAATTGGAACCTGTGTCTGTGCCCTCCTCTATTCCCTAATGGTGTCCCATCTGAGTCTTCGTTGAGTTTTATTGTGTTTAGCCTTGAGTTTCATGTTGGAATAGAGTAAGGGTTCACGTTGGGGTAGGATTGGCATTAGAGTGAAGTCGAGGACAAGAGTAGAGATAAAGCTAGAAATGGATAGCACCTCCATGGGCAGGAGCACCCAGAAAATGGTCTTTTTATTACCTCTGTCATCAGAGGCCATGTGTGTGTTATGTGCTGTTAAGTCACATTTGACTCAGTGACAATACTAATAGGGTTTTCAAGGTATGTGAGATATTTAAAGAGTGGTCTTACCAGTGTCACCCCTGCAAGTTACCATGAGTGGGGATTGAACCCAGGTCTGCTGCTTCTAGTCCATCCTTCTATCCACTCTTTGGGAACCATAAAAGAGACTAACATAAAATGTTCTCCATGGCAGTCCAAAAGTCCATATTGAGTGTACCAGTTTTTACTATACTAGAGGGGAGGAGGTTAAATATTCTCATCTGCAGCCTGGAAATGTGGCTTTCACTTCATTAATCCATTAGAAGCCATCTGCTCCAAAAAGCTACAGTTACATCAGATCAAGTTATTGCCTTCGGCGTCTGCCAACTCCCTATTTTAAAATGTGCACTAAAAAAATAATGCTCTGTTAACTTCAATCATTCTGATGGTCTTGGCTTTTGTCACTTTTGATCCTGTGGGTAGCATTTGTTTTAGGCATGTTTTTTTCCAACATAGGGAGAAAGAAAAAGAAAAAAGAGAGAGAAAACAGCTAGATTTGGAACTCTGCAAATGGAAGTCAGGAATAATGAGTGAGGTCAACAGATGTGTGAGTTCACCTCCTCCCTCAGTCAGTGGCCTAAATACACTTGCTAGTCCTAAACTATAGTTGAACTTTATGAATCCAACTGCTGAATCTTACTGAAGTACTTGGGACTATCTATCAGATTCATGCCAATAGATTTTCATGTTTTTGTTTTTAAATCTATGAGGCTGACTACTAGGGCTGCTTAGCCTACTGGCCCACTGTTTGGAGTGCTGCAGGGCCAGACGGGTGCACTCTTAAAGATGCCAATTTGACAATGTCTTTGTTAGAGTGCACCAGCCCACCCGCAGTGTTCCTACCCCCACCTTTCTGGCCCCAGTCAAAGGGCTTCTACTTTTCTGGTGCAGATAGGATCTCCCTGGTTTGGATCAGTTCCGGCTCATGCAATAGCTGGAGCAAAGAAAGCCATCCAGTTTGAATTTGACAACTTCCTGAAGTGGCTTCATCAGTGAGCCACTTCAGGATATTGGCAAATTAATCACCTCCCCCACTTGGCAGAAGACAGGGGAAGCAAAAACACTTTTTAAAAATAAAAAAATAAATAAAAGAAAAATATTTTCTTTGCCCTGTCTTAAAGGGCAGGGCAGGAAATTGCCCACAGTCAAATCCACAGTGGTTGCTTCGGCTGCAGGCAGTTTTTCAACCAGCCCTTTAAAAGAAGGCATAGAAAAGATGTTTAAGTTTTTGCCACTTTGCTCCTTCTTGGTTGAAATGGTTACAGATGAACTCTCTGCACATCTAGTGCAGTTTTAAGCATATCTGCTTGGAAGTCAGTCCAACGGAGTTCCTTAATGTAGATTTACTCCACAGTAAAGACGTAATGAATACATGCAGTTTTTCTAACCCTTGGTGGGAAAAGGTGGCTTGAGAGATTGAGACACCACAGTGAAAAAAATGCTCAGTCACTGTGAGATGTCTTGTTTCTGTGTGAGAGCAAAAAGGCTAGCTCTGTCTTTTTTTCCCTGTCAGTACTTAGCTCTATTAGCAAAAATATAAATAGAAAATTAAAAATAATTTTCTAAGGTGGGGAAGAGAGAGCTTTTCTTGTATTTTACATTGAAAGCCTTTTTTGTTTTGTGTGAAATATGAGATTGTGCAAGAAATGCAAGGGGTTGTGTATGCAACCCCTTGTATTGTAAAACACAGTTCCATGAACTTTTGCAGAAAGAAGTGTTGCAGTATAAAAAAACAAAAAAACAAAATCCCTTACAGTTTCACCAACATGGAGAAAATATTTGAACTTTTTTTTTATCTATGAGAATGAAATAAGCAAAAATTTACATTCTCACTCTAGCATGAGGGATAAAGACTGAAGCTCTTACAGCATCCCTAAAACCAGCTTAATACTCTTGGAAAGAGGTTACCCGGTCAATGACATCCAGCTATCTATGGGATAAGGAAAAGAAGTGCTTCCAGCATTTTCCTTGACTGAGAGTACAGTGGGGAATCTGACAAGACTGCTGGACAATTGGAAGCTTTTAGCCCTGAGGTCTGCTCCTCCTTTGCTGCCTTCTGCTTAACACTTTGTCCACTGAATGTTTACCCTTTTTCCATTTTTTTCCTTTCTAATCATATCCATGCTGTCAGTTACTTTATCCATCCAGGCAATTCTATTATTTCTCCTCACTGATGCAATAATTGACTTTTTAAAAAAAAAAATCAAAGGAAAGACTGGAGAATTTGGTGCTTGGGGTATTCTAGGAGCTGCAGTTGAAAAAAATAATAATAACTTCCCCCATTTCTGTAAAGCAGAGGTGGGCAACGCCGGAAGGTCTGTAGTCCCTTTTTTGCCTTCCTGACCCAAGACCTTCTGGGGCTCATTTCCATCCACCCATTCTGTCCCACTGTCTCCAAATGCTTCCCCAGCATCAAAGGGATCCTAAGGGAGCCTCTGTGTGTGTGTGTGTGTTGGAATGGGAAACATTTAATTTTCAAAATATACCTGCAGCTACTGGCATCATCAGACTTCACACGGCGTAACTTTATGTTCTTGGATTTCAGCTACCAAGAGGCACTCTGTTGGTTTGCCTCCATGTATACAAAAATGGGGACGTGGTGGCGCTGCGGGTTAAACCACAGAAGCCTCTGTGCTGCAAGGTCAGAAGACCAGCCATCGTAAGATCGTAAGATCGAATCCACGCAACGGAGTGAACTCCCGTCGCTTGTCCCAGCTCCTGCCAACCTAGCAGTTCGAAAGCATGTAAATGCGAGTAGATAAATAGGTACCACCACGGTGGGAAGGTAACAGCGTTCCGTGTCTAGTCGTGCTGGCCACATGACCACAGAAACTGTCTATGGACAAACACTGGCTCTACGGCTTAGAGACGGGGATAAGCACCGCGCCCTAGAGTCGGACACGACTGGACTAAATGTCAAGGGGAACCTTTACCTTTACCTATACAAAAATGGGTCGAGCTGATGCATAATATATTAGAAAAGTTACTTTTTAAAGCCAAATCTCCAAGGCAACATGGTCTACTGTTTCCTGATATTGTATTTCCAAACTCTGAATAGGAAGTCCAGGTCTGATGCTGGGTTATATAGGAAAATATTTGTGGATATGCAGTTTAGGTTTTCATCACATTTACTGCCATCACCATCCTTGCCTCTGACAAAAGCTTTACCTGCAAGCACTGCGTGTATTATGTACCATCAGGTCGCTTCTCTGAGAATTAGATGATTAACCATTTAGCAGTTGTTTATGTCTGAGCTGCAACAAATGTCTGGTGATTTCTGCTGAGTCAGCCGTTGATAAAAAATGCAGGCCAGACTGGATTTTCTGGTCAGGTGGCATCCTTCTACCTATGAGAAACCACTCTGAGCATTAAATGATTATGGAAATCCTTTGGTAAAGTCAGAGTTCTCTGTGGGTTGAACTCTCTGACATTTTCAAAGCCCTGCCATTCTCCCCCCACAAACACCCTAATTTTGCTTAACTAGCAAACTCTCCTTTGCTTTGCCCTGCCCCCAGAAAAAACTACATGTTGGGATTACCACTCTCTCATACAGCATGCCCCCCCCCCAAAAATAACTTTTATGAACAACAGTAATGACAAAAAACTATATCCCATGATTGCTCCCAATGGAAAAGAAATGTTTAGGTCTGCTTTCACCTTCTTTTATGTCATGGGGGTGTGACTGAACTAGGAGAGCTTTGTACACTGTAGCTCTAGAACCTCTGTTGTTGGACTCTGCACACTTAGCAGTAACCCACCCTACACCCTCAGTCTGTACACTTTCCATCCTTTCTGGAATTTGAAGGAGGATAACTGTCCGTAGAAGGTCCAACCAGGATGACTGGGTAGCAATTTTAGCATTGTGTATGGACAACTAAATGCCTGCTCCCTTAGTTTAATGTGAACATTTGTTCCACTGGATGATTATTTGTCAGTAAGGCAGGTGGCACATAGTCTGATACTACTTCCATGTTTACCTGAAGAAAACGATATTTTTGTGAGTCTGGAAATGAAAAAGAGGCAGAAATATTGAAGGAAATAGCTATTTCTTTAAGGTTTGCTATATTTCTTAGGGAAATGTATTTGCATATTGACTGTGATATATAGAGAGAGCCTACCTTCCTGTAAAACGTTTCAGCACTCTATGTGAGTTGTTTAGATGCCTCTGTTTTTCTATTTAGTTGCATATAAGAGGGCATTTTGTTCTGGGCAATTTGCCTCACCAAGGTAAGAAAATATATACCTCCTTTAAACAGTTTTTAAAGGTACAGGATTCCTGCTGTCTCTTTTATAACACCAGTGTGGTGTGCTGGCTAGAGACGTAGACTGCGACAAGGAAGAATGGGCTTAATGTTTTGGTCAGTAATGAAGTTCACTGGGTGGCTGTGGGCCTACTTTTCTTTTCAGTGTAATATATGTTACAGGGTTCATGTGAAAATAAAATGAAACCAGGGTCTGGAGAGGGGTGATATGTAACATTGCCCAAGGCCTCTCTGTCTTTGGTACAAGGGCAGAATAATCAGCACCTATATAAATTATGTGGTGAATCTGTGTGATTCTTTTAGCAGGAAGTGCTTAGGTTCATGAAATGTATCCTGGCATTAAAAATATCATCCAGGCCAAGGTCAAGTGGATTATCTAGTTTCATGCCTAGCTATGGGAAGGACTCCTTTCATCACCATGGTCGATGACCTACACCAGGAACTGGACAGGGGAGTGCATCCCTATTGGTTCTCCTGGACCTCACATTGGCTTTTGATACCATCAGCCATGGCATCCTTCTGGGCCATATCTCTGGGGTGGGACTTGGAGCCACTTATCCTTCCTGGAGGAACTAACTCATAGAGTGGTTCTGGGGGACTCCCGTTCAACCCCATAGCCATTGGCCTGTGATGTTCCTCAGGATTCTGTTCTGTCCCTTGTGCTATTAACATATAAATGAAACTACTGGGAGATGTTGTTTGGAGTTTTGAGGTTCAATGTCACCAGTATGCTGATGAGGCCCAACTCTCTCTCTCTTTTCCATTAGATTCTAAGGAAGCTGTCTCAGTTCTAAACTGGTACCTGGTGTTAGTAATGGGCTGGATGAGAGCAAACAAATTAAAACTTGATCCAGACAAGACAGAGGTGCTCCTAGTCAATTGGAAGGCAGATAAGGGAGGAGAGATACAATTTGTGCTGGATGGAGTTAAACTCCCCCTGAAAACCCAGGTCCACAGTTTGGGTTTACTCCTGGATTCATCTCTGAGCCTGGATGCCCAGGTTATGGCAATGGCCAGGAGTGCATTTGCACAGTTAAAACTAGTGCATCAGCTGCATTCATCCCATTCCTTGAGATGTCTGATTTGCCTACAGTGACATATGCCTTAGTTACATCCCACTTGGATTACTGTAACATGCTCTATTTGGGTCTACCTTTGAAGACAGTTTGGAAACTTCAGCTGGTTCAAACTGCAGTTGCCAGATTGCTGACTAGGGCCAGTTATAGGGCACATATAACACCCCTGCATTCATAAAATTATGGCATAAGTAAAAATATGCAAATCTCTGAATTCAGCTTGTTAAGATGATATGCTGTAGGCAACAAGAAATGATTAGTGTACCCAGAGGTCTCCCCAAGTGATTTAAGTGTATGCTATGTAGTTTACATTTTCAGTCCCACCACCCCAAAGCTGGTCTCCAACTATGGTGAAAATCCATCAGCCATTTTCATGTGATGTGGTAGTAAATACACAGACAGATGGGCAGAATGTTACTTTTATATAGATATCGCTGCATCTTCTCACCACCTTTTTCTTTGAAAGATATTTTAAAAACCAAGCCACTAGTTTTTCCCTAGGAAGCCAAGCAGATATATAGCTCTTGAAATAGAAAAGCACATGTTAATGCTTCATATGAATTTAGTATGCACATCCTAAAGTTGTTAAAAGCCCTGAAAGTAGCATTCCTAAAGAAAGACTCAAGGTAAGGTTAGCAGTTTTGCATGCACTAGGGTGTACTGCATTTTCTGTGAAGTATATTCCCCCTCCCCACCCCTCAAAGAAGGAGAAAACAATCAGGGTTTTGTACAAAGGGGCCAGACTGAAGCATGGCTTGATGAAAATCTCAGCCCAGTGTAGGCTGCTGTGAAATCAAAACCAAACCCTCCAATAGTAGATTGTTGTTACGTAAATCCTATTTGGAATATTGTTCATTGCTTGAAGATACAAACGTACTTAAACTACTTAAAATATCAATAAGTATAGAATGAAGAACCTAATGCTTAGAGCATGGGTGAACAATTTCAGCACTCCATATGATTCTGAATGCTGCATTCATCATTCTTCATGTTGCCTCTGATGACTTGGGCTGAAGAGTTAGGGTTTCCAGCTCAGCAGCACTCCACCCCTTAAGATTTCAGAGCCAAAAACTGAGACAAGGGGGGCAGGAACCTCTGATGTCAGAGGAGTGCATCCTTGTGACACCATATAGGCAGGGCAGGCAAAAGTGGGAAAGGGGGTACAAAACAACTTCTGCGCCAACTGGTGGTGGAAATGGGTTCAAGGGGAATGTTAATAATGGGTCCTGAATCCCCCTGGCCAAGTCACATGGGAGAGAGTTAAGCACTTTCCACTAAATGCATTTAGAATCCCCCTTCTGACCTAGGGCAGAGGTGTGTGAGGACAAGAGGTGTAGCACGGGCACATAACATCCTAAACAATGTATTATTTATTCAGTCTTTAATTCTGTGTGCACCCCACAAACTAATTATTAATGTGTAGCAGCAACATCAATTAAAAAGACACCACAGATAAGCATCCAGTGAAACCAACTGAAATCAGTAGGAATGGAGAAAAATCTGTAGACACCCAGCCATCTTCTTTAGACTGTCGCAAAAGCCTGGCACTGAAATATGCAGGACTTGGAAGTAACTTTTTACAAATAATAAGTTACTCACTATTATTTCCTTCCCCCCCCCCATAACACAGGTATTATTTATTTATTTATTTATTTATTTATTTATTTATTTATTTATTTAAAACATTTATAGACCACCATATGTTGCAAGACTCCAGGATGGGTTACAGAGGCATTAAATTCCAATTCCAACGTACGAAGAGATAACTTCACTTCTTTTGTGGTGCAACTGTAGCATTTTAGTTACTTTTCTATTTAAAGTGGTGTGGCTTCACTGAACAATGGTGTCGGATTAAATATAAAGGCCTTTATTATGTTTATGAATCATAGTGCACACAATGGTCCATCCTATGTGCAATTCTGGTGCTTCCATTGCGTGTGCAAAGGAGAATCCACTAACTGCTTGCACTAGCAGAAAGCTTTGTTCAGTGGTGTGATCTCCAGCATGTGTACTGCAAGGAAGAAGATCAGGAAGAAGACATGTGGAGCGCACCAGCCATTCAGCTGTTACGTTTTGCAAAAACAAACAGGATACTAATATTAATGTTTAATACATAAAGTTCTAACTCTAAGGGTTGCAGTGCCCCAAGGTTCAAAGATAACTATCTTGGGGAGGTGGAATTATAAGTGTAACTATTTTTAAGAGCAATGTTTCATGCTGAAGGAGGTGTGGGTGGGATTCCAAAGTTGAGGCACCACCTAGAAGAAAACCCTGTCTCATTTTACTATCCTATATACATCTTGCAATGGTGGGACCACTAGGTCTGTGGTTGTCACACAAGTAAGAACCAAAGACAAATTACTCTGTGTGGGCTGGGAGGTGAATACATGTGCAAGGGTTTATGCCCACACACTTTCTTCAAGTACTGGCACAGGGCTATTGTGACCCCCCAGGGTCCAACAATCTTGTCAGGCTTTGTTGGCAGGAGATTAAAATGTTCCAGGAGGATTTCCTTCCTCCCTTTAGCTTGTAGCAATTACATTGTCATATAGTTATAGATTGCAATAATGACCTTTCAATCAAATTCCCATTTGGGTTGAGTGCTACATTAGAAAACACAAAGGAGCACAAAAATACTTGTGGAAACAAAAACCCTGTACTCCAGAATTCAAGCAGGTTCTAAATATTACAAGGTCCCCAATATGTGGTCCGCTCACACAAAATTTCACAAGTACACAACAGAGGACAGTGTCATACTGGTGCCAAACAATGCACACTGCAGTGGATGCCGGTCATTCTTAATTTGGAGGTGTTGTCAGTTCACTCTGGGTGTTGGTCTGCACTTTACAGAAGCTATGTAAGATACTGAACAGTTGGTTCCACACCTTAGTTAACTCCTGTAATAAAGCACATTAGAAGCCAGGGTGGATTCACAGCATCTCTAAAATAGGACTCAGGTAGCAGCCTCTACTGGCACACTGTCATTTCTTAGTAAGAAGAAGGTAGTTTTCCCTCTGCAACTTGTGAAGGCAAAAATTATCTATGGGCAGGAAGGAAAGGTTTAGGTAGAGGTGGAAGGAAACTCCAAATTATCAAAGGTTTCCCATGTTGTCTTTGTGTAAAAAAGCTAAACTACTTCCAGCTATTTAACTTTGGGAGAAAAAAGGGCAACTTTGGGCGATTTGATACAGAATTATAAAATGAGTGATGTGTTGAAAGAAATGTTTGTGTCTCTCCTATAAAATACAAGACCAGTGGTTCCCTACCTTGAGTCCCCAGATGTTCTTGAACTAAAACTCCCAGAAGCCTTCACCGCTAGCTGTGCTGGCCAGGATTTCTGGGAATAGTAGCCCAAAAACATCTGGGGACCCAAGGTTGGGAACCACTGCATTAGATCATAGGATTAGGGACGACATAGTTGTTAGGCTGCAGGTCTCGGACTGGAGAGACCAGGTTTGAATCTCCCTTCTGCCATTTAGCCTAGAGGATAACTTTGGTTCAGCCATTTCTCCTCAGCCTGACCAATCTTACAGGGTACTTGTGAGCATAAAAATGCACAGAATGACCAAGAAGCCCTGGGAGGAAAGTGCTGATATAAATCTAATAATTAAATGTGATGGGCTTTGGATGCACAAAAGGCTCATTTTCTACACATGTTATATAACTAATACGAGGGGGTGCTGATAAGTATTGAGCCTTTCCCAGAAAAAATTGAGCTAGAAAGCTGTAACTGCCACACTATTCTACATATTCCCCCAGGAAGTCAATGCACTTGCGACGTCTGTCCTGCAGCTTCTTAAGTCCCTGCAAATAAAATTCTTCCGACTGCTGGTGTAACCACTCATTCGCAGCATTAGTTGCCTCCAGAACACTCCCAAATCATTGTCACTTTAGGTGTTTTTTGAGTTTGGGGAACAGATAATAGTCAGAAGGAGCCAGGTCAGGAGAATAGGGTGGATGGGGCATAACTTGAAAGCCTAAGGAGGTCAGTTTTGTCATTGTTTCACCTGCAGTGTGTGACGAGGTGTTGTCATGCAACAGGATGACACCTTTGGAGAGCTTTCCTCAACGTTTTTGCTTGATGTTTTGCCTCAACTTCGTCAATAAAGCACAGTAATATTTTGCATTGATGGTTGAACCCTGTTGGAGGTAGTCCACCAGCAGAACTCCCTTCTTATCCCAAAAAACTGTTGCCATTTGCTTCTGCACCAACCTTTGCACTCGGAACTTCTTTGGCCTGGGGGAACCACTGTGCCTCCATTCCTTAGACTGTTCCTTTGTCTCAGGATCATAACAGTAGATCCATGTCTCATCACCAGTTACCAGTTTACCCAGGAAATCTGACTCATTTCTTTCAAAATGTTCCAAAACAGCCACCGATGACTCCACACGTTTCCTCTTTTGTTCGGTTGTCAAAAGTTTGGGGATCCACTTTGCTGCCAGCTTTCTCATTTCCAAGTTGTTGTGGATAATGGCACCAACTCTCTCACGTGATATTCTCAGATATATAGCAATACTTTTGGTTGATATTCGGCGGTCCTCCATGATCATGTCATGGATGGCTTTCACATTTGCAGGCACAGAGACAGAAACAGGCCTTCCACTGGGTTTCTCACTTTCAACACCAAAATGGCCAGTTTAAAAATTGACAACCCAACGTTTAACTGTTGCATATGAAGGGCCACTGTCACCCATAGTTTGTGACATTTCATCATGGATCTGCTTTGCACCTTTCCCTTGGAGAAATAGGAACTTGATTATGGTCGTATGCTCTTCCACATTGAACTTTTCTGGAGGTGCCACCGTGTTCACTTTGGACCGGAAAATGAAAGTTAAGTTAAAATCATAGATAGTTGATTTTTGCATCGTTGAATATAGACAAATTGGCCAATACACCCTACAATTTATAGCTTCCTAGCTCAATTTTTTCTGGGAAAGGCTCATATATGGAATTCACTGCCCCAGATGTGGTGAGGAGGCAGCACAGGCTTTCATGGCTTTAAAAGGGAATCGGATAAATAGGCCACTCATTGCTCTGTCTCACAAGCAGCCAGAGAGTACATGAGAATGGCTCCAGCACCTGTTGTACGCTGCAGGGGTCACCTCATTCTGCCTAATTCTGTAGCAGGGACTGAGAGGTGTCAGAAAGAAGACAGTACAGGGGAAAACATGTTTATCTGAACACAGACCCGTGATTCAAGTTGCAACTATGAAACTGCAGAGGATGTGAAAGACAATGTGACTACTGTATTGCTTATTGCATCCATCTCTTTCATCTACCACTCCTGCTACGTTACACTTCTGGAGGTGCTGGTTTCAAGATGTAAAGGGACTCAGAGAGGAGCCTAGTTTTAAGACCTAAGGGGTTTTGGCTTCCTCCGCTCTCAGCCCTCCATGCTTAGATGATGTCAGTGGGTATGGTGCCTGATGAAAACAAATCAAGCTATATGTTGCAGATGTTACATCATTAGTAAAAGGAATTCCTCAAGTGCTGAAAGGTATTTGATTGCCATAGCATGAGCTTTTCACATCTCCCACAGTTTTCAAATTAGCTTTCTTTGTTTTATGGTTGGTCATTGGAGGTAACACTGGCCTTGCTTACAAGTATGATTGCTCAGCCAAAACGTCCTGCAAAAATCCCATTTCTGGAAGATCCATGATTTGTGATCTGTGCTGTGTAATTCAATCCTGGACTGCAAATGAACAAATTTAGTAATACAGTATATAGCTTTGTATATGGCGTGCCAGTATATAGATCTGCTGTTCTGATGAGGATTCATTTATGGGTCTTTGACTGGCGTAGGAAGAAGAACACCCCACATCTTATTCCCAGTGCTAATGGAACTTCTCTTGCTGGTGTAGTGATACTTTTCAAGCTCTTTTATTTTTTGTGTCTATGATATACAAGAGGGGTTTTCATGCTATTCTTATGGGTGGTTCTTAGCCCCTGCAATTTGTACTGTAATTCACTATGTTGGTATTTGGACTTTTGTGCTAGGTTGCTTAAAATTTCTTGTTAGTAATTTTAAAATTATTGTGATTTTGTATGACCTTTAAAGACCTTTTTTTGTACTGATGTGTAACAAGAGAAATGAATAAATACATGAAGCCCAGGAATATGTGTGCTTATGGAACAAATTAGGATGCATTGCCAAGTCAGTAAAAAAATGACTTAGCTAAGGCTACTACACCTTGGACATGTCGTGAGAAGATAAGAATCCCTGGAAAAGATAATCATGCTGGGAAACGTTGAAGGCAGTAGAAAAAGAGGAAGCATGAACATGAGATTGATTGACGAAATAAAGAACACCAAGGTGTTTAGTTTGCCAAACCTAAGCCGAGCTCTTAATAATAGGATTTTCTGGAGGTCATCAGTTTATATGGTGTAAATAAGCTGGAAGTAACTTTTAGCCTCCAGCAACAAATGGTTACAACATCATGTCCAGTCTTTCTGCTTCAATGTCATGTAATACTCTTAAACTAAAGCTCCTTCTTCATTTTAGGGTGGGGAATCGGCACCTCCCGGCCAATGTTGTGATTCCTAACAGCCTCATTTGCCACCAGAACAACAGCTCTGTTGAAATTCAGCAAACCTCCCTTTCTCCCTGCTGTCCTTACAACAACAGAAGGACATGCTCTACCACCTGGAAGGAGGTGCAGCAGGACAACCTGACACCCTCCTCTACCATAGAGAGACACTGTAGTTGCCACCAAATTCCAAAAGGAAGTGCAGGAGGTCCAGGAAGTTTGACAGGCCCTTTTGGGTGGGGAAGTTTCAATGCAGACTTCTACTCACAGGATGTTACCCACCCTTGATCTTCTTGTTTACCATGGATGCAACTGGAGAGAATCAAACAAGGTGCCATCTTGCCCATGGCATTAGTTTCCAGCTCTTTCTTACTTCAAGATCATCACAACGGGATAAAGACAACACAAAAATCCTCATGTAAACTTTAAAGAAAAAAATCTAAGCAAACTTATTCAAGCTGTTTGGTCGATCTCTTCCGCTTCGGCTTTGTGCACATTTTTGTTTTTCTCCACTTCTCTGTGCAGCCTCAAAGACATGAGCACAGTCCCCCACCCCCACCCCCCGACCTGCCTTTCTAATCTAATGGCGTATCTATATAGGTCTCTAAATAGCTCCAGGGGATATTATCTGCAGAGCAAGAAAGTGAAGCAGCAAAAGGAATATTGTAATAGAAAGGATTTAGAAATGGTTGACAAGACCGTCAAAAGGAAAAAAGAAGAAAAAACTATGCCATTGGCCCTGTTTGAACTTAAAGGATGTTACTCACCAGCAGACCACGTCCTCAGTTTCCTGACTCAACTGTAGCTAATATATGTGTTTAGCACACTATTTGGAAGAGAAATTTCCTTGCCAGTCACTATACATTTAGAACGCCCATCATTATCATCCCAGCCTTTCTAAAGTGATTGGGTATTTTACACACCCACAAAAGAGAAGCCATTTAGATTACATGTCATGCATAAAATCAGCAACATTGAATTTATATTGTGGCAAAAAGAAACGTTTTTACTATTATTATTCAGGGTAATTTCCTCCCTTGCCATCCCAACCGTGCACATAGAGCTATTGTGTTTCTTCCGCCAAAGCAAAGGGGGGGGGGGGGACCCAAAAATAACAAAATATGAATGAATATCCCTCTGAAATCATGAATGATAAATTTTTGAATAAAGATGGCTCATAACTGTGGCATATTTCCTAGATAAACAGAATATTTGTTACTGCAATCTTATTATTATGCCAAGATTCTCCTTCTCTTATAATGCTAGAACTTGGAGTCATCCACTGAATTCATGTTGCGTAATTTATTCTGTGACATTCTCTATGGAGAGATTCATAAGTGCCTTTACAACAGGATCAGACAAATTCACGGAGGATGAGATTAATGGCTGCTAGTCAGGATCCCAATGCTATACTATTAGCTCTAGGGGCAGACATAGCAAAACCAGCTGTTGAGAAGCAACAAAGAAGGCTGGTATCAGTAGTGGCTGGTGCCTGTTGTAACTGGTAGAGCAAAAGGCACAGCACAGTTAGGTGGAACCAGATTTGACTCACAAAACTGGGGCAAAAGTGAGTTCACACATAAACACAGAAGCAAGCAAGCAAGCACACATTTACATATAGGAGGGGACCTTATTCTCAGGTCCAGGCCTCCATGGACCTTCCTTGGGTCACACAAACATTGGGAGAGGGTGCATTTGTCAGCATTCTACTACCTGGGGCAATCACCTCACTAGCCTAATGACAGGGTTAACCTTGGCCATTGGTTGCACAACCCTGGCCCAATGGTTAGGGAAGTGCTTTGGACATTAGGGTTGAATAGTGAAGGGGCTGAAGGAACACCCCTGCAAAGAACAATACGATATTTTAGTTTTGGAGACAGGCAAGTTGAGTGGGGGAATATGTGGCTGAGGTTTATAGTGATACAGAAAGTGGGCAAGGAACCCCTTTGCTCCTATTTTGATAACTCTAGAACCTGGAATCATCCAATGAGGTTTCTTCACACAGGGTGTGTATATCGTTGTGGAATCTGCCACCACAAGGTGGCAAATGGTTTCCAACTTGGATGGCTTTAAAAGAGGATTACAGTCCTCATGGAGGCTAAGCCTATCTATGACTAGTAGTCAAGATGACTTTCTCTCTCACTCTCTCTCTCACTCACTCACTCTCACACACACACACATTAGAGGTTGAATGTCTTTGTATATTAGTGGCTGAGGAACAAAACTGAGAAGGTGTTGTATTCACATCCTGCTGGAGGTTTCCCACTGACTTCTGGTTGTCTAGTCTGGGAACAGAAGGTTGGACTGGCTGGGCATTAATCAGATCCAGTCATGGGTTTTCTTATGAGGGTGAAAACAAAAGAACAAGATCTATTTGAAGTTTCCATGATGTCTCTCTTATCAGCATTAATTTCATGTGCAGCAGGTAGAAAATGTAATTTTGATGAAGAAGTGTTTGATATAAATGTAAACGATATGCAGTGCTCTTGGGCAGTGAACCAAATATTATCTCAAGGGGCTCTCACTGTGCTGAAATTTCACAGAGTAAAAGATCCCAGACAGAGCAAGGAATAATTTTATTTTAAAAAGAAAAAGAAGAAACACTGGAGTGCATTATTTAACAGATTCGTGGATGCATGTGAACACTGGGGTTTGCAGTTTGCTGTGAAAAAAATTGTAGAAAAGCTGAACAGCATTTAAAACCAGCATGGCTTGGAAGCTCATGTTCTGTTGGTCTGAATGATGGAGTTGCAGTAAGAGGGCTTAAGGCACATACCTGAAGGAAATTCAAATGAAAATGGAAGAAATGCTGATTAGAGCAAAGCCTCCACCATCCAATTTACACATTTCACTTAAATTCAGAGCAAAATAGGTTTATGGGTGCATAAAATGAATAGTTTCAGGAGAGCATGGCAAAAAGCAACATCTGTCTTTTCATCTGGGGTTATGAAATTCTTCTGCGCTCACGCACTCATCATGGTGTAATGCCAACATGTCTGAGAAAATTCCATCTATCAGATGCAGCAGCCTGCCATAGGAAATGATTCCTGGGTTTTGTAATGTAGGAATGAGACTGACTTGAAGGGATGTGATTCTGCTTTCCAAATGCAGCACTATGATAGGCTTGTGTGTCACAACAGTACTGGGGGCTGAAAAGGACTTGGTTGTTTTAAGGCTGCCAGGGATATGGAATCCATTGCAAGCTGTAGGCTGCATTCTCAGAGCACAGTTCCTTGGAAGTAAGCCCTATTCTTGATTCCCTGCAGCACCCTAGTCCTGCTTCCTAAGCTTGATTCTTATAGCGGAGAGACAGTGTCTGAGTGTCTGAGACACGAGTGTCTGAGACATACAAATGACCCTCCACCCCAAATATCTGAAAGTTCTTTGGGACTAAGAACTCATGACCTTCACATACTGTTTGGATTGTTTGGTACTGAATTGGACAGAGGCTTTATGCAGAGCTTGTGGCTATTGAAGATCTCATTTTAGAAACTGATATTAGATAAGAAGAAATACTAGTTTGTGTTGGAGTTTTTGGCAACCTCACATGCTGCCTTTAGTAGGTTTGACCGAAGTGACTATCATTCTATCCAGCATGAACCAATTGTTCCTTCCCTGCCTCTGATTCAAAGAGAGCTACACCTCTCTGCTAACGGCTTTTTCCTTATCAATAGTCTGTTGGAAGCAGTGAGTCTGTTGAGGCCTGTTGCTGCAGGCAGCCGTGTTTTGTTAGTTTGCTGTTTTATTTGTTCAGGACTGTAAGTAACGAAAATGTTTTTTTTTTATTCTTTCTTCTAGTAATATCTCAGAATGAGTTATTGAGACTGTAAGTGCCAGTTGATGAGAAGAAAAGTGGGGGACTAAACTGGGGAACTTGAAGCTAATTCTGCTCTGTGAATCCCTGCACTTCTGTTGCATAGCTAGAGGTTTTTTAGCCAACATTCAAAACTCTGCAATAGGTAGTGCCTTACTGAACAGAAAATTTACTTGCAGAGGGCAAAAAGATCCACTACACCTATTTATAGAAGCCCCTATAGCTGGATTTCATGCGTGCAGGTCTAGCTAAGGAGGAGGAGAAGCAGGACATTACCTCAAAGGGGAAAAAAAGAGTAAGGAAGAAAGACAGAACCTGGAAATAGCAATCTATCTGTATACATATTTAGAAAGTGGGGGGTATCTGTGCTGTGTATCTGCCTGACAGTGCAGAAGTGGCCCATTAGAAGGAAGCTACAGGTTTAGGCCTTGGGTCCACATGAAGCGCATATAAATTGTGCCTGTCACACTTTAGAGCTCATTCTTTGGTGGTGTTTCCTCCCTGGGCCCCCACTCATGAGTCCTTGGGCCATGAGGTTTCATCTGGGCCAGAAAAGTTTTGCTCATAGCAGATGTAACATGGTAGATATTCTACTCATTTCTCTCCTTGTTACAGATTTATTGAGTATTAGATGGAAGTGGTTTGTTAAGGTTTGATACCTTGTAGGCTTAAGAAACCTACCTTTTAGGTTTAAGAATGTTAAAATGACTATGCGGATTGCAGGAAAATTTGCCCTAAAGTGAAAGTACCTACACAGATGTGTTATAAACAAACTTCTTGCTCACCCAGTAAATTGGGCAGGAGCAAATTTACAAGTATTGTTGTTATGCTAGCACGCATAGTAATTACCCACTGTTCAAAACCAGGATAAGCAGATAAGATAAACTGTGTTTATAGTTAGAGAAAAGTGAAAGCAATCTTGTAGGAATATCCACTTTATTGGGATAAATGCCAGCTGTGATGAACACATGCTTCTAATTTTTCCCCCCCTGGAGGTCTATGGAATTTCTGTAGAATTTTAGGGAGAGTCAAGTACCTAAAATCTATGTCTGACAGGTTGGCATAGTGCTTGATCACACTGGAGTGGGAATGTTGCCTGTCTGTGTGTATCCCCTATCTTTTGGGGGGCAACTTAAGACATTTTAAAGTAAGGGCCTCAACAAATTGCCAGCTTGGGGGGCCACCACCCTGGCCTCACACCAATGGCAGAGTTTATATAGTGACAGAGCACCTTTATGACACACACTTCCTGTCAGGTCATGGTTTTCCCAGCAGGTGGACTAGACAGGGGCAACTCAATGGGTGTCAGATGGATCATCTGTTGTTTATATCTATTGTCTCACATAGCACCAGTGCTCTGCCACTCTAACTAATCACGTTGTGGCCAATTTTGTATTCATCCCAGATTGATGGTGTGTGTTATTTCCAGCCAGTTCCTCCTGCTCCCACGGACACTGCTTGGTTTGCAAATATCATAATGTGGACAGAAATGCAACGTATTTCATCCAAGTGGGAAGGCTGTGACCCAGGTGGTCTGTGTGCTTCCTCAACAACCTGTCAAGGTGTTAACACTACAGCCTATGGGTAACTTCAAGGTCCCTGCTCTGATTTTTGATGGCTTGTGGGCAGGAAAACTCCTCAAAAGAATAATTACTTTATAACAGCTTTTCAAACAAAGGGCTTGTCTGTAAAGCAGGAGACACGGCTACCCTAAAAGCAAGTGACTGAAGCAGTGGTGGTACAGGTCCCTTGATTCAGGCAGGCTATGGACAGACAGCAAATTCAGGTTGTCTGCCCAACAATAATAACAATTAAAAAAGTGTGCTGCTTATATACCCCATAGCCTTTAAAGCACTCTCTGGGTGGTTTACAAGTTAATTATGCAGGCTACACATTGCCGCCTCCCCCCCCCCCCCCCCCCGCCCAGTGAGCTGGGTACTCATTTTACTGACCTTGGAAGGATGGACATCTGAGTGAAGCTTCAGTTGGCTGCCTGAGATTGAACCCCGGGTCATGAGCACAGTTTTGGTTGCAGTACAGGAGTTTAACCACTGTGCCAATGCTTCTGGATGCTAATCAATACTGCTACTACAGGCAACCTTCCCCAATGAAAATTAATCAAACAACCTCCCCCCACCCCACCCGGCTGTCCAATATTTCCATAGCTATAGAGTAGCTAACTCTAAAGGTGCTGAGGACCTGCTGTGGCTCACGACCACATTAGCGAATTCTGTACCAATGACAACAATAGCCTTCTTTCTTGACATTTCCCCTCAAATTCTTGATGCTGCCACCTCATGCTTACTCTTACTAGTTTCTATGGCAGTAGAAGCTTCCTAATTCACACATATGTAGGAAACTGGCCAAGGAACAAAACATTTTGTACTTCAGTGTAAATAAAAGGCTGACAGCTTGTTAACAAGTCGACAACAATAACAATACATTGATTCTTGTCTCTTTCCAGGGAAGAAATCAAGTCACCTCATGCAAATTACCTTAACACAAATTATTTGCATTCTATTAACTACCCTGGTTACAAGGGAAGCAAGAGTGGGAGGCAGCAACGTGGAGGGAGGTTTCGCCAGCACACAAGAAGCAAGGCAGAAATATGCCTTCTGACTGGCTTCCTGCCTTTCTAAATGACATCCAAAACCCGAACATGCTTATTATAACAGTGCTGTTCTCTAGCAGATTTTTTAAAATTTCAAAATGTTTTTGACAGCATATGATAAATGCCTTTTCAAAAATAATTATTTTCATTTCTGCCACACTGCAATGGATGGAGGATTGTTTGGCTGACTGTCACATTCCCCACCCACCTCCTCCGGAGGAGCCCTCCTATCTTATTCCCTGAGTGAGATGGTCCCCCAGAGGATAGATGATGAGCAAAGATATTCTTGGAGCAAAGAAGTGGGTATTAGCGGAGAGCCAATGCAGAATTAAACCTCCTATTTTCAAATGCACCCTGTCATTGGAAGTGTAAGCTACATGGTAGTGAATAATTAGCTCTTGTTCATACACATACATGTTGCACTCTACATTAGTGTAACATCAAGCATTAAACTTCATATGTGCTTTCAAAGGCAGTGGCCTACATCCAGCCCCTCTGTACTTACTGGAAACTTGCTTCAGCAAGTTTGCCCATCCTTTGGAGGAGATTATGAAGGTGCCTGGGAGCTACAGAGGGGAAAGGATCATGTTTCTGCTGATCCCAACTGGATCCTCCCCAGCATCTTTCAGTGTAGGCAGCAGATAGTTCATAGCCACAGTTCATGGGATATTGTTGTCTATAGTTCATGCATGGGGTACCCAGTCTGGTATAGTGGATAGAGTGATGGATTAGAATTCTGAAAATCAGCATTTGAACTCCCACTTGGCCATGAAAACTCACTGGGGGAGTGGAACTGGGAAAAACACTCCTTAAATACTGTATCTCACCTACCTTGTAAGGTCTATTAGGGTTGCTATAACTTGGAGGCAACTTGACTGCATATAAAACAACAATGTCAGCTCTAGCTTGACGGCACATAACTAACTATAGATTTTGTACTTAATTTCCCCCTGAAGTTTACTGCTTACATTTCCCCTCCATTGTGTTTGCACATAGTTGGAATTCAAGGTACCACTTAATGATAATATGGAATATATAGTCCACAAATGGTTGTATCATAATGAATAAACAGTTTTTCTTTTTCAGCCAAAGGATTCTTGGTGATTATGTGTTAGGTGGTTGAATATGAATGTGTGAATTTATATTTAGAGTTCATCTTGGTAGCTTTTTCATATCAAAAGCACTACTGTTAATAACCAACAGCTGTCTTGTATAGTCTTGTATTGAAGCATAGACCCTTAAATGAAGCTGCAAGTGCCTTTAATGGATTGGTTTGTTTTCATCTTTGCTTGGTGTGGTCAGTCCCACTGAATGTGGCTCTGGTTTGTTGTTCCATCTTCCCCTGCCTCCATGTAATTTTGAGTATGTGGGGTCTACATAAGCTGCTTGGCTTACAAACAGAAGGTTGCACTTCCATGTATGGTTTAAGTTAATTCATTAAATTACATGGGAATTACTTCTGAACAATTGCAATAACAATAGCAATAACAATAACAGAAGTGCCAACCTGTGTGGCCTTGGGCAAGTTGCATTGTCCCAGGATGCCCCCAGAAGAAGGGAATGGTAAACCTTCTCTGAGTTTTCTCTAGCTGGAAAACCCTGGAAAGGGTTGCCATAAATCTGAATTGACTTGACGGCACACAATTATTAATAGTAGTAACATTAGAAGATTGCTTTAGGCAACATAAAGCTAAAGTAGATGAAATCAAAGTATTAAAATTCTACAGCTCTCCAAACAGCTGCTAATAAAATAATGGTCAACTAAGACTTTAAAAGCTTAAACAAATTAAGTGTCCTTACCTGGCATCTAGTAGGCATCATGCAAGATGGAACTGGAGAAAACATTCAAAATACGGGAAAACATTACAGAAATAGCTCTGTCTTCCTTCTCTACTCATTTTATGTCTGCAGCTAACAACATCCAGAGAAAGGTCTCTCTATTTATTTATTTTTATTTATTACATACATTTGTATACCGCCTGATTTAGTGCTATGCACTACTCAGGGAGGTTAACAACAAGCATAGTCAACACATCACAACATATCACAACAGTACACCCATGGCAGGGAGCACCCTGATCACCATGATCGCCCAATCTCCTGAAAAGGACAGGAGCTATCCCACAGCTACAGGTGCTCAACCATCCCACACACTGCACCAGAGCACGGACAGAGTTCTGGCTCTTGTCCTCTGAAGATGCCAGCCATGGAGACTGGCGAAACGTTGGGAAGAAAAGCCTCCAGAACACAGCCAGACAGCCCGGAAAACCTACAACAACAATTAGCAACCTTCTCCACCGCCTTATCAAGTCTCATTTGCCCTTCTTCCGCCAGTCTTCTGGAAAGAAATTGCATGTTCAAATTTTCCTCTCGCATGGTTTCCAAACTGATTGCCAGATTATCCCAACTTTCATCCAGACTGCTCAGGATCACGAAGCATTGGTGCGACTGGGTAAAGTCCATCCCTCGCTCCGGTAGCTGGAGAAATAAATCTAACATTTTCTTAATATGGTTAGCCACACTTTCTCCAGGTAATAAACACTTGCGATAAAGCTTACGTGCCACAGCCATCTTAGACCTGGCTGTTTCTCGAACCTAAACATTCCTGAGTGCCTGCCAACACTCTTGGCTTGTCTTCAGATTCCTCACATAAATCAACTGTGACTCTTCCAAGCACAGTATTATTGTGGCTCTTCCCTTATCATCTTGTTTACATTCCTCCTTATCATCATCATCATCATCTGGAGGATTTTCAACGTACTGCCACAGAGACGCTCTCCTCAAAACATCTCCTTCTTTAGAGACCAAGACATGTTATTAGTGTAATTTAAGAGCAACTTAGGAAAAGCACTAGCCTGCTGCATCCTGGAACTTGCTGTTTTAGTCTGCTCCTCGTCCTCCTATTTCCAGATACTCCAGCACCATCAGACACTTCCAGCTCCATTCCACCTTCAGCTTTGACTTTAACGTGCTGCCTCTCCACAGATATTCAGCACTTATCTGCTAGAAAAAAAATATCATCTGGGCCCATAACCCTGTTGAGAATTTGGTTAATGTATTCTCTTTGGACATAAGCAGAGTTAGGAGATATCAGGTTGCAAAGACACTATAACACTGAGAGAGTAAAGTTCAACTTAGTCTATTTACAAATATACAGAGCACATAGAAATTCAACTGGCAGCATAACATAACATGATACAACACATAGCATAGAAATAAGTGATCTGACTTACAGCAGATACTATGTCCCATTTACACATGTCCTTTATACTTCTAGGGACCAATCAGAAAATACATTACATCACTTTCTCCAGCTGTACAACATCAAGTCTACAACCTTGGTACACACCTGAAACTACTTAGTACATTACTCAGGTAAAATCAGCCATTTTACTTTCTACTATACAACATTTATATTTAATACATATTTAATACATTTTCCCCGGGTAGGTGGGGCTCGTTAGCCTTAGAAGGCAGCCCATCTAGGAGAAGGAAAACTCCGATTTCAAACCTCCACTGCCTTGTGGCTATATCCACTGATGGAAAAGGCTTCAGGAGTTAACCTCGAGGCAAAATCCGGAGCCGGAGACCCAGAGGCAGTTTGTGACTGCATACAGTCACGCTCTGGCAACTCCTGCAACGTCGCTGGAACCAGTTATATTGGCTCTTGCCTTTCCATTGGACTACTTCAGTGACGTGGAGAGAGGGGATTTTCTGCTTGGGTAACAGTCTATCCTCCATATTATTTTACCCAGGCTTCGTGCTCTGGAGAGGACACTCCAGCTTCACATACAGCGTCGAAACAACACGGGAAGTAGCAGTTACCGGTTATAAGTCTTTGCTCGATTGGCATAGAGCATGACGCCAGGGGCTACTTCCGACAGTGGGAGAGGTCATTGCACTTCACTAGGTAGCTACCACCCACCTTAAGCTGGGCAGCCCCCAGCCAGTAAGGTGCTGCCTCGCCACGGTCTGTTAACCTCATGGGGTGCGTGGGGTTTAGGGTGAAAGCCAACAAGCAGATCGATAACCCTGCACCATGCAACAATCATAAGAAAACTTCTGCCCTAAAGTTAGGCACCTGGAATGTTCGGACAATGACCCCTGGCTTTTCTGATGACCTGCAGGAAATAGACGATGCGCTCAAGACAGCTGTCATTGACATGGAACTGAGTAGGCTGCAGATGGACATTGTTGCCCTGCAAGAGATGAGATTGCCAGACTCAGGATCTGTCAAAGAAAAAAATTTCTCATTCTTCTGGCAGGAAAACCATTGAATGAGACCAGGGAATATGGTGTTGGCTTTGCAGTTAAAAATACTCTGCTGAGATCCATTGTTCCACCTACTGCAGGGAGTGAAAGAATCCTGTCTCTGCAGCTCCATTCATCAGCAGGACTGGTCACCCTTATTAGTGCATATGCACCAATACTGTCATCTACAGCAGAAGTCAAAGACAAATTCTATGACGATCTGGCAGCTACTATCAAAAAAATCCCGGAGAGAGAGCCGCTGTTCATTTTCGGAGACTTTAACACTAGAGTTGGTGCTTATCACAATTCTTGGCCCACTTGTCTAGGCTGTTTTGGCATTGGGAAGATGAACGAAAGTGGCCAACGCTTGCTCGAGTTTTGCTGTTATTATGGTCTTTGTGTCAGCAACACGTTCTTTAATACGAAGCTTCAACACAGAGTCTCTTGGAGACATCCAAGATCAAAGCATTGGCATCAGCTCAACTTGATCCTCACTAGACGCTCTAGCCTTCCTAGTATTACGATCACACGCAGTTATCAGGGTGCTGATTGCGATACTGATCACTCCCTGATATGTAGCAGAGTAAAACTGCGAATAAAGAGATTGTATCACACGAAAAAAGAAGGAAGACCACATATTGACATCAGCAAGATTCGCGATCAGAGAAAAGTGGAAGAATTTGCTCAAGCGCTTGAGGAAACTCTTCCAGGCCCAGCTGGTGCAAATGCACCTGAACGATGGGAACATTTCAAGAATGCCGTTTATAACACCGCCTTGTTTACATTTGGCAAGAAGACCAAAAAGATGGCAGACTGATTTGAAGCCCATTCAGAGGAGTTGATGCCAGCTATCGAGGAAAAGAGGAGATCTCTAGCAGCATACAAAGCCTGTCCTAGCGAGTACAACTTGTAGGTTCTTCGAGTTGCTCATAGCAAAGTCCAACAGACTGCCAGGAGATGTTTTAACAATTATTGGCTTCAGCTCTGCTCTCAGATACAGATAGCAGAGGAAACAGGTAACATCAAGGGAATGTATGACAGTATCAAGCAGGCTTTAGGTCCAATACAGAAGAAATCTGCTCCTTTGAAGTCTGCTACAGGTGTGATCATCCAGGACCGAGCACAGCAGATGGAACACTGGGTGCAGCACTACTCTGAGCTATAGTCTAGAGAGAATGTAGTAACCAAAGAGGCATTAAATAACGGGTGCCTCCTGTCTTGGAAGAGTTGGACAGCAAACCAACTTTAGCAGAAATAAAAGCAGCCTTGGATTCCCTCGCCTCCGGCAAGGCACCTAGGAAGGATAACATCCCTGCTGAAGTGCTGTAAAGAGACCATCACCACTGAGCTGTACTAAATCTTTTGTCTTTGCTGGAGGGAAGGTGGAGTACCACAGGACATGAAGGATTGAAACATCATCACATTGTACAAGAACAAAGGCGACAAGGGCGACTGCAATAACTACCATGGCATCTCTCTTCTCAGCGTTGTAGGGAAGCTGCTTGCCCATGTTCTGAAGAGGCTCCAGGTGCTTGCAGACAGAGTCTATCCAGAATCACAGTGTGGATTTCGAGCTAATAGATCCACCACTGACATGGTATTTTCCCTCAGACAGTTGCAGGAGAAATGTAGGGAACAACAACAGCCACTCTTTGTGGCCTTCATAGATCTCACAAAGGCCTTTGATTTGGTTAGCAGGGACGGTCTTTTTAAAATACTTCCCAAGATTGGATGTCCACCTCGACTCCTTAACATCATCAGGTCCTTTCATGAGGAAATGAAGGGCACTGTAGTTTTTGATGGCTCAACATCAGATCCTTTTGACATCCAAAACGGAGTGAAACGGGGCTGTGTCCTCGCGCTGACTCTGTTTGGGATCTTTTTGCTGTCATGCTGAAGCATGCTTTTGGAACTGCAACAGAAGATGTCTATCTATGGACTAGATCAGATGGAAAGTTCTTTAATCTCTCTAGATTGAGATCGAAGACCAAAGTCCAGCTGAAATGCATGTGGGACTTCCTCTTCGCCGATGATGCAGCTGTTGTTGCCCATTCTGCTGAAGAGCTCCAACAACTCATGAATCGTTTTAGTAAGGCCTGCCAAGATTTTGGACTAACAATCAGCCTGAAGAAAACACAAGTCATGGGCCAGGGTGTGGGCTCACCTACCTCTATTACCATCTCTACACAAGAATTGGAGGTTGTTCATGATTTCGTGTACCTCGGCTCAACAATCTGTGACACTCTCTCTCTATATGTCGAGCTGGATAAATGCATTGGCAAAGCAGCTACCATGTTCTCTAGACTCACAAAGAGAGTATGGCTTAATAAGAAGCTGATGGCATATACCAAGAACCAGGTCTATAGAGCCTGTGTCCTGAGTACACTCCTGTACTGCAGTGAGTCCTGGACCCTTTGTGCATGGCAGGAGAGGAAGTTGAACACGTTCCATATGCGTTGTCTTTGACGCATTTTTGGTATCACCTGGCAGGACAAAGTTCCAAATAGAGTAGTCCTAGAACGAGCTGGAATTTTTAGCATGTGTTGTTGTTTAGTCGTTAAGCCGTGTCCGACTCTTCGTGACCCCATGGACCAGAGCACGCCAGGCCCTCCTGTCTTCTTTTAGCATGTATACATTACTAAAACAGCAACGTCTACGTTGGCCTGGGCATGTCATGAGAATGGCTGACGGTCGGATTCCAAAAGATCTCCTGTATGGAGAATTAGTGGAGGGAAAAAGCCCCAGAGGGAGACCACAGCTGCGATACAAGGATATCTGCAAGTGGGATCTGAAGGCCTTAAGAATGGACCTCAACAGATGGGAAACATTGACATCTGAGCGTTCAGCCTGGAGGCAGGCGGTGCAGCATGGCCTCTCCCAATTTGAAGAGACACTTGTTCAGCAGGCCGAGGCAAAGAGGCAATCCCGAAACCAGCAAAATCAGGGATCTGGACAGGGGACAGATTGTATTTGTCTTCTGTGTGGAAGGGATTGTCACTCTCAAATTGGCCTTCTCAGCCACACTAGAATGTTCCAAGACCACTATTGAGAGCACGTTACCATCATCTCTCGAGACTGAATGATGCCTACATATATAGTCAACACATCCACCTCCACTGATTCCCAACAGTCCAATAATGAGATATCTTGTTGCAAACCATATATGGCTTTCTAGGCTTTAGAACAGCCCTTTGACATGGAGCCAGAAATACGTGGGAAGCCAGTGAGCCCTGGTAGTTAGTAGCTTAGCTGCTTTGAACCAGCTGATATCTCCAAAGGAGTCCTAACCCTGGTGCATTACAGTGCTACAAAGACATAGATAACAGTGGCAAAGCTGTTTCCATTTGGAGCACAGTTCTCACATAAAGCCTAATCTGCTTCAAAACCAGAGCATGATGCTTCTTCATCAGCCAGGTTCAATGGGATCAAAACCCACTGACAGCTCCAAAAGAATAAGATTCCATTTCTCGGAGCTTCTCCTAGTAAACATCTAACTTGAAGAGAACCAAAATGTCCTCCATGTCAAATCCTATCTGGACCTAGAAGATTGTTCCAGCTATGTGGACTATAACTAATATCTCATCTTCTATTTGGTATTAGTGACTATCAAAACAAACCCAGGACAATATTTATATTGTCAAACCCAGTATACAATATTTATTGCATACTAAAAGGCATCTCTTATTTACCTTGCATTAGAAGAAAATTAGGAATATTAAAGACTCTAAAAGTCTTCTCTCTTCCTCTTGTATTTCATATGTGGATTTTAACCTGGCTGTGGTACAGCCATATTGTTACATAAGAATAGCAACCTGGGACATTGTCTTTTATGGAGCAAGAATATTGGTCCATCTTGCTCAGAGTTGTCTAGGCTGACTGGCAGCAATTCAACAAAGTTCCCAAAGAGAATGTTCTCCAGTACTGTGAAGAAGGAACCTGGGACATTTCCTTCCCAGAAGCTTAACTTCAGTTGATAGTCTGGATGAAATTAGACCCAGTGAATCAATGAGATATATATAAGTGTTGACATATCATTCAGCACTTGATTTAGTGGGTCTCCACTAAGCAAACAGTTGAATTTAGGCCCAAGAATGGGATCTGCTACTGAGTTAGAGCCGGCATCCTTTCCCTACTGAACATATTAGAAAAGTATTTTTCATGAGCAATAGCCCTCCCATCCCAGTCCTCAAACCACCAATTAAACATCTGTTAACAGATGTTTGATAATGCTGCATAAAGTAAACATTCGGCCAGTGTTCAGAAGAGCACTCCTAATAAATATGCTTTGAGGTTCTCTTTCAAAAATTGTACAAGCTTTCAATACACCATTGTCAAGTTTTATTATCTCCCATTTCCCATTTCTTTCAAAGGCAAGAAGTTCACAAAGCTTTCTTATTATTATGTACATACTAAGAAACTGTTTAAAATCAGTGTTACTGATGCTTGAGTAAGCTTGTTCTTAGAAAAGTGGGTGTGGGTGCCAAAATGTGGAAAGCGCACAGAGAGGAAAAGCTGTTGCTGTCAAAACGGAGAACTTTGAAATGATATCCAAGAGATAGCCATGCAGACTAGTGTTCCTTAGCCTGGAAGCCTCATGCCAGTATCTTCAAAAAGCCAAGAAAGTCCAGAGCATATCATTAGATTGTATTGTCTCAGTCTTAAGGCTAAGGCGAGGTTTTCTTAATGTTGGGGTGGTAGCGCCACCTGGCATGTATTAAACAAAAGACGAACCAGGCCTGTGACAAACTGCATTTCATACTTTCTTAAAAACTGCCTGCTAGAAACTGAAGAAAAACAATAACTTCAACAACAAAACAAAAGGACGTTGCCCTTGCAGTGTATGGCAAGCATTTTCTCTAATGACATTGCTCACAACATCAGTAACTTGGGGATTATCCAGAGCTTTGGCATGTGTTTCCCTTCCCATGTGTTCTGCAATAGGCACAGAAGGCCACTGGCACCCCTCACCCTTTGAGCCTTCCCCTTGCGTATTGTGGTGCTACATGTGCCCGTTGCCATGCACAGGGGGCACACTGGGGCATAGGTCAAAAATCTTGCCAAATAAGAATACAGTGGTGCCTCGCTAGATGATTGCCTCGCAGGACGAGGAATTCGCTAGACGATGGCTTTTTGCGATCGCTAATGCGCTTCGCAAAACGATGGTGTCCTATGGGCGATTTTCACTAGACGACGAGTTTTCCCCATTGGAATGCATTGACTAGCTGTCAATAGCTGTCAGTGCATTCCAATGGGGACCCGCGCTTGCTAGACTATGTTTCCCTATGGACGATCTTCGCAAGACGACGAGTTTTCTGTTGGAACGCATTGAAGAGATTTCAATGCATTCGAATGGGGAAACTCGCTTCACTAGACGATGTTTTCGCAAGACAGCGATCTCCGCGGAACGGATTAACATCGTCTAGCGAGGCACCACTGTATGTGGATTGAAAGAAAAATAAAGGTGGAGAGGGTGCATGATTACCGCTTTGCCCTCTCTGTACAAAGCCATTGTTGAAATAACGACAGAAATATATGGCTGTGTTAATCTTCTCATTGAAAATATGTACTGAGGTGTTTCTATAAATGGATGAGTATGAGTATGTATATATAAATTCATGGGATGCATGAATGGTGAGCATGTTTCTGTGTGTCTTCACCAGCTCATAGGGACCTGCCATAGCTTTCGCCACTTTTGTCTGTGACCAAACCCACTGCTGCCATGTGCTTCCCAAAGTGCTTGCTCAGAGCTGGTGTCATGCAAAATGCTGAAGCCTTGTTGAACCCAGTGGTGCAGGATTGTGCAGCAAGGGCACAGTGTGTGTCAGTTATCACACTATCTCTCTATTCTCTGTCCAAAGGCTGGGAAACAGATTTATTCCTTATAGACCACTGAGACTGAGTAAAAGGTCACCTCCATTCTTTGCCTTGTAGATTGCTAAGCAGAAATGATAGAGATAAACCTTTTAAAATAATGGTACAATCCTATAAGTGTTTCTTCACGCTTTTTGCTTCAGAAACAATCTCCACTGAATGGAATGAGACATTTTTCCAGGTAAGTATGTACAGCAGGATTAGACAACTTCTCAGGGATACATGGCTACTTTGGTTATCCCATAGACCCACCAGGGGTAAACAGTCAACATTGAGATTCCCAGCACTGCAGCATTTGGTGCTGAAATAGGGTGTCTCTCTGTGGTGTGGGAAGAAGGTGCCAGAATGTCCTGATACCTCATAGATTCTGGAGTAGAGAGTTCTGTGGAGTATCTGGAAAAGAATGGAAGGGTTTGACGGGTTCTTTGGTTTGGGTTTTTCTTGTTTGTTGTTGTTTTGTTCTGTTTTGAGGTTTTCCATGCTCAGCATTGTTTGGGATGTTAAAATTTTGCAGCAAAACTCTTTTTTCAGTGGTAAGCGCTACTAGGAGTGGCAGGGCCCACAGAAGCAGCCTAAGGCCCCAGCATGCAGCCTTCCTAGTGCCCTTCGCTTGTGTATAGATGGCAGACAATTCAGGGAGGAGATCTGGAATAGCTCTTGGGCAGAGGCCACTATAGCCCCCTTCACCATGACTACATCCCCTCTTGCAAATGCTTTTGGGGACATGGAACAGCCACACCTGCAAAGTATATCAAAGACGCTGAGTATCAAAAATGAAATCATTATACTTGTGTCTGTAGCTGCCATTTAAAAAATGAAAACAAAAGCAACATTAAAATATTTTATTCATTTCAGCCTTTGTCCCCATAGAAGTTTGTAATATGCTTATCAGCAGATGTTCTAGTCAGCTGCTCTGAATTCCACCATGAAAACACAAGGCTTGAGAGTACCACCACTGATGTACTTCAGGAGGGAAAGCTTCTGTATCCTGACTTCAGAGGTACTTATAGGGGAAGCTATTGAAACTCTGATTGTGTGTGAGAGTGTGAGAGATTCCCCATAGAATTTGCATCTATACAAGTCCCCATCTTGAGGAGGATTCCATCAGTTCAGGTGATGGACTTTCCTACAAATAATTCTTATGGACCACTTCAGGGAAAGTATGCTTAACCCTAGATAATGCTAGCACAGATGCTAAAGGTCATATCCAGGCTGGCCGTCATTTTAATATGCTCATGAGACAGGGATGGGGAACCTCTATCCTATGGACTGGATGTGGCCCACAGGCATTCCCTGCATGGTTCTTCCATTGTCTCCTATCAGTGATCGAAGATACAGCATAAGAGGTTATTTCAAGTCCAGAAAATCATTGCCTGGATCTAAGCTCTGATTTGCCACCTGGTCAGCTGCTGAACAGGGACTTGCCTCCTGTCCTGTTTCAAAACATCACGTAATGGAGCACTGTTTCGTATGCTTGGCTGGAAGGTCCCACACAGTACACTATGAGACTGTTCCCAAATTGGGATATAGTCACCAAGCAGAAAAAGTTTCCCCACTCTGCCATGTGGTTACAGATTGGAGAAACAAGCAAACTATAACTCTTCAACGATCGGGAATGAATGCTTGCATCACTCAGTGATTATTTAATGCTACTGTTCCCTTTTTCTTCTGTCTCATTGGTCTTCATTTCTACTACCCTTAAGCTGCAGTCCTGAGTACCTAGGAAGAAGCTCCAATGAATACAATTGGACATTCTTCTGAGTAAAGTAGCACAGACTTGCACTGTTAGTGGAGGGAAGGAACTCATGAAACGAAGGTGTTAATGCTCACCTCCGATTATTTAGGTCAAACTGCAATTCACCTTGCAGTCATTTGGGAGTCTGTCAACTCCTGATGCTACATAAGCCAAACCATTTAGAAAAGTTAACATATGGTCTACACCCAGTTCTTTCTTGCTTGAAATTTGCATTGGGAAGATCTGCCATTTGTCATTATCTTAAAAATGTAAGACATTGAATGTGTTCTCCCTCTCTACATGACTCAGTACGGAGGTTGTTTATCATAATTTGAAACACTAAGGCTCCTTTATCAGAACATCCATTACTTTTAAAAAAAATTATGTTGAAATGCAAGTGTTTTCTCTCTCTCTCTCTCCCTTTCCCTTCCCCCAACACAAACTGGCAAACACATGGATTGACAGACTTATTCATCAGGGATGGCATTGTGGGCCAAGGGACAGAGATTTTGACAGCACTAAGAGTGCTTAGGGTTGAGGTTTTATCCTCTCCCACAGATCTTCTATTGCAACCAAAATATCAATACCATATTGTTAATAGTTAACAGCTTGAGAACAGTAATTCCCTCTCCATTCCATTCAATTGATGGCTGATCAGCAGGGTGGATTTGATGTAGATCACAATTTAAATCACAATTTAAATTTTAAAAATCAGATTTTTTGATGATTTAAATTTAAAAAAAAGATTTTCTAATTTTTTTTCTACCCTGCTGATCAGCCAGGCAGCAGGGGACATGGAAGAACTCCTGGGATTGCCAAAGAGAGAATGGCGCACAGCCAGTGGTTGCCCACCTCTACCTTAAAGTGGTCCCCCCTGCCCAAGAAAACCAGATCTTATGTAATAGTATCAGGATCATATAGTCTGTCACTCTCCATCTATACTGTTTGCAAATGTACAAGCAATTTAGGTTCCTGGGTCATTAAATAATAATGATGTATGATATTGAATTAGAGCATTCTTTTTGTATTGCTTTCTGCTTTCTTTCCTGGCATTGTGTTCTTAGGATAATTCTTGGACTCAGCCTTGAGTCTTGACGCACAGGTGGTCGCCATTTCCAGAGGTTTTCTGGACTACCCAACTCCGGCTGATGCACCCACTCTTCCTTGAGACATGGGATTTGGGTAGGACTGCTAGTTACTTTTCAAGTGGACTACTGCACTGTGTTTTGCATGGCCTTTTGATTCTGAAGAGAGTTCAGAAATGCTGCTGATCCAAAAATTCTGTACTGAGACTGGATCAAGTTAAAAGGAGGTGGTGGTGATGATTATGATTCAATTGTTACAACAACTGCCTTGGTTTACAGTCTGTTGCCAAATCCAGTTCAAAGGGTATCTGAAGGGCCATCTCCACCATTTTGAAGCTGCCTGATTGCATCTTTGATGCCTTTCAGCTAGAGAAAGAACTTTCCTTTTCAACTGGCTTTTAGCCTATTAGTGTCCAATTTTAATTAGATGATCTTAATCCCTGCTGATGACAGATATTGTTTGTGCCATCTCTGTTTTTTCAGGTTGTTTTCATGCTGTTTCATTTTTCATCTGTGACTGTCATGAATTGTATTTTTAAATTGGTGCTGGCTTCTTTGGTACTTTGATGTTTTCAAAATTGTTAGCTTCTTTCAGCATTATTTTATTGGAAAGATGGGCTGTAAATGTGATAAATAAATAGACAAATAAGTAGACATGGCCCCTGCTGAACCCCCCCCCCCCCAACACTGGCTGGCCTTTATAAAGCACCATTCACCCACATTCTTTTCCCACAGTGTGCCATGAATATGAAAGGCCCTTCTGATGGGTTAAGAATGCCCTTCAGAAGGGATTCTTAACCCGTCTTCACTGTGGTGAGTGGAACATGATGTTAAAAAAGAAACTGTGTGGGCAACAGCTTGGTAGCAAACACAGTGGAGGAAGTAGCAATGCTAGTAAAAGTGCATATGAAGCAGGAATGGTTTGGCCTACAACTCCCATCATTCCTTGCTGCCATCTGCCTAGGCCTTCTAGGAGTTGAAGAGAGGAAATTCTAGAGAACCAAAATTTGCTGATCTTTAACAAGGCTTTAATGTTTATTAAATTAAATGTTTAATTTAATCCTATGCCTGTTTACTCACAAGTAAAACCCACTCTATCCAGCGGGACTCCCTAGTAACTGAGCAAGGAGGATCAATCTGTATACTGTTCTGATATTATCTTTTTATTTCTTTTTTTTTCTACTGGCCTGGCTTTGCCCCTTTATCCTGTGAGTTTAATTTCCAGTCATACTTGGTTTTCAGAGTGTTTGCTCTCATAGTTATGTATCTATGCACTCCTTTAAACTTGCACCTTTTCTGATCTTTGTTTTATCTTTTATGTTCATATGTGGGCTTTGCCATTTTGTTCAGATCATACTGGGTCTAGCTTCAACCCTGACCCAATGGCTTAACACCTGACGACACTCTCTCATCACCATCAAAATAATTGCTGTGTAATGCTGCTGTTGCTGCTTCCGTGAATCTTCCACCAATACAAGGCAAGAATAAATTGTCCATTGAAGTGAACTTTCAATCTGAGATTTAGAGGGAATGACTAGATCTGATGATGAGAAGCCCCAAAGAACACATAAATCATTCAATGTGATGTGCAGGCAACCGGTATGTCCCCCAGCCAGACACACATAACCCAGAAACACATGAACTATCCTTCACTTTTTTGTTCCGAAATGCACCATGACACATGGAGAGGTCTTACCAATGGCGTAGTTATAACCTTGATTCCTCTTGTTGTCTGCAGGTCACAGAAGTAGGTCAGGTCAGACAGTGATCCTGGGATAAGGATCAAAGCTCCCTCAGGGAAGAGGATACAGTGTTCTCACTGCCACCGATCATTTTGAAGTCAGTGCAAAAAAGAAAAAGATAGTACTATCTGAGGCTAATAATTGGTCTCAAAGTTGGACATTTCTCAGTCTTAATTAATTAGCAAGGATGGTTGTGAACTTACCCTGTTTTTATTGCCAAATATTATTGTATTTGATATTTACTATATTATATTATTGTATTTTATAGTTACTATCTCTTGACTCCCTACTTTAGCATTCCAATCCCCTATAATGAGAAGAACATCTTTCTTTGGTGTCAGTTCTAGAAGGTGTTGTAAGTCTTCATAGAATTGGTCAATTTCAGCCTCTTCAGCATCGGTGGTTGGTGCACAAACTTGGATTACTGTGATGTTGAAAGGTCTGCCTTGGATTCGTATTGAAATCATTCTGTCATTTTTGAGATTATATCCCAGTACAGCTTTTCCCACTCTTTTGTTGACTATGAGGGCTACTCCATTTCTTCTACGGGATTCTTGCCCACAGTAGTAGATATGATAATCGTCTGAATTGAATTCGCCCATTCCCGTCCATTTTAGTTCACTGATGCCCAGGATGTCAATGTTTATTCTTGCCATCTCCTGTTTGACCACATCCAGCTTACCAAGGTTCATAGATCTTACATTCCAGGTTCCTATGCAGTATTTTTCTTTGCAGCATCGGACTTTCCTTTCACTTCACTTCCAGGCACGTCCGCAGCTGAGCGTCGTTTCGGCTTTGGCCCAACCACTTCATTAGCTCTGGAGCTGCTTGTACTTGTCCTCCGCTCTTCCTCAGTAGCATGTTGGACGCCTTCCGACCTGAGGGGCTCATCTTCCAGAGTCATATCTTTTAGCCTTTTGTTTCTGTTCATGGGGTTTTCTAGGCAAAGATACTGGAGTGGCTTGCCAGTTCCTGCTCCAGGTGGATCGCGTTTAGTCAGAACTCTCCACTATGACCTGTCCGTCTTGGGTGTCCCTGCACGGCATAGCCCATAGCTTCTCTGAATTACTCAAGCCCCTTCGCCACGACAAGGCAGCAATCCATGAAGGGGATGCTATATTAGTTGTTTTATTTTAGATATTATGTTCCTTGTTTGCTCTTTATATGAACTTTTTATTGGCTCTGTTGTGTATTTTGTGTTGTTGCGATTTATTTTTCACCCAGAGTAGTGGCTCTGCCACTAGTTGGGCGGGATAAAAATAGTAACAAATGACTGTGGGTGGAGTATTCCTGATGCAGCTAGGGGCATCTGTGAAAAAACAACATCTCCACCTAAATGTCCTGCTACATGACACTGAGTGCAGTTGGGTGACACGTGCATTACTTTCTGAAGAAAGAACACTATATGGTTGAATGGGGAAATCAGATTTTCAGCTGATTCCGGCCGACAGGAGTTGCTCTGTGTGAACAATGTAAGTATTTATTACTTTTTTTCTGAAATTTTCAGTTCACCCTCAGATGTTCTCATGGCCTTCTCATGTTATACAAAGCTGAATTCTCTAATCTTGAAAAGTAATTTATTTATTTTTCTTCCTGTACATCCTGCCTTTCTGAATGGTATCACTTTTGAAACCCAGAAGCAAACACTGGCCATCAGCCAGCTAATTAGTTAACAGCAGCTGTCACTGAAGTCAATTTGCATTGGTAAATATTATTTCTCCGGTCAGCCCAAGGACACAATCTACATGCTACCTTTGAGTTTGACAGGGCATTGGCTTTTGATGTTAGGATAACAGTTGCTTCCTTTGCTTCTGCTGCAAACATTCCTTTGTAATCGGACTTTTTTCTGAAAGCAGTAAGAGATAGTATAATGTTTAATAATAATCATATGCCGTCAAGCCAATTCTAACCTATAGCACCCCTTTTTCAGGGTTTTCCAAGTATAGAGTACTCAGAAGGTTTACCCTTCCCTTCTTCTGGGGGGCATCCTGGGACTGTGCAGCTTGCCCAAGGCATACAGGCTGATTCTACTCACAGGAGGTACAGTGGGGGAGGTGAACTCCCAGCCTCTAAACCACTGAGCTATCCAGGCAGTATCATGTTTAGTAAACAATATTTTGGTGCTGAAGACATGCAGAGCTTTCTTCCCATTGAATCTGCCTGTCTGTACCATGTTCAAGTGTCAAAATTTGGCCCCCTCGAAGTAGGTAAAGTGTGAAAGTGATCCAGAAGCTACAGCCTTTTCCATTTCCTTTTTCTATTTTGCTTGGCAAGGCATCTGTTACTTTTAGATGATACTTCTATTGTGCAAATGTCCTGTCCTGTTCACTCAGTTATACAGGGATCTTGTTTTACATTGTCTTAGAATTGTAACTTGTATTTTCCTGCTGATTCTTTGGTCTTTTCCACCTTTCCACTGGCTGCCGGGTAGCTCAGTGGTTTAGGTCTCTGGCTGCAGAGCCAGAGGTTGGAGTTCGATTCCCCACTGTGCCTCCTTGGCAGGGACTGGACTTGTTGATCCATAAGGTCCATTCCAGCTTGGCACTTCTAAGATGATGACAGTGATGATGACACCTCCTGAAAACTGCAATTCCCAATACTCTTTGGGCCCAGTACTTTTTGGAGGAGGTCTCATTCCAAAACTGGTTTGAAAGTGTTGTGCATGTGTGCCCTTGAGAATACAGAAGTCACTTGGGGAAATCTTCACCATTCAAAAAGAGACACCAAGCAGGGGGAAATCCCAGAACCTGACTCCTTTTTTTTTTTTTTTTTATCAATTAACCACTTCTCACACAAACATAAAGCAATTCTCAGGATTCTTTTTCAACACATTCTCTAGGTCCTGATTGCTTGGAGCCACAAAGTAGTCAAAATGCCTAGAAGAAATGGTACTGAGCATAAGAGGGAACCCTGTAGACCATCTGGACTGGTGCCATTGTCAACTTTCATGTATTGTCAACATTCAAGCTACCTTAAAGCTTGGCGTCCTTTTTCCTGAAGGCAACACAGGCACAATATTGTGCAACAATGCCAGGCCACTTCCTGACATTTTGAATTGTGGATACAGAAGCACAGTATCCCACATTCATAAACTGGAGGGTTTTTTTAAACAATTGAATTTCCTGCCTTTTTAAAATGGAATTTTAAGTATACATAAACTATACAACAGCTGCAGCTGTTGTTGCCCATTCTGCTGAAGAGCTCCAACAACTTATGAATCATTTTAGTAAGGCCTGCCAAGATTTTGGATTAACAATCAGCCTGAAGAAAATACACTCTCAAATTGGCCTTCTCAGCCATACTAGATGCTGTTCCAAGACCTCTATTCAGAGCACGTTACCATAGTCTCTCAAGAGTGAAGGATGCCTACAGACAGAAACTATACACAAATTCCTTTGGCAACATCCCTCATAGAAATACTCAATGCTAGGGGATCCCAGAAGATGATCATATGATCTGTACTATGGTTGCTGGGAGAGGGCAGAGTTTTACAGGTACCACAGACCACTAGAAAGGCAAATAAGTAGATGCTCAATCAAGTCAGATCTTAACTTTCACTAGAGCAAAAATGAGTAAACAGGCTATCCTACTGCACATATAATGAAAATATGGAACTGACTGGAAAAGACAATATTGCTGGGAAAAGTGGTATAGCAGGCAGAAGAAAAAGAGAAAGACCTAATATGAGATGGGTTAACTAAATAAATAAATGCACAGCTGTTAATTTGCAAGAATTGAGCAGAGGTTACTGGAAAAGACAAAATTGCTGGGGGGGGGGGGGGTTAGGAAGAGAGCAGCCTAACATGAGATGCTGTTGGTTTGCAAGATATGAGAATGATAGGGCATTTTGGAAGTTATTAACTTCCAAATATGTCACCACACATCAGAAGTGACTTGATGGCACATTACATCTTTGGAGTTTTTTTAAATCACTAAACAATTGTATAATGAAAAGATGGGTGGAATGGTTGAGGTACCAACTACCAATTGGAAACTAAAACAGAATATAGGCACTAAAGTTCTACTAACATCAAGTAAGACCATCCCCAGGCACAAAGCAAAAAAAAAAGAGTAATTTCACAACTGAAATGAGTGAGCTTCTGAATATTTGTTCTCTATTCTTTTTTAATATATTTTAAAAATATTTTAATACCTGATTTTTAAAAAAAATTAATATTCTTTTTTTGTGACTGCATGTTTACAATCATCTCTTTGCAAGCATGAATCTGATAAGCCTGTTTGGCCAGGAAAGAGTTTAAAAGGTAGCCAAGAGTCATCTATCTGGATCCTGTGTGACAGGGTCAAAAGTTCAGATTGCCCCAGACATGGAGCTGATTTCCCCTTTGAAAACTTATGTGAGGAGACTGTTTAGTCTCAGAAATCGTGAAAGTGTTTGCTGAAAGTTTTCAAACAAAACACAACAGGTATCTGTTCTTCTAAGAGGAAATAGGCCTTACAAAATTATATGCTAATTCTCTGAAGATAAATGGTGAAATGTCCCCCTTTCTGGATGACAGTCACTCCAGTACTTTCTTTAAAGAAACATGGTAGTTCTTTTACTCTTTAAAGAAAACCTGTGTTTTAACTCTGTTTCTGTGACCTTTAGTTGCCCTACAACTTTCCAAATATCTCCCTCCCCCACCCATGAATGTATATAATGTACCATTTCATGAAGCTGTTGCTGACAAGTCTGTACCACGCATGCTCAGTGTTATAACAAAGTCACTGGCTTTCTAATTTGAAATGCCTTTTTTGAGGATCAGCATTTCAGCCCTATCAGCCTAGATTCTTTCAAAATAAAAAAGGTAGGTGGGGGCAACAATTTTCTTTCAAGATAAGCAAGATTGGTCTTTTCAATTTATGAGATTTATTTTAAATCTGAGCTGGCTGGTTAGCTCATGATTTATGTAGAGCTTAGGAGTTTGTTTCCCCCTGTGCCTCCTGGGAGAAGAGCAAGCCTGTTTGGCCTTGGGTAAGCTGCACAGTCCCAAGGTGGCCCCAGAAGAAGGGACTAGTAAACCACTTATGAGCATTCTCTATCTGGAAAACCCTTAAAGGGTTTACCACATATCAAAATTGACTTGACAGCACATTAAAACATATATTTTTAATGCAATCAAGATGGCGGACCGGTGACGGGTCGGCAGCGTCTTTCTCCGCCGCACCGGTCTGTTTTCTTCTTTTACTTTTCTCCTCTCTTTTTTTCCTCTCGCTATGTCTATTGTCTTTTTTAATTTGTTGTTTCCCTCCCTGACTCGTCCTGCTCTTCTGTTGGCTGTTTGTGCTGTGGTGGCTGAGAAAAGGGGCTGTTTTTGTGGCTGGAGCGGGGGTTGGAACTACGAGGCAAGGCAGGAGATCGGGAGCCGGCGCTGGAGCTCGGTCTGCGGATACTCGTCTGAGGTTGCCGTGGAGCTCCGAAGAGAACAGCGCGCTGGGGGACCGACAGCTGGGAGCCTCTGTTTGGAGTCTCTGCTGCCTGCTTGTCCTGCAAATCCGCTGCAGCGCCTACCTGAAGGTGAACGGGGAGCTCGATGGGGGAGCCTGCAGGATCCAGCCTGGAGAGTTTGGGAGAACGCCGGGAGTCTCGGAGGCTCGGAGGAGTTTCCCAACTCGCTGGAGAGCTGGACGTTCCATCGAGGAGTTTGGATTGGGGGGGGGGGGTGGCGTAGGAGTCCCATCTGTTACATCTATTGTGGGACCCAGCTAGCCGCCCCTTGCTTGTTGCCATGCTTCCAATTCCTTCAGGAACTACCCCCTTCGTCCTCTCTCTTGGCGCCGCCAGATACAGCGTGGACTTGTCGGCTGTCCTCTCGGTCCTGAGAACGGCAACAGTAGCGCCATTTTACCTACCAACATCTTGCTACTGTTGCCTCTCCCTGCTCTGCACTAAAACTTACCCCAATCTCAAAGTGAAAAACTGCCTCTCAAAAGTTCTAAAAACACCTGGAACTATAAGAACTACAGACGGAACACATTGGAATAGGACTGAGAGTGGAGGGAGGAAATTTTGAGTTTATTTTATTTATTTGCTTTAGGGGCATTGGGCTGAGGGGGGGGATTTAAAGTTTAATGTGGGTTTGTTTAATTATTGTTTGGTTGTATTGCTTATTTTGTCCTATTTTTATTTTTATTTTACTTTAGGTTATTTTGTTTTGTTGTATTTATTTTATTTTGTTCACTTTATTACTTTAACTGTTATCTGACTATATTTTTGTTAAATTTATTACACTGGGGATAATTTCTTGGGTTTTTTTTTCTTTTAATTTAATTTTATATATGGGGTTTTTTGTATTGGGATTTTTAACCATAATATTATATAATATTGTATTTGTTTTGCACTCCTGTTTAAGTTGTGTTATTATCTAGGACTTTGTTCTTTTTACTTTCTTTCCCCTTTCTCTTTTCTGTCTGATATGGAGTGGAAGCCCTGTTTGTCCAGCGAGGGGCCTTTTAACATCTCGGTGATCACGGGTAGAGGGAGATATGGCGTTGGCACAGTCCCCACTCATGACAGAAGAACGATGAACAGATGTTTGAAGGCTGTTCATTGTTCTGAGACTGTGACCAACCCTCAGTATCGAGGTAGCCAGCCCAGCCTGTCCTCCACTCTAACCCTGGTACTGCTGAACGCCAGGTCTGTATCCAATAAGCCCCAGGTGATTTACGATCTTATCCTGGAGGAGGATGCAGACCTGGCATGCATAACCGAGACGTGGATTGGCGGAGAGGGGGGTCCTCCCCTGGCTCTTGTCTGTCCGCCCGGTTATGCTGTTCAGCACCAGGGTAGACTGGAGGGGCGGGGGGGGGAGTAGCCATTGTTTATAAATCCAGCTTGGAGGTTACTAGGCGCTCCTCGGTGGTAAAGCTGGGTCTAGAGGCACTCCACGTGTCGATTGGGGCCAGGGATGGTATTGGGATTTTGCTGGGTTACCGTGCTCCCCGCAACCCAGCCACTTTCCTTCCGGAGCTGGCCGACTTTGTCTCTGCGGCACTGTTGGAGTCCCCGAGGCTCCTGGCCTTGGGTGATTTCAACGTGCATGCGGGGGCAGAGGTTTCTGGGCCAGCTCTCGAGTTCTTGGAAACCATGGCTTCCTTGAACATGTCCCAACATGTCAACGGCCCCACCCACGTGGGTGGTCATACGTTGGACCTGGTCTTTTCCTCCAGTTGGAGCGAGTGTGATCTGATGGTGACGGACCTAGTGTCAGTCCCCTTGTCATGGTCAGATCACCACCTAATAAAATGTAACCTCACAGTGGCTCTCCCCCCTCGCAGGGAGCAGGGACCCATTTTTATGGTCCGCCCTCGAAGACTACTGGATCCGGTTGGATTCCAGGATGCCATGAGAGGTGTTACGACTGACCTGGCTAGCGCTCCTGTCGACGCTCTGGTTGACAGCTGGTTCACCGCTGCCACCAGGGCCATAGACATGATCGCGCCTAAACGCCCTCTCCGCCGTAGAACTCGGCCAGCGCCCTGGTTTAACCAGGACCTTCGAGTGATGAAGCGAATGAGGAGGAGGCTAGAGCGTAGATGGAGGAAGAACCCGACGGATTATAATTGGATAGCTGCTAAGGTCGCAACTAACCTTTACCTGAATAAGGTAAAGGCTGCATGTCGACCATTCTTCGCTAACCGGATAAGCGAAGCGTCAAACCAGCAGGCGGAGTTATTCCGTATAGTGCGCGACCTATCCGGAGCTGGTTCAGGTGATGGGCCTCCCCCTAGTTTTTCACCTGACCAGTTTGCAGCTTTTTTAAAATCTAAAGTGGAGGCCATCCGCCGGGACCTCTCTCCTTTTTTGAATACAGTGAGTCGAGCTGAGATGTCCAGCGCTCCATCTTGCCTGGTAACTCTTGACTCCTTTCAGCCGGTGACGCCTGACTCTGTGGACAAGGTGCTTGATCGCTGTCGAGCCACCACCTCCTCCCTTGACCCTTGCCCGGCCTGGCTAATCAAAGTAGCCAGGCCGAAAACTACAACATGGGCCACAGCAATAATAAATGGGTCTCTCCTTCAGGGCAGGTTTCCACCTACCCTCAAGGAGACACTCATTAGGCCCATAAGAAAGAAACTTAATATGGCGGCGGACGAAATTGGCAATTATAGGCCCGTCGCCAATGTTTCTTTCATGAGCAAAGTGGTCGAGAGGGTGGTCGCTGATCAGCTTCAGGCACACTTGGATGAAACAGAAGCCCTGGACCCATTTCAGTCGGGCTTCAGGCCGCGCCACGGTACAGAGACGGCATTGGTCGCCCTGTATGATGACCTGTTGAGGGAGGCTGACAGGGGCAAAACGTCTCTGTTGGTCCTCCTCGACATCTCGGCGGCCTTCGATACTGTCGACCACGGTATCCTCCTGGGGAGGCTCTCCGAGCTGGGAATTGGTGGCTTGGCGCTTGCCTGGCTCCGTTCCTTCTTGGAGGACCGTCCCCAGAGAGTACAGCTTGGGGAGAGTGTTTCGGCCCCGTGGAGTCTCAATTGTGGGGTTCCACAGGGGTCGATCATCTCCCCAATGCTGTTTAACATCTATATGAGGCCGTTGGGTGGGGTCATCAGGGGGTGTGGAACGTTGTGTCATCAGTATGCGGATGACACCCAGCTCTACATCTCCTTTTCACCAACGGCAGGTGATGCCGTCCTGTCCCTTCAGCGCTGCCTGGGGACCGTACTGCAATGGATGCAGGAAAATGGGCTGAGGCTGAACCCAGACAAGACGGAAGTTCTGAGGGTGGGGGCCCCCGTGGCTGGTGGCCTGGGTGACTCTATCTCATTTGGGGGGGTGACCCTGGCTGCGAAGAGTGGGGTCCGCAGCCTGGGCGTACATTTGGACCCGACGCTCACCATGGAAACGCAGGTGGCGTCGGTAGTCCGTACCACCTTTTTCCACCTCTGGCGGATAGCCCGGCTGCGGCCCTACCTTGACACGGGGGCACTCACTACCTTGGTGCATGCGCTCGTAATCTCAAGATTAGACCACTGTAACGCGCTCTACGTGGGGCTCCCTTTGAGGCTGCTGCGGAGGCTTCAGGTGGTCCAGAATGCGGCGGCCAGACTCCTTACTGGAGTGAGAAAATACCAGCACATTTCTCCTACTCTGGCCATGCTACACTGGCTGCCTATCCGTTTCCGCATTGACTTCAAAGTCTTAATGCTTACTTATAAAGCCCTAAACGGTTTAGGACCTCAATACTTGGCGGAACGCCTGCTCCCACCGAGATCTACCCGGATCACCCGCGCGAGTCAGGAGGTGAGGTTGAGGAGCCTGACGCCGAGGGAGGCCCGAAGGGAAAAGACACGAAACCGGGCCTTCTCGGCGGTGGCTCCTCGCCTCTGGAATGGCCTCCCACCGGAGATCCGCGAGGCCCCCACGCTGGGTACATTTAAAAGCCAATTAAAAACATGGCTGTACATCCAGGCCTTCCCTCCTGTCAGCACTTGACTCTTTTTTCTTTCTTGCTATTCATTTTCATTTATAGTTTTGCACTATTTTGTTATTGATTATGTTATAATGTTTTTATGTCATTTTAATGTATATATGTTTGTTGGAAGCCGCCCAGAGTGGTAGAATATACCAGATGGGCGGGATATAAATCAAATTAATAATAATAATAATAATAATAATAATTATATATATATATATATATATATATATATATTTAAATCTAGGGTTGTTTGGGGTCACTTACTTCAGAAAGAGAGGAACAGGTTTACTTTTTTAAAATCATAACTTGAAAACCCGTTGTCCAAACCTTCCCAAATTTGGCACAGAGCAAGATCAGACTGTTTGCTACAACTGTGCCAAATATGATGCTGATCTAAAATCCAGTTCCAAAGTTAACAATGTTTTATTTCAGCTGTCCCCTTGTTTAGAGTTGCTGTGTAGAATTTTGATTTGATTTGCTGCATAATATCATAGCTGCACAAAATGCAGCTATAATCTACACTACTGTAATTGGGCAGTGACAGATTTTACTTTCTTGGGCTCCTTGATCATTGCAGAGGGTGACAGCAGCCACGAAATTAAAAGACGCCATCTTCTTGGGAGGAAAGTGATGACAAAGCTAGACAATATCTTAAAAAGCAGAGACATCACCTTGCCGACAAAGGTCCACATAGTCAAAGCTATGGTTTTTCCAGTAGCGATGTATGTAAGTGAGAGCTGGACCATAAAGAAGGCTGACCGCTGAAGAATTGATGCTTTTGAATTGTGGTGCTGGAGGAGACTCTGGAGAGTCCCCTGGACTGCAAGGAGAACAAACCTATCCATTCTGAAGGAAATCAACCCTGAGTGCTCACTGGAAGGACAGATCCTGAAGCTGAGGCTCCAATACTTTGACCATCTCATGAGAAGAGAAGACTCCCTGGAAAAGACCCTGATGTTGGGAAAGTGTGAAGGAAAGAGGAGAAGGGGACGACAGAGGAAGAGATGATTGGAAAGTGTTACCGAAGCTACCAACATGAATTTGACCAAACTCCGGGAGGCAGTGGAAGACAGGAGGGCCTGGCGTGCTCTGGTCCATGGGGTCACGAAGAGTCGGACATGACTTAATGACTAAACAACAACAACTGTAATTGGGTAGAATGTAGAATGCTCTCCCTTGGAACATTAGCTTGGCCCCCCTCCCTCTCATCCTTTTGACAACAGCAGAAGACCTACCTCTTCAGAAAGGCTTTTAATACCTATAATTGAGTCCTGGATACTGAGTTTTTGTTCTTCTAAGTGGTTTTTTAAAAAAGTTTTTAAATCCTTTTAAACTATTATTGTATAATGAATTGATTGATTTTTAATTATCATTACATGTTTCATTGTTTTTTTAATCTTGTAATTTATTGTGTTTTTAGTATGACTTTTTCTAACATGGTAAGCTGCCTTTGGCCTCCTCACCAGGAGAGAAGTGGACTACAAATGAAACAAAAAAAGTAAATAAATAAATAAACATAAACAAACAAACAAACAGGATACACTCAAAAGACAATGGTTGTGCTGATGAAAATAAATATAATTTTAAAAGAGGAGTACAATCCTCTTTACTAATGTTTTTAATGTCCACTCACAGTGTTGGTGTTATTTTTCAGCCATAAGTTTTTGGAAGTTTAAAGGAGTCTTTTTATTTTGTTTTGGTTTTGTTGGGTTGGTACAATAAGAGGTAATGAATTTGACCCTAAAAGCAATACATTTGATGTTAGTCTGTCAATTTTAACTCCAAAGTTCTCGGCATATGACCAATAAATGCATCCACCAACTGAGGTCTGCAAAAAACATACATCATGATTAAAGGATACTGAGCCCGTGCGTTTGTTTTGAGCAGCAGAACTGAATAGATCTCACAGCCCTTTCAAACAAAAATCTTCATCTAATTGCCATAGGCTTTCTGCATTTCGGTATTGTAATTTAGAGGAGGCAAAGGAGTTAAAAAAATTTTATATTGCCAATGTGGTGTAGTGGACAGAATGTCCGGAGAGTTAGTGCAAGTCCCCGTTCACCCTCACACTGGGGTGTGGCAATGGTAAACCTCTAACATAAATGTAAGAGTGGTCGATACCTTTTATTGGACCCCTGCGAAACTGAATGAATTGCAAACTTTTGTGGACAAAATTCCACCATCACGATAAGCACCACCACTTCATGGATCGTGCAGACAAACTGTAGATAAGAATCCCAAAAATTGATGGCAAATGTCTGTGCTGCATCTGTTTGGAGAGTTGATTTCAGACTCAGGTTGCTACAAAGAAAAATTGTAGATGTTCATGAAGTGGTGGTGCTCGGCCTGATGAAGTGGAATTTTCTCCACAAAAGCTTGCAATTTGATTTTTTTTTTTTTAGTGGTCCAATAAAACGTATCACCCACTCTTACATGTGTGTAAGATCACAGCCTTTTCCTAATTCACTCTTCAAACATCTCACATAGACAAAAAAAAATCCTGGTAGAGTGACCGAAAAGCAGAAGTGACTTGATGGCAAGATTGATCAACAGTTGGAGATCAAATATCATTGTGGATATCCTGGCTGGAGGAATATGGGAGTTGTAGTCCAAAGAAGGAATTCTGCAAGCTCCACATGATGCTGTTTTCATGATTCACAGTGAGCGGGTGCATATTTTCACTCCCTAAGTCATTAAAATGTGTTGGGACAGGGAAATTTTTCAGGGCTTCCTAAAAATGTTCTTAAATCACAACTTTATATGCGAAGGTTTTCAGTGCAGTTCTTGGTCCATGGATAAATTTTACCTTCAGATTCACAGTGGCTGACTGTGTCACCTTAGAGACCAACACCTGCAGTCAGCTCTGTTTTTCCTACAGTTGGGCACAGGGGCACTTCAGGGAAGTGGTATTTACAGTGCCAACTAGCACACATTACACACAGCATTGAATTCCTAACCATGCCTGCAGAATTCACAGTGGAGCTGAACTCCCCAGCAGTGGCACTGGCATGCTCAGACCTATTGCCTTTACAGAAATAATGCATGCCCTCTTGCCTCTAAAGGCAGACGACAGTCATTTTAGCTGACTCCAGCTTTCCTGACATTACTGATAAATTCCCAAATTCCTCCATAGTCAAAGGCAGCAAGAGAAGAGTGACAGGCATATCCTCCAGCATTTCACACCTAAAAATAGGGATGTACTGGTAAAATATCCCAACTCGCATGCCAAGGATTGCTCCCAGAGCCTCACCCCCACAACATATTGCTCAAGGCTGTTAACTGTGCTCCATCTGCTATATGCAGTCTTTGTTGACTTGGCTGCAGTCGCTTGTCCTGCTCCATTTTAAAAGCCAGTAACATGTTTGTACCTGAAGTTATAAGTAATGCTTGGGAAACATCACTGCCTTCACACTGGCTATCAAAGGTTCCCAATGGAACCTACCTGAGATGTGAAATGATAATACGTGTGTAGGTTGTGGAGCCTGAGCCCTAAATCTAATTTCTAGACTTCACCAGAACAGACTGACTGAATCAGCTTGTTTTAAAATCCCATTGGTTCACCCTAATGGGATTTTAACACATCTTTATACATCTTTCCCTAATATACATATTTTTATACTAATTTACTTCATAATATGCATTTTTGCAGAGCTTGAAATTTTTGCTTCTTTGGAGAACTGGGGAATTCTAGGATGTGTAGCCCTCCCCCCAAATAATTCCCATCTTTGCATTTTATATACATCTTAGAGAAAAATTCTACAAAACTCAGTGAAGTGTGAAAACTGAAGGATAACTTCATTCAACATCAGTGCCAGAAAGCCAAATTAGGTCACCTTGTTTTAAAATGTGGACCAGACAAAACTCTCAAATGTTGCACCATGAAAAAATGAAGGTGGGTGGTCTGTATAAATTACTAATAAATTAGTTTTGCATTCTGCAAGCTTAGACTTTTTCCCCCCTTTGGAGGATACTGAAAATGCTCTCTTGTTCAAAGTCAAACATGCAAATGCACTAAAACCTCCACCCCACTTACTAAGAACCCAGCACACCAGTTTTCTCTTCATGGGAATTGTCTTAAAATAAGACAAAGTTCATGCTTTGTATTTTGGTTTTGAAAGTCCAATTTTTAAGATGTTTCTAGTAGGCCCATCAGTAGCTCTATTCAAGCATTATTTAAGTCTGTCAAAGGAATCATGGGATGGAGAGCACGTTAGGCCCACCCTAACATTCCCCGTTTTCTTATGTGGAAAGCCAGGCCTCCCAAACACAAAGAGAGAGCCTATGTAGGCAGAGGAGGCTCTCATCTCAATCCTTTTGCTCTCCACATGAAGGCAGCAATAACATAAGAGGAATGGCTAGCACATCCTTTTCTACATATTTACTTTAACGGTTTAACTAATGGTTGAACAGGGCTACCATGTCTTAAGCAAGTTGTGCCTGTTAAATTCCAGCTTTCTGGATAGCTTGGAAGGAGAAAAATGCAAACATTCTTTCTCAGGTTTTTCTAGAAATGCAGGTGTCTTGAATTTTTAATCAAATTCCAGTTTCCTAATTAGTTTGGGAATAATGTAACCATTTCAGGGAATATTTGAAACCACCCCCTGCCCCAAGGCCATACTGTGAAAATATACCTCTTCCGGGCGTCTCTTAAACCTCTGGGTATCTTGAAACACATGTATGCCAAAATATAGACTTGGATGTCATTTGGAAGTTACTTAAGCATTTCAAGGTATACTTTCAGTCCTTTGTTCTTGGAGAGAGGAATTCAAACACCTTGGAAGCAACCTAAGAATGAGAGGATGTCAGACTGTCAAGGCCCAAGAGTCTTATAATCAGAAAGGTAGACAACGGACTTGAGTGATGATGGTTGAATACTGACTTTGAGGGAATTCTATGTTCTCCATCCACCAAACTATGTCTCGTACAAATTATCATGTGCAATTTAATCAAAGATAAGCTTTTAAAAATTGAAGTAATTTCAATGGGAGAATTAAACCCAAGATGGGCTGAGACATAATTGCTGCTTCGGGTGGTGAACTCCCTCCAACAAACTATGGTAAGGAGTAGGAGCCAAGGCCACTTAAATTATTTTGACACCTTAAGCAAAAAAAAAAACCAAGACGAAACAAGTACCTCTCTCTCTATCCCTGGAAGTTAAAATAAAATAACATTCTCAACTTACTGCTTTTTGTTGGGTGCAGCTTATGGATTGGGAGATGCCTCATTCCCAAAATTTATAGGTCACCCCCACCTGGTCACAGGTCACCTATGTTCTTCATAATACTCAAACTCTGCTGTCCAGGGCAGTGCTTCACTCTGCCTAACGGTAGAGCCAGCACTGGGTTAAATGCATCTCCCTCCCTTTAAAATCAACAGGGATTCAATGAATGTTTTCAGACTGTACCCATTGAAAGTAGGAATACACACAGGATTTGTACTTAGAAGTGCTTGCATTTAGGCTGGTCTGGTGATTAAACTTTTATGGGCAGTGCCTTTGATTCACCCTGCATTTACATTTTTCATAACAAGGAGCAAATGCAGTGTAGACGTTTGTCTCCAAAAAAAGAGCTAAGCCCAATGGCGGGCAAAAGATGTCAGAAATATTAATATTAATAGTTTTCAAGTAAATATTTAATATCACAACTGAAGATTAACCTTGCTTTTAATCATCTGTTGCCTGCAGTTAGGCGTATCCCTCCCTCCACTCCACTGCCCCTGGACTTTGCAAGCTGCGATGTACAGATGAAAAAAAAACCAGTCAACCTATTTTCTTGCATGAAATCCGGCAAAACTTTTAAATGAAAGGGAAGGAAAGGCTTCGGCAATACATTTGCCTCTTGGGAAATAACCACAGACGAGAATGTGCCAAAGAAAAGAGAGTGTAGAATATGTGGAGCCATGAAACATAACAACCTGTCAAAATCACGTTCTTGTGAGAATATTTGGAGTACATGTGCCTCACTTCACAATGTACCGGTAGTAAAGTAGAGATCTCTGCTGACAGATTATTTTTTAACAAGGAGTCAAAGGTGAGGCAAGACAAGCAGCTGGGGATAAGAAGGCTTAAATAAACACCAATCCCATGTGTATAAAGATATCTATGTCTCCATATATTCTGTGGAGCAAAAAGTCCATCAGGTCATGTTATCAGTAGGCAGAATTGTAGAAGTGAGAGACCTGGTGTCACCAAGCACAACAGATCCTGCATATGGGGAGAGGGAGCATCAATTCACACCTGTCAAGTTTAAGAGAGAGGAAGAGCGCCATGAAGTGCTGTATAGCAAGGCTGAGCCCCCTAACCTGTCATATTATCATTGCCTTATTACACCCAGCCTTTGCTGACTCACATTTCAGATGTCAGGCTGTCCAGTTGTTTCTAGGACACCTGGACACCTCCATGTCTACCACTCAGATCCTAATTCTCAGCTCCCCTGTTGCTACGTATTTCTGAATCTTATCTAGCTGCTGTACCTGGACAAGGGAACCCAGTCCCTTTATGCTCCCTTGCTGATACATGACGTTCCACAGAAAGGTCAATCCAACAGATTTTGCTGCCTTGAACCAAAGGACAAGATGACACTCTCCTTCTTGCCTATGAGGAAGTCAGTCAAACTGGCAACTGAGCCTTAATTTGAAAGTGGTGACAAAATCGCATAGTCCTCTATACTTAAGGGTGTTGTTAATCAGTCAAGAGCACAGGACTGGAGGTGTGACTGACATACAAAGCTTTGTCTTCTAATGCTTTGCTGCCACTGCCCACTTGCCATCACCTGTTGCCTGAGGCAGCTGCCTCAGTCTGTCTAATGGTTAAGGCAGTCCTGCTGCCCAGATCCGTCCATTCACTGTTCCTTCACTCTCATCTGAATCTTGGTCTCAGGGCCTTGAACATCATGTTTTATGTATGTCAAGTACAGTGATGGAAAATGCTGGCAAATTTAGAGTAACGAAAAATGTTACCAGCGACTGGCAGGCTCAGGAGAAACCTCAGGCTTACAAAATGACAAAAGGGAAGAGCTTCCTTCCCCCAAAAACCCAGTCCAATTAGGACCACATGTATTCATAGCAGCTGGCATGGAGGGCAATGCAATGGAGTATATTTGACAGAAGGCATGACTGAATAAAAGCACTGCTGTATTTTATGGACATTTCTACTAATTCCATTCCACTTGTGTTGTGGTAGATGCAAAAATGGCACCAAGTATAGCTGCTCCTGCCATTTTCACTGGCAACAACAACAAAACTGAGGAGAAAGAAGGAAGCTATTCTACTGTCAAATGGCGAAAACGCACATGCACACACACAAATAGAGAATGGAGGATCTCTCCAATGGTCCACCTTAGAAACTATCATTAGACCACCTATTGAATCACCTCGATTTTTCTGCTCACTTGCAGGGTGGAGAATGCTAAGAAGACATGGAGGTTAAATAGGTGTTAACTGGAGATTTTTCTCCCTCACAAACTAATCTCATTCACCAGTTTTGCTTCTTTAAATTACCTTCCTTTTCCCTGCTTCCCTCCCATACATTCAAGCCATCTCCATTCAAAGTCATTCCCATTTGATCCTGTCAGCTTTGACTTAAAGAGGCTGAGAATATATTGTAGTTCCATGTATCCATACTGTGCATTCCCTGAAGGCATTATAAATAATTTCCATGGAAACAGGGCTGAGGAGGATTGTTGCAAACCCAAGGGAGAGTTATATGGTGCTCTTCATATGACTTTTGCTCTCCTTATTTAATCATTTTCCCTAGATAAACTGTTAGTAAATGTACTTGTTTCCTCAACTGCTACTCGTGTGAGACTTAAGCTGCTGAAGGTGAGGGAAGACAGGAAGTGAATACAGAATGAATATCTCATAATTCCCTGCCCAGATGTCACTTTAAATCTTCCAGAATGGATGCCTGAGTTCTTGGGTAATTCTGTTTACCATACTAACATTAGACACTAAAAGATTACTTTCTTCAAGGCCATCCATACCAATATCTAGAATGAAGCAGTCACTTCAGGAAGCAGATTTGCAATTACATGAATGGATAGTGAATTGTCAGTTATTTAGTTCATTATTCTACTAGCAAGGATGGGGGAGAGATGCTTGTGGGATGCTTTGATTCATCTGCTAAGATAACTTAGCTGACTTTAGATACTATGATTCTTGACTCAGGTGATGGATGGAACTGTTTACTTCTCCACTTCAGGCAGTAAAAAAGGCCAGCCATGATCTGAGTAACCAGAAGTCCACACCTTAAGACCATCCCTATTTCAGGGAATTAGTTGACTAAGAGTGTGACTACACTGAAATGCAGGAAATGCTACGGGATTAGGATGGTCTCATTCACATTTTCCCCCCATTGACCACTTGATGTAAAAGCAAATGTGAATCAGCCCAGAGTCCCTCACCTCTGAAATCCATAGTTTTTTCCTCTCCCACTGGGGCTTCTACTTTTTTTCAAAGCAGATCTATTCACATTGGTTCAGATAGTGTGATCACTTGAACTGATGCAGGAAAATGTGATCCTGTGCATACTTTGCTCTTCACAATCTGGGCAAAAAAATGCTATTTCTTTTTTCTTTTTTAAAGCTTGATGCCAGCACTGTTCCATAGGACATTTGGACACCAGAAGGAAGGAAGGAAGGAAGGAAGGAAGGAAGGAAGGAAGGAAGGAAGGAAGGAAGGAAGGAAGGAAGGAAGGAAGGAAGGAGAGGAGAGGAGAGGAGAGGAGAGGAGAGGAGAGGAGAGGAGATCATTAGATCATGATCATCATTAGATCTATGTAGGGTGGCACTATTTTTTATCATCATCATCATAAATTCATCATAATCTGTTTTAATGGCAGGCTATTGCCTTGCTTGCTTGCCATTGGCAGCCACCGGATTGGGCTAAAATTGATACATCAGCTGCAGATAGAAGAGAAACAGTACTATTCCGTTGCCTCTACCGAGAGCCCAGCTGCCTTTGGCTCTCTCCGTCTGGCTACCTAAACTGTCTTCATCCCCTCTGGTCATTCTAAGGACTGCAAGTGGGAGAACCCATGCCTTTTTCCTGATGTGTCTTCTCTTTTACGCTCTAGGCTTGAGACTGTCTTCCTGTTTTATATTTCTGAGCTGCCCTGCAAGTCTCCTTTGCAAAAGAGCATGCCAAATACACTATGCATATGTCCTCTTGTGTACACACACGGACATACACGCACACACACACACATACACACACACAAACAGAAATAGAACAGGAATAGAAGCACCTTGTTAAGAATCTTTAGCTTTAGCATAGCTGCTAAAATCCTGACAGACTGGTCTCACAAAATGTCCAGAATCCCAGGAGAGATTACAAAACAGGTAAGAACAAAACACTGCTTACACTGAGCCAAATCTCTCTCTCTTTCTTTTTTTTAACTGGCCATGGTCTTGGCACCCCAAGGTGGCTACTTTTACAGCCAAGAGGCATGCGGCATTACTGTGCAAAACTAGTATATTTCATGATTGTGTCTCCAGGCACTGCTTACATGTAATGTCTCAGTAACCCAGGTGAATTGAGTCAAGTGTACAGAGTTCACAGAAATCAATTTTGAATTAGCATTAGATGAAAAGGGTCTTTAAAAATATATATCCTTATTTAGCCTCACTGGTATAGGCTACTTTTGGGAGAAGCATTTTACTTTCTCAGTCCACCCCGCTTCCAAAAAAAAAAAAAAAAAACCTATCAGGATCCCTGAATATTTGTCTGATGCTGCCCCCTGGTGGGGAAACGCAGATTTGCATGAAATTCATGAATTTCAGGAAGATGATGCGTGGGAAAATGCAGTCACGAACTGACTAAAAATAACAAGCCCATTACATCTGTAGCTTTAAAAATCCGTTCAGGGAGAGCAGCAAGTGAAATAAATAATCTTCTCTGTCAATGTGTGATCAAAAGATGGGTGATTCTTAGTGCTTTCCCTAATGTAACACATACCTGTGTGTACATGTGTGTGTGTGTTTAACAATGTTTCAGGAAAAATGCAGAGGCAACAAACAGTGCTGTGGGAAAAGGCTTGCAAAGAATTAGAAGCCAATTTAGTATTTGCCACCAATGACTTAAAAAAAAATCTGGAAAGGGCTGCGGGGACTCTCCCAGTGTTGGAAGATGCAAACAAGAGCTTGGGGTGGATGGTACCTGTGGGTTGCCTTTTGCTGTAGGACAATCACATGCCCTTGTGTTATATTGTGACTGAGGGCACGGGGACACTTGAAACATGCTGTGATCTATCCTTGTATCCTTGCGAGGACAGAGTTGATTAAAATAAAAGGAGGTTAAACTAAGCATGAGATTCTGTCAGAGATTCTTCTTATCAAGACAAGAGTCTTGATAACATCTAAAGAGGCAGCAAACACAGAGAGAGAGAGAGAGCAAAGGGGTCCTTGAGCACCTCACAGATTAATGGGATATTTGAGGGACGACCTTTTATGAGCTACAAGCACAATTTGTCTTGCGAGAGTAGGATCCCCTGTTTTAGGGAAAGGGTGGCTAAGATACGGGCCCCAGGCTGGCTTTTTGATCCCTTAAAACCATGCTCCTGAAATTTGGTAGCAACCAGGCAAAGCCCTACAAAATAAACATAGATTTTTGCATCAAAAGAAAACAAACAAAGCAAACTCAATCACCACCATTTGCTGCTGAATCCCAGTAGCACACCGGCAGCAGTGGGGGGCGGGGGTATGGCTCATACTGGACTCCAGAGGGGCCAATTGTCTTCTTGGCAACTTCCAGCTAAAATGGGTGGAATATTCTTTGATGGCTTCAACTCTTATTCAAATCTTTTACTCATTATTAACATCATCGTAGCTTGGCAAACCTCATCCCTAAGGAAAAACATAGAAAAGAATTCCTTTTGTATGGCTATGTTTGGGGAGAAGGAATGAAGGTACCCCGTATTGTGTATCAGGCACTTTCAGCCTTCTCCCTCAAGCTCATCTTTATCACCGTCTTCCTAACATTCCCTTTGGGAACAGAAGAAGCAGAAGCTGCCGACTGAACTGTTCCTCTTTGCACCATAGCACCCACTGATGGCCGAGGGAAGATGGGGACAGCCATCACAGAGAGACAGGCTCTAGTTTGAAACTTACAGAAAAGTTCTATGAGGTCCACAAAAGTGCCATCCTTCAAATCAGGTGACAGTGCTTTCCTTTTTATCTCCAATATGATGGGGAACGATCACATGGTTCAAGTGCTGGCTCATGCTTCTGCCTCATGCTCTGATGGTGTTCTGAGGAGACAAGGAGGCAGACAGGAGAAAGGCATGTTTCATACTATATTTTGGTGTTTTAAGCAACGATCAACAGTAACTGTTCTCAATTGTTCCTGGAGTACTACCCTTTTTCTTCCGGCCCCAGAAGTACACTTGTTTGACTGCCCATTCTAGCTACTGAAATCCCTTTCAGGACTAGGCTTTGCCCTAAAGGACTGGTGTATTCATTTTCTTTAAGGAAGTGGCTCCTGCTCTCTGTTTGCTGCCATCAGGCCACTCACCAGAGCTCCATGCTGCCATGGAACTGTTTTGCAGAGGGGGACCAGCAAAATGTCATTTACTACAGTAAAAGAGGACTATCTTTGATGAAGAACAAACTCTTCACTATCCCATTTCCTTTTCCCTTAGTCAATCCCATGAACCACTGAGAAAAGCAAACTAGGATGACCTAGACAAGGATGGGACAGTCACACAGAGGTAGGGGAACAAAAGGAATGTGTGTGTGGAAGGAAAAGAAAGAAAAGGGTGGATCATACATAGTGTGGATCTGTGGATAAATAAACAGCAAGATCACAGTGGAGATTTCTGGGTGTTAGAAGTGAAACAAAGCATTTTGATTATGTATTTACAGGGAAAACCAGACAGGATGTTTCTAGTGTATGTATCTGCTTAGAATTTAGGCCTTAGATAAATGATCAGAGAAACGAGAGAAAGTGCATCCGTCCCCATGCAGCTAAACTGCCATTTCTGAACAATCTGTTAAACACTCCCTACTTCCCCAAGCAATGAGACATCCAGGCATTGTGCATCTGGCCTAGTTCCTGGAGGATGAAAGGGAAAGACACTAAGTGTCAAACGGAACATTACAAAGTGTGTGTCATTAGAAGAGGGGATTCCTTAAGCACTGAAAGTGTCTGATGGTCTCAGCAGAAGTTTTTTATACCTCACAGAGTTTGCAAATTAGATCACTTTCTTTTGTGATTGGTCTTTGGTTCTCTTTTGCAAGTCTAATTTCTCAAAGACAAAGACCTTTCAAAATCATGACTCTGAAACACAAACATGATTTTGTCTTCTAATGACACGTTGTGGGTAACCAGAGATGTGTGAGTGAAGAACATGAAAGCATATACATATGAGCAAAGCACAAACAGCAACCACCAGGCTCCTCTACCAAGCAAAATCCCCTGGAAACAACTTGAGCAGCTCCCCTACCCCTGTAAATCTGCACCTCCCCCTCCAGATTTAGCTAACTCCAATGAGAAACATTCTGTTCTCCCCCTTCACTCTAAAGCTAACAACTGCTCTGTTTCTCACAAACCCACACACCTGCTCCCTCTGCCTTCAGATGACAATCTGTGACCATCTCCAAGCTTGGGAAAGTGTTTCATTCAAAAACCTCTTTGATCCTCAATAAAACAGACTGTCCCCAAATTCTGCCTGCTCTCCGAGTGCTAACTGTTGATAGGCATCTCTTTAAGTTGGATTCGGACTTGTGGACAGCTCTTCAAACAAAGAACCCAATTAAATAGATTGTCCTCTGACTGCCCTTCAAGCAGATGGCTGTCCCCTAACACATAGGGTGTATGGCCAACCCAGTGTTGCCAGCCATGGTCAACAATCATGTGCCAGCCATGGTAAACAATGCTATGGCCAGCCACACTGTTGGGCAGAGTGAGCTAATCACCTCAAGCGACTGTTGTTTGCATAATTATGTTGTACATCACCCAGAGAGTGCTCTGACACTATGGGGCAGTGTATAAGTCAAAACAACAAACACACAAATGTTTGGTAGTAACAGAAAAGTGATGGAGGAGGGATTCGTGTGCCACACAGCCTGTCCCACAGGCCCTACTGTTTTCATATGTGGTACAGAATCCTAGTCTAACGCCACTGTTGAAGAAAGGTTGAGTCTTTGATCCAGCTGCCTTTTGTAGATGGAAGAGGGTGGGACTCTGCTTTGTTCTTTGCCCGAGGGACAACAATCTCTTGGAGCAGACCTTCTTCAAGGATACACCTAATGTACTGTAGTGGTGGTTCTCAACCTTGGGCAACCCAGGTGTTCTTGGACTGCAATTCCCAGAAGCTTTCACTGTCAGCTATGCTGACTGGGGTTTCTGGAAATTGCAGTCCAAAAACACCTGGATTACCGAAGGTTAGGAACCACTGCACTATAGGTAGGTTCCTGTATTGCTAATAAACATTACTACCACTAAGGTGTCTGCATTCTGTCTAAGGAAAGCAATAAATCCCAGTTTATCTGCAAGCCTGAGTAAACATTCACTTTAAATATCTATTGGGAATGGCTGTCCTGTATTGCCAGGTTTCAAGGGATGCAGCAGAACAAATATCACAACATGCTGTGCAAAATGTAATTAAAAACTGTTTTGTCTGCCTCAAACAGAAATGCAACACAGTTAATTAAATATTACACTGGCTTTGGAAAAAGGAAGCACCCAGACTGATGCCTCTGAGGGTTATTTGGACTCAGATCAGTGACCAGAAATTGACAGTTCAAAAGACCTGCCGGGAATGTCACACAGTGCTTATTTCTCTCTTTTTATCATATGCCTTGTGCTTAAGGACTGGATCTCCATACATATTTCTATCCTCTTTCTGTAGTTCACTGCCATAAACTAATATAATTTGACAGGGATTTTATCCAAAAAGATTGTTGATTTAGTTTTATTTCTTCTTATACAGTGTATTTTCAGCTGATGCTGTGAGTTGCCCTGAACAGTTAGGAAAAATGGAGAATGACTGAATGATGATATCTGTTAGAAGAAAGGATGGTATTGAATTGAACTTCCTTGCAAGAAAAGACTTACTAAGAAAATGGGTTCTTGGATTGGTTATGAAATGGTATCATCTTACAACAAAACAATCTGACTTTCTTTCCCCAAGCTTCCCTTTTTCTTTCCAAGCTTAGCTGCTATCCTCATGGTAGCTGGCACTGGAAATTTATTTACTCAGCAATGCATATTATTCTGTGCAATAATTAAGATCTGTTAGCTTTATAAAAGACCTGCCCTTGGAGATGAAAAGTGTTCTTGTTGTTTCATCATCTAAGAAAAGCATATGTGAAGTTAAACTGTGTTATGAATTCACAAGGAGAGATGTTACAAAAACCAAGGCTTCTCCCAGTCGCAGAGCAAGAGCTGCATAGACACAAGGGCTGTTAGTTCCACCAGAAAGCAGATAGAAGCAGAGGAAAAAAACTTACCTAATTAAGAAAGTTACATTTAAGACAGAAATGCCTAAATCCTACTTCTAACGAAACAGATGTATGCCCCAGAGAGCACATGGGAGAGGACCAGCAATTTCCTTAGAGATTAAGGAACAAGAGAGAAAGAGAAGGAAAGTGAAATTGATAGACAGACCCAAAGAATATTGGATTAACAATAAACACAGCAAGAAGTAGAGGCCAGGGAGTCTAAAGGGCAGACAGGATCCCTGGCCTCTCTACTCCCAACTGTAATCTCACAGATTACATGTGTCGCCTCAAAATATAATGAAGGCAAAACAAGCAAGCAGCAGCCAAAGATCAATGGAATACTTTCATATTCCTTGAAAGCTTGTACTAACAGGTATGTTTTTAACTGGTGCCCAAAAGACAAAAAATATGTGATAGAAACGACTTCTATAACTACAATTGATTTGTTCATATGGATCAATTGAGCTGTCATTTTCTGGTCTATCCTCAGGGGCACAGCTATGGAAACTATCACTTGAGCCAGAAGTTGGGAATCTGATTCCCCACTCTGCCTCCTTGACAAAGGCTAGACTTGATGATCCACAGGGTCCCTTCCAGCAATGCAGCTCTAAAATGATGATGATGATGATAAACTCCTCCACTTCAGTGCACCACTTCAGTGGATCTGGTGGGAGGAGCCAGTTTGGCAGGGACAAGCAGCTAAATACTGTATCTCTGTAAGTAGGCAGGGAACTTGCAACCCAAAGCAGCAAACGGGCTGAAATCTTATTGGCCTAGTTACAGCTGCAGAAGGGTGAGGACATCACCAGCAGGAAGGGATTAATTTTTAAAAAGGCTTCCCCTTTCTTCACCATGGCTTTTCTGACTTGAAAATAATCTCTTTCATTGTGTGGAAGCTGTGGGAGCCATGGAATGGGAAGAGAGGGTCATTCGTTACCAAAAATCTCCCCCTGCAAGCAACGCAATCCAGCAAGAGCAATTCTTTCTTATGAAAACCTTCCACCTCTCATCTCATGGTTCCCACAACTTCCACACAAGGAAAGGGAAGAAAAGTTGCAGAAGAGAAAGGGGAAGTCTTTCATTACCAAAAAAACCTCTTGCTGGTGGTGATGTCATTACCCTTCTGCAGGCATAGCCACGTGAATAGGATTTCAGCCGAGGAGTTTTACAAGGGAGCCACAGAGACAGAATAGACTCGGGAGGGAACTCAGATGTGTCAGCAGTCAGTCGAAGGAGAGTACACTTCATAACTTGGCAAATGGAAAATAAAGAAAAACAGGTGTAGAAAGCCAGTAGGGGCATAGGAGCTATCCAGTGTTTTAAACTGAGCATCACATGTACAATTGCATCACAAGAAGAAAAGGACCCCTGATAAAGCAGAGCTTGGTAAGTTAACTATAAGTAGAATGAATATAATGAGATGCTGGAATGATCCATAACTAAGCAGTGATGGCCTGGATACCATAGCATCATCCTACCACTCACTACTGTTATGGATGGTTTTAGCATGTCCCTATGTTCATTCTTCTTAAATCATTTCCCAAATTTTGTTTAGAAGGTCCCCCTGCTCAGTGGATGAAGAAATATCCTCTTACATCAAGGATAGGCCTTAGAGGAATGAAGGTTTTAAGCTGTAGGAAGTTCAGTTACCAGAGGCAAAGAAGGCTGGATTTATTGTGAACATGCAGACCACATAACAAACCACCTGCCTCAGATCAAGGCTGTGGGTATGAAGCAGCACAAAGACACAGAAAATCAATTTTGGGCAGAAGGAACAACTAGGGAAGGAATAAGTATACCTCTCTCCAATATCCTGCAATCCAGAGTGACAGGTTCTCTGCTTACTTTTCAGCAAGGAAAAACAACATACAAGCTACGTATTCCACAGCACATGTAGGTTGACCCAAAATATCCCACAAAAGTAGATACTTTTTTTTTTTTTTAGTAAGTCTTTCTTTTAAAGTCGCATCTTTTGTAGCCGCCAATCCTATGACATCTTGCTGGTGGGATTACCATATTTCGTGAAGACTGCCTTAAGTGTTGCGGAGCTCAGTTTTGCATCTGACCCCATGATAGCCAAACATGGTGGCAGAAGTAATCATTAATAGATCTCCCCTGGGGAGGATGAATGAGTACTCAACACATTTCTGCTGTCACATATCTGAATCAAATCTCAGAGCAGCCTTGGAAGCAGCCTTTCTAACAAAGAGTTTCCCTTTGACCAAGATAGTTTTAAGCTTAGCTAAATCAGTCTCCAAAGAGAGTTGCTTTTCATGTCCCTTCACTCACACATACAGGACTTCCCCCTATTTCGAAGGATATTCTTCTGCAATGATGTGCAAGATATTCGAGCTGTAACAGAGGCATAAGTGAAGCTTCTTTGTAAACTGCAAAACAATAAAAATCCACAACCATGCCCTGCATGGTGAACAATGACACATCACCAGGACAACGGGATTACTTAAATTACCCTGTTTCCCCGAAAATAAGACCTAACCTGAAAGTAAGCACTAGTATGATTTTTCAGGATGCTCGTAATATAAGCCCTACCCCAAAAATAAGCCCCAGTTAAGTGAAACCCCGCCCTCCACCCTTGTGCAGCAACCAGAAGAAGATGACATGACTGTATTTGAATAAATATGGATTGTTGTACCTGAAAAAATAAAACATCCCCTGAAAATAAGCCCTAATGCGTTTTTTGGAGCAAAAATTAATATAAGACCCTGTCTTATTTTCAGGGAAACATGGTACATACACTAATTTTTATGTCCAGATGCAAAAATAGAAAGGGTTATAATAATTTAAGCAGAATTACAGTACATCTCTTCCAAGTTGGCCTGCTGAATCTATCATCCAGGTGGCAATGGTGCATAAACAACCTCTCTCTCCCTTCTTGTGGCTCTTATTTAAACCAGGCTTGGACTTCAAAACAGGCTTCAGATGGGCTAAAGACAATTTCAGATAAAGGCCTAACTCCTGCAAAATAGAATACATGGCATTGCCAGTACCATCCAAGGAGAGGATGAGTGATCCCATAGATAAGCAGCACATAATGATTTATCAACATTTCACAAAGGAAAACATAGGCACGCATAAGGATAAATCCCATATTATCACAGAAAGGAACACTGTCCATTCACTGTTCACTGAAGCTCTTTCTTTTCTTTTTGAGCACTCTAGTTACTTATTCTATGTCAGCCTGAGTTCCACCATTTTAAAAGCCAGACGGATGCTTGTTTTCATTTAAAGATCCAAGAGGAAAAATACAATTTTTCTAAATATTAGTTATTAATATTTTTCCAAGTATCTCCCAGGATCTAAAGGACATGAAATGGTTAAAGAGCAATCCTAAGTAGGTTTACTTAGATATAAAGTCTCTGAGCCAATGCAATGACTTAAAGCCAATATTGCACTAGGAGACACCTGGTCATCCAACACGGCTTGTACCATTGCCACAGATTTAGCCATCTCCACAATTAGAGCTGTGACATTTACCCCGTGGCCCCTGCTTGTTTCACCAAACAAAGAGCTCACACGAGTATCCCAACACACCCTTTACCTCACTGCCACCAGTTGATCTCTTTACCAACTATATTTCCTATGAAAGACTGAGGTCCATTCAGTACTTAACTTTGAAATAAAAACAGGTTTTATTGGTTACAAGTTGTTTCAGGAATAGTTCTTAAGCACATTCTTAAAGTTACACAAAGCTTCAGTATTTTCCTTTAACCTCTTCTATCTTAACTAATACAGATAACACTCTGACTATTCACTTCTTAAATTCTCTCTCTGTCTCAAACCCAAACTATCTTCCTTTCTCTTCAAACCTTTCTCTCTATCTGTTCTCAAAACTCTATATCCCCTCACACTCTGCTACAGCCCCCCTTCCATCTAGCTGGCTCCGCCTCCCACCAGCTCCCTATTGGTTCATGCAAATGCCCTGCTGAATATGCATGACAGGGTGATCGCTACAACAGGTATAACACCTGAATAGGGATATTGGTAGGGAACCTAACTGGCGTGTGCTGGCATTAGTATCATTACCTGTTAGTGGGGGGGAAATAGATTTGTGTGTGTCTTTGTGTGGCCTGGGCCAATCTGCTGCCTTCAGCAGGGCTGTCCCAAGACACAGTGCTGCCTGAAACAAAGAAACAAATGGTGCCCTCCTCACTTATTCATTTGCCTGAGTCAAAGATGATGGTTCTCAGATCAACCAAACTATTATGGCAAACAAAGCAGAAAATTCCACAATCTCTTCTCTCGCTGTACAGTGGACCCTCGACTTATGCACGGCTCCACTTACGGACTTTTCGAGTTACGGACTTCTCCAGCCGCAAAATTTCACTTTGACTTCCGGCCGGAGAATCGACATAAGAACAGAAATAGGCAGGGGGAAAAGGCGGGCAATTCAACTTTCTAACTATAGGTGGCCCCGAGGCTGCTTCTTTGTGCTGTAGGTCTGTCGGCCATTACTGTGTGTGGGGTGTGTCGTAGTTGAGAGAGCTCCTGCTTTCCAAGTGCACTTAAAATTGTAAAGGACAGATGAGAACCTTTGAACCCGAAGGCGCGGGTCTACTCGCGAGTAAGCGCCGCCAAAGGCACGGGTCTACCTGCGAGTAAGCACGGCTTTGCAAGCGCGGGAGGCTTCAGACTGGTAAGGTGCTGCTGTTTTTTCTTTTTAAAAAGTTGTTCTGGGTGGGTTTTGGAGGGTAGATTTGGGCTGGGGGGTATGTTTCTGTGTTGTTTTGTTTTTTGGTGATTTTTTTTTTTTTTTTTTTTTTTTTTTTTTTTTTTTTGCAGTCCCAGCATGGGACTTGCTCCACTGTTGCTGTTATTTTAATTTTTTTGGAGGGAGGTATTTTTTCCTTCTGCCGGTGTCATGGTTGAGATTACGTGGATTTAAAGCATGTATGAAGATGGGATATGTAGTTGTGAACAATGTAAAATGGAATCCATATTGGTTCTATGGAAGAATGATTTTGTATGATGGGAATGTTGTCCAGGAGGACTGTGAGAATGTTTTTCCTTTAGCCAGTTCTCCCAGGACCAGATAAGAAGACCAGACACTTGTTATGGCGGAGAAGAGAATAGACGAGGCAAACAACACCTGCTTTCTCATGAGAAGAAGAGGAGGAGAATACTTCTACCACCTTACACCGTGATTGGATGAAAGTGTGGGAAGACGAAGAAAGACAGGAGGAGCCAAGAAGAGAGAAAAAGGAACTTTTGCCATATGCAGTGTTCCATCTTGTTCCTATTTTCCTTTAGGACGGAACCATAGATTTTTCTAGGTCTTTTTGCCTGCTACCCCGTGCAGGGAAAAGACTGGGAAGGATGTAGGGAGAGGAAGAAAAGAGGAAAGGGGGGCTATAAGCCTTTTGCCTATCCTAAGGAAGCTTTTAGAGATTTTTAGAGTTTTTGTAACTAAAAGAGAAATAGTTGTCTTGATTGTGTTTGTAACAAGCTTTGAAAACGTTATATTGCTATGCTTTTGCATCAAACTGACTTTATTCTGTAAATCTATATTTTTTCAATAAAAAGATCAATAATCAAATCTTTTGGCCTCTTGAACAGTGAAGCTGTCTTAGCTATCCCTTGAGGGGGAAGCAAGGCCACATTACGCTACTGAGTCCTACCTTATTGAGCTTAGTAGATCTTAGGACTACAAAGCTCATGTGTAACTTCCTGCTGAGCTTTCTTAAGGGTCAGCAAGTATCTTTTTAGGGCAGACTTGTAAGAAGGAGTTTGTTGTACGCCCTGGCTGAGGTCACCTGGACTCAACCCAGCTGAGTAGGGGTACTCAGACTTCCAATTACTCTCTGTCCAACCGACCAAGTTCTCCCTCCCAGGAAGCTGGTTGTGACGGATTAATAGGTTTTCAATGCATTCCTATGGGAAATGGACCCTCGACCTACAGACTTTTCGACCTGCGGCCACTGTTCCAATACGGATTAATTCCGTAAGTCGAGGGTCCACTGTATTCTCGAAGGCTTTCACGGCCGGGATCCGATGGTTGTTGTAGGTTTTTCGGGCTGTCTGGCCGTGTTCTTGAGGTTTTTCTTCCCAACGTTTCGCCAGTCTCTGTGGCCAGCATCTTCAGAGGACAGGAGTCAGAACTCTGTCTGTGCTCTGGTGCACTATCCCACAAACTGCATCGTATTTTAAACCTAGTTTTTTTTTCCTTTTATAGAATTGACATTTCTCATCCTGTCTACTGCATTCTATACTGCCACCATCTGGCCTTTGTGGTTAGCATGCATTTTGTCATTCCTGGCCTGCCAAAGTAAAGAGCGGTAGTTTAGCTAATGAAATTTGATGGTATTTTAAAGGCTTCTTATATGCCAGTGGCTCGGTTATAGCAAACCTATCTCAAGCTGTGAAAAAAGCACATAGCTGTTCTGCAGATTCTCTTCCCCCTCCGCTTGCTTTGTTTCCTTGTGCTCAAACAGTACCGCCCAGGTATAAGACTGTGTTTTCTCTTTAATATATATATTTTTTTCATCCTAAGCCTACAAACTTTTCTGCAGTGTCTTCAAATTTTAATGTAGCTTTGAGGACTCCAATAGAAAATGAACAATGCAGGCAAGATTAAGCAAAACTCCATTTTCATAAAAAGCAGACTGAACAGTGTGTATATTTTTTTACCGACTCCATATTTAGGCAGGCTTTGGAATACAAATTGTTGGAGGAGTTTGGTTATTCCCTTTTCATGCAGAGAAAAGCATGGAGAGATCTCCCCAGCCTCACCAGCTGTCTTGAAAAAGCAGGGAAATTATCTTTCTGGATGCTTCTTGGTTAGAGAAAAAAATTTACACCACATACTATTCTTTTTAAATAGCATGGAGCTACTTCTCCACAAGCTGATTTGATAGTAGTTGAAGCATCTGGTTGTGGGGCCAGAGGTTGGGAGTTCAATTCCCCACTGTGCCTCCTGGGAGAAGAGCCAGCCTGTGCAATCATGAACAAGGAGGCAAACATGTTGAAGCCGAGGCTGTCCTACTTTGAGCACATCATGATAAGGCAGGATTCTCTGAGGGGAAAAATAATGCTGGAGAGGTAGATGGCAGCAGGAAAAGAGGAAGATGGGCTGATTCCCTAATTTCCACAGGCTTAAGTCTGCAAAAGCTGACCAGGGTGGTTGAGGACAGGGCACTTTGGAAATTGCTCATTCATAGAGTCGCCATAAGTTGGAGGCGACTTGATGGCACATAACAACAACAGCAACATCTCCACATGTGTATTTTCTTTGAAGAGCAAAACATGGAGGCGACAGAGGAATGGTGTCTTAACAAAGGAACAACAGGAAGGAAGGGTGGTCTCAAGAATTCTGAGGTACAAGAAAAACTCTATAATCCAGCTAGTTGCAGGGAGTACCTGGGAACTAAAAACAAACAGGGTGTGCTCCTCACTGAGACCCAGTGTTAAAGGAGAAGCAGGCAAGGTTGTATTTTTTTTTCCAGCAAAAGACAGGAGCCAGAATCTTATTGAATTTCACACAAAATGTGAATAATACAATGTAGCTAATTGAAGCTAATTGCTGAGGTACTGGCCCCCCTAGGTTGTGTGTTTGATCATGCTACTGATTTGTGCAACCAAGATGCACCCAGGCACCTTCTCAGTTAGCTGTGGCAGGTTACAGGAATCTTACATGAACACCAGTGGGATTCTGGCCAAGTTTCTTCAAATTGCTACACACAAAGCCATATCAGAAGGACTTGTCACTGTTATGGCAAGCGATCTGAAGAAGAAAAATGATAGACAGGTTAATGGCTGCAGTAACTACAGAAAGAGTGTCGGAAGAAAGCAAATTCTTCCTTCCAAGGGGAGTTTCACTGAAAACAAAATTATTTTACAGCAGGTGATTTAAAAGTGAGAAGGCAGGTTTGGCAGAGTGTGGCTACTGTTCTACTATACAGCATAATGCCCCAGCCGTTGCACAATGTGCGCTTCATGTCTTGAAAAATTCCAAACAGAAATATGTATTTAGCCGTGAAGGAACGATATAGCACGCAGCCACGAAGGAGGTCTCTGTGTCCATTCCATCTCTCAGTTGGTGTGTATCAAAATCAGCGAATTGCAGCCATCAAAATCCTTATCCTCATTTAGCAGCAATATTTGCTCTCAGAGGTTTTTCTCATATGATACAGAAGTCAGCCACTAGAACCTGGCATTATTAGGAGCAGCTTCTATTTGCATCTTAAACACACTCATATAATGTCTAGACAGCTCGGCAGCTAATTTTCCCTCAAATTAATTTACAGAAGGAAGAAACTGGCCTCTTAGAGCCAACTAGCATCATTGGCAAGTTGACTGTAACTACTGTAACTAATGGCTCTCAGTTGAAAGTTCTTTGTTAGTCTTACAAACTACAGGAAATTTATCACTTTGGTTCACACAGGTGCTTTCTTAATGAGGCATAATTGTTCCATTTCAATTACTTTGCATTATCCAAAATTCTTCCAAGGCTCAAAAAAAGTTGATGCAAGGTGACTCTAAGAGGAATAAAGGGCACATTTCCATATCATCATTTTTTGTAACATTTACTTCCTATCATCACTATATCTGAAAGAACTGAAAGACAGAAATCAAAACAGTGCATTGAAATGTGGAACATTTATTTTTTCCCCCATTTTCTAGACAATCTGATTATTTCAGAAACAGCATACATCGTGACAATTTAAAGCTGCCTGATTTGGCGATATTGCTTCATCCTGTCTCAAATTTTCTAAGAATCAAAAATTAACTTTTCCAAGGTCTTTGGAAAAGATACATTTCTCACCACCTGGCCCATTGGTTTTCAGACCAGGATGGGGACATGAAAAAATTCTAAGAGGAGCACATGACTGAAATTTTCATTTTAAAAAACACATTTTTATCAACTTAAATATTTGTGATGGATGTGGCTACTGGACTTTAGGATTTCTCCAGAAAATCTTTTTGTTCTTCTTGATTTTTTAAAAAAAATTACTACATTTTTGTGTCTATTTTCAATTTTCAAGTAATTATTTGCTAAAAGTAGGTTGGATAAAGGAAAGAGAGAGAAGTGAGAAAGTTTCTCACACTTTTCAGTGTGATAGCAAAAAGTTTGGAAACCACTGACCTAGTCGTAAGACCTCGGAACAAGTAAATGGGGAGGGATGGGCACTCAAGTCATGGGTCTCGCTGTCAAGTCAGACTTAAATCACACCAGGGACTCGACTTGGACTCGACTCAGGTCTTTTTTTCAATGACTCAGATTTGACTTGAGATTCAGAACCCACCCACCCCCTCCCTTTTTTCTGGGGGGAAAAACCTTGTTTTTTAATAGTGACTTGAACTTGGGGCTTGGGAATTTGTACCAAAGACTCTGACTCCAACATGGGACTCAAACACAAAGACTTGCCAACATCCCTGTAAATACCGTATTTTTCCGTGTATAAGATAATACTTTTGTCTAAAATCTTTAGACTAAAAATTGAGGGCCGTCTTATACACAGAAGTAAGCTGAGGAGAGAACAAAACGGCCCATACCTTGCCTCTGCAAACAGGCTTCCTCCAATCATGAGGCTTAGTTTCCTACAGTCAGGAGACTTAGCTTCCTCCAATCACGAGCCTTATGTAACTGATGTCAGCTGATGCTGTACAAACCAATTGGAACACGCTTCGTTGGAGGTGGAGTCTGTAGGCAGTGCTCAGATTCAACAGGGACTTGTAATGTCCGAGCGTTTTGAGCCCAGAAGCTGAATACTCGAAGCTAAGTAAAGATTTCTTAATTTTGGGTAAGAAAAGGGGGGGGGCGTCTTATCCATGGGGCGTCTTATACACATAAAAATAGGTAAGAGAGAATGGCAATATGGCCTTAATAAACATCCCCTAATGTAAACAGGCATTGATGTCACAATCAAGAGAACATGTTCAACCTATTCTATTCATGCTACAAAGTAGAAGGCGAGGAAGGCAGCCATTGGCTACTCAAGGCATAACAACACACCATCAATTGTGGCTTTGTTTTTCCAGCAGCCATTTGATCTATCAACTGCAAAAGACACACCAGCTCTAAAAGGTTTTGGAATGTGCCAACAACTGCCAGCACAACAAATCTCACAATTGCAAGCACAACTGGATCCACTGGCATGACTACTGTGCTGTCTGAGAGCAACCAACAGGAGAGCCAGCAAGACGATGGAGGAGGAGGGGCAAGGAGCAGAGACCCAAAGCCCTCTCAGTCCAAACTCACAGCCATGAAGTTGGGCAGAGTCAGAATAGTCCTAAGTAATTTCCAACACACCTTGGCAGGGAGGGTTTGGACAGCATACAGCCTTCGCTGGCTGGGTGTCAGTTCAGCAAGTCTTCAGCCATCATGGCTAGTTGGAATTGCAACCTAACTTCCGGTTTTGCTCACTGGACCCTTATTTTATGGAACTCCCTCCCACAGGAGGCTAAACTGGTCCCATCTTTACTGTCCTTCCATGAGCAGGCAAAGACCTTTCTCTTCAGTCAAGCTTTCCCTGAGTGAATGGCTGCTGGATGGGGTTTTTAAAATGGATTGTTGTACCTTACTATATTGAATGTGTTCTGATGTTGCTTATGTTTTTAGGGATTGTATTCACTGTTCCTTTTAGTACTGTATACTCACTGTCATTAGCTTAAATTGTTGTAAGCCTCCTTGGGTCCTTGTTAAAGAGAAAGGTGGGTTAAAAATAGTGAAAATATTATTATTTTTTTATTGTTCTATTTGCTGCTTTCCATTTGTTACATTGTTTACTGCAAATTGTTTAGACTTCTTAAATTGTTTTAGTATATTGCTGCCTCAAACATTTGCTTGTAATTGGAAGATGAGAGCTAAATTATGGGATGTAGCCATTTTGAAGATAAGATATTTGAAGGCAGGAACTAAATTACAGGATGCAAATTATAGGACATAATCTGTGCTACCTGTGACTGTATACCCAGTAAGTCTGAACAGGAACTTAATTACTCAAATAATTATGATGCAAATATCACATGCCAGGGCCTGGAAATCCTTTCTTTCTTATATAAGGAACCCTCTTAATGTATGTAAGGAAATACCCTTTTTTTAAAAATGAATGTGTCTGCACCCCTACAGGGAGCAATACAGGGACCTTTCTCTTATATATTTTGTTTGGTCTATATACATCTTTATATGTGAGAATGGCTGATGGTCGGATTCCAAAAGATCTCCTGTATGGAGAATTAGTGCAGGGAAATCGCCCCAGAGGGAGACCACAGCTGCGATACAAGGATATCTGCAAGCAGGATCTGAAGGCCTTAGGAATGGACCTCAACAGATGGGAAACCTTGACATCTGAGCGTTCAGCCTGGAGGCAGGCGGTGCATCACGGCCTCTCCCAATTTGAAGAGACCCTTGTCCAGCAGGCCAAGGCAAAGAGGCAGTCCCAAAACCAGCAAAATCAGGGAGCTGGACAGGGGACAGATTGTATTTGTCTTCAGTGTGGAAGGGATTGTCACTCTCAAATTGGCCTTCTCAGCCACACTAGACGCTGTTCCAAGTCCTCCATACAGAGCACGTTACCATAGTCTCTCGAGACTGAAGGATGCCTAACTATACATCTTTAGTTTCTAATATGTAAAGTATTAACAAACTGCCAATCTTTCAAAAATCCTTTTTTTGATTCAGAAGAGAATAAGGAAAATTATAACATTGCCTTCAAGGCGACTGCAGAACATAGGAATAACCACACTTGAACCTGCCCCTGCCAAAAGACTACCCGGAATCTGTTTCTCAGGAAGAATGTTATGGTGAGAGGGAGATTAAGCCAGCCCTTAGGAAAGCACTGCTATTCCAGTGCTTGCTTTCCTCGACCTTCCCCGTTCCTTTTTCCCTTTGTACTAGGTCTATGAGATTATAACCCTATAGGCAGGGACTGTCTGGTTTCTTAAAAATATCTGTACAGTGCTTAGAAAATATTAGGCACTTTTGAAGTATTAAATAATAAGACTGGATGAATGGTTATACCTTCAGTGTATGTATTTTTGTTCATCTGGTTACCTCTGTAATAAATACTTGCTCTTTGAGTAAGGAGATAAGGATGTATTCGTACTCTCAATTCTCTCATTATTTTACATTTAAGAAAAAAACCATAATTTCCGCAGTAAGTAAAATTTTAAAAATCCCCCAGTACTATTTATTTATTAATACTTTCCCCCATAATTATGGCAGTTCAAACTAATTTATCATGATGAATTACTTCTTTGAATCCTCCCTTGACACATTTTTCACTGTGTCTATTGATACACTCATGTGAAAAAGAAAGTATATCCTCTTTGAATTCTATGGTTTTACGTATCAGGACATAATAAATATCATCTGGTCCTTAGCAGGTCTGAAAATAAGGTAAATACAACCTCAGATGAACAACAACACATGACACATTACACCGTGCCATTATTTATTTAACAAAAATAAAGCCAAAAGGGAGAAGCCATGTGTGAAAAAGTAAGTACACCTTATGATTCAATGGCTTGTAGAACTGCTTTAGCAGCAATAACTTGAAGTAATTGTTTTCTGTATGACTTTATCAGTTTCTCACATCATTGTGGAGGAATTTTGGCCCACTCTTCTTTGCAACATTGCTTCACTTCATTGAGGTTTGCAGGCATTTGTTTATGCACAGCTGTCTTAAGGTCCCACCACAGCATTGTAATTGGATTGAGATCTGGTCTTTGGGTGGGCCATTGTAACACCTTGATTCTTTTCTTTTTGAGCCAATCTGTTGTAGATTTGCTGGTGTGCTTGGGAACATTGACCTGTTGCATGACCCAGTTTTGGCCAAGCTTTAGCTGTTGGACAGATGGCCTCACGTTTGACTCTAGAATACTTTGGTATACAGAGGAGTTCATGATCGACTCAATGACTGCAAGGTGCCCAGGTCCCCTGGCTGCAAGACAAGCCCAAATCATCACCACACCACTACTGTGCTTGACAGTTGGTATGAGGTGTCTGTGCAGATAAGCTGTGTTTGGTTTTTGCCAAACGTGGTGCCAAACATCTCCACTTTGGTCTAGTCTGTCCAAAGGACATTGTTCCAGAAGCCTTGTGGTTTGTCCAGATGCAGCACACCTAAGCCGTGCTGCCATGTTCTTTTTAGAGAGAAGAGTCTTTCTCCTGGCAACCCTTCCAAACAAACCAGACTTGTTCAGTCTTTTTCTAATTGTACTGTCATGACCTTTAACATTTAACATGCTAACCAAGGCCTGTAGAGTCTGAAATGTAACTCTTGGGGGGGGGGGGTTGCCATTTCTCTGAGCGTTGCATGGTCTGACCTTGGGGTGAATTTGCTTGGACATCCACTCCTGGAAAGATCGGCAACTGTCTTGAATGTTTTCCACTTGTGAATAATCTTCCTCACTGTAGAATGATGGACTTTTAATTGTTTGGAAATAACTTTATAACCCTTCCCAGATTGATGGGCAGCAACAATTGCTTCTCTACAATCATTGCTGATCTGTTTCCTCCTTGGCATTGTGTTAACACACACCTGAATGCTCCAGGCCAGCAAACCACTAAAACCTGGGCTTTAATAGAGGTGGTCACATTTGCTGATGATCAATTACTCAATGGCATTTGGTAAGCAGCACCTGGCTGCTATTTAGCCTCTTAATTCCTATGGAAGCTGTAAGGGTGGGTGTACTTAGTTTTTCACACATGGCTTCTCCATTTTGGCTTTATTTTTGTTACATAAATCATGACACGGTATAATATGTCATGCAAATCTTTCAGTGCAACATGAGCAGGAGCTTTAACAAGCAAGAAAAGCCCAAATCTTCCAACTGATCAATTACCAGCAGGGGGAAAAAAGGCAGGGTAATTTTCCAAATGTGGCCTGAGGCAAGTTCATGTTAGAATAATCAGACAGTGTTTTTCTCTTCAAGTTTTTCCATAACATGGGAGCATATGCAGCAGTTCACCACCATTGCTTTTTTTTCCCCATCGGCTCCTCCCAGGAGAGTCTCCCCATCAAACCTGGTAAATTCAGTTTGCACTATTCATGGCCATAGATGGAAACAATCTAGGATATGGCAGAGGAGAAATTTAGGGGTTTAATCCTCTAGAAAACTCCCAACTAGCATGACCACAGGTCTGCAGCATATATATGTCATTATATATACTGTGTATATATGTGTATATATATGTGTGTGTATACACACACACACACACACACACACATACATACATACATACATACATACATACATACACATATACATATAGTCTATCGGTCGGTCGGTCTAGCTATCTAATATGTTATAAGGTAAAATAATTTCCCATTCCCCTTATCTGGGGGTGAGGAGTGGTGTTTAAAAATAGTCTGGCTGTATGATAGTAATCTGATGAGTCAGTCATTCCTCTGCCAGCCGTAATGCATATCAAGCTTCTCATGCAGCCAGGGCTGATTTGATACCCTTCTGCATTCCATGGGCTGAAACAGCAATCTATGCTCAGATCATCCTAAGGCTCATGTCGTGACTTGCAAGTCCTAACCCTATTAACATTATTGATTATTTATTTAAATAGGGTCACTGTGATGAGAGGGTCATACATTATTCCTGCTTCTAATGGGTCCTTTCAAGGAGAAAGGCGAGGTAAAAATATTTTAAAATAAATAAATAATAAATAAATTCCAAGGTTATTTCCGTCTTCTTCCCCAAGCCATGGTGTGCATCAGATACAATGGAGGGAACCTCAGGTACTCACAGAAGATGTTCATATGCTTTAAATATCCAGGGGAAACTAGGAGTGGAGAACCTCAAGCCCTTGGGGATAATGTGGCCTGCAAAGATTTTCCATCCGGCTTACAAAGGCTACCCATAGAGCCCCTCCCCTCCCTGCTCCCCACCCCCGGTTAGCTGAAGGAGATAGTGGGGATTCCCTTTTGTGCTTTCAGGTGCCAGTGGTAGGCATTGGCTGAGTCTGACAGAAGACTTAGCCCTTAGCTGCTAGGAGTTTGTTCCTTCTGCCTCTTCTCCACCCAGGGAAGAAGAAGGAGATGCAAATCCAGCTACTGTCTGTTAATCAGGTCCTACATTTATGGTACAAGGGTACACTGGACAAAAGACCTGTGGACATATAGATTGAACTGGCCTGCAGATATATGGCCCATGGAATGGACTACTGACCTGTGGAATGGCCTGCCTATGGAATGGTATTGAGGGAATCCTTGGTTTGCTTCATCCACAGCACAACTGACTGTTTCCTGTTGGCAAAAAGAGCTGAGGATACATTCCAGCCTGGACTTTTGCATGATGGAATAAGCAAGAAAGACTGATACATGATTGCTGTGGCAGTAAGGCTCTGGCCGAGCTGGAAGACAGTGGAACAGTATGGAGAAGCTACAAGGTCAAATACCAGACCCAGAACGTACCCTGATAAGATGCTACGGTCACATCATGTACCACAGGACAAATGGGTGATTTACTTTCTGGGGATAAAGAAAAGTGGTGTGAGATGCACTTTCTCGCCCAGTTCTGCCATCTACTGACATAGAACTGAATTTTAGGGGTGAAGATAAAGAAGACAGCCAGAGTGCAAGAGAATTAGTGACCTCAGTGGAGCAAGAAACAATTGTTGCTCGGGAGTCAGACTCAGAATCACATTCATTCACATGCAGATGCTTCTCAGTTCACTTTTCCTCATGTAATTTTTACCTTCGTAGATTTTGACTGCTCTGGGGCCTTTAGGCTTGCCTTGATTTTGAGAGAAGCTTCAGTTTTTACAATTGGGTAGACTAATTCTTCTGGGAGATTCTACACTTCTCTTGTTTCCTTTCTCTCTGTGTCTCTCTCTCTCACACACACACACACACACACATACACAGAGAGAGAGAGAGATTTCACTACTCTGTTTTGCATTTTTCCTTCTGATTGTCCCATCTAGATTCTCCTGGATTAATGTTTCTGCAAATTTCCCTAAATATTTAGGAACCTGTTTCTTGGGATAGGTAGTTATACATCTTTCTCAATCTTTAGGCTAAACATCTGGAACATAGTGAGCTTCAACTAGAGCAGGGGTCGTCAACCCCCGGTCCGCAGCCCGGTGCCAGTCCATGGGCTTGCCGGAACTGGGCCGTGGATATGGATCTCGACCCCCTACACACGCACGTGCGGTGGGCGTGTCATGCTCGTGTGGGGGGGTGTCGCGCCCACTGTGGGCATGTCACGCTTGCAGGGGGCGTGCCGCGCTCACAGTGGGTGTGTCACACTCACGCGGGGGGCGTGCCGCACTCGCGGTGGGTGCCATGCCCGCTCCCCCGGCGGTGCCATGCCCGCGCCCCCGTGCATGGAGCTCGCTCCCCCCCAGCCAGTCCACGGCCCCAAAAAGGTTGGGGACCGCTGAACTAGAGGATTGGTGGAAGATTAGGGATAAATACAGTGCTTCACAAAAGGCTGTGGCTAATTTTGCAAAATTAATTTCATCTGATACTTTAATACAGGTTGTTCTGCTTTACACATTTCATTTCATCATTGCATTGTATTGTGTCAGAAATTCATTGATCTTCCTTGGATTTCTTTTATATTGTGCCTTCATTTCATGAATCTTATTCCCTGTTTATTTGCTGTGATTTAAATAAATCTTTCCATTAATTATACTTGCAAGCGTCCTGGTGTCATTTCTGGTTATGCCCTCCTACCCACTGGGGTAACAAGAACCTCATTTTCACTCTCAAGGTGAGGAGATGTGCCAGGTAAATCACCACCACCACCCTCTCCCCCACAGCAAATATGGTTTTCTACTCCTGGCCTAAATGCGTAGCTCCACTACTCTTTTGACCAAATTTAACCTGTTCATGGAAGAATGCATAAATAGGGCTTTTCATGATTTTTGAGTTTAAAGTCAAATGAAAAGAATATCGTTGTCCTAAAATATTCTATCAGTGGAAAACATATCTCAGTAGCTATAGTGTATTGAGCAGGAGTTTGAGCACTCCTGCTTAAGTATTATTAACCTTTAATAACGTTAATCAGCAGATTAATTGACTGAACATTAGCTGACAAACTGGGAAGGACAAATTTTGTCAACAGGACAGCGAAGAGCACAGGAGTTAGTTTTTTCAAGAGTAGTGGGATGTATTAGTAGTGTATTAGGGCATGAAAAAATATAATCTTCCCTCATAACAATTAATAGAATCTCTTTTAAAATAAAATATTGTAAATAACTGTCTTGTTTTTGTTGTTTTAGCAGCCTAATAAAGGTATTACCCACTCATGTTTTTTTTTATTTTGTAAATTATTTTACAGTCAGTCATCTTTATTTCCAGTCAACCAACCCTTAAATCATATAAAAGAACACATTGATTAAAACCCAAAAAATACAATTTTAGTACCAATACATAAAAAAGATCAAACCATCATCCGTGGCCTAGTTAGAAAGGCCACATTTGAAAACTTCCATGTGTTCAGTGATGGATATGTTGGAAGACCTGAAGCAAAATAATCCTAACAGACACAAAAGAGACACCCACCTGAGGAGGGGGGTGGGTCGGTTTGGAGTTGTGTAATAGGCTGCATTAGATACCTTCCCCAGCCCCTTCATAAATACTGCAGTGGAGGAGAAAAACCAACACCATCTCAATGCTGCTGCAGGGAAAGCTCCTTGGGCTTTTTTCTGGCACCTGCCATCTAGAAAATTGTAAGAAAGAACATTAAACTTTGCCAAAGAAAAGGTCTTCCTAAAAAGTGAATGCTAACTTTACATGATAGCCCCAGTGGCCAAAGGACCAGAACCCCTTGCAGCTCCTTGGAGGTCTTGGCAAGTTGTATCCAGGAGCCTCTGCTCAAGGATTGACTGAGCACTCTTCAAGTCTATCCCTATCCTACATACTAGTCTTCAAGGCCAAAGGGTTGGGAGTAGGCCTAAGGCAACTGTGGAGCCAAAGGGAGGTACAATAAATACATGTCAAACTTTTGGAAGAGTTCAGGCCAGTCTCCATGTTTGAGTTCTAGTGAGCTCTTATGGCAAGGAAACCAAATTGATGCCCCACAGAGAATATGAGGAATAATTGTAGCTTTAAGAATTCTGGAAGAAATTTCTACCCTTGGAGGGGATGGGTTAATGCTCCAATAGTATGTCTTGAGGTAGCCTTGACATATTTTTCCCATATCCTGAAGCCTATAGCTCCATGGAAACATATATCCATTCTCATTCAATTCTATTATGCCCCATAACCCAAGGAAATCTAGACTTTCCCTTTCAAAAAGGCAATATTTTGATTTTGGCATAGTTCAATCTGATGTGATTAAGGGTTTGGTGTCAAGGTTAGGATCTGCTCTCCCCCCTAAGTGTCATTATCACTAATCCCCCTTTTGGTCTCAGGCCTAAAAAGTCAGCATGAACCTTCCCAATTACAGATGTCAGACCAATAGATTGAAAGTTATGTGTATAATCTTTCAAGCCTTTCTTATAAATTAGGGGTAACGTTTTCAGCTAAGCTACAAGAATTATACCAGATTTATTAATTAAAGAGGCAAAGGAAGCCAATAAAGCTCACCCATCGATGTTGCATTTCAGCAACGTTTATCTTGCATTTCCTTGTATATCACAACATCAAGTGACTTGTATTCCTGGCATTAGAAGCATCAATTGACTGTCAGGGCTTGTCAAGGAAATCTTGGGGGTTTGACCAAGGAAATGCAAGGGCTGGCTGGCTTTTACCCATCTAAAAATCTGAGAAAAATATCAGCAATTTAATTTGCTGACATGAGCAGCTTGGCCGATTCAGCTTTATCTAATTCTTCTCAGCTCGAGTTCCTAATGCAGCTGAAACCCTTCCCTCAGCTGTTGAGGCAGTACTGACCTCTGTATGTTTCCATAGTAGCTCTCATGTAGCCCTCTCTGTCAACAGTCTGCTTCCAGTTCTAATTTAATCAAGTTTGTCCTATTAATAGAAAGATTCCACCGGCAGCTATTCTATTTATCTCATTTAAAATCTAAAGAACAGTTACTGCTGCAAAAAAACAAATATGAGTCAGGTTAGCACCATTCTATTTACATTTCATTTCAACATCTCTTTTTCATTCTGCTCTCAGGGGTAATTCACACAGTACTGATAGCTGGGGTTAATATTTCCACTCTTCCACTAGGCTGCCCAGATTCGGAAACCTTCTCTCCCCATCCACCCCACCCCACACTCTTTCTTGCCCCAGATGTGCAGACCTACACAGAGACGCCTAGGCAGAACATGCTTGAAGACTACGTGGTCAAATACTGCAGGATTTCCTGTGTGTAAAATGGACGAATTTGCTTTTTAAAAAAGTCATCACATGATGCAAAGGCCAATCTGAATCATTACATTGATATACTAGTTTAGAGCTAGATCACCTCTGCACAGACCAAGAAAAAAGAAGATAAAAATCAATATGACATAGAAACAACTCCAACAAAGTACAGCAGACTGCTGTGTTCCCATGGTATGTGCATATGTGTTTGGACTTTACAGAGAACTTTGGGAAACTGTCCCTTTTCCCTACAAAGTGATCCAAAATGCAATCTGTTTTCCCATGTGATCACAGCCTCACAAAATAAGGGAACAAAATTCACAACACATGGGAGATGAGAAAAGCTGCTGCTATGACACTCAGATGTTTTCAACAGTTAAAGAATTCTCTCTTCTAATGAAGAGTTATCAGTAATGTATACTTTGTCCCCCCTTCACGGATTGCTGCCTTGTCGTGGCGAAGGGGCTTGAGTAATTCAGAGAAGCTATGGGCTATGCCGTGCAGGGACACCCAAGACGGACAGGTCATAGTGGAGAGTTCTGACTAAACACGATCCACCTGGAGCAGGAACTGGCAAGCCAATCCAGTATCTTTGCCAAGAAAACTCCATGGACAGAAACAAAAGGCTAAAATATATGATGCTGGAAGATGAGCCCCTCAGTTCGGAAGGTGTCCAACATGCTACTGAGGAAGAGCGGAGGACAAGTACAAGTAGCTCCAGAGCTAATGAAGTGGTTGGGCCAAAGCCGAAAGGACGCTCAGCTGCGGACGCGCCTGGAAGCGAAAGGAAAGTCTGATGCTGCAACGAAAAATACTGCATAGGAACCTGGAATGCAAGATCTATGAACCTTGGTAAGCTGGATGTGGTCAAACAGGAGATGGCAAGAATAAACATTGACATTCTGGGTATCAGTGAACTAAAATGGTGGGAATGGGTGAATTCAATTCAGACGATGATCATATCTACTATTGTGGGCAAGAATCCCGTAGAAGAAATGGAGTAGCCCTCATAGTCAACAAAAGAGTGGGAAAAGCTGTACTGGGATACAATCTCAAAATGATAGAATGATTTCAATACGAATCCAAGGCAGACCTTTCAACATCACCAAGTTTATGCACCAACCACCGATGCTGAAGAGGCTCAAATTGATCAATTCTATGAAGACTTACAACACCTTCTAGAACTGACACCAAAGAAAGATGTTCTTCTCATTATAGGGGACTGGAATGCTAAAGTAGGGAGTCAAGAGATAAAAGAAACAACAGGTACGTTTGGCCTTGGAGTTCAAAATGAAGCCGGGCAAAAGCTAATAGAGTTTTGTCAAGAGAACAAGCTGGTCATCACAAACACTCTTTTCCAACAACACAAGAGGCGACTCTACACATGGACATCAACAGATGGGCAATACCGAAATCAGATTGATTATGTTCTCTGCAGCCAAAGATGGAGAAGCTCTATACAGTCAGCAAAAACAAGACCTGGAGCTGATTGTGGCTCTGATCATCAGCTTCTTATAGCAAAACTCAAGCTTAAACTGAAGAAAGTAGGAAAAAACCACTGGGCTAGTCAGGTATTGTTGTTGTTGTTTAGTCGTTTAGTCGTGGCCGACTCTTCGTGACCCCATGGACCAGAGCACGCCAGGCCCTGTATAAGCTAAACCAAATCCCTTATGAATACACAGTGGAAGTGAAGAACAGATTTAAGGAACTAGATTGGGTGGACAGAGTGCCTGAAGAACTATGGATGGAGGCTCGTAACATTGTACAGGAGGCAGCAACAAAAACCATCCCAAAGAAAAGGAAATGCAAGAAAGCAAAGTGGCTGTCCAACGAGGCCTTACAAATAGCAGAGAAGAGAAGGGAAACAAAATGCAAGGCAGATAGGGAAAGTTACAGAAAATTGAAGGCAGACTTCCAAAGAATAGCAAGGAGAGACAAGAGGGCCTTCTTAAATGAACAGTGCAAAGATATAGAGGAAAATAATAGAAAGGGGAAAACCAGAGATCTGTTCAAGAAAATTGGAGATGTTAAAGGAACATTTTGTGCAAAGATGGACATGATAAAGGACAAAAATGGTAGGGACCTCACAGGAGCAGAAGACATCAAGAAGAGGTGGCAAGAATACACAGAGAAATTATACCAGAAAGATCTGGATATCCCGGAAAACCCAGATAGTGTGGTTGCTGACCTTGAGCCAGACATCCTGGAGAGTGAAGTCAAGTGGGCCTTAGAAAGCATGGCTAACAACAAGGCCACTGGAGGTGATGGCATTCCAGTTGAACTATTTAAAATCTTAAAAGGTGCTACACTCAATATGCCAGCAAGTTTGGAAAACTCAGCAGTGGCCAGAGGATTGGAAAAGATCAGTCTACATCCCAATCCCAAAGAAGGGCAGTGCCAAAGAATGCTCCAACTACCGTACAATTGCACTCATTTCACACGCTAGCAAGGTTATGCTCAACATACTACAAGGTAGGCTTCAGCAGTATGTGGATCGAGAACTCCCAGAAGTACAAGCTGGATTTCGAAGGGGCAGAGGAACTAGAGACCAAATTGCTAACATGCGCTGGATTATGGAGAAAGCCAGAGAGTTCCAGAAAAACATCTACTTCTGCTTCATTGACTACTCAAAAGCCTTTGACTGTGTGGGCCACAACAAACTATGGCAAGTTCTTAAAGAAATGGGAGTGCCTGACCACCTTATCTATCTCCTGAGAAATCTATATGTGGGACAGGAAGCAACAGTTAGAACTGGATATGGAACAACTGATTGGTTCAAAATTGGGAAAGGAGTACGACAAGGTTGTATAATGTCTCCCTGCTTATTTAACTTATATGCAGAATACATCATGCGAAAGGCAGGACTGGATGAATCCCAAGCCGGAATTAAGATTGCCGGAAGAAATATCAACAACCTCCGATATGCAGATGATACCACTCTGATGGCAGAAAGTGAGGAGGAATTAAAGAATCTCTTAATGAGGGTGAAAGAGGAGAACGCCAAAAATGGTCTGAAGCTCAACATCAAAAAAACTAAGCTCATGGCCACTGGTCCCATCACCTCCTGGCAAATAGAAGGGGAAGATATGGAGGCAGTGACAGATTTTACTTTCTTGGGCAGCATGATCACTGCAGATGGTGACAGCAGCCACGAAATTAAAAGACACCTGCTTCTTGGGAGGAAAGCAATGACAAACCTAGACAGCATCTTCAAAAGCAGAGACCTCACCTTGCCGACAAAGGTCCGCATAGTCAAAGCTATGGTTTTTCCAGTAGCAATGTATGGAAGTGAGAGCTGGACCATAAAGAAGGCTGACCGCCGAAGAATTGATGCTTTTGAATTGTGGTGCTGGAGGAGACTCTTGAGAGTCCCCTGGACTGCAAAGAGAACAAACCTATCCATTTTGAAGGAAATCAACCCTGAGTGCTCACTGGAAGGACAGATCCTGAAGCTGAGGCTCCAATACTTTGGCCATCTCATGAGAAGAGAAGACTCCCTGGAAAAGACCCTGATGTTGGGAAAGTGTGAAGGCAAGAGGAGAAGGGGATGACAGAGGACGAGATGGTTGGACAGTGTCATTGAAGCTACCAACATGAATTTAACCAAACTCCGGGAGGCAGTGGAAGACAGGAGGGCCTGGCGTGCTCTGGTCCATGGGGTCATGAAGAGTCGGACACGACTTAACAACTAAACAACAACAACAATAGTTTGTCCCTTAATCTCCAGTCACAGAGGACAGCTCTACTCGCATTCAGATCTTGCTGCTCAACAAGAGAAGGTGACAATTGAGAGGGTAGTGCCATCCCCTACTCACAAACAGTGCATATGTGGTCAGACCCAATGCCTGGAGGAGGCTAAGGAACAACGTTTAAAGCAGTACATGTTGGTCCACAAGGTCCACCTGTCAGTAATGGCAGCCTACTGGGACTTGACAAACTTCCTCTTTCTTCTTTTTTCTTCCTATCGGAAACTGCAGAAACAGGGTTCTGAAGTGCCTGACAATCACATTGCAAGTCCAGAGGCCTGAGTTCAACTTTGTGGGTCACTAAATAAGTAGGTCTGTTGTAAAAGTCAAAATACTTGTAAAAACCTACCATGAAAGTCCAGGCTGTGGAGATGTTAGTAATTCTCTGTTTTAAAATTCCATCTCTTTCTCGCTGCTGTTGCCCCTTTCAATGATTGTACCTACATTGATAAACAAATATTATTTTTTTGCCACCTGAAACCAGTCATTCTGTCCATCTGAAACCTGAACATGTTAAATGCGATTTCTCCTTCCCAATCCTCTTTCTTCACCCCACTATTTCATTTGGTCTTTCCCTTTCTCACTGTTTCTTTTATCTAGGCACTGCTTGATTATAGCACAAGTAGCTTAACAACATCCCAAAATTGCAGTTCCTATTGATCCCTGTCATCCTATTCTGACTGGCCTGCCTTGTCAAGGAATCTTTTGTAACAGCCTTTTGACTATCTGGGGCGGGAAGGGATTGGGGTTGGGGAGGAATTGCCATTGAAAAGCTACTATATACGCCACTGGGAAAAATTACACACATATGATACATGGGAGGCAGGGCATTCAAAGGGAAGTGTATTGTAACACAAGCGTACAAAATCTTTAAACATATTCCAGGCTTTCTGCAACCTTGTGGGGCGTGACTATGGTTACGAGGCACCAGGTTTCCCTGTCTGGCTTTGACAAGGCAGAAGGCATAGAGAGATTCATTCATGAATCATTGTTAAATGATAGATAAGAAAGCTTGCTGTTTGTTCAAGAGCTTTTTTAGTGGTTTAATAAGCATATTGCCTGTTCTTGCATTTGTGTAATCTTGAGGACCACACAGCCTTTTCTTGATGTTTTATGATAGATAAGAACTACTTACTTTTTTTTTTTTTTTTAAGAAACTGCTACCACTACAGAGGGTAAGTGAAGAGCAAAACAAGCTTTGCACTGGGTTTTTCTTCCCCACCTTTGGTGGAGGCATGCTTGACCAAGCATTCATGCAGTTGGAAAATCTACTTTTAAACGTCCTGTTGATTTCCAGATTCATATATTTAAAAGCTAAACATTCATATAAGTCACCAATTTTTCAGCTTTCAAGAGAGCAAATGCATGTAAAAAGGGAAACACATTGCTCATCTACACTGACCCTTTTGCTGCAGGCTGGTGCAAACTAAAAAAGGTCACTTGAGGTCAGGTGGAGATGTGCCATTTGGTGCAAGCCTCACATCCAAATGGCATATAGACCTGAAACAACCATGTTTACAGTGTCCTTACAGCTCCTTACAGTGTCAACTTCCAATATCATGAAGTGGTTTAATAAGCGAGGCACTTCAGGATATTGGCAAATTGAACACTTTCCCTGCTCCTCAGCAGAGGGGCAGGGGATGTGAATTTTTTCCCCTTATTCTGCTGGATTATTCCTGATGTGCTGCATCACTTAGCATAAATTTTCAAAAATATATATTTATTTGTCTAGTCTGAAGTGCCATAATTTTGGCTACAGGCCGTTTCTCAATTGGCATTTCAGACAAGACAAAGAAGATACATTTTTTTAATTTAATCTAAGTGGTGCAGCACATCAGCAATGGTCCATCAGAGTAAAAAAATAATGTCACTTCCAGGGTGCAAGGGAAGTGTTCAGTTTGTTGATATCCTGAAATGGCTTACTTATTAAACCACTTCACAATACTGGAAACCGATAGCAGAAGAAGCCTTGACAATGTAAGGCTCACTTCTTGCTCCATTCTCAGTGACCAAATGTGCTGGAAACAGACCAAACTAGGGCAAACCTGTCCACACAAAAATAGTAGAAACACCTGACGGGCTCAGAAAAGTGTGCTCCAGGGATGAATGGATTCATTCTAGTGATCATGTCATCTCATCCCCAGAAAAGATAGCAAACTAACCCATCCCCACAGCACACCAGACAGTGGGACAAAGGCCCATTTGATCAAACCTACATTTTCCTTAATTTATTTTGACTGTAAGTGATATAATGCCCAAACTCTCAGAGCAGAAAGAAATATTCTGGAGAGCTAAGTTGTGTGTGAGTGTCACCGAAGCAGCTTCTCTCACCTCCTGAGACTATTTTGTATAAAAGCCAGTGCTTGGAAAGTTAATCATTTATTAAAATGGAGTAATTCAATATGTAGCTCATTCCAAAGTCTCACAAAAAGTAATTCACTGTGGCTAATTGAGGTAATATTGGGGGGAAAATTTTTGCTGTCTGAAGAAAAAGATATGATCTCTGCCCATTCCACACAGAGAAGTTAGCTAGATTAACAGCTGGATGTAACAGTAATGCCAGCAATGACACGGTGTTCTTTACTGCAGTGGAGGGCACCAGTGTGTCACCTTCTTGGTTGCACATCTGCCTCCTGAGGCAGCTACTGCTTTGTTCGTCATGGAAAGGCCAGCCCTCTCCTGAAAGATTAGCCAGCAGTTCACCTATAAAGGAATGGTTAGCGCACCACCATAAAAGCCATCTTTTCAGCTAAAGAATACAGTAGCAGTAACAGAGCTCTGTTCTTGTGATATCAAAGAGCCTCCACATGAGGGAGACGTCCACTCACTTGATCTGAGCACTTTATTTAAAAGGAAAGCCGGCATGTTTCTTCAAAAGTGAAAATGGGATGTTTAATATATCAGTTAGAGATTAGGTGAGGTTTTTTAAAAAATCAGATTTAATCTGCTAATTGTAATTCTAAAAAGATCTCAATGTGCTATTTGATATCTGACAGTCTACCAGATGCCATTTTGGTTGCATGTCAGTTTACAGGGATATGGATAGATAATTCTTCATTGTTGCTGTCTTTTCTCTTCAGGCAAGCTTTCCCTCAGTGACTGGCTACCTGAGTGGGGTTTTTTAATAGATTGTTGTACCTTACTGTTTTGAATGTCCGTTGGTATTGTTTATGTTTTAGTATGATATTTGTTTGTTCCTTTTTGTATTTGTATACTCATTGTTAGCTTTAAATACTTTTAATTATGTAAACCACCTTGGTTCCTTTTTAAGGAAAAAGGCAGGGTAAAAATATTTTAGATAAATAAATTAATAAATGAGTCACTCTTCTGGCAAAGTGCTGAATCTTTCCCAACTTGAATAAGGTTTTCTCTTGTGTACTGCCAACTTGCTATTCAAGGTAAAGATTCTCCAGGTATACATTCCAATCAATTTACAATTGCAGGCCAACCCTGCATTTGCTAAGGTTAAATATTTACCAATCTGACTAAGCATATAATTGATGAGGTGGTGTGCGTGCAGCTGCCATGCTGAAATCAATAACAGATTGGTTAGAATGCACTATATATGTGCTAGCCTACGTAGGTGCCTCCTACGTCAATAAAGACCAGTTGCAATCAGGTGGTATGTGTGGGGTTCTTTTTAAATTTAATCATTCCAGCCTGGAACTCTAACCTGCCACCATTTGTGATGTGGCACTGAGTATTGTCACAGCAAAATGAGTCAGTAGCGTGGAGCTGTCCCTGCCCTGTGAAGATGCAAAGGTAAGAGATGGTGTCTTTATACTACTTGTGAAAAGCGGGTATGTGGATATCATCCAACACTTTTGCCTAGGGAACTCTATGTTATGTTGCTTGGCAGTTGCACATTACCCCTGAGAGTGGACAATGTAGAGATGGTAGGTTATACCTAGCTTACCAAGGCTTTTCTCCAGCTGCCCCGGTCTGGATTTGCTACTGTGTTGAGCAGGGGCTGGGGGAAAATTTTCCCTTCAGATATTTTGGAGACCACCTTCCACAATCTCTTACTGTTGGCTGTGCTGGCTAGGTACCCGAGTACTGGTGCCAAGACACATCTATGACATGAGACTCCAAATTGAAACCTTAGGTGGAGCCTTCACTGTGATACTTCATTTTCCCAGAATTGGTGGGTTTTCGTACTTGAGGAAAGGACGAGTTTTTTGACTTCTTAAATCAAATTATATAAAACAAGTGTAGTGGTCTCCAGCATGTGCATCATCACGTCTTATTCCATTACAGCTGCCAGAATCCCTTGCCTCTTGGCCAGGCTGACTGGGAGATGAAATCCAAAACAAAGTGGGGGGGGGGGGGGGGAAGCTCTTATGAAAATTGAAATGACCAACCCATATGTAACAGAGCTGGAAAAAAAAAACCCTTGCAAACTTTTGCTCAAGCCAAAACATACAATAAAACCTTAAATTGGATTATTTTGCCAGCAAACTAGGTGACAAAACAAAATATGCATTTTCTAGGTGAAGAATTAAATCCTAAATCATACACGGACCTGTTAAGTGTTTGGTGAGCCGGCTGTCTAGGTGGATACAGGGTGGGCTTTTAATCACATTTGCACCCAATGTGTTGATCAATTAAGTTATTCCTGCCAGTAAACAGAACAATACTGACAACCAGTTACTCTATAGAGAATGAGCTCAGTCTGGCCATGTCTGGTCGTTTGCATGGGTTCTCTGTAGTAGCATACCTGCCAAGTGGAAATGATACTTTTTGACTACACATCAAGTGCAGGTAGGTATTAAAATGTGTGGTGAAGCTGACATTCTGTTGCCGTCCATAGACAGAGGTAGAGCTGACTAGTCCTATTGCAGCCCTGCTTTTTTCAGCTTCCATGGCCACAGACAGAGCTTAGAAGTAACTAGTTTGCAAATAGTTACTTCCAAGCTCTGCCTGTAGCCATGGAAGCTGCCGTGCTACATTGAGTAATGCAGGGTTGTCCTGCAACAGTAAACTCATCAGGTTTTATACATAGAAAATCTTTACCCAGAATGTCAAGTTGGCAGTGTACAAGGGGAAAGGTTATTGAAACGTCTGACATACGAAAAATTCAGCACTTTGCCTGAAGGATGACTCACGGGTTTTGAATCTGATTAGTCTAGTAACCAATCAAGAAGTCTCAATCTACATCCCCACTAGTTGCAAACTAGTTATTTTTATAAATTCCTTTTTCTAATCACAAATGAATAACTACACTGTGCATGCTCATTATTTCCACTCCAACTTAACAAAAAATAACTTCACTTTTTTCCCACAGCAACTAACTGTAACTTTAAGTTGCTTTTTCAGCTACCCAGATAAGCTCTCTCCTACATGGAATCTCAGTAATCTGTCCATAGTATTTATTACATACATAAGGTTTTGTATGGACTCTCGCTAAATGGTAGAGCAGAAATATCATCAGATGCAAACATTGGCTCATGCTGTACTTGTGCTTTTGCTTTCTGCTCTGTTACTGGCGCAGAGGCAACAGTGAGGTGCATGGAAAGAGGCTGGGCTTGGTATTCCAGGGTTGTAGCATTCAGATTGTTAAAGTAACTAGGAGTATTTAGTTACTTTTTGATAAATTAGAAAGTAAAGAGTTGTTTTTACTAACTAGCAGTTACTACTTTTGAGATTTGCAACTATAGTTGTAGGTAATTGCTTTTTAAAACTAATTTCCCAAGTATTAACCACAGGAATAAATTCTGTGTACCATCTTGTTCATTCTTCCTTTTTCCTCCTATCTGACCAATGTTCTCTTGGGAATTAATTCACATAAAGGTGAAGGAATAATTCAGACAGGCCTCTCTTTCAGGCCCCAAGAGGCTTATAGTCTCTGACCACCAGCGATCAAACTTCACTGCAAACCTGAGAGTCACAATACAATGATTCCTCATAACTAAAAGGAAATTACTTGGCTATATAGACAGCAAAGATCCAAAGAAATTAATATTCTCCAGTACTACCGTGTTTCCCCGAAAATAAGACAGGGTCTTATATTAATTTTTGCTTCAAAAAACACATTAGGGCTTATTTTCAGGGGATGTTTTATTTTTTCAGGTACAACAATCTACATTTATTCAAATACAGTCATGTCATCTTCTTCTGGTTGCTGCACAATGGTGGAGGGCGGGGTTTCACTTAACTGGGGCTTATTTTTGGGGTAGGCCTTATATTACGAGCATCCTGAAAAATCATACTAGGTCTTATTTTCAGGGAAACAGGGTATGTCAAATGGAGAATGTGCTCGGTTATCCCTCACTATAGTATCACCAAAGAAGAAAGAACAAGTTTTGTTTTGTTTTAAAATGTTGTGGTAGTGATATTATATCTTATGTTTTCTAGACTAAGCAAGAATCACTTTTATTTAACATATATGTATCTCTTGCTACCTTCAAGGGGTAAAACCTTGTTAAAGTGGCTTCCAAAAGTTTAAGTGAATGGTGTTAGAATAATAAAGCAATTGACTTAACATACTAAATCGATCTTTAATGAAAACTAGTGAAATCTGAAAACACGCTGTTTAATAAAATACAAAACACCAATAAACATTTATACAGCAGAGGTTGAAATCCTCTTCCATGACCACACATACATAAATAGTAATGATGTCATCAACCCACAACATTAATCATTAATTTAATTTAATGTTAAGCTCCTACTCCCCACCCTTCAGAGTCCAAGGCTCCCTAGTGATCCCTTTTGACCTGTGGAAGTCTTGGGAGCCTCAAGGCAGTGGGGAAGGACCTTTAATATCTGAAAATCACCACCAGATCACTGACACCTGGATCCAGTGGTGATGTGAAATCATCTCAATTTAACAGTCCATAAAACCCATATAAAAACAAAAGGCAAGTGCATCTTAATAGCTCTTCAAAGACCATTATTGACAGGGCCTGATGCACCCCACTTGATGCCCTGATACATATTTCTTATATATATATTGCCATTTGTTAATACTCAGATTTTTGAGGGGAGAGGTGATAATCATATCATATTGGTTGTTGACTAAAGAATCCCATTGTTCCTAGATATAATTATTTTGAAAATTATAGAATCAAATAATAATTGAGTTGGAAGGGGCTATAAGGCCACCGAGTACAACTCCCTGCTCAATGCAGGAATTCAAGTCAAAGCAGATCTGGCAGATGGTTGTCCAATTTTCTCTTGAATGCCTCCAGCGTTGGAGTGTTCACCACCTGCTGAGGTGATTGGTTCCATTGTGGTGCTGTTCTCACAGTTAAGAGGTTTTTCCTGATATTCAGCCTAAATCTGGCTTCCTGTAGCTTGAGCCAATTATTACGTGTCCTGAACTCTGGGATGATCAAGAACAGTTCCTGCCCCTCCTCTGTATGACTACCTTTCAAGTATCTCAGCTGTCTTTTCTTAAGGCTAAACATGCCCAATTCTTTTCTGTTAATAACAAATATTTGACTTTTATATGGAACCATACCTATTTCAGCTAAAATAAAACTTGTAGGAACAACTAAAATGATACAGATGAAGTTAGGATATAGTGGCCTAAATCCATTTATTCCATGGGCTTACTCTGTTGGGGATTATCAGTTAGATTTTGGCCATAATGTATATTAAAAACTTCATATATTATGTACACATTAATTAAAGAAACCCTGTAAAGCAGTCTTTGACAGATGTTTGGCCTATCTTGTAGAATATGATATGAATATGCAAGATGATATATTATTAATATTTCTAACAGAAGTCAAATTATGCTTACTCTTCTGCTAACATCATGTAATTACTAAGATGAAACAGATAATGTTCCTCTAAAGCATCTGTCATATCTTCCTTCATGTTATGTGGGCCAAATTACTTGCAATACTGTCACATATTTTTGCTGAGAACACAGGAGAGGTTGGAAATGATGAGTTACAAATACGTAGTTACTTCTAAATGCCTTTTCTAGTAATGAAGGTGTAAGCATATTATGCTACAATTGTAACTTCACTTGTTTTCTAGCGTACCTGCTAACTTTTTAGTTATCTGTATAGTTACCAGTAAAGATGGGCACCAACTGCTTGTTTGGCAGTTCACCGTGGTTCGTTTCCCAGCCAAACAGCTGATCCACAGTTTGGCATCCTGCCCCCCCCCTCCAGTGGGCACCCACTCAGCGGCGGCACTCCACCTCCTCTGGGCGCTCCTGCTGAATGGGCACCTGCTGGAGGGGATGGGGCACCAAACCACAGATCAGCTGTTTGGCTGAGAAACAAACCACAATGAATTGCCAAACCAGTAGTTCATGCCCATCTCTAGTTACCAGAGTGTTCTCACTAAATAGAGGGGACGGGGGAATACTGCTTGGTCCAAGTGCTGGTTTATAATCTATCTCATATTGCTGAATTTTTAAAAAACCTCTAACTTTTTAAAAAATAAAGTAATTCAAAAGCAACTATTTTAAAAACCTGAAGAAAGTTTTTTTCAAATAATACACAGTCAGGAATGGTAGCAGCTTCAAAGAAGGGGAACACACAACAGTACACTTTTTCTTGCATGATTTTTTTCCAGTGAAATATTGCCACCTCCTCAGTTGCTTTTTCTCTGGTGAAGTAAAGAGCACATTTACTGGGGCCTTATGCTTCAGCTCACAGCATCCGTGGCTATTTTATGGCGGGTCTCACATGGGAAAAAAAATGAATTAGGAACATGCACAGCTGAGTGTCACAAATAGCTTAGTCACCTAGCTTCTGAAACTTGCCATCGGTAACATTATAATCAGCCTGGCCAGGAAGGAATTGTTAGGCTTTTAGGAGAGCTGTTTGAGCAGGAAATGGAGGAGGAAGAACCTGAATGATGTACTACAGAAGAGCAAGGCTCAATTTTTCCCTCCAGGTCACATTTAGAATCACTATCAAGATAACTTGAAATTGAGTTCTGCATAATTCATGGTATAATTTAATGAAGCATATTTATCCAAGTACACATTTGAATCCCAAAGGCATTTGTGTATAGAAATAAGTAAATAACATACGTAAATACATGAGTGACTAGGAATGTTTAAATATTTCATAATTTAAAACTTATGGATTCCTGACCCAAAATGTCTTTATTTTGCAGAATTCTGCTCAACAAGCATCTGTTTTATTTGTTAATTTAAAACATTTGATATCCCATTTCAGTTAAAGATTTCAGGGCCATTTACAATAGCTCAGCAATTCAATCATTATTTTATTTACCTATCTATAACTTGAATTTATCATTCATCCAGTAACCAAAGATCCCAGGGCAACATACATAAAATAAAACACAAGATCCAATGAAATTGATGAAAATCTTTCCGACACAATTACAGTGAAAGTGAAAACTTACATATGTAAGTTTCTTCCATTTCGCCAAATACTTTTTTCATCTGCCTTTATTTTTTTAATCTATTCATTTAATCATTTAACTGATAATTATTTAAAGCCTCAGAGTCAAACACCATACCTTCTCTAGTGCCTCTTTCACTTCCTTTTGATATATCTGATTTCCCTGGTGCTACTGATCTATAGCTCTCACAATATGCAATCAGCAGGGCCAATGTTGAGGGATGGTGTTGCTCTAAAAGGCTGCTTCACAATTTCTTCATTATTTATTTATTTAAGTGATGAATATACGGCCTTTTCCCCAGAACTGGGATCCAAGGTGACACATAGAAACAGAAATAAATAAAATTGCAGAAAAACAGATGCAGGTAAAACACAATTAAATAAACTACAAGATTAAAACATTATTGAATTAACAAGCAGTTTAAACAATCAGCAGTAAAGAACACATAACATCAACCTGATAAAAGCCCTTGTTCTCAATTGCCAGTCTATTGATGAAAGCCTACCTAAATAAAAAGGGTTTTGCCCACCAGTGGAAGGACAACAGAGGGGGACCATTCTAGCTTCCCTTGGAAGGCAGCTCTACAGCGTAGGAGAAGCCACTGAGGAGACCCTGTCTCTCATCTCCACCAAACGTGGTTCTGAGAATGGCAAGACAGACAGAAAGGCCTCCCTTTCAAGTCCAGGCAGATTCATACAGGAGAAAATGGCACTTCAGATGGACTGGACCCAAGCTATACGAGGCTTTACAGATCATACTCAGCGTTTTGAATTGTGCCCAGAAACAGACCACTAGACCAATGAAGCTGTAGCAGCAAGGAAGTCACTCATGTGGCAATCCTGGACAGGAAGCCTGATCCAGAGTGGGACCCCAGGAGAGGTGAAGGAGTAAAGCCTGCTCCCGTTCCAATGCACAGTCCCAATGTGAAGTGGATCTAAACCACTTATGCTCATTATAGGGTGAGTGGACAGTGTGTGGCCATGTCTACCCCTTCCCCATTCTTGTGGTCTCTCATGCTCCCCAAACCATCCCTCCCCTGCTAGCTAGAAAATACTTACTTAGATTGTGCGGGAAAGTGTTTGAATGGAAGCTTCTGAAAATAAGTATTTTCTGTATGTTTGTTTTCTGAAATTGAAACTGTAAGTCAGCCTCTGCCCCCTTCCAGTTTAGGGAAACACATAGACACACACATTTTTAACAAGAGTAACTCACAAAACATCCACAAGGAGAAAAATTAGCTTTAGACCCACCAAAGTTGTCCATCCCTTCCAGTTGAGAACGAGACAAAAAGCACTATTTTTTCTCATCAAAGTCCCAATGAATTTCTACAATAGAAAGAAAAAGGATGTAGGTAATAGCTGCATTTTTAAAGTATTGTCTAGTACCAGGAAGAAAAACACTAAAATAGAAATGTCTGTTTTTGGGGGGGGGGGGGGGGTTGTTTATTTCTTCTTTGTTTTTTTTATAAGGAAAGGGGGAGGGAAGAGATGAGATCTCATAGATTTACCAAATTTCTATAAACAAGAGCAGCCAAACACTTATACATAAAATTTATTGAGAAGTTGAGTCTCAGAACACTTGAGAAGTTTGATACTTGTGAATTCTGATGTGAACTGGCCAGGTCCACAGTGCAAAGATTAACATGTGGGTCAGAATTTAACTGTACACAAACATTCACATATCTCAAACATTCCATCACAGTTTGTGGCCCCAAACCATGTACTAAACCCATATTTTCATATTTTGCAGAAAAGCAAGTTTCCAAATGTTTTCTTTCACACACACACAGAGAGAGAGAGAGAGAGAGAGAGAGAGCATGATTAGAACTGAAATCATGTTTGTGTAGGAAAGATGTGATTTAGGCAGTCTCTTGTCTGTGAGAAATCCAACTGCAAAGGAATAATATATTAAGTCCTGAAAAGCAATCACAAATAGGGTAAGCTAATACGCCAATTCCATGAGGCCTCCACACTGCTGAAACCATCTGAGTACAAAACTCTTGCTATGCACTCAGGTGGTTTCAGCAGTGTGGGATGAAAGAGGCTTATGCAAGAGCATATCCAAAAGTGTTACAGTCCTGACATAATCTGGCCTATCTGTCTATAGTTTGGATACCCCTATACACTTCTCTCACACTAGCTATACAACGACCTTACATTATACTTTTCCAGAGCATTCCCAGATCTTCCTAGACGCTGTTTTAGTCTGTTATTGGCACTGGCTATCTTACCCAGCAGCAGAACTGGTTCTACCATTAGGCGGAGTGAGACAACCACCACAAGAGGCAGGTGATGGGGAACAGATTGCCAACAACAGCCCTTTAGATGTTCCTCTTGAGGGCACTGGCTATTGTGTTATTGTTTTCCTCCAGAGAATGTAGTTTTGTGCTTTACACAGCTTGTTCTATCCTCCTAAGCAGGCCTGCAGCCTCAGATGCCATCTCCTCACCAGTAAGGACATAAATCATCAATTATTATTGCTAGCACCATGTGTGAGAGCAAGAATTTTGTAGAAAACAGAAAAGAGGGGGAAATATTTTTGTACAAATTCAAGCAAAACTGACAGAACAGGGGTTTCTGCTCTGTTGCAAGGATTTTTATGGATTAGAGGCATTGGAGAGAGTGTTTGTGTCATTTTTAGCAACCCATTGCTCCGTGTGTGTGTGTGTGTGTGTGTGTGTGTGTGTGTGTGTGTGTGTGTGTGTGTGTGTGTGTGTGTGGTTTGTTTCTCAAAGCAAAAGGTCACACATTTTCCACAGACAATTTGTGGAAGCTATCTGAGACTTTGTCAAAGAAAGGTTTGTCTCACACTGACCTTGAAGTGAAGAATTTCATATTTGTGTATGAAAATTCCTAATTGATGAATCATCTAGCATAAATCATCATCAACAACAAATAATTTTGCCAGTATTCTTTAATAATAAGGTACCGCTAGCAATCCGGTCAGATTCTGGAGGGGAGGGGAATTGATTTGGAGGGAGAGGGGACACCATATTGTTCTGCACTTCAGAGAGCAAAATGACTGAGGTGGGCCCCATCCAGCAGACATATATGTGTTACTTAAGAGCTTTATGGTACTATTTTAACAATTTTGTAACCAACTCTATTAGGACCTAAAAGCTAGGTAGAAACATGTACCTACATAGAAGTGAGCGCCTTAATGGTTTTGAATAATACGATCCCATTGACTATGAACAGGCAAGATTAACTTACTCAAAAGGATTAATAAGTACAGAAATATTCTTATGGACCCATGGGAAAAGTATGCTTATTATGTTACCTAATATGTCGGCCATTTGGACCCAGGATCTAAAAGTAACAGAGGAAATCCCCCACAGGGTCTCATGCATTCAGGCAAAGAAAGCTAGTAAGAAAGCAAAAGAGAGGGAGATTTTTTCCCCCTCAGAAATATGTTTCTGGTACTCATTGAGATGCAAATACCCTGCATGTTCTGTTCATGAGTAGCAATTGCAGGGAATGGTCAGAATCTTCATTTTGAGAGATGGTTGTATTCATCATAAGCTTTTTTGTGTTGGTTTTTCTATGAAGAATGTAATTGTGCATGTTTTCCATAAAACTGACAGCAGCACAAGTGCCTTCATTCAGCACAAAACTTTCCATTAGGACATGAACAGATAAAGTTGGCATCAAGAGGGAGCCAAGGAAACAGCAAGTCACAGTACATAGCAGCAATTCTTACATAAGACGGAGTGATGTGGAAAAAGTCATGAGTGTGTCACTGTCAATCTTGGTGAATCTTGGCATCAACTGGATAACAGGTATAAAGGCCACTTGGTAGCTCGCTCTGTGTTTGTCGATAAATATTTGCACACGGTAACAATGGAATGCCAAGTATGTAGCCATCCATGTGCAGCTTTCTTCACATTGAAATCTGCCTGAGCTCCAGTTTGACCAAAAAAAAAAAAAAAACATGCTCAGCTAATGAGGTCACCCTGGAATTTAACTTAGGGACCAGCAGGTGCAAAAACAGCAAAACACTCAATCTTTGTCAAGCACAGGCAGAGCAGCCCTAAGAAAAAAAACGAAGAGCACATGCCACACAGAAAGCTTTCCACTCAATGAAGGCAACTCAGTATTTACCTATAGGCAGTGATTGGAGTAGTGAGGGGGTGCCTCTGCCCCTCATAGCTGAGGCAGGTCTTCTTTGTCTGGTCCACAAGCTACCCCTAGCATGAGTTAAGCTACCATAGGAACCTCTTATCCGTTGTTTCAGTTACTGCAGTTTCACTGAACCATGGCTGACTGCAGTACAAAATGTAGGGCAGCCCCTTCATTGTCTCCCCTGTCTGCTGCTTCAGGCCAGGGAATGGTGTCAAATCCTCCTGGCAGCCATTTTGAAGGATGGAGCTGAGTCAAAGTGTTTCCTCCAATGGGACAGTTTGCCAACAGCTCAAACACTCCCCAGCACCTCTCTCCTTACCCTTTGCCTGCTTGTCTCAGCGCAAACCAGCAGCAGCACCCATTGTTCTGGCTCAAGCCCTGAAGCACTGAGGTGGAATGTGACACATCAGTCACAGCAGGTCAGAAGAGAGGCAACAGAGGCAAATGGCAATGCCTGAGCACTAAATGACTTCCTCACACCCCACCTACTGATCTCAAAAGCAAAAGGGCCCAGCAGAGGCTCTTCACTTTTGAGTTTCTGACTGCAGCGTTTGCTATTATCTGCAGTTTCGGGCATCCACTGTGGGGGCTTGGAACCTATCCCGCATGGATACAGGGGTCCTATTGTATGGGTGATAACACAGAGAGACACTCACATAAACACACTTTATTCCTGTGATTACATGTATTTGCTTGCTTGCTTGCTTGCTTGCTTGTTGTGCAATGGTGGACCTTTAACTTGTTGTAACCTAGCACCTTTGAATGCCTTAATCTGGTGCTCGTGGCCACTCCTGTTCAAATGCACTCATGATGCATCCACTAGTACATTTGCATGTTAATTTGAGCACACCGGCCTAGGGAAGTGCACAGGTGGATGTTCATTTTACACAAGAAAAGACCAGAGTATGCACAAAGTACATTTTAACTTAGTCAGGCAGACATGGGTAGCTTTTTGAGAAAAGGGTTTTCTACATAGTGTCAAGTACATTTCTCCAGGTAACAAAAAGAAAATTACCACTCTTGTTCTTTCACTAAATAAGAAGAGTTAAAGAAGAAGAAGCTTCACCCTGGAAGTGCCGGACTCTAATTTGAGGTGTAACAACAACAACAACCACCTGAAAACTGCAGAGCTGGAAGGAACCCTATGGATTGTTGAGTCCAGCCCCTGCCAAGGAGGCACAGTGGGGAACCAAACCCTCAACATCTGGTTCCACAGCCAGATGCCTAAACTACTGAACTGGTAGCATTCCTGATGATTTACAAATCTGTTAGGGATGCCTGAGGATTTAACAATATCTGGAGGCGTCAGTTTGGCAACCAGAGTCAAAATAATGGGCTAAATTCTCTAGTACAGTGGTCCCCAACCTTTTCCGAACCGCGGACCGGTTCAGGGGGCGGGTTCCGTACTCACGGGTGGGCGTGGCACACTCACGGGTGGCACGGGTGGGCATGGCGTGCTCGTAGGTGAGCAGGGCGGCTCGTTTGCATGCGCAGGTGAGCGGGGTGCACTCATGGGTGGGCACGGCTCGCACGCACGCATGCGCGGATGGGCATGGTGCACTCACGGGTGAGCTGGGTGCACTCACGGGTGGGTACTGCATGCTCGCGCAAATGGGCGTGGTGCTCGTGGGTGAGTGAGGCGTGCTTGTGCATACGCAGGTGAGCGGGGCACACTCACCGGTGGACGTGGTGTGCTCGCACGCATGCATGGGTGGGCATGGTGCACTCACGGGTGAGTGTGGTGCACTTGCGCATATGCACGGGTGAGCGGGGCGCACTCGCATGTGGGCATGGCACGCTCACCAGTGGGCGTGGCACACTCACTGGTGGGCATGGCGCGCTCACCGGTGGGTGTGGCGCACTCGTGGGTGAGCGCAGTGCACTTGCATGCACGCACAGGTGAGCGGGGCACACTCACGGGTGGGCGTGGCATGCTTGCGTGCATGCGCAGATGGGCGTAGAGCGCTTGCAGGTGGGCGGGGGGTGTGCTCACACGCATGCGTGGATGGCATGGCGGGTGAGCAGGGGCGCTTGCACGTATGTGTGGGAGAGCAGGGTGCAGTCGCACGTGGGTGTGGCATGCTCACACGCATGCATGGATGGGTGTGGTGCACTCACAGGTGGGTGGGGCACCCGTTCGTGCAGGTGGGTGGGCTATGCATGCATGTGGGCGTGCGTGGAGGGACTGTGTGCCTGTCTCCGCGGCCCAGTCCTGCGAAGGCCACGGATCGGCACTGGGCTGCGGACCGGGGGTTGGGGACCCCTGCTCTAGGAGACTCAGTATGCCTACTGAAATTCACAAAAGACGGCCACAGATAAATGGCACAGGGATTGAAAGCCAGGCTAGGGCATGTGTGACACCCACTGTTCTAGCATTGCTATTAAAGATTTTCCTCCGCTAATCACAAGCTATAACATCTGTTTCTGCCCTCAGTCAGGATCATGGAGGTTTGAGGGTGTGGGGAGGCAAAAGCTTATCCTATTCCCCAGAGGACCTGCTTCTCAGATCACTGTTTTCCCTAAGGTTAAAATATGTTTCAAAAGGAACTTGTTGCTTTACTTTTTACTTCTCAGCAACCAGGTTGTCATTATCATTATGGTTTTTCCAGTCGTGCAAATAATTTGTTGTATTATACATCATTAATACATTGTGTTGTCTTTATCAGCAGGTCAGAAAATGAAGGGAAGTACTCTGCCATTTCTGATACTCAGCCTTGCACTTTATCACTTAATAAGAGAATGGCATGAAATCTGAAAAAATTCCTGTCAAACCACCTCTAAAATTGCCTTAAAATGCCATTTACTTTTGAAATGACCTTTAGGAAATAATTAGAAAACCTCGCTTATAATATCTAAAATGTAACTATGTAACTACTTGCTCTCTTACTTTTACTGGAACTTTGTAGCTACTTGTTATAGTACTAGTTACCTAAAAAATAATTAGTTACAAGTCATTGTGGCTGGAATCCTATTGTTTATTTGCATGTGCATAAGTGAAATCACGTAAGTCATGGTGGCAATGAATTTGCAACCAAGAATGCAAGTAGCACTTCCTTAACTAATGGCAATTTGCTTTTGTAAATCACTAGTCGGATTCCAGTCTATGTCCCTTATAACTAGTTACTTCCAAACTCTCCTCTTTTTTTCCCCTTACCATTTGTAGTGGTGGAAATTTCTGGAGCAGAGTAGAGGTTTTCATGTCCAGCTAACCACTCACAGTGATTCAAGTGTGTATGCATATCTGTCTGACTTTATGTGTGTGGACATATGCACTTGGACATCTTTGCACTAAAATGTATGGGGAAGAAGAATGCATGTGCATGCACTCACAGCTATGACCCCTCCAACCAATACCCTCAGTCTATCTCAATACTAACATTTAACTGTGCTTTCAATACGGTATAAAGCCAACCTTCCAGTGAACTGAATGCAACTCTTATTTCAAGAGATGCTGCCAAATTATATGATGAAATACTGGTCCTAGAAAGATCCAGGAGACTTTGCTTTAACAGGGATTAGGTGTTACACCTGGAATGTATATGTATTCAGTTCTTTTCCAAGAAGGAAGCGAGGTGTCTTGTCATTGTCCCACTCTGGGAGAACCAAATAAACATTGACATCTGAGGATACGATCAGGGTGCAAAGGTGTGTGCCTGATCACTTTAATGGGAATGATCTCCCTCAAAATGACCCTTCCATCTGCTGGGGGATCACTCCAGACTGTCCCCAAATAGTAGAAGTCCTACAGGTCCAGTTTGGGCATAGATCAGGGTCAGGCTGGAAGGCATTTCCCTGTACATTGTACGATCGTCAGAAAACAGATCACACCAGACAGCTCCAGAAGCAATCCACATTGTGACCGATTTCCCCATATGATCACACCCTGAGACTTCTTAAATGTAACAATGTATTGCTGATAACATCATATACATCCAAAATGGCTTTTCTCTTTACAGAAATAGGACATTCATTGAAAGTACAACTATGATCTGGCTTCATTTGGCTTGTATTGTCCCAACTATAAATGGAACAAAACGTAACGTAAACACACTAATCAGACCTCCACACATTTGAACAGCACATGCTAAATAAAAGACTGTACATTTTTAACAGACCTGAGTATCAGATGCTGGCAAACTCTTCTTGTAATTAAAGTTATTTATACAGTTTCTTGGCATAATATTTGGATGACTTTTTAAATGGTGGGTTTAAAAAAAAATTAAAATGTAATTCAGATTTTGGTTTTTTAGTTTTGCACAATGATAAGTTCCCAGTATGGAAAATCAGTCCTTTCCCACTGTGGCAAGCACTCTAGGAAATGAATTTCCAAAGTAAATCTAACTAGTCTCTTCTGCCCAGTTTTTCCTTACTGGTTAAGAAAACATTTCTGTTTTGGAATTGGACACCACCCTGGTATCTGAATGATGTAAGGTGGTGTTCAATTGGCCATCTGTTATTAATATTCATTATATTATATATATATTGGATGAGCAAGAAACTCAGAGATGGGTGACTACAGATATTTTTCACCAGTAATACTAGCGCAGCTAGTGATGAATGTTTATGAGAGCTGCAATCCAAAACCTTCTGGAGAGCCACAACTGATGTGGATTAAGCTTCCTAAGTTCTATAGCCAGAAGGATGGAAGACATACATTGGAAAAAAGTATTGTTATTGTTACTTATTATTATTATTATTACTATTATTGTTATTATTATATTCAAAAATATGAAACAATTAAAAACCAACAAAATCATAAAAAACATTGACTGGCATTACATAACAGATACAAGTATTCACCAAAAACTTAAGCATCAGTTAAATATTATTGTTGTTCTTTTTGGTGTTGTTGTTGTCGTCGTCATCATTGTTATTTTTATTATAGCTTCTAGGCTCTTCCAGCTAGTGACAATGCTTCCTGGGGAATTATGACAATTATAGTCCCAGTGTTTTCAAGCTCTAGAATGGCTGATGTACCGTATATTCTATTGTATTGCCCTCAGCACCTTCAGGTAAAGAAGGCAATGGAGAATTGTCAGAGCTTGGGGAAGTTGATTCTTCAGCCTACAACTACTAGAATACTCCAGCTAGTATAACTAGTGGCCATGCTAGCTAGAGGAATCTGGGAGTTCTCTTCACAATAAAGTAACTTTTCATTGATAATTTTTTACATATAAGAATAAGGTGAAGCACCAAAATAAAACCAATTCTGTTTCAGAATCTTTCTTACAAAATCAATTTGGGTTGTGCATTCTCACAATATTTCTAATGGATATGCCTGTATATGCTGTATATGATACTCATCTTATACAGTACTAATTAGGCAGATAGTTCCCTTCCACTCTCTTTGGGTGCTATCCCTGTTTCTGTGGTTGGCTACCACCATGGCCTATCCCCACCTATATCTTGCAGTGTGGATTAGCTGTTCTCTATTAAGGCCCATCTGATCTCTGATGTTATTCATCCAAGAAATCTGCCTTCTGCCTCTTCCACGTTTACCCTTGATCTTTCTTTTAATGATGGATTGCAGTATATCTGTCATGACGAATTTTGTGTCTAAGATATGAGAGCCTGCACTTCTTCATAATCAACTCTATTTTGTTTTGCTTTCCTGTCTGATAAAGTACCTCTTCATTCCTTATTCTATTGGTCCATGGGATGTGATAGATTCTTCTCTATGTTCACATTTCAAAAGCATTGATTCTATTGATCATTTCCTTTGGAATAGTCCACATCTCCCATCTGTATAGGAAGACTGACCATATATAATACTTTTGAAATTCTCAGTCTCAAAGACATATTAAGCTGTTTGTTATACAACATTTTCAACTCCTTAAATGTTCTTGCTATCTCAGTTCTTTGCTTTATTTCTATATTACAGTCTATGTGATTGTTAATTAAGCATCCCAGATACATGTGCTTGTCTACTTAGTCTATAGGTCAGTTGTTACATACAATAAATGTAATTGACATCATCCCTAGTTATCACTATTGTTTGGAGGGGCTGCATTAATTAGCAGTCTAGTGTTGTTACTTCCTTCTCATTTTAACAGTATCTGAAGTTCATCTGAGGTTCCAACTATCAGGACAGTATCATTGGTGTATCTTACATTAAGACCGTATCATTTACTCTCTCAGAATTAACTGCACAACTATTTTGCATAACAGATAGACCTACATACAGTAATTGTATTTTACGGTAAAGAGGCATATAGTAATTGTATTTTGGCAGTAAACTCATATTTCTAAAGATTTTGAGCAAAGCAATTAAGTGGGCTTGGTTTGCATGTCATGAAACAGACCTGTATTTTCACGGGGAAATCTATGTGCATGTAGAACTCTCACTCTATGTGCATGAATCACATACATCAGGCGCATGTAGTCTTCTCATATGCACACATATGGGGCATGATTATTAATCTTTATTAATCTTAAGGAAGGTAAATTTTAGACAGTGTTTTCTGTCTCTGTTAATCCAGAACATGGGGGTGCAAAACCTATGATCTTCTCGTCATGTTTCCATGATAAAATTACGTAGCTCCTCCTGAGCAGGGCTGGTTTAAGACATTTTGCTGTCTGAAGCAAGGACAAGATGCCCCTCCCCCATACGTGTACAGAGGAGAACTGGACTAGCAGAGAACTCTTACTTCAAATTTGTTGGGAAAAAATAGCATCTTCCACCACACAAGAGGGTCCACAGGCACATTTGGGGAGCGGGAGCAGGTCAGGTCATGTGGCACATCCAAATTTCCAACAGAAAGGAGTGGCTAGGGCGGGATCAGGAGGACAGGATGAGAAGTTGCCACGGGTGGCCCCCGCAGCCTCTATTGTCTGAGGTGGTGGATTCAATCCAGAACTGTAATGAGGGTGGAGCAACCCAGGCTTTGACCTAGGTTGCAAAAATTTTAGAGCCTGCAAAATTCCTCACCAAGATGCCTATTTGTTTCTTGACATGAGTCATACATTATTTACAACATTTGTACCTCTACTACTTTTGAGGGAACCACACACTGGTTCCCAGGCTATATCTCCCCCACCACCATCAGCAAAACTGTATGCTTCCTGCATCCCCCCCCCTTCCTTCAACCCTCTAGCTTGGGCCAGGCCACCATGGGCATGCCCCGAATGTTGACAAGGTTAGAGGGTCATTAGAAGGGTTAGAGGCGGGATGGGAAGGATTGTGCAGTCTTCCCACTTTGCCAGAAATGTAGTGATGAGTGAAGGAGGAGGACAAGGACACAGAGGCTTGCTCACCAGCCTGCTCTGCTTCCTTCTGTACAGGCCATTCAGTGGGCAGAGAGAGCACCTGGCAAAGCTGAGCGGGGCAGTGGGGGAGATGGAGGCAGGTGCTTGGCATATGTCATGCTGTTTGCTCTGGGCACCCAAATGGCTAATTACATGACAGCTTTACTTTGCCAGTAGGGCCAGTCACGATGATGAAGTTATGCACAAGTTGTATGCCAAATTATTATGGGAATGTATGGATTTTGGAACATATGAAACAGCTAAGGATAGAAAGGAACTTAGCTGGATTTGACTCTCAAATGGAAACAGCATTTTTGCCTCTCCCAAGACTAATTGCAAAGAAGAAACATACCTCACCATCAGAGTTCACAGATTTGTGAGTTTTCAGGATATTTCAGAGAAATAAAGCACAAAGAAAAGAATGAACACATTTGGCAAATTAAATAGCTAAAATGTGCAGAATTGAAAAATATGTGCATCAGCATGCTTCAATCAGTGGGGAGGAATGCATTCCTTAGCTTCAGTGCAGACATTAGGAAAAATGTGCCAAAAACAGATACAAATGTCAGCACATAATTTAAAAACAGTCCAGTAAAACCCAAGGAAGAGAAGAAAATGCTGGTGGGATTTTGGAACAAAACAGAGCCCTGATAAAGTTCAAGTTCATTTAAATTCTCCTCACTAGTCAAACAGATTGTGGCATTTTTCTATAATTTTGCAGAGACCACCAGAAAGTCACAGTTAGTTAGGAAATCCTGGCAGCTCCATAAATGTGACTTGTGCATTGGTAATTTCTACTTTTAGAAAGCTTCTGCCTCTGTCAGAATGGATTGCTATGTTTATAATAATATTTTCCATATTTCTCACTGTTGCTCCGGGCAGTGGCTGAACAGTCTGTGTATGTCAATCCCTCACTTTTATTACACCTGATTCTGCTGTCACTTCTACTTATTGCCAGCCCTGGAACTCATTTTTTCTTTTTTGTCTGAATGAGGAGCAAATCTAGCATGCTGGCAAGGAGTCATTCCAGCCATTCATGGGTAAAACGTGTAGGTCTGCTTGCTAAGATACCCTGTTCTTTCCTGGTAGGCTTCTTTTTCACTCATGTTATCCCACCTCTAATAACCAGAGCTCTGCAATCTGCCCCCTGACCACTGGCAGCTTTGATTCTTTTCCACATCATACTGTAAGACCAAACTGTATGATATAAGGAACACATTCTTAGGGATGAGACCACATTAGTTTACCAGAATTGCTTCTGTAAAATCAAGAGAGCCTCCTGCTGTGACAATCACACCTCTTCTAATGAGGGGACATCTATGATTTATAGCTTGGTCCAAAGGTTTCTGCAGAAATAATTTGGGGGCAGGGAAAAGGACAAAGTCTATCAATGATATCTAGGGAGTGCTGTTCTTGGTTCATGTCAGAAGCAATCCAGTGGTTCTTCGGGATTGTTAAACTGTGTTTTTACCTGTGTAAATTTAAAGAAATATCAAGTTTAGGATTCCAGGGGAGGGGGAATATCCTCCCTTGCCTCTGCCAACACCTATGGCTCAGCCCTCAGCTCCACTTACTCATTTCTAATGTTCCCTCAGGCTACAACTACATGGTCAAATACCACTAGATTTGCTCCACTTATACAATGTGTGAATTTAAAGTACTTTTTACTGAACACATGATGCAAGGGCTGATTTGGGTGAGTACAGCCCTTTTCGCTCTCAAAGCGGCTTTTTCTTCTCTGCTGCTGGGGAGCTTCTACTTTTTCAGGGTGAAACAATTCAAATGGGCTTTTCCCATGTGACTGGTTGTGATACATACATGTAAACATGGGGGCATGTCTGTAGGTGGTGTTTTGGTGGCATAGGCAGTTGGGACGTGATATTCAGGACTGAGGGAACATGCCCCCACATTCTTTTACCCAATCCTCCTCCAATTTTTAATTTTAAAAAAAGCATACATATATAAGATTAGCGCTAGCTCACCCTATCACCTTATCACTGGGTCATCATCATCATTATTTCCCATATTTACACCACATAAAAGGATGAGCAGAAGCAGGACCAGAGGAAGGAAGTATTGGCAGAGGCAGGACCAGAGGTAGGAAGGAAAGAAGAAAGAGCTGTGTGCTGGAATGCAAATCACATTGCATCCAGTACATATGGTGAACTCCCAAATCAATCTGCAGCTCCTATGTGAGCACTGACTGTAATTTCAAACATAACACAGGCTGTGAATCAAATTGCAGCAAAACCAAATCACACCAATTCAGCTTTCCAGTGTAGTCACACTCTCACTCAGTTTCATTAGATAGTACTTGAAAACCAGGTAGTGAATCCCAAAGGCATTCATCACACTGCTTATTTGTTATACTATTTTTCTTACATTTGCTCAGCCTTTTAGCTCCTTCTTCTAAATCCCCCTTTCCCCATCATCAGTCAGTACAATCACCTCTGCCAAGTTTCCTGTATAAAAAAGGAATTGCCCAAGGTATGAGATTGCTTTGCTCATTACCTCTCTGTAGTCACAAGGCAATGTCAGACTTAGTTAGGGCTGTGCACCTGGACTGCTGTTTTGTGGTCAGTGCAGTGAGACTTTTATTTATTTATCTATTTATCTATTTATTTATTTATTTATTGAAAAATATTTTTACCCCACCTTTCTCCTTAAAAAGCACCCAAGGCGGCTTACATCATTAAAAAACAATATTAAAGCTATATTAAAGCTAACAACGAGTGTACAAATACTAAAAAGGATCAAACAAATGCTATACAATTTCCCCCAAAGTAAGACCTAGCATGATTTTTCAGGATGCTTGTAATATAAGCCCTTCCCCAAAAATAAGCCCCAGTTCAGTGAAACCCGCCCTCCACCATTGTGCAGCAGCCAGAAGAAGATGACATTACTGTATTTCATAGAATCATAGAATCACAGAGTTGGAAGAGACCACAGGGGCCATCGAGTCCAACTCCCTGCCATGCAGGAACTCCATCAAAGCACTCCCGACAGATGGCCATCCAGCCTCTGCTTAAAAACCTCCAAAGAAGGAGACTCCACCACACTCCGAGGCAGCATATTCCACTGCCGACCAGCTCTGACTGTCAGGAAGTTCTTCCTGAGATTCAGGTGGAATCTCTTTTCCTGTAGTTTGAAACCATTGCTCCTTGTCCTAGTGTCTGGAGCCATGGAAAACAAACTTGTCCCTTCCTCGACATGACATCCCTTCAAATATTTAAACATGGCTATCATGTCCCCTCTTAACCTTCTTTTTGTAAGGCTAAACATTCCCAGCTCCCTAAGCCACTCCTCATAGGACATAGCTTCCAGACCTTTGACCATTTTGGTTGCCCTCCTCTGGACACGTTCCAGGTTGTCAACACCCTTCTTGAATTGAGGTGCCTAGAACTGGACACAATACTCCAGGTGAGGTCTGACCAAAGCAGAATAGAGTGGTACTATCACTTCCCTTGATCTAGACGAGTGGTCAGGGAACAGGGATAAATTACCCCAAATAGGGTAAAAATGAAAATCCTGGGGGTAATGAGGATGCAACCCTAACCCCCTTCCCTCCTCCTCCTCCTCTTCCTCCTCTTCTGCCCGGAGGGGGGGGTCCCTGGCTGCCCGATTGCCCCCTTCCCGCCCCCTTCTCCGGCTCGGCTGCAACTGAGCCATGGCGGCTGGCGCCTGCGACGGGCCCCAGCCGGAGGTGTAGGGCAGCTGAGGCGGCAGCAGCGGGGCTGGCCATGGCGGATAGCGAGGCTGGGGCGAGTGGCCGGAGCGCCCCCGGCCAGGAGGATCCTCTCCTTCCAGTGCCTGGAGAGGTGGATCACGGCGGAGGGGGGCGGGCACGGCCACGATGGCGGCCCGGGCCAGGCTCAGCCTCCCGGCGCCGGGACGCCGACGCCCCACACCCCGTCCCCATTCCTGGAGGAGCCCGTCAGGTGGCAGCAGCGCTCGCCCGGCTGTGCGGCTTCCTTCGGCGCTGCCTCCGCACCGGCCGGCTGGCCTGGCAGAGCCTCTCGCCCTCCGTGCGGCAGCTGTCGCGGCGCTTCGATGGCGAGTCCCGTGGGAGCCCTGACACCAAGGCCCGATGCAGCCGCCCCAGCAAGCAGCCGCCGGAGCCGGTGCCTGTGCTGGAGCGGGAGGCGGCGTCGGGCGCCCCCGGCGAGCAAGCCACCTGCTGCTCTTTGACGGCCGCCCAGGAGCCGCCCGCCGGCGGAGAAGGGGAGCCGCCCCCGCGGGGCCAAGGACTGAGCGCAGCCCCACCAGGCAGAGGAGGAGGAGGCAGCCCGGGTGGCGAGGCTTCGGTGGTGGCGCTTGACTGGCCGCGCGTGACCGAGATCTTTCCTTTGAAATCAAGGGGGTCATGTCAGCGTATATAAATTTTTTGGGGGGTAAAAGGTAAAAAAGTTCCCTGACCCCTGATCTAGACGCTATACTCCTATTGATGCAACCAAGAATTGCATTGGCTTTCTTGGCAGCTGCATCACACTGCTGACTCATGTTCAGTTTGTGGTCTACCAAGACTCCTAGATCCCTTTCACAGGTACTGTTGTCTAGCCAGGTATCTTCCATCCTATATCTGTGCAGTTCATTTTTTCTGCCTAGGTGTAGGACCTTACATTTCTCCCTGTTGAAATTTATTTTGTTAGTTTTGGACCAGGACTCTAATCTGTCAAGGTCATTTTGAATTTTAATCCTGTCCTCTGGGGAATTAGCAACCCCTCCCAATTTGGTATCATTTGAATAAATGTAGATTGTTGTACATGAAAAAACCAAAACATTCCCTGAAAATAAGCCCTAATGTGTTTTTTGGAGCAAAAATTAATATAAGACCCTGTTTTATTTTCGGGGAAACATGGTACTAAAACATAAGCAACACCAAAACACATTCAAAGCAGTAAGGTACAACAATCTATTTAAAAACTCCACTCAGGCAGCCAGTCACTCAAGGAAGGGTTGCCTGAAGACAAAGGTCCTTGCCTGCTTGCAGAAGGACAGCAAAGATGGGGCCAGCCTAGCCTCTCATGGGAGGGAGTTCTAAAATCAGCAGCAGAGAAGGCCTTCTCCTGTGTCCCCACCAAACGCACCTGTGAGGGTGGTGGGACCAAGAGAAAGGCCTCTCCTGATGATCTTAATGCAGGCTCATAAAGGGAGATGTGGTCCTTGAGGTAGTTTGGGCCCAATCTGTTTATGGCTTTATAGGTTAGAACTATCACTTTGAATTCAGCCCAGAAACAGATCGGCAGCCAGTGGAGCTGTTGTTGTAACAGGGGGCTTATGTGATCCCTGTGACCAGCCTGCTAGCCATCTGGCTGTTGCGCTTTGGACCTGCTGAAGTTTCCTGACACTTTCCAGAGGCAGTCCGACTTTGTTTCGTGACCACGAGTGTAGTCAGTCTTTTGATTTACTTTCTACTGTACCAAGAAAAAGAAGCTATTTCCCCTTTCTTTTGTTTCAAATGACCTATTTCCAGACCTTCAAGACACTACCTTTTCAGACTGCCCCTTCCAGAATTCCATTTTGGAAAGACAGATTTCCAAATGAAAATAATAGAGAAAGAGGCATGTGAAATGTGGCAACCTAAAAATGTAAATAAATGCATTTTTAAAGGTTCTTGAATTATTTTAAAATAGGTAATAAATATTTAAATATTTATTTATTCATTCATTTAAATAAAAAAAAGTGTGTACTTTTAAATAATGCAGAAATCGGACTTATGATTGAACATGTGTGAAAGTTACATGGGCCACATAAAGAATGACTGATATATTCTAGAGAAGGGGATATTCGTATACGAATACAAATACCCCTGCACAGGTGGCCGGACTGTGCACGAATACTCCACCTGTGGCCGGACTGTCCACTCACCCTTCTGCTGCTGCTGTGGGCTCCGCGCTCCCTTCTTATAGCTCTGGAACGGCGAGCTATATGTCCACCTGTGCGGGGGTATTCATATACGTAACTTCTTCCAGATCTACTCCATAAAACAGCTATTGATTGACATATGCTCCACAGATTTCTCTAATCCATTTTCAAACCATCTAGGACCAAGTTACTTAGGATGCCAGATGTGTTTTTAGATGTGTCTCACAGGCTCATAGAAGTACAAAGAGCACCAGCAGAGGTAAAAGAAGAATTACCAGCATCACAGCAGGTGTGAAGTGACAATCCTGGTAACACCTCAGGTGTCTTTGATCCTTGTGTCTAGCTAACTTGTTTTCGTCATCACAGTTCAATGCAAAAGGATTTTTTTCCAAAGGTCTTTTATGACAGCCACATTCAATATGAAAGGTTTTGTTCTCGTACAAAGAAGACCTGCGAGTTGATGTTTAGTTTTGTCCAGACAATGAGGTCTTCTAGATCAAGTACTGCTTATCAAAGACCTTCTTTCATCTAAACTGTCTCAGAACTAATGCAGGCAGCCTTGGATGGAATACATGATACAGTGGGGTAGTTATGATGACGTGGGTCCTTAGGCATTATCAAAATGCAAGGCAAGACTGGAATCTGAGAATATATCTCATCTTACTGGAGCCTGAACTTACTACAACATTGAAGTAGATGGTGTGTAGGGAACTCACAATTTTTTCTTTCACTTTCTAGTATATATGCAGTATCCAGATCACAGACAGGGGAGGGTAAACTTCTCTCCCAGCTTTTTTCTCTCATACATTAACCTTCCTTCCACCACACTGGGGTGAAAATAAAAAAATAAAAAATCAATTAGAATTAAATTAGTTTTTTAATTGGCATTAAATTAGAGTCTCTTCCCCCCCCCCCCCTTTGCTTTCTTTTACCCTGGCCTCCTAAATGTTTGTAACACATTAACATCTCAAAACTCAGGAAAACAGAAAGATTTCCGAAAATCCAAATACCAGTTTTATGATGCAAAATTCTCCATAAAACATGGAGCAAGATGTTACAGCCCTTCATAGCTACATTTTCCTTCATTTCCCACTACAGTCTTGGCTCTCTCTACCCTTGCCCTGCCAAAGGGTTTACAGATTGAGTGTAAAGCTGGTGATTACACCCAGTTTTTCCAATGACTTTTGATAAATGCCTGGCTCATTATAAAGATCATTAGGTCACATCTACATTTAAAATATGCATTGGTTTTGATACATTTAACTGCTGTTATGGCACTCTACAAGACATGCTCAGAAGCACAGCTTGACATAAGCATTTTCTGTTGAGGGTTCCTTAGAATGTCTTCACATAAAACTACAAGTTTGGGGATTTATTGGAGGAAGGGAATTATTATTAAACCCTGTATGTCTGTGGTGTAGATTGTCCTAGCTGTATGAGCAAAGGGCTCAAATAATTCTAGGCTGAAAAACAAACATTTTCAATTAATGTTTACAGAAATGACAAGTTCTGATGTAATCCTTACTACCAGGTCAGCCATGAAATATGTGATTGCGAGCCATCATGTCTCAGCATGTGCCCGGTTCTTATCAAAAGTCAATTGCAAATGCTCACCCCCTTATAAAGCAATTGGGGTGTGAATCTCTAATAAAGCAATTTGGGCTTTGAATTTCCAAAAGGAAGTATATACACTTTGATCATTTCAGCACCACCAACTTTCAGCACCAACTTGTGAACTGGCTCCATTCAAAAGTATAATGTGTAAGATAAAAATAATTCTATCCTGTGCTGTTTTGATTTGTGATGACTGTTTCATAAGCATAGATGTATCTGAACCAGCTTATAATTTGAGGCTCTCCAGGTATTGTTGTACTGCCAACCCACAACTGAAAAGAGACATTTTTTGGACTACAGCTCCCAGAATCCCCTTAACCACCATAGTCAGTGGTTAACTTCCCTATGCTCTGCCCAACAAAACCCAACCTTCGCTATGCTAGCTGTGCTAGGTCAGGACTGATGGGAGTGGCTGTCCAACTAAATCTGGAGGGCCATAATTTTCTCACCTCTTCTCTTATGAGAGCAGCAGGTTCAGTGCAGGTTGTATGTGACAGAAGAAAATGTTTCAAGCTAAAGTAACTTCCAAGTTCAAATTACACTACAGGCTCTCATCCTTATCAACGCTGTGATTCATTCTAGAGCAGAATCCTGTTGTTTAGACAGCCGTAGCTCAGAATTAGCCAATTAAAAACAATTGGTACAGAAACGCCTAACAGAAGAAAGGCAGTCTATAAAAGGTCTTAAAGATGTTCTTCTTGTTTTTGTTGGGCTAAAATTCCCAGAATCCCCTAGCCAAGATAGCCTGGCTAGAAGATTCTGGGAGCTATTGACCCAAACTATCCAAGATCTGAATTAAAGAAGGAAGACACTATTAGCAAAAATTCAAATACTAAGTGAAGAGTCATGATAAGTAAATAATGGGAAAAAATGTTTTGATGGCACTGGGCTTGGCTAAGAATGGCAGCACCTATCTAGTTCACCATATATATACTATACCCTATACCTGCTTTGTGGAGGTGGAGCCACTGTCAACTGAGGATTCCCACAGCCAGCTACAATTCTCAACTACAATAACAGTTGTATTATTCAAGAGTGTTCCTTTTCAACTGTTTATTTATCATGAAATAAATCAATTCATAATGGCCCGAACCCTATCAGTTGTGTCAGCTAGAGTAATTCTATTGAATCTGTGGGGTTTATGTACATGTTTACTTGCCAGTCAACAATTGATCACTTTAGCTGAGACTAACAATAGGATTTAGGCGAAAGTTAGCATGCATTTCCCATAGGAGTACTTTAAACTATACGTATATTCCAATACATAATACAGAAATATTCCCATTTTCACAGTGATGTCTGATCTAATTTCCCCTCCCACAAACCTCTCAGAATGTGACTAAACGACCACTTTTAGGAATACACACAGTGTTCCTTTCTGATTTCTTTAAGGAATCCTCCAACCTGGATCTTAACAGATTATATACACAAACATCCACACACACACACACCTTCAAGATACTATTCGATCTAACAAAGTTTAAATTATGGTTTTGTTCTTGCTTCAGCCCATTCTTTTGTATTTGACTTAATATGACTCTGGCTGAGTCTTCAGCTGAGTCCCAAGAATAGTACATGTGTGGGTGCTCTCACACATACTACATTGATACTGAAACTTTTATCTATGAGTATTTCTGTGTTCTACTGAAAGTATATGTTCTCCACAGAGGATATTTACTTGAGGATACAAAATCTAGTCATCCAATAGCGAGTTCCAAGAAAATGACTACTGACTGCCACGATCAGAGATTTTAATCCTGAGGTAATACTACCCTGTTTGTTCTTCCCCCACCCCCTCCTCATGCAACGTCTCTCATTATCTCCAGTCTGTTAAGATGAAATTTACCCAGTGATAGTATGATCACCGCTTAACAAGGCCCCACACGCTTCAACTAAAACAAAGGCTAGAATTCAGGTTTGATTTTATTTTTGTAGCAATGGAATATCTGAGTTTTCCTCACTTCTTTGTTCTCAGTCAGGGGAATGGCTATTTTCTGCTGCAATTCAAAACCAGCAGTAGGCCAGTTGAGACAGCCACATGTGAACATCTGCTGATTCTTACAGTCTTCGTCATAACTGTTTTTTTGTTTTGTTCACTTTTCTTTTTTTCACCCCTTTGTTTTCCCCATCTCTCCCCATCACCTTTTGGAACATCTTGCCCAATGAAGGAGTTGTGACCCTGAAAGCTTGCACATAATTTTTTTGGGGGGGGGGCTCCCCCTTTTAAAGTGGGCCTAATCAAAATATTGTCCTCATGTGGAAGTTGGATGTTGTCCTTTCTTCACGGATGTGATTCTCTTCCCATTTTTATTATCATAACAAATCCTGTGAGAAAGATGAGTTACCTAATCAGCTTCATACGTAGCTGACGGCAAGCTTGCCATGTCTCAGGATACCAGCTGAAGTCTGAGGAATTCCTATATTTCTGCAAGTAAGGAGGAGCAAATCTAGGACAAGCAGTGCTGGAGAAGGAAAAGGATTGATTTTTATCTGCAAGGTAGCTTTAAAATCTGATACACCCATCCATTCCCAGCAGTCACCAGGGCTCACTGACTCAGCATGAAAATGTTTATACTGTACATGTTTTGCACTTTCCCCATCTCAGGGCAGCCAAAGGCAAGGAATAGAAGACAGGATCAGAGAGGGAGGTGGTGGGTGAATACACTTGGGCCTGTCATGCCCTCTGGGACAAGACAAGGGTAGAGCACTACAGTCAGGACTTGTTTTTTTTATATATATATTATTTTATATTTTTTATTTATATTTTATATTTATATTTTATATTTTATATTATTTATTTTATTGTACAAGTACATCCACATGTGGGCACACAGAATTTTGTAACTGTTATGCAAGGGGCTGCCAACTCTGACATCACAGAGGCACCTTCGCCTCCAACGTCACAAGGTCTCGGTTTCCTACTTACCAGTCTCAAGTTTTGACCCCAAAATCTTAGGGACTAGAAAGCTACTGACCTGACAGCCCTACTGAAGGCAGATTTGGACCCAAGTCTCCCTGGTCCTACTGTGACAATCCTAGAATGACATGACATGACATGTCAGTCTATATGTACGTATATGTATGTATTTCTTATAGGTACATTTTGCCTTTTTCTCTAATGAACTCAAGGTGAAATATGCAACTATCCTCCTCCATGCTTTATCCTCACACCACCCTGTAGAAATAGGATAGAGTAAGAAAGCAAATTACTGGCCTAAATTCAGCTGGCAAGTTTGAACCTGGACCTCCCAGGTCTCCAGTCCAATATACTAACCACCATACTATGTGAGTTGTTGCCGGCTGGGCTTTGCCTAGTGACCCTTACATAATATACAATGCATCCCAGGGCACATTTAGAAGCACAGCAAGAAAACACATTTCTCTTTCATAACCATAAGGGGATATGGATGGCATGTTAAAAGGAGGGTGGTCACTGATCCATTGGCTAAGTACAGACTGTTAAAATGCTACTTGCATTTGAAGGCTGTAAGAGAGCTCAGAGCTAGGTAAGAAGAACGTTGTGTAACAACACTGTGAAAGCTGTGCTGTTCTTGCTAGCAACCCCAGATATTGAGGAGCAGTCAATATAAAAGGCCAAACTTTTGCCTACACCATGGGAAATCACAGAGCTGATTACTAGTTTCATTTTTCTTTGCATAACCTGCTATTAAGCTATAAGCAGAAGAGGTTTAAAAGTAAGCCAGCCTTAAGGGCATTTTTTTTCCTGTAAGGATGAGGGACAGAAATATATCAAAACAAGTTTCTTTTTTCGTAAGCACAGATTTACTGGAAGTATTTCACAAAGGCCTGTAATCATCACAGGGTTTGACTTTCCCTCCTGGCCTTTTCCAATGAACTCTGTATGCTTTCCCCTTAATTAATAATCCTCTACTAATACTATTTTCTCAAGTAGTTAGCAAAAGTTAATGGTATCCAAGGGGAGTGCTCACAGTGCAGACGAGGCTGCATAAGCAAGACTAGTCTTAATTAAATTTTGTTCACTTCTTTATCACAACATCTCATGTGGATGTCAAGCTATGAGACAGCTGTTTCCTCAGAGTAAGACTGGCGGTGGGGGAGAGGATGCCTCATTAAAACCAGAAATTGACATTTAAGGCTCCAGGGAAAAGGAGGAACTGCGCCATATTCTTGGGGGGGGGGCAGAATCACATGAAGAAAAGTTTAGTTAGGAATCTCACAGTAGAGAAATGACAGAATGGTGTTCAAGGGTCAGCAGCATGCCGAAAACTGTTATTTACACAACCAAATGATATGTACTTTGTCAGAAATGGCCTAGTTTTTTTTGTGGCTACAGCAATTAAGCGAAGATGCCAGTGGCTCTGTAAATCATGGCAATATGCTGAAATGTTGTCTTCCCATGCAGAAATATAGGCCATTATCCAGAAGGCTAAGATTAAGGTCATTCAGCACTGAGAGACACAGACTGAAAAAACAAAAACAAACAAGAACAAACACATAGACTCAACAATGTTGTTTTTGTCATTTAATGTTCGCCAGTGTATTCAGCCAACATTTCCCATTCGCCTTAACAAAACAAAAGCGGGTAATGAAAAGGTAAAAAGGCCAAGGAGAATATTTCAAGATAACATTCTTCTTTGCCTGTGTTTTTTAACGCACAACAATGACAATTTCATTGCTGCTTTTGATTCTTATCATATGCTTTTAGAAGCTGCCCATTTCTGTTTCTCGCTGCCTGTTTTATATTAAATTTGATTTGGGAGTGTGTATGCGTAACTGTAATGGTCTTTAATATTGGAATCAATCATATTGCATATCATATTGTACAAAATTGAAAGGTCCGGTATATCAAGATTTTTTGCAACCAAAGTGAGAGATAAATCAAAATAGAATAAATTTGCATACACAGAGAAACAAAATATATTATAAATATATATTATAAGGTAAAGGTTCCCCTTGACATTTAGTCCAGTCGTGTCCGACTCTAGGGGGCGGTGCTCATCCCCGTTTCCAAGCCATAGAGCCAGCGTTTGTCTGAAGACAGTTTCCGTGGTCACGTGGCCAGCGCGACTAGACACGGAACGCCGTTACCTTCCCACCGAGGTGGTACCTATTTATCTACTCGCATTTGCATGCTTTTGAACTGCTAGGTGGGCAGGAGCTGGGACAAGCGACGGGAGCTCACTCCGTTGCGTGGATTCGATCTTACGACTGCTGGTCTTCCGACCCTGCAGCACAGAGGCTTCTGCGGTTTAACCCGCAGCGCCACCACGTCGCTTATAATATATATTATAATATATTATAAATGTCTATAATATAAGAACTATATATTTCAGTATGGGGTTCAAAAGGAAGAAAGCCAATATCTGCCTTAATAAAATGAAGGGGGGAAGTTACTCTTGTGAAAGTAGTTGTTGTTTTGAGCTATACTGCCCCATAGTGCTAGAGCACTCTTTGTGTGTTTTGAAACATAATTATACAAACAACAACAAGATGCCCCGCCCCAGTGAGCTGGGTGCTCGTTTTACTAATCTTGGAAGGCTGGAAGGCTGAGTCAACCGCAGCAAACCTATCTGGTTCGGCTGTTTAAGAAAGCAAAACAGAAATCTCTGTCCTTGCTCCCTCCTGTCTCCCCCTGCTTCCAGGAGGAAGATTTCAGTTGTTGTTGTTTTGATTCTTAAAGTGGTGCAGCACATCAATGCTGCCCTAATTGATTTTTTTTAATGCTTCCTCCCTCTGCTCCATGGAGGGCCAGGAAAAGGTTTTTAGTTTTCCAGTTTAATTTCCTAATTCCCCCGTATCACTGAATGACTAAGATATCTGTTTATTCCACTAACGATATAGGGATATTGAAACCAGAAGAAGAGCACTTTGGTTCATTCCCAGTCATCACACGTGCTTGGAAAAGAACCAAAACAGAGTGATCCTACCTGCACCAAAAAAGCCAGCAACCTCTTACAGGGACCCAGAGAGGTGTGGGTATGAATGCTCTGGGAACAGGCTGGTTTGTTTCAGCAAGTACATTGTCCAATTGCCAGAAAAAGGAATGAACCAGCCCGTCCCTGCACTGGACCAAACAGCGGAGCAAGTGCCCATCTGATTGCACCCTGAATTCTGCTTCCTGCTCCGCTGTGCGACTTGTACCAAAAGCAAAGTAAGCATCTGCATTGTAATAACAATGCCAGTTTCTCACCAGACTTCCTCTCCCAGAACCATCTTTACTGATTATCTCCACCTCCTTTAGATTTCTGGCACATGCTTTGCTAAAGCAGAATCATCCAAATTTGCCTTGATGTTCTCACTCAGTCAGTGGCAACTCTAGTTATAAACAAGAGTGAGATGGGATAAATTAAAAGGGGAAATCCTCAAGCATTTTCTTAAGTGCTGTTCAAGTTAAAAAAAATAATATTCACAGTGATGTAGCAAATAACACATCAAAGTATATTCACATGTATGGTGCCCTCCCATATACTTGAGAAGCATGTGGGAGAGCACCATACATGTATGTAAATATACTTTTATGTATTATTTACAATATCACTGTGGATTTTAAATTGATACATGATCAAATAGATTTATATTATTGACACAAAAATAAATGTCACCTTCTTGGTCCATGAGAACAAACCAAAATCCTACATCCAGAGGTAGGCAGAATCTATTATGGCAAACTAAAATTCCACAACAGAGCACAAGCTTTTGAATTCTCCAGGACTCTTCATTAGAACAAGGGCACAGATATTACAGATCATCCATAATTAAAGCTGAAAGCATGTAAGTGCTGATAAGCGTTAATGTTCCATACCTGGGAAATCAGACTCCATAGGAATCTTTTGTGTAAATAAAGTGAAATGGATAATGCTCTTCCTGTACACCCAGATAATTTCAGAAGGAACTAGAAGAGGAATTCTAATGACATATTGTCTGTACCATCTCTTTCTGCCCTGATTAATACAAAGTAGCAGGACAAATGTCCAAACATTTAAGTTACGTTTGTGACTACAATGCCTGCAGTCAACCCCAGTCCCAAGATGGGAGTTGCAGAATCACTACTAGGTGTGCAGGTGTCAAGTTATACCAAGCAATGGATATGGGGGGGGGGGGGGGAGAGAACACCTCCTGCCCCCAATCTTGAAAACACAAGCCTGACTACAACCTTCAAACATACTGTTGCTCCATCACTGAAAAGCTGCATGTATTTATTTATTTATTTATTATTTATCATGTATTTATTTATTTGATTTATATACCACCCATCTGGCAGCCAAGGCCACTCTGGACAGTTTACAACAACTAGACAAAACAATAAAATAACAAAATAAAACGACATCAATAAATTAAAAAGCGCAAAACAAAATACCATTTAAAAAGTGGAAGACATAGTGGAATACAGTATGGGATACAGGAATACAATATAATACATTCCATGTATCAGATCTTCAGTGAAATCTGCTTACAAATAACTCTTCCCCCCCCCCCTCCTAAAATACTTTCAAACAAGCATCTGGCCTTCCACATCTCCCCTCAACTAGTGGACAAGTCCTGGACTTTTAACATGGAAGCAAAAATCTCACAGCAAGGAAAACCTCTGCTGACTGTGGTAACAGATGTGAGAGGGAATTACTTGGTTTTAATTAATTTCTCTTTCTTAAAGGAAAGAGAATATTCTGTCTGGACAGTGTGCCTTTACTTTTATAATATGAGGTGCAATAGAATTCTTGTTGAGCATGGAGGGAACAGAAAAAATTAATCAAATGCCACTGTTTTTACCGTAGTCTTCTGTAGAATGGTACTTTCCAGTTACATATTTTAGAAGGATCACTTAGCCATAAAAGGGATTATTTCCGAGAAATATTTGGGAGATGAAATTACAAATGATTTACAGTTAAATTTCTGGTTGTCAAATGTGGATTCTGACACAATTAAAGAAATTGCAAGCAGAGCAAAACCTTTAGGGCATGCTGAGCCCTAAACAGACAGAACATAGGTGGCATGAGAGATTTTAACTGTAAACCTCTGAGGATGGTGAGATTGAAGGCAATCAATGACTAATTTCCACAAAAGAGTATGTATGTTTAGCAGGCCAGAATTTTGTTCTCCGTGAGCATGTTGGAGTTTTATTTGCATGCTCTCTGTGGTTTGTATGACTGGGAGGGATTTTTTGAGCTGAGATTATTGTATATTTATCCAGCACTGACCAATCATTCCCTAGACTTTGATTTCAAAGAGAGCCCTGCCGCTCCACTGAGTACCCCTTTCCCTCTTTGATGGGTTGGTGGCAGTTGTTTGTTTGCTGTTGATCATTTTGGTTGCTTGCTAGGTTTGCATGCAGTATGCACACAAGTCTGTAATTTCAAGCAACTGTAAGTAAAGAAAGGTGTTTTATTCTTTCTGCTGCAATGTCTCAGAGTGAGTTATTGGGACTTTAAGCGCCAGTTAATGAGAAAGGGGTAGACTCTGGGGAACTTGTAGCTATTCTCCTCTGTGAATTGCTGTACTGTTGTGTAGCAAAGGGAATTTTACCAAAAATTCCAAAGTTTGCAACAGAGCAGTGCATAATTTTCCATCTGTGTAGCTGCTGTGATTTCTGGCTTCCTATCACTTTCAAAAGACAGACGGTAGTAGAGTTGTGGCAAAATTGATTTGGAGTTGTCCTCTGAGCACATATTAGCTTCAATTATATATTTTCCAGTGAGGTACTTATATTAGTCTGTTGCAGCAAAATCAACTGAAAGTCCTGTGACACTTTATATCCTGAACAATGTTTTTGTGCTGGAAGTCTTGCTTCCTATGTCTTGTGCCCTCCAGACGTTTTGTACTCCAATTTCCATCAATTCAGAATCCTAGCTTGGCTAATGGTGAAAGATGATAGGAAATGTACTCCAAATCATCTCAGGACTGGGGCACAGAATGGCGAGGGCAGGAGCAAGTAGAGTATACCCCAATTCATCATCATTATCCAATGTTTCAGGTCTATATATAGAACACATTGCAAGGTTTGAGAGTTGTAGACAGAGAGCAAAGGAAAACGATATGCAGGAAGTAGGGGAAATGGCCATTACATTATTAACAAACCTATGATGACTGATGACACAAATATTCTGGCCCTAAGCAAGTCAGTAAATACACATAGTGAAGAAAGGGCCTGGTTCCACTGCGGGAATAATCCGGGAAAGGGATCGATTTTTTTGTGATTCAGACTAAAGTCACATGGACTGTAGCCTGAATCCAAAACCTTTGGGAAAGAATGTGCGTTTTTACCACTGCACCACTGCCTCATCCTCCCATCCACGGCAACAGCTGCCACCTTATCCTCCCCTCCACCGAGGCCCCACTGATGCTGCCGTCACCTTGGCCTCCCCAGGTGGCACGGCACCTGCTCAGCACCAGTGACTTGGCTGCTCTGTTCCCAAGAAGCCAGCTGAGAGGAGATGGGGCAGCAAAGCTGGGTCACTGGCGTTGGGAGGGCACCATGCCACCCAGCTCATCCAGGCAGTGAAAGCCTGGTGCTGCTGCAATCTTGGAGCGAGCAGGGAGGATGGGTGACCAAGCCGGGGAGCGGGGGGAATCGGGTGGGGGAGCGATCGGGCAGACATGTGTGGCAACCAAGTAGGGGGGGGAGCGGGCAATCGGGCAGCAGTGGGGTGATTGGGGGGCAAGTGAGAGTTCCAGCAAGTGAGGTGGGATGAGCTAGTGATCAGGCAGTGGTGAGGTGATTCGGGGGTTGGGCAAGTGGGAGGGGGGGCAAGCAAGACAAGCGGACTGCAATACTTCTTTTTTTCATTCCTGCTATCTGGTATAATGCTGTTCCAGATAGCAGGATTTTTTTTAAAGCGGTAGGAGCATTCGCATATGTGAAATTGATTCCAATGAATTGATTCCACATGCACCTGAAAATAAACGAACCTCTGCCAGAGAAGCAGAAAAACCCGCTCCCCCAGCACATTAGTCCATGTGTGCAAGTACCTTGTGTGTGTGTGTGCGCTAAAATTTAAATCTTAAAAAAAAGAAAAAGAACCCAGTACAACAGGGTTTTACTGTCAGTGGGCTCAAGCTCTTAGAGACCTTTATCCCTCTGGCAGAAGACTAAAAGCTTCTGGCAAGGTAGAATGCAGGAGTCTCGGGGTCTAATGTCTCTTTCAAGTTTCTTTCTTTATCTCCAAGCAGATGTTTATTCAGTGTAGTATAGTTGATAGAGTCATGGACTAGGACTCAGGAGACAGATTCAAATTCCTGCTTGGCCGTGGATATTAATTGTGTGTGTTTGGGTGCCTCTTATAAAATTACTCCTTAAATATCTCACTTACCTTGAAAACTCTGTTAGGGTTGTCATAAGTTGGTTGACAGCACATAACATTAACAGGCCTGCTCTACAAGCTGAGCAAAAGAATGAAGCCCTAATTTTGTGTCATTAACTAAATTCAGCCTTTTTCTTTCCACCTGTGTACATCACACATGAAGAGGGGAGCACTCTAGCTTGACCTGGACAGTTGTCATTTTCTTCACACAAAGCAAATTGCTTGAGGAAGAGATCCTGTTTTATCCATGGAGGCGCTACATGTGAACCTAGAACACGGGGGGGGGATCAGGTTTCTGGCTCAAGTATAGAACCTCCAAGGATACAACAGGGCCAATTCAGACAGCCAGTTTTGTGTGAGAGAAAAACAACAATGGTAGAGGGACACACTCCTCCTCAGACACAAAATGGGCACCCATAAAGATAATGCCTGAATAGGTCTATAACTATTCCTGAAACACTATCTTCAGAGTAGATGCGGGGACAAAGTTAGCACCTGGGTTTGTTCCAGGGTCGGACTCCCATCTAGCACGTCATTACTCTTGTGACTTGGGAACCTCAGAATATAGATTATCACAGGCTGCTCTTTAAAGACATTGTTTTCTGTTTCCATTCCTTCTCCATATAATATAAATTTATGCTGAAGTAATATTTTTAAAAAACGCTGACATACTTAATGTGATTTTTAAATTTTATTTATTTATTTATTTATTGGCTACTTTCATGTCCAACTCTCACTACTATGTTACATGGGCTTTCTGTCGAAGTGTTTGTGGTTAAAAGTTGCTCTCTTAGCGCTATGTAAGAATATCTCTCTGTGGCGTTCACCCTTATTATGCTGAATAGGTTATGCATTATTCATGTTCTATGCTGATGTGGTTGAGAGGTGGGGCCACAAGAGAGGTTAAAAAGGCAGAGCCTGAGAGGAGAAGGGAGAGTAGAGTTCAGGCAGTCAGAGAGAGAGAGAGGGAGAGGGAGAGATAGTTGGGAGATCTGAGGTGTGAGTAGTCTGAGGAGTGAATAGTAACCGTTGAGATTTAAATAGAAGATTGATGCTTTTTGAACCTGAAGTAAATACTTATGAATTATTAAAGAAACATCTGTAATTAATAAACCTGTTTTAAGAAAAAGTGAAAACTGAATGGACCTTCATCTTTCCTAAGTAAAGTACGTTGATTTAGTGATCAACTGGTGGCAGCGTGTGAAAAGGAGTTTGGTTTGCCTTCATGTGCTCTGTGTTTGGAAGAGAAACAGGGGCCACGAGGGTCAAACATCACACTCTCCTTGGAAGGAGAAATGATACTCCACCCTGGATGAAACATACTATATTTAAAGGACAGCAGGGAAACAAGTCTGCCATATATTTTTTTTAAAAATGTATGTTTCATGGAATTATTACATGCCAGTTTTACAGAGCAAGGCAGAACATTGTTAATGAGGCCTTTTTCTCATCTTAAAAAGATTTAACAGAGTGGTTAAGAATAGAAATAGGAAGGGTGTTTCAACCAAGAGGAACGCAGTTCCGGAAAGCTTGCTTCCAGAGGTTCAGGGTGTGGAACGTTTTGTACAGGACACGGGGGAAGACGAAAACACTTGTCGCTTCCTTGGGTAAGACGATCTCAACAAGTGGCCCAGGACAATGTTAGGAGCGATGTCCTGCTAGGCACAGAGTAAATTAAATTAAATGCAAGGTTTCAAAGACATTAGCCTGGCACTGAGGCAGTTTGATCCACAGATGTAAGAAACTCTACCCGTTCTTGCACTCAACCCAGACCCAAATGGAGTCTCTCTTCATTTTTTCACTCACAGGCTGCAGAACTCAATTCTGTGGTTTGCCAGGGGGAAAAAAAAATTTTTTTTGCAGCATGCAGTAGTGCAATTAGGCAATTTCAAGCACTGGGAGGACCCCCAAAGAGAGAGACTAAACAGAGCTGAGGCTGAGAGTGAAGACACCAAGCACAGAACCAGTTTCTAATCCTTCTACCATTCTACAGTATTCTTTTCAGTATAGCTAGAACCCTTTTGAATGTAATTGTTTATTTAATATTTCACTGCCTTGAGCGGTTGCCCACTCACCTGTACACACACATGCCCACATAAATGCACACATCTTAAAAATACTTCCAGAATACCTGGTTCTAGTTAAAGCCCAAGAATCTAATCTTTTTTATCTAGAAATCCTGTGATTAATTCCTCCCAAAAAAGCCCCTCACTTTGAGTAAGAGTAAGCTAACTGTTTTCCAACAAGCATGTGCTGCACTCTTGTGCACACATAACAATGCTAAACCCCACTCATTTCACAGATTTTGAGCCACCTAACAGTATGAGATTGCAGCCATAGCATTGCACACTCATCAGCTTTGCTCAGACAAACAGGCGCCTGGCTGAGCTCAGCTCTAAGTTTGCCAAGTTCATTTGTGGCAGTCAAATCGGGACTTGAAGTTTTACAATAAGCAGGTGCTCATGTTTTAATCTGGTCACATGTTGCTAGATTTAGAACAGGAGTGGGCAACTTGAGTGGTTTGGGCCAATTCATCACCCAAACACTCTCTATAGATTGCACCTGATTGGAAAAAGGAAGGAAGGAAGGAAGGAAGGAAGGAAGGAAGGAAGGAAGGAAGGAAGGAAGGAAGGAAGGAAGGAAGGAAGGAAGGAAGGAAGGAAGGAACCTCATATCCATTTCTAATTTTGTCTATGTTGGGGGCTTGTGAGTTGGAGAAGGCTATGACTCCCACAGTGCAAAATAAAAATGCTGTTCCTGGATGCCTTCAGGAACACACTGAAATTTTGTACACATTTCTGGGCATGTTTCCTAACATAATTTTCCCACTCTATTCATTTTTCCACTGATTGCAAAGTATCCATGTTTTTTTTTTCACCAATTGTATAGATTGTCACCATTCACATATTAAATTTTTTTTGCACAGTTTTGCATTTTGTTTGTCCAAAATGCCTTATAAGCTGTGCAAATTTGTGGATTCTCAAAGGGAGGTGCATTATCTTTCTCAGAAAATATGAAAATATTTCTGAAGGTATGAAAATGTTACTTCCATCTCAACTGTTGAGCCCATCGGCATTATTTTTCCATCCCTACAGAGTAATATCATGGGAACTGTTGGAGATTAGAACGAATGTGCCGTATATAATTTGCACATTGTAGCAACAGAGGGAAAGATAAGCAGAAAGGTTGGTGATTAGTCCTGTGAAGCAATAGGAAGTCTTGCTTTCCATCGTAGCATAACACTGTACTACCCATACCAATAGGAATGCACAGTGGTGAAGCAGAAACCACTCTATTTGCTGCAATAGGAAAGCAAGTGGTATGTATAATTCTCCAGGGCCTTCCTGTGGTCCCTGGCTGCTTCCCAGTTTCAGCTATACTATATACTATACTATATATATACCATATATAGTATATATGAGCAAGCGAGCGAGAGAGAGAGTATATATTATATTATATACTATATCCTTAAGTCTAAGAAAGATGATGGTTGTGATACATTTGTATCTATTTCTCATTTCCTCCACCAAGCTCCCCAGAGCAGGGGGAGCAAATTTGGGTGCTCTTTGGGTACTACTGTCTGAGATTGACACTTCACCCTGCTTAACAAGAAGGTGTTTTTATAAGAGTTGTCCTGTTTGGGAGGTAACTCTTGCATACTCCTATTCATATCTTCAAGTAGCTATCAAACTGTTCAACTTAAGTTAGCTAAAATATATCTATTAATCCCTATTGAAGTCAATGTGGTGAAATTAGCTTAAATGCAATCGCTTAACAGAAGTCTAGGTTTTGATTGGGCTGCTGAGACACTATAAAGGCAGAAGTATAGACATGACAAATTAAGGTCAATTGTATGTTTTTCTAAGTTAGTATATGAATTGCTTTTTTTTATTGCTTCATAAAACTACAGGAAAGTCTTTTCCACACAATGACAATGGAAACTTCACTATAAGCAATTTCATCTTTTGAAACAGGGAAAAGTGTGGTGAGTCATAAAACTTTCATTTTAGCAAAATTACACCTGTCAAAAATTCCACCGTCATAAGACGTTTGGCTGTTATCTGAGTGTAGGCAAGCAAAGCTGGCACTTACTAAACAAATGCTCCAATTTAAACTACTTGACTAGACTGGTCTATGAAGCTTAGTCAAATTGCTTTTCAACTTCAAAGGGATTTTTTTTAATTCCACACAGAAAGTTTGGTTTCTTCTTCAGACACTCTTTATTGCCAGAGATAGCTTCTCCTCCATCAGCTTTTACCAACAGCATTGTCTTATCTCCCGCATTTGCTTCAACCTTCAGTTCTGATTGTTCAGAGCACTATCTCCCTAGTGGTCCCAGGTGATTAAAGCACATCCAAAGCAGGGTCCGGGTGTGACTACACAGTGGGAAGAATGAAAATGGATCCGCTGTAAAGTCGTACCTCGGGAGTTGGGTTTCCCTGGGTGAATTTGCTTTACCTGTCCACAAAAGAGTCAGCAGAGAGAGAGAAGGAAACTAATAATCTGCTTCTTTTGCAGCTTGTTAAGGTAGCTATGGCTGTCCAGATCTGCAGGAAGCACAGATACATTAGAGCTACCTTAAGAAGATGCAAAGAGCTACCTTAACAAGCTGCTGATTAGCAATCTCCTCCTCACTCTCTGCTGACTCCTTGCTCCTTTTTTTCCTTTACTCTCTAGGTGTCCTAGCAGACCAACACTTAGACTAAGCCCTTTAAAAAATGGTTTGGAGACAAGGGGTGGTCGATTGAGGGGAACACACTGTGAGTGCCCTTTTGCTTTCTTTCTCCCCACCTTGAACTAGCTTGCTAGGAGAACCAGCTTCTGGGTGCCCAGTCAAGCAGTGGTCCAAGTGATCACAGCACTCAAATTGATGTGAATTCATTAAGTTTGAAAGAAAGTAAAAGTCCCAGCAAGAGCAGAAAAAAGAACAGATTCAGGGGGAAACCTCTAGGCTGATTCACATTGATGTGTACATCATGTAGTCAACAGAAAATAATCAGAATCGGACTACTCCAATCCTGAAGTATTTCCTGCATTATTTTGTCAATGCAGTCACCCCTCAAGCCACACTAATAGGCAGAGTGAGGCAGCTGTCATATGACACTTAGATTCTGGGTGTCATTAAAGGGCAACAGATTTATTATTTTATTTTTTAATTTAACTGCCAGAGATTAGGAGAGGCATTTGTAGGGTTTTCTGTCTCCTGCATCAGGTTGAGTTAAAGGGGAGGGGGTGTAGCACAATCTCCAGCTGCATCTCAGGCAGCAAAATATCCTGGAACAGTTCTTATCCTAACAAAGTTGTTTGGGTAAAGCAGTGTGCTCGGGGAATGCAGTGGACCTTTGAAATACATTCAGCAGATGATGGTAACTGTCAGATCACCGGTGCCTCATTTACCTTGCGCAAGGCTGGTTTTTCGGAGAGAGATTTGCAGACTAGTCTTCAGCAAAAACAAAACACGTGAGAACGGTGGGAACGTAAAGGCTGGCCAAGGCATAAACTTTCACAGACTGTGGCCCACTTCATCAAATGCATGAAGTATTATCCACAATTTCAAAATGACAGGGACAGTGGAGGGACTGTATATGTTATGATCGAGGGAAATGAAATGCAGAAAGTACTGACAGTGGGGGAAAGCAGATACGGATTTTATTTATGCTTTAGTCTTGCAAAGTGCTTGGGGATTTACTTTGGAAAAGACACAATGTATGCCTTGCTCTGACTTATGTCCCACAGTTACTATAGTTCATCAAACCAGTTTTAAGCCAGGAAAACACAGCATGGCGAACTACCTGAGTATGTTATGGCATTTGGTTTCCTATTGCACAAACCCTCAGTATTCTGGTAGGCATGTTCTGTTTTCTGGCTGTGATGTGCTTCACATGTGTCCCTAATGGATATCAGTATCTGAGGAAAGATACACCAGGTGCATTCACAACTGATTCTATGAAGGAGCCTTACAATTGGGGTGGTGCCACAGAAGCCCTTCATACCACAGAGCACTGGTATGAATCAAGATTAGTCCTCCGACTGTTCTGGGTTACATTCATAGCCTGACTTTCTTTCAAAGAGTTCAAGACAATACAGATAGTTCTCTACTTGGCCAATGCACTTTTAGTCTTTCTATCTTCTTACAATGTAGATTAGGCTAAAAGGCAGTGAACAGCCCATGCTCCTCCTCAGTGAGCTCCCTAGCTGAATTAAGAGTTTGAACCTGGGGTGTCCCTTTTTTTTAGTATTAGGCATCCTTCAGTCTCGAAAGACTATGGTAACGTGCTCTGTATGGGGGACTTGGAACAGCGTCTAGTGTGGCTGAGAAGGCCAATTCGAGAGTGACAATCCCTTCCACACTGAAGACAAATACAATCTGTCCCCTGTCCAGCTCCCTGATTTTGCTGCTTCCGTGACTGCCTCTTTGCCTCGGTCTGCTGGACAAGGGTCTCTTCAAATTGGGAGAGGCCGTGATGCAACGCCTGCCTCCAGGCTGAACGCTCAGATGTCAGGGTTTCCCATCTGTTGAGGTCCATTCCTAAGGCCTTCAGATCCCGCTTGCAGATGTCCTTGTATCGCAGCTGTGGTCTCCCTCTGGGGCGATTTCCCTGAACTAATTCTCCATACAGGAGATCTTTTGGAATCCGACCATCAGCCATTCTCACAACATGCCCAAGCCAACGTAGACGTCGCTGTTTCAGTAATGTATACATGCTAAAAATTCCAGCTCATTCTAGGACTACTCTATTTGGAACTTTGTCCTGCCAGGTGATACCAAAAATGCGTCGGAGGCAACGCATATGGAAGGTGTTCAGCTTCCTCTCCTGCCGTGCACAAAGGGTCCAGGACTCACTGCAGTACAGGAGTGTGCTCAGGACACAGGCTCTATAGACCTGGATCTTGGTATATGTCGTCAGCTTCTTATTGAGCCATACTCTCTTTGTGAGTCTAGAGAACATGGTAGCTGCTTTGCCTACCATGTTCTCCACAAGAATTCTCCACAAGAATTGGAGGTTGTTCATGACTTTGTGTACCTTGGTTCAACGATCTCTGACACTCTCTCTCTAGATGTCGAGCTGGGGTGTCCCTAGGCCTAATCTTTTACTCTAACTAACATACTACCTGGTACTAGTTGAAGATCAACAGGGCCTTGCACCTTTTCAACCAGCCTCTACCTGGAAACAGGAGGAGAAGCAGCAGATTGATAAAGAAGAGGGGGAGCTTCCTTTGCAAGCAAGAAATACAGGCTCAGAATAGGAACCAACAGAGAAGCACAGATGTTGTGCTCCTCTGGGAGCGAGAAATGCTTACTTTTGCTCACTGCTATCAGATGCAGCTAAATGCTATATTACACATGGAGCATGCAGTGAAGAGTCACATTCTCTTTCCTTCCAAATAGTGTGAGGGATTCCCTCATTTACATTTACCCACATCTGTGTATGGGCATACATGCACAACCCATGCAGGGCTTTAAAAAAAAGAAAAGAAAAAAACTTGACTGGTGCCGGTTGAGCCCCCTGCCCTCAACCCCTTTAATTCCTTGTAGGGGAATAGAATTTAAGAGGAAAACATCGGCAGTGGGGAGTGGTGGTTAAGCCTTCCCAATCTGATGGCTCCAATCTGAAATAGGAACACTTCCCTAGATGTAAAGGAGAAAAGTAACTTTTGGCTGTGCATTATGGGAAGCATAATTTCAGAAGATGTCAAAAGCCATGGATGACAGGACAGCTGGTGCTACTCTTATGTGCTGGGATTAGTCCATGAAGCTATTTAAAAATGCCTTTAGGGCCAACACTTCAGGAGCTAGAATATCCATAGTCATAGCCAGCTGCTGGTGTTTCCACAAGTTGGGTTTTTTTAAAAAATTTAAGATTATCTAGTTCTCAAAATCCACCATCACTGCCTAATATAGTTGTTTCAGTATGTGCTCTGGCAAAAATCTATTACAAAGTGAAAATGAATACCTCAAGCATGTGAAAGTGGTGGGTGCGTGGGCCCCAAAATGAATGCAATCAACACACCAGATCAAACAACTACACACATGACATTCAAAAGTCGGTGTTCATTGGGTCAAAAGAAATATTTGCTCATTATCTGCTATAGAAGTTGCAGTTTGAAAAGAAATTTAAGCAGTTCCCCTTTTATGGACAACTGGCTTGGTAGAAGTAACTGGAAAGGAAACTATTTTAATTGTCAAATCTCATAACCCGTTCTTCCAGGAATCATGTCCGGACTGTGGCTGTTGAAGTTTCTGAGCATCAGGATGAGATATCTTGGTTATGGCATGATTATAATAGACAAAGTGGCTTAAAGCCAGACAAAATGACAGCTGGCCTGTTTCTCCTTTTGCCATGCAAATCCAGTTCAGAGTAGGATTAATGGAAAAGGGGGCGGGATTGGCTGAAGAAGGGAAAATACTGTACCTAGCAACAACTTTAGATGGGCAAAATATTTAACAATCTATTGCAACAGAAGTCACTTGAGAAACAATGAAAGTATTCACTAGCCTGCCATCCTATACAAACAGATTTGGGCATAGGTTTATTTGTGATCATAAAAAATTATAACATATGACATTGATGCAATGGAAAGCACAGTCCTTTTCCTTATCTCAAACTAGGTTCAAATGATATGATATTTAATAAGTGGCCCCTTGCTACCTGAAGAGACACATTTATGTATCAGTGTGCTGACATAACACAGAGGCTTATGGAATCGAGTGGAACAATTTGTCATAATGCAGTCTTATTTCCATATTCATTGTTTTCATATGATTAACTCACAGAGCTTGGAAAAGCTGTATCTTTAGATTGCATCTCCCAGACTCATCCAGCCAGCATGGCCCCAGCTGATGTATACCTTATGGTCGTACATTCCTGTTTTTCGTAAGGGTTGGTTCACATGTGAATACTTAACTCTCATTAGCTATAGCATGAATTGGTTTGATCTCAACTGGTGTTCAGGATATTTCTGCTTTGATCTCTTGGTTGGTCATCAGCCATCAAAATATGCAATGGGTCAATCCCATACAATGATCTTATTCTCATAAGAATCTCAGTGCAAGGATAGTCGACCAAACCCAGAGCTATTGAAATGAAGTTAACAAACAGCAAACATTGGAAAGAAAGATACTTTTTCACTAAGATTCATAATTACCTGAAAGAAAGGCCCATAGATGAGCCTGCTCTGATTTAGTATGGCTATGCCGTTCATCTCCAAAATAATTAACTATAGAATCTAACAGAAACTTTGTAAAGAACATACCATTTGCAAGTACATATAAGAAAAAATAATCGGCCATCACCGAACCATGGAGGGAAGATCAAACCATACGTATCCTTTGGTTATGTTGTTCTTGTTGTTATTTAATACTTGGATTTTTGAAAACTCTCTAACTGGGTATGACTTTTTTGGCTATTTACCTCATGTGCAGATGGGGAGGCCTGGGGGGGGGGGGGGATGAAGCAGGAGTCTTGAAATACTTAAAAAGTTCTTTTAGAAGATAAAATAGCAGCTGTTCAGTATGATGGATAGGCCGAAAGCTTCAGCATCGAGTTACAAAGAAGACAAGTGTGGCCAATTACTAGGAAATTCTTTGTGAGTGACTTTGCAGCAGGACTTCAACATGGATAATAAATAAAATTTGTTGGGAAAAGAAGAAAAATAACTTGGAAATGCTGTTTAAATATTGTTCAGCAGCTGACAAATACCTTAAGTTATACCTTCCTTTCTTCTTGTAGCCTTTAAAATGAAAGGGATACAAACAAAACAAATTTAAAGTAGCTTGTTCAGGACAAAACTGAAAACAAACAACAGAACAGTGTAGCAGTACAAAGATCTAAAAACAGACAGACAGACAGACAGACACACACACACACACACACACACACACAATTAAGTAACTAAAATGTGCCTAGGACTTCCTGGCAAGCATTGTCATAACTCTGAATCAACTTGTTGATGCATAATTATTGGTATTATTAAAAGTCTGGTAGAATAAAAGTCTGCTGTCACTGAAAAGCCATCCTCCTAGAACAGGCGTGGGGAATCTTTGACCCTAGAGGTGTGTTGCACTACAGTCACCATGATTCTGAACTACTGGCCCATGCCAGCTGGCACTGATGAGAACTGAAATCCCAGGTATGTGGAGATATAAAGGTTCCTTCCCTTGCCTGGAAACAACCCATCTCTTTAATTTTGGAGGACCCCTCAAGGTTCTCCAGAAGATTACATTAGATTCCCAGTTATTTCTGCAAACTAAAAACTAGACAACAACCAATTCCTATGCACTAGCATACTTGAAGAAATGACTCTAGTATATTTGGAAAGTGAAGAACAAATCCTAACATTTTCAGCCTCTCAGATTCACCTTCCAAGGGCTTTACCAGACTTAATCTTCTCTGTAACAAGTAGATATTATTGTTGTTATTCTAACCTTTTGCAAGGGTGATGTCTATTTCTAATAAGTTTTCCTTTTCTTTGGAAAAAGTGAAGAATCTGACCAGTTTCTCAACAATATAAAGCTACTTTCAACTTTACTGTAAACATGTAGACAAAATATAATTCTTGCCTTCAGAGCAAGATACCCAAATATAAGTAGGGCAGAATCCACTTCTGTTCTATGTGTTTTAAGGATCCTCATAATTCTGAAGTAATTTGTTGTTTTCAAAAAACTTGAATTTACAACCTGTCCTTACCAAAAGCTATAAAATGGTTTACAAAGGTGAACAGTCTCCGTATCATACCAGTACCACTGTGAATTGTATTAGTTGGTTATTGTCTCATAAGCTGTCTGGATAGCTCAGTAAATTAGGTAGGAGGCTGGGATTTCAATTCCCCACCGTGCTTTCCAGAAGAAAAGCCATCCTGTGTAACCCTGGGCAAGCTGCACAAACCCAGGGCATCCCCAGAGGAAGGGAATGGTACTTCTTAGTACTTTATACCTAGAATCCCCTGGAAAAGGCGCCATAAATAAGAAGGGACTTGCCAGCATGTAATCGTTATTATAATTAATATTCTGGAAAGGATTTTTTTTCTCCCATAAGGATTTTTTTCTCCCATAAGGATTTTTTTTCTCCCATAAGACAGAATTGACTTGACACACATGATTATCACCATCATCATTGTAGTCTCATACAATGTACTATGAAAAGCCACTATACTCCCCTCCCCCAAAAAAGAAAAAAAGGAAAGAGAAAGCTGGTATGGACTATATCGGATTTTTTATTTAGTCTATAGTAGCCTTCTCCAAAGGGGTTCCCTTCATATAAGTTGGGCTGCAACTAGTTCCATATCTAAGCATATGCTGGGTCCGTTTGGACCTCCTGCCTTTTCCCAAACCCTAAGCACCCTTTCACTTCACTAACAACCCTCAATTACACTCTTCTTACTCTCTCTTCTAACTTTTCTCCAACCTATCCCTGCCATTCTTGATTTCATACTTTGTTTGGATCTGTAGATGAATAAATGACACAACTTTATTTCCATATTGTAAAATATTTTTAAACATTGAACATTCCAGGAAGAACTACCTCTGGTCTCTGACATACTCTACACAAGATGCGGGCAACTTGTAGAAATCCAGGGCCCACACTTGGATCTTGGAGGGCTGCCTCCACCCCATAGTGCCACCCAAAGAAACATTTTTTGAAAATCAATTAAAGCCCTTTCACATGTACTAATGGACACGGGAGTGAGGCAATGTTACCAGGTTTTTTCCAACCCCGTGAGCCATTTAAGGCCCAGATGTCTTTCTTTTTCTTCCCCAAAACCAGAAATCATGTCTGGTCTTGAAAAAAGCCCCCCCCCCCCAACCCTAACGCTAAAACCACTTAGCAGGGCAAAATCTGGTGAAATTGCCTCCCAACCCCTCTAGCAGAAGTGGGAGCATTTGTCTAGACACCACAGATATAGATAGTATGTAGTTCATTCCGTATTTTTGAAGAAGACCATCTCCATCAGGCATTTAGGGGAAAAGGAGAAGCAAGCAGTTAAGGTTGAGTAGTGGCATGTTGATAGATATGCAGGTCACTAACTAGCCCAATTCAGTCCTCTATTCCTTTGTGCATCCTTAATTCTTTTTATTTCAAATTCTTTAGCCTGTTGTTTCACATTATTTCACCAAGCATATATATACGCACAGCCAGACCGACAAATGTAAAAAATCGGTGCCGTAGAGCAGTGGTCCCCAAACTTGGGCCTCCAGATGTTCTTGGACTTCAACTCCCAGAAACCCTGGCCAGAAGAGGTGGTGGTGAAGGCTTCTGGGAGTTGTAGTCCAAGAACATCTGGAGGCCCAAGGTTGGGGACCACTGCCGTAGGGGTAGACAATTGTCTTGAGGGATGAGGGCCAAAATGGGATGCTTGAGGGCTGAATGAGGTGCATGTTGTCCACCCCAATATAGACACACAGAGTGCTGGAGCGGGGCAGCCCAGAATGTTAGGGAAAGATGTGAACCAGCCAGGAGCACTACTGCGTGTCACAGTTTACCCTCACCATGGCCTTGCGTATGCTGTGTGGTTGCTAACTGTGGACGGGCAATTTTAAGTCCCCTATTCCCCTCATTTCATTTTCGATCTGTACTTCAGATTTGGACTGGACAGGCCTTCAGATTGAGGACACATGGAAAATGGATTGTCCTCTGGCAGCCCTTCAAACAGAATACTGCCCTCTCCAAAAAAAAAAAAAAAGAGGAAAAGTAGCCACTGTACTTACAGAGCTCTGTAACGTATTTCTCAGATAACACTTTAAATGTAAACAAAAGATCATAAGAAAACACATTTGATTAGACCAAAGTCCTATCTAAGTTCAGCATTTTGTTCACAAAGTGGCCAACCAGAAACCTAGGGAAAGCTCACAAGCATGACAGGAATACATGTCTCACATTCCCCAGCAAATTCTATACAGTATAGTGGAATACAACTTGATACAAAAGGTTATATATAGGCATCCAGACTAATAGCCACTAAGTATGTGCTGTTTGTTTGTTTCTTTGTACTCTATATCCCAGAATTCTTCAAGAATTGTCCAGGCAGAAATATACATCTGCGGTCATCTTCATTTCACTCATCTGGAAAACGTCTGAGACCTCCTTCTAGACCTTATTTCCTATTGCAATGTTTCCATGGGAGGAAGCTGCTGCAATGCTTCCTGGGGTTTGGAAATCTTGTTGCACTTTATGCCGTACCTCCTGAAGAACTACGACTCCTAGGAAGCACTGGGGCAGGAAATAAGGCCTAGAAGAGGCCTCAGCCTTTTTCCGGGTAAGTGAAATTAAGGTGTCTGCAGGTGTCTATTTGTGGGCTAGAACTCCCAGAATAATATAACTAAGCAACCAAACAAACAAAAACAGTGCCTTTCTGGTAGCCACTGATTTTCCTAAATTCCTTGAATGTATCTAATTTTGTTTTAAAACCATCCAAGTCCATCACTACACGTTGTGGCAGGGAATTCTACCATTTTAACTATGCACTGTGTGAAGAAATACTTCACTCCCTCTTGTGGCAGTGAATTCCACAGTTCAACTGTGCACTGTATGAGGAAGTTCTTCATTCAGCGAAACACTGATTGTTATTATTTTGACATCCTGGCAGACATTAAATGAAAAGCCTGATTTGCAGGTGTCAGTGTTTTATATTCCACTATTATTTAAAAACAAACAAACAAACAAACAAACCACTGTCACAAATATCACAGGCAAAATATCATCTCTGTTCTGGCTGGGGAGGGAAGGAGAACACTATTTGGGTAGTTAATAGTTAAGCTTTGGCATGCAAAGTGTGCATATTATTACAACAAAGAATTGGCAGCTGCAGAAGGAAAAGGGCTTGTGCCTCTGCCGTTCAAACTTGTCAGTCAACCCATGCCAGTTTTGGACGTCTGCCTCCCCAGCACACCCTCATTACATGTGTCTGTCTGAGCTGACTTGCTCATCTGTTCAGAGACGCTCCGCATAAGTCGGGAATTCTCTCCTCCTTGCTGGAATTAGATCACAACCCTTTCCCGAAGCATCTGCCTCCCAACACTCCTCCTCCTCTTCCTTACGGAAGCCTCTCTGCCTATGTGGTATCTCTTTGTAGCTTTCACAACCTGTGTGTTTGATTTCTAGAATGGAAGAAGCCGAACTGCTGAAGGAACGATTGCAGGCCATCACAGTAAGTGCTTATACTAATTATATATATTTATATACCTAGAAAATCATGATCAGTGCTGCTTAGAGGTAATTCAGTGGTAAGAACATGTTCCCTGTAATGTAGTGAAATCCTTTGTTTCAGTTCTTACTTGCTTGGGCTTTGCAGATGGGAAACTTTGAGGATTAGGTGTTATTTTGTATATGAATTGCATTTATAACACGCATACAATTTGACAGTTAGGTCCAGAGCACTGGATGCAGCTGACGTAGTAGTGCTATGTTTTATATCGAGCATACGTGATGCTGTCATTAAGACCTAAGTGGCTCAGGGAGCATGCATGAATACATTCATTTGAAGGACACTAGGTCAGAAAGCCAAGAAAGAGCTGGTGCTAAATCATTGCACAGTGGGAAGAGAAAAGTCTTTTGCTTTAACTGAAATGTGGTACTTTATTTTGTTGATGATTTACGTATGTGCTATAAAGTTTTATTTTTTAAAAAACCATGTGATTGGTGACATTCAAATCAGTTACATGGCATTTAGGAGATTTTATTTGTTAAAAACAAAATATGTGCCAAGCTATTTAGTAGAAGCCCCTGAAAAAATGTGTCTCTGTTTTCTGAAGAGGAGGTAGACACAAACAGAAAGCCGCTGTAAGAATAAAATCCATTGACCTCCAACACCCTGCAGCCCTGACATGTCATCTGCCTTGTGCTCTTGTATCATGGGAAGTTTGGTCCAGTACTTACTTACTTACTTACTTACTTACTTACTTACTTACTTACTTACTTGATAGTCTAGCTTTCTGACCAAAAGTGGCACTGAGTATAGCCACAACAATTAAAATTCAAAGTAAAAGAAATGGAATGTAAAGATAAAAATGGATTAGATACAATTAAAAGCAAATTGATGGAAAGAAGTCTCCTTCAATTAAAACCCAACTTCGGCCTCAAAGTCCTGGCTGAACAAATAGCTCTTTGCACGTCAATGGAAAGACAACCTTCGCAAGGAGTTCTAACGCCTGAGGGCAGCTCCTGAGAAAGCCTAGTAGACTAAATCATTGGAGCAAAGACATTGGCTGTTCTTTAAAGACAGAACTATGATTGGCTGCTGGCATCATGATGCAATAATATTCACGATCCAAGAGAATTCTTCTAAAGCTAAGCACTGCATCCTTTGGAAAAGAACACTTAGTTCTTTCTCATGTATTTGTTTTACTTGTACTTCAATTGTTCCCCGTACATCCCAGGCATATGGTGCCAAAGGGACAAAAGGTTGGAAAGTCTTAAAATTAAGGAGTATGCTAGTCACTTCTGTAACTGTTCTTTCAGCCTCTGTTTGGCTCATCCCTGAACAGCAAGACTTCCTGCTGGTGAAATGACATCTTCTATTTGTTTCCGTCCTGTATTTTTAATATATTTTGAATTTTCATTCCACAAAAAATCCATACAGAAAGAAAAGGTGGATTACTTGCACATTGTCTTTTGATTATAAATGAAGAAAGCACTTTTTTAAAAAAAAAAACCCTGAAAGAGGGCTGGACTTTCTACAGCATCATTCCCATTTCAAGCTATATTGTTATGCCACAGTGAGTCCAAATAGGTAAGTGTCTTCATGCAAGCTGTTAAAATTAGGTCTGGCCCAAAATATTATGGTGCCTAAGGGGGAGAAACAAGTGATTATGTCCCCTCCCCCCCCAAAAAAAGTAGATAGCATAGGAAGTAAGGCAAGTTATTTTGGCACATGAGGCAGAAACCACTGCAAGTGCTTCTCCCTCTCACTGGCAATAAAAACTAAGTGATATCAATGTAAAAAAAATGCTATCTTTTCTCCCCAAATCTGCTGCCTGAGGTGTCTACCTCTCTTTTCCCAATGCTATGGCCTGGTTAAAATCTTTTCAGGGCAATACATTTTATAGACTGATTTGCAAGTTTGCTATAGCCTCTTTTTAAATAGTGCCTCTGCCTCTCAAGAAACATGGAGAGCTTTTGTACGTATAGTGCAAGGTGGGGAGATGTTCTCTACCTGAGGTGTGCTAGTACAATTAAAGACAATCTAATAGTTATTTCTATAGTGCCATCACTGTGAGTGTGGATTTACAAAGTATAAGGAAGGGAGAGGTCCCTGTCGCCAAGGGAGTTGCAATCTAAGATTTGACATGGGAAGACGACAGTGGTTGACGCAAGAGTGAACAGGAAAATTATGCTTTTTTATTTCATTACTATGTTGAGGCTTGGTTAAAATGGCAGTATGAAACCTCAATGGTTGTGACAAGCCTTCATGGAGAAAATATGAAAGAGAGATGGCTTAACCAGGGCCAGCCCTTTCATTAGACAGAGTGTGGCAGGTTTTCTAGGTGTTTTGGTGTTACATGCCTCAACACCTGAGAGTGTTCTCTTGAGGCACTGGTCCTCCTTTCTTGGAAGAAAGAAATTGTGCTGTGTGATCCGTTCATATCTCCTGAACTGGCCTGCTGCCCTCAGGTGTGGAGAACCCTGTCCCACTAAATTCAGTTGGCAATCCATTCAGCTTTTGCATGGGATGAAACAGTGCCATCTTGTCCTGTGCCTCATGTGGCAAATTATCTGGTCCTCGCCCTCATGTTAATGTTTAAGGGAAGGCAGGGGGTGGGGAGAGATATTGTTATAAAAGAAACATTCAGAGTTTTGTTTAGGGAAGAGGATCTTCTTCACACACCCTGGGAATAGCAAGAATGTTATGTTATTTGTGGAATAAGAATGGGATGAATTTGAGCGCACCTATCTGCAGCAACAGAAAAAGACAAATCTCTCTGCCCTATAAGCATACTCAACAAGGAACAGTGAGCTCTGTTTTGGCTTGTTTTAATGATCTGTCCAGTTAATGACTGGATTATTTTAAGGCCATCTATACTGAGACATTTAGGAAGAAAGGAAGGCATAAAGTTCAGAGTTTGGCAGCAGGATGTTCTTGAAATCTGGATTAACTGAACCACTCAAACCCACAACAGGGAGGTGTACGTTAGTAAACAACCTTTAAAAATAGAACTGCAACACACCAGCCATCATTCTTTTCTCAAAGATGTCAGCTGTTTGGTTCAGTTAGTTAGGCAGGAGACTTCACAGAGAGAATAAACAATATAGGGACACATGTAAATAGTCAGTTCCTTTTCCTAGGGAATCCTGGGAATTGTAGTTCCATATGCAGGAATCATGACATTAACAGATCATTCTCTGAAACTGTACTTCCCAGGATAACTGAGGGAAGCCATGATTATGAAAACTGTAGCAAGCTACTATAAATGTGTGGCGTATACATGCCCAAACATTTGCTTTCCATCTGTATTAACATGTTCTGTGATAAATTTATTCCCTGTTTTCAGATTCTGAAAGCAGGAACAGGTAGGCAGCTCTCTCAGCCTGTTCTAATAGCTGATAACATCAAATAGCTCTGTTCTTCCAGCAAAATAACTACTGTGTATTGGTTTGTATAGCTTTGGCCAGTGACAATATCAAAGGTTGATTTTGAGAGGATTTTGACTCCCAACAGGGTCTCAGTGCCAACCTCCAGAGCTCCCTGGCTACTCTTCTCTTTCCTTGTTATTGCTACTTGTTTGTCTGTGGCCTATAAGCAAACATAGCAAGAAAAAAGAGGAGCAGCCTACACTCACCCTGATCTCTCCCCACTGGACAGCTGTGTGAACAAAGAGGGAGGCTGTGTGAATGAGCATCACCAACAACAGAAATAGATGGGCCCATTGAGGGAGGGAAACCACTGTCCAAGCCCTCCTCCCCCAAAATGGAGTAAGCACTTATTTTGGTTTATCCTCGAACAGAATTAATATTCTTTGTCCCCAAGGAAGCACAACCAAGGCACATATCGACCCCATTCATGCCACTCTCTTTGCATTGTGCCCCCTGCCGCCCAGGGATTGTTCATAGTGAGTGGGTTGTCTGAATCATTTGCCATATACATAGGCATGGGTATTATTTCACAGACAATCTGCACTGTGTCGGAGAGAGATGTTCTGCTACTACTTAAAGCAACTGAGCTAAACAGTTTGCCATGAGCAAAGAAGTAAGAAACATGCCACCACAAGCAGGGCAATTGAATGCCCTCACCTTCAAACATGATGAGATAGATGTGGCAACAATAAAATGATGACAGATAAGCTGATTCTATTTAATAAGCAATACCCATATTCTTTTAGGGAAAACTATAGGGTGGGTCGTTTTAAATAATATGCAAGCTCCACAGTTTCTGGTCTTGTGAAACTCTCCCCATCCCTCCCCCACACCTTAAACTCTGTCCCTCCTTTTCTAGTTTTCCTTCACCACTTCAGTTCCTTCTCTTCTGGACTATTACCTTTCATAAGCTTCCTTTTCTTTCTTATTCTGTCCTTCTTTTCTAAGTATTTTTTGTCCATCCCTTACAGGATCAGACCAGCTCAACCAATGGCAGTGGGAGAGTTTCAGGCTGAGATTCTCTTAGAAAATTTATTGGCCCTCAAGGAAGCATGGTACCAGTGGAGCATGGAACCCTTGATCCCTAAACTCTATGGCCTTTCCAGAAGGATACCATAGTCAATGGTATCAAAGGCTGCAGAAAGCCTTCTTGCTTACACTCCCCTTGTCTGCCTCCTTTAGGAGATCATCTTTCAGGGTGTCCAATGCTGTTTCAGTACCATGCCGTGGCATTAATCCCAATTGAAACACATCCAGATTATCAGTTTCTTCCAAGAACGCCTGCAACTGGGCAGGTGTAATCAGTCTAATAGGTCCATCCACACTGCAGAAGGGCATTGTTGTACAAAGTCCAAATCTCAGTAGGTGATGAACTGATCATGACAAGGTGGAAGACTCAAGATTTGCCACCTTCAGATCATCTTCTCTCTCCAGGTGTGAACACCAGGTCCAAGGTGTGCCCCACCACATATGTAAGACCAGTGACATATTGGGACAAGCCCATGGATGCCATTATGTTCATTATCTCCTAGGCTGCCCCAGCAACATATGTTTCTGCATGAATCTTAAAGTCCCCCAGATGTAAAAGTCTGGGGGACCTCAACAACACACCCAAAATGAAGTCCTTCAGGCCTGGTAGAGAAAGCGTTGGTTCCTCGGAGACACGGCACACCAACATGATTCCATTCTGACTCACTGGTCCATCATGAGGTGATGGCACTCCAGGCCTGGGCCTGAACAGATAGAGATCCTGGTAACTTTAATATATTTCCAATGGACTATGGCAACACTCCCTCCCCACTCCTCTGATGTGCTATGATGTAGGATGGAATATCTTGGGGGGCATATCTGGGAAAGAGTGACCCCTCACCTTCCGCCTCCACCCTGGTTTCAGTTATACAAATGGCAGTTTTCTAAGCCTAGGACAGTCAATGAATCAAAGTTGCAGGAACTCATCCCACCACAACAGACTACTAAGAAGAATATTACAAGGGTCTTAGTCAACACCATCCAGTCCCTTAGCACAGGAATAAGAGATCTTTGGTCCTATTGTCAAACTCCAGTTCCCACCCTTTCTGATCATTGATTGAGGCTGATGGAACTTCGAGTCCAGCAACAGCTAGAGATCTGCGGATTCTCTGCCCTTGCCTTGGCATGCTAAATAATTGCTAAACTGAGGGAGATTACAAAGACGGCACCAAGACAGTACAATAATGCACCAAAATAGTACACTTACCTATAAATCCATGTGAACACATACCTTACAATTATAGGTTATGAATGCATGCTTTGCAATGGAGACAGCTTTCTCTCCCCTCATAATTCATGTAAATTCATCCAAATAACAGGATTCCAACAGACTAGTTTTGCTTTTGGCTATAGTGTTGCAAGCATGTGCCTTTCACCTGACTTGAAGCAATCCACATCAATCAGAGTCATATGCTGGGGGATACTGCGTATTGTGACTTTCTTGAATCAGATCACAGAATACTTTAACTGTACTAAACTCTCTAGATTCTGATAAATGCTTCAGAATTTTGAATCAACAGCATCCAATCAGCAAAACTCCAATTGGCTCAAATTTTACAGGAATCAAATCTATTGTAATTTTTTTCTTTTCCCTTACGGGTTGTGTGGGCAAGGAAGAAATCCCTTTTCATCTTTTGTCTTTTTCAGGACAAGAGGAGGTTGCAAGAAGAAATCACACAGAAACGCCACACAGTAGAAGAAGAAAAACTAAAACATCAGCATTTGAAGGTAAGTCTTGAGGAGATTCAACTTTCTTCTTTGGAAGTTTACTACATCAAAAAACCAAGATTAAAAGTATAAAGGCATATGCATCATTAGATTTCTCCGCACTTGGTGGCTGAAAGCTGAATGCATGACCTGACTCTTGAAAAGCACAGAGCTGAGGTGGGAGGAATAACAGAGAGAATATTAATTCACACTTGCAAGTAATTTACATTTTCATCAAACAAGCTCAGGCTACTTTATGCAGCCCTTCTCCCCATTTTCATCCTGGCAGCAACACTATGAGGTAAAGTAGTCTTAAAACATCATGACCAGCCCAAGATTATCCAGTTAAGAATTTCAAACCTAGTCTCCACAGTCCTAGCTCAATTTACTAGCTACTGCACCTCAAGGACATACATGTGAATCAGCTCCTCTTGTCAATAGATAAACAGTGCATTCAAGCTACAAACGTGATTTGATTCATGCCTCTCAATGTTTCCTTAACATTTCTCACTGTTTTCCTAACATTTAGAGCTTGAATTCTTTATTTTCTTAGGTTTACAGATGGACTTTAGATGTAAACAGCTAGAAAACAATAGACTTTATTAATAAGCACTAGGTATTTCAGAAGTCGTATAAATAATAGGCTTGCGTTGTTTAGTCATGCTGCTTTGCAAATTTAAAATGAGATCATGACCAGAAATAATTCCTTACTTAAAACCATGGCTGCCCTTTTTCCAACAGGGTGTGCCTGTGGCACTATGCTTTATTCACCATCGCAATTAGGTTCAACAAAGCATCAAGTAGAAGAGCCTGCTAAAATCCTCAGGCAGTAGCTTATTTTATCTGGCAAACCTTTAGTCAATTTAGTTTAATGGATCTAAAATGAAAAGCTGTTTTGACCCTGCTTCCCACGCATAGGAGAAGCATCTGCAGATTTTACACTGATGTCAAATCTGCCAAGTTCCTTGGTTCAGAATCCCAATTACTGACGGATCAAATAACCAGCCTGGCATGAATGAGACGAGGCGGGTGGAGAGAGAGAGAAAGAGACTGACTACATGTTCTCAAGCTTGGCTTTGCAAGGACAGCTTGACATTTCTTGTCATTTTACAAACCAAAAAGTCCACAATGCTCATTTGTTGAAAATACCCCAAAACCATTATGTTGCCATAAAGGAATCCCAACACAAATCATGCCCTCCATAAAGGATTGGGTGAAAGCGCTCAGCTGTCAAGGTCAGCTACAAAGTGCACGATATTGCAAATGTCGTACAGATTGTCTTATTCAGATTTTCCCAGTTGCTCAAGTGGAAATGTTTCTAAGAAGCAAAGAGCTGCTAAGGAGCTATTCAAATCATTGCTTACGCATTGCAATAAGTGAGAGAGCAAGATAATTATATGTGATGGGTTTTGCACATCAGAGTATCAGGAATGAGTGTCATTGGAACCTAAGAAGCTGCTTTATACAGAATCTGACCATCTTTTCCCCATGCCAAATATTGCCCATTCTGACTAGCACTAGCTATACAGAGTTATTGGCAGGATTCGCCCTGCCTGGAGATACCTGGTATTACTTCATGGGCTAATATCCAGGTATTAATGACACCTGACCTTACCTAGCTTCTGGAATGAGATGAGATTGGGTGTGTTCAGGTTGGCCTAGTAGTTCATGCCACTCAACTGCTCCAGCCTAAAGCTAAACAAACTAAGGAACCTCTGCCTATGATGTGCTTTCATGATGTTTAAATCTGATAGTTGTCTCTCCCCAAGCATACTTGATACATAACCCATTTTTGTAGGGTCATTTTTCTAGCTCTTCTGTAGAGATGCAGGAGTCTTTGGAGAAGGGAGAAGAGCCAAAGTGCTGTATCTCATTAAACAAATTGTAGATAGAAAGTTTTTTATTTGTTGGATGAAATCCTGTTGTATAGTGACACAACAGCATAACATTTAGATGCAAACTGCTGCAAATTAAGAAATCTTTGTAGACATTATCTCTTGCATGCTGAGTTCCATGATTCAGTCAGATAAATGTCTACAGGGATTTCTTACCTTACAGCAATTTGCATCTAAAAGTTACACTATTTGCATAACTGAGCAACATGTTTTCAGCCATTTAGTTTCAGGAAAATCAGCCAATACAGTTCATCCAGGAAAACATGAAATTCTGTAGAACAGCTACATCATAACCTCTGGACGTGGCTACTGGATCTGCCCAGTGCACAGAGACAAGACCATAACTAGTGTGGGGCAACCAGGGCTTTGCCTTAAAGTGCCAAATTTTAGAGGGCCCCCAAGTCTAGAGACAAATCAATTAGTGAGTGGAAGGAAAATAAGCAGTAATGCCTCCTGGCCCTATACACTTTGGAAAGCACCAAATTGTGTTCCTTTGTCTTTATGTGGCCTCATGCCCATGTCTTTGGGTAGAACAGGTGGTAAATGGTGCTTTTTGCCTTGGTGCCAAAATGTCTAGTTATCACTCTGCAGAGATATTCTTCTAGCTCTGTTTTTTTCAGTTGTTAGTTACTGTTCTTTTGCATTTTCAGCATACATGTGGAGTGTAAATTAAAGAGAGAGAGAAATGCTGTCCTTGGAGTAGATCCAGGTCAGTTGTGCCATGTGGCCTTTATTTCATGCAGGCAATTCCACCAAGTATCACTTGTAGAAGGCGGTCTGGAATGTCTTCTTCCACAAACAAAGAAAAGTTACAACTGCTAGTGCAATGTTGCACGAGCATTGTGTCACAATAGGATCTTGGCCATAAATGTATTTTTGCTATTTAAAAAGAGGAATTAACTGCATGTAACCAGTTATCGGGGACGTGGTGGCGCTGCGGGTTAAACCGCAGAAGCCTCTGTGCTGCAAGGTCAGAAGACCAGCCGTCGTAAGATCGAATCTACGCGACGGAGTGAGCTCCCGTCGCTTGTCCCAGCTCCTGCCAACCTAGCAGTTCGAAAGCATGTAAAAATGCGAGTAGATAAATAAGTACCACCTCGGTGGGAAGGTAACGGCAATCCGTGTCTAGTTGCGCTGGCCACGTGACCATGGAAACTGTCTTCGGACAAACGCTGGCTCTATGGCTTGGAAACAGGGATGAGCACCGCGCCTTAAAGTCGGACACGACTGGACTAAATGTCAAGGGGAACCTTTACTTAACCAGTTATCTAACTGGTTCCAAATAAGTAAATCTGATTCTTAGCTGCTGCTAACAAACAAGGGGACTTCCATTAATACTGACCTAAGAACTCCTGTTCATTCACTGATACTGCTCTCATTATAATTGAACAATTGGATTTAGCTCTCTGGTTCCAACATATAAACGAAAGACATCCAGTTATTACAACTTTAATTAAACAGTACCACATTTTGGATGGAATTATGGCATTATATATTTTGAAAATACTCTCTAGACTGATTTGCTGTTATTGGCACACCCATAATTTTCTGTTTCAGCCAATCCAACAGTGAAAATTAATAGTATTATTGCTAATGATGATTATTTTTAAAAGTGTATTATATAAGGATTTACGTACAGTGTGTTGTACTCTTCTGAGAAAATATAATTTAAAAACCAGGCAGCTACATATAAAGAAGAGATAATCAGAAACCAGTAAATCACTCAAGGAACCAGAATTTTAGGGAGCAGCTGCTCTGCATAATAAAGGAAGGTCAAATCTACTTTTGGTTATATATTGAAAGGCTAGAAACAAAGGATGTAGTATTGGATCTCCCACAGACATTAATGCATATCTCACAGCAAGGCTCCGGTATGCCACTTTGAAGATTAGTTTCTAAGCACATCAAAATATGCACACTTTTGCAAAATAATTCCCACAGCAGCCATAATGAATGCAGCATGATTTAGCAGATGTAGAATACAACTTGGCCTAATGGCAAATCATATTCTTTAAGTGCTTTATAGTTATAGCACCTTTTGTAAACACTCCAAAGAAAGACATCCAAAAAATCAGGTTGTGGTAGACAGATTTCAGATTTGTGGAACCTATTTGTTTATCAATGTAATTTTAGGGAAGTGACACATTTATATCATCAGAATGAGGGTATGCACCACTAAAAGAAGAAGTGCAACACTGATCTGCAAAGAATTCCATATGCTTATTGATATGTATAGATGTAAAATTAGAAACTATTATTTATAATTTAAGCAGAATTACAATAGATCTCACCAAAGTAATGAAAACTATGAGCCAGTGATCCAGTGCCTGATAAGTCTGCTGCTGTTCTGGTATTAACTGTGGATACACAACCTCAAGGTCCATGTGATTTCAGTCCTTCTGGTTCTTTATTTTTCAATCAGACTCAGACTAGGCTTCAAACAGAGGGATGACCTTTGTAAAATAGGACGCCTGACTGCCACACAAGAGCCTCAAGACTCATGAACCTGGTGCAAAAGACGCGCACTTAGAATTAAACAATTCCAAACTCAGGACTTTGTTTTGAGCGCCAAAACTGAACAGCTGGTAGTCCTTCCGCATAAACTCAGGCCTATTTATTAAAGTTTGACTGATTTTAGCAGTGTAACTCAGAAGAAGATTGGATCATTTTGTTATTGTTGGTACTGTTAAATATTAGGGAATGAGAAATCCTTGGGGATATACTAAAGATCACTTAAAAATAAACTGGTGGATCCATAAGCATTTTCTGTCTGCTGTATAGTATAGGAAGGGGGAGGAAAATATTCCTCATCTAATTCTATTGCTCTCAATTCCAAAATGTGCTCTATGAAAAGGACAATCTGACTAGTGTTAGCAATGAATGTAAGGCGACAAGAGGCCTGTTATTGAACAGCGTTTTCAGACCAGCTATTGGGCTACCCCAGCTCGGATGAAGCAGCTTCATGCTGCACTTAGACTGCAGGCCTTCATGGCAACCTTCCCCCAATCTGTGAGCAGAAGAACCTGAAGTGCCGGTTGCTATGCAACTGCTTCAGAATACTACAGTTCTGAACACCTTCAGAGTAGCTCAGAACGGCTTGAAGATCAAGTCCTTTGCTTGCCTAGCAAATGCAGCATGCTTTTCAAAATTGTTTATCAGCTCACTTCCAGACCTGGAATTGTGGGGGAAATGGGCTGGCAGAGGAGGTAGCACCAAGGTGGCTAGCATTGTGGCACGCAAGTCAGAGAGGGAGATGCCTGAAAGAAAGTGAAAAAGTAGGCCTCAGACAAGGAAACACACTCGTCATTTAAACTATACTCACACACACCCAAGCACATGCACACTTTTACTAGCAATTCTGCCTAGATACATAAGGGAGACACTACACTGCCCCTTTCCTCTCTCTCTAATCATGATACGCAGTAAGCAAGGAGGCAACCAAGTAGCCTTCTCCAAGCTGGCAACCTCCAGGTGTTTGAGACTATGGGTCCTATTAGCCCCAGACACTATAGCCAATAGTTAGGGATGATGGGAGTTGCACTCAAAAATACCCGGAATGCATGGGGTTTGGGGAGACTGTTTTTAAGTTGCGATAAATGAAAAGAACCCAGTGCAGGAAACAGGTGCTCAAAATAAGATAACAATTGCAGTACTAGAGGAACCCTTTTTTAAAAAAATCCCTCAGAAACAATGTGCCAAAACTGTGCTTCCAAATATTTTAAAGAAATGAACAACACAGTAACAAACAATTGTGTCCTTCAATACTTTAATGGGATTGTAGCCCTCTTAGAATGGATGCAGTATTTGGCTTCTTATAGACAGAATCTCTGACAAATTCTTCTAGCATGTAGAATAGTAATGCAGGAGAAAGTTCCTGATTTAGTGTGCCTCCTTCATATGTCCGTAACCCCTGTATTGGGCACAGGAACATGTTCAAACAAGTATCCCCTTGAGCATTCTCAGGTGCTTCAGCTATGCAGAAGGACCATATCTTTTAAACCATAAATGTTCCTTAAAATACATCTCCAGTGGGTTACATATGCCAAGCCTTACGCAAGATTTACTTCAACTTCTGGAATGGTTGGCTGCCACACAAGCATTATGGGAATTGTTTCTGACTAGCTGACACATCTGTGGCATCCCAAGCATGCATGGGGTCTTGATGACAGAGGTTCCTGCTACAGCTTCCGTACCCGTGATAGGGAGGAATGTGGACCACGCACGGCAGATGCAATAGTCTGTTATTCAAGCCATTCTGAAAGTCTTATCACATCACACTGTTAGTGGCTGCTGTCTGGTGTAATAAACCACAAGTTGTTTTGGCATGTAAGAAGTCTGCATACATATTAAGATAAATTGCAGAGAGAAGGTGATAGCCAGATAAATAGCCAGATGGGATTGGGCATTGTGGCCTCTCTTGTAGGTTGTTGCCCTTAGGCCACTTCTTTATTGGGTCACTTCCCCTTCCTTTAGGAAATAATGTGTTATTTATGAGGTAAAGTAGACATCTGAAAACAGAAATAAAAACCCAGTACCTATTGCCCCTAACGCAACTCTGTAGTATTGCATGCAATAAGTAGTTATCAGTTGTTCACGTTCTAATTTAAGAGTTTTCTGAATGTTCAGCTGTTTGCTCTTCCCTTCAAAAATAAAATCTAGAAAGGTGATTTAAGCATGGTGACTTATCACTGGTTGACTGCAGCAGCAAACACTAGCTTCAACATCTGAACAAGTGGACTTGTCCATGAAAGCTCACATTAAAATATAGCAGTTAGTCTTTAAGGTGCCACAACATTTTTGTCTTCTTTATTTTTTATTTTTTTCGGTATTGCCTGATATGCTAGCACAGACTAACACAGCTACCTCTTCTAAAACTAGCTTCTATGTGTGGGTGAGGAAGATCATAAGTTAATCATGCTGCTATTTCAGGACATCAACCACTCCAATATAAAACTTTTCAATCAAAATAGTTCAGTCACCCAAGAAACATCAAAGGACAAATTATTTTCAAAAGCAGTCCATACATGGATCATAACATGTGCTCTCTAGTTATCAAACCCCAAATATATATGTTCTCTTCATTAATATCACAGTTTTCACAAACCCTAGATGAGTCTCCACCTCTTTTCCCCATTCATTATTTGTGCTCATCATTTTGGGGCACTATACAGATGTAACTTTCCTAATCTAACCAGACTGGAACATTCGGAAACATGCTACAGGCTCCTCCCTCCCTCAAAATCCCTCTTACCCTTTAGAATTCCAATCAGAAGTATGATACAGATCCCAAAAGCTGGTTGCTGATCGTGGTGGAACTGATCAAGCCTGTTCAGTTCATATCAGAATTCTTAAGGATAGCATGCTTTAGGCATCCTTAGCCATGCTAATTCATGAAAGGTTTGAGGCCTGTTTTACATTCTCCCTCTCCCTACTACACCATATGGCATCCTCTTTATCCAGATACTTCAACTAGATACACTTCATCTGGTGCCACCATAGAAGGCTAGAAGAAATTTCTGAAACTATGCCTGTCCAATTTTTTCCCCATTAGAAGAAAAAGAAAGATAAGGAGCTGTCACATGGATTATTTCATATGTCATTAAATGTAGGAATGATGTCACTGAAGAGAACACCTGATGATGCTACACTACTGCTACAGGTTGATTGTTCAGTAGACTGCAAGCAATGCCTCTCTCTCTATTAGTAATTTGTGTTAGGTCTGCAATGAAGGAAACTAGGCTTGGGAAATTTACACAAATTTGTTGTATCTGTTTAGAAAAAAGCTCTGCGTGAGAAATGGCTCTTGGATGGATTAAACACGTTTACTCCAAAAGAACGAGAAGAAATGCAAAATCAGAACGAAGAGGATCAACAACAGATGAATGAGCTGGAAGAAAATATCCTCAGGTATAACACTTCTATTACTCCTTCACAAAAAGCTTGGTGATCAGGACAAATTTCTGTTCATAATAGGGTGATCAATATCTCTGGGGCCAGCTATTTGTAGTCTACTGTTTCAACTACTGCCTTCTTTGAAAGAACACCTTATTTTTAAATAACACATTCTAAATATCCTGCAGATGGTTGATATTTCATCATGTTTTCTAAACATGAGAAAATATCAACCATCTGCAGAATAAGATAGGAACTGCTGATTTGGACATGTAAATGACATTTTAGTCTCCTCCATCTCTCTGTATAAGAAACTCCTGTCTGAAATCTTAGAGGAATGTTTGACGTGGATTTTTACAAGGAAGTGCAGCATTACCATACACCACAATGCCATCACCCACATACATGGTGACACTGACAGGATGTGATGTCAGTGAACCTTTGAAAGAGTTTTCCAATGCTTTCAAAAATGTTGGGAAATTTCTTTTAAAAGCATCTTCTCTGCTAGATGTTGTTGTTTTAGTGCATTAGCACTAAACTGAAAGCTTTCAATCCAAGAAGCTCTTGCCATCTAAACTTTACATCCAGTACAAGAGTAAAGCAGAAGGAAAAAAACACCCAAAGGAGGTATTTAAAAAAAAAACCTCTTTGGCACTGTCACTCTTTGTTGGTACCAATTTGGCTGACAATGGAAAAAATACCAACATCATCAGTGTACTAGTGAGGCCATATGGGGAAACAAATAATGCATCCGGATGAGCCTTCTCACAATGAATGAGCATTGTGATTGTGAAGTGTTAACATATATTCTAATAAAACTCAGTTTTCAATTTGGAGGGAATTAAATCAGAAATTGATTACTTTCTTTGTTGTTTTCAATCAAAATTTGAATACTCTATGGCAAGGGTACCATAATATTCACATAATTGACTCAGGTCTTTCAGAATGGCAGACACAAGAACAACAAGCTGTGAGTAAAAAGGATTTGGGGGCATGGTTTAAGCATCAAAATAAACCCTTTCTAATGTTACTAAGGAAGACACAAGGGGATCAGTCAAAATCCTCTGTGGTCTCATTAAAATGTCCCCTAAATGTTTTTTGGTTTTTTTGAAACAGAATTCTTTAGAAGCCAATACCTATAAGCATAAAATCCCATCAGAGGCAATCACACTAAATATAACATTTGATCTGTTATTGATGATATTCTAAAACAAATTCATTTTCTCTACTGTATGTATATGCACAATCTATAAATCCTGTAGGGTCTCTTATCAGTGGATTCTGATACTACAAGTAGAAACTGTAAATTTCTTATTTACATTCGTGGTATTTCCAAATGTACATTTTAAAGACTTACTGAGGACTTTGCTCCTGTAAATCCTAGTCAGTATGTTTAATGGTTAGAGATAATAGAAATACAATAGTAGTCCAAAATGTCTGAAGGCCACTGGTTTTCCTACTCCTGCAATCTGTTTCTTTCCCCTGCAAGGAAAGGAAAGCTTATATATCAGAAGATTGCCTTTTAAATGCAATTGGACCACTTTGCTGTTTCTCTGCTCATTATTTCTCATTTTGTTTGTGACCTTTCCTGTTCAAATCACTGTCTCCTCCAGAAGCATTCCATTTTGATGCAAACCCTCAAATGTCCCCCAGCTTTTAACAGAATGGATGTCAACAGATTCACAACGAAATGTCATCAGTATTAAACTGAGAAAGGTTGCCTGCCAAGAGGGATCCCATTCACTTCTAGACAGAGATAATCATGTGCTAAATGAGATGCTCTACAGTGGAACAGAGGCCAGAAAATGCTACTTTCCTTAGCAATGATTTTAGCATATCGTGTACTCTGCTAGCACATTTTAAATACGGTAATAGGAGCTAGTACTAATTCTGCAGTACAATTAGATCAAAAATGCAAACGTGAATAATTTTTTTAAAATCGCACTCAAATCATCCATTCCCAGATTCATTTTGGCAGCTAAAAACAAGCACTCTTCCTCAAGCTAAATTAAAGTAATTCCATCAGCTCTGAGAAACCACACTGCAATTTCTTGAAGGAATTTCTTTAATGTCAAACTGTTGTAATAATGTATTCTCTAAGGCTGTTGTAATAATGCTAATATTACAAAAGGAGACCATACCAAGTCTAAAATGGAACAGACCTCTTCCACGCACACCCCATTTCTTCATTGCTTTGTGCTTTAACGGGACATAAAGTAGGGTGTGTCTTAGGGTCAAACTACTTGACACTTTAATCATGTATTTTGCAAAGGTATTCCATTAGGTGTTGAGAGACTGTCATAGCACGTAGCACGTAGTTTTCATCACCCATGTATGTTGCATTTAGCACACCTTATTTCATGATTGGGCATGTGGGGGGTTAAACATAGCCTTAACATGCAAGTCTGATTGCTGGGGGATACATTTCTTCAGAAAATCTATGGTAGGAGGGAAAACAATTAATTATAGAGAATATGAATCCACATTTGTCTTAATGTCCCTTTGTTATCTATCCACTCTTTGCATTTCCCCAGTCCATGTTTTGGGGCCTGCTAATGTAATCAAACCCCTATTACAATCTAAGTCAGAAAGCAGCCTGCTCTAGACTGACAGAGTGAGGTGACCATTTTGCCCCACCGTTCCCTTTGAGATTGGCATCTGCATACTGTCCTGCCACCAGAGTTTAGCTAAGTTTCAAATGTCAGTCCAGGAGGTTCCTAAACATAGAACTGTTCTGCGTTGGATTTTTTTTTTTAAAGTAGACTAGTGCTAACATTGAAGTCTTACAATCCAAGTCCTCTGCAGCACAAGGTCCACAGTGAATCCACTTCAGGAAGAAGCAGTAGGGCTGTGGTATCCATGGGGAATTGGTTCCAAGCACACACACCCCACAGATGCCAAAAAAACACAGAAGTATTAAACGCTATACAATGCATGGTCTCTGACTCCCTCTAGTGGCCAGTTCTAGTAAATACACCCTGGAAGCAGATACCATATTTTTCTGTGTATAAGATGTTACTTTTGTCTAAAATCTTTAGATTAAAAATTGAGGGTCGTCTTATACACGGAAGAACGGAGGGGGGGAAGGGATCAAAGCGCTTTGATCCCTGCTTTCCCCCTCCACTTTCTTCGCAAAACAGTGGAGGGGGAAAGCAGGAATTATCAAAGCGCTTTGATTCCTGCTTTCCCCCTCTACTTTCTTGTGAAGAAAGTGGAGGGGGAAAGCAGGGACTTTCTTGGCAAGAAAGTGGAGGGGGAAAGCAGGAATAAACAAAGCGCTTTGATTCCTGCTTTCCCCCTCCACTTGCTAAGCACTGCTTAGATTTCTTAATTTTGGGTTAGAAAAGGGGGGTTCTTATACATGGGGGCATCTTATACACAGAAAAATACGGTAAGTGAATCAGTGAATACTGATCCTGGAGATAGGGAGGTCCTACTGTACTGTCTTTCACAACAACTCTTTCAAAAGCATTGGGGAGAATCTTTTAAAAGTATCCTCTCTGCAGCTGGTGTAGTAGTAGTAGTAGTAGTAGTAGTAGTAGTAGTAGTAGTAGTAGTAGTAGTAGTAGTAGTAGTAGTAGTAGTAGTAGTAGTAGTAGTAGTAGTAGTAGTAGTAGTAGTAGTAGTATGAGGAACATCTAGTTCTTCCTTTCAGGAAACAGAATGCTTTGGGTGAGGCCTAGCTGTAGGAGATTGCAGTGCACCTATTATCAGAGTCATAACAAACAAACAAACAAATAAATAAATAAATAGAATAGAATAAGATGACTGGGGCTTTGTCTAGGGTGTCAGAATATAGATTTGCTGCTGTAACGGCACGCAGAGCAAAGTGTGCTGCTTATATACTGTCCCATAACACTTAAAACACTCTCTGGGCTGTTTACAATTTAAATAATGCAGGCTACACATGCCCCCCCCCCACAAGCTGGGTACTCAATTGACCAACCTAAGAAGGATGGAAGGCTGAGGGAACCTTGAGTCAGCTACCTGGGATTGAATCCAGATCATGAGCAGAATTTTGGCAGCAGCACAGCAGTTTAACCACTGCATCACAACTCCTCCCATTGGTATTTGATGTTGAAAGGGTGTAAACCTACTTACTCTAAATACCTCTACAAATTCCTTCCCAGGCATAAAGAAACACAAAACAGGCAGCTTCAGCATAGGACTAATATGGCCAATGCACTGCCAGCCCCAGACTTTCCTCTGCGTTCCTGTTTTTTCCCTGTGTGTCTCTCTTGTGTTTCATAGAAAACAGAGTTAACTAGTAGGACAGCAAAGCACTAGGTGTGCTAAAATTGCTAGTTATGACTTTGTTATTATACCGTATCATAATTATAGGTGGTATTGCTATACATTATTCCTTCTGCAGACTCGAGAAAGAAATTGAGGATCTTGAGAAAAAAGAACTGACAATTTCAGCTAAAGAGAAGACTATCCTGAAGAAGCTTAAATCAGTTGAAAGGACCACAGAAGATATTATAAAGGTCAGAGGCTAATTTTAAAATCTTACCACTGACTATTGATTTGTAAAAATGATGAGTTATGATAAATGCTGGGATGAAAGGGAGAATAAGGTGTAAGTTGCACAGTGGTGGAAACAAAAAAGTGACTAAAACCTCAGGTCACTTGTGATTGCAAAGATAAATCTATCAAAATCAAGGTTAATATAATTAGTAGGGATTCTGCATGTCCTGGAATTAGTTTTCCAACATTTATACTTTTAAACCTATATTGATATACTGGTTGGGAGATTCTGGGAATTTTAAGTCCAAGTTCTTTCTGAAACATCCAAGTTCTATTTTTTTTTTAGCTTTTAAATGATGTCTTATATATATATTTATATATATATATTATATATAAACATTTTTGAAACATCCAAGTTCTGACTGATATAGTTGTACTTTGATCCTTGAATTGCAACTTTTCTTTTCTAGTGTAAAACAGTCTCATATTAATTATTAACTATGTCTATGGTTGCAGACAGTCAGGAGGGCATATGGGGGAAATTCTTCTGTGCCCTGCTGCTCTCTAAAGTCAGAAAATAAAAATGTGCTTAGCGTTTATTTGCTCTTTAGAGAAAGCCTGAATAAACACAGCAAACTTCACAATATGTACTGAAAGCCACGTAGCCCTGTAGGACTTTTGTGCAGTTGCTAGGCTGGAGAACAGGCACTGCCCTTGCTTGCTCCTTGAGACTAATTCAGGACATGGTAGGAGAGGCAAAGCCATAACCAAAAGGCCAGGAGTAACAAATAAAGTGATCAATCATATATGCTACATAAGAGATTAAAAGATCAATCCCCTAAACCAGCAATGGCGAACCTATGGCACACGTGCCACAGCTGGCACGCAGAGCCCATTCTGCGGGCATGCGAGCCATAAGTCGCCGGATCGCAACTCCCCCCCCCCCGCAGCCAAACCTGCAGAAGTCGCTGCAGCCACGGTGCTGGTGCTTCGACAGGTGGCAGGCCAGGATCCAGAGCAGCTGGCGCTGGTGGCGGATCCGGAGTGGGGTCTCAAGGCACCTCCGTGCCCGGAATTCCCCCTTCCGCCACCACTTCCGGTTTCACTGCCGCCGCCCGCCGCCCACTAGGTTGTTCTTTTTTTCTTTCCAGTTTGGGCACTCAGGCCCAAAAATGTTCGCCGCCACTGCTCTAAACCCTTTCTAGCACAGTTAGTGGTGAAGGTTCCTGGGAGTTGCAATCCAAAAATGTCTGGGGTGGGGGGCAAAGGTTGGGAACCACTGCCCTAAATGGAAAAGGGGAAATGCTTGATTTTCCCAAGGAGGTCAGACTCTAGTAACTGAGTAATTTCTGACTGGCTGAGCAGAAATAAACAAAATAAATTGGAAGACTTTTTCTAGTATTTTTGTTTTCCGCAAAGCCTCCCCTCCTGGTAGAAAGGCAGTTGAGGCCTATGCAGATACAGGAGCACATACCAACTGCATCACAATGACAGAATGCAGAAACAGGGCCAGTTCTTGTATATCTGAGTGGGCTTTCAGTGGTCAGTACTGGGATAAGTTTTAAAGCTCAAATATTGACACTTTGCTTCTGTTTCAATGGGTCATCTGGCCCAACTTCCCAACAATCTGCCAATTATGAATCAAAGAAAAGTAAATATGTAAGCATTTTTTCTTTTAAAAGAGGGGGCTCAATGACAGAGCACAGCAAAAACAAAGCCATGTGATCCTTATACAATCCAGTTCTGCTCACCACATAATGCAAAGGGAAATGTGAATCAGCCCAGAGTTCCCTGCTTAATTTGAACTGACTTGGAGAAACCTGAGTTCCCCAGCGCAACTTCACAGCGAGTGAAGATTGCAAATTGCATTTCCTTTGCTGTATAGTCGCATCCTGACTTGGGAATAACATAGAATTCAATGGGACATATAGGATAGACGTGCACTGTATCTGAATGCTTTACACCAGGGGTGGAGGACTTTCAGCCCTCCACATGTTTTTGCTTGCAACTCCCATCAGCCTCATCCAGCATGATCAGTAATAAGGGACTGTGGGAATTGTTTTGCAAAACAGATGAAGAGCCAAAGATTCGCCATCCCAACTTTTACACCACACTTTAACGAGCAGTAATCAGTTTGCAATAAATCAGTCATATTTTCTTTAAGTTACCTGATAAAAACCACACAAACGTTTGTTGCTGTTTTGTTTTGTTTTTTTTTAGTCTGTGAAGGTGGAAAGAATAGAGACTAGACAAGGTATGTTCACTCAAAGCATAGAATTTAAAATTATTTCTGCAAAACACCAACAGAACAAACTATATATACTGACAGTGGACTCTTTTCATAGAGCCAGCTGACTACATATACGCCAACATACCTGACCTTCCAAAATCTTTCAGACCTTCTGCACTTAAAAGGACAAGGCATCTCGAAACAGAGAATGATGAAGAAAACCGGAAAGGTACAGTTCAACAATGCAATTGAGGAAAAGAATACAGAATTCCAAAGGACTATGCCTGAAACAATTTTAAAGTTGTGAAATGAAGCGAGTATTTAAACAAAGTTACATCAGAGAGAGAGACATGGAGAGCAGCACACCGATATATACACACATAAACAGATTTAGATCAATCTTTCCTGCTGGTAACCATTTCATATAAACACAACTAGTTTAGCACTGTCTGCACAACAGATACAGTACACAACAAAAGCCCACAGACTCACACCCTCTCATCTTTTGAATACTTTTCTACACAGCCTGTAGAGTCCGTTCCATTTTTCTCTGATGTTCAGCTGGATGAGTGTCAGCTGAATGGCAGGCCTCAAGATTAATCTTAACCTGCTGCTGTTAGCAGTGGGGAATCACAATCTTGATCAGGATGACTGGAAGGGAGTGGGGTTAAAGGCTTTTCTCCTCAGCAACACCTGCAGGCGAGCACATGGTCTCTCCATATTCTTTGTTTCCAAGGAAAGAGATGTGTGGGATTGGTGGTGCAGTGGCTATTTCAGTATGGGGAGGACAACAGGCAGTTAAAAAGGGGGAGGGAACTAAGAGTGCATGCACCATGTTCCAACGTAGAGATGTAGCAATGTTGTTGATTAACTCATTATGTCTAACACATCTCTTTAGCCGCTGTATCACACATACCTTTAAAAGAAATCTCTGTTTCTTCCCATATAGCCCTGTTTGCTATGGAAATTAAAGTTGAAAAAGACATGAAGACTGGAGAAAGCACAGTTTTGTCAACAATTCCACTTCCTTCAGAGGAATTTACAGGCGCAGGAGTGAAAGTGTATGATGATGGCAGAAAATCTATCTATGCGGTGTGTGCCAATGGAAGCATAAAAAACAGCGAGACAGATGGTCTTGCGCCTGTTGAGGTAGAAGATCTTTTAAGGCAAGCAACTGAAAAACAGTCCAAGTCTCCCACTGAATATCACGAGCCAGTGTATGCAAATGAGTTTTGCAGACCTGCAACTCCCCTGAAGGATAAGGTGGCCCATGGGCCAATTGGAGACAAAGGTGCTATTCAAACTCAAGTTAATAGGCATGATGTTTTTTATAATGAACCTGCCCATAATAAAGGCAAACCTCAACAAATAGAGGGAAATGGTCTAGATATTTCTCAGAGCTGTCAGCAGAATTCTCACTCACCCGTTCTTCAACAGACAGAAAGGTCTCCACAATTAAGTCCCCAAAATAAGATGGCACCTAATGTACAAAGAGAAGTTATACAAGAGGTTGTTGAACCATATCAAAAGATGAGAGAGAACCAGCAAGATCTAATATCCAGAAACTCCCTAGACACTCATGAAAGTCCTTCTCCTGTGACGCTAAAAAGTGATGAAGATTCCAGTTATAGTGTGGTCCATGCTGTGCCATGTTATGTGGATGATACAGAACCTGTTACAATGATTTTTATGGGATATCAGCATGTGGATGATGAAGAACTGAATAAAGCTGTATGTGGGTATGATGGGCTTATTCATGCAGAACTTGTTGTCATTGATGACGATGGAGAAGAAGAAGACACCAAAGAAGACACCAAAGCTGAAATGCCTTTGTATCACCCAGTGGGTCCTTATAGCCAAGTCTACCAACCTCCCAACCCAGCAGGTGCAGTAACACAGGCAAACTCTAGCAAAACTGACAGTGACAATATAAACAAGTCACCCTACAAAAATTCCATATCACTCAAGGAACAAGAAGAAAGTCTGAGCTGTTCTACCTACAATGGCCAACTCAACAGCCAGTTAGCAGGTGATGGAACTGAAGATCCTTCCTTAACAGGTAAAAAACCAAGAAAGTCACAACGCTGTTGTTCTCTCATGTAAGAGGCTGGCTACTCTTGTTTCTTGTTTCTCCTAGTCTTGTTTTGTCACCTTACGTATGACTAACAACACAATTTCTAGCCCATTTCCTCCTTGTTTTTTTATATTCTAATGCTTTCCTTTAATCTTTTAATGACATGCTAGTTAGCAATTATAGTACTTGAAGTGCACAAGGTAGTGACTTTTTTGAAGCTTCCTGAAGTCAGATGAAAGTGAAGGTGGTGGTGGAAATCAAAATGTGGACTTTTCTCTTTCAAGTGCATCTTGAAAACACTGATTACCAAAATATTGTCTCTTCATGCCTGCGGCATTTGAGAAAAATGGATTCAGGTTGCATTTTGGTAGTAAACGCTAGCATTTCTTTCTATTATATGGATAATTCAGAACTCAGCTTTGGAATTCAATTGTGCCTCTACGCTTCTGACTTTGTACTGTATAATGTACCTTGCACCTTAACAGAGAAACACCGGTTAAACAGGTTTGTTTGGCTTTAACCTTAACATAATGGTGCCCACTTCACTTAAAATACCTTTATGCAAGTTTTGATATCTTTTCTTAGCCTGTTTTATTTTGATGTCTGTGCGTGTGTGTTTCTAATACCATGTGACTAAAATCAAATTCTTTTGTCTGTCTCTTAACCTCAGGCTGTCTGTCAATCTACCTTGAATAAAAATGTCTTATGTTTCCTAACCTGTTTGCATGAAATCTTTCACTTTTCTCCTTGGTATAAACCTTTTCTTTAGAATCCTGTTCTTGAAAGCACACAACAGATATGAACACAAATTGCTTTTTAATTCATATTTATGCTGTAATTGGGTGCAAACAGCTGGTTAAAGCTGTGAGGGAATGCAAAACTGCCCTTTACCAGAATGAATTGCAACCTATAGACCTGGTTTCAAGGTGAAATCAGATTATTTCGATTTAGAGCAGTTTACTTCTGTTTCTTTCATCTAAAAATACTGCCATCCTACATAGGCTCGACTGAAAATAAGTTCCATTATCAAAAGTCAGTAGGCTCACAGAAAAATTAGTCAACATCAGAATATCAGATGTTTTTACTTCAAATACACTTTGAATTTAAGTGAGCTTGCTAACATTGCTGCAGCATGCTAGAAGCTGTTGGGTACAGAAATTGTATGTACTTTTTGCATCCCCAGTCTTTTCTATTAGGCAAAGGGTGGCATGTCCCTTAGATGGCAAGTGCTGGGTAGGCAGCAACACACACACACCCCTGAGGTGCTTCTGTTGCGTTTCTTCAAATTTCCACCTAAAGTCCTGTTCCATCCTGTGTCTGAACCAGGTTACAATATTTCTGTTTTGCCGTTCCACAGGAAATGTGTACACATTTTCCATGAACACTTTCCATAATGTACACATTTATTTACACATTTTCCCTGAAAGACATATTTTTGTATATATTTCTCCCATTAACTAAAATATGTTTGTCAGTGTTGTGCATGTTTAAACCATAGGCCCAGTTTCAGGCATACTTTAGTTTTCAGAAACACACCAGGAGCCTAGCAAATGTTCAGATTTTCAAGGCAAGGTGTGTTTTGTCTTGCAGTAAGCCTCAGGAACTGCAGCATGAATACTTAAAACAAGAACACTGACTACACTGAAATGTTTTTCCAGACTCCCAGTCAGTGAGATTTTTGTACATGGAATGAAGAGTGTCTCATCCCTTGCCTCAGGCAGCAAAATGTTTTGGGCTGACAGGTGATAACTACTGAATGCCTGATGAAAGTATCCCAGCTTAATGCCTCTTGTGAAATGTCAGCAATTAGAATCCCTGGTGTCACAATGAATTTTGGGGTAGTTTTAGACCCAATGCTCTTTGACTCATCTTCTTTCCTACATTGTTCCCTCCAACAAATGGAATGTTGCCAAAAAGAATAACAACTCACCATGAACCAGTTACACACACTTTTCAACGTCCATTTTCCCCCCGACACAACCATAGTTGTCCATTAATGTGCATCCTCTAGGAGACAAAGGCTATCCAGCTTGTGGACAATCCGAGAATCACAGACTAGGCAAAGGCCACCAGAAACGAAAACAAAGTTCATCAGAACAGATTCCCTGAGGATCCCTAGCCTCCAGTTTCTCCTTTTTCATTAACATACACAGGGGATCTATGCTATTTATTTATTAAATTTCTCAACTGATTTTACTGCAGTGAGCTGAAGACTCTCTCTCTCTCTCTCTCTCTCTCTCTCTCTTTCCTCATTTTATCTTCACATTAACCCTGAAAGGTAGAGCACACTGAGAAAATGTGAGTTTTCATGGTCCAGTGTTATGGTAGCCACTGTTTTTAATAGCCACACTCTGCTGAAATTCCCTCTTCCAACAAACTGTTAAAGACACCAGCACCTTGTTCTTCTGTTCATGTGGCCGTCCTTCTGAGGTTTTCCGGGTTCTAGATCAACACTACATCAAACTGGCTGTCTATGTTGATCTGTGCGTTTGAGTGTAGTGGCTTTGTTCATCAGAAATCAGTATTTCTGAAAGCTTTGCTGGGTAATTTAATAAGATACACCACATGAAGCATTTTCTCCGTGCAGTAGAAGTAGCAGCAAGATAATTCCTTGCAAAAAATTAGCATCCCCTGTGTTGACCTGTCCTTGCTTTGGTCTCCTCCTCCAGCTCCCATTGTTAGCCAGCCTCACTACATATCTTATAAGTAGAGAATGAAAGGAAATGAGTAATTTTCTAAAACAGTCTCATGATTATCCCTTTTTGTTCTGAAAGGGAAACAAAGCCAGGAAGACCTGCTGTAACCAAGGTAGCAATATACAAAGGGCTATTTGTGAAGGGAATAGAGCTGTTCTCTCAGCATGTTCTAGCAAACTTTAGCCTACTCAAACCACAGAAAGCAGTGCCACTCTGCCACATTTATAGCAGGTATAAGAGCCTGTGAAGTATTCCTACATACCTTTGCTCTGCAGGAGGAAAGAGCCAAAAGTCATCTTCCCTGAAGTTCAGCAGTGCACTCTGTTCTGGTTTTCAGATTTTGGCGTTGTAACGTAAGAATTTGTCCCAGCTCCTGCCAACCTAGCAGTTCGGAAGCATGCAAATGCGAGTAGATAAATAGGTACCACCACAGTGGGAAGGTAACGGCGTTCCGTGTCTAGTCGCGCTGGCCACGTGACCACGGAAACTGTCTTCGGACAAAACGCTGGCTCTATGGCTTGGAAATGGGGATGAGCCATCCCCATCCGCCCTAGAGTCGGACACAACTGGACTAAATGTCAAGGGGAACCTTTACCTTTACCATAACATAAGAATTAGTCAGCACTAGCAAACAGTAAACCCCTGCAGACTGACAAAGGTTTTTCTTTTAACAAAAGCAATAAAGATTATCTTTCTACCTTAAGCAGACAGAACCCCTGATTGGTCGTAAGTGTGCTGGAACACTAAAGAAATACATAAGGCAGTGGATAATAACCATGTTCAAAACTTTGTATTAGTCCATTTGGCACTCTTAACACTCAAGTCTGCACCTGTTCAGGGTGGGGTAGAACCAGATTTGAATTTGAATTTAAAAGTGGATTCCACAATACAGTGTCTACTGCTTTTATAGTGCTGGAGTTGGAAATGAAAAAAGCAAATTCTTTATATTCAGTTATGCATTTAAGTTAAAATTTAGGCCTCATTATCATGACATTACCTATCCAGAAGATCCTCTTTGTCTGTGGCCTGCTTGAGCTATGCAATCTTACTGTCCATTAATAACTTCTGCTTGCTAAAATTAATTAGTGTTTTGTCTGGAACCTACCTTAATTATATGAGGTAAGTTTATGTCTTTAAAAAAATTAGAAACAATGGAGGAATGATACTCATAATATTCATTCTAAATTTTCCTTTTTCTATTTTACAGCTCTAAGAATGAGAATGGCAAAACTGGGGAAAAAGGTGATTTAAGAGCTGCAGTGGTATAAAACTAAGTCTCTGGCAGCATGAGACAAAGCAAAAGAAGAACTTTCTACTTATTGGACTCGGGTGGCTTTTGCTTATTCATATATATGTATATATATACATGGGAATAATGGCACTTTATATGGAAGTAAATGGACAAGCAGTGCAAGATAAGGGTTTCCCCTCCAGATATTCATTCTAAGCGATAAGGATTTAATATATTGAGTACATTCAAGAATTGCTGTTAGCATTTATTGGAAATTCTCATTGTTATGATGGGTTACAGGAACTTAGGATCCAATGTTATGAACAGGATTGCATCTAGAGAGATTTGGTGAATTAACATTGTCTATTCTCTGAACCGGAACAAACATGACAATAATGCATAAATGTGGTTTCCTAGGAGGCTGTAAATTGTAACATTTCCATAAACTAGTTACGTATCCAGTTGTACACTGGAGCACATCACTGGAGCACATCACAGTATTTGCCTTTTGTTTTGTTTTGACCAAAGTTTACCCTACCCTTCTCACCTTAGAGCAATGGTGGGCAACATCCACAGACGGTATATATATATATATTAATGTACCAGTGGCCACATTTTTTCAATGCTCCTGAGCTAAGTTTCTTAACTCCTTATGCTTCATTTCTTCAAACAAGTACCAGTGTTTCAGTGACCTGCTACAAAACCCGAGCAAGAGCACCACGCAGTGGCTCAATAGTAGAAGTGCCATTCCCAAGGCTCGGCCCAGTTGCACTCCTGGGAGTTGTACGTGAAAATAACAAGCATGGCAGCACTGCCTTTTCCCAACACAAGAACAAGGAGTCAAAGAAAGATTACTTTGACAGAGAGTTTATCCTGTTGAACTGTACCAACAATACACCTTATGAGAGGTGATGGACTTGCTTATTAAAGTAGTAAGAACACTTAAGGCACATAGTTTATTGCCATGGATGAATGTACTCATTTTATATACTTTCCATTTTTATTTACTTTTGCCATATAGTATTAGAAGTGGAAGAAATAATTTCTGTTCCAGAGTATCTGGTTTATCATCAGACTCATCCACGGATTTGGCCTTAACATTCAGGCTCTCCAGAATTACTCGGTTAAAAGCACTTCAAGCTGTGTGAGATCTCCATGTTAAGCTAAGGCCATACCTAGCATAACAGCTAAAATCTATGTAGAACCTAGCTTTTAGGTTTCTGTCCTCAATCCTAACAGAAAGAAATTGAGGCAGGAATAGAAGTCCTGCTCCATTAGCTTCCAGGCACAACTTATGATACTTAAGCATGTTCACATTCAAGGAAGCAAAGTGACTGGCAAAATCCTTCAGATGTTGTTGGACTGTAGTTCTCATCAGCCCTGGCTAATGGAAGTTGCAGCCCAGCAACAGATGCAGGGCACAAGAATGGGCTGTTACCCTTCTTGGTATGTTATCAAAAGCTACTAGAGGCACTTCCTAATCACAGCCATGACGTTGACATTTAGAAACAGTGCGAGCTCTAAGAGCTCTCCATAACAGCTAATCTGATGATGGATAGGATTCCCCTCCCTAAAGAACTATGAACTTTCCAAGATTTTACAGATGATCCAAACAGCTGTATTTGGATGCCTTAAGATACCAATTCATGGATGCTGTTGCTGCTCCTAGATCCAAGTGGAATACAGATCCGTATACTGATCAGATTTAATGTTGGGAAATCAGAGTAGCTTTGTACAAATATCAGGCCACGGGAATTTAAGAACAACCATTCCTGCTTTGGGTGCGTCATAATAATTTATCACACTCTTTTTCTGCCAGTATATTTGCAACAAACAACCAAAAGACCACCAAGTGATAAGAGAGTTAGCAGCTACATCCTTTGGTCACATACATTTACAAACCATTAGTCTATTTCAGGAAAACACAGCTATTATAAAATGCTACTTTTTTTAAAAAAAAGACTCATTCAAAAGTAACTTGTACGATACACAAATCTTTTAATTTAGACAAGTCGTTCTTTCATAATAGGATAAAATATTAAGTACTGGAATGTAATGCACAACTATAAACACACAGCATGAAATGGTCTCACACACTTCATTTTTAAGGAGTGTGGCAAGCAATGAAAGCAGTTAGACGTGAAGGTAACCAACAGGATCAGTCCCAAGAGCAATAACAGGTGATCAAGAAATCCAGTGATCAGCATGGCAACAACAAACTGTAGAGACAGTCAGTTGAAACTGGCCATTTCCTTCCTATGAAACTACATTTAGGGTTCTACAAGTGGGAGGTCCACTGCCACACAAAAGAAGTCTTTTCTTAAGAGACCCTGATAGCAGCAGGAGGAGGGAGAGCAGCTCTGGTGGTAGATTCCAGTCTGACAGTAGACAAATACAATCGGATGTCACTCAGTCCAGAGGGAGAAAATGACAATTGTTCATTAAACAAATACATTGACAATAGTTCTTGAAAGCCCTTTCAGCACAACTATTACAATTTGCACAGGCATCATTTACTTTCAAAAGATCTTCAGGGTAGAAACAGACGGAGACTAGTCTGTCAGACATGCAAATATGTTTGACATTTCAAAAGGAGTGGAGGTGTTCAGACAACTTGCATCACTCTTCGAATGCTCGCTGCATTCACCCTAAACATCTAGTCTGCTTCTCAAGCTTAAAATATCTTGAAGTATTGCTTTGAAAGCTTTATGTCATGTACTCACTGGCTCCTTTTCATGAAGTTTCATCATTCATCCCTGATTGAGGTGGTGGCACCAACTGATATGTGACACCTATTTGGTTTCCATTCACATGGAGCCCTCTGACTTCTAAGGTTCAAAAGTAATTTGTCTTCAGATTTAACTGCTGCAATCTCTGCAGGTTACTGAAAGGCTTCTTAAAACCCAGGGATTTACAATCTCAACTTGAGTTCGAACACAAAAATACCTTTGAAAGCCATTGTTCTTAAAATCTAAGCCCATAACATTCAAACACAGATTATGCAGGCTCAGCTAGTAGACTAGCGGGAGGTAAGTGGACCTTGATTATGCAGTCCCTTAGGACGTGGAGTTCTGTGTCTACTCGTATCATAGCGGTGGTCACTGAAAGTTAGACACAACTGCGAAACATGTTGGCAACATGCTGGCCTAGTAAATCTTAGCTTCCCACAAGATGAAACAGCTGATCAAGGCTAACAACAGGTGGCCCAGGCCTAGTAGACAGTAAGCGTGGAAACAAGAATGCTCAGCTTGTCCAGAGCAAGACCCTCTCCCTCTAGCCTTCTGGTGACAGATGAAGCTACACAGTACGAATGGGCAATGCTGAAACAAGGTGCTTAGTCATTGTGAAAACCCAGACAGAGCCAAATCAGGACCGAGACATCACTGCCAAGAATGCAGATGTTCACTTGATGTGAGACAAGAACTTATAGTCCTGTGCAGAATTTCAAAATCCTGAAGTTGCAATAAGAGTGTCCTTCACAGATGGTTCTTCCTGGTATGAACATCAATAAGACATGTTTCCAGACAGGTATTCCCAGTGCACAAGCTCTTCAAAATCTTAGCATGTTTTTCAAATCTGTACAATTGTAGTTAGGAAGGTTATGAGGAATGCCACGTTGCCACAAATGTAGATGAACAACATTGTTTTTTTAAACGTATGGCCCTGGAAAGAGAGCAGAAGAGAATACCTGAGAGACTGTTCCCCTTTCTGAAAACAATACTGGCCTAATTGAAATAAGGCATTTCTCCCAGTCTTCTGGAGTGTCCAATATAGGTATTGGAAACTCAGGACAGTGCTCAGAATACTACCCAGTAGAAAGTAGGAAAAGGCTAGCTTTCCAAGTGGAGCAAATCCAAGAGGTGAGTAGGGGAGAAGAGGGGCAGATTAGTCACAATTCCACGCAGCTTGCTTCCCACAAGAACAGAGCATGCAAGTATCTTAGCTGCACCCTGAAAATTATATAGGCTTCAATCCTATTGGTAGTCCCAATTACTAAGAGAGTTGACTCATTCAATTAATTGAATGCTAAGTCAACACTTACATAACTCCCATTCTGGCTGTCCCTATATTCAGAAAAGAATCACACGTTCATCTCTCCCCACTTCACTCACACACACACACACACACACACACACACACACACACACACACACACACACACACACACACACACACACACACACACATTACCTGTGCCTCTGCAGAGTTAATAGACTGCAAAATCTGTATCCTGTCATCTTCCAGTACTTCAACTGCAACAGAGAAGTATAATCAGAATTATACTCCAGGGACATTGTCTCTCCCTTTCACCTATATACATGCTTACTGACTGACCATTTACCCAGCTATTTTTAAAGGTACATGTGAAGTCTGATAAGACAGTGGGCATAATGCACCACAATGTTAGGCTCACTTAAAGCACCTCTGCTTTGACTGTGCCATTGAACATCAGCCACCAATACACAACCTAAAACAACATGCATTTGATGTGATGGCATCTTGTGAAACCTGCACATTCTTTTACTGGAGAAGATCTTGTATTTCCATCTCCATTTCAAAATACGGAACATCCTTTGCTTATGAGCTCTAATTCTGAAGGCCAATTTAAGGTCATTTTATACCACGCTGAGATTATAGTCATAGGTGACAGGATGGTTCAATGCTAGTTGAGGCCAAAGGAGAACATAAGATTTCAAGCGACAGTTCTGTTCTTCAGAGCTATTGTGTATTTTATGGCATTTTTGTACCAACTTTCAATACCTGTCCACTCAAGTACATATCAGCAAGCCACCAAACGTGAGGCCCCTTATTCCATTAGTTGCAAATGAAAGATGCAGGTGAGGGGGGGAGTCAAATATATTTGCATCAAATGTCCTTATGTGATCCATTCTGTACTTTAAAAACAAAACATTTTCATACATTTTTTCATTAAAGAAGTTGCACTAAGCAGCACCTTCCTTAATGCAGTATGTGCTGCAACTCAAAGCTGGCCAAAGACTAGCATTACCAAGCATAGGTCCTTAGCATGGTAATGCAATGTTGTGTTTTGGTAGTGGTAACCAACTCTGGAATAGCTCTCCCTGTCATAAGATGCACAGCAATATGTTTGAGGCAGCTGGGGTGAGGGTTAGGATCATAATTCTTTTTTTACAGGGCCTTACATGACAAGGCAGCAACCCCTTCACGGATTGCTGCCTTGTCGTGGCGAAGGGGCTTGAGTAATTCAGAGAAGCTATGGGCTATGCCGTGCAGGGACACCCAAGACGGACAGGTCATAGTGGAGAGTTCTGACTAAACGCGATCCACCTGGAGCAGGAACTGGCAAGCCACTCCAGTATCTTTGCCAAGAAAACTCCATGGACAGAAACAAAAGGCTAAAAGATATGACGCTGGAAGATGAGCCCCTCAGGTCGGAAGGTGTCCAACATGCTACTGAGGAAGAGCGGAGGACAAGTACAAGTAGCTCCAGAGCTAATAAAGTGGTTGGGCCAAAGCCGAAAGGACGCTCAGCTGTGGAAGCGCCAGGAAGTGAAAGGAAAATCTGATGCTGCAAAGAAAAATACTGAATAGGAACCTGGAATGTAAGATCTATGAACCTTGGTAAGCTGGATGTGGTCAGACAGGAGATGGCAAGAATAAACATTGACATCCTGGGTGTCGGTGAACTAAAATGGACGGGAATGGGCGAATTCAATTCAGACGATTATCATATCTACTATTGTGGGCAAGAATCCCGTAGAAGAAATGGAGTAGCCCTCATAGTCAACAAAAGAGTAGGAAAAGCTGTACTGGGATACAATCTCAAAAATGATAGAATGATTTCAATGCGAATCCAAGGCAGACCTTTCAACATCACAGTAATCCAAGTTTATGCACCAACCACCGATGCTGAAGAGGCTGAAATAGACCAATTCTATGAAGACTTACAACACCTTCTAGAACTGACACCAAAGAAAGATGTTCTTCTTATTATAGGGGACTGGAATGCTAAAGTAGGGAGTCAAGAGATAAAAGGAACAATAGGTAAGTTTGGCCTTGGAGTTCAAAATGAAGCAGGGCAATGGCTAATAGAATTTTGTCAAGAGAACAAGCTGGTCATCACAAACACTCTTTTCCAACAAGACAAGAGGTGACTCTACACATGGAGATCACCAGATGGGCAATACCGAAATGAGATTGAATATATTGTCTGCAGCCAAAGATGGAGAAGCTCTATACAGTCAGCAAAAACAAGACTTGGAGCTGATTGTGGCTCTGATCATCAGCTTCTTATAGCAAAATTCAAGCTTAAACTGAAGAAAGTAGGAAAAACCACTGGGCTAGTCAGGTATAATCTAAACCAAATCCCTTATGAATACACAGTGGAAGTGAAGAACAGATTTAAGGAACTAGATTTGGTGGACAGAGTGCCTGAAGAACTATGGATGGAGGCTCGTAACATTGTACAGGAGGCAGCAACAAAAACTATCCCAAAGAAAAGGAAATGCAAGAAAGCAAAGTGGCTGTCCAACGAGGCCTTACAAATAGCAGAGAAGAGAAGGGAAACAAAATGCAAGGGAGATAGGGAAAGTTACAGAAAATTGAATGCTGACTTCCAAAGAATAGCAAGGAGAGACAAGAGGGCCTTCTTAAATGAACAGTGCAAAGAAATAGAGGAAAATAATAGAAAGGGAAAAACCAGAGATCTGTTCAAGAAAATTGGAGATATTAAAGGAACGTTTTGTGCAAAGATGGACATGATAAAGGACAAAAATGGAAGGGACCTAACAGAAGCAAGAAGAGGTGGCAAGAATACACAGAGGAATTATGCCAGAAAGATCTGGATGTCCCGGACAACCCAGATAGTGTGGTTGCTGACCTTGAGCCAGACATCCTGGAGAGTGAAGTCAAGTGGGCCTTAGAAAGCATGGCTAACAACAAGGCCAGTGGAGGTGATGGCATTCCAGTTGAACTATTTAAAATCTTAAAAGACGACGCTGTTAAGGTGCTACACTCAATATGCCAGCAAGTTTGGAAAACTCAGCAGTGGCCAGAGGATTGGAAAAGATCAGTCTACATCCCAATCCCAAAGAAGGGCAGTGCCAAAGAATGCTCCAACTACCATACAATTGTACTCATTTCACACGCTAGCAAGGTTATGCTCCAAATCCTACAAGGTAGGCTTCAGCAGTATGTGGACCGAGAACTCCCAGAAGTACAAGCTGGATTTCGAAGGGGCAGAGGAACTAGAGACCAAATTGCTAACATGCGCTGGATTATGTAGAAAGCCAGAGAGTTCCAGAAAAACATCTACTTCTGCTTCATTGACTACTCAAAAGCCTTTGACTGTGTGGACCACAACAAACTATGGCAAGTTCTTAAAGAAATGGGAGTGCCTGACCACCTTATCTATCTCCTGAGAAATCTATATGTGGGACAGGAAGTAACAGTTAGAACTGGATATGGAACAACTAATTGGTTCAAAATTGGGAAAGGAGTACGACAAGGCTGTATGTTGTCTCCCTGCTTATTTAACTTATATGCGGAACACATCATGCAAAAGGCTGGACTGGATGAATCCCAAGCCGGAATTAAGATTGTCGGAAGAAATATCAACAACCTCAGATATGCAGATGATACCACTCTGATGGCAGAAAGTGAGGAGGAATTAAAGAACCTCTTAATGAGGGTGAAAGGTAAAGGTTCCCCTTGACAATTTTTGTCCAGTCGTGTTCAACTCTAGGGGGCGGTGCTCATCCCCGTTTCCAAGCCATAGAGCCAGCGTTTGTCCGAAGACAATCTTCCGTGGTCACATGGCCAGTGCGACTTAGACACCGAACGCTGTTACCTTCCCACCGAGGTGGTCCCTATTTATCTACTCGCATTTGCATGCTTTCGAACCGCTAGGTTGGCGGGAGGGTGAAAGAGGAGAGTGCAAAAAATGGTCTGAAGCTCAACATCCAAAAAACTAAGATCATGGCCACTGGTCCCATCACCTCCTGGCATATAGAAGGGGAAGATATGGAGGCAGTGACAGATTTTACTTTCTTGGGCTCCATGATCACTGCAGATGGGGACAGCAGCCACGAAATTAAAAGACACCTGCTTCTTGGGAGGAAAGCGATGACAAACCTAGACAGCATCTTAAAAAGCAGAGACATCACCTTGCCGACAAAGGTCCGCATAGTCAGAGCTATGGTTTTTCCAGCAGTGTTGTATGGAAGTGAGAGCTGGACCATAAAGAAGGCTGACCACCGAAGAATTGATGCTTTTGAATTGTGGTGCTGGAGGAGACTCTTGAGAGTCCCCTGGACTGCAGGGAAATCAAACGTATCTATTCTGAAGGAAATCAACCCTGAGTGCTCACTGGAAGGACAGATCCTGAAGCTGAGGCTTCGATACTTTGGCCATCTCATGAGAAGAGAAGACTCCCTGGAAAAGACCCTGATGTTGGGAAAGCGTGAAGGCAAGAGGAGAAGTGGACAACAGAGGACCAGATGGTTGGACAGTGTCACCGAAGCTACCAACATGAATTTGACCCAACTCCGGGAGGCAGTGGAAGACAGGAGGGCCTGGCATGCTCTGGTCCATGGCGTCACGAAGAGTTGGACACGACTGAACGACTAAACAACAACATGAGTGCAGCTGGCTGGCTAGCTCAGTAGTTTAAGAATCATAGAATAATGAAGTTGGAAGGGGCCTATAAGGCCATAGAGTCCAACCCCTGCATAGCCAAAGGTTGGGAGTTCGATTCCCCACTGTGCTTCCTGCGAGTAGAGCCAGCCTGTTTGGCCTTGGGCAAGCTGCACAGTCCTAGGGTGCCCCCAGAAGACGGGAATGGTAGACCACTTCTGAGTATTCTCTATCTGTAAAGGGTCACCATAAGTCAGAACTGACTTGATGGCACATAATTACTATTATATTACAACAGGGCAGTTTTTCTGTTCACAAAGATGGAGTTTTGCTCACATACCCCTAGTCTCAATTCAGTTTAAACAAGCAATTTATGGGATAGATCCCTACTGACTCCAGCTTCTGTTCAGTACTTGGAGAAACATCATACTATCAATTTATTTAGCACTGGCTGCAAATGAAAGACACACGAGCTAAGTGCAACAAGTACATGGTGGCTTATCAAAAGCTGGCTTCCAACTAGGAAGGGAGGAAACATATATATGGAAACCTGTAAGTAATTAAATAGTAAATTGTCTCTTATTTCCATGACTATCGGACTATGTCATGTTGGAAAAAGTGTGGACAGAGCATTCAACTTACTTCTGGGAGAGGAAAACTCAAATTCCCACTTAGCTATAATCTCCTGTGCTACCTAGAATGTACCACCATCTTATAAAGGCCCAGCACATAGAAACTCTCAAACAGATAGACATTCTCGAAGAACAGTCTCCTACTTATCAACTTGGTGATGGACCAGTTTAGAAATTAACCCCACCAGACACTTCTACCACATGAATATACAGATACAAGCAAAGATTGGGAACACAACACTCAGAGTCCTCTTGGTTAGTTACACCAGTGTAAGTGCAATGGCATAAAAACTGCAGTGGTGAATTACCACTACTTAACACGTTGCTGCTTGCATCCCTCATCACATGCCAGACGTATGCACTGGTGTGCAATGAAGGATACAAAGAGCAACTTATTAATTAGCAGCCACAGTTTATGTATGGCATTGCACTTACACCAGCATTAAGTCCAAAAGATTTTTGTCCACTGTGTTCTCTCCCCATGCAAAATGTACATCCGGGACATTCAGCGCAAGCACTGCATATAATGAGACAAAAACAAATGGTAAACCTAATATGAACAGGTCAGAAAATAATGAAAACTTTCAACCCTGTGACTTCTTAAAGAGCTGAATACGGTTGAAAGTTCTGCTGCTTCTTGCAAACCACACTGTTTTAAACACAAACTATGTGACATTGTGTATACCTTTGCGAATGAGACAATAGCCATGTATCTCCAGAAGAACATCAATGCCAACATGCCAAGCTACAAATGCTGTCATCAGATAGGTATCCCATGGATCCGGAAGGTTGAGAGCTGGCAAGTCCATTCCAAGGAACATTGTTATCACTAGGTAAGAATGACATTGCATTTAGAAAGTCTGCATTTTTGGCATAAGTGTGGGCATTTCTTATAAGCAGAAGGTATAGGTTGCCTTTTCTACAACTGTGCTGAAGGGAACCATTGCTTATTCCACATATACGCACAGCCATCTTACCATCCCAACACTTCAAACAAGGCTAGAATGGATTCTTCACTCACCAGCTAATATTCTAACTGTGGTGCCCATGCTCCAGTGTAACCAGTTGAATATTTCTCTTCTGTTTCCAAAAGAGAAAAGAAGAATCAATAGACTTTTCAAAAATCATAGTTAAAAAAAGGACAGTAGGGGAGGAACTTACTACATTAATGCATCTTCCTGAAGGTTGCCCTAGAATTGAGAGTTTTGAAAAGTTGTAGTTTGCTGGCCCAAGATATTTTGCTACCTGAGAGGAAACCCAAGACAGTGCCTCTCTCAATTCCATATACAAAAAGCAATTCGTTTGGCGTTTGAATTTTACTTCCATAATGGCAATGGGACTCTGTTCTCCACCACACCTGAAGACAACAAACTAGTTCAAGGGAGGGGCCTTCAAGCAATCCATGTGGCACAACTAGCTCTACCATCCCATATCTTTCTATTGCTCCCTGCCTCGAGATGGCCAATAGGGACGGGACTTTCAGGTTTACGCTAATGGGAGGCGGGGACACGCTTCATTTCATTTTCAGATTCTTCTGGTTATTCCTGATATGAGACATTCTGAAATCCGATTCATTCAGTTTTCCAAATGAAAGAATCACTACCTGTTTTTGCCGCCACCACGAGCCACCAGCCTGGTGTTTCCTCTCCTTTGGCCTTGCTAGTTTTACCATTCTGCCAGCTCCACTTTTTCTCCTCCCTCCCCTTGCCTCCTTGAATGGGGAAAGTACAAACCAAAGTAACCTGAAAGAGGCGCCTCCTTTGGTGGTAGACAAAAATATCAGTGCATGAAAAGAATCACACCCTCCCCCCAGAAGGAACCCGAGCTGAAACAGAAACAAAAATATCTACTGGGAACATCCTCTAGTGGCCACATCACTCTGTCTAATGGTAGGGCTGGCATTGCTTTGTTTATTCTGTACATATCTAGTTTCCTATGGCTGTAGCTTTTAAACCTGAGGTGGGAATCATGGAGCCATCAAGGACCATATGCAATACTAACCTAATCAGGAAACAATTGAATGTACAAACCCTTGATTACCTTGGTGCTTGTGGAGGTGGTCTGAACCCTGCCATGAGGGGCTGAAAGACGGCCAGTGCCATCACTGTGCAGCCAAGATATGGATGAAAGCCAGCTTCCTATATAAAAGACAGCTTTAGTTATGAACATGCATTTAGCTACAACATCATGCATCACATCACAGACCAGTTTTAACTGTTATTGTTTTGTCTCCTGAGAATTTAAGGAGCCTGACTTTCTTGTGACTAGAAAACCAGGTTTGCAGTTATGCTTTCCATACAGTGTGTGGGGTGAAAACAGCCCAAAATATTAAAAACACAAGCAAAAATACTGCCAAGAAATAATTTTGGATGGCCTAGACAATTCTAAAGATGGGTTTTCCCCCCTAAAAATTAGGGCCAACACAATACCCAATGTAAGACTTAAGGTTTCTCAGGGCCCCATCTCTTCCATTCCTCAAACCCAAACGGTTGCTTATACATTATATGTATTGTCTTCAGCCAAGTGTCACGCTACTGGCAGTGACACACATTAGTCTCTGGTGAGTGTATTTCCCGTACCTTTTGGAAGCAGATAAAAGGTTAGGCTACAGTATTTTCACACTCACGCACACATCCATCTACTCATGTGGCCCACTGAAATCTTTTTGTGTCTGTCTTTCACAGAAACTACTAAGAACATCCTGAAAAACCTTCTGTTAGAGAAAAACTGTGACTATCCCAGTTCCTCCAACTTTCACCATATTAAACTGTTCACATTCTAAAGTATGTTACAAGAGCCTAATGTTAACCCTTTTGCCTAATATCCTGAGCCCTCAGTGAGCTGGGATAGATTACAATGTAACTCATTTCCTCTTATCATGTTAACAATGAAGATTACACTGCAAGATATGAGGTAAAATCTTCTTCCATACACTTCCAGGCATCCAAGCTCACTTCAAAACTTCCTTCATAAAGCTGCAGTTTGAACTTTGCATCCTTGTACCAGAATTAAATCTATGTTTCCTAGCAATACAGTTATGAAAGCACAAAACAGCAGGAACACACAGAAAGATTTAGTGGCACTGCATTATAGAAAACTGAAGGTATTTTGTTGAGATTAAAATAAAAAAAAAGGGACAGTGCCATAAATTTATATGAGGTCATAACAGTACACAGTTTTAAGCAAAAGCAGTACTCAAAACATAAGCAATGTTACTTACTTTACTCCATCCTCCACGGTACAAAAAAGGAAGGACAAAAGATGCACTTGTAAGTAACACAGTCGTCATCATTAGTCCACGGTGGACCTATTGTTGAAGGCACATTAAAAAGAGGTGACGTTCATAGACGGCATAAACTGATCTGATCTACCCAGGTTCCAGCATCAAGGAACACATGGCAGAAAAATAACCTATCAAGAAAGCAAGAGGAATGAAAACTCTAATAGACTGGCAAAAGGACTTCAGGGGACTATTGCATGTGTGCTGCTATGGAATAAAGAGATACTGGGAGCTTCCAGATGGGAGGGTTCCTAGTGCAAACCACTGGAAGGCAGCTATGCCATCTATTTCCTCTCTAACAGATTTTGCACAGTAAAGAAGAAAAAAAAGATGGACGCAATAGTGGGAAAACCAGGGAGGGTTGCAGGCAGAAGGCAACACCCGGGCCACCACCCCACAGAACTCCTTGTACGATGCAGAATGGTGGCACAGTAAAAGCCTTGCCTAGAGGCATTCGTTGTTCTACAGACAGACTACCATATATATTTTTTCTCCCACCTGAAACCAGATCTCTTCTCCAAACAGCAATGAGTGGGGCCAGACAGGCTTGAAGAATCGGGCAACGATCACACCGATGCTCACTGTGGTCATCCATGCAACGAACATTAAAGCACCTGAACGGAAGACACACAACACTTGCAAATGGTGTTTTGAGCTACAGTGCTGAACAGCCACGGCCGTAAAAGCAGGGCAAACATTTGGGGTCTGTATGTTGAAAGAACAGCAAGCACATGGGCTTCGGGACAAGTCACTTCCTTTTCTCCCGACGCTAGCCTGAAACGTCAGAAGCGGATCTTCCACAGCTTGCCCTGGAAGCGCTCCCTAGAGTTGCACACCCTCTGCATTTCGGAACAGTGATGCACGCAAAAAATCCAAATATACGGGGTAGCAGAGGGAAGATGTTACCCATAACACAGGGCGAGGAAAGTGCAGCCTACGGGCCCAAAGGTTGACCAAGGGGATTTTTTTAAGCGATTATTGTATTCTGCTGTTTTACTTGAGTTTTTAATATAGCTTTTATTTCATATATTTAATTCTTTTTAAATATTGAATACATTTACTATTTTAAGCTTTCAATTTTGTTTCTTTTAATACAGTAAGCCGCCTTGGATGTTTTAGGAGAAAGGGGGCATATAAATATTTCAAATAAATAAATAAACCCCCACATGTCTCAATTTACTTTCCCCCCCCCCAAAAAAAAAGCCCTACAGCACCTCTAGAGGATATTTGCCAAATGTTGAATTCACACAGAGTTATTCTTTTAAGAAGTTCTAAGAAAATATCTGGGGATAGGGTGGAGGCGTGGGTGCAGTCCTCCAAGCTGCATTTCTGCTGTCCCTCCAGGATGTCTAGGAATTGCCCACCCTGGCTATAAAGTATTTCTGCCACTATATTTCTCTTCCCCACCCCACCTCACCGCCCATCCCAAATTCAAGAGCCATGGGCTGGTCTAAGGTATTTTTCTGCCTGGAACAAAGAACAAGATAATGTTCTCATTCCAAGCGTGGAAGCAGATAGAACAGTAGTCTAATCCTACGGCAAAACACGCACTAGGATAGTATTCTCCACTACACCAAGAGCACAGGAAGTTGATTTTTAAAACGAATTTGTTCCCATCACAGTGTTTGAAGAGTGACCTGTTGCCATGACTCATTAAAATGCTGGAAAAATAACTCATTAACAGCAAAACAAGCAACATAAAAAACTTTTCTGTTAAGAACTTCTTAGGTTTGAAAAGCAAATTGCATCAACCTTGAAAAATTCCCACCAACATATCTCTAAAATGCCTTAAAGGGTAACTGAATGGCTTCACAGCAGCTTTGAAAGTAACTAGAAAATCTTACTAGTTACCCCATGAACCAATATCAATCCTATTCCTTGTGTTATTTTTTGAAATGCAACTTTTTAATGCCCTCATTTCCTTCAATTCCTAAAAAAAAAAAAAAAAAAAAACAAGCTAATTGCAATTACACCCTTGCTAACTTGTTGCTTCCAAGTTCAGACTACACCTGAGGGCAGCAGATTAAGTTAAGGGTCTCAGGACAGATGGTGTGTGACATCCATGACTAAGTCATCCAAGAGAAGAATGTTTTTAGGAAACTACCACCGTTGACCTACCCATATTTTCCATGTGATGCTGACACCTCCTTCTCCCCAGTGATAAGCCTAACTCTGTAGAACTCAAATCTCTGAAGGCAAAACAAAGCCATCAAGTCCCTGGATGAATCTACGGAAGTTCACCTACTGTAGAAGTCACAAGAAGGACTTCACTGCATAGGCTACTAGTCCACAGACAGGAGGAGACAAACCCCAGACTTGCACAGAAGAACTACAGGGCCAGAATCTTTACTGCCTTATTCAGCTATGTAAAGGGTGATCCTACAAGTGATTCTACCTCCTTCCCAAGGCACCTGTCATATTCCTGGCCTAACATGATTGCACAATGGATCACATGATGGACAGCAAGGAAAAAAGGGGAAACGGCTTGCATCATTGCTCTTAGCACACAATTTCCCTCAACAGGATTTTGGCCCGAGTCATTAAACTTGCCGTGGATCTTGATGAGAAATGGAGAACGGGATCCTCCAATATCCTTTGGTGAGCCTGTGATATTCTGCTTACCATCCGTGATCAGAGGCTGCCGGTAGTGTTTGTGGACTGCACCTCCTATGCAAGAAAACAGAAACAGTTGCATACTACAGGCAGAGAAAGAACAGAGAAAATTATCTGCACTGAGCCACATCTTTGGAGCAAGGAATCCTTCCACACAGAGGACCAGATGCTTCACGCAAGAAGCCCCCTCTATGTCTAGCTGAAGATTAGAGAAGCAGTAGCTCTACAAAAGCAAGGTAGATTTCATGGGCTGGAAAAGTAGGGTGCTGGGTTGTTGTTGTTGTTTTGTTACAGAATAATTAAGTATTAAGAATTTATGGGACAAGGGTTCAGAATCAAATGAGACCAAGCTCTTACCTAATAGCCCGGTATGATCAGTTCTTAAACCAGTGGGCAATCTTCTTTAACATGAACAATACAAAATGTTCAAACACAGATGTTTCATTTCACCTAGCACGGCGTACTCAAAGGAAGAAGGATGGGGCAAGCAGAGAAAAACAGACTGTTTAAGGAGCTTCACAAAGAACTACAATTTCAACTATCCTATAGAAGGAATTAAAGAGGTTGCAGCCGGTGGTTGGACTCCTTGAACATAAGTAGGAATGGGAAGGGGGGGGGGAATGCTGCCTAACTTGAAGTCTTGTAAAAACTATTCTATCAGTCTCTCCACTAAAGTAGATTGTGAATTGACAAGTACTTTTTGTTTCATTTCTAAATTTTGTTTCATTTCTAAATTCCAAATTTCCCATTTGGCAATGGGAAAACAGCTATGAATGTTTGAAAAACAAAAGGAAAAGTACCCCCAGATTTGAAGCAGTTTAGTTTAATCCAAAAAATCCTGCTGTGGGTTTAAGCTCCCAGTTCATTTGTAATAGCTGACTTGGGAAGTCTGTATAAGCAGGCCATGGAAGTGCAAACAGCATATGTCCCATCTGTACAACGGTAGGCATGTTTTCAAGTTAGGACTTCAAAGTTATTTAAGATTTACCAAATTCGGGGGGGGGGGGGGGAAATACATATTTGCAGTGTAATCATTACAGATGGGGCAGGGAGAAGCCATGACAAAAGGATTGCCAAATATTAAGCTCTCCAGGTTTGCACTGCAAAGGTCCTTTGTACCAGCCAAAACCCAGTGTACCTGTACTGTCATCATTAGAGGGTTGGACTAGGATTCAGAAAATCTGGATTCCAATCCCCATGCGGCCAAGAAACTTGCTGGGTGGCCCGCAGCCACTTTTTACTTCCTTTGTCTGTCCTTCTTCACAGTGTTGTCATTACGATAAAACAGAGATAAGACAGCCATGTACCTTCCTTGAGATTAGTGGAAGAAATGCAGGATATAAACATAGCAAATAAAAAAATAAGACCCTATAAAAAGCAGAAATTGGGAGCTTTACTTTGGCATTGGCTGCAGCTGGCTGTTTTACCTTCTTCCTATCATTACTTCCTCTGGGAGGGGATAACAGCTATGACCAAAACTGGTAAAGGAGTTTTCAATATTCATTTCTGGACTTTACCTTCACTGACTTCACCGTCAGCCAGAAATATATAGTAGGATGCATCCAGATTAACTCTTCCTTGAAATGCAGGAAGATTAATTTTTCTTCTGAAAGAACACTGCATAAGGCCATCTGCCACTCTCCATGACTTTTCTTCCAGAGAATCCTGCGGAATATGGAGTTCCGATTTCAGAGTTAGGATTTCTTAGCTACCACAAATGCCTTTTGAAACACATATGATTCTTAAATGATGGTGGGAACTGGGGATGGTCTGGGGCTCCCTACCACTTATACATTGGTTCTTTCAGTATGTATTTGTCTCCCATGGCATGTGAAATAATAAATTAGAAACCACACAACCTTAATGTGTAGACATCTCAAGTGACTAGAGCAAAGCCAAAAGTGTTCAAGAACATTTAAGAGGATTCATTTTGGAATCCTAGCTCTGTTCAGAGCCAGTGGGTAACCGTGACCATCCAGATGTGGTTGGCCCACAGCTTCCAACAGCCTGAACCAGCATACCAAAAACTGAGAGATTATGCGAGTTGTAGGGCCACAACATCTGGAGGGCCATGGTTGCCCACCCCTGATTTAGAGCCACCAGCTCAAATGTGTTGTAGCAAGAACTTTATAATCTGTAACAAGATGCCCATGGAATTATAATACCTCTGAATCCAACTCTGGATAAGTTCGTCCCACCAAAGAAGCTGTCTTGATGTCAATGTGATGATCTTCGCTGATGCAGAGATATGCATCATCACCGCCTCCCTACAAATAAGGTCAATATATTAATAAATTGAACTTCCAGGAAGTTCTGTTTTCCATGTCCATACAAGCCCTAATTATTCAGTCAAGAAACAGGAATTTAAATAGCTAATGCCAAAGATTGACAGGCTAACCATATAAGGATTCAGTCATCTCCAGGCTACCAAACATATTACATTCAACCTTAACACACAAGTAGAAGGTAGCTCTGAACTCTGGCAGCAACTTCATAGAAAATATCACTTGTAGAATTTCAAAAGCAGCTCACAAGAAACAAGCCTTAAATATATGTAACATCATCCATTAATGCAAACATGCCTTGTTGGAAATTATGCCATGTTTTATTCTAAATAATTACTCACTAGTGCAAGAAGTCTAATGGTGAGATTATGTGCTGTGCACAGAAAAAAATCATCATTTCCACAGCAAATGTATGGAGGGGGACTTTCAGATAAACGCAGTTCCCTTGTTGAAGTAGCTGTGTTATTAATCCCAACCAGAGTAGACTGACTGACTCAATGGTATTTACATAAGTGTTGACTCAGTATTCAGCAAATAACTGAATGATGAACCGCTGGTCTCCAGTTGAGTCGAGCAATAGGATACTGGCCATTGTGAGTTTTAATTGGTCAATTCATATTTAATAGCTTCAGGATTCGGCCCAGAAGATCATGCAATTCGAGGCTGGAAAGGTGATTTGACTACTAAGTAAAAGACATATCCCCTTCACGGACTGCTGCCTTGTCGTGGCGAAGGGGCTTGAGTAATTCAGAGAAGCTATGGGCTATGCCGTGCAGGGACACCCAAGACGGACAGGTCATAGTGGAGAGTTCTGACTAAACGCGATCCACCTGGAGCAGGAACTGGCAAGCCACTCCAGTATCTTTGCCAAGAAAACTCCATGGACAGAAACAAAAGGCTAAAAGATATGACGCTGGAAGATGAGCCCCTCAGGTCGGAAGGCGTCCAACATGCTACTGAGGAAGAGCGGAGGACAAGTACAAGTAGCTCCAGAGCTAATGAAGTGGTTGGGCCAAAGCTGAAAGGACGCTCAGCTGCGGACACGCCTGGAAGTGAAAGGAAAATCTGTTGCTGCAAAGAAAAATACTGCATAGGAACCTGGAATGTAAGATCTATGAACCTTGGTAAGCTGGATGTGGTCAGACAGGAGAAGGCAAGAATAAACATTGACATCCTGGGCGTCAGTGAACTAAAATGGACGGGAATGGGCGAATTCAAAAGACAAGACCTGGAGCTGATTGTGGCTCTGATCATCAGTTTCTTATAGTAAAACTCAAGCTTAAACTGAAGAAAGTAGGAAAAACCACTGGGCTAGTCAGGTATAATCTAAACCAAATCCCTTATGAATACACAGTGGAAGTGAAGAACAGATTTAAGGAACCAGATTTGGTGGACAGAGTGCCTGAAGAACTATGGATGGAGGCTCGTAACATTGTACAGGAGGCAGCAACAAAAACCATCCCAAAGAAAAGGAAATGCAAGAAAGCAAAGTGGCTGTCCAACGAGGCCTTACAAATAGTAGAGAACAGAAGGAAAACAAAATGCAAGGCAGATAGGGAAAGTTACAGAAAATTGAAGGCAGACTTCCAAAGAATAGCAAGGAGAGACAAGAGGGCCTTCTTAAATGAACAGTGCAAAGATATAGAGGAAAATAATAGAAAGGGAAAAACCAGAGATCTGTTCAAGAAAATTGGAGATATTAAAGGAACATTTTCTGCAAAGATGGACATGATAAAGGACAAAAATGGAAGGGACCTCACAGAAGCAAGAAGAGGTGGCAAGAATACACAGAGGAATTATGCCAGAAAGATCTGGATGTCCCGGACAACCCAGATAGTGTGGTTGCTGACCTTGAGCCAGACATCCTGGAGAGTGAAGTCAAGTGGGCCTTAGAAAGCATGGCTAACAACAAGGCCAGTGGAGGTGATGACATTCCAGTTGAACTATTTAAAATCTTAAAAGATGACGCTGTTAAGGTGCTACACTCAATATCCCAACAAGTTTGGAAAACTCAGCAGAGGCCAGAAGATTGGAAAAGATCAGTCTACATCCCAATCCCAAAGAAGGGCAGTGCCAAAGAATGCTCCAACTACCATACAATTGCACTCATTTCACACGCTAGCAAGGTTATGCTCCAAATCCTACAAGGTAGGCTTCAGCAGTATGTGGACCGAGAACTCCCAGAAGTACAAGCTGGATTTCGAAGGGGCAGAGGAACTAGAGACCAAATTGCTAACATGAGCTGGATTATGGAGAAAGCCAGAGAGTTCCAGAAAAACATCTACTTCTGCTTCATTGACTATGCAAAAGCCTTTGACTGTGTGGACCACAGCAAACTATGGCAAGTCCTTAAAGAAATGGGAGTGCCTGACCACCTTATCTATCTCCTGAGAAATCTATATGTGGGACAGGAAGCAACAGTTAGAACTGGATATGGAACAACTGATTGGTTCAAAATTGGGAAAGGAGTACGACAAGGCTGTATATTGTCTCCCTGCTTATTTAACTTATATGCAGAATACATCATGCGAAAGGCAGGACTGGATGAATCCCAAGCCGGAATTAAGATTGCCGGAAGAAATATCAACAGCCTCAGATATGCAGATGATACCACTCTGATGACAGAAAGTGAGGAGGAATTAAAGAATCTCTTAATGAGGGTGAAAGAGGAGAACGCCAAAAATGGTCTGAAGCTCAACATCCAAAAAACTAAGATCATGGCCACTGGTCCCATCACCTCCTGGCAAATAGAAGGGGAAGATATGGAGGCAGTGACAGATTTTACTTTCTTGGGCACCATGATCACTGCAGATGGTGACAGCAGCCACGAAATTAAAAGACACCTGCTTCTTGGGAGGAAAGCAATGACAAACCTAGACAGCATCTTAAAAAGCAGAGACATCACCTTGCCGACAAAGGTCCGCATAGTCAAAGCTATGGTTTTTCCAGTAGCGATGTATGGAAGTGAGAGCTGGACCATAAAGAAGGCTGACCGCCGAAGAATTGATGCTTTTGAATTGTGGTGCTGGAGGAGACTCTTGAGAGTCCCCTGGACTGCAAAGAGAACAAACCTATCCATTTTGAAGGAAATCAACCCTGAGTGCTCACTGGAAGGACAGATCCTGAAGCTGAGGCTGCAATACTTTGGCCATCTCATGAGAAGAGAAGACTCCCTGGAAAAGACCCTGATGTTGGGAAAGTGTGAAGGCAAGAGGAGAAGGGGACGACAGAGGACGAGATGGTTGGACAGTGTCATCGAAGCGACCAACATGAATTTGACCCCACTCTGGGAGGCAGTGGAAGACAGGAGGGCCTGGCGTGCTTTGGTCCATGGGGTCACAAAGAGTCGGACACGACGTAACGACTAAACAACAACAAAAAGACATATTCATGGAAGAAATGTGTGACAAAAATCCAATACATTTGTTAAAATTTTACTAACCATCCACTGATCATCAGACAATGCAAATGCAATGTAGCCTTCACTAGGACCACTCATTTCAACCATCACCGAGTCAGGATGATCATGTCTGAAGGAAAGAAAGAAGCAACCGTTGGCCTTAGGATCACAACTCCAAGGATTTCTCACGCAGAATTTGTTAGTTCCACATTCTGAAGCATTGAACTAAGGAGACAAGAAGGCAGGTTATTTTACTTCATGGGTCGCTGGTTGAGAAATCATGTATTTTCACAATGCCAGCTAGCACAGTAGCAGATTTAATAGAAAGCACATTCTTCACACCCACAATTTTCTACCAACCAATTATTGTTCCTTTCCCCCTAGCCATTATCAAGCTGCAAGCTTCAAATCCACCATCCTATACAAAAGAGGCGCTTGATAGCACCATATGGGAAGCCTATAATTTTGGATGCACACAACAATCCCACATTTGTCTTAGTCAGACACTTAATTGTCGATTGTTCAAAACGTTGCATTATCAAGAATATAATTAAAGGCTTTTTGAATCACCCTAAACTGTTCTAGATAATTACACAAACCCCATAAAGCTTAAAGGTGGAGGGAGGATCCATAGGGACCTTTTTGTTTAAGGACAGCACAATTCTGCTCTCTCTATATATATATTCCTGGCTAAATGCACAGAGGCATTTTAAATAAGCATTTTAAAACATTTCCCCTCCCCCAGTATTTAAGGAGTCAACAGCCATGTTTTAGAAATTATAAGAATCATAGTAAACACATAAAATTCCACTGGAGTTAAAAGAAACACTTGACCTAACTCATAACTGCTAGTAAAAAGAGAACAGAAAGGTATAAAATTGGGTGACAGTCTGATGCTTTTTTTAAAATTACTCTATTCTACATAGAGTTAGGTAAGTATTTCTGCATTATCTGGCAGAAAAAAATAGATACAAACATAGGATTTCAGGTCACCTATACCAGCGTTCCCCAACCTTTTTCGGTCCACGGACCGGCTGGGGAAGGCGGGGCACCCCCCGCGCTCGCACGCATGCGCGAACAAGCGCGCACGCTCTTGTGCAGCACCACCCCCGTGCGAGCGCTGCAGCGTGTAGGCACAAACAGGCGGCACGGAGGTGAGTGCGTGGGGGGGGCGGGAGGTCTGTCTCGGCGGCCCGGTCCAGCCCAGGCCACGGACGGGCAGCGGGCCGCGGACCGGGGGTTGGGGACCTCTGACCTATACAGTATATCTGTTTATAGCTATAAGTCATAAAAAATTAAATACAGTTTCCTTCCAAGTCATATACAAGGCATGTGACATGGTAAGGTAAGGACTAGTCATGTTATGTACAGAGAACACAGCTGTTAGCAGAAACAAATAGCATCCATCCACTACGTTCCATCCTGCTAATATATTCGCTAGAGACTTATACACCATGCACCAGTGTCCAGATCAGTATTTGAGGTATACCTAAAGAGCCACCTGTTTGTGGCAGCATGTTCAGAGCAAATACATGCATAACTCTATTGTCATTGAATATGCAGCTGAGATAGGACTTCAGTATGAGACCAAACATTAAAATGTATGTTTCATAGGAACTTAATGTGTGACTGGACACCAAACTCTTCTCAGACCACAGTCTTGGATAGGATTTTCTGGAAATGACATTAATTTTAGGCTCTAAACAACTGCTATGAGCCCACTACTACTTACCACTTGAGTTAGAGATGTAGGAAGGGTTACATTAGCAGCCACGGTTGTCGTCAAGATAGGTGTATTAGGCTGGGAAATCACAGGACCAGGAATTTTTACCCAAAAGATGCTATATTTTTCTACAACTGTGACCCTAGAGACAAGATGAAAGCCATCTTTTAACTATTTGCAACAAAACTGTACATGACTCAAGAACTGTTAACAATAAGACCTTTTGGAGGTCCTTAATGCAAAAGGTAGCCAAATATCAAAAGCTACCTGATGGCACATAACAACATACCTCTAATACCTGTCTGTTACTCTCATAATAGAAAAAACATCCTTACTGGCCAGGATCTTGATGTAATCAATATGCTCAGAGTTTGTTACCTGTGTTAATAATACCATTGTAACTTTGAAATATCATTTTCTGTGCCTGTACTCATTTTTACTGGTCCTCACCTCCAAAATGTATACCTTACTTACTTTATTAAGTAGTAAGATATAGAATCTATACCAAATGTATACCCATATGTGATTGGGTTCATTGAAGAGCTGAAGCAGTTCCTCTTTTTTGGCGGGAAATGACAACTGAATCTCTTCTTGAACATTAAACTTTTTATTCGTTTTAACATTGGGTGAATCAATAACAACTTCTATAGGTTCAAACAAATCAACATCTGGTAACTGTCCATACTTCGGAGATGACAATTCTTGTTTAGAACTAACAAGATTCATCGTGGGGCTGGCCCAAAGCGTTCCCGATCTGTGGGCTTCCTCATAGGAGCACTCCGGACCGCGCAAATTATCCCACAGCAGGGATGTCTGGCCCAATCTCCCTCCGGTCGCGGACTGTTGAAGGTGGAGTCTGGACGAACCACCTTCTTTGAGGGACCTTGCCCCCATGGAAAAACCACGACAGTCCATTCTAGTGGATCCACCGTAGCGCAATTCTCTTTAGGTTTCTCTGGATTAGGTAGTAGTCCTCCTACCTTTAAATTAGGGAAATCTAACAGCCCCCGCATTCTATCATATTTCAATTCTTTCTCCTTTCCTTTATCTCTTTCCACATCCTTTTTCCCTTCAACCAATGGAACTCTAAACTCTCTCCTCCTTTCCTCCTCCCCCGTTTCCTCCTCCCAGACTGGTAAAACTAACTCCTCCCCTCTCTCTCCCTCTCTCTCTTCCACCAGACAAATCTCGACTTTCTCCTTCTTTCCCTTTGATTCCCTCTCCTTCTCCTCTTCCACATTTGACTCTTCACTTTCCATTATCCCTACTGACTCCGTTTCTCCTTTTGTATCAGTCGTCTTGGTTTGAGGGGACAGCTCACTCTGTTCTCGCTCCTTTTCCTCTACAACTCCTTCACATAAACCTATGGCTAAACATTTCACTCTAAAAGTCTAAGGAAATAGACTGTTGCCCACAAAAACTCACTGAAATAAATCTGTTTAGTTTTTAAGGTAACACAATTGTATTTATTTCTATTTTGTATTTTTGCTATGCGTGCTGTAACAGACTTCACACAACTACCGTTGAAAACAGCTCTAACAATAGAGAACGCATACCTACATAATTCTAATGTACTTACAGAAATTGTATTCTTTTTGGTGAGTCTTGTGGAGCAATCCAATAGGCATCCACTTGGGTTTTCTTAGATTTACTTGTGTGGCTGACAGCTGAGTTCTGCAATGTACAGAAGGCCCATTTTAGCACTACACAGCAAAACTGTGCAAATGTCTCCTCTTCTATATCATGTAAATGGCCAACATGGCCAAACACAAGCCACATTTTGATCCTTTGCTTACATCACAGTTGTGAAGGTGTAGTATCTCAGTATAGATTTGAAAACCAAAAAAAAATTCTCCCTTGATACTAATTGTCTCCAGTGCCATCCTGATGAAGAAAAGCAACTTGCCCAAAGTCGCCTCTACTGACTGTCTAAGAAGGCCTGGGCCCTAGCTTCCCCCCTCATCCAGCCATGCATCAAACAGTTCCACAAAATGTTGCAAGTGAAACCGGGGCCCTGACACCTCCTATCAGCTCCACCCCACATGGGCCATAAGGGGCCATGGGAATTTTAGCAACATTTACCAAAAATGACCTGCCTCTGGTTTAACTTTGAAGTTGAAAACTATACATTTGCATTCATTTTTCCAGATTATTTTAGCAAAATCTTGAAGGAGTTGAAAGTTGCCTTAAGGCTGCTTAAGAATTTTGATCTGCATTTTGTACCAAAACAATCTTGAATCACATTTCCTGCTCAACCTATTGATCCAGAACACAACTATTGTCACATTTTGCTCTTCTCTGAATTTTAGCAAGGCAGCTCTCTGCTTCAATGATGTACTGAAATGGATGTTTAGAAATGCACATATTGTGAGAAAAATCTATCCAGATAGGTACTTAAATATGGAATTGTTTTTTAAAGTTACAGACCAGGGTAGAAACAGGATGAAGCAAACTGATAAACACATGCAAAACAGGCACAGATCAGAAGTAGACTGATTAAGCCAACACCATCTAACCTTACTCTGAAGTGGGACCAATTTAAACAACTTGTCAAGAAGAACATGGCAGACACATGCTGGCTCATCAAAGGTGACTCAGAAAAGAAAGCCAGCCATAGGTTCATCCTGATGTGCTATATTTTGGAGAACAAATCCCATAATCCCCAACCACTACTCATGTTAAATAGAGCTTGCAGATGTTGCACTCCTAAAAATATGGAGGCTGTTAGGGGAAGGGCAAAAAATAAAAAAACCAAACCCCACATATTATAACTTGAGCCATCTGATGATCTCTTTTCCCAAGCCTAAATGAATGGCTTAATTCACCACTTCTACCTGCATGCACCAGCGGGGTGTGTGTGTGTGTGTGTGTGTGTGTGTGTGTGTGTGTAAACACTATGATTAATGTGCTTTCTCTAAATATACCTGCTTCCTAAATCCATCACGATCCCTTACCTTTACATGCCCACAGGTAAGAAGCTGTGATCTTTTCTTGTCAGCCAGTACAAAAGAGCCAATGGCAGCCCCCTCCAAATTCTCAGCATCTCGGGCTTGTAGGAAAAAGCCTTCAAATGTAGGCCCAGACAAGGTCACTGAAACCAAAAGGAGGAGAAAAAGAAATGGATATCAATCTCAGGTTGGTTATTTTGGCAACAAGTACAGACACATGAAATGTATATCCTTTAACTCATGCCTGAAATGCTCCTTGTGGCTACAAAGCCACAAGTAGCTAAAAATGTATCCTGAGGTAATTCCGCATTCTCTCATAAGCATGTACCCTTGCATGCACCACTTGGACACTTGAGTTAGACATTGCCTCCCTCCCCCAATTGTGTCCCTCCAGATACTGTTGCTGAAAGTCCCATAATCCTTTATGACTGGCAAAGGCTGGTGAGAGTTCCAAGTCAACAATATCTTAAAGGCCACAACCGTCCATCCTTCCTATGTGCGCTCTCTCTCTCCTTCCCTTGTGCAACTTCTTCCTTTTCAATATACCAACACGGTGTGTTTCCCCAGGTAGTCTTTACCCAGCAGGTAATGATGCAGCATGGGGCCTCTTGACACACATGATGTCAAGACACAAACATAGTTGCTTCATTTATACAGCACTATAAACTAGAGAACTGATGGGAACCATGGGTTATCAGATGTGAGTACACACTTCCAGATCACTCTCCATCTGCATGGGCAGTAGTTAAGTACTGTGTTAAGTATCCATACAAGTATTACATGACTTTGTTTATCTCCCAACAAATCAGAGAAAGAACCCATAGTTTGTTTTAGGTTCATTACGGATTTCTTCTCTGGTTTGTTGGGGAGGAAGGAATAGGCAGAGGAATAAGCTGCCCCTGGATTCAACAAAACAATGATACATGATGGAGTAAAGCTTCCAGTGCAAGTCGGAGTAATCAGGTAGTACGCACCAATACACGGCTTACCCACAGTAAACCAAGGGTCCTCCAGATTCCTGGCTTCCTGTGTTCTATGCCCATGGCTACCATAAGAACGGGAGATAAGGGCAACACAGATGGGTAATGTTATTCTTTTTTTTTCACTACGGTTCCTATTATAATCCAACCATCAAGACCAATGTGCCTGCTGGCCAGAGTACTGTAGGAGTTGCAGTCCAAAAAAGTCATTTCTGTCACCAATTACCAGTTGAACAGTTCAACCATCCAACTACCCTGATGCAGAAGGGAGCAGACTTCCCAATTCCCTAAACCTAACCGAAGTACGCTTCCAGAGACAGGACAACGGAATGGATATTTTGCTCTAGGCAGAACTTTGGATTTGGAATTGTTGGTCTAAGGTTTTTATAACACCACCATCACTTCTGCAACTAACCAATGGAGGAAGCACCACCAGAAGCAAACCTTTCTTTCTCATCACAAAAGGCAACAAATATACCTTTCACATGTTCACCCGGTTTAAACTGTGTCACGTTTACTTTAGTTGTGTGCTTTGGAAATTTTTGAGGCACGTGTCCATGGAGAGGCATCATACTACTGCAGGCTTCCTTCACTTTTCCATTTGGGTAACCAGTTGATGGGCCGGAAAGGAAGGCAAGCACCCAGCCAAGGAAAGCCATTCTGGAAGACTCCATCTACCAGAAAAGATGAGTGGACATCACAGAGTTAATTAAATTACTTCCTTTAAAGGTTTATAAAAGAACAGACTTGCAAAAGTCCTCTACAGATTTAGTTTTAAAATTTAAATCCCCTTGCCATCTCAACTAGAATAGTCCCACAGAATGAACTGCTGAACAGCAGATCAACATTTACGTAAATCTCATGTATTCTACAGCCAGACTATCCAGCCACCCTTGTACAGAAAGGGAGCAGACTTCCCAAATGAGCTCAGCTCCCCAAATGTCTACTCTAGTTAATATTACCATCTGGATTCAGGCTACCATTTTCCCCAACAGCTCCAGAAAAGCTCTTCTACAACCTCTCAAGTCTCAGAGAAACTCCTACAGTTCATTAATACCTTTAGACTGGAAAAAACACACCATTGTTGGAGCCCTCTACCCTTTAAAGTAGGTGGACGCTTTCCATACATTATTGAACTATAATTCCCACCAACCTATCCAGTCTAGCCAATGGTGAGGCATGATGAGGGAGACTGAGGGATGGATGGATATATATATAAAATCATGCACCTAAAGAGAAAGCAGGTCCTGTGCTTCCTGAAAGAAAATAAACCAATGTTCTAGATTGCTGTTTTATATAGAGTGAAGATAGAGAGAGAGAGAGAGAGAGAGCATGATTTTATATTTATAAAATCATACATACATATATATATATATATATATATATATATATATATATATATATATATATATATATATATATATATATATATATATATATATATATATATATATATATATATATATATATATATTCACTCTGTCACTAGGCAGTGACCTGACAATGCTCTAGACCAGTGGTTCCCAACCTTGAGTAACCTTGAGTAACCCAGGACTGCAACTCCCAGAAACCCCAGCCAGCACAACTGATGGTGAAGGCTTCTGGGAACTGTAGTCCAAGAACACATGAGCTACCCAAGGTTGGGAATCACTGCTCTAGACTTTTAGTTTCTATTTATTTTCCTGACAACAGCTTCTAGTTAAAAGAAGATATGACTCCAATCCTGTTTTAATCTAATTTAGAAGACAAGCCATGATTAACCTAAATGAAATATTGAGAAATTACCTCAACAGCCTTAAATCCTACATTTAGCAAGAATTTATTGCAGTTAAATCACAAAAAAACAGAAATATATTTGTCTAGCAGCTCTCCATGGCTTCAGGGGCAATTCTTTCCCGGGTCTACCTAGAGGTCCTTGATACTCATTCCCTGCTAACCTCCCATCTAAGTACTAACCAGACCAACCGTGGTTAGTTTACAAATTCAGACAAGATCAGGATGTTCAGGATGCTAATAGTTGCATCCCGTATTATTGTGGAGGTGTACTTTTTCAAACCATGCCCATCTTTGAGTGAATACTATATTTGCTTACTCAGCATGGCAATACATTTCCACTGAAAAACAAAAAGAACAAGGAAAAGGCCGTGAGGTCCCCAATTTTTCTGAAGTGGTTGTGCTAAGCCTGAAAAGTTGGATTTTTTCCCATGAAAGCTGGCCATTTGTTTGATTTTTTAGTGGTCCAATAAAAGGTATCGCCCACTCTTACCATTGAAAAACAGTGGCTCCAACTGAAAACAGCTGGGTTATGCTACACAGCATAAGTTATATCCTTTCAGATTTTTGAATGCTGTTCTTAAAATAAATAAAAAACAACAACCCTTCTTCCAAACAATATCAATGCCAAGCAGGAAACAGACAACTTGAATACAGTAAGCCTCACCTACAAGCCTTTCTATCCCACCCAACCCCCTCAGAATTGCTGTAATGGCATGTTATGGTAACATACTCCACATACCTATATATATATACTTTACTTTAATATATAATATATATATTAAAGCACTTCTATACAAAAGAGACCATGAACACCATTGGGAAGGAAAAGAGGCTGAAGTAGAATGGAAAATGTAGATCTGGGGAGCTGAGAGGGATAAAGAACCAGAGGTAGGGAAGTATGGAGAGACAACCACAATAGGTAGCAACCTGAGAGAAACAAGGTGCTTCAGCATGTGGTGTGTTCTTCATCTCGTCCCATTCTTACATGCACTCAAAGATCTAGAATTGGCAAACATTAACTCACTTTAGAAATTAAATACTGCAGTCTTCACATTCAAGATCCAGTGACAACCGGTAATGTAGCTCCCAATCCAAGTGATATACCTAGATCATACAGGTCACCTTCCTATCTTGACATAATACTTCTTTCCATCAAGAATGATTTAGAAATACCCTTTCAAATTGGAGGAAAGGAGACATGCTGATGGCATCTAGGGGACAGCAGAATGAAAGCATGACACAGAGGGGAGTCGTAATTCTTAGAACCAACCCTTCTTAGCTTTGGAGATAACACATTTGCACTTTGTGGCTCCTCCCAAAGAGCTGCATGGAGATCCTGATAACAACAATGCACCATTCCACAGGTCTATGAAACTGGTCACGGCATGATAAAATGGACAAACTTCTCTTTTTGGAGCCCAGACATATCAGTATTCATCCTGGATGGAGCTTCAAAATGTTGTTTTTTTTTTGGTTTAAAACTCCCAGAATCTCCCAGCTGTCCTGGTTATTGTGGAAGTTATAGTCTATAAAAGTAATTATTCACACACTGATCCTGGAGTCCTTCCACTACATTAAAGCTTCACACCACAAACCCACCCACTCACATCTTTTTTCTTTAAGAAGTTGTATTAAGGACTTCCCATTTTCACACAAACTCCAAAATGTTGAAAAACTGGGGCTGTGAAAGGCAGTGCCTAACAGGTGCACCATTTAAACAGTACAAATACAATATAGTATCCTATGACATTGTTAGTTCTAGCTTCATCTCTGTCTTGGAACCAGATGTTTGCCAGTTTCTAAACTGTGCTTCAAGTAGACACATCAGGCTTCTCCAACCAGAACTATCACACAGCTGCTGTTCCACATTACAGCCTCTGAACTGGCAACCAATACTTTCCACAGAGAATGACACGAATCTGTTGATACGCCTCTTTCACTACATCCCTATCCAGACACTGAAGCAATCGACAGAGACGCTCCTCTACCCAAGTGCTCTTTGATACTGACATTTAGAGGTTAGCCATCGTGAACAGGGCCTTTTCAAGGGCTCAAGCTAATTATAGAACTTCCCTAGAAACATCTTTTCTGGCATCCATTTTGGCATCACTTTTGTTCTCTCAACCTCTTGAGTGAGACCTTTTAAGAAGTTATTGTTAATTTAAGGTTTGTACTAGGGTGATTTCAAGTGTTACTTTGCCCACTCCCATAATACTTCTCAGTGCTTCATAACAATACTATACAGTACATACATCCACATGCCAAAGAATTGTGGCATCTTAAAGATTAACTGCTATATTTTAATGTGGGTTTCTCTGGATCGAGTCCACTTCCCCAGACTAGTCCACCAAAGCTCACATTTTAATATAGCGGTCTTTAAGGTGCCACAATGTTTTGTTTCTCTTTGTTTGTTTGTTCTGGTCTGTTATTCAACCTAAATATTAAAATTAAACCCATACACTATAAAATCCCAGACAAAGATCACCTGCAACAAGGACAAGCAAAATATTGTCTAGATATCAGATAAAACAGCAAAACAATAGCTGCAGAAGCTAGTGCTGAAAGCAGGACAAACGGCAGTATGGATGAGCCTTACAAATTTAAAAATCGATTCATTGTTGGTACAGCAGGTTTTGCTGGATTTTTTTTTAAAGCTCCTGCAGTTTATATTGTATTTTTTACTGTGCTATTGTGTATTTGACAGGTTTTGTTTAATCCATTTTGCATGGCACCTAAACAATTTGTTAATAAGGTATGGAAGCAGTATAAATAAACAAATAGTCGGCCATGTTTTGCATAAAGATGCAAGTAATTGGGCAGAGGTTCACATTTAAGCTCTTTCACAAATGTGAAAAACATTGGAGAAATAACTTTTTCCTCATGATGACAGTCATGATAGGGGAAGTACATGGATTCACTGACTTATGATAAATCATCAGGATGGAAGAACTGACTTAATCAGGAGACAAAGCTGGGAATTCCCCCATGAGAGACAGCAATCGAAGCCATTACAGCTGAGTTTAAAGAAACACTGAGAGCTACCCCCACAGACACGGAGAATACGAACTTAAAAGCAGAACAAAAGGCTTCAAGACACGAGGAAAGAAGGCTAAATCCAGTATTTGCCCTACAAAAAACAGCCCCACTGGAATCAAAAGGCTTGCTCGCTATGACTAACAAGTCCCATCAATTTTTATGGGCTTAATTCACCTCTAACAAATGCTGCACTTAGCCCTATGTCAGTTATTTATTAAATTCTCCATACAGTACTACTCTTTCACCCAACATAGTGATAGGATAGAATTACTCCAACTGTACCAAGCTACAATAGTTTTAGTTTTAGAAAAGGTAGCTGTGTTAGTCTGTGCTAGCATATCAGGCCAAAACAAAACAAAAATAAGAAATAGAGAAGAAAAAATGTTGTGGCACCGTGAAGACTAACTGCTATATCTTGATGTGAGCTTTCGTGAACAAGTCCACTTCCTCAGACCTGGCCTGATAAACTAAATAGGAATCTCAAGAAATTTACACCAAAGGCAATTCCAGCAATCAAATTCTTGGAATAGTCACATAGGTCCACATGGCCCTTTGTCAGATGTTGCCAGTAACCATACCACAAAATTAAGACTCTTAGATCGAACCCACAACAGAAGATAACTTAAACTAACACTTTAAGGATTACCAAGAGCTAGTCTAAAATGTGCCCATATCCACCCTCCCCACTGGACTACAGTAATCATATACTTATCTCTTTAGAGCTAAGTAACCAGGCTCTTTTTCCTGCTATTTCAGTAGTAGTTATCGGTCTGGAAAGGTCTCTAGCACTTCTGCAGTGCGGGGAGGGAACTTATTTCCGTAAATAAAAAGAAATATCATCAAAGAAGGAGCGAAGGAATAAAGAAGACACTTACACGAGCTAATGCTTATTATAAATGCAAAACTGAAAAAATTTCAATTGAAAAGAAAGACAATGCATCTTATCACAGTGGGAAAACTGACCATGTCACAGGTGTGCCTGCTCAGTCTGCTGACTTAGGCCTTCAACATCCCTGCTCTCCTTTCTTAGTATGAGTGTCAAGGGAGGGAGGGAGCAGGCAAGGGAAGGGGCTTGATCCCACAAGGAATCCTAAACTTGGCATTCTTTTAAATGTACACAGATAAAACTGCAGTCAGGCAAACAAGCCATAAGATATCATTAATAGACTTTGCCCTTCCCAAAATTATTTCTGCACATCGCTTTGCTTCTTAGGGTTCTGAACATAAGGTGGATAATCTTCCAAACAGAACATGCCTTCAAGGAGAGAAAGGCCACGCCTGATGTAATGCTTGCTTTTCTACAAGTATGGTCATGAGCTCACTGATAACCATTGAGAGTGGAGGCCATTACGTACGTATCTTGGATCTTCCCTCAATGCTACAGTTGCCCTACAACTTTCCTCCTGCAAAAACAACAACAAAGGTGTTTAGGTGCTAGCCTGGCAAAAGTGAAGATAAACTTTGAACGGCTACAAGAACATGAAAAGATTTTCAGAATGACAGAGGCAGGTAAAGCCTAAGAGGCATCCATGCAGCCACCTTTCTAATATGAAAAGGTGAGCAACCACTATGCCAGCGATAGCGAACCTATGGCACGCGTGCCACAGCTGGCACGCAGAGCCTTCTCCGTGGGCACGCGAGCCATAAGTCGCTGGATCGCTATCCCTGGCAGCCAAACCTGAGGAGGCGGCTGCAGCCGCAGTGCTAGTGCCCCAACAGCCGGCGGGCCAGGATCCAGAGCAGCCGGCACTGGCGGCGGCAGGCCGGCCGAGCTATAGGTAGTGGCGGGGTTGGGCACGACTGGAGGCAGATCTGAAGTAGGGTCTGGAGGCACCTCCGTGCCCGGGATTCCCGCTTCCACCACCACTTCCGCCCGCCGCCCACTGGGTTGGGATTTTTTTTGTTTTGTTTTTTGCAGTTTGGGCACTCAGGCTCAAAAACGTTCGCCATCACTGCACTATGCTGTTGTCAGTCTAGACCATATAATTGTGATGTTTTTTGCAGAGGTACTGCCACATCTGCTGAAGGCCATCTGTTTGTCACAGCACCACATGATCCCCCTTACCTATATATCTTGCATTTAGCTTTGCCTTGTGGTTGGTCACTGGATGATAAATATGGGCTTAATTTGCTCACCAGCAGCTGTATCTAAGGATAGAACTGCTGTTAAGATGACTCTACACTGGAAGTAACATGCAGAAGACATACAGTTATGCAAATGCAATCTGGATCAACAAGATGAGTTAGCAATTATATTATTGCCATTAATTTGAAATAATTAAATCTATAATTTAAAAGGAAAATTCAAGCTTTAACACAAGAATGACATGATCGCAATGCACACCAGGCACAGAATTGCTCCTCTTAAGACAGGTAACATATGATGAAAATTAGGCTGCTGTCATTTGTTTGCTACTGAGAAACCCAGACTATTAGGCTATTGCTACATCAAGATGACCAATGTGGACTTTACAAGCTGAGCCCTCCAAGGCTGAGTCAGAAAGAGGAGTTTAACACCTGATAAGCCTGGGCAGAAACCAACAAGAGACAAAGATTAAGGAAATCTGACTTTCTAGAACCACATTGGACCAAGAAATATTTGTACAGAGATCCACCCAACAAAACAAACATGTTTATTTGTGTTAAGATTCAGCATTCCCAGTCAGGATTTATTCAAACACAGTCATTAAGCAACTTTTACAGAATACAAAAATACATATTTATTAGTGAACAACTTCTCTGTTGCATGTCCTTCTCTCACGTTCAAACGACAAGAAGCTCAGTACAGTGTGCTCCATGTTCATCCCATTCTGTTCATACAGAGCCCATATTAAGTATGTTAGCTCTATCAATGGTGATCTGACCCTGACAGCCCCAAATGAGTTCCACAGCCAGGCAGACATCTGACTGAGCTCTGTGAAATTCAAGTCCAGTCCTGGTTCTTAACCTGGAAATGATACACTTGTGACCAAGGCAAAGAATCTTCAGTCTGAAAACTGTTCACAATGGACCTAACTTTTAAAAAAATCATTGGGAGATATAGTCTAGAGGCAGTTAAACTGAACTACTTGTCTTTCCTAGAATGCTGGTGTTCCAAAAAAAAAAAACCACCCTTTTAAAAATTATGTTTTTTAAAAAAAATTTGAAATATATAGAAGTACAGAAGGAAAACTACAGAAAAAGAAGAGTTTTCATATATTTCATATATAATTATATTAACACCTCTTTTACCCACCAAGGATATTACTCAAACCAAAACTAGACTAAATGCTGTAAAATAAATTCAAGATGAAAAGAATACGCAAGAAATACAAGTCAAGAGAAGTTAAGCCCAGTAATATTGGCCCTAGACAGGAAGGCTTATGGAAATAAATATATATTTACAGTTTTCACTATTGTGATATAGCTCTCACTGGAAATTAGGAGAGAGAGAGAAACATTTCCTTCCTTCAGGGTGGAGAAAAAGACATTTTGCCTGCTTAAATTGACAGTAAGCATGTCCAGCACATCACTACAAAATTTCTTGCAACCAGTGCTTACTTTAGAAAAAATTCCCAACTGTCTTCATAATTATAATGCAGCAACTTTTTAAAAATCGCATGACGCTTTTATTCAGAGGTTTTCAAAACACTAGTTACTCAAGAACCCACCAAAGTTTTACGTATAATTTTTAATACACGAATTGGACTAGACCATCCATTTGAGCCCCTTGCCCTCAGTAGGGCTGCTTGATAATAAATATATGAATAACCATAAGAAGCTACAAGGCCCATTAAACAGGTTGTTTCCATAGGTTAAAAATATCCAGATACATCCAGGCCTGTATCTTCAGCCACCAAAGCCCTAGAAACAATATGAGAAACAGCCAGTTTATACTTTAGAATACAATATGAGAAATGATGTGTTTCAGTAGCCACCACATTCTGATTCATTTTTCATAACCTTCTACAGAACATCTGCTTAAGATACTTCCCATATTTCTGTTGCAGTTTTTAGAAAAGTCTGGAAACTGCTGCCATACAAGTTTGGCTGTATACCTCTGGCAATCTAGCCAAGATAACTTGGAGAATTACTGATTTTGGAGGACAGGGTGGTATCCAGGGTGACTTCTGACAGATACAACGAACTAGATTAGGAGGCTCTTAGAAATGGCTGTGCATAGTCAGTTCAGTGTTCAAGCACCCCCACAGGGAGCCATATCAACCATTTTGAGGATCAGTGCCAAGTAATTAGTGTCAGCCTTCTACCTAGGAGAAAGGGTCAGAAGGGAATAGCTGCTACCTTAGGGATATTATTGACTTTGGGAAGTACAGAAGTACTACTATAGCAGAGCCTTTGCAGTAGGAAGGGTATGGAATTCTAGCAAAAGCTAAAATTATAGTCAATTCCATTCACACATACTTGGCAGGGAGTCCTACTGAAGACAATGGAAGGGAACTGTGTGCAGACATTCTTCATAGTCAAGAGCTGAACCAACCACATACTTGTAGATAGTGTATCTCTTTCAAAATCTGTACAAGAATTCTGCGTCGATTTGGTGCTGTTCTGGGCCAGGCTTTCTGCTGCCATAGTATGTGTACACTCAAAAGAGAATATCTGGACTCATGATCAACACACACACCCCTCCATATAGTCAAATCCCTGCTAAACATATGCCAGAGATTCATACAAATTATGTGCTACTAGATGCCACTATCTCTAGTGTTTGGGTTTCCCACCTTAAGATACAAAATGACATAGTGGGGGGAGACTTGGTGAATAGCCAGATAGATCGCTGCACCCCCTTTTGCAGTTGACTCACTTAAACTTTCAGGCAAGAAGCCTATCAGGATTTACACTTCCATAAGGGAAGTTGTAATCATCATCATCTGACTTCTGGCAACCCTTTTCAGGATTTTCCAGGTAGAGAATACTCAGAGGTGGTTTACCCTTCCCTTCCGAGGATGCCCTGGGACCGTGCAGCTTGCTAAACGTCACACAGGCTGGCTCTTCTTCCAGGAGGCACACTGGGGAAGTGAACTCCCAACCTCTGGCTCCACAGCCAGATACCAAAACCACTGAGCTATCCAGCCAGCTACTTGTATAATCAGTGGTGGCAAATTGCAGCTCACTAGTAAGGTGCTGGTTGTGGTCCTGGGTGTAAAAAAACAGTTTTACTTTCACATATTTGTTTTCAACCTACATTTAGGGAACATCCGAGGTGCCTCAACCAAATATGGGAAGGCTGACAACGTTCCTTAAAATTTACTCACTATTCCTGACCTTGCCCCCAAAACGTGTTGCTACAGGGAAACTGTGGGGAGAGCACTAAAGTAAATCCACAAATTACAAAACCTAGTGAGGCTTAACCGGCCTAGCCAGTAGTGCCTTGCACAAATCAAGACCGGAGTTCAAATACCTGCGGTCTCGTCCATGCACGTTTCCTTCCCACGGTCAAACCCCTTTCCATTGTACTGTAACTTTGGATGTTTGCAGCAAAAGCGAAAACTCAGACCAGAAACATGTGGATCTCGTTGGTTAATTCGAATCAAGCGAGCGTTTCTGCATTCCCACGAAACGACTTAACACAATTCCTTGCAGGCTCTGTTTTTATCAACTCGTTTACCACCGCTTTCGATGGAAATTCAGAGAAGTCACCTCGGGAGGTCCACCCAGCGTAACCTCTGCTACAAAGGCTTTCTTACGCGCATCACAATTCTGTTTTAAACCTTGAAATGGAATCACGTATAAAACAAACGATCTCTTAAAAAGCCAGGATAGATGCACGTTTCTTACCTTACCGAACACTATCCACACAGATTACAGTTAATTGTTGAAGTTTGCCCTTTGGTTCAGAAGATAAAAAAAAAACCTCTCTGTGACAAACCAGGAATTAAAGCGCGCCGCGCTTCCTACGCAGCCCGCCAAGGGACTGGCCGCAGAGAGACGCTTCTTCTCTGCCGGCTTAAGTACGCGAGGCTCTGCCTGCTTTTTCCCCTGTGAAGCTCCATCGGACGGTGGGTGGGGACAACTTCTCGAGAAACCGAACGTGCCCTTTCAGGAACTGGTGTCCTAGCGAGGCAGCGTTATCTGTTTACGACACCTCGATCCCGCGCATATTTCTTGTTAGGTAACATCTTTGATGTTATCTCCGTGCTGCGTATATTTATCGCTTCGGAAGCAACTCATAACAGTGGTGAGTGCAGGGCTGTTTACTACTTTGTAGTAAGGCTCGCCCCAAAAGCGGGAAGCGCAAACTGTCCATTGACATTCATTGCTCCTGTGGGAAACACCAGTTAGGTACCTGACTGCAGAGAAAGAGGTTGGGGGTTCGATTCCCCACTGTGTTTCCCAGAGAAGAGCCAGCCTGTGTGGCCGTGGCCAAGTTGCACAGTCCCAGGGCACTCCTAAAGAAGGGAATGGTAAAACACTTCTGAGTACTCTGTGCCTAGAAAACCCTGGAAGAAGTTGCCATAATTCAGCATTTATTATTACAGTACAGGCTTCCATATATACACCAGGCTTGGAGCAAACTGGCATAGGATCAGGCTGGGGCACTAGGGCAGCTCCAGTCATCTCCACATTTACTTCTAAATAAGTCTGTCCAGGACAAGGATGCTCTACTCTGCAATTCTATGCCCACTTTCACAGTTTGAAAAATTATTTCTAAGAAAAATGAATTACATGGGACATGTTGAAACCATCCTCTGCTTGGGAAGGGATGGCTTCAACTTATCATTATATTCCTTGTTTCACTTTCTAAGCTCTGCATTTAACTTGACAGCAAACTCCATGGAATCTACTTCCAAGTAAAACTGGACTTCATACTGATTTATTTTATTTTTTTTGACACAATGGCCATTTCTTTCCGAAAACAGTTCTCCTCCCCCCTGGCTTGTTGCCCAAACTGCCCACTGCTCAAATAATGAAAAGGTGATCATCCTTATTGCTAAATCCTTTTAAAAGCAAGGAGACAACACACGTCCGTTTGCTTAGGTTCAATGTATTTACTTGCCCACCTCCCTGTGCTTCACTCGCCCCAAGGTCCTCCCCTCAGAGACAGGAAATCAGGACAATTTAAGTCAATCTATAACACATTCATTGATTTTATTTATTTATTTATTTGTAATATTTTTCTTCCACCTTCTGCTTAAAAGGACCTAAATGCAGAATCTGGTAAGTATGAACAGAGTAAGGGTTACAGCAAGGAACTTGCTAAACTTTATGTAGATTCTTCACATTAACCCTTCATGCCATCATCAGCACTCCACAGATCAGGTACAAGTGAGTAACATTGGTGATGTCAGGCTGGGATCCAAAGTCCTCACATTGCATCTGTCTGTGTGATTGAATTGTATGGGATATCAAATACCACTGCATTTGATGTCTGAGCCCTAAGGAGACAGTGAGAAGGAATGGGAAAAAGGAGCAAACACACCAAGGATATCTTACAAAGCGGACATATCCACAGAAGCTCAGATTAAAATATAGCCATTAGTCTTTAAGGTGCCACAACATTTTTGTTTTATTTTTAATTTTTCTTTTGCCTGAAATGCTAGCACAGACTAACACAACTACCTCTTCTAAAACTACCAAGGATCCTATTCATGTTTCCTCAATGGCTTTACCTGTATTTACTGTGTACTAGGAATCAGAGAAATTGTGCTAGGGTTGGTGACACTGTGTAAGCTATTATATAGTGCTAGTGCTTCTGGAATATATTGCCTGGTCAACTGTATCACTGGAAAATTTATGAAGTGGCTTGTTGCTCTGTGTGCCATCCATTTGCTCCTGACATATGAAAATGCCCTGCTCAGCTCTTGTAAACGCAAGCCTGTGGTTTCCTTTAAGGAGTCAGTCCATCTTGTATTTGTTCTTCCTCTTTTCCTGCTGCCTTCCACCTTTCCCAGTATTGTCTTTTCCAGAAAATACTGCCCTCTCATGAAGTGCCCCACGTAGGACAGCCACAGCTTCATCATTTTTGCTTTCCGGTTGATTTGACGTAGGACACACTGGTTTGTCTTTCTGACAGTCCAGGGTATCTGCAAAGCTCTCCTTCAGCAGCACATTTCAAACAAATATTTTTTTCCCCTGTCAGCTTTCTTTACTTTCCAACTTTCACACCCATACATGGTGACTGGAAATATGACAGGGTGGGTGATCTTGGTCTCCAGTGACACATCCTTACACTTGATTATCTTTTCTAATTCCATCATTGCTACCCTTCTTAGTCTCAGTCTTCTTCTGTTTTCTTGGCTGCAGTCGCTGTTTGGATTGATGACTGAACTAAGGTATTCAAAAATCTCTTAAGTATTTCAATTCTGTCATTGTCAACCTTAAAGTTGTGTAGTTCTTTTGTGGTCATAATTTGTATCTTAATGTTCAACTGCAGTCCTGCTTTGGCACTTTCTTCTTTCTCTAACAGTTGTTTCAAGTCATTGCTGCTTTCTGCCAGTAAGATGGTGTCATCTGCATATCTTAAATTATGGATGTTTCTTCCACCAATTTTACTCCTTCTTCATCTGAATCTAGTCCAGCTTTCAGGTTTTTAAACTGAGCGTGTAATTTGCACACTGAGAATTACTAGTCCCACACACCATGAAACCAGCATAGCAAGGTGTTTTCTGGACAGTTTGTACTTAGCTCAAGCAACAACTACTAATTCAATGTGGTGATCCCAAACCTGTTAATATAGATGAGTGGATTTGTACAGGAGAATCATCATCAAACTGCAGAGCTGGAAGGGACCCTATGGATCAAATCTATCCCATCAAGGAGGCACAATGGGGAATCGAACTCCCAACCTCTGGCTTCACTGCCAGATACCTAAGCCACTGAGCTATCCAGCAGTTGGACAGAAGAAGTCTCTGACCAGGGGTACAGCACAGGTGGCCCTCTGAATATTTTTGGACTGAAACTTTCTTAACCCCAAAGCCAGAACAGCCAGTGGTAAATACAGTTGAAGTGCAACATCTGGAGGCTTGCAGATTCTCCACCCCTGGTTTTGCCTTATCCTTGCCCACCACTGAAACCTCTTCCTTGGACAATTCCCCCTTTAACCTAAGGCAACTACATGAAGAATGGAACAGGGCTGTGACATGCCTCTTGCGCGTCCCCAGATTATTTCACTAACCTAAGGCCCATACCACGTTCCCTTTTACGCTGCCACCAGTTGATCTCTGTCAACAATATTTATTTAGAAGGATGGAGTTCCATACTGCGTGTAAAGTTTAACAAAACAGGTTTATTGGATACAGGTCACATAAACAGGTTCTTCAAAGACTTTAAAGTATTCAATAGTTTTGTAATAACTTGTTTCACACTTAACTCTCTATAAGTTCCACACTCTCAACTGCCTCCCTTAACTCCTCACAGACTCTCTCCTCTCTGACTCTCTAACTGACTTTCTCACGTCAGACTCTCTCACTATCTATCTCTAACTCTCTCTGACTAACTGACAAACTGCTCTTATCTGCCTCATCCCTCCCTTCTAGTTTCTCTGGCTCCGCCTCCCAACAACTCCCATTGGTGCATGCAAATAACCTCATTCATGAGCCAAGGCAGGGTGATTGCTACAAGGGCTTTTGTAGTTGTATGGAAATTTCAACATCAAATTCCTTCTTCTTGAGGTCACACCACATGAACCTCTCCCCCACCCCCTCTGGGCCATAACTGGGCTCTGAGATTACAGATCACCCAATTAGGGTCCCACAATTGTGAATGCTATGGAAACACAGGAAAAGGATTTCTCAGCTGTGAAATGCTGCTCACTCAGTTGGCACCAGTGCTGATTTCAAGACCAAGCTAGAACCAGAGCGTATGGGGTTTAAAGATTTTGATTTGAGTAGGCTGTGAAGTTTTTAAAAATGTTTAAATTGTTTAATATATTTTAAATTCTTTTTCACTTTCTGAAATAATTTTATGTATTTTAAACTATTGCATTATTTTGTTTTGTTATATGCCACTGATTATTGTCCTATAATCTTATGATATAATGTGGGATATAAATGTTATAGAGTAATAAATAAAATGTATTTGACAGAATTGTGTCAGAGGCACATATTTCATCTGGTGTTGATGATCTAATTTTGTCTGCTACAAAATGCTGTAGACACTTGCTTTCAGAGTGGCTATCTGTAAAATGTCTTCTGTGGAGAATTGGTCATTCATGGGGATGAACAGCAAATTGCTTCTTTTGTTTTGTTTTGTTTTTTTCTAATCCTGCAGAATAATCAATAAATCCCCTCCTTCTTACCCATTCACATTTACTCTGGAAATTCTGTTAGTTCCAGGCAGTATAATTAACTTTAAATTATCATTAGCAAAAATTTTCATTTAAAAATATCATTCATTCTTATAGCTGGAATTGCATATGTGTGCATGTAAGGAATATCTTTTGGGGATGATGTCTCTCTTGCCCAAGCAATCCCATTCCTCCACCACCCATTAATTGGCCAGAGATGGGGCTCAGGGTTAGGGTGCCTCTCTACTTTGTCCCTTAGCACCTCTAGCTGTACCAGGGCCCTGGTCCAGGGGACCTCTTTATATATGTATTCCCAGTTGCCTGGGGGTTCAGATTCCTTGGGAGAGTTTTCTTCCACATAGAACCTTCACTGGGTCCTCTCTAGGGCAGCCGTCCTCAACCTTTGCCGGGGGGGGGGGGGGGGAGGCATGGCCAGAAAATACAAAATGAAGGAAATGTATCCGGAATTAGGCCTCCTGAGTCCTAGTCGTCCATCTCTCTGTTTACTGCACCACACTAGGTATTTCTACATGCATGTGTTCCACAATAATTCCCATGTATTTCATGGGAAGGAGTGCTCTTGTGCAATTCCATCTGTGCACACTCAGTGTGTATGTGTGACCAGCACTCAATTTGGGAAGTTATTCTGCTCATTAAAGCACAATGCAGCATTGTGTGTTTTTTCTCTCCTGCTTCTCATCTCAGCAAGTCAATGGAGGTCAATAACGTTAGTGGGCAGGGAAGAGGGCATCCATTATGTGTCCTAAATCCTCCTCCCTTTTGCTGCTTTTGTGTATTGTACAGAACAGTGCTTATAAGTGGTGTATGGCATGGCATCCGTGTGCCTGGAAGGATACATGGGGATTAAGAGAAGTAGATGTATTGCTGACTATGTCAAGGAAAGTCGTGGAGCGCAGGGGTTGTGGTGCCATTGTTGTGAAGAAGGCAGGTGTCCTGCATTGAAGACATATCCCCATTCACATGCATTGATCAGCTCCCTATGTTTGTGGGTGGCACAGGGCCATCACTATAAAATCCTAGTAACAGGTGGACACTGGTATTGTTTAAATGAACATTGAGGGGGTAGCTGACATTTTTGGTGCAGTTTTGTGAATTGTATCCCCATTTCTGCTAGACTGAGTGCATATATGATTTTGTACCAGTCTATCAGGATGGCTGAATCTCCACCTTACTGTACAGATCCTAAAGAAGACTGTACATCTCAGGTGCTTAACTTTCTCTCGTTTGCACCCTTTGGCTGCACTAATGTTTTCAACGAATGTGGTCAAGAAACACTGCCTCATTCATATAGCCCTATCAAAGCAGCTTTTGAAACTCTTCATGTGTCAAGAAAAGTTGTGGTGCTGCTTAGTGGAAGGTTGCATTTTTAGAAATACATATTCAAAATCCTACTGAAGATAGAAATTTAATAGTATTTATAAATGATTAAATGACCCCATTCTTTTTTTATCCCATCTAGTTCCTAAGCATTTGATTTTTATGAACCAGAAGCCTTCTTTTCCATGGAGACACCACAAGATGGCACCAGATGCTATAATTTCCTTCTATTTGTTGCCAGACTAGTAATTTGTGCATTCCCTCACTAGAGCTAGCCCAAACCGTTTTTTTGTTTTTTTTACTGAAGTGAAATCACAGATGAGCTTCTTCCCTCCCCCCCCCCCCCCCGGATCAAAGTATAATACCTGTGGTCGGTCATGTCATTCTGAACCCTAAGGCAGAAAATCCCACAAGCACGTCTCTTTCTCCCTTCAACAGTAATCATAGAATAACAATCAATGAAACAACAGTTTTCTGCCCCTTCATTAAATTCAGAGTCAAACACCTGAGGCAGCCGTACCAGACTGCCTGATGATATCGTCAGCCATGGAGACCCAGCCTAAGATATTTTGCTGCTTGAGGCAAGGGACAAGATGGCAATCTCCTCCCACCAGATGATACACAAATGGTGAATGGACTGGCAGTTGAAGCCTTATTGAAGTATACTTGAATCTGAATAGGGCTAAAAGGGTGGTGGGAACAGATGCAAGCATTATTCCCTCTGTTGCCGCTCCACTCAGAAACATATTTAATGTGAAAGTCCCTTGGAACATGTTTGGATGGATATCCTTGTGGTGCTTCTATGATCAGGAACTCTGCTTTATCCAGATTCCCAATCATGACACCAGTGTAAGTGCATTCAGCTGAATGGACTTACAGGCTCTGCAGCAGAGCTTTGTGCTAACACATAAAGATCTGAGAGTCTTCCAGGTAGATGTGGGAATTATATGTATGCCCCCTGCCCATTAACCATTTAGTCTTACACTAATTCAGACATTACACTTGTGTAGGTTTGAATATTATGTCTACATCAAATGACAACCCATCACAACACCTAAAGGTGATAGGTTAGCTCAGAGGAGTCTAGGATGGGCTATATAGCACTGTTCTCCAGCACTCTGTCACTGCTCCATACACCTCAGTGTTTCCCCCTCATGTTGTCACAGGGTGGGCTTCATGGCCAAGCAGAGATATAAATCCAGATGTGCCAAGTCAAAGTCCAACATGCTGGTCCATTACACCACACTCACTGTGTAACTTTTGCTGCAAACAGAAAAGCACCACTTCACCTTCATCATTTACATGTTTATCATGGTGAACACAGCACAAAATTTTCCATTGTTTCCTTGTACTTTAGAGCTGACCTAATAGTTGGATGGATGGTATGTCTCCTGTGGTGTCCGCCCAAATCATGAATATTCATATGCTATCTGCATAGACCAATGGGAGTGCTGGAGGGGCGGAGTCACGAGATATAAGAGACTCAGCAGGAGGAGGGGGAGTCAGGAAAGTTGAGGAGAGTTTTGGAGTTTGGGCAAGGGAGTGGTGGTTGAGAGCGGATGAAGGAGGATGTTTGTTAAGAGTTAACAACATTGCTTGAACTATCATCATCTGTAACAATAAACAATTTCTATTTGGTTCTTTTAAAAATGACACTGTCGCGCACCCCCCAGTGTCCCTAGTTTGTTTCCCCTCAAACCCAGGTCCACCTTTGGACACGACTTGCTTATTTCTCCTTTCACCAACTGCCACCAGTGGATCTTTATCCACACTTTACCAAAGATGCTTCTTGGACACGTGTTGTCAAATATAACTGATTACTTATTACTTAGTTGTTAAATCACACAAGTATGTTCATAGATGTTATATTATGTTGCACTCATTAAACTTGGATATTAAAACACGTTTCTTTATTTGTATTACGTTTCATTAATCACTGGAATAAGATCTGATGACTGTCAATCTATTTTGTTTTACTTATATCTTTTAACTATTCTTTAACACATAAACCAACTACACCAACTGTCCAATCTCTCTCATAAACCTTCAAAACCTCCTCTCTCCTTCTCTCTCAGTCTCCAACTCTCTACTCTGACTCCGCCCTCCTGTCCTCCCATAGGCTACAGCTCTAGAGCTCCACATGCCAGACAGGTGGGACATGGGCATTCCGCCACATACCTCCCCCCTTGGAAAGTTTGTTTCATGGGGTAAAACCTATGGTAGTTTACCCTCATGAACAACGTATGATTTTACTTACCAATATTTCTAACAATTTTTTTAATGCAATTCTCATTTACACATTTGCAATATATACTTACTCTATACTTACTCTTTTACACAGTTTAAAGCATATTATTCTTATTACTTTACATTTAAATGACATTAATCAACATTTTTATAACTTACAAACCAATTCAGTCACTTTTATCCTTACTTATCATTAGTTCATCTATAAATTGCATTTTCATTTATTTCATAAACATATACACACTTAGAACATTTATTTAGAACAGTTTTTATACCATTTTATACCATAGAACAGTTACATTTTTCTTCATTTCCGTCAGTCATTCTTCTGGTCTTCTTGATAAGGCATCGGCCACTACATTTTGATTCCCCTTCACGCTCCGGATCTTGAAATCAAAGTCTTGTAATAGTAGGGCCCATCTCATTAACTTATTGTTATTCGCCCTGATTGTCCTCAACTACAGCAGTGGGGAATGGTCTGTGCACACTACAAAATGTCTACCCCATATGTATGGCCTGAGTTTCTGTATCGACCATACAATCGCAAGACACTCACGTTCTATGGTGGAAAGGTGTCTCTCGCCAGCTTGCAGCTTCTTACTTAAAAAAATCACTGGATGAAGGTTCCCCTCGTCATCCGACTGGCTCAGCAAGGCTCCTATTCCGGTGTTGGAAGCATCTGTGAAGACGGTGAACTCGCGTTGGAAATCTGGCGCTCTCAGGACAGGACTGGTCATCAGCGCAGTCTTGAGGTTCTCGAAGGCCTCCTCGCATTCTCTCGACCACGGGATCTTTTCAGCTGTTCTTTTATGGGTTAAGTCAGATAAAGGGGCGGCTATTTCGCTGAAATTTTGGATAAAGCGTCTATAATAGCCAACTAACCCTAAGAAAGATCTGATTTTTTTCTTCAACATCTCATCTAGTTCTTGGCAAACCTTTGCTACATATGGCCCTGTGACTCTGTAAGGAGTGACAGCTTGAGGGGGTGCATCTCCAGTATCAATTTTGTGCACCACTCCCTTTGCTACACCAGGCTTATTGGAGAAGACCTGCTTGTATTTTATCAGCAAGGCTCTTGCTTCATTTTTCCGCTCTGGGGTTAATGTGTCACAGATCTTTACATCTTCTGGGTTATATTGGGGTTCGCCTCACCCTTCCCAATATGGCAATTCATGTTTTTCATTGTCCACTTCTTTTATGGCATATAGGACAATATTTTCTTTTCTATAGTACGGTTTAATCATGTTAACATGTACCACTCTTCGACCTTCCTCTCCTTCCTCCTGAATTATGTAATTCACCTCACTCATCTTGGAGATTACTCTATAAGGACCTGCCCAATTTAATTGCAGTCTGTTCCCTTTTATAGGTTTTAACATCAGGACTTCATCTCCAGGACTGAATGATCTTTCTCTGGCCTTTTTGTCATACCATAGTTTCTGCTTTCCTTGCTGACTCTGCAAGTTTTCTGATGCTAACTTCAGAGATTGCTGCAAGGAGTTCATCAGGGTATTTAGGTATTGGATCACTGTCTCAGGATCTTGTTCCCTCTGTTCTTCCCAATTTTGTCTTAGTAAATCAAGGGGTCCCTGCACTTTTCTCCCAAATAACAATTCAAAAGGACTGAATCCAGTGCTTTCCTGGGGTACAGACCTATACACGTATAATAAGGGTTGTAACTTGTGATCCCAGTCATTGGGATTTGCTGCTGTATAAGCCCTGATCATTCGCATTAGGGTCCCATTAAATTTCTCCACCAAACCGTTTGTCTGAGGATGATATGGGGTTGATGTTATATGATTTATGCCACAAAGTTGCCACAGCCTTTTCATTAATCTGGATGTGAATGATGTTCCCAAATCCGTGACAATTTCAGAAGCAAAGCCCATGCGACACATATAATTCACTAAGGCATTTGCTATAGTTTCTGTCTCTATATTTCGCAATGGAACGGCTTCTGGGTATCTAGTGGCATAATCTATTATAGTTAATATGAATCGGTTTCCCCTTCTGGTTACTTTAGGTAAGGGTCCTACAAGGTCCATGCCAATGCGTTGAAATGGGGTTGATATTACTGGTAAAGGGCACAGCTTAGCTTTAGTTTTATCATGGCCCGTACCCTGCCTTTGACATACATCACAGCTTTGACAGTATGATTTTATTTGCTTCCCCATTTCTGGCCAGTAGAAATTCTGAGCTATTCTCTGCTTTGTGCGTGTGATTCCCAAATGAGCAGCAAAGGTGTCTTTATGTCCCTTTTCCATTATCCTTTCCCTGTATTTAAAAGGGATCACTAGTTGTTTGTGAACATTTTCCCCTCCCCTCTGAGGATTTATTAAGACCTTTCTATATAACAGGTCTTTCTCTATTTATTTATTTATTTATTTATTTATTTATTTATTTATTTATTTCATTTATACCCCGCCTATCTGGTCAATTGTGACCACTCTAGGCGGTTCTGTGTAGAGAACCCTGGAGGGTTCTCTACACAGAACCCTCCAGGGCTTTCAGGGGTTAGTGTTCCTTCTCTGGCTATCTTAAAGCATAGTTGTAACATAGAATCCTGTCTTTGTTCTTGTCTAAACACATTTTCATGAGGATTCCTTATAACCACCACCTCAGCTGTTTCCTTGGCTTCATCTCCTCCTATAATTTCATTAGGGATTTCAGGTGTTTCTCTTTTTTCTATCTGTGAGCGAGTAGTGATCAAAACACTCTTTACATGCTCAGATAGATCTAACCCAATCAAGCATGGAGCAGGAATTTGATTTGTGAGGGCTACTTTCCACACTCCATTCCACCCTTGATATTTCATTTTTATTTTAGCCATAGGTAGAGTAATTAATTCAGTCCCAATCCCTTTTATGGTTATGTATTCATTTCTCACTATATTTCCCTGAGGGATAATATCAGGATGACACAAAGTCACCTGAGAGCAGGAGTCTCTCAATGCTGGATATTTTGTATCATTTATATAAATGTTTTCACCAGAACAACGAAGCAGTTCTTGGTTACTTTCAATAAAATAGCATTGGACAATGTTTGCAAAAGGCAGTTGTTTTTCCTGGCCCTCTGCTATCTCTGTTTCAGCGCCATTTTCAATTGCCTCAGCTGTCTTTCTCTGCTGTTGTACATAGTACACTTTCTTGGGCAAATTTCCCCCTCCTTTCTGTTGAACCTCTTTATTCTTTAAGGTCTGGCATTGAGAAATGAAATGCCCTTTTTCTCCACACCTATAGCATGTTTTAGGGGCTCTTTGTTCAAAATATGATGTTTTAGGGGCTCTTTGTTCAAAATATTGGGACTTGTCTCCCTTCCCTTCAAAGCCTTTATTCCTCTGTTGATTCTGCTCTGAGGGCTTGCCTCTAAAATGGCCTCCAGTAGTCTGATTGTTTCTGTGGAAATCTCTGGGTTCTTTCCTTCTTTCATCCCAGCTTTTACCTCCAAGTTTTACCTCAGAAAAGTTCGGGTTTCTTATTTCTGAGATATAATCAGCAGCTTCACTGGCCTGCTGAACAGTTTTGGACTTTTTGTCCCTGACCAAATACCTTAGTTCTCCAGGTAGAACTGAATAGAATTGTTCTAACCCAATAATATTTTTCATCTCATCTAAATTCTCAACCTTAGCTTGTTCTAGCCACTTCTCCAAGTATTTGACCAGATTGGCTCCCAATTGATAATATGATTCCTCAGGTTTTTTTGTGAATGCTCTAAATTTCCGTCTGAGGTGCTCAGCATTGATCCCAAACCTCGAGTAAACCAATTTTCTGAATACCTCATATTCTCTTGCTTGTTCCAGAGGTATTTGAGAATAAATCTCAGATAACTCTGCACTTATTTGAGATCTTAGAATAACCATTCTCTCTTCATCCTTCACTTTATAATCCCAGCATGTTCTCTCAAAAGCAATGAGAAATGCTTCTGGGCAATCACCCTTTCTGAACTGAGGGAATTTCTTTAAGTCTGCTTTTGATAAATTCCCCTCAGGATTTGAATTATTATTATTATTGTTCTGGGCTGCTAATTCTAATTGTTTCATTTGTAGTTGATATTCCATCTCTTTTGTTCTCATTTCCATAGCCATCTCTCTTTCTCTGGCTTCAGCCTCAGCCTTGAGCTGTAACTCTTTTTGTCTTAACTGGAATTCCTGTTCCAATTGCCACTTTTGAAACTCTAGGGAGGTTAACCCTGTTTCTCCTCTTGAGGCATCATCCTCCTGAGCATTATCTTGCTTGGCTAATTCAAGAGGGCTTTCCTCTTTGTGAGGTAATCTTTGAACATCCGATACCTCTATTGGTAACCTTTTCCCTCTCTTAGAAGGCATGTTTATTTGTTTTTCTTTGGACCACTTGGTTGATATAATAGAGGCAGACAGTCAAGCCTCAGTTTAAAAACACTTTTTCCTTTTCTGTGTTAGAGAGAGAGATATTTAGTAGCCTTCCGCTGGCAGCTGCGGATTGTTACTTTATTTCTTTAGGCACCCAGCCTTGCTGTCTCTGGTACTGATACACGGTTTCTTTCAGTCTCCAGACACCCAGCTTTTTCTCATAAATATTTATATTATTCCAGCCACAGTTAGTTTTAGTCCCCTCAGCTATTCCTTTGACCTTGGCTTCCCTTTTATTCCCTTCAGCGGTCCTCTTTCAGAGCTTGGGATCTAAAATTAGCCCCTTGGTCTTTCTCTAAGCGTGAAGTAAATTTTAAAACTAGAATTCTCCTCAGAGTCTTTTCCTGCCTTAGTCTTTCCACGATCAGGAGTCCCTTCCAAGCTATCCACTAAGAGCTTTAGAGTTTCCCACTCCTTCTCCTCAGCCTTCGACTAACAGGTCCCTCAGACTCAGAGAATTTCTTTTCTCTTTTCTTTGGCTCACTGGAATTTATTTACTTCGCATCCCACCGCTGTGCCACCACTTATGTCGCGCACCCCCCAGTGTCCCTAGTTTGTTTCCCCTCAAACCCAGGTCCACCTTTGGACACGACTTGCTTATTTCTCCTTTCACCAACTGCCACCAGTGGATCTTTATCCACACTTTACCAAAGATGCTTCTTGGACACGTGTTGTCAAATATAACTGATTACTTATTACTTAGTTGTTAAATCACACAAGTATGTTCATAGATGTTATATTATGTTGCACTCATTAAACTTGGATATTAAAACACGTTTATTTGTATTACGTTTCATTAATCACTGGAATAAGATCTGATGACTGTCAATCTATTTTGTTTTACTTATATCTTTTAACTATTCTTTAACACATAAACCAACTACACCAACTGTCCAATCTCTCTCATAAACCTTCAAAACCTCCTCTCCTTCTCTCTCAGTCTCCAACTCTCTACTCTGACTCCGCCCTCCTGTCCTCCCATAGGCTACAGCTCTAGAGCTCCACATGCCGGACAGGTGGGACATGGGCATTCCACCACAGACACATTGCCTGGACCTCTATTATTAATAATAAACAATGTTGATGTAATCAACTGGTGGCAGCTGAAAGACACGTACCGTGAGCTCTTAGTTTGGTGAATCAATCAGGGGCCACGTGGGGATCGTGACATCTACATACAAAAATTAGACTAAGGGTGTAATCAGATGGGCATTTGTACCACTGTTTGGTTTGCTGAGGGGATGGTCTGGTTCACTCCTTTATCTGGTGATCACACAATGTAATTGCTACAGCAAACCAGCCTGTCTCTATTCCTATCTGCACATTTCTGGGTCCCTGTTAGGGGCCACTACTTTTTTCGTGTGGATAGGATCACTCCATTTTGGTTTGTTTCCAGCACATGTTGCTGGAAATGAACCAAAATGAAGCTTGTGGCTTTAAATTTGCCTTCCTTTTTCAGTTTGACTATTGCTGCTTAAGAAGAAAGCCAGCTCATATTATCGTGAAATTAAACACTTCCTCTGCTCCATGGCTTGGCAGAGGAAGTAAACATTTTGTTGTATTCGTATTAGGCATCCTTCAGTCTCAAAAGACTATGGTAACGTGCTCTGTATGGAGGACTTGGAACAGCGTCTAGTGTGGCTGAGAAGGCCAATTCGAGAGTGACAATCCCTTCCACACTGAAGACAAATACAATCTGTCCCCTGTCCAGCTCCCTGATTTTGCTGCTTCCGTGACTGCCTCTTTGCCTCGGTCTGCTGGACAAGGGTCTCTTCAAAATGGGAGAGGCCATGATGCAACGCCTGCCTCCAGGCTGAACGCTCAGATGTCAGGGTTTCCCATCTGTTGAGGTCCATTCCTAAGGCCTTCAGATCCCGCTTGCAGATGTCCTTGTATCGCAGCTGTGGTCTCCCTCTGGGGCGATTTCCCTCCACTAATTCTCCATACAGGAGATCTTTTGGAATCCGACCATCAGCCATTCTCACGACATGCCCAAGCCAACGTAGACGTCGCTGTTTCAGTAATGTATACATGCTAAAGATTCCAGCTCGTTCTAGGACTACTCTATTTGGAACTTTGTCCTGCCAGGTGATACCAAAAATGCGTCGGAGGCAACGCATATGGAAGGTGTTCAGCTTCCTCTCCTGCCGTGCACAAAGGGTCCAGGACTCACTGCAGTACAGGAGTGTGCTCAGGACGCAGGCTCTATACACCTGGATCTTGGTATATGTCGTCAGCTTCTTATTGAGCCATACTCTCTTCGTGAGTCTAGAGAACATGGTAGCTGCTTTGCCAATGCGTTTATCCAGCTCGACATCTAGAGAGAGAGTGTCAGAGATCGTTGAGCCAAGGTACACAAAGTCATGAACAACCTCCAATTCTTGTGTGGAGATGGTAATAGAGGGAGGTGAGTCCACGCCCTGGCCCATGACTTGTGTCTTCTTCAGGCTGATTGTTAGTCCAAAGTCTTGGCAGGCCTTGCTAAAACAATTCATGAGTTGTTGGAGGTCTTGAGCAGAGTGGGCAACAATGGCTGCATCATCGGCGAAGAGGAAATCCCGCATGCATTTCAGCTGGACTTTGGTCTTCGCTCTCAATCTAGAGAGATTAAAGAGCTTTCCGTCTGATCTAGTCTGGAGATAGACACCTTTTGTTGCAGTTCCAAAGGCGTGCTTCAGCATGACAGCAAAAAAGATCCCAAAAAGGGTTGGTGCGAGGACACAGCCCTGTTTCACTCCGCTTCGGATGTCAAAGGGATCTGATGTTGAACCATCAAAAACTACAGTGCCTTTCATTCCCTCATGGAAGGACCTGATGATTTTAAGGAGTCGAGGTGGACATCCAATCTTGGGAATTTTGTTGTAACTGTATTAAAAAAGCGCTAACGTGCTGAATCAGAATTTTTTTAAAAAATGAAAACCTCCTCCCAGAAGTGAGAGGAGACAGGAGGGGGCAAGGAAGGGATTCCCCCCCCCCCCGTTTTCTTTGATGTTTCTTAAAGGTCGGGTCGAGAATCTGCCTACAGTCAAATCTACCATGGAGAAAGGAGCTGGACCAAATAGGATCATTTGAGGTGTCTATGCAATTTGGATGCAAGCATTGAACCAAATGGCATACAGGACCTCTATCCAACCCTAAATGACCCTATTTAGCCTGCACCAGCTTGCTCCAATTGAGCCCATGTAGACAAGCTCTAATGTTAGCTGCCTTGGGTTCTTTTTAAGAAGAAAGGTGGGATATAAACAAACAAACAAACAAGGGCTTGTCTACATGGGCTCAGTTGGGTGGAATAGCTAATACCCTGGAAGAGAGAAATGAAATTCAAAATGATCTAGATAGGTTGGAGCACTGGGCTGAAAACAATAGAATGAAATTCAACAGAGATAAGTGCAAAGTACTGTACCTAGGAAAAAGAACAGAAGTATAGTCTCTCCAGATCCGATGGTTGTTGTGGGTTTTCCGGGCTGTTTGGCCGTGTTCTTAAGGTTTTTCTTCCTAACGTTTCGCCATTCTCTGTGGCTGGCATCTTCAGAGGACAGGAGTCAGAACTCTGTCTGTGCTCTGGTGCAGTTTGTTGGATAGTTGAGTATTTATAGCTGTGGGATCAGCTTTTGTCCTTTTCAGGAGATTGGGTGATTATGGTGATCAGTGTGTTTTTTGTTGTGGGTGTATTGTTGTGATAAGGGGGAGAGATTATCTGTCACTGTGATTGATGGGTGTCGTTAGCTGGTCTTTTGTGTGCAGTGATCACTGATCCTTGTGGCTGGGTAGAGTTCGTTGACCTTTTGCAGGCTGTATTTTTCAGTGCTGGGAGCCAGGCTTTGTTGAGTTTTAAACTTTCTTCTTTTTTGTTGAAGCTCTGCTGGTGTTTGTGGATTTCAATGGCTTCCCTGTGCAGTCTAACATAATGATTGCTGGTGTTGTCCAGTACTTCTGTGTTTGGAAATAGAATTTCATGTCCAGCTTGTTTTAGGGCATGTTCAGCTACTGCCGATTTTTCCGGTTGTTTTAGTCTGCAGTGTCTCTCATGTTCTTTGATTCTGGTGTGGATGCTGTGTTTTGTGGTTCCAATATATACCGGGCCACAACTGCACGGTATCCGGTATACTCCTGCAGTGGTGAGGGGGTCCCTTTTGTCCTTTGCTGACCGTAACATTTGTTGTATTTTTGTGGTGGGCCTGAATACAGTTTGCAGGTTGTTGTTTTTCAAAAGTTTCCCCATGCGGTCCGTGACCCCTTTGATGTACGGCAGAAATACTTTATTTGTGGGTGGCTGTTTTTCCTCTTCAGTTTGGTGTTATTTTCTTGGTTTGATGGCTCTTGTGATTTCATTCTTGGAGTAGCCATTTGCCTGTAGGGCCCAATTCAGATGGCTGAGTTCGGTGCTGAGAAATTTAGCTTCACAGTTCCGATTTGCACGGTCTACCAGTGTTTTGATTATGCCTCTTTTTTGTCATGGGTGGTGGTTGGAGTTTTTGTGTAGGTACTGGTCTGTGTTGGTGGGTTTTCTGTAGACCTTGTGTCCCAATAGGAGGTCAGTTTTGCGCAACAGAGCACAGACAGAGTTCTGACTCCTGTCCTCTGAAGATGCCAGCTACAGAGACTGGTGAAACGTTAGGAAGAAAAACCTTAAGAACATGGCCAAACAGCCCGGAAAACCCACAACAACCAGTTTAAAGAGTATTCACTCGTCTGTACTAATTAGTATGATCTTCTTACATTTATATCCCACCTTTGCCCCAGTGAACTTAAAGCAATGTGTACAGCTGCCCTCCCCAGTCACCATTATATCCTCACAACAAGTCTAGAAGGTAGATTATTTTATTTATTTATTTTATTAGATTTCTACCCCGCCCATCTAGACCAAAGGTCTACTCTGATCTGGCTAGAGGAAAAGAGATAGACAGTTCTGTGATGCATTGAGGACTCAAACATAGCTCTTTCTAGTCCCAGTCGAACACATCAGCCGCAGCATATTTTGGATTACATCTGGTTTACATCAGATTTGGGGTAAATATGTTTTTCCTTCATTATCAATGTTCTGCTTATGATTAGAACTATTGGGATCACCTGAAACAGATGGCACAAATAACCTGTTCCTGGACTCATCTGATCTTCCCTGAAGCAGTAAGGAAGCCACTGAACCATCTTTTCTGCTTTACTCTGAAATACTGGGAATCTGAGGTCACATCTACATACTGTTTCCTTCCTGCAGCTGTGTTGCTTCAGTTCTCAGCAGGAGTAAGACTGGCACAGCACCTCCTCATCCTTGAATTTAGACTTTTCGGTGTTACCAAGTGGTACAGGAAGTAGCAACATCACAGTTGGTCTTGCACTGTTAAAAGTAGTATCAGGGCCAAGCAAAGCATAACATACGTAGGTGTAAAGAAGCCTGACAATTTAAAATTTTCAGTGGCTGGAACAGCAGCATCCATTTGATGTAGCCATTCCAAGTACATACCGTCTAGACTAGAGTATCTTTCAGTTGTACAAGGCACTCTGAGAATAATGGATTAACTGAATCAGTGCCAACTCCAGGGCTGCCTCTCCCATTAGATAGACGCCTCAGGCACAGATTTTGGAGGTCATGAAATGTTACATTTTTAATCCCTATGGAAGGGCAAATTTTTAGTGACTGTGGTTTCTCTTCAGATCGTATAAATCTTTCACATTTCATTAAGAAATGACTTTGTTACTGTTACATTTTCACTGCTAGGTATAGGGAGAAGCCATTATGGGGTTTTCTACCTCATGTACCAAAACAACTTGGATAGTTTTGGAGACTGTGCACCTTGACTCAGGTGAGTGGGCTGTGTCATTTGCTGCTCTGCCTTAAGCCATAAAATGTACTAAGGCAGCTTTGACCCGTTCTTGCCTTCCCCAGGAAAGCTCAGAAAGCTGGGGACCCCCTGTACACGAACCACTGTCTGCTGGGTATGTGTGGCTACTGTCATGTGTGGTTACCTGCATTACACAACACGAAACATGGCACAATACATCTTACTAGATGTTCTCCTTCATCCATTCCTGACAAAACTTTACTGAATGCTAATGGGAACCTGGCATCAGTTAATTATTCTCATATATTACTCAGTATAAAAAAGTTTTAACTGTTCTGTATATGCTTGCTGGTTTCTCGCATAATTCTGTTTTTAACTTTAATATGTTTTACTTAACTGGGGTTTGGAGCTGAACCAAATTCTTATACCTCAAGGGTAAATTTGTCACAGGCACTTCAAATGGTTGCATCATCATGCTTTGCACTCACATAAACAATAATACTTTTATTATATTTTTCTTGTGTGCTGTCAAGTCAATTCTGATAATTCTGACCCCTTTCAGGTTTTTCTAGATAGAAAGTATTCAGAAGTGGTTTACCATTCCCTTCTTCTGGGGGTGCCCTGAGACTGTACAGCTTGCCCAAGGCCACACAAGCTGGCTGTTTTGGGACGCACAGGGGGGAACTGAATTCTCACTGAGCTATTTATTAGGACCAAGTAAAATTCCACAAAGCATGCAAGCTATTGATTTCTCTAGAAATGTTCCTTAGGCTAGGAGATATGGAAAATGCAGTAAGGGGGAAGGATTCAGAAATTTCATCCATATATTGTTGTGGCAATTGTAGCTCATTCCCAAGATGGAGATATCAGGTGTCACTGGAAGATATGCAGGCACCTGAAAGTTAGCATGGTATAGTTGCAGACTAGGATTCCAAAATTCAACCTGGCTAGACTGGCAAAAATGTTCCCAAATATGTCAAACAAGTGTTGGAAATGTAAAAATCATGAAGGAAGTTATTACCATGTATGGTGGACTTGTGATAAAGCAAAAAATTATTGGGCTAAAATCCACATGTGGATTAAGCAAATGTCAAAACAGGAAATAGAATTTAAACCTGAAATATTTTTGTTAGTATTACTACCAAATACTGTAGATATACAAAGCTATTATTTAATACTACATGTTTTGACAGCAGCTCGGTTATTATGGGCACAGGTTTGGAAAGATGAAAATCCACCAAATGATGATATGATCATTAAAAAAATATTAGAAAGTGCAGAAATGGATAGATTAACTAAGAGGCTAAAGGGACAAGAAGAATCATCTTTTTATTTAAGCTGGAATTTATTTTATAATTGGTGGAAAGTAAAAATCCTGCAGTAAAGGAACAGAAAATGAATAAAAAATAGGATCTCATGAATAGGATCTCATCAGAAGAATTATTCAAATATACAAGATTGCTTCTATGTTGAGCCTTAGGCTTTTTTTCTTTTTTGCATTTAGATTATCTTTGTTTATTGTTCGACGATTAGAGATTCTTACACTTTGTTTACTGTTTAAATGTGCATTGTGCTATATATCTATGTTTCTAAATCTTCTGTTGAAAAAAACAACAACAAACAAAAACAAAATTCAACCTGGCCATGAAGGTCACTGGATGATGTTGTGCCATTCACTCTTTCAGCCTGATCTACTTCCCAGCATTGTTGTAAGGGTAAAGTGGGTAGGAGGAAATCCTATACACTGCCTTGAGTTCAATGGAGGAAAGAAGATATACAAATATAACAAGTAAATGGATAAAATTTATGTACAGATGTTTGTCCGGGAATCAAAGTGAAATGTTGATTTTCATTTCTGAAAACACAAGGTACCTATTTATGCATTTGCCTGAAAATGTGAAGGGACTTTAAATGTGTATTCCAAACAGATAAATGTTTAATATAAAAACAGAGATGTTTGTATTCACTATGGGATGTTTGTATTTATTATAGAATGGAAAGTACTTTTATTCTCGGCCTAGAGGAACCTGTGTGTTTGTGTTTAGAGATGTTCACCTAAGGCAAGATGCAGATGGTGGACAGGACATCACCTGGTCTTTGTCTATCAGCAGCAGTAGCAACCAGGCTTAGACACAGAGGAAGTAGACAAGACCGGGAGTATGTGAAAAATCCTCTAAGGAACTCCAAATGACACAGAATCATAGAATCACAGAATAGTGAAGTTGGAAGGGGCCTATAAGGCCATCAAGTCCAACCCCCTGCTTGATGCAGGAATACAGATCAAAGGATATCTGCCAGGTGGTTGCTCAGTTTCTCTTGAATGCCTCCAGTGTAGGAGCACTCACCACCTCTCGAGGTAACTGGTTCCACTTTCTTACTGTTCTAACAGTTAGGCAGTTTTTCCTGATATTCAATCAAAATCTGGCTTCCTGTAACTTGAGCCCATTGCTGCGTGCCCTGCACTCTGAGATGATCAAGAACAGATCCTGCCTCTCCTCTGTATGACAGCCCTTCAGGTATTTGAAAAGTGTTATCAGATCACCACTCTGTCTTCTTTTCTCAAGGCTAAACATGCCCAGTTCTTTCAGTCTTTCCTCAAGGGGCTTGGTTTCCAGCCCCCTGATCATCCTTGTCGCCCTCCTCTGAACTTGTTCCAATTTATCAGCATCCTTCTTGAAGTGTGGTGTCCAGAACTAGACACAATACTCAAGGTTAATCCTAACCAGTGCTGAATAGAGGGAAACTAGCACCTTGCGGGATTTGGAAACTATACTTCTGTTCTTTTTTCTAGGTACATGTCAATGTTAATGCATTCTGTTAATGCAACCTAAAATAACATTTGCCTTTTTTTTTAGCCACATCACACTGTTGGCTCATATTTAGCTTGTGATCTACGACAAATCCAAGATCCTTCTTGCTTGTATTTCTGAGCCAGGTATCCCAGATCTTGTAACTAACTGTGCATTTGGTTTCTTTTTCCAAGGTGCAGCACTTTGCACTTATCCCTGTTGAATTTCATTCTGTTGTTTTCAGCCCAGTGCTCCAGCCCATCAAGATAATTTTGAATTCAGTTTCTCTCTTCCAGGATATTTATTAGCTATTCCACCTAATTTTGTGTCATCCACAAATTTGACAAGCATTCCCTGCACTCCCTCATCCAAGTCATTAATAAAAATGTTGGAGAGCACCGGGCCCAGGACTGAGCCTTGGGGTACCCCACTAGTTACCTCCTCCCAGTTGGAGAAGGAGCCATTAATCATCACCCTCTGAGTATGATTCTGTAGCCAATTGTGTATCCACCTGACACTTGATCTATCCAGCCCACACCTAGTTAGCTCGCTAATCAGGATATCATGGGGCACTTTGTCAAAAGCTTTGCTGAAGTCAAGATATACTATGTCTATACCTCCCTCTGTCTATCAGGGAGGATACCTGATCAAAAAACGAGATCAGATTAGTCTGGCAGGATTTGTTCTTGACAAATCCGTGTTGGCTTCTAGTTATTACTGCATTGTTTTCTAGGTGCTTGCACAATGACTGCTTTATGATCTGTTCCAGAATTTGCCCCAGAAAATATTTGCCAAGAAAATAACTTCTTCTTTTGTTTGTGTGCTATAAGGAGAGATGTTCTGTATTTGATATATTCTGTTCAGGTTCCGTAACAAGGTTAGTTACCATCTGGGCCACTCTTGGACTCCAACTTCCATCACCCATCCCTGTTGGATATTCTGACCAGGGCTGTTTGGAGCTACAATCCAACAACACTTGGAAGCAGGGATGGGGACTTGAATCACAGGACTCGCTGTCAAGTCTGACTTAAGTCGCACTGGCGACTCGACTCAGACTCAACTCGGGCTTTTTTTTAAGGAATTGGACTCAACTTGCAAGTCAGAACCCATTCACCCCTCCTTTTTCTGGGGGGAAAAATTGTTTTTAGTAGGGACACAGACTTGGGGCTTGGTACTAAAGACTTTGTCTCAGACTTGGCCTCGGACCCAAAGACTTGTCAACATACCTGCCTAGAAGTATATAAGCTGCCCACCCCCATTCTATAAGGAGGCACAATATGCAAATTAAGTTGGTTGAGGTCCAAATTTGCACAAACTGAAGTTCCCTTATACAATAAGATTTTCATCCTTTCTCGTCTCCTCTGCAGCCAAATACCCCAGGTCCTTTACACACACAAAAATCATCAGACATTATGGCGTGTGTGCAGGATGCAGAATCCCTTCCCTTCCCAGTTATGCTGGTAGAAGCTGTTCTGTCAGCAGAAAAACTGCACTGGATTTCACCCGTTGCATTAATCTCAATTTTCTGGTTTCACTCTTGTCTTCATGCCACACTCTTAATGTCCTTGCAAGCATAGAAATGCATCACCAGTGACTGAAATTTGAGAATGTGTTTCCAATAACTGAAAATAGGCTGACCTTTGATTACTGCAGGACTAACCTTTCCTGTGCAGTTAAAAATATTTCATTGGTGAGACACTTGTAAGCAACTGGTCTGCTTGTGCTGTAAGAGTGGCTGCAGTACACTGATGGCTGACAACTTTCAATGCAAACCTGGAGAAAAGCTGAGCAGTTTTGCCACACCACCAGCAAGTAATTAATGTTTCAGATGATCCCAGTCCTAACATACAATTGAACAGAAAGACATGTGTTACACAATATGCTGTGCAAGTACTGTGGCACCTGTCCGTCTTGGGTGTCCCTGCACGGCATAGCCCATAGCTTCTCTGAATTACTCAAGCCCCTTCGCCACGACAAGGCAGCAATCCGTGAAGGGGAATTCCATGCTAGGTATCATTTAAAAAGGGATTGAAAATAAAACAGCCAACATTATAATCCCATTGTACAAAACGCTGGTAAGGCCGCACCTGGAGTTTTGCGTACAGTCCTGGTTGCCGCACCTCAAAAAAGACATAAGGAAAAGGTGCAGAAGAGAGCAACTAAAATGACGACTGGGCTGGGGCACCTCCCTTATGAGGAAAGGCTACAGCGTTTGGGGCTCTTTAGTCTAGAGAAAAGGCGCCTGAGGGGGGACCTGATTGAGATTATACTATTGAGATTATTTTTGTATAAAATGATGCAGGGGATGGATAAAGTGGATAGAGGGAAGCTCTTTTCCCTCTAATACAATACTAGAACCAGGGGACATCCACTCCAATTGAGTGTTGGGAGAGGGAGAACAGACAAAAGAATATCTTTCTTCACCCAGCATGTTGTTAGTCTGTGGAACTCCTTGCCACAGGTGATGGCATCTGGCTTAGATGCCTTTAAAAGGGGATTGGACAGATTTTCTGGAGGAAAGGTCTATTGCAGGTTACAAGCCATGATGAGGATGTACAATCTCCAGGCTTAGAAGGAAGGTACCTCAAAATGCCAGATGCAGGGGAGGGGGAATCAGGAGACAGGTATCTAGTTGCCTCGTGTGCTCCCAGAGGCATCTGGTGGGGCCACTGTGAGATACAGGAAACTGGACTAGATGGGCCCTTGGCCTGATCCAGCAGGGCTCTTGTGTTCTTATGTGCTGCATATGGCAACATTTTCTTGCAGCCCCTACTTGCCAAATCCAGCTGAGCAACAACTGAAGATAAAACTATAGTGAAGCATAGTGAAACTTCACCTGGTTTAAAATGCTGCAGCCAGACTGATGACAGGCATTGGTTATAGAGGACATGCAACTCTCCTATTATAACAGCTTCACTGTTTCCAGGCACCATTCAGATTGCTGGTTTTGACTTCTAAAGCTTGAGTCCAGACTATCTGAAGGACCTTGTCTCTCCATTTGAGCCACCGTGGATTTTCAGGTCTTCTATGAGGCCCTTCTCTCAGTCCCAGTACCCTCGGAGGACATGAGAGGGCCTTATCAGTGGCTGTTCTCAAACTTTAAAATGCACTGGAAGCTAGGTTGGCCACTCCTTCTTATCCATCAGGCAAGGAGCTACCTTTTGAGTCAGACTTTTAAGCAATATTAGGGTTGCTGGCTGGATAGCTCAGTGAATTAGAGGTTGGGAGTTCAAATCCCCACTGTGCATCCTGGAACAGCACTCCACAGTCCCAGGGCTCCCCCAAAAGAAGGGAATGGTAAAATGCTTAAATAAATAAACCAAAATTAAAATAAGTTAAAAAGCATGGCTAACAACAAGGCCAGTGGAGGTGATGGCATTCCAGTTGAACTATTTAAAATCTTAAAAGATGATGCTGTTAAGGTGCTACACTCAATATGCCAGCAAATTTGGAAAACTCAGCAGTGGCCAGAGGATTGGAAAAGATCAGTCTACATCCCAATCCCAAAGAAGGGCAGTGCCAAAGAATGCTCCAACTACTGCACAATTGCACTCATTTCACACGCTAGCAAGGCTATGCTCCAAATCCTACAAGGTAGGCTTCAGCAGTATGTGGACCAAGAACTCCCAGAAGTACAAGCTGGATTTCGAAGGGGCAGAGGAACTAGAGACCAAATTGCTAACATGAGCTGGATTATGGAGAAAGCCAGAGAGCTCCAGAAAAACATCTACTTCTGCTTCATTGACTACGCAAAAGCTGGGGTTGACTGGGTTGACATCTGTCACCTATGCTCTCCACCACAATATCACATTCTTAATCCCTCACTTTCTCATTTTTTCTTCAGCAGTGAACATTCCATGGCCACATAGCATATTTACTGATCTGCTTCGAGTGTGCATGCACATATACACACACACATCCATCCATTAGAGCTTCCTTTTTAAACCTCTTTTTCAGAATACCTCTGAATTTGTGATTTCTCAGAGCTTTTTCCTGCCCCACTCTTATTTATGTATAATGGTTTTTCATAGCCCGGGGCAGTTACTTTTTAAGGCAGTGCTGTTTTGCCCACCTGAACACCATCTCGAGAAAACAGAAATAATGTTTTGTTTTTAATTCTTAAGTGGTTTTCTGAATGGGCCGTTCCTTGCATGGGCAGAGGTCTAGGATGGCAGATAACTTGAGAACTACCAGTAATACATTAGGGGACAGAGAAAGACTGAGAGAAAGATGTCGATTGTCTGAAACAGCCTGGGATGCAACATCAAATCCTCTAAAAATCTGATAGGGAAAACAAATTTGCTCTCTTGCAGGAGCGTCTGCTTGGTTCTTCCTATGTTCTGCTTGTGTAATTTTGTTTTTAAATGAATACAATGAAGATACCATCTCTCTCCACTATGTGTTCATCACAAGGGAAATAAACCTGATAACATTGCCCTTGAAGCTTCTCACTGCTCAGGCAAATGGAGAATATGTTTAAAATACAATTATGCTAATAGTCTGGACATTATATCTTTTTTAAAAAAAAAAGACTGCAAACAAACATTTCTAGCCCTTATGTAAATACAGGTAGGGTGCAGATACTCTGTACATTCAATCACAACTCACTAGTAGCCAGATACATCCATAGCCACCTGCATCTCCCTCCATCATGAAGAAGGAACAGACTGTGAAGCAGCTGCAAGTGACCCATGTTAATGCCATGCAAAATATATTCCTGCCAACAGCTCGCATTATGGCAAGCCCTCCTGCTACCTGTGCTTCCCACTACCATACTGTGAGACCAATATAACAAATTGACCTTCCTTCAGTGGAAGTTAATTATAAGGGACTGCTTTACAGGGTTGTTGTAAAGATTACTGGGATATACTTGAGGGTTGTTGTAAAGATTACTGCGGTGCCTGAACCCAAAACACAAACAGTATGCACACTAGGAAGTGGGCATGTCCATGAAAGCTCACATTAAAATGTAGCAGTTGGTCTTGGAGGTGCCACAGCATTTTTTACTTTTCTTTTTTGTTGTTTTTGCCGGATGGTCATATTTAACTATGGGGATGGTTTCTATAGTTTCACATAAATAGGCATGTTACTTCAATGAATCCTTTTGATTGGTTAACAGACAACCAATCAAAATCATATACTGTTTGAAGTCAAACTAAGCAGCACCACTAATGAATAGAAGGTAATTATACCGAGGGTATGCCATCAGTTTTATTCCCCCCCCCCCCCACGCTGTGGGCAAGCTCTGTACTTTAACACAAGGATGGCAAGGTTTCCAGATCTCTAAGCAATAAAGACCTGTATTTTTTTCTTGTTTTTTCCGAGTGAAATCTTGCCCATTTCCCTGGCACAGCATTCTAGGCACTTTCCCGACCTAGAATTCTGAACTTTTAAGCCATGGAGAAAGAGGTGGTGACTCGGGTGGCCGCTTCAACATAAAAATCACAACATTGCCCATTCTGAAGCCTTCACTTCCCCGCAGGCCTTTCTTTAAAACAGGGATGCGTGACTTCCGACAGCAATTCGCCACTTCCAAGAAGTTTTGTGGCCCCTGCTTTAAAGCTACTTGTTTCTCGAAGAGCTGGGGGGCCTGGCTCGCATGCCCAGAGGCACGTAGCTGGAGGGAAAAGAGCCACCCTGCCCCAGAACCTCCCCTCCCGATGTTTGCTTCCCGCTTCGCAAACACCCTTTGTAGCGACGTCTCTAACCCCTCCTTTCCGACGCCCTCTTCTCGTCCTGGCCTTCCCCTCCCCCCCCCCCCCCCCAACAGCAGCAACAGGAAGAACTCCGGCCTTCTCCCAGCCCCGCAGAGCCCGGGAACGTGCCCGACCCGCCGCCTCCAACGGAGGAGGAAGCGGGGCGACAGGCGAGGCGGAGGCTCTGCAGGCCTGCGCCGCCGCGGCCGCTTTCTGCACTGCAAGCAGCCTGCTTCCTGCAAGGTTTCCAAGCGGCGGGCGGGGCTACTCGCTCTCTCCCCCGAGCCTGTTCCCTCCCTGAAGAGGTCGAGCCGCTTCCCCTTTTTAGCCGTAGCCCTTCCTCCTCCTTCTCTCTCTGTCTAGGTCTCTGTGTGTAGGTCTTTCTTTAGCCGCCTCGCCCGGACCTGCCTACAGTTTGCTTCCCTGTCAGCTCGCGAGCCGCTGCCGCGTCCTTGCCGGTGAGTGAAGGGCGGCCTGCCTTGGGCTTGATATTTATAGACCGCAGCAGCCGGAGGATAATAGGGGCGAAGGGAGGGTCGGTGGGTGGGCGGCTGGCGAGTCAGTGGCGCCAGGACAGGTCGCATTGTGCAGGGGGAAGAGTGACAGGTGGCAGCCCTTTAGGGCCAAACCCTCCCTCCGCCTGAAGACCCGGGCTGCAGCTGCCCGCTTGCAAGCTTCCCGGGAGGGTTTTTTTGCCCGGAGAGAGACCGTTCCCGCGCCCTTGGCAATCTTCCGACCGGCCCCTCCTTCGCCACCCTCTTTCAGTTCCCCGCCAAGTTGATTTATTTGGTTTGAGGAAGGGGAAAAATGTAAGTGTGTGCGTGGCTTGCCTCTGTGATACTAGGGGAGGCTTTCAAGGTGACCTCAGAGGTGAACCTACTTCTCTTGGCCTGGAGAAAACCTCTTGCGCCCCCCTCACCCCCAATGTTTCTAACCGCCGGCTTGTGTATCTGTCTCTTCTGCCTCTTAGGAGTCACTCCGGTTTTAGTCAAGTTAATTTCGGTTGCCTACAACAAGCGCGGAAAAGTTCAGGTTGCAAAGATGCCCCGTGGTAAGCAAACTCGAGTGCTCCTTCTCAACGACATGGAGAAGCTGGACAAGACCCTCTTCCGGCTTGAACAAGGTCAGTAGTGACAGGACTTGCCAGCCTGCCTGATTTTGTGTGTGGTTTTTGTCAACTTTGTTCCTAGACTGGCCTTATGCAACAGGAAATTTGTACAGTTGTAACCCCCTGTTCATCCCAACCAGTCTCTTTTGTGCCAAAATCAACATACCCAACCCCTTAGAGAATAAAGTAACTTTTAAAAAAGAGGTCTCTCTCTGTTTGAGCTTCAATGTAGAACCTGTGTTTTCTGTGCGGGAAAGGGAGGCAGGTGTACCAACAAAAAAACTTCCTTCTCTGCAAAATGATTTTAAGAAGTAAAATATGTCATGAAAAAAATTGGTTCCCAGAGAAGATAAAAGAGATTTACTATTTCCTACTGCAGACTTAACGATCAGTGAGAGGGAATGGATGGAGCTGTTTAAGAAAGGAGTTTGGCTGCATAATGCATGATGGAGAAAAATCTGTATTATCTCTAATCTTGCTGAAGATAGCTAGCTACCTATCAGACAAATGGCACGTAAATGCAATATTCCACAGAGTGGTACTTACTTTCTGCCTGATATGCATCTGGCCTTGTAGTGATTTTTAGCTAATGGCCCAAATTAAAATTGCATTGCCCAGAGGTCATCAAGAAGAGGTCACCATTTCTTTGTCTAAACCAGTTGATGCGGGGGGGGGGGGCGGCTCTTTCAGCCCTAGAGCAGAATTCCAGTGGTGGACAAGGCAAAAGGGTGAGGCCAAAAGTACCAGCATAATTTATCTTAATGCTCTTTCTCTCAGTAATCTCACAGAATTGGGGGAGAGGAGGGACAATATAAAAGGACAACCATAAAGTGATGGCATTTTAAAGAAGGGGGTATGGCACAGATTCCGGAGTCAGATTGCCCACTCCAGCCTCAGAAGGTGGTGCTGTGAGAAGTACCTAATCCCTTGTTTGCACTTTCTCTCCCAAGCTGTACAGAAGGAATAGGGAAATGTCTCAGCAGTTCCAGGGGGTGGAGGCAGGGTGTAGGGAAGAAGCAACACTTGTTATTTCTGTGTCTGCAATGATATGATTATTTTCATTGTACGCAGCCCACCAAAAGTTGGCTAGATTTAGTTCCTTGAATACTGGGTCATTCCCAAGAATATTTGTAGGTGTTTCCTTAAAATATGTGTTGTTCAAAGTGAGACAGCCTTCTGTAGTTGGTGTATTGTGATCTCCTTTATACATTGAATACAAAGATGGTTTTCTAGGTTTTTTGTTATTCCACTTAAACCACCAGTTACAGCCAGAACAGTTTTCTTTTGCCAGAATCTCTCAAACTCAATTTGTAACTCTTGGTATTTTACAGTTTTTTTCAAATTCCCTCTCTTCAGTTCTAACATCTTCAGATACTGCCGCATCTACTATCTAGATCTGCTATCTTACAGCAGTCGTCAGATCAGTTTTGTTGAGAGCTAGATATTTATCCGAAAGTCCCATAATATTTTGCCTACTTCCTTTTCAACAACTTTTTCAGTTTTGTCACTGGTACATTATACAGTATTTCTTACACATATTACAGAGCATCATTGCTGCAACTTTATTATGCCTTTCCAAATAATTTGTTTGCGCAATACCACAGATTTGCTGGCCCAACATTTCTTCTCCTTCTTCACACAACCGACATCTACTGTCATCATATGATTTCTCAATCCGGGTTTTAATTGCATTTATATGGAGTACTTGCTCTTATGGTGCAAGGATAAGCCCTTTGGTTTCTTTTTCCAGTGTTCCTGTTTTCAGCCATTGCCACATCTTTGTTCTATTGGCTTTTCCCAGTGGTTTTAAGTTATTGACCATGGAGTGCTTTTTTTTTTTACCATCACTCTCATTTCCTAGGTAACTCCTTTTTTTAATAGACTTCGCTTATTTCTTTGGTTTTCAATAGTCCTGCTTTATCAGTTTCACTCAACACTGCTTCTTGACTTTCCCTGATAGATTCTGCTAGGCCTCTGGTGCTCTACTTATTTAACATTATGTGTCCATATTCTCTCTGTAGAAGATACAGCTGGTAAATGTTGGTACGTGGATTATGTATGATTTATGGTCACTGGTTTTCTCATTCTTCAATCCAGAGTATCCAGTTCAACGTGTGTCCAGTCTGTGATGCCAGCAGTATATCAAATAACTGGCACTGCCCAGATGTTTATAGCTTTGATGATATTGCCACTATTAAGCTTTGATTTTAGGACTTTTCTGATCCTTTTGATACATTCCTTGCTGATACTACTTTTAACTTCATCTTGCTTGCTCTTTTATCCTTGCAAGATGCCCAAGTATTTAGAACTTTCCTCTGGTGTAAGTCTCTTTATGCCATTGCCATTTTAATGTCATTACTATTTGCCAGCTTTCTGCTATTTGTTGCTAATTAGCACACTTCTCAAGTCCAAAATCCATTGTTATGTCATTGCTATATATTCTTACTGTTTACAGCAATTCCTTGATTTCAGCTGTCAACTTCCATAAAGCTTTAAATCATCCAGATACAACAAGTATGAAGCTCTGCTGATGATCTTGAAATCTAATAGCCTTGCCCTGTTTTCTTTGAGACTGATTACAGAAGATTTATTGCTATAATGAAAAACAGTGATGGTACAACTACCATCTTCAAATATTTCCCTATGGAAATATTTGGCCAGCCTTTTCACCATATATTACTAATTGTGTTCCCCTTATTTGCATTGCCTCCTTAACAAATTCTTTCATATTATCACCAATTAGAATAATTTCCAAACACTTTATTATAAATCTCTGCAGCAAAGAAGCAAATGCTTTCTTATAATCTATCCAGGCAACATACAGTTTCGTTCTTCTTTGTTTACAATCTTCTAATATTTTAGCTATGAGAAGCTAATTTTTTATATTTGGTCGGTTTCAAATCAAAATACATACATTCACAAAATATTGGATTAAGATCAGATTAAAATCAAAGCATATAAATATTTTAAATAACTGACTAAAGAAATAAAATGTATCTGATTTTTTTAAAGAAAGGACTGTTGCTCTCTGCATTATGTTAACAAGGCTCAGGAATGACCTAGTAATTACTGAAGAGCATGTTTAATGTCATTTGTGAAAAATTCTTTTTAGTTCTGTTCTGACATTTCTTAAATTTGTACCCAGGCAAGTTAATCCACTTGCTTGCTTGCCTAATGGCTTCTGTATTATTTATTACAAGCCTTTTCTTTTCTGCTCACTGTGTCCACAGAGGTTAGTGTACAATTTAAAAGCAGTGACACCACAATTCATACCCAACAACCAAGTAAAAGCAAAAAAAAAAGCATATTTAAAACCAAATCAGAAACTGGCTTTATAATCTATCAAAAGCCAAGCAGAAGAGAATGTTTTCTTACCAAGCAGAGGAACACTGTATTCTGTTCTCTGACTGTTTGCCTTAGAATTAATTTGCTTTGAAAGCCTTTGGACTTCATAATGTGTTAATGTCTTCAGGACAAGACAGACTCCCTTAGGAAACCCTATGGCCAAATTTTTTGCCCCCAACACCCATGGGATGCCATGAAATGTCCAAAATTTTTAAATAAATCAAAAAGAGAAGTGTCTGGACTTCGTCTGCTATCTTTTAGGATTTGGCGTTTGTTTTGTTTTTTTAAATTGGTGGGGTCCCTTCAACCTGTTTTGTGTGGAAACTACTCCTGGAAGGTTCTGCAAACAGAAAAGCATGTTGGTGTCATCCAGAAAGTTTCTCAGAAAACTCTATATGTTGGTCTATTGGGAGTATGAGGAGCTTAGGAGGCCACAAAATGCCCTTGGAGAACCACACAGCACTTTGCCCTGCCCCGCTTTGGCATAAAAATGATTATTTTTCTAATATATGCCAGTTTTTGCTTTGTTCAGGTTATGAACTACAGTTCCGACTTGGGCCTACTTTACAAGGCAAGCATATTACCGTGCATTGTAACTACCCATCTCCTGGAGAAGTCTTTGATCGACACAAGTTCAGATGTCTATCTTGGCATAACCCAACAGGAAGAGAAGATGATTCTGACAAATACTGTAAACTAGATCTCCAGATTTCTGGGTCTTACCAGTATTATTTTAGCCATGAGTAAGTGGATACAATATTGTCTTCTGTTTGCTATCATGTGGCTGGTTTTGATTTCTTGCATCACCATGGTTGAGTTAAATGACTCGCGGGGTCCTACTGCAGTTCTATTACATTATTATTCTTACCCAGCTAGCAGACCTTATCGGATGGTGAAGGAATAGACAACAATACCAGAGGTAACCCATGAAGCACATGCTCCATGCAGAGGCCTGCGTGTGTCTAAGTCTAATTTGCATAACATTCTCATCTCAAGAAAAAGGAGCAATCAAGCAAATGAAGCTTCTGGCATTAGCCAAAGTGAAGCAACTGCCTCAGGCAGCAAATATTTGTGTACAGCAACTCCTGGGGCTTCTCTCCTAAGCTTCCTGGTCAGGTCATTCTCCTCTCTTGTTAGGCAAAACTATGTTTTGTTTTGGTGGAAGACCCTATTCTGTTGCTGTGTTGAATTGAGATTCAGTTGCCAATCTGATCAGCTTCTGTACAAGGGTTTGAAGGTGCTATTTTGACCTTTGTCTTGGGCAACAAAATGTAGCCACATTTAGGTTAACTACCTGTATTGATCTTGTTGTATAGTGTGTTTTCTTCTTGACACTGGGAGCAGGATGCAGGTTAATTCTGTTTCCTCCACAAAGCAAAGAAGGTCACGTGAATTAAGAATAGATTTTTAAAAAACCTATAAAAGAATATGGGAATTCTAATTCAATGGAATGAAACCATTGATCTTCAAAGAATGGCAATTGCAAAGCTGACATAATTTTTTGTGCCAGTTGTAATATCTCTAAGAATGTTAAGCGAAAATGTACAATGTGATATGTGATGTTTATATATAGCAGTATGTAAGCATTTTGGTTAAATTCTTGGAAATTGCTGGCCAAACTCCTATTAGACATTTTTGTGTATGCAAAAGGAATTGAGAAAGGTGCCACAGATAACTGACAAGGTACCAGTTGTATTTTGGCCATGTGCCTGGTCGTGCAATGGGTCATGCATCTAGCCGATGCACAGCATCTAGTCAGCTAACTGCAGTTATCTTTGGCAGCTTCCATGATTCTTTTCGTACACATGTAAATTTCCAGTAGATTTTGGGCTGCTGTATTCAATAAATTATTAACTATATTTATGTCCTTCCTTTCCTCCAACATAGTATTGCTAATAATAGTTGGCTGATTCTAGCCTCTGTTTGCATTTACATCTATAAAAGATATGTATGCTTTATTCCAGAGATCAGAAAAGTGGTGGCGGTTACATAGTTGTTGATCCTATTTTGCGTGTTGGTGCTGACAATCATGAGTTGCCCTTGGATTGTATTACGCTCCAGACATTCTTAGCTAAGTGTCTGGGACCATTTGATGGATGGGAAGATTGTCTTAAAGTTGCCAAGGAAGCTGGTAAGAAGCACATTGACTCCAAGTCAGGTCATGATTGATAGATGCACTGAAGCAAAACCATCATTCTGCCAGTAGAATATTGCCCTCTGCAGCTAGTATTTGGTGTGCCAAGGGGCTGTAGCAGGGAGGAGAGAATCACACACAAACACCTCCTTCCCCTGACAGTCATTGTTCCACTAGCAGAAATGTGCCATTGGATCTTGCTTACTGCTTTCTAAGACATTGAGTAGATCTGTGCTTTCTCAAATGCATAGCACTAACTGACCAACATCTATTTGTATATCATTCCTCTGGGAAGCATAAGGCAATATACACAAGATTCCCAGGCAGCCTCCCATTTAAGCTCTAACCAGAACTGTTTAATTTGACTCCATACCACAGCCCAGTTCAGTACATTGTTTTCCGTAATTACCATAATTTCCGTAATTGTCTCATTACCTGTTGGAGTGTCTTTCCCCAGTGTCATCTGCCCAACCCACCAGATCGTCTCAGACCAGGCTCCTCCAGGTAGCCACCCCAAGAGTAGCCCGAAGGTCATCTACGAGAGGTAGGGCCTTCTCTGTGGTGGCACCAAGACTATGGAACCTGCTCCCGGAGGAGCTACACCTAGCCCCCTCCCTGTATTGTTTTAGGAGACAGCAGAAAACAGTTCTTTTCAGGGACACTTTTCAATCTGATCCTGGTTGAGTGTTTTGCCTCCAGCTCTGTTTTTCTGTGATAATTTGTTAGTGCCACTGTTGTTGTTTTTTAAATGCTCTTGCCACATTATTGCTATTTTGTGTTATATTTTAGTGTTTTGTTGTGACGCTTTGTTTTTAATCCTTTGTAAACCACTCAGAATAGTGCTTCGGCACTAATGGAGCGGTATGTAAATTAAAGTAATAAACAAAATAAATTATTACTGTCCAGTTTATTAGGCATGTCCTCTTGGATGGTGGAGAAAGCATATTAATACATTTTGTTTTTGTTCTGTAGGTTATAATATGATTCACTTAACACCAGTGCAGAGACTTGGTCTGTCTAGATCATGTTACTCACTGGCTGATCAGCTGGAAGTAAATCCTGACTTTTCAACTCCCAACCAAAAGTTTTCATGGAATGAACTTGGAAAACTAGTGGAAAAAATGAAAAATGAATGGAATATGCTTTGTATCACAGATGTTGTTTATAATCATACAGGTAAGTTTATTTGCGTTACCTTTATTATCCCTATTGCTAGCTTCTGCCGTGAAATCATTTTCCAGCCTCTACTGATTTCAGTCTTGTTATAATGTGTGAATAAGTTCTAGTATCAAATTGATTTGGCTATTCCCTACCTGTACTGGCTTTGGGCCTTCTTTCAAATGATGAGGGTGCTGCTTCCCCACAAGCCCCACTAAACTGAATGGGAAATTGCATTCTTAAATCTTTTAGCTGGAGCAAGCATTTGGCCACACTGGCTGGAAACTGAGAACAACAAAGTTCAAAAAGCAATCTTTACCAGCTCTCTTTTTAGCAGAGAACATTTGCAGTTGATCCTGAATAAGAATGAATAACACCTCTTTTCAGTGTTTTGTGTTTATTAACATTGTTTTAGCATTCATTTAAATGCATGTATTGAGACATTTTGGTTAGTCTACAATCTGTGCATAGCTACTGTCTGTATCTGAGTGTATCAAATATTTATATGCACTCAGAACATCCAAATGGATGTTGTTGTAGATAGCCTCTTGGCTGCTCTTCCAGATTTTTTGGGGGGGGGGGCCCGCTGCACTTTATATCATTCTTCATCAGGCAGCTGTTTCATATTGGATGAAGAATTTTATTCTAATATTGGAGTGTTGTCAGTAGTGCTTGTTATGGGCACAGAAGCTTCATGTGGGCAGGTAGACCACATAGTGATTGGTTTTTAGATGTTATTATGCTGCTGTGTAGCTACAGCTGTGTAGAGGATGCTTCTACCCTCCACCTCATTGGTACAATATGTAGGTCGTTTATCTCAGGACAAAGTGCTCCACATTAGGAGCCACATTAGCTCCAACATTGGCATTCTTCCCTAGTTCCATTAACAACTTAGTACTTTCAGTATACAAATATATTTAAAAAAACCAAGTTTCTATGTCGCCTCATCCTCTTTCAAATGCATTTTTTATTGTTTTGTATTCATCTCAGTAATTTTAATTTTGGTCTTAAAATTCATTTGCTCTGCAGCAACCATTAACATACCTCCCAGTTCCTTTTAGGTAGCTTTGAAATAGTATCTAAGGCTACAAAGATTAGAAACTGTATTTAAGGGTATGATAAGAGTGTTTTGAGGCTGCATACTTACTTAATGGGCAGAATCTTGTTTATGCAGGTTATGCCTCTGTAACTGTGCTGGGTGTTACACACAGCAACAAGGAATTACTCAGTTCCCATACACAATCATGTCCCAGTTCCTGTGCATGCAGAGTATTAATTTTACTACAATTTGGGTTTTTTTTTACAAAACTCCTGTTGAAGTTATTAAGAATTATTCTTAAATTCTTCTAGTTAATGGTTCTGCTAATTCTGCGTTTCTTGTTTTCTTCAAGCTGCAAACAGTGCATGGATAACTCAACATCCAGAATGCTCGTACAATCTTATTAATTCTCCTCACTTGAAACCAGCCTGGCTTTTGGACCGAGCCCTTTGGCATTTAACCTGCGAAGTGGCTGGTGGCAAATGCACTGATAAAGGGGTGCCTCCACTGATTGAAAATGAGCATCACTTAAATGTAAGAAAATGAAAATTTTATCTTGTTTGAAAGCAGATACTGTCACTGAATAATTTTAATATTTATGCTGCCTTTCTTCCAATGAAGGGACCCAAGATGGTGTGTATTCAAAGTTTTGTCCTAGACAGGTTTTGCTTTTTTACTTCCATAAATGTTTGCAATATTTATGAAGTCTTGGAAAGTGTTTCATTTCAGGGTAGCAGAGGTCTCTTTTTAATGTAATGCTTTTTGTATTCTTGTTCTAATACTTTTTAAATGGTTCTCTTTTGTGCACGTGTTTTTCTAATTATGCTGTATTGCTGAAGTTTCTTGTTGTTTTTTTAAATAAGTTTTTATTTCTTTAATTACCATTTCCTTGCTTTGAATTATTTTGTGGAAAGGAAGCTTGTAGTTTCACATATAACTAAATCAAACTGATTATGTGTATTATGTCTGCATATGGTACTGTTCAAAATCCTCTTATTTTATAAAACAAATCAAGGGTTTATTCAGTGCTTGGTATTCTGCTTTTTTTCCTACACAAAACTAAATATTTCACAGACTCTTATGCTTGTAATAAAAGTATGATATTTCAGAGCAGTTCAGAAACAAATATATTTACACTAATCAATGTATATGGCATTGAATTTTGTTCTTATACTTTGTCTGCTTCTTATTTTTCCAGAATATCCGTAAAATAATCTGGGAGGATATTTTTCCCAAGATAAGATTATGGGAATTTTATCAAGTAGATGTTAACAAAGCAGTGCAGCAGTTCAGAAATCTCTTAACTCAAGGTAAGGGAAAATATGATAACACTCTTCAAATAATTGAAAGGTTGTCATGCACAGGAGGTGCAGGATCTGTTCTTAGTCATTCCAGAGTGCAGGACACATAATAATGGGCTCAAGTTACAGAAATCCAGATTTCAGTTCAATATCAGAAAAAAATTCCTGTTAGAGCAGTACAACAATGAAACAAACCAATTACCTCAGGAGATGGTAAGTGCTTCAATATTGGAAGTGGTCAAGAGAATGTTAGACAGCCCTCTGTCAGATATCCTTTGATTTGGATTCCTGCATTGAGCAGGGGTTTGGACTCAATGGCCTTATAAGCTCCTTCCAACTTCATTCATCTATGGGTCTATGTTTTTGTGAGGGTATAGATTTTTATTGCTTGTAAAGTATTCAGTGGAAAAACCATGGCTCAGATTCAGAAAGCTGCTTAAGTTCACATTCTAGTAAAAAAAATCCACTTTTCTTTTGGTGTGGGAAAATAATTTTGGTTTCAAAAATAATTTGCCATTAGGACATTAAGAGGAGATGGTCATCATTTAAGAGAAACAGTCTAAAGCAGGAGTGGCCAACCTTTGGCTGTCTAGATATTTTCAGCTACAGCTCCTATAGTCCTTTGTCATTCACAGTAGAGGCTAGGGATTCTGGGAGTTATAGTCCAAAACAACAGCCGCCTTCTTGGCCAGTAAAATACGCCAATGTTAGACTAAATCCAGAATAATATGGGCCATGTTAATATTGTAAGAAAATGCCATTAAACACAAAAGTACTGGATTATGAATATAAATGTCATCTTTCTTTCTACCCCTTTTATGGAAAATGTATTATGTTTGCAAAAGTTGATAGGCTTGCATCCTCTTTTGCTCCCCTTCGTTTAAATTAAAAAATGAGTTCTAAAATATAGAATTGCACCCTTCCCCATAAATTCACAACCCACAGCCTCTGTGCCGCATATGTCCCTCCAAAAGCCTTTTTTGCAGCTTCCTCCCAGGTCATTTGACCCCCATCTCTCCAAAATCCCCCCATAGCTACTAGCAATGAAAAGAGTAGTCTTCTTGTATCTGCATTGCTGGAAGAGTGGGGAAGAGAAGGCTCCCCATTTCTTCTGCTAATCTTACAGATTGTTGTTGTTTCTGTTATTGCTAATGGTGAGGAAGGATAATGGGAGAAAGTGAGGTGATACCGTCCACTGCCACCCAGAGTATGCTATCTGAGTAGCATTGTGTGTGTTTGTGTGGAAATATGCATGGATACATATCTGGCCCCTGAGTCAGCATCTCATGTTGAGGCAAAAAAAAAAAAGTTATGGATTTCTGTCTTAGGAACTAACAAGACTCTTTCCAATCTTCAGTCATCTCCTCTGACCTAAAGCTGATTTTGTGTGATATAGAAGACAGACTAGACTTGTCCTTCAGGCATTACTTTGAAGGTCCTCCCTGTAGAGTTAGTGGCTTGCATTGTGCCAGAAGGCATCTTCGGACCTTGGCATACATAGACGGATGGAAAATGATTGATTTGTGACATCTTTACTAGTGATCATAGCCCAGCATGTACACCAGGCATTTTTTGCAGTTGACCTTACTGCAGATTCAAGTGTAGACTTGCATGTCCTAACCCAAGAAAGGAGCCAAACAAAATATATAGCAAAAAAAAAGTTAACAGCCAGCAAAATTTCTTCTTTCAGATGCAGTATTGAGGTTAGGAATGGAAGCTGGGGATGCTTTAAGGTAGCATGGTTTTTCTGAGGCCCTCCTAGGCATAATGCTATTAAGCTGAAGGCATGGGAGGTAACTCAGCTTAAACAGCTATGAGAAAATCTCTACTTTCATCATGGACATGCACTGAAAAAAACATCAAAAGCTGCATATTTTTAGAACACTGAAGGTTAATCTTTTGTGTAGCTGTCCTGATTTTTGAATTCAAGGAGTTTCTCACTGTGCAATTGCAATCGAAATTGCTGGATTTTATCTATGTCTGTCTGCTTCTTGGTTTAGAGCAGAAATGGGAAACAAGCAGTCACATTTGAAAGTCACAACTTTTTTTTCTGTTTCTAAAATCTGTACCAGGTGGCTCAAAAGTGAAAACAGATCCCAGTCAACATCTTGTGGTTATTCAGGATCCTGAATACAAAAGACTTGGTTGTACAGTTGATATGAACATTGCACTAAACACGTTCATCCCACATAGGTATGTTATTGCTAGATGCATTTTAAATGCTGGAGTACTTGGTAACATGCCCTTTTCCAGGTTACAAAATTAAAGCTGTTGTCCAGAGTCGAAAAGTTACATCTACTCCATGCTCAGGTGTTGTTAGAAGTAACACTGCATAAATATACTGGTGTTATCACTCATCCAGTGAATGTAGTGACTGCTCATAGAGATTTGCTATGACACTCTCCCATGTCACCTACTTCCTGAATTTCTTGTCCTCACCTAGAAAGGCTTCAAGAGTCTCTATCTGTAGTCGCAAAGACTATAGGTCATCTGCACCAGGGTTGTTGTATGCATAATTAATGCAAAGACAACTCAAAAAGGCATGTGGAATCAGTAGTTCCAGAACAATCAGTCTCTCCACCACCACCACCCAGACATTTCAGGTTGTGCCAGATTTTGTTCAGTATATTTGACACCAAGTGCAACTAAAATTAGAAGGGTATACAGGTAGACCTGACTGCCTTGAATAAAGGAGATTTGCATTGACTCAGTATTTGTTTCCAAATAATTATGTGGTTATGTGTATGTTAAACTTTTAACATTTTGAATTTATTGCTATTTCATATCTGAGTTTGTTGAAGTTGGTGCATTCTCCTTTTAGCAATGGACCTGCTGCAATAGATGAGTGTTGCAACTGGTTCCGCAAAAGAATTGAAGAGCTGAATGGTGAAAAATGCCGGCAAACAAATTACCATCAAGAGCAGGTTGTAACCGTGAATTTCTTGCCTACCGTCTCTGCTCATTAGTTGTAGTACCCGAACTGTTAAGCACTTTATTGAAATAGCTACTTTAATGACTTCTAGGCAGTCAATTGCTTCTTGGGCACAGTGAACTATGAACGACTGGCGGACAACGGACCTAAGCTTGGTGCAGTAACGAGAAAGTTTCCTCTAGCTACAAGGTATTCTTATGACCTTCATTTTTAAAGAAAAAGGTATTCTTATGACCTTCATTTTAAAGAAACACATTATAGACAGTAGATAACAATTGTGGGGCTCCCTTAATAGTTAGGTTTGATAATATATACAGAGTTTGGAAAAGTTATTTATTTGACCGACATCTATCAGATTTCTCGAGCCAGAATGGCTACTGAAGAATCTGGCTAGGGACTTCTGAGATTTGTAGTCTAAATTCAGCTGCTAATCCCAAATGGAGTAGGCCCACTGAATTAATTTTTGGCTGAAATCCTGTTGCTTATCATAGTAAGTAGCACTCAAGTAAGCCCATTGAATATGTTGTTATTTGGTGAGTCAACTCCTCCATAGATTTCTTTGATTCAAATGGGCCTACTCTAGGTCTGACTTACTTACTTGTAAGGCTTTGTGGAGGTCTTTGCTTGTATACGTTCACAAAATTGTAGATATTTCCATTATTATTATTATTTAAATCTTTCTTTGTGGAGAGACATTTTTCAATTGTTGTCTAAAAATAATCTTCTCTGCTTAAAAAATTTATTTCTGCACTCTACAGGTACTTCACTTACCCATTCAAAGATCTAACTCTAGAGGAAGAGGAGCTTATGATGCATCAGCTTGACAAAGCGAGTTACTTTATGGCCTATAATGGCTGGGTGATGGGAGATGATCCATTGCGAAATTTTGCTGAGCCAGGTTTGTGATTCTGCAGACGTGTTTTATAAATACCTTTTGTTTTTAGAAAGTTGAACAGAGTTATTGTAGTAGCTGCCAACTACTGTTTCATAGTAGCTTCTTAATAGAATGCTTTGCTTCTTAATAAGATACTGTACTTGTATATTCCCAAGGACATTTTAATAAATACGTGTCCTGTAAGAATTGCCTGTAGTTACAGACTGAACCAAAGACTTTGTCTGTCAAGGGCAGATGAACCCCAGTCCTTAACATTGTCAGCTGTTCATTAGTCTGGTATAGAAGGGAATCTGAAATGATGATGCAGACCTGTAGAACCACTGCAATATGTTTAAGGTCATGATGCCAGTAACAGTCTTAAAAATCTGTACAGAAAAAATAAAATCTAGATTATCATTAGTGAAATATTCATATAAGCCTTGGGTCTTTTCGTCGCTTATGTGAGGTTATTGCAAAATGCTGGAGGTTTTTGTATTTTTAAATTGAGAGCTGTATTTTACTTAAACAACGTGGAACTTTGGAGGATAGTTGCAGGCTATCTTGTCTGATCCCCACTCATCGCGAAAATCCATATCATCTTCCAACACAGTTTTCTAGCCTCTACTTCAAGATCAATTAATGTGAGCCCCCCTCGCATTGATTCCTTTCCCAAACAGGGATGTGCATGGTGAAGATTTTTGTATTTCTTTCATGTTGGGTTCTTTCAGGGGGATGTCTCTTTTGTCTTCATAATTTTCATGTATTTAGTTAGCTTTTAAGTTTCAAAAAATAGAGCATTCCCTAGACATTTATTGCTTAGAAGCTTGCTTGAAAAGGGTGGTCCTTGCCTGACAACAGAGGGACAAAAAGGAGGGAGGAGGCCAATCTGACTTCTCAGGGCAATGTATTCCAAAGCCTGGGAGCAACCATGTACCCTTTATTTTGTTTTACATGAAGGAAATTAAAAGCTGTGTTTTACTTTTGGATTTCCTTTTCATGATTTCTGGCACTCCATAAGCCGTTGTTGTTGTTTAGTCGTTGTTGTTTAGTCGTGTCCGACTCTTCATGACCCCATGGACCAGAGCACGCCAGGCCCTCCTGTCTTCCACTGCCTCCCGGAGTTGGGTCAGATTCAAGTTGGTAGCTTCGATGACACTGTCCAACCATCTCGTCCTCTGTCGTCCCCTTCTCCTCTTGCCTTCACACTTTCCCAACATCAGGGTCTTTTCCAGGGAGTCTTCTCTTCTCATGAGATGGCCAAAGTATTGGGGCCTCAGCTTCAGAATCTGTCCTTCCAGTGAGCACTCAGGGTTGATTTCCTTCAGAATGGATAGGTTTGTTCTCCTTGCTGTCCAGGGGACTCTCAAGAGTCTCCTCCAGCACCACAAGCCCTTATGAGCCCTTAAAAACTGCTGCAAAAAAAGCAGAGGCAAGGTAACCAAGAGCCAATCTAGTCCAAAAACAATAGTCCTCAAGAAAATCAACCGCCAGATCCTGTGGGTTTTTTTAATTACCATTGTTTTGTTTAATTTATTTTTATACTTTTGCTTTGATCTTATTGCTTTGATCTTATTTCATTAACCACCCAGAATACTGCTTTCAGTAATCAGGTGGTGTAAAAGGAAAGGAAAGGAAAGGAAGAGAAGAAAGAAAGGAAGAGAAGAAAGGAAGGGAGGAATTACCAGACCTTTGTAGGCACTAGTTTATATTATCACATTCATCATCACCGTCGTCATAAGGCAGCAGTACAGATGAGAAAGAAAAATCATCATTATTAGACCTATGTAGGCACTAGTTTATAGAGAAAACCTCTGGCAGGGCCCACCCCCACAGAGCACATCACCACAAGAGGCCTCACCAACCAATTCAAAAAGCATTAAAGCGCCCAGAAATTCAAGGATAGAAAAAAACAGCATGAGTTCAGTGTCACCTACCCGGCACAACAGAGACCCTCTAGGCTTGGGCTGCACAATGTAAAAAAAAACAACAACAGCCAAGCACACACTCAGCAAACCCACCAGCAACACAACACCAAGAACAACAACAGAGAACTGCCCCCACAAACCAAATTTACTAGAATATTGGGGAAGATTCCCCCACTTCTACTTTATGTCTTTTCTTCTCTTTGAGTGCAGCATGCAGCAAAAATAATTCCAGCAAGGAAAGAATTAGGAATTTAAAAAAAAATCCCCAAAGAAATCAGGGGTCAAAAACATTTTTTTTAAAAATCCTAAGGAGGCATGCTGACGCCATGAAAATGTGTGCTTTCTCAGCTTTATGTAGGCTTGCTAGTTAATAGAACTCAAGGGAGTAAAAACCAAAGCAGTTTCTGGTTATTTCCATGTCTTTTGTCACCTGTATATGTGTTGAAAGTTAAGTGTGTTGAAAGGCATGTTCACAGCATTGTGCTTAAATTAGCATATTTTCCTTTGTACAGGTTCAAATGTCTACGTAAGGAGAGAGCTTATTTGCTGGGGTGACAGCGTTAAGCTACGTTATGGGAACAAACCTGAAGACTGCCCATACCTTTGGGCTCACATGAAAAAATACACTGAACTTACTGCCAAATATTTCCATGGAGTACGCCTTGATAACTGCCATTCAACACCTCTTCATGTAGCTGAGGTATAGAAAGCCAAAGTGCCTCGAAAAAACAAGTGTATAGCCTTGAAACCAGTTTTTAAACATACATCACCTGATAGTTTCCACAAATTAATTTTGTTTCCCTGTTTCAGTCTGTTATTTGGCATATTTGCCAGAGTGTGGTGGATTTACAAAATTTAGCAGAGTTTTTTGAAGTTTTATTTGCCTGCATTGGTCCACCTGTTTCTTAGGTCAAATTGGAACGTTTTTGGCCAATTAAAGTAACTCATTAGCCCTTAAATCGCTATTCACATATATGGTAACCAATAAAAATAAGGAGGGGAGATAACTTTTATATGTCTTTGCAGGCTATGAAAACTCTTAATATCTTTAATATAAACAGAGCATTGTCTTTTTCTGTATGATTTGCTATGACTGGGTAGCAAGCGGGGAGACCTATGGTCTGAGCTGTTGGAGACACCTCACCCCAGGGTGGCAGGGTAAGCCTGCCCTGTTGGACCATCGGCTGCTGTTGGTTGTAGCATCTTTACGCAAACCCTGTTGGAAAAGTGCACGGTATCAGGAAGCTAGTTATTTGTTTGTTTTTAATGTGTTGTGATCTGTAGGAGATGCTGGCAGCAGCCAGGGCAGTCAGACCTAATCTTTATGTGATAGCTGAACTCTTCACGGGCAGTGAGTTCATTGACAATGTGTTTGTCAACCGCCTTGGAATTACCAGTCTGATTAGAGGTACCCCCAAAAAACCCAACTCCTCATATGCTTGAAAGGTTTGTTGCAGGATTGCTGTGTTATAGAGGATCAAAATCTCCTTATGTGGAACTAACTTTGTGGTGTTTTTTTTTTTATTTGTATTTACTCTTGTGTCCTTTGCCAATTCAAATGCCCTTCTCTTCCTCCTCCTTCACCCTTTTTTTGCTTGTTCTGTGGGAGCATTTCTTCATTTTAATTCTTAATCCCTCTGCTTTGGCTAACTTTAATTTGTATTTATAACTAAATGTCTTCGGTTCTTAAATTCTCTGGCTTTCCTGCTTTTGTTTTGCTGTGTGGCATTTTCCCTGTTGTCCAAATCCATGCCTAGTCTTGCATCCTTTCTTTTCTTCTGTTCTGCCTTTTCCCTGTTTGTGGCTTCCTTGGCTGTGCTTTTTGCAGTACATGATGGATGCAGCTAGAAAATTGCGGCCCAACTTGTATGTAGTGGCCGAACTGTTCACGGGAAGTGAGGAGCTGGACAATATCTTTGTGAATAAATTGGGCATTAGCTCTTTAATAAGAGGTAGGCTTGCTTTGAATTTTTGTTCCTTTACTTACCCTTGAAATCGTGCATGGTTTGCTGTGTGTGGAGAACATTAATGTTCACAATAGTCTTTGCATCTCTTTTTCACAGATGTGTGACAGTGCACTCAACATTATAGTTTCTTTTAAAATGATTGTAGCATTTTGATGAGCATTAAGAGAAGCTAGCTTGGGTTAACAAGGCAGTAGAAGAAATCAGCATTTCCTCTTACCTTTTGTTATGAAGAGTGTATGTGTATAGCTTTAATCATGGTTAGCAATTGCCTCAATGCTGATCTATATATTAAGAGTAGAGTCAAGACAACCTTTTAGCATTGTTAAGAGTAGTGGAGATTCATGCTAAATAAATAGAAAATTCTCATGTACATCACCAGTCTCTTCTCAGCAGTTAAAGAACTGGTTGTGTTTGTTTTAAAATAATGTGGCAAAAAGAAAAGGTAAAAATAAAAACCCAACTCTTTTTTCAATAATCTATTCTTGGTATTCTGTAAGACCAAAGGTCTGTCCATATGCTGATTTTTCTTATCCTGGTGCACAGAGAAGCACTGGAGAGGTCTTCAGGCATGTGCACACCCTATGCCTATATTGCAACTCTTTTCAAATAAGAAAAGCAATGCCAAACTGGGAGATTCTACATACAAATAAACATGGTATTTATTCCCTGTGCTTGTACTGCTTAATCCCCCCCTCCCAGTTTTGGGACCAGATTATGCCACTAGGGAGCAGATAAATGCAGGACTGATCAGGATTGGGTATCAGGTCCGTCATGTTGGGCCAAGGCAAAAATCTTCCTCTCGTGTCAGATTGAACAAAATAGGGCCTCTGTAATAGTTGTTTTGAAAATATTGCTCCTCATGGCTTTAGCGATCAGGGACTTTCCCTGGCTGGAATGAATTCAAAGCATCCCCTAGAATTTTTTCCTCAGGTGCATAATGAATAAAAGCTCATCAGAGGCTTTTTGTTGTTCTGTAGAGGCGATGAGTGCCTACAACAGCCATGAGGAGGGAAGATTGGTTTATCGCTTTGGAGGAGAGCCAGTTGGATCATTTGTTCAACCACGCCTGAGACCTTTAATACCTGCTATTGCCCATGCTCTGTTCATGGATATTACTCATGATAATGAATGTCCCATTCAGGTAAGCCATGTGACTCTTCCATTGAAGGTTCCTCTGGTAATTAAAATTGTTTAGGCACATACTCAAATTGAAAATGTTACTACATATTTTACTATTAACTCTATTACGTGATTTTGAGTCATTGATTTTAGCTTCATGAACAGTGCTTTAAAGTGGAAAGGAAGGAAATGCCATCATCATGGCACCATGATGCTAGCACAGTGTTAGAAAGACTATTCTAAGATAGATTTTGCCTCATTTGACAGTGGGACAGTAACCTATTCAGGATCATTTCATACAGACCCCAGATATGCAAGTTCCACACACAGTGAAGCCTAGTTCTCAAGGCACGGCTGTCTTATTTGGGCTGTTTTATTTCAGGCTGCAAGTGGGTTAAATGGCATCCCATACTACAAGAACAAGAGCGAATTATCTAGTCCATAGAAAACAAGCTGATCATGATGGAAAAGGGTCAAATCTAGCCTCCTATATTTTCTTGTTATCTTTTTTCTTGCATGGCTGACCCATATCATTGGCACTACCACCATACAGTCTGAAGCCGTGTATAGTACAGATACCTCTCTGGCAGAAGGTTTCAAGGAGAAGATGGTCAACTATATTTTTTGGGGGGGGATGCTCTGCCTCTGTTATTTCTGGACTTGAGCAGAGAGTTGGATTAGATGACTTAAAAGGGCCTGTTGAACTCTATGATTCTAGGTTTACCACATCTGCTACTTTCTAAGAGTTAGGCTTAATGCATGCCTTTCCATGCCCTTCTCTTTTAACATATATAGGATGTATCATATGATCAAATTGCTTATGTACCGTGTTTCCCCGAAAATAAGACAGGGTCTTATATTAATTTTTGCTCCAAAAAAACACATTAGGACTTATTTTCAGGGGATGTTTTATTTTACAGTCATGTCATCTGGTTGCTGCACAATGGGGAAGGGTGGGGTTTCACTTAACTAGGGCTTATTTTTGGGGTAGGGCTTATTTTTGGGGTAGGGCTTATATTACGAGCATCCTGAAAAATCATACTAGGGCTTATTTTCAGGTTAGGTCTTATTTTCAGGGAAACAGGGTAGTCCATTTTATCTATTTCTGCAGGGGATTCATTGAATAGCCGAGGCACATTCATGTATAGATATTTGAACCTAGGTGTCTGATTAAATGTTCTTTGGATGATGTTGGCGGGAGGGGGAATATGCAAGTCAGAAGATTCATTTCCAGGCTATGCCACATACACAACCTATATTTCTGTGACAACTAAGCTTCCATGTCAATGAAAATATACCATGACAGATAATATATGAATGTGGTCCTTAAATACAGTGCTCTTCTTTCAAAACTCAGTATGTTCTGCGTGTAGGATAACAGGACGTGTCATATCTTTTCCCCATTGTGTCTCCTTCCAATGCTGAAAATGCCTCTTCTGGGGGTGAACAGATCCTCAGGAAGGGTCAAGGAATGCATGTGTGGGCTTTAGCAGGAGTGGGAGGTGGTTGGAATTCACTGAGCAGAAGTGCTGTTCCTTTCTTGTGAGGGATCTTTGGATGCAGTTTTGTCTGTTTGTGTGTATGCATAAGGGTAAACAATAAAACCAGACCACCAGATGTGGTTAAATTTGCCTCTTCCTCTTCATGCTAGCATCGATCTGCTTATGATGCCCTCCCCACCTCAACCATTGTTTCCATGGCCTGCTGTGCTACAGGAAGCACAAGAGGGTATGATGAACTTGTACCACATCAGGTATGTGTTTTAGCAAAATGCTCACTCCTCATTTGTGTTGTTGGGAATAATCTGGCCATGAGTGAAGTCTGGCCTGTGACATCTCATCCGGGTTGCTGCATGTGTTATATACATTTGTATATGATAATTCTAAAAGCAGATTGTTGAATCTATTTTAGAACAGAAAAAAGTATGGAGTTGCTATTTATTCATTTATTTTTTTCAGATTTCTGTGGTCAGCGAAGAGCGGTTTTATCCAAAGTGGAATCCAGCAGCAACACCTACAAAACCCGGCGAAGTTAATTTCAAAACTGGGATTATAGCAGGAAGGCTGGCTATCAACAGATTGCACCAAGAGCTGGGAGCTAAAGGTTTTAATCAGGCAAGGACGGTCTGTTCCAGAGGGCAGCTACGTACATCAGATAACTGTTAAGTCCTTCTGAGGACAGTTGATGGAGCTGGGGTTGAGGTGGGAGAGAGTCAAAAGAGATCAGAGTAAGCTACATGAATCTTTCCATCAAAGGCACCACATTGTCTTATGACGGGATGGGAAATTATTCTTAATCAGGAAGAGCACGTAATGGCTCTCGTTTAACAGAAACATGTCGAATTCATATGTAAACCTCCTGCCCAGCATGGTACTAATGCAGTAGCTTGATCTGCTTGCACAAACCATGTGGAAAAATGACTTTGGGACATTCCTAGCTTTGTTCAGGTGTACTGATGTTCTCTTGTTCAAAGCCCAGATAATCGGCCTGCTTTAGCATGCCTTGGGCAAGAATTCTGACACAGTGGTTATTTGCTTAAATTGAAATATAATCTGAGTAATAAAAATCTCTGCCATTTTTTAAAAAGTCATTGAAAGAGGCTTCTAGGGATGCATTTTTAGGTATATTTAATTTTTTAGGTTTTTGTCGATCAAGTTGATGAGGATATCGTGGCTGTGACAAGGCACTGTCCAAACACACACCAATCGGTTGTAGCTGTTTCTCGAACAGCCTTCAAAAACCCTAAGACATCCTTCTATAGCCAAGAAGTTCCTCAGATGTGTATTCCAGGTAATATGAGCAATCTTGATTAGGATTTGAACATTGAATCGCTTCCCATTTTATACTCTCTGTAACCCTGAGAAAGAGCGACTGTTCCAAGATTTCTCAGAAAGGTTGTTAGGAGGATTTGAAGCTGGGTTTCCCGAATTTTGATATATTAACTATTACATTACACACAATCTCACAACCTATTCCCTCTTCTCTTCCTCCTCCATGCCCTGGAAATATGCAACACCAGAGGTGGATGGGATAGATTAGCCCTCCTCTACCACTTTATTTTTCAGTTCAGCCTAGTTTTGTAACGTCGCCTGACATTCCATCCATGAAGGGAAGGGCTGAATTGGGAGAACATGACTGAAGTATGAGTAATAAGAATTAAGTGCATGTGGGTGCATGCCCATGCATAGAATTTATGGTTAGAGACCAAAAGAAAAAATAGTACACACACTTTACACCAGTCAACGTTAATCATCAATTTATTAAATCTGTTCATGAAACTCTAATATCTCCTACAAACCATTGGATATTTTCTCTGGAGTGAACAGCATTTAAGAGGCTGTATCTGAAGCTGAGCTGGCTGGCTAGCTCAGTGAGTTATCTGGAAGCTGGGAGTTTGTTTCCCCAATGTGCATTCCAGAAGAGCCAGCCTGTGTGACCTTGGGCAAGGCGCCCCCAGAAGAATGGTTACCCACCTCTTAGTTATCTAAACCTAGAAAACTCTGAAAAGGGTCACCTTAAATCAGAATTCACTTGACGGCACACTGTTGTTTGTTGTTGTTATTGTTATCATCATCTGAAGTTGAGGTCATGACAGTGCATGATGAGTACAAATATTAAAGCAGGTTCATACAATTGTATAAGCAAAATCACCATGATTTCAAAATACAGTGGTGCCTCGCTAGACGATGTTAATCCGTTCCACGAGGATCGCTGTCTAGCGAAAACATCGTCTAGCGAAGCACGTTTTCCCATTGGAATGCATTGAAATCGCTTCAATGCGTTCCAAGGGAAAACGCAGTCGTCTTGCGAAATTTCCCATAGGGAAACCTCGTCTAGCGAGTGAGGGTCCCCATAGGAATGCACTGACAGCTGCACTGACAGCTTTTGACCACTAGTCGGCGCACTCCTATGGGGAAACCTCATCGTCTAGCGAAATTCCCCATAGGGAAACATCGTTTTGCGAAGCGCAGTAGCGCTCGCAAAAAGGCATCGTCTAGCGATTTCCTCGTCCTGCGAGGCAATCGTCTAGTGAGGCACCACTGTATATGTGCTTTCACTCCTTAAAGATAGTTTTGGTGCTCTTCTAGCTAAAATGTTTTTCCTCAGAAATAAAAAGTTCTATAATATATTCTAAGATGCAGACAGGGTAGACTATAGCAGAGTGTATGTGACAGTCTTTACTCTTCTGTGTATGTCTTTGGCCTCCTGGATTTCTAGCAATAAGTACGTTTCAGACATTAGGTACTTACATGGTTTGTACAAAATGGCAGCTTAAAGTAACACAGATGTTCTGTAGTGTAGCTAATGGACCTGTGTTGCTTGCTATGGCTCACCTCTTGTGTGGCAGGTTAACTGTGACTCACTCTCCTCTACTAATCATCATAATAAATGTTTTACTCGATGTGGTCTGAAAGTTCCCTTTTCATTATACCCTTTCCATAGGCAAAATTGAAGAGGTGGTTCTTGAGGCCAGGACCATTGAGAGAAGTGCTGGCCCTTATAAAAAAGATGAACATGCAATCAATGGATTACCTGACTATACAGTTGAACTTCGAGAACACGTCCAGGTATCCATGCCTTTTTTTGTTTGTTTGTTTCATTTCATTTCCCTATTAATTTAGCCTCTGCCCACTGGATTAAGATGGTTTACTCAATACAGCTACATTTCTTCTCCTAACAGCTCACAGAAAGTACAATCATAAAGCAAGCTTCAATTGCTACAAAAGGGCCTAATGTATTTGTTCAAGAGATAGAATTTGAAAAGCTAACACCAGGGAGTGTGATCATATTCAGGTAAAATATGATTCCTTCTGTTGATTCTGCCAAACATCTGGATGACTGATCTATCTGGGATGATAATTTAGTCTGTAAGGCAGGGAGAAAGAATTTGTGGCCTTCTAGATGATGTTGGACTACAGTTCCCATCACTCTAGCCAACAAAGTAAGTAGCAAGGGTTTCTGGGATCCACAGTCCAGCAACATTTGGAAAGCCACAGATTCTCCAACCCAGCTCTGTTGTTTGTTGACATCTTCAAATTAATACTTTCTTGTTTGGTGCCAATGTTTGTAGAGTAAGCCTTGACCCGAAGGCACAGGATGCTGTAGGAGTACTTCGTAATCACCTGATCCAGTTCAGTCCCCACTTTAAATCTGGAAGTCTTCCCGATGATGGTTCGGAACCTCTTCTCAAAACACCTTTCGTAAAGTAAGTCGTCTTTCAAATGGGTGCAAGGGGAGGAAAGGGAAGGAGGGAGGAGGTTGTTGGGGCTCTATCCTGCTGCCCCCACTACAAACATGCCCTGAAGTCAAAGTAGTGATGATGATTTAACGAAAAAATCTGACTAGATTTTCTGCTTCTGTCAGTGTAATTGAGTTGGAGGGCAATTCTCCTGTTGCCCCATGAATCCCTAAAAACTGCCCTGGAAGACTGGGAGGTCCTTCAGAACAGATTTGGTGCGGGAAGGGAGATGTTCACATTGTGAGAAAAGAAGTCTGCTTGTGTGACATTGGCCTCGCTCATGATAGGTTCTGTCAGGATGTAAAGATCAAGCTAGGTGGTATTCTTAGCACCTTTTTTAAGAAGAGGTACTCTTTCAGGTGCTTGTCATATCATGTAATTTTTCTCACCTGTACGCCTTGCAGTTAGAGTGGTTTGTTTTGTGATTTCATCATTAAAATAGGAACATGGGCTTAATTGCAATCCCCTTAACATCTAATTAGCCTGTTGTCAGTTTCTGTCATGAGCAATTCTACTTACGGAGCAGATGAAAGTGACTTCAGCATGCAGTCCTATGCATCTGTCTCAGAATAAATCTTCTTGCACTCAGCGTGACTTCTGAATAGGCAAACATAACACTGCTGTGGGGTCAGTTGATCTTTCTCATGGCCTCTTGCTGTTGTCAAGACCATCACATATTAGAACCATGATAAATGCATCTTTATTGGGTTCCTTCAAATAACAAGAGGCCCTGATCTGAAGGTCACAGCATGAATAGAGGGGAATGTTAAAGTTCCTGTGAACCAGCTCTGCCTTGGGAAGGCTGCTGTTGTTGGTGCAAATAGCAGCAATGATCTCTAATGAGATTGTAGTGCAGGGGGAAGGATGTAACTCCTCCTGTGTCCATTCACAACCTGCATCTAGATGGGAACAGCTCCTCAGAGTTGTTGTTCAAAACTGTATTTACATAGATACATGCTAATATGCTGCTAATTTAGCTTGTAGTTTGGCCTTAAATTAAGGAAAAAGAAATGCTGTTTTATTTTCTTAGTTGCCAAGGGATAATATTGTAGTACACAAATAAATGTTCTAGAACAGTAAAGATGTTGAGATGCCAGAATATGATGATTATTTCAAAATTCTTTACTGCCTTTGCATCTTGAATTTGTCTTGTCACATCACCCAACTGTTCACTGTTAAACATGGGCTGGGTTTTCGTACAGTAACCTACGCTTTTATGTGGTGCATGCTCTTCATCTTTTAAAAGTGCACTGATTCAAAGATAAATACAGCACATAGTATGTTTTCAACATAGCCTGTATCTGGCTCTTCCTCAGTATTGCATCAAAATTAACCCTGGCAGACCTAAATCAGGTATTGTATCGGTGTGATGCAGAGGAACAAGAAGATGGTGGAGGATGTTACAACATACCAAACTGGACATCCCTTAAATATGCAGGACTTCAAGGTAAGAATTACATTTGATAAGAGAGTCTTTAGAGATGTGTGTAAGAAATAATGTGGTAAACTGGGAGGAAGGGCAAAGACTTAGTGACTTGTGGCTTCCTATAATTGATCTCATCAGGACAGCAGAAAGTTGATTAAGCAATTAGTACACCTGGAATGTTTTGTGATGTAATCACATTGAGTATATATCACTGTATGCAATGTAGTTACCGTGTTTCCCCGAAAATAAGACAGGGTGTACTTTAATTTTTGCTCCAAAAAATGCATTAGGGCTTATTTTCAGGGGATGTTTTTTTTTTTCATGTACAACAATCTACATTTATTTAAATACAGTCACGTCATCTTCTGGTTGCTGCACAATGGTGGAGGGCGGGGTTTCACTTAACTGGGGCTTATTTTGGGGGTAGGACTTATATTATGAGCATCCTGAAAAATCATACTAGGGCTTACTATCAGGTTAGGTCTTATTTTCAGGGAAACAGGGTAGTATGCCATTTGTAATCCTGAAGATGACAGGATGTGTTTTCCTTGTCGAAAGTTTGATCTTTTATTGAAGTTTTTAAAGGTAAAGGTTCCCCTTGACAATTAAGTCCAGTCGTGTCTGACTCTAGGGGCCTGGTGCTCATTCCCATACTTGGAAGCTAATCCTGTGAATTCTTTTGTGCCAGGTCAGTCTGTTTGACTGAGATTGGTCAACTTCGGTGCTTACAAAGTTCAAAATAATATATGGTATATCCTTACTCCCTATCAGTTCTCCATGTTGTAATTCTCTGCCTGAAATCCTGTTGCTTAGAGTACTAAGTTGCAGTTAGAGTTGGTCCAGTGAATCAGTAGGACTTATGGAGGAGCTGAGGCACCAAATCCCCACTGATTCAGTGGGTCTACTCTAGTTGCAACTTACTGTTCTGAGCAACAGAATGTTGGCCTCTGAATGCCAAAAGCTGCCCACTGGCCAGGTAACCTGGTATGTCATGTGTTGTTAAGACCAATTAATGGGTACTTAGAGAAGACCCTCCTTGACATTTCTAAACCAGAGGAAAGCTCAAACATGGTTGTACATCTGCAGGTATTTGGTTTCTAAGCTCTTTAGGGCTTTATACATAAGCACCCAACATCTTGCATTCATGGCAGAAGCAAGAGGAAGTCAGTGTAAGCTCTTTTGAGGCCACTCAAAAACTTGTAAACTGCTAGAGACATGTTGAATATCTTTTAATAAAGGTTTAATGAGGCAATACAGAGAGATAGCCAAAAAATGTTAAACGGGGATTTACTTCAGTTAAGGCATATCACGTCAAGGATTGTACTACCTTTGTTCCTGTTCTGCGGCTTCCAGACATATAGCTAGCACACCCCGTGAGTTGCTTGTTTCTCTTCATTTTTCAGTGAGTGCCATATTCATCTTTGTAAGCTCTCTGTCATCATCCCAGTGCAGCCTCATAGAGCCATCACTCCACCTTAATTGGGAGTAGGCAAAATATATTCCTTGAACTACTTATGGTCCCCAAGGTTTGGTGGCCTGGAACCCTCCACCAACTGCCCCTTTTCGTATCTAAAAAAGATGATTTAGCTACTCCCAGGTGGCTTCAGGAGAGGCTCTTCACTTTCTAAATAAGCCTAAGGGCCCACCTGCCCTATATATTTAATTCAGAATATACCCATTCTCTAAAACCAGAAGTAGACTTGCAGCCATTTCTAGTTTTGGTTTTTGCATTTCTTAGTAGTCTGTGTAGTCCCTGGTAAATCCCAAAGCAGAAATTGGCCCTCTGAGCTACTGAAGATGCCCAAATGCGGTCTAAACTCTTGCATGGCTTTTGCTTTTGGCCTGATTCAGATGGAATAGTAAGCAAGCTGAGAAGTCTCCAGCTGTGTTTTGTTAAGCATTATGTCAGAAATAGGATCCCTAGCTCCCCCCACCCCCTTCTGCTTAACAAGCAACATCATAAAACTGGAATTCTGCTGTTTTAGGAGACTAGCAATCAGGAGATCCCAGTTTGGATTTAACATTAAACAAACCGTGCATGGAGGCTTCTAGGTTTATTTAGGTACTTCCATTGTCAAGAGAAGGCAAGCAGGAGCAACTGAGCAGCATGCAGCTGTATACTTGCTTGTTTTTGATAAGGAAGGATTCTGGTACACTTCTCCCTTCAACAACACTGGGGTTAGAGGTGATGGACCCTCGTGTTGTTCAAAATCCATGTGTAACTTTTATGCCCTCAAAAATGTAAGTACAAAGCATAAAGAGTTGATTAACACACACATACACATGTCCCCCGACCCATATCCCCCCGGGCATGCCCAGCAGCCTCCCCAGCAACCCTCTGGAGCCACCATAACAGGAGAGGAAGCCAACTGGGCTGCCACCATCAGACCAGGAGCCACCACAATGCCAACAGCAGGGCCTAGGTAAGCCCAAGGCCCGCCTTTTCCAGGCCACTTCCTGAAGACAAATAGCAGCACAGTATTTATTGGATATTTGTTTGTTTGTTTGTTTAAATATTTGTTTATTTCTTGAGAAAAAAACACGTATAACCCAAACCATGCTGCTCAGATCTGTGCAATTCAAGGGAGAAGTGTATTGTTCCACCTGAACTTGCCCATTGTATCTGAGTTCAGTCTCATTTCAAAGCAATGAGCTTGAAGAGCAGCTGAACCATTTACCTGTCCTAATTTAGACTTGTCTGCCAATGTGGAGGGAGCACTGCGTAGTCTCCTGCACTGTTGCCACCTGATAGGTATGATGAACGTTAAGGACAAAGGCAGGTGGCTTTTTAAAAATAATCTTTATCTGCTTCCTAAATCTGTTTTGAATTAAACCCATCTAGATCTAGGTGACTGGTATTTTCCATTTTTTAAAATTACTATTATTTTATAGCTGGAGTCTTTAATCACTGTTTGTGATGGTTTCATGACCTTTAATGCAGAGCTGTATTTCTATGGACTTTCAGGAATCATGTCAGTGATGGCGGACATAAGACCAAGCAATGATTTGGGCCACCCTTTTTGTGGTAACTTGAGATCTGGAGACTGGATGATAGACTATGTGAGTGATCGCTTAATATCCCGTCATGGAGCTTGCTCTGAAGTAAGTTAAGAGTGGGTGACACAAAGAGAATGATTCCCCTCTATAATAATCTGTTCCAATAATGTGTTTTAGTTACACATTTAAATACAGTGCTACTATTTGTTTCCCCGCCATCATAGGTTGGAAAATGGCTGAAAGCAATGTTTATCTACTTGAAGCGAATCCCTCGTTATCTCGTTCCATGTTACTTTGATGCCATCTTAGTTGGTGCATATACAACACTTCTTGACTTGGTTTGGAAGCAAATGTCTAGGTATGCTTATTAGTATAGCTGCAGAACATGTGATGCATTTTATAGGAAGTGCATGCCCTGTGCAAAGAATTGTGTACATTTCTGAATGTTTGATCTATTTTTTTCTAAAGAAACATAGGAGATGTATTATTATAGACTAAACTATAACAATCCAGGCCAGTTTCAGAAAAGGTGCCCTCTGTCAGTCTCCTGTATCAATTACAATTTTAAAAAACCACTCATTAGCAGATTCTGCTCTGTCACCAAAGGTTTGGATATGGATAAGAGATTCTTATCACACTACTTGTATCATCTGATTTACCTGGTGCCAGGATGTTTGTGTTACCAGCAATCATTTGGTTAGTGGCCAACGTTCATAATGTAACTGCCACTGTCAGTATTTTCTGCCTTATCTGTAATTCTGAATCGCACTCAGTAAATCAGATTGAAAGGGCTTTAATTCATGAGAGCTCATGCTGTAATTGATGTCTTATCAATTAGGGTGCCACAACAAATGTTGCTGTCTTTATATTGATGCCCAGACAACCTGTAGAACTTTGGTGGAAAATGTAAGGACATTGTTTTCCTTTACTCTGCCTCACAACTGACAGATACCTGGCTTACTCAAGAAATGCCCAGTCTAACTCATCACCCCCTTCAGCTTGGTGCCCAAAGCAAGAGTTAACTCCATTCATCTCTTAAGTGGGTCAGAAGGTCTTCAACATACACGGGTGCCTAGTGTGGCACATTGTACATGGCGTATCACTGTTGTGTCCATCTGTGTAGAGAAACTGGCCTGTTGAGATGTACTGTATCCCTGAGATCTTGGTTAGTAGAACTTGCAGCTAGAATATCATGGATTCACTGGCAGATTTGGGGCACCTGGAATTCAACGTGGATTTCTGCATGGCTGTCAGAAGTTTGCTGACTCATTCGGCAACATGAAAAAAAATCTAATCTGCAAAACCTTTTCTCATGCATAGCCACATGGTTTCATGTGTCTTGAACTAGGAGCTGGGTTTATTTTGACTTAATTGAAATTGAAATAGAGATTAAACATTTTTCCACCATGTCACATTACCAAAATCAGTCCTCACTGCTAGTGATGTTCAGTCTGAAATCTGAGAAGAAGATCACATTCGTGAACATGAGATGAATAATATGTATTTCATTACAGCTTTGTACAGAATGGATCAACATTTGTTAAACATCTCTCCTTGGGTTCTGTCCAGATGTGTGGAATAGGAAAATACCCTTCCTTGCCAATTCTGTCTCCTGCCTTACAAGATGTCCCCTATAGACTGAGTGACATTACAAAAGAAAGGGAACAGTGCTGTGTTTCTTTAGCAGCAGGTAAGGGGAAAATTCCATCTGTGGCCCTTGAAACTTATACCTAAACATGAATTTAAGTGTATTTTGAATTGTTGAAAATGGGAAAGCTTCTGTCAGCAAACAAAAAGCACTTTTGAACTGCAGAGGGTTTTTTCATTTTAGATTGAATTGACACCAGAATAATATCATTTGAAACCAGATTTTAAAAATTTGCTTGAGTAATTTATGGGAATCTACTCTGAGCATCTATTTTCTCAAAGGCTCTGATTTATTGAGGTTGCTTTTATGTTTATTTTCGTGTGTGTGTGTGTGTATACACTTACACATGCTACGTTAAGTTTCTTAATTAGATGTTTCTTCTTTTTAATTACTAGCACTTTTTTCTTGTGTCACTCATATTAAGAATATTCTTGATTCCTAGTTTTTCTGTTCTTTGGATTATTTGTTATTTCATGAAATTTTTTCATGTTTAAGTGCTCTTTTTATTTCTCTCATTAGCTCTGTCTCAATGCTGCTATCCCTTCTATGGGAAATTTAATGCCATAATATTTGGCTTTTAGGCAATGTTTCTTCCTCATTCAACTATATTTTGTGATTTCAGAAATGATTTCAAGAGTGCAAGGATAGTATATATATTAAAAAAAAAACCCTGTGATATTCTACTGAAATTATAAATCAGTAGTGCCAGCCTCTGCACTTTGCTATTTGGATGCTGATACTGGTTTGATGCTCCTAATGGTTCTGATCTGTTCTGATTGTAAGATACATCCTAAGATGTAAAAGATAGGAAATGTGCAAAAATGTATATGTGATAATATTGACAGAAGATCAGCTTTGCACTGGCATAGTACCCACACCATTCAGTGAATAGCCATTTCTCTCACTTCTACATATCCCATATGAATTCTGTAGAGAACTTGGGTCAGTGCTGAAATAAAAAGAAAAAAAAGAAAGCCTTTTTACCTTCCGAGGCTTGCCGAAGGCAGGGGGAAAGGGCGGGAACTTCAAAAATGGTGCCGGGCAAACCTCTGCAAATGCCCATTGCCGCGCGGAGGGACCCCCGCGAGTCCTGGGATGGTGCAAGGTAAGCCCCAGGGGACCCCCAAAGCCGGCGAGGGGCGCTTGCAGAGGCTAGCCCAGCACCCCCGCGAGTCCTCGGATGGTGCAGGAAAAGCCTCCGAAGTGCTCTGAAGCCGGCGCGCGCGGTTGCGGGGCACCCCCGCCAGTGTTCCGATGGTGCAGAGAAAGCCATCAGAACACTGGCGGGGGTGCCTCGCAACCGCGCGCGCTGGCTTCAGAGCACTTCGGAGGCTTTTCCTGCACCATCAGAGGACTCGCGGGGGACCTCCAAAGCCGGCGAGGGGCGCTTGCAGAGGCTATCCCAACTGAAGTGCACCCAGCGTATAAGACGACCCCCCCACTTGGAGGCATGTTTTTCAGGGCAAAAAAGTCATCTTATACGCCGGCACATACGGTACTTAAGAACTGTTTCCAGGCAGAGATGACAATGCTGCCCTAGATGACCAATGGTCTAACTCAAGATTAGGCTGCATTGCATATAGCTACATTTATATGGTTCATTCATCATGGCAAAATAGTACGGACTTAGGAAAAGAGAGGACCCCGTCTTTAAAATGTGTGGGATCATTTTTGGATAACAGGGCCCTATTAACATTTCAAAGTTTTAATTATTTTATCTCACCTGTTAAGGTTTACCTCATTTTTCATCTGGAATTTTCCGCTGCTGGGGAAGGGACACCTTTATTGCACTGAGAGGCTTGCTGTTACTTACTGGGCGCTATTTGGAAGCAAGGTAAGATAATACATGCATCACTAGTGAATGGGTGGCATGGTTATTAGTTTAAGATTACCATGGTGTGGAGTAAAAATAAACTTATTGGATAGTTTAGGAATAACTGGTCTTATTGCTGGTGTAGTAAGGTTCCTAAGGCTTACAGCTGTTTCCTTATTTACATTTTTCTTGATCTGTTCCAGATGGTGAAAAAATCCATGTATATGAGCCTTTAAAGGCCAGCCTGTGTACATATTATATAAAAAGTATCCATTAACTTGTACTGTCCTAAAAAGTAATAAACATTCAGTATGAAAGGAAATTGCTTTTCTTCGTTCCGATTATCTCTGGTATTCTAAGTTGCTTTTTATATATGTTTGTCTTTTGGAACCTAAGCATTGTATACAAATGCAAAAGTAGTTGTGTTGGTCCATGAGGGAGGGGAAAAAAACCCACAATACTTTTATTCAACCAAAGTGCTTGAAAAGTGAGCAACCTTGCACAGTTCGTGGCATTTAGTTTGCTTCTAATAATGGTATTATCCTTCTGTAAACGAGTTCTAAATACATGTTAAGATATAAACATGCTGTATGTTCAGTGTTAACTTCCTTCCCATTCCCCTCCAATCGCCCTTATTACAGGAACATAATTTTAGCATTTGCTAGTACCCTGAGACACGGCCTCATTCCCAACTTGCTTGGCCAAGGGACCCATGCCAGATACAATTGCCGGGATGCGGTGTGGTGGTGGCTGCAGTGTATACAGGATTACTGTAAAGTCACTCCAAATGGCATTGACATTCTCAAGTGTCCTGTATCCAGAATGTATCCCACAGACGACTCCCCTCCTCTGCCGCCAGGCCAGAAGGTAATTATATCTTGCAATTTGTAGCTTGGCATTCCTCCTCTGCAGAGAAACCTCCTTGGCAGGCCCCTATTTCTGCTCATGTCATGTTGATTGGTTGCTCTGTTATTTTTATTTTTTCTTCCAAGGAAGATGAACTAAATAACATGTGGTCCCTTCCCTACTCTGTAGTTCTTTGGTAAAGACAGTGTATAACACTATTTGGGGCCTAAAGAGCATTTTAAACAGAATGAACATGATTGGATGGGATAAGCTGGGCCTGGTCAGCTAAGTTGGCCTGGTCTGTGGTTAGAAAGAAGATGAAGGAATACTTCTTCTCTATAGCAGTGCAAATTCCTTGTTGAAAAGGTTGAAAGAAAAAGCAATCAATAATATATACAAACTTTTTAAAAAACTAAAGCCTGATACAAACACACACTATTATAAAACAGAATATGTGTTATGTAATATTCTGTCCTTTTTTGTGGAAGTTCATATTTGTTTAAGAGTGATCAGTGTGATAGCCTCTATAATCTTAGGGCTAAATCCAATGTTTAGATCCATGGAATCAACTGAATTTAACACTTACATAAATCCTATTGATTCCAAAGTTGTGCTGTGTTTGGAAGTAAACTGCCGTGAGGTCGCCTCTGATTTATGGTGACCCCTATGAATGAGTGACCTCCAGAAAATCCTGTGCTTAACAGTTCTGCTCAATTCAGGACTGTAGATTTATTTATGGAATCAATCTATCTTGTATTTGGTCTTCCTCTTTTCCTGCTGCCTTCAGCTTTTCCCATCATTATTGTCTTTTCCAATTAGTCTTGTCATGATGTGCCAAAAGTATGATAGCCTCAGTTCCATCATTTCTGCTTCCAGGCATGATTTTATATAGGACCCACTTGTTCATCTTTCCAGCTAGTCCAGTCTAGTTAATTTCATTGTATTTTAGAACAGTAGACGCTAGATGTGTCTCATTAGTATTTTAAAGCCCTATGTAGTGGAATTCTAAGGAAACATGTTTCTAGGTTATGACGATGGGCCTTATTTTTCACCCTTCTCCTTTTTGTCTTTGAACCACCCAAAACTCAGGATCAGCCATTGTATGAAGTGATACAGGAAGCTATGCAGAGACATATGCAAGGCATAGAGTTTCGAGAAAGGAATGCTGGTCCACAGATAGACCGAAATATGAGAGATGAAGGTAGGTGACCATCTGAAGAATGTCTTCAAGGCTTTGATATTTTGAAGTTGATTTTATGTTTCTTGATTGCAGTAAAATTAAGTGATCCTTCCTTTAACCACCTGAAAAATTACTTTGAAAATCTACTTTTAAACCTTGTAAGACAATCTGCCAATATGCTACTTCTAAAATTTTATGCACCAATATTTAAGGTATCACTTCTGCTAAAAGGCTAAAATGCCCTTTTTTATATAGCTGCCAATTTAGACTTTCTTATTAACTATCATAATACCTTGAGTGTTAGGATATTATTTCCCCTCCCCCATGGCTCCTCGGAAATTAAGCAGATTATATGGTTGGCAGGTTTTAATGTGGCAGCAGGTGTGGATATGGAAACTGGCTTTGTATATGGAGGGAACCGTTTTAATTGCGGGACATGGATGGATAAGATGGGAGAGAGTGAGAGAGCTCGCAACAAAGGGATCCCAGCAACTCCAAGGTACACCATAAAAGACTTTGCAGCATATAGTTGACATCTTAAATAGATTTGCATAAATATTCAGATGCATTATTTGCTTTTTGCTTTTCAAGTGTGCAAGCCAGGGTGGATAAAAATCATAATGATTTTTTAAAAAATTGATTTAAATTACAATTTAAATTTAAAATGATATTTTAATTTTAATTTTAAAAATCAATTTAAATCACATCCACCCTGCAGGCTAATAAAAATACTATCTTTGAATTACTTTTGGTAAGAAAAATTACATTTTCATTTTGTTATGAAAAGTTACATTTCTGACAGAGCATTTCTGGAACAGGGAAGGGGAACATGTAGGTTGCCAGACGTTGTTGGACAGCATATTTCCTCATTCCTAGCCAGTATAGCCAGTGGTGTGGGATGGCAGGAGCGGTGGCTCAACAAAATCTGAAAGACCAGATATTCTCTACCCTCATTCAGTGCAAAAATGTGCTAAAATATATGGATGCCTGCAGAGTACCAGTTTTCCTTGAGTGCACTAAGTACAATTAAAGTAACTGAGCATGAACAACTTTGTTCACAGTCTTGCATGAGGAAAAAAGTGTAAGTATAAGTTGTTCTTTTGTCTGTGATCAGAACCGTATTCTCTGAGTAGTAATACAGCCATAATTTAAAGTATATTTGGTACTTGGAATGATCCAAGTTGTGCACTCTTGGTTTGGGACTCTTCTCTGAATGAACATCCTGAGGTGCAGTGTGAATATAACTTATTGGCTGAAATCCAGCAGTATGTCACAGCTAGAGTGGGCCCACGGAATCAATGTGGATTTGGGGTTTGTTAACATCTATGTCAAGTTCCATTGGTTCAGTGGGTCTGCTCTGGATTTCATCCAGTATCTTCCTTATAATTGGACTTTAAACCTGCGCTGTCTCTCTTCCTCTAGAGATGGTTCTGCTGTGGAAATTGTTGGTTTGTGCAAATCGACAGTTCGCTGGTTACTGGAGTTGTCTCAGAACAATGAATTTCCTTATTCTGGAGTTACTGTGACAAGACATGGTGAGGAGTCATACTTAAAATGTACAATTAAGAAAGGAGAAAAATGTACTACTACAGCTGAATGCAGTTGTCTATTTTTATTTTTGTTACTATTTTGTTCTTGTCTCGTAGTTCTAGTAAGAACATTTGAATAGTGTTTTCACTTCAGATACATTATCTGCTTATAATACGTACACAAATTTTTAAGGTAAAGCAGCAGTATTAGAAGAAATCCAGTGTTAGACCAAGCTAAAGTGGATCCATTGAGATTAGTGGGACTCATTAGTCACTGATTTATGTAAGTGCATTGATTCCAATGTATCTTCCCCAGCTTGGGTTATTACACTTTATTACTAATTTTGCAACAAATAAGGATAGTAAATAATTCCCACTGATGTTAAAATTTTATAAAAAGCCTATCTTTTTATATTGTACTGTTTTCCAGGGAAAAAAGAGACGATTACGTACGATCAGTGGAACAGAAAAATCCAAGCACACTTTGAAAAGCTGTTCTTTGTCTCTGAGAACCCATCAGATCCCAATGAGAAGCATCCATCACTGGTTCATAAGCGGGGCATCTATAAGGACAGCTATGGAGCCTCAAGCGCTTGGTGTGATTATCAGCTACGGCCAAATTTCACTATAGCCATGGTTGTGGTATGTGTTGTGGAAATATACTGCCCAATATTCTCTTTCTGTTAATATTAAAATAGTCTCACATTTTTCTTCTTTGTGAATGCTTTCCAAACTTATTTCTGGGTTATCTTTAATGTTAAGTAAAATATGATGGAGGAGGCGGTCACTGAACTTTAGCTGTGAAATAATCAGTAATCCCCCAAATTCTTAATATGTTTTTAGATCTGTTAACTGGTTTTTACATTACCATGATCGTTTAGTGTTCCTGAGGTACAAATAAACTAGTTGAATGCTGAGGGCAAGAGGTTTTGCTTTTATCACACTAACAACAGTCGATTGTGGGTGGTGTGTTCTTCATGTTTGCATCAGTGGGTACTCATTACCCTTTGCTCGTACAGAAGACCTGTTGCTTTTAGAGGGAGGATCTCCCATGCACGCAACTGCAAACCAGGGAGAGCACGGAGTGCTGATGCAACAGAGCATTATGTCCCACATTTATGTAATAGGATTCTGCCCTAAATGGCCATTGTAGGTTACACAAAAATGGGGGGGGGGGGGGACTATTATTATTATTATTATTATTATTATTGCTACCTTTCAGCTTGTACTAGGCTGGGATACTCAGTGGTTTAGGCATCAGGCTGCAGAGCCAGAGGCTAGGAGTTCGATTACCCACCGGGACTTCCAGAGAAACAAGTCTGTGTGGCCTTGGGCAAGCTGCACAATCGCAGGACGAACCCCGGAAGAAGGGAATGGTAGACCACTTTCAAGTACTGTCTACCTAGAAACCCCTGAAAACAGTCAGCATAAGTCAGAATTGACTTGACAGCACACAGATGTATGGAGTCTTCATCAGGCTGTGGACCAATATATTGTGGATAGTGCAAAAATATATGAAGGTCCCAAAAGTCATGGTAGAAGTCTACGCTAGGTCCCTTTCTTAAAGGTGAGTTTAAAAATGCAGGCTGCAAACACAAGTCAGGAACGTTGGTTTCAAATTCCAACCTTGGTGGCCACTGGTTAGATTTTCTCTCCTAACTCATCAGACAAAAGGCTGCCAGGTATTCCACTCTTTCCCTTTCCCCCATCACAACCTTTTTTTTCAAACTCAAGAGTTCCTATTTGATTGAGAAAAAAGTTTACACAAAAATGTGGCAAAGCCCCATCGGAGAACTGGGAATAAAATTTAGTTTGTTCACTAGGTGACGCCAATGGAAGCGCAATTAATAGGATTACTTTAGTGGTTCGAAACAGATGTTTTCTTCAGTTTGCCGCCTTGCTTGGCTGATGTTAAGTGTCCCTTCTGTCTTAGACAGTGCTTTGGGTGCCTATTCAGGGAATTCCGCCATACCTCAGAAGAAAAAAGACCAAAGCTGTTTGGTCCTTACACGATACAAAAGCAAGGGCAGGAGATACTTTTATTAGACAATTTTTTTAAAAAAATCTTAACTTTTGTCCTATATTAGTCTTCATCAGGCTGTTCACTAATATATTGCGGCTAGTTTGGTGACATATTGAAGGAATTAAAGCATGGACAGAATGCTAAATGTGTATTGCTAATTTATTTGACCAGTTTTTAATTAGTATTTTTCTTCTCTCTCCCCCCCCCCCCCATTTCTTTTTTGTTATGCTTTTTTAAGGCACCTGAAATGTTCTCCATTGAACGTGCTTGGAAGGCACTTGAAATGGCAGAGCAAAAGCTGCTCGGTCCACTTGGCATGAAGACTTTAGACCCTGAGTAAGTATGATAGGAGAATCATGGTGTCCTCGGTAGAGTGTCAGACTAGGAGTCAGGCAGAAAAAAAATTGTTAAATTCTTAAAATAAGTCAAGTTTTGCATGGCATAAACCTTTTTAAAGCTTCTTAACTGACCATTTGATATCCCTCCTCTGTTTTTCTATAACCAAAAACTGAATCCAATTGGGGGAGGGGATTAAATTCTAGCTTTCAACTGAAACTGCTATATGGAGTTTTGCAACCTGAATGCTACCACTGAGCATATACATGATTTCTGGAAACCTTTGCTTACAAGTGACACCATCTATTGTAATGCTGTTTTCTACAAAGACCCAATGAACTAGCAACTACCAAGAAGTCCTGTCATCAACAGCATCAACTCAGGTCTTGCAAGCTGAAGACCATGGCTTCCTTTAATAAGACAACTAAACTCATATTTAGTCTTCCTCTTTACCTGTTGACTTCATCTTTTCCCAGTCTTATCTATTCCAGTGAGTCTTATACCTTGTGCCCAAAGGAGATAGCTTCAATTTAGACGTTTTTGCTTCTAGAGAGAGTCCAGGCTTTATTTGACCTAGCACCCACTTATTTATCTTTCTGGTGATCCACGGTATCCATAAAGCTCTAACACCATTTCTTGAATGAATCACTTTTTTTTCCTTGTGAACTTCCTTCACTGTCCACCGCAGATGCTTACCATCTTTTTGTTTGTCTTTTTTGTTTCAGTGACATGGTTTACTGTGGTGTGTATGACAATGCCTTAGATAATGATAACTACAATGTGGCCAGAGGATTTAACTACCATCAAGGGCCGGTACGATTTGTTCTTCAGCATTTTTCACCAGTAGATTTTGAATTTTCTTTACCAGGAATCTGTTTCTATAATCCTGTGTTTGTTGCTTTGTTTCTTTTTCTTTTCTTTAAGGAATGGCTTTGGCCCATTGGATATTTTCTTCGTGCCAAGTTGTACTTTTCCAAGCTAAGGGGTCCAGAAATCTACGCAAAGACTGTCTTTTTGATCAAGAATGTTCTTTCTCGCCATTACGTTCATCTTGAGAGGTATTCATTTGTACAACTTAAAATTATTGCTGTGGGACACTGTGACTGAAATTCTGTTGCTTAGTTTAGTAAATTGCAGCTAGAGTAGGCCCGCTAAATAAGTTCCATGTATTCAAATGGGTCTTCTCTAATTGTGGTTTACTATGCTAAGAAACAGGATTTCAGCCTATCTGTTCTTGGGTACTGAAGCCTACAGCAAAATTAGGAGGAAAGGAAGGACAGTTTTTGCAGATGTTCAGGATGTAGGGGTGATGGACACATTGAGAGAAATATAAACATCTTTTAAGCTACTCAGATACAATGAGTAGCTTGAATTGGAACTAGGCTTATTAGATCTAAGTTATAGTCAGAAAAGTAAGGCCAGAGACAGGAAAATTGCCATAAAGATTTCACTAAACTAACAAGACAGTGAAAATAAAATCAACCAGCGAGAGAAGAGAAACCAAGCAACCCAAAGGGGCATACACACGATATCATCTTAATTATTTTCAGTCTCCACCTAATGATTATTTGTAGAAGGGGAAGCCATGTTAGTCTATGCAAGCATTATAGGTGAAAACAACATAAAAATAAAGAGTTTTTTTAAAAAGACAAAAATGTGGTGGCACTTTAAAGACTAACTTTGCATCTGCATGTCCCCCAAAAAAGAATATAAAAGTTAGTGTTTAAAGTCCCAGCACATTTTTGTCTTTTTTTTAACTCTTTATTTGTATTTCGTTTTCACAAAATGATTATTATTTGTAATTTTGCTTGGCCTTATTTTCTGCTTGTTAACCTACAATTAAAGAAACTTCAGTACTAGCATCTTCACATCAGTGCAAAAATATAAGTATTCTGCAACAGTGTGAAAAGGCTAGGACTGAAGTCAGCTGTTGCAAGAAAATATCTCTGAGGAAAAAAGTGTAGTCAAAATACATTGAGATCAGTGGAGTTTTCTTTCGTCCATCTAGAACTCTCTGTTCTTTTTCCTATGATGAGAAATCTCCCATTTTTTATTAATACAATTCAGTAATTTTTGTAAACAATTAGAAATACAGGTACACTGTTCAGTTCACATCATTCCAAAGATACTGATAAAGACTCACCCGCTTGTGAATTTTCCTTTACCTGTGCAGGATGTGTTCATTTAACTCGGTGGTTCCCAACCCAGACGTTCTTGGACTAGAACTCCCAGAAGCCTTCACCACTAGTGGTGCTGACCACATTTTCTGGGAGTTGTAATCCAAGATTACAACTTGGACCCAAGGTTGGGAACCACCCATTTAACTGAATAAATGAAAACACTTTGTTATTCTTTCTTTCGTTCTAGATCTCCTTGGAAAGGTCTTCCAGAACTGACTAATGAAAATGGTCAATACTGTCCTTTTAGTTGCGAAACTCAGGCCTGGTCAATTGCTGTGATCCTCGAGGTTCTCTATGACTTGTAGAAGTGACTGTCGTTTTTCTTTTCTAAGCGCTAGCTTTTGTCTTGGATGCAGGCAACTGCGATGTCACATGGCTTTTTAAAGTGTCCTGGTTTTAGAAATACGTTGTGTCTGCATGTCCCAAACACTTGTAGGTGCCCGTTCTTTAGGAATTGCACTATGATTTTTAAATTAATCACGAAGAAACTGAAACGGAAAGAACCATCACTAAGAAGACTCTCAGATATTTAGAGAGTAATACAATTTTAACAATACTGTAAAGAATTTAAAACTCAGAATCTTTTGCATGCAGCAAGATTGTATTTTAGAGGCCTATAGAATAACAACTTACTTTAAAAAAATCTTCAAGATTTTTTAGCCTCACTTTAAAAAAAGGGGGGGGGGGGTATCACACAGGACAAGTATGGACAAGTCAGATTTTGGCAGGGGTCTTAGGATTTTGCACACCTTTGTATACCCTTCTTGTTCCTACACAGTTAATTGGACTGCTCACGGTGCACCCATGCCATAAGACTTAAGAGTCTCTTTGTCTGATGGAACCTGTTACACTAAAGGAAATCTCTCACCATTTTACTGCAAACCTGCTTAAATCAGTAAAATAATCAGAAGGGCCATCTGTGAGTTGACCTATTGTACATAAAACACATGGCCTTCTGAAAGCAACTACCAATTTAGGAACCATTTTGCAACCACCTCCGCATGATGGCTATTTGTACATCTGCCCTGAGCCATCTGCAAGGAGGGAGTTGCTTTTTTAGCAGGAAGTTGCAAAAGGTTTCTTGAAGCCCATTTGTTCTAGTTATTTTCAATAATGCTGTTTCGAAAGCAACCGGAACTCACTATCCTGTGCCATTTCAGTTAATTGCAGTTAATCAGCAAATCCAGATTAGGTGATTGATGTCCTCTTCTACAGAAGGAAAAGGTCAGTCATGGCTTGAGATGTAGTTTGGTGACAATGCAGATTTTGCTGCCCATTTTTAATTTTTGTATGTAATAATAATTTTATAGTGTACTTTAATAATTTCAGCACTGTTTTAATGCCTCTCTGCAGAAGAAAAACATGTAGGTGAAGGTGTGTCTTAAGTACATGCTTATAGTAAAGGCATGCATGCAAACAATTTAGAAATAATATTATGCTGCTATATCGTGGTGTACATTGCCTTTTAAAAGCCATTATTTAATTTGTTCATAGTGATACTTTGATACTATGAATAATTTGAAATACCTGAATTGTGAACACTTGCACTGCTTTTCCATTTAAGAAACATAATTATGTGAGTGAATTCTATCTTATAGTTAAGATGAAGGATTTCTCTTTTTTCATTAATAAAGGATAAAATTGTACGGTAAAAAACGTAGTTTTGACATTTCTAACCATTTTCAGCCATGGTAATGAGCAGCCAATTACAATCTTAAGTGTTCAGTTTTCTCATAGCTTTTTTAAAAAGCTTTTTTACCAATTAGATGCTATCCAATTTCTTTTTTAATAACCCTGTACAAGGCGGGGGGAAGACTTTAGTTTTAAATCGAAATACATACTCATATTGCATTTTAACTAAGAAAAACAATTGTGACTGCAGTCTTACAACTATTTGCCTGGGAATAAACCAGTTGGGGTTTACTTTTGAGTAGACCTATTTGGATTCACTCTGTTACATACTGGGACTGAACACCAGCACCCAGTTTAGAAATTAGAACCTGTTTATATGACCAAGAGATTATCTGCATTAAACTCTTTGAAGCAAGTATCTTGGAAGGAAGTAGTTACATTGGAGCAAATGAAGACGGTGTCCTTAAAAATAACTCCACCTAAATTATCATTTGGCAGATAATATTGATGATTGTTATCTTTTTGGCCCTATGAAATGGCAGAAATTCTAGTTAGGTACAGGGGATCCTGTTTCTAAATTACTGTGCTTTAGTACTGAAACCTTAATGGGTGACTCTTTGAGCCACACTAGACATAAACCTGGCACATTCATCTGTGTGGAGGACAGAAGTGCCCCACTTAAAGAAGGGAATGTCTGGGTTTTAACAACAACAAAAAAGCTAGCCTCAGATTGTCTCTCTCTGGTGCATCTCACTCCCTAAGCTCTTTATTTTCAGCCAAACTCTAGTACTAGGGTAAAAGTGCTTAAGGAACAGGTCTCCAGAGAGACAGGTGAGAGGGAACATTCAACTACCCTACTCTTGTATGAGCCTTCATTCTTAATATTGGACCCACCACATTTTTCTTTCTTAGTTTGGGCCAGTCCGACACTGTCAGTAATGCATCAGTGCCTAGATGGGCCTGGACTTTCAAGAAGTTTGAAAAAGTTATATTTATTTCTGGAAAATTCTATATACCATTATGAAGTTCAGTGTGCATAAAACTGTATTTGTACCAAATGTATATTCATGTTATTTGGCCAAAAAAAAAAAAATCTTGAATGGCAAAGTGTATACATAGTCATCAGGTCTTCCATTCTGTTGAAGTTTTGTTAGTTGCACTGTCTTGTCTGAAAGTCACATACATTTCTCATGCTGATAATATTTTTGTACTGTAATGGTAAAAATGCTTAAATATATCTCTGTCTACATTTGTATACAAATAACATACATAAATATTTTAAGTATGTAACAATAACAGAAATGTATACATGTTAAAAATGTTAGTTAATGTGCTTTACAAGGAAAAAACTAAGCATGCTGATCTTAACCGTTACTCTTTACATTTCCTTGTGCGTTATGGCTTAGACTTGGTTGTAGAGAAAAAGGATATTTTCAGATAAAATTGTCTAGTTTATTACTTGGCAATTTCAGGGATTAATAATCTTAGGTTATGCCATGATGGAGAATAAAAAGAAAATCTAGTGTGGAAATTGTACTTATAATGTGTGATAAGAAGTGTTTATTAAGATTGACAAGAGAGCAGATTACTATATACTGCAGTTTACAGTTTTCTCTAATAGACGTTGTAAAGTTAACAGGCACACCAGCCATATGGTTAGCAAAAGTTTTTGTAGACAGAATGAACAAACAGGGACACACATCTCCCATAGTCTACTTTATGGCGTAACTCCTAGCAATCCATGTTTCATTCTCTTAACAATGGAGCGAGGCCATCTGGCAATCACATCTGTACACGTTTGCTTCACAGCTCAAAAAGCTTTGCGGTGTTCATTTCATTTGTGTTTATCAAGCCTGGAAATCATTCAAAAGGGAGTCATGGGAATACTGCATGTGGTATAATGAGAGGTGTAACTGTTGCACAGAAAAGTCCTGTGTGTCCGGCCCAATTATTTTTGTCTTCTTCTGCAGTTAATTATGAGTGACATGCAATAAAGTCTGAACAAAACAGCCATTTGCCTTCATTTGTTAATATCCTCAGAACTGGAGTGATGATGGCAATGAATCCTAACAAAAACAGTGGGAAGAATGGGACATATTCATGCTTGTACTATGAGGCAGAAGATTCACCTGAAAATGAGAATGGTTAGCATAGGATTGAAAACTAACATCAGCAATGGGGAGAAATTACATGAGTTATTTTCTTCTTGTAGGTGCCTTTCTTATCAAAGCACATGAATGCTCTGGAATCATGGTGGTTTATTGGGAGTTAGGTTGTGTCTGCCAGCAGACAGCCTGTCTATGAGATTCAGTGTAGTGTAGTGGTAGACAGTGTTGGACTGAGAACTGGGAATTCCAAGGTGTCATCCCCAGTGAAGACCCAGAGGCACTCAAGACATGCTCATTGTGACCAACTTCTGCTGCCCTGTGAAGGAGTGCCACGTACACTGCCTTCAGCTCACTGAAGAAAAGAGGATATTCATCATCATCATACAACTGCAGAGCTGGAAGGGACCCTGTGGATCACCAAGTCCAGCCCCAGTGAAGGAGACACAGTGGGGAATCAAACTCCCAACCTCTGGCTCCACAGCCAGATACCTAAACCCCTGAGCTAAATGTGAATAAAAACTCACAGATACTTTCTCCTGGAATCTGTGCCTGTGGAATTTATAAGGAACTGATGACTCTAGTAGGCATATAAGCCCAACAGGCAGCCCAGATTGAGGTGTTTTGCTGGGAAATCATTCCACTGCACAGAAGATCCTTCACAAACAGACTGACCACTATGTGAACCAGTAGCAATCTCTTCCATAAAAACAAACCAAATTAACTTTCAAGTACATTTATAAAACCAGTAATCATAAAAATAAACATGTTGAAAAGTAGAATTTCAGTAGCTCCTCTAAATTTAAGTAATTTTAACTAATTATAACAGGATTTTCTCCTTGGCAAATGTGCTTGAGATTGAAAGCTAAAGGGTTTCTTACTAGTTACAACCCTTGCAGATATTGTTTTACGCAGAATAAAATGGAGGAGTCGGTTGAAAACCTAATGTACATTCTAGACCATAAATGTTTTATGTTCAGATAAATACTCTGCTTTGAACTGAAAAATGAAAACAAGGTTCTCACCCAGTGGGTGAGAGGATGCAACCAGATATTATTTGAGGCTATTCACAGGTGCAATTGATTTGAAGATGTATTTATATCACAACAAATAAACAGGGAGTAAGATAAATGAAAACACATGATAAAAGAAATTAGAGGAAAATCTATGAATTTCTAACACAGTAGAAATTGTATTCCTAGTGTGGTGTAGTGGATAGAATGACAGATTAGGACTGGAAAACAGGGTTCAAATCCCCACTTGGCTGTGGAAACTCACTGGGGAAGTGGAGCTGGTAAAACTATTCCTTTAATATCTTACTTACCTTGAAAGCCCTATCAGAGTTGCTATAAGTTGGTTCTGACTTGACAGCACAGAACACACACAATGTTGTTTGTGTGCTGTCAAGTCACCCTTGACTTTCAGCAACCCCATGAATGAGCAATCTCCAGAATATCCTGTCATCAACCATCTTGCTCAGCTCTTGCAAACTCAAGCCTATGATTCCTTTAGGGAGTCAATTCATCTCGTATTTAGCCTTCCTGCTGTCTTCCATCTTTTCCAGCATTGTTGTCTTTTTCCAGAGAATCCTGTCTTCTCATGATGTGTCCAAAGTTGGACAGCCTCAGCTTCAACACTTTTGCTTCCAAAGATAGTTCAGATTTGATTTGATCCAGGACCCACTTGTATGTCTTTCTGGCAGTCCAGGGTATCTGCCAAGCTCTTTTCCAGCACATTTCAAACAAATAATTTTTTCCATCAGCTTTTTTTTTTACAGTCCAGCTTCCACACCCATACATGGTGACTGGAAATATGATAGTGTGAATGATCTTGGTCTTCATCTCCAGTGACACATCCTTACACTTGATGATCTGTTCTAGTTCCTTCATTGCTGCCCTTTGAAGTTATAATTATGCAAAATTAAGCACAATTAGCCCTTTATATAGCTTTACATTTGCCCCCAGTCTTCTGCCAGTCCGTCGTCTAATTAAAGGTCACTATGTTCCCAGCTGTCCAGCGATCTTTGGCCGAAAAAAACGAGAAAGAAATGCAACTGCCTATTCCAAGAAACAGATTCCTCAAGAATTGGGCATGTGCCAGAAAATTGATTCACAAAAATTCAAATGGGAGAATCAGAAGAAAAACTAAAATAGTGGACTCCACTGGTGTGTGTGTGTGTGTGGACTGTGCTGAGAGAATAAAAATAAAAGAAAGTAAGGGAATCAAGATCACTCAGAGTTGCCCTTAGGCCAGACATCTAACCCAGGAAAATTTAGCTCTAAGGAACGGAGGGAGGGAGGGACAAGGAGATGCAGAATCTCCCAGAACATGAATTAAGGCATGCTAAGACCAAAAGCCCCAAAGCAGTCAAAATCTGCAAAAGGAAAACTTAACATGAGAAAAAAATGAACAGAAAGGAATTTTTGTGTGAGCATGAATGTGAATTATTGTGACTATACATTTCTTTCTCCTGAGCAGCAATTTGCTAATTGTTCCTCTGACACTTCCGATTTTCTTACCTATTTGCTTCTTTACCTTTACCCTAAAATTCAGTTCTGTGTTGATGGATGGCAAATTGGGAGAAAAAGTGTCTTGCACCACCTTTCTTCATTTCCAGAGAGTAAATCATCCCCCTGCCCTGATACAAAGGATGAGACCGTACCATTTTACCAGAGCATGCTCTGAGCATGGAGCCATTGAAAATATCCAGCTTTGTAGCCTGTCCATACTGTTCCATTGTCTTCTAGCTCAGCCAAAGCCTGGTTGCCACAGCAATTGTATATCTGTGTTTTTTGTTCATTCCATCATGCAAAAGTCCAGGCTTAGAGAAATGTGCTGCCCTTTTTACCAAAGGGAAACAATTGATCATGCTGTTTATGAAACAAACCAAAGATTTCCTTGATTCCATTCAGTACATATGGCATTCCACAGACCAGTAGTCCAGACCATAGGCCATATATCTGCAAGATGGTCTAATCCACATGTCCACACAAAGTGTACCCTTGGACCCTAAAAGGAGGACCTGAGTAAGAAAAAACAGTTAAAGCTTCATATGTAAAACTAGTTCCAAACAATAAAGGCTGCAGTTCACATTCTTAAAGTAGGTTCTGCTCAAATTGAGGCCAAATCTATTTAGATTATTAAGCCATTTCCACATATCGTATAAAAATGATTGAAAATGTTTATAGCACTTTCAGGTATTCACATTACATTCATTTTCTAGTTGTAATATTTGCTAGTTAGAGGTGTTTGAATGTAAAGTCTCAGTTGGTTTGGGTCTACGTTTCCATTTACATCTTCTCTAGTATCTTTTACAGGGTCAGCTTATATGAGTAAAAGGAAAATGGAAGATTTGAGAGAGACAAATAAGAACCTGGTATCCAAACTAAGTGTACCTGTTTAGAATTTCAATTAATACTAATCTAGCTTTCTGTTGTATGGCCATTTTAGTTTGGTATTGCATTCCTGGAAGCAAATTCTGGGACGGGAGAAGAGAGCCAAAAACCCTTCTATACTTGTGAAACCTTAGACGCTGAATGTCTGAAGGGGAATTTGTGCAAATACAAAGGTAATCGTGTTGGTCCTTTAGAACAGAAAAAAACCGGAGTCTATAAGCAGGCAATAACCTTGCCAAGTAGCATGCAAGCTTTTGAGCTCTCCAGGATTCCTCATCAGGCTGTGCAGTACAGAAAAAGGGGGGGGGGGGGGTAAGGAAGTCCACACTTTGGCCACCATTCATTCGTTTTTCCTCCCAAGGTGACTTGTTAGGTGTGTAATCCGATATCTGCACCACCACCACCTGCTCTCACTATAGTGACACTGGAATTAAATGAAAACTTCATGGCTAAAACATCTGGCCCATTTTTGGACTTCCGTGTTTCTTCCTTGTACCCTAATCTTTTTGTATAAATCATTCTGATGAATAGCTCTGGGGAACTCAAAAGCTTGCACGCTTTTTTGGTATTGTAGTTGGTCCTAATAAAAACATTGCCTGGCTGGAGGTTTTGGCTTTGAAGCACAAAGCTTTTCATTGTGGATGAGTAGGATTCCCCCACCCCCCACCCCATAGCATATAGTACTGGCCAGAGAAATAATGCAACATCCCCCTAAAACAAATGTAATAACAGCCATATCACCTGTGAATACAGAAGGTGACAGATTTTGTTAGGAAGGAGAGCATTTCTTTAAATTATGGGGAAATTCTCATGTACCAGCAAGCAGGTACGAGATTGGTCCTGCAGGTTTTAAGGCAGTTGCATATTCTTGTATAGAAGCATTTGGAAATTTTAGACTTCTGAGAGGCATTTTTAATAGAAGGGGGAAGTGAAAATGACCATGTTTCCTACATCGTATAAGGCAGGCTCTTGCTTGAAAAAGCTCTGCAAATAGTGCCTTTTGCAGATTAAATTTTCCACCAGAACTTAATGTCCCTTTTAATCCTTCCTGAATCTGCAGCCATTGCAGATGCAGACTGGAACTAGTCAGGTCTACACATCAGACAACAGAAGCGACTGTGGATTCAGGAAGGATTAAGGGATGTATAGATCTGGCCTTTGATGATGGACACCAACAGCTAGCACCTTAACAGAGCAGGCCTACAGCTCACCAGAACACAGTCTTCCAACATGGTGAGATATACTGTACTCCATTTCTATGTAAATATTGGTAATTATTTCCAATTTTGTATTTCTACGTAAAAATCAGCATATTAGAGATGGGCCCTTCATAAATAACCACCCTGGATATGCTCTACTAGATGTGCTTAATCTTCACCTATGGTCAAAAGCAAATTGGAATGTTTTAATATGGTACTAAAGGCATTTAACATTTGCAGCCAAAGAGCTCCAGTTCAGATATAATATGGGGAAATCTCAGCATCTATTTGTTGTTTGCCCAGTTACCACCACCACCTCACTCCCTAATAGTGCCAGGGTTCTGATTCATTGAGAATGTGTTTATAGTAGGATGTCCATATCCACTGGGGATTGGTTCCAAGCCCCCCATGGATACTGAAAACTGCAGATAATAATAAATGAGATATATATATATCCCTCTAGTGGCCAGTTCTGGTAATACATGTGAAAATAGTTTTTCTGGATTTTTTTTTTCTTTTAATGTTTTTAATATTTTCAGACTGTCGGTAAGTGAAGCCTTGGATAGTGGTCCTGCAGATATCGGGGTCCTATTGTATATGTTTGTTGTGTACATAGCATTTTAGGATTTGGAGGTGGCAAAGTATAGCTCTAGGGCTCAGTAAAGCACTGCAAGGCTGTTTTTTAGTCCCCCAGCTTTCTCTCTAGTGACCCTTTTTCCAGCAAAAAAAGGTGATTTGTCCATCTGGAAGCCTCCAAAAGCCATCTTTTAAGTAAGGTGGAACCCCTTTTACTGCTCTTGAAGGGGACAGGCTAGCCTGGGGAATGCAGAGCTAAGCTGTATGGCACAAGCAGCTCTCAATTGTGGTGTCGCTTCTTGTCCTCCAGCATCTGACACTTGAGGCAGTTGCTTCACTTTGCCTCCTGTGGGGGTGGCCCTGTCCTGCATAAAGAGATGTAGTTACGGGATGGAGATAGACAGTTTTCACAATTATTAGAATGAAGTACCTTGATATTCTGGGGTGTATGCTGAAGCTTGACCTAAAATGTAAGAGCTCATCCAGGCTTCTACTTGCTGAAACATATCATGTAAGTTGCCATGCAAGTCACAAAGACAGAATAAACACTTCAATGAAGAATCTAGTGTAACCGTACTTGAGATCTTTTGTTCTCTCTTCTACAGTGTGTGCGTGTCTCTGTGTGTACATGAAATCCAGTTTAGAGCAGTCCTAGAGTACCAGACAAAGCCTCAGACAACTTGTTCAAAATCCCTCTTCAGTTGTGGAGACTCATTTGGGGGTGGCATTTGCAAAACCACCCTTTATAAATATCTCAGGACACCTTGGAAACCCTTGAATCCTCATAAGTCAGAATTGACTTTACAGAACATCACACGCATACAAGAGAGGGAAGATCACAGATAGACAGAAGGACTTTGTGGGGAACAAGTCTGTCTTCCAAGGGCATTCCTAGGTAAGTATGGGGAGGACTTACTACCAAGAGGATGGCCACAAGGTGACCAACTGGCCTTTGCCACTGTGCATTGAATGATTGTGACACACATTGGAGGAGAGACTAGGTACATGCTGGATAGCTCAGTGGTTTAGGTCTTTGGCTGCAGAGCCAGAGGTTAGGGGTTCAATTCCCCTCTGTGCCTCCTTGACAGGGGCTGGATGATCCACAGGGTCCCAGCTCTGCAGTTCTATGATTATGATGATCAATGAAATCAGAATTCTTCAGAGTACAGTGGTGCCTCGCTAGACGATTGCCTCGCAGGACGAGGAATTTGCGAGACGATGGCTTTTTGCGATCGCTAATGCGCTTCGCAAAACAATGGTGTCCTATGGGCGATTTTCGCTAGACGACGAGTTTTCCCCATTGGAATGCATTGACTAGCGGTCAATAGCTGTCAGTGCATTCCAATAGGGACCCGCGCTCGCTAGACGATGTTTCCCTATGGACGATCTTCGCAAGACGACGAGTTTTCCGTTGGAATGCATTGAAGAGATTTCAATGCATTCCAATGGGGAAACGCACTTCGCTAGACAATGTTTTCGCAAGACAGCGATCTTCGCGGAACAGATTAACATCGTCTAGCGAGGCACCACTGTATTCAAGGTATAGCTATATCCTTTCTTTTCCTCCATGCTGGTTTTCCCAAAAGATATTCCTGCTGCAGATGAAATAGTATACCCTTGCTATGCAACCCTGTTGCATAAAGGTATTAAAAGAAAAGTCCTACTGGACCAAACCAAAGGCTTGTTTAGTCTAGTGCTCTGTTCCAACAGTGAGCAACCAGTTGCCAACAGGAAGTGCAGAAACGGGAAATTAGAGGGTACGAGTTTTGCTTTAACAGGTCTGTTGAGACATAGAGAGGGGGTGCAAATTGCAAGAGAGCTCCCACAATGTGTGTCAGAAAGGCAGAAACAATTGCTGTATAAGGAGATTAGTATGCCACTCAACTAAAGCTGCTGGCACCCCATCAAACAAGACATAAAATACAAGATGGACTCTTTGCTATCGAAGTGTGAAATGCAACATTCAAAATTCTGAATAATTAGGATATAAAAGCCTCAAGGCAAAGGAATGGTACCAAAACAACACACACACCTAAAACTGAACAGCCGCTAGATGCGTCGAAATTATTATCATTAGTGATGCTGATTTGTAGACAGCATGAACAAAATGTACTCGCTTTAAACTCACTGCCAAGAAGCCGGCTCGCTGGAGGCTGAGACTCTGAAACAATGGTCTTTCCCGTTTTCTACATATTTCAGATTCCTAAATATGCTACCATTTCTAATATGTATACTCTGCACCCTATGCCTAATGTGATGTATGCAAAGTACCATCAAAAGCAATAGACTTTATCATATATAACTTAATAGGGTTGTAACCAAACTGCAGAAAACACAGACCTTCAGGGTAATCAAGGACTGGATTTACATTACATAGTCTTCGTTGGATAGGCTCACCAAAAGAAACGGGGGGTGCAAGTTAAATTCCATTGGTTCTTCCTTAGAGGTGATTCTTTTTAGTTCCAGTCCACAGAATCCATTAAGTGGTAGGAACACAAGAGGTTATCTCTTCCTCAGTTCAAGATTACAGGCAAAAAAGCATTTTTTAAAATTCATATTATTTTCTTCCCATATGCATATCAATAGAAATGTTATTAACCAACTAGCAGTCTGATGTGATTGATCAACCAAGGCCAATATCTCATGCACACTTGGTAAGTAAGCCCCACTGAACACAGTGTAATTGAAAGTCGAAACATTTTCAAACAGAAGTTCCTCTTTTTTAAAAAAAATCATAAAACCGTGGCCTTAGTCAATCAATCTTACCTATATGTTGCAGAGTTTTTAGCAATCAGATATTTTAACAGTAACAAATGCTCCCTCAGATACCCAACCAAAAAAAGGTCAGTTATAAAACACACTTTATTCCTTGCTGATATACTATCTCAGAGGCTATTATTTCACAGATGTCGGTAGTTCTTATCTATTGCACAGCTACAATTCATTTGTGAATCTGCTTTAATTCAGGAACAAAGTTATCTCATTGAGACGGCTGGTGCCCCCTGAGGTTGGGGGGGGGGGTGACAGGCTGAGCTAGGGACCACTGAAGGCAGAGTGAGGGGCTTAGAGGCAGAGCCAATTAGAACACAGTGATGAAAACAATTTCTCCATGTCACAGCAGTTTATTAATTATTAAAACTGCAAAGAAAGCAAAGGCTGAAGGTGGAACAAAGGCCATTTGCAAATAGAAAATCACTTGATTTTACATAATCAGGGTGATGTAATGGTGAGACTGGTGCAGGAGGACTCAGAAGACCTAGGTTCAAATCTTCACCTGGCCATAAAGCTTGCTAGGATACTTTAGGCCTGTCAGCACATCCTACCTTATCCTTCTGCTTCTCCTCTTCCCCTCAAAGCAAAGGATTTGACGAGCCGTTTCCTGGGAGCTTCTCTGGAGTTTCTCAGTAGAAAGCACAGCTTCCCCGAGGAACAATCCTTGTGCCCCCTGACATCTTTCTCACCTTTCTCTTTCACCCCAACAAGAGGGTTTGACGGGTGTTTTGTAACTTCTCTGCCTTTCGGCTTCCTTCTTGGATATCCTCAGGTGGATCTTCCTTGGTCACATATTCCCAGCCTTCCTGAGGGCTGGGTTCTCTACCCTCTCTATTGCCCCCGAGCAAGGTTATGGCATTCTGTGAAGCCCCCTCTTCCTCCTTCCCTGCTAGTCGATTCTCCTCTCCCTCTCCTGTGTCTTCCCTTTTTATCTTTATCCTTTTTTTCCAGCCTTTCCACTTCCTTTTATCTCTTCCTCCTCCCTCAACCTCTCCTCTTCCTTCTGAGACCACTGGATCTTCCCAGGCTTTCTTCCATTCCTGGGCTTTCTTGTCTCTCTGGGGAGCCAGACTCCAGCAATGTCTCCCCCATGTTGAGCGGGGAGCTGGTTTAAATCCAGGTAGCCTGGAGGTAGAGGGGACAGCTCGCCAACAGGGGCCTCAGCACCACTGTCTCCCTCTTTACAGTACCTCATCAAACTACAAATCTCAGAATTCCATAGGATGGAGACGTGCTGGGTCAAATGGACTCAATCTGCAGTAAATTTTGTCATACATCTTCACTCTAAGATCTGAGCTACTAAGCCCAGAGGATTACAAGGCTTTACAGAATGAACCAGGTAGATACAAGGCCTCCATGCAACCTGTAAGACAGAGTCAATAAGATGCAGTTCAGTGGCAGGAAAAGTAAGGTCTTATGCAGGAGAAACCAGATGCACAGGTACAGGACAGGTGGTCTCTGGCTCGACAGTAGTACCTGTGAGAGGGATTTAGATGTCCTGGTGGACCACTGCCTAAGGATGAGTCAGCAGTGTGCTGCAGCTGCCAAGAAAGCCAAGACAGTCCTAGGCTGCATCAACAGGGGGATAGCATCAAGATCACGGGAACTGATAGTACCACTCTGGTGACTTGGAGTGCTGTGTCCAGTTCTGGTCACCACAGTACAAAAAAGATGCTGAGGCCCTGGAAGGGGTGCAGAGAAGAGCAACAAAGACGATAAGGGGACTGGAGGCTAAATCCTATGAAGAACAACTAAAAGAACTAGTATGTTTAGCTTAACAAAGAGAAGACTGAGGGGAGACATGATTACTGTCTTCCAATATCTGAAGGGTTGCCACAGGGAAAAGGGTATCAATTTATTCTCCATTGCACCTGAGGGTAGGACAAGAACCAATGGGTGGAAACTTGTCAGAGGGAGATACAACCTGGAAATAAGGAGGAATTTCCTGACAGGGAGAACCATTAAGCAGTGGAACAGCTTGCCTCCCAATGTTGTGGGTGCCCCATCGCTGGAGGTTCTCAAGAAAAGATTGGACAGCCATCTGTCCGGGATGGTATGAGGTCTCCTGGCTATGCAGGGGGTTGGACTAGAAGACCTCCAAGGTCCCTTCCAACCCTACGACAATTCTATGATTCTATGAAATACAGTGATGTCATCAAGATTGTTCCTCAGACCTTATTTCAGACAATTTGTGTGTTGTAAATAGCACACTATATGCAACAACCATGCTGTTTCTGAGCAGTTATTCTGAGACTTCATTCGCCCCCAGTATGCCACCACAAGAAATATAAACAGAACTGCTTCAATGTGGATTGAGAGAGTGGATTGGAGAGAATCAGTATGTAACTATGGGTTAGGGTAGTGGTTCCCACCCTTGGGTAACCCAAGTGTTCTTGGTCTGCAGCTCTCAGAAACCCTGGCCAGCACAGCTAGATGGTAAAGGCTTCTGGGAGTTGCAGTCCAAGAACACCTGGCTTGCCCAAGGTTGGGAACCACTGGGTTAGGGGAAAGGAGACCATCTCATCCACCCCCCAATAACGTATTTTCCCAGTTATCTCTCTATCTGTGCTGTTTCCCTTAATACCTCCCTGTCTACCTTTTTTTCTTTCTTTGCCCATTTTAATTTCCCCCTCCCTCTTTCCTTTCCCCTCTCTTTTAGCTGCACAATGTCCCGGGACATGTAGCTGTTTATGCAGTGTGGAGGGAGGGGGAAGAGTAGAATAAACTATGCTTATTTCTACAATAGTAATGGACAAGAGGAAGTGACAGCAATGCCTCATGGTATGCCTTCTTGTCAAATCAAGTTTAAATGTGGTCTGGGTGTGGCTTGGTCTTGAATGGCCATATAAATCCTATTCTGTTGCTGGCTTGATGCAGGGTTTTGTCTTCTTTTGTTTTGTTTTTCCTTATTTGGGGACCTGCCAGGGAACCAACCAAGAGGACTCAATCCTAAATATCCAAGTCTTCCATCAACATAGTCCTGGCATGCCCCTTTTTAAATTCCTTTTACCGCTGTGAGATCAATGAAAACTGAGTGGTGTGGATGAAGTTCAAGTAATTTGAGAAGTTTCTTGCAGTTTCTGGAGTGGAAAAATGTGTCAATTTATAAAAAATATGCTTAGCGAGAATAATTTGGGTGAGGTGAAGGACTCTGATCAAAACCTTAGCTAGTGGAAACTGCAAGGCAAAAGAGAAATCACCTTGAGGTAGAATAATACTAAAATATTAACTTGTATGCCATCTGTTTTCACTTAAACTAGTTCATTTGAATTGTCATGCCACTTCCACCCAACTATATAAACATCCTGTTTTAACCCCTCAGCAAAGAATCGCTATAATTCACAGTAGTCAGCAGTTTCCTTTACTTATTGTGCTGGTGATTTTAAATATATATTTTATATGAAATTCTGTGAAGTGATATTTGGGATTCAGCCCATTCCTTTATACCTGTTTGTTGAAATGTGCTTGGGGTGCTTCTTCCTTGATTCTGGCAGTTTAAAAGTAGTTATTTTAACAATCAGAATAAAACTTCAGCAAACCCATTTATATATTTGATTTTATCAGGCATATAATCTTACAAATAGGACATGTAAGCATGACTGCACACAGAAACTGAGAAAGACTAATTCCTGCCACTAGTGTCTCTGTAGGCGTGTTTTCTAATTGTAAGAAGTATTAAATGGACAGTTTAATAAGTATTAAATGACATATTTTTATGCCATATAATCCCTTAGTAATTTTAACATTAATACTGATTATACTAGGTAATGTAGCTGCTCTGTGCCTCATAAATTTGTAATCACTCTATTAATATTTTATATTTATTTCCTCTTCTGTGCCAAATTAGCCCAGAGGTGATTTAAATTATGTGTCTGGGAATTAAGTAATTGATGAATAAAATCAGCCAACCCCTTGGGAAGAATGCAACATTTATATCATGGCAGCAATATACAGCATATTTTTAAAAGATTTCCAGTCCACTAAATGCATTTTCAAAAAGAATGAAAGCATTAACATGATCAAAAATGCATTCAAAGGAGTTGCACATTCAGCCCTGTTGCAAACAGCCTGGCTCCACTTCCCTCCCTCGGGTTTTTAATGTGGATGTCTGGAGTAGAGAAGCCTTAATTCTTAGGCCTCCATCCATGAGAGCTTTCCTCAGGCTCTGGAATCTCATATGGATCTAATATTAAGAGAAGCATCCGCATGTGGACGTTAAAGGCATTCCCACCTCATGGATACATATAGATAGTGGGAGCAGACAGCTTGAGGAGGCCAACATGGACTAATGTGATGGGAAACTCTCACTGGACCCTCTCAGCTGACTGAGGGGAAACAACATTTGACTTACCTTTGCATTTATTATTTTAAAGGCTAAAGGGGAGAAACCTGGCTGTCTTGGGTCAGAGAGAGGTTTTAACCCTAATTGTTATTTCTTGAGTTTAAGTCAGGTGAGGAGGGAGATACCAACAGAAACGGTATCTTTTTTACCTGTTTCTTTTCTTTTCTTTTCTTTTTGAAGTTATGTTATGTGCCATCAAGTCACATCCCACTTGTACAGTGAGCCTAATAAATTTCTCAAGTATGTCAGATGCATAAGGAGTGGCTTGACCTTTCCAAAATTCACAACTTTCTTCATAAACTCAGTAAACAAACGTGCAGGTTTGTTTTTTTTAAGCTAATGCAAAAGAAAGCAAAACTGACAGATTTATCCCTCCAGGCAGAAGGCTCTGAATGCTTCCCTCATAGAAGTCTGGCTCGGAACCCCATATATATTCAACCACATTAGTGGTGCTGAATTAATATTGTCTCCTTTCTTTTCTGAGAGTTCTCCTCATCTGTAAAAGCTACATGACAGCCAGCTGCCACGAAGCTCTGCTCCAGACAGCAAGTGCAGGAGGTTGAGAATGTGATCAGTTCATTTTTTGATGAGGACTTATTAAAAATTACAGAATTCTTCTTAAGAATTGAAAGGTTCAAATCTCAGAAAAGAGAATCTGACAGTTCAATTCTGTCCCAGTAAGGCTGCAACTACACAGTTGGGTGTGATGTTTTGGACAGTGGGAACACGCACCCCAGCAATCTTTCTTCCTAGTCACCTCAAAGTGTGTGTTTTTTTAAAAAAATTAATTATCAAGTTCAGTGCTAGATCACCTTATCACTACATTGATATACTGGTTTAGCACTAGATCACTTCTGAACAGACCAAAAAAGAGATAAAAATAAATATGAAACAATAAAACAACTCTGGGAACTGCAGCAGATTACAATGTTTCCACAATACGTTTATATGTCCCTTTTCCCTAGTGCCGTGCACTACTTTAAACAGTCTACCAGCTTTACAAGGAACCATAAAGAGAGAGCTGGGGATTAGCAAAGGGTGAGATCAAAGGACAGGGACCTGTGGGCTGTGGCACAAATCAAACCACACTGGATAGAGGAGCTGGGGCGGATACTGGCACTAAAACAATCCACAGGCTGCACGTGATCACCTAATCTGAACACGGAAGCATAAAATGGGCTGCGAATCAAGCCAAAGAAAAGCTGAAACACTCAGATTTGGCTTCCCAATGTAGCTGCAGCCTCATGACCTGTTCCCACTGCTGGAATAAACCAACAGAGGGACTGGGTTTTTCGGATTCAGGCTAAAGTCACGTCGGTGTACAGTCATGGCCAAAAATATTGGCACCCTTGCAATTCTGTCAGAAAATGCAACCCTTCTCTCAGAAAATTGTTGCAGTTGCAAATGTTTTGGTACTCACATGTTCATTTCTTTGGTTTGCGTTGGAACAACACAAAAAAACAGAGAAGAAAAGTCATATCTGATACAATCCCACACAGAAACCCAAAAATGCACTGGCCAAAATTATTGGCACCCTGTCTAAACTGTAATAAATAATTGCTTTTCAAGCATGCAATGCTCCTTTAATTTGTATTTAGACACACCTGTTGCAAGTAAGAGGTGTGGGCAATATAGTAATCACACTTGCAACCAGTTAAGATGGGGAAAAATTGACTCAACCTTTGTGTTGTGTGTGACACTGAGCATGGAGAAAAGAATGAAGTGTAAAGAGTTGTCTGTGGATTTGAGAGAATAAATTGTGGAAAAACATTGACAATCTCAAGGCTACAAGTCCATCTCCAGAGATCTTAATGTTCCTGTGTCCACTGTGCGCAATATCATCAAGAGGTTTACAGCCCATGGCACTGTAGCTAACTTCCCTGGACGTGGACGGAAGAGCAAAATTACTGAAAAATTACAATGAAGGGTTGTTCAAATGGTGGATACAGAACCCAGATTAACTTTCCAACAAATTCAAGCTGATCTGCAGACACAGGGTACAACAGTGTCAGCTCGCACTATCCGTCGCCATCTGAATGAAAAGGGACGCTATGGTAGGAGACCCAGGAGGACACCACTGCTGACACAAAGGCATAAAAAAGCAAGACTGGAGTATGCCAAAACTTATGTGACAAAACCACAATCCTTCTGGGAGAATGTACTGTGGACAGATAAGACAAAAGTAGAGCTTTTTGGTCAAGGACATCATGGCACTGTTTACAGAAAAAGAAATGAGGCATTCAAAGAAAAGAACACAGTCCCTACAGTCAAACATGGTGGAGGTTCAAAGATGTTTTGGATTGCTTTGCTGCTTCTGGCACTGGATGCCTTGACAGTGAACAGGTATCATGAAATCTGATGATTACCAAAGAATTTTGGGGTGCAACGTAGTGGCCAGTGTCAGAAAGCTGTATCTCCACCATAGATCATGGGTCTTCCAGCAGAACAATGACCCGAAACACATTTCCAAAAGCACTCAGAAACGGTTACAAACAAAGCGTTGGAGAGTTCTGAAATGGCCAGCAATGAGTCCATATCTGAATCCCATAGAATAGTGGTCCCCAACCTTGGGCCTCCAGATGTTCTTGGACTACAACTCCCAAAAGCCTTCACCACCACCTCTGCTGGCCAGGATTTCTGGGAGATGAAGTCCAAGAACATCTGGAGGCCCAAGGTTGGGGACCACTGCCATAGAACACCTGTGGAGAGATCTCAAAACAGCACTTGGGAGAAGGCATCCTTCAAATCTGAAGGCCCTTGAGCAGTTTGCAAAAGAAGAGTGGTCCAAAATTCCAGTAGAGAGGTGTAAGAAACTCATTCATGGTTACAGGAAGCGATTGATTTCAGGTTTTTTTTTCCCAAGGGGGTGCTACCAAATATTAAGTTAAGGGTGCCAATAATTTTGGCCAGTGCATTTTTGGGTTTCTGTGTGGGATTGTATCAGATTTGACTTTTCTTCTCTGTTTTTTTGTGTTGTTCCAACACAAACCAAAGAAATGAACATGTGAGTTCCAAAACATTTACAACTGCAACAATTTTCTGAGAGAAGGGTTGCATTTTCTGACAGAATTGCAAGGATGCCAATATTTCTGGCCATGACTGTATGTGTCCTGCTGCCACTACCGCCTTAGGCTCCCTGCCGCCACCGCTACTACACCACCACAGGCTCCCTGCGGTCACTACTACTGCTGCCACCTCCAGCATTAATGTTGCTGCCACCATCACCATCTCTGTCTCCAATCAGGTGGCTCCACTTGGCCGGGATGTGGGGTGGTGGGGAGGCTGGAAAGAGAGGGGGACAAGGATGAGAGGGGAAGGGTTGGAAAGGAAAAGAAGGGCTGAGTGTGGGAGGGTGCAGTGACAGGTGACCGAGAGGTGGTCACGTGGGCAAGTGATTGGGCAATCAGGCTAGCAAGGGGGCAGGGAAACAAGGGGGTAAGCAAGCAAGGGAGAGAGGGGAGCAAGTGTGCGGATGGGCAGGCAAGGGGGTGAGCGAGTGAGCTTTTGGGGGCAGGCAAGTGATCAGGCAGCTGGGCAAGTGGGTGAGCATGGGGGGCTAGCAGGCAGTGAAGGGGTGAGCAAGCAGGCATGGGGGCAAGCAATGGGATGGGGGGCAAGTGAGCAATCAGGTGGACAAGGGGGCGAGCAACTGGGTGGGTATCGGCTTTTTCAGCAACTGCAGTGCTTTTTAAAAAAAAAATCGTGCTATCTGGTATAACACTGTATCAGATAGCAAGACTTTTTTTAAGAGGTTGGGGGCATTCACAGATGCAAAATCAATTCCAATGAATCGATTCTGCATCTGTACTAAAATAAACAGATATCTGGTGGAGGAACCGAAAAACTTGCTCCCCCAAGCACAGTAGTCCACGCATGCACAAACCTCGTGTACACTAAAATTTACATCTTTTTTTAAAAAATAGAACCCGGTACAACAGCAGGTTTTATTGTCAGTGGAATCTAGCCCTCAGTTAATTAAAGTACTCTTTTATGAAGTGCTTTGCTACACAATAATCAATTAAGGAGAAAATCTAATGGGAAACATCACAAAGAGAATAAACTTGACAATATCCCTTCATTACTTATTTGAATTTATTTATGTGTTGCATGTGTACCCTTTCCTTTCCTCCAGTGAGCTCAAGGTGGCTCACATACACACCTCTTTCTCATTTTCTCTTCACAACAATTGTGAGGGGTAACTCAAGCTGAAAGAGTGTGACTGGCTCAAGGTCACCACATGAGTTTCATGGCTGACATTTGAACCCCGGTCTTCTGAATCCTATGCCAACATTCTAACCATTATCCCATACTGGCTTTCTCATTCATCATCCTAGCTGTTCAGAATACACAAAGAGCCCATTAATTTTACCACTAAAGGTAGAAGCATCACGTTTTTCTTGTTACTGAATATCATTCTTTTTTGAGCTGCCGTTGTACTCAGCACATGTTTCCTGCCCACCTCAATTGTTTTATATGAATTGAATTTAAATATGTCCCATATTTAAATAAGGTGGAGGAAGGAGTGGCAAAGAACTTTAAGCAACCCACAGGCAAGATAAATCCATTAAACAAAAGGATAATTTACTCAGCAAACATAATAAAATGTCAGGTGTATGAAAATACACACAACATTCTTACTGGTAACTGCCTTAATTTCTTCTAAATGACAAACAAGAATTGAGACACATGATCCTGCCAACTCTCTTGCTGAAATCAATGAAATTAATTACTCAGTTAAATTTCCCACTGAAATAAGCTTCATACCTTTGAGGATTAGAGTCACAGTCTTATTCCATATTTTATAGAGCAGAGCAAGCCTGCCTACCAGCCTGGCAAAGTTCACTGCAAATATGCTCTGCATATAGTTAAGTTGCTGGTGAACTATAGTTATGCATTGGGCAGACTATTGGGCAGAATACTTCCATGGAAAATAAATTTTGTGTGATGGTAACATGATGTAACAACTCTGTGTTGTGTGAGGTGTTGTTGGATTTTTAAACATTCTCACAAGCAACAGAGATTTGCACAAGTCTTGAAGCAGATATTTTAAAGATTTTCCTAGGAAAGGCAACCAAGAATCTGGTGGTACCTTGAAAATTCAACATGTTTTGTTTCGTGTACACTTTTGTGAACTGTAGCGTTCTTCATCAGATGCTTGACTTAAAATGGACCATACATCATGACAGCTTATGCCAAACAAAACTATTAAAACAAAACTTGGGAGTCCAACAAGTCTCTTGGCGGTTTTATGCCCTCCCACAGACATTTCTAGGAAAGGAAGATTTTCAGTGTAAGGAAGTCTTTGGTCAGGTGAGGCAGGGTTCAGGACCCCATTTAATGATATCTGGTTCTGATTTACAAGGCCTGATGAAGGAGGTGTCAGTCTCTACTACCTCGTACTGCAGGAGGAAGAATTCCATCTTTGGTTATTTTTCTCATATAAAACACTCCCAAAGGCAAAACATCAGCAAATGAAGAAAACATCTATGTTATCAGTCTGTGTAAATAAAGTGCTCAGAATTCTCCCTCCCACACACACACGCACAGAGAGAGAGAGAGAGAGAGAGAGAGAGAGAGAGAGCGCATGGGTGTCTGTTAGAAAATACATTATGTTTAACAAATGGCTTTGGATGAATTTGGGAGGCATAACTTTCCTTGTATCCTGAAATATTTGGGGTTTAGCAAAAATATTTTGCTCTGCATTGCAAACTGAAGAGATTATTAAATAGTCAATCTGTTTTGTTGCACTTTCCCACATTCATAGTTCAGAATCTTTTATGTAGCTTGTAAAAGTTGGTCCTATTTCTGCAGATACAATTAGTTCATTTTTACTTCAGTAATTATTTGATAAGTTTCAACTAAACAAGACCACAGATAGTATGTGTTGTTACATGGTAAAACTAGTTTATTTAGTTGAGAAAACTGCATATATTTAATGAGTTGCGAAAATAGCTGTTTTTCTGAGTGAACAAGTAATAATGATCAAATCTGGCAGAAATGTGAGCATTCTAGGCTTTTGGAAAGACATAAAAAGCTTTTAAATTCTTCTGAAATTAGACCAAACATGTTGGTGTTCCATAATTATATTTTTTTTCTTTAGTTTTGTTTCTTTTCTTGTCTAGGATAACTTTGTTAAAGTGGATAAAACACTTACATAGCCAGCCTGTAAAGGACAAATAGCCAATTTCAGTTGATTATGATATACATCTATTTTTCTTCAGTAATTTAGCCAAATCAAGTTTGTCAGCTTGCAGTCCAGAAAGTTAGTCTTTTAAAATTATTGCCTATGGCTCCATGATATGCTAGCTTTCTGTTTGTTTGAAGGTTCTTAGTCTAGCATTGTCTCCCATCTATGACTTGATATCATGGTATGATTTGTCCTACCATCTCTTTCTCATTCTTTCTTGCACAGGCTAGGGAACCATTCAATCCCTCATGATAAATATACTCCAGGGCTGGCACAAGAGAATCAAAAATATCATTCCGGGGATGAGGCAAAAAAACAAGATGATACCACCTCCAATTCTACTGTGGAAGAAATGACTGGAATAGCCATTGAACCTTTCTTCTGCACTGGCAAGGGGAAAGTATTCTCCATCACACCTGGGCGCAGGGCACACTGCCTGCCACACTGTTCTTTCATTCAGCATTGTGCTTCCACCTCTCAGCACCTGTTGCCTAGGTCTTACAATAGGGCTAGTCTTCGTTTTGTCTACTTTGTGCCTTAGACTGGCAAAAGATAGGGTTAAATCATAATTAGCTGTGAGCCATACCAGATGCCTCCCAGCTGAGCTAGTTGTAAGGATATAGAATGGGAAAACTCCATTTATGCTACCCTGTCTTAAGCTCTATGTAGGAAAAATAAAGTATAACATATGTGGTCAATAAATCACGCTATGTAAGTGCTCTCTGAGAAAATGTTCCTATCTTTTGTTTTGTAAATTAAAGAGCTATGTACAAACAGATGCCTTTTTCCCCTCCTTGCAAGCAATTCGTGAATCACCTTTTAGCCTTCTTTTGAAAAGATGTCTATTGAGTTCTTGCAGTGTCTCATAATACAGTGGGCTTTTACATTTAATCAATATTTTCCATTGCTCTTCTTTGAAACCTTCACAGTTTTCCCAATATCATTCCAGGAATGTCTTCACAAAGCAGACAATGTGGAAGTACTGCGAGAGTAATAACCTATCAAGGGCTTATTGTGAATGGTTTGTAGAGAAATAGCTATGTATTGGTATAAATCTATATTGTTGCCAAATAACATTTAGTGCTGATGAAGTGATACTTAGTCACTTGATGACACTATAAATCTGCTCTCCTACAAAATTCTTCCTTGTTTGTGTTAACCATTTAAAATGTTAAATGGTTTCCAACAACCGCTGAGGTCATAGGTTCTATCATCACACTCTGCTATACAATTAAATATGATCAAGATGTTTCATTGTGTGAGACAGGACGTGGGGAATTGGCTCCTGCAGGTGTTATTAAATTCAAATTCCCATCAGCCCCAGCTAGCATGGCCAAAGGTATGGGACAACAAAAGTTGTAGAGCGACATCTGAAGGCCCACAGTTTCCCCACTTCAGAAGAGTAAGATATTGCACTTGACTCTAATAAGCAGGGATTTAGCATTCAATTTCCTATTATGTGCAGAATAGGAACTGTGACTATGTTTCTGCAACCAAGCAGGATTAATATGTCACTTTTAAACCCTTGTCACATTACAGGAAATTGTACTTGGATACCAAAATTTGGCTTGTTTCTCTGTTCATGTTAAAGGAGAAGTGAAAACGATTTGCAGCTTTATCCTGCTGTTTTACATCCAGGATTTTATGCATAAAGTAATGTGCAAAAGTAACCATTGCAATACAGATGTATTTTTAAAAAATCTTTATCACTTACTGTATACTCAACTATGGGAAGAGCATCTGTAACCCTGGCATCTGGTAAATCAGATTTTGCCCTTGAAATTAAATTATTTCCAAGAACTGTGATTACTATAATCTGTTTAAAATTGGGACAGGCCTGCAACAGAGAAACTGGTGCAACACAGTCACTGAAAATGGACAGGTTCAAAAACTAGAAGGCAATTGTTGGGGGGGAAACTGAGCCAATCAATAACTATTTTAAAATACACCTAGGTTTTGTCTACTGCATTTCCCCCAATATGTAGTTATAATATATTAACATTCCATTGAGCTAGCTGGAGAGCTCGATGGTTTAGGTATCTGGTTGGGAGTTTGATTCTCCACCGTGCTCTTGCGAGTAGAGCCAGCCTGTGTGGCCTTGGGCAAGCTGCACAGTCCCAGGATGCCCCCAGAAGAAGGGAAGGGCAAACCACTTTTGTTTATTCTCTACCTAGAAAACCCTGAAAAGAGTCTCCATAAGACAGAATTGACTTGATGGCACACAATTGTTATTATTATTATTAACATTACAATCATTAAAGTATAATTTGTAATATCAAAACTTTAAATGAGACCAATGCATTCCAGTTGATCAAGTTAACAATATTCAGTACCAGTAAAACTGTCAACATTACAACTGCATTCAGAATAAACAACACACCTTCCTCACTTCAAATTCACACACAAGGCAAGCAGGGGAAAGTCAGATGGGAACAGCCAGGGCTCTGATGGAAGGAATACTGAGACATCATACATTTACACATATATTTTAAACTGATAGAGCTAGTTTGAATCATGGAAAACAACCTTTGGAGGCTGCCAGTGTAGAGAAGAGAATGGAAAAGAGGAGTCATTTAACAAATATTAAGCATTCATTTAACATTTCCCATCTGCAGTTTTTCTGCTCCCAGTCACCCTCAGCCATTTTGTCTCTGCAAAGTGCCAGAAGAAATGACCCTGGGGAATGTCATGTTTTGGAGTGCAAAATTAGCACATTGGGAAGCAGTTAAGTATCTCCTTCCTCCGCTCCCTTATCACTATGCCATTGAAAACCACAACTTCCAGGATCTGCTTTTCCTTAGTAGAAGAAGCTGTTAGGGTTTAAACAGACATGTATGCATGTGATCAACAGTGCATTAAGCCCAGGCATACCCTCTGCATTTGGAGTAGCAACATCAGTGATTTCCTCCTTTTTGCAACTCTTCTGAAGAAATACTGTGGTAGCGTGCAGCCTGGGAGAGCATAAAGCTCTCAGAAAGAAAGAAACCAAACACAACTTTGCGTAAAATTCATGCATCTGCACAAAAAGCTTGAACTCACATCCTCACTCACTTTTACTTTTTCTTTGCCTGAGCATAGTCCTTTTCTATTTATTTTATTTTATTTTCAACGTTCAAAGGGTATGTGATTATAATCTCAACTGAACTCTGGAGTTCATTGTAGCTGAAACAACAAGAATCCTGTGGCATGTTAAAAGCTAGGAAATTTATCAAGACATGAGCTTTCATAGGTAAATGCCAAGCATCAGCAAAGATGTAGCACTGATGTTTATCCTACAGCAAAATTAGACTATAATTATGTGTTCCTGCCACTGAGAGGAGCAACCATGTACTGTATCTAGTTTCTCACACTCCATTTTTAACACAGAGTGGAACGAGGATCACCCTCTTTTGTCATCGTTCTTTGGTGATACAAACCAGTATCCTCTCTGGTCCTTTTCTTTGTTGATGCATTTCATCTTTTTTTGCATGTAAAACCAAAGAAAGAGGAAATACATCAGTAAAAATAGAAGATAGTACAGGATATAACACACACATTTAAAAATAATTACTGTGATTAAATGCAAATTAAAATGCATCCCAGTGTAAAAGACAGGCTGTGATCAGGTACTCTGTATATCTGCTCAATTTGCTATCCAGGTAGACAACAACTGTATGAAATACAGGCTGCCTTCAAACAAAGGAATGCCCCGCATACAATAGAAATATACTATGGATAAAAATATTCTCAGATTAAAACTGAAATAATGTTTACACTGATGAGTTGCTTTCTTTAGAAATTACATCTCTTCTCCAGGAATGACAAATTGGATTTTGGTCAATTCAATTTTCATGTGTCCACTCCCACAACACACATGCCAGACAACATCCAGATGTTTCATATAAAATTATTTCACGCAAATCAGATACTGGCACACTTGGGCAGCAGTCCTAAACACACTTACTTGGAGGATTTCTACTGAAATGAGAATAAATTTGGAACAAATAATGGGCCTAAACCTACTTACAGTAGACTCACGGAATAAGCAACTAATTATGTAAATCATGTTGATTCAGTGGGTTTGTTCTAGTTGGGACTGCCTATTGGATTCAGGTCATGGGCATCCATAAAGTGATACATCTGTAGCTGGATACCCAAGACCATGCATTTTGTCTTCTTAATGTGAAGGCAATTTTATTATCAGGAACATTTGAAGCTGCTGCTGATTCTACTAAATTCTATTATAAAGTTGTTTTAGAGGTCATTGTTGATATTATTATGCTTTCACTCCTCTAGGCTGTCTTGCAGACTAGTTGTTGGGTAAAATGACCATAATGTCAGTCTGAATGTTCTCATGCTTATTTGTCTTTAAGCCTTTAGCAAGTAACACCTTAGCTCCTACAGTAAGACATAGCAAAAAATAGAATAACCATAGACTCTTAACTTTTATTACACAAATCAGTATAAAGAACACCATGAGTAAGTACAGAGAGGAAAACGGATAAATCTTCAAAATGTCATCTTATGATCAGAGGTCAAAATGACAGAACAAAGTGTCAGCCTCTCTCATTAAGCATTTTTATGCCTAGTTATGTTGAAATAAGAATATTTTCCTTTCTTTAATATGGAAAAACATGAACCTTGCAATCCTAACTTGTCTTGGTGCTTTTAACAACTCCCAGTTGTTTTTTTCAATGTAGATAATGCTATACCCAGTGTGGTGAAGTGGACAGAATGACAAACTATGACTTAGGAGGCCTGGGTTTGAATCCCCACTCAGCCAGGGAACTTTACTGAGGGTGTGGAACAGGTAAAGTCAGTCCCTAAGTATCTTACTGACTGTGAAAGCCCTATTAGGGGCACTATAAGTCAGTTATGACTTGATGGCACATAACAAGAACAACAGATAATGCAATTCAGCAGCTAGTTGAAATGAGCTCAACTTCAGATCAGTAGTGGTTCACAATGCAGAAAAGCTCTGAATCTGACTGAGCTTTTCCAGCAGATAAAACAAAGACAGATGGTTTCGCTGGCTGGCTGGCTGGCTGGCGGGTGTTCACTCTCACTTTGTGCCTTGAGGCAGATGGATAAAAGTCAAAGCAAGGGAGAAACCACACAGATCTATAGCATAATTTAAAATTCCCCAAGAAGAAATTTTGTTGTATTCCCAGCAATGTCTGACAACACTTCAGGAGGGGATAAAATATACATGCAGCCCTGGATTAACCATTAAGCAAAATAAGCACGTGCTTAGAGCATCAACAAGGGAAGGGGGCACCGCAGAGGGTTTTTTCAGTGCTGGATTTACCATGGATTTACATTTACCGAGTAGACGTTGTCTAGAGGGGCGGGGTAAAAATCTAATAAATAAATAAATGGACCACGGTGCAAATGGTGCATGCTCCTTCACAAACCACATCCATCCATCCAAATCCCTCAGCTCTTTCCCTCCCTTCCTCAAGAGTCCCAAGAAAACCACCTCCCTACCTAAAGCAATTGAGTATGAACCAGTAAAAACAAAAGAGTATAAAGACTCACCTAGCAAGAAAACTCATGTTTTGAGTGAAATTATCAATCATCATCATCATCATGTTTGTTTGTTTGTTTGTTAAATTTACTTCTGTATTTTGAGAGTTTCGGTGGGGATAAGGATAAAAACATCTGCTGATCTTTTAGACCTATGACCTCTATACTAGATGTACAAGCCAAAGAAATAACAGCTACTCTTAAAAATGCCCCAGCTCTTGTTTTTGGTGTTCAGTTTACAGATTCTGACAAAATCTGTCTATATTAAGCGTGAAAGTGTAAGATTTGGCTGGAAACTGGTAATTTGATTGTACGCATGATTTTGCATATGATACATGGTTCTTTTTTGCCACATGCTATACAATTAAATACAGGGACATGGTGGCGCTGTGGGTTAAACCACAGAAGCCTCTGTGCTGCAGGGTCAGAAGACCAGCAGTCGTAAGATCGAATCCACGCAACGGAGTGAGCTCCTGTCGCTTGTCCCAGCTCCTGCCAACCTAGCAGTTCGAAAGCATGCAAATGCAAGTAGATAAATAGGTACCACCTCGGTGGGAAGGTAACGGCGTTCCGTGTCTAGTCGCACTGGCCACGTGACCACGGAAACTGTCTTTGGACAAAACGCTGGCTCTATGGCTTGGAAACGGGGATGAGCACCGCGCCCTAGTCGGACACGACTGGACTAAATGTCAAGGGGAACCTTTACCTTTACCTATACAATTAAATTACTGAATTTTCATCCATCTAATGTGCACATTATATATTTTTTTTCAAGCTGTGGGACCCACCGTGTGTTATATTCATAGGGAGCACCATAATCTTTTCAGTGCTTAGGGCCTCTAAATCAAGGGTCTTGATCCGACCCTGCATCCATGTGCCCACATTATAATGGTTAAAATGCAGAGATGGCAGCAGTAATGGAATGGCTTCCAAGTCAAGGTCTACTGAAAGCCAAAAAACCTAAGCTCGGTGGAACCAGCTTATGTTTCCTCCATAGCCTGGAAAAGTCACCTTTAGGAACAACTCTCAGAATCTCTTAACTAACATAGCCAGTGACCATGGTGGGTGGTCAACTCTGGGTATTGTAGACCCCCTGTCTCCGCCCCCTCCCCAAATTTTCCAAGCTCTTGCTTTCTCAAGAAATTCTGCATGCCTGCAATGAAAGGTAATGAGAACTCGGAAATACCAAACAAAATTAAGAAGGAATTTTAGGACCTAAAAAAAAATTCCTGTATCTTGCACTACAATCTTCAAACAGAAAATGCACTTGTTTGACCATTCCATTGGTGCATCATGCCTTGATGATACCGGGGAAGGGACCAGAGCTCAGTGGCCAAAGCTCCTTCTCCTCTTGTCCAGTTAAAGGGGCAAATTGTCACCCTACAGACATTGTTGAATTCACCTTGTTTTATCTCTAGCTAAGGCAGACAGAAGTTACTCTTCAACAACATCTCACAGGCCTGATGAGAGTTAAAGTCCAACAATATCAAATTGTCCATCTAGGAGTTAAAGCATTAGGTAACAGGGAATGTGAAAGATCTCTGTTGAAGAGTCACTGGCAGTCACAGAAGACGATACTGCACAAATAGTCTCATTCATTACAAATTAGCTTCTTTTGTATACGGAGAACTGTTCTTAATGGAACACTGATGGTACTTCTAGATCAGAAGTTCCCAATGTTTTCGCCATCACATCCTCTTTTTGATTTTTGAGAAACCCTTACACCTAACCACCTTTCCTTGAATTGTCATCTAACTCCCTTTTAACAACAAAAAACCCCACCATAATTTTAAATTAAGTGTAAGTGTAATAAAACTAATAATAGAAATAAGTGCAAGAACTTAATAAAATAATTTTAAATAAAAATAAGCACAAACATTTTTCTTCTTCTCAGAGAAGTTAATAAAACATTCAGAAATAGCAGAAATAAAATGTGAAGGATGACAGTGCATATCACAGTCTCACACCTACCTTGGCATTTCTTCATGCCTCCCCACTCCCACTGTACTCCTCATGACATATACATTTGAGGCTGGTCCCTATATGGGCACTCAGGCAGTTTTCATATGTTTCTGTGGGAAACAGCCCACAACTGAAGAGTCCTGCTTGTGCCACATGCTTTATAATGCAGGTTAAGCGTCATTACTACCCGCTCATATCACCATCTTTTTAAAAATGTATTTCTCACAAGTGTTGTGAATGAATATGACAATGATTGTGCCTATACACATTATAATTAGAGATGGGGATATTCATATTTGTAAATTAATACAAATATCCCCGTCCCAGCTAGACCTAATTAGGGTCCAGCCCCTCTTCTTGCCAATGGCGCCAGGAACTCCATCGTCTCCCTGCTCAGCTAGTCACTCAGCAGCCATGCAAGGAGACCCGTCCTCCCACCCCCTGCCTTGAGTGGCCAGCCAAGCAGGGAGACAGTGGAGCTCCTGGCACCACTGGCAAGAAGAGTGGGACCTTTACAGCGCTGGGATGTGTGAGTGGACAAACTGGTCCCGGGGGCTGGACCCTCATTAGGTCAAGCTGGGATGGGGATATTCGTATTTGTTTATGAATACAAATATCCCCATCTCTAATTATAATAGTAAATTTGTAATCAGGGAGAGAAGCATCCCCCCCCCTTTGTGGACACCCATAAAGTAACCTAACTGAAGGGTTCAGTATCATGTAAAACTATATCATAATTGTGTGCTGTCAAATCAGTTCTGACATGGGGACCTTTTCCAGGGTTTTCTTGGTAGAGAATATACTGAAGTGGTTTACTATTCCCTTCTTGCGGGGCGCCCTGGGACTGTACAGCTTGCCCCAGGCCACACAGGCTGGCTCTACTCACAGGAGGCACAGTGGGGAATTGAACTCTCAACCTCTGGCTCCACAGCCAGCTACCTAAACCATTGAGCTATCCAGCCAGTTATCATGTAAGGGGGGGGGGGGCGATACAGAAATAAACATTTAAAAATGTTTTCTTGCTATCATGCTGTTCTTCTCCACTATATCCAGATCTCCTTTTTGCATTTGAACTTCTGCAGAGCGGAAGAAGGAGGGGATGGGTTAAGAGAGGAAGCAGAAAACAAGCCCATCTGGTCTCAGTAATATTAGAGGAAAAGAACATTCTCCTCAATGGCAGTATTTCTGCAATCAACAAAGCAGAGTATTTTTACTAGGCACCAGATTTGCAAATTGCAAGGATTTTTGCTTCTGAGGAATTCCAGCAGGGATTACATTTTCACAGTGTTAATACAACATCCGTAATCAATGCAAAGCTTTGTATATTCACAAATATACTCTGTGGTTTCACAGTGGTACTCAAATTCTTGCACTTTGCTTAAAAGAGCATTTTATTTAAACAGCATTATTTGTTCACTCTGGAAATTGGTTGTTATGCGAATGCTAGCATATCTGCTAATGTAAATCAGGCACATTATGACAATCATAGCTGTTTAATTAAGAACAAGCACATTTTTTCTAGTGGAAATCCATCATAAATCTTTTGTACATTTAGTCTGAATTAAGTCCCAATATGTTTGGTAGGGCCCACTCTCAGCTTAGAGACATATCTCATGCATTTTTATTTAAATGTAATGCACTCCACCTACCCCATATTTAATGGGACTTAATCCCAAATATATGTGTCTAGGATTGCAGATCTGCAGCCTCTTCTTTTGGACAATTACTAGAAACTGTGTATGTGTTATGTGTCATCAGGTCAAAACCAACTTATATTAACCCTAATAGAGCTTTCAAGGTGAGTGTGATGTTTAAGGAATAGCTTAATCACCACCACTCCAGTGAGTTTCCATGGCCAAGGGGGGGATTCAAACTGAAATTTCCTGAGTCCTAGTTCATCATTCTGCCTACTGCACTCTAGTAACATATTTATTAAGATTCGGTCCCTAAATAAATGTGCAATTTTGCTTTCTCTTGACTTATATCCACCTCCTATAAATAGCAAATTTATTTTAGCAATTACTCAAGTTGTAAATTTAACCTCGTGACAAGACTTTCTATATTTCTCTGTGATATGGATGGTAATGCATTAAAGCTCAGACTTCTTTATTTCACATTTATACTTTTCTTTAAACACTCAGGGTCATAAATAGGTCTACTCTTGATTCTCTCTTCCTATTATTTACCCTGCAGTTTTCTTTTGATCACCTTGCTTATGGATTCCCTACCCTTAGTGTTCCAACTGTCGGAGACCTTTTTCTTTACTTCCTTCTTCAACTTATTTTAGATCTCAGTGCCTGCGTTCAATCACAGCCAAACTAATAGTAATGTTTCTTTCTCTTGTGACCTGGGCTGGACTGTGAACATTCTGACTTCAGTGCAGGAATAGACAACCTGTTTTTCTCCATATGCTGTTGGACTGCGGCACCCACAATCTCTTTTAATTGTTTAATGCTGGATAGAGCTCCTGGGAGTCATAGTCTGCCAATATCTACAAAGTCACAAAGTGCCAAACCCCAGTTCAGTCCACTTCATAATTGGAATAGTGCTAAATGTTGCATGCCATCACATCAGCTCAGCCATGTAACATCAAATGCAATATATAAAATCTAAAGCAGATGAACAAAGTGATACTTAAAGTAATATTGATGCAAAAAACATCCCATTTAAAGAGAAGAGGTGCTGAACATTACTACAATATAGAGTTTCTCCTAATATTATACAGCTCATCAACTTCAGGGCTCAAAATAGAACCTGAAAGACATTCTCCTTGGTGAACTATAAACTTCTTAATGATCCATCTAAGACTATTTCAAATAAACACAAAATGCACTGGAAGATTAAAATTATAGTATTCTAAGTATACATATTTATAAGTCTTTCACTTTTTATGGTATTGGACTTGCATTTTTATTTCTTACATTGTATGCTGCTTCACATATTTTTAGAAGTGTGCATATTATGTGCTGCTTCTGATTTATGGTAACTCTCTGAATTAACAACTTCCAAAACGCTACTTCTTTAATACAAGAGAGGCATATAAATGTATAAATAAATATTACTGTTTAGTTGAGGGAAGGGCCACTGACCAAATTTTCATCATAACATGGCGTATACCTTATCTGCCATCTATGGAAAAGCTGTGTGTGTATTAATCCTATATTTTTGGGGGGAGTTGCTTGCAGCAGCCTGTGCAGTAGCTAGTTTGAGAAACACCGAGGAGCAGTGTGTTTTACATATACTTTCTTATGTGCCTATCTCTTACATGCTAATAGCAGGGCAAGAACTCCAACCATTGGCCTCTGGAGGGTGTGTTTTAGGGAGTATATGTATTTCTCAGAACTCAGTTCCTTGTCTGTGATTTTGTATGCGTACAAGTATATTTGCAGTGTAACAAAAAATGGTACCACCACCTTAATTAATTCAACCTGACTATATGTGGGCCTGACCCTATAAATGCTTACTCAGAAGTAAGTACACTAAGTGTATGATCAGAAAGACATTTGTCCTGCTATTTTGTCCACTGTGGGGATGGACTAGTTTCTTCCTTTTGCTGACAATCCACCAATATAACTGCTAAAGCAAACTAGACTGTCCCCAGAGCATCCCTACCAGCACTTTTCTGGGTCCCTAGGGTCACTTGAGGAGCATATGCTATTGGGATGCAAGGATCCCACCAAATGGTATACTGGACTTCTGTGAACCAGAAGTAAAGGAAGGAGGTGCACTGTCTCCTCCTAAGAAAATAGGTGTTATTATCAGAGCTGAACTGAAAACATTATTGGACAGAATGACTGGGAATTTTGATTTAAGTCTGGAAATGTTAGAAAGCCCTGGAAAAAGTGGACCAATAGAGGGAGCAGTTTGGGCAGAAAAAGAGGGGGGATAAAAGAGAAGGTGAGGAAGAGGAATGATGGGTGACAGATGTGAAGAAAGAAGATGAGAAAGACTGGATAGAGATAGTGAAAGAACACCCCCTAGTCTGGGGAATGGGTGACTTTTAAAGTATCTAAAGAAGTAACACAACGGGAATGGAAGTAGAAAAGAAGAAAGAAAGCCCCCCTACTGGAGAGAAACAGAAGAGAGGGAGCAGAGGAGAAAGGAAGGAAAGTTTCACAAATAAAGCTAATTACCGAGAAACCCGGACATGTTCAAATTCCCCTGGGTACGATTGTGGGAAAATCCAATTGCCAGTCAAATTTCCCAAAGATCTGGGCTGCAGGGTTTGGGAGCCGATCCTGGGTTGGATTTTTCACAAATGAACCCATTGATGAATGCTAATATTACTTCTACCCCATTGGTAGAGGATTTGATGCTACCTATTAATAGTTTCCTCTTCATGGATTGCTTTTCCTCTTTAATCAAAGATAAACTTAAAACTTCACTCTTTGGGTTCCATGGTTCTTTTAAAACAGTGTCCATAGAAGCATCCCCAGTCTTAACCAAACTATTAATTGTTGTTGTTTAGTCAACAACCTCCGATATGCAGATGATACCACTCTGATGGCAGAAAGTGAGGAGGAATTAAAGAACCTCTTAATGAGGGTGAAAGAGGAGAGTGCAAAAAACGGTCTGAAGCTCAACATCAAAAAAACTAAGATCATGGCCACTGGTCCCATCACCTCCTGGCAAATAGAAGGGGAAGATATGGAGGCAGTGACAGATTTTACTTTCTTGGGCTCCATGATCACTGCAGATGGGGACAGCAGCCACGAAATTCAAAGACCCCTGCTTCTTGGGAGGAAAGCGATGACAAACCTAGACAGCATCTTAAAAAGCAGAGACATCACCTTGCCAACAAAAGTACGCATAGTCAAAGCTATGGTTTTTCCTGTAGTGATGTATGGAAGTGAGAGCAGGACCATAAAGAAAGCTGACCGCCGAAGAATTGATGCTTTTGAATTGTGGTGCTGGAGGAGGCTCTTGAGAGTCCCCTGGACTGCAAGAACAAACCTATCCATTCTAAAGGAAATCAACCCTGAGTGCTCACTGGAAGGACAGATCCTGAAGCTGAGGCTTCAATACTTTGGCCATCTCATGAGAAGAGAAGACTCCCTGGAAAAGACCCTGATGTTGGGAAAGTGTGAAGGAAAGAGGAGAAGGGGATGACAGAGGATGAGATGGATGGACAGTGTCACTGAAGCTACCAACATGAATTTGACCCAACTCCGGGAGGCAGTGGAAGACAGGAGGGCCTGGCGTGCTCTGGTCCATGGGGTCACGAAGAGTCGGACAGGACTGAATGACTAAACAACAACAATTAATAGTTTGGTTAAGACTGGGGATGCTTCTATGGACACTGTTTTAAAAGAACCATGGAACCCAAAGAGTGAAGTTTTAAGTTTATCTTTGATTAAACAGGAAAAGGAGTTAATACAAGTGGAAAAGAATAAACTGTTAAAAGTCTAAACTGAGTCTATGTCTAATGATATGAAGGAAAATGAGGGTTCAAAGGAGGGAGCAGGCTTGGCAGAACCTTACACTGACTTTAAGTGATCCCATTTAGCCTGCTCCAAATGAGCCTGTGTAGGCAAGCCCTAAATTCAAGGGACTTCTTCCCAACTAGTATGAATGCAGTCCAGCTGTTCCAGTTACTCATTATAATGGGGTGTGTGTATATGAATCATTCTATTCCTTATTCCTTGGCTTATATTCACTTTCTAAAAGCACTTACAAAATACAAATATGGCTAAAAATGGCCAAATATGTGCCCAATAACCTTCCAAAAAGGAATACTTTAAACCAGCCATTCTCAACGGGAGGCCTGGCATATCTGAAGAGGGCCACAGACTGGAAACAATTATTCACACACCACCTTTTAAGATTTGTTATGTGATTTATACAGTCCTGATTCAGCCTATATTTCTTTCCTATTGTGTTTGTGGCTGTAGCCCAAAAAAAGGTTCAGAATGGCTGCTTTGAACTGTAACTGTTGGATTAAAATATATAAAATTGCTACTAGTCATTGTTACTTTTAAAAGTAACACCATGACAAAAAAAAATTACAAAGTACAGGTGGCACTGGTACTTTCAACATGTTACTTCCAAGCTGTAATAGGTTTACACCTTACATCTTAAAACACCATAAATCTATGGATATATTTTCTCCTCTGGCACAGCATTGTTAAAAAGACATAACATTTCTGTTGAACTTCAGTGACAGATTTACAAATGAGGTGTGAATCCACACTAGTGCCTTGCTAATTCCCATACAATTACATAAAGCCTGTCATGAACTGCCAGCTTGATTATATTGACTGGTGATGTAAGAGGCTTGTGCTGTGACACAGATGAGGACAAGAGTGGAAATTTATTCACTCATCAGTAAACCTCTTATTGTTTTTCTCAGCTGTACATTGTGACTAATCATCCTAATGTCTATTATTAATGGAGAGCTACTGGAGTGAAAGTGAAGCCCACATCTGCTTTCCAAAGAATGCAGCCATTTAGGATTTGCTTTGAAAGCATGCATGACAGATGTCCAGCAGACTCCCTCAATGCATTAAGAAGGAAGCAAATGGCAACCTCACACGGAACTATGGTGGAGCAATCCAGTTTACAGGAATATAATAGATTATATACTATAATACTTAATGGTGGAATGTTATATTTAACCATTTATATAACTCAGCATATAATTTCTGTGCTGTATGATTCCCTTCTTTTTAAAAATTTTCTAGCATTAAAGAAGACTACATCTATGTACACTGCTGCAATCGATTTACAGTGTGCATGTCTGATATTCAGCACAAGTGGCATAGTTTACCAGCACTTGTGGAAAAGACAAGAAAGACTAATGAGTTCGATTATGATCATGACCAGCTGGGAAAGTAAGATATGCCTTTAATATAAAGAAGGATAAGTTACTTTAATACAGAGAACAAGTTCCAGTCAGTCCTGGGTAAAAGAGAAAAGAAGGCTGAGGTTCACAACAATGTTGTACTTAGAATAAAACTAGCGTAACCGGAAAACTTATTCCAGTTTAATCTCTTTGAACAAAATACAGCATAACAAGATCCCTGTGGCCACCTGCCTCTTTACCAACTGCACTGCTGCTTTCTACTTGAATCACTAGAATTACAGTGACATCTGAGCTGGCCCTGCTATTATTAGGCAGAGTGAGGCAATCATCTCAGGCAACAGAGGGAGGAATGGTGTCATTCCTCTGAGTGTTCCTCTCTGCATACACCATGCAGCTGTCCTGGGCCCCCTAAACTAGTTTTCCACCTCAGTGTTAGTAGAGGATGCCATCGTAGAGTTTAAATAAGATTCAGTTTCCAGTCCACTCAGTTTCTGTATGAGGAATGATAGGATCACCATCTTACCCTTTGCTCAAGCAGCAAAATACCTTGGGCCAGGTCTGATAACTGACATATTATTACCCCTTGGATTGAGTAGCAAGTGTGTGTGTCAATAAATAAATTGAGGCAAAACCATATAAATGGAGTAGGGGTCAGAAATGCCCCCTCCCCCAGCAAGAACTACAGGGCTTGGGTTACCATCAAATACCTGCTATTCTTGGGGCACTGCAAATTCCCAGCATAGGTCACAGCTACCAGGGTTTCTGATAGGTTGTTCTTTAAAAAACAGTATTGACCTTTGAGTCTGGCTTCTATTTAAATTTCCCATATATTGGAGCAACATTATTCTAAGGAGGATTGTGAAAAATTTTAATATCCACAGATGGCTTGGCCTAACTTGGAATGGTCCCTGTCAGGACCCATGGATGACGGAGAGATTCCACCAGAGGAAAAACAGACTTTGGGATTTTTCAGACCGGGAGGTGACTTTGACACAAGTATTCTCACGTACACTGGACTCAGCTTGTAGCATACCTGCCAAACTACTGATAATATAATCCAAATCTTGTGAGAATCAACAGAGGCTACAAAGTCTTAAATACACATTCCTCAAATTAACTAGTTTGTGGATTTGGGGCAGATGATTAACAATTTAAGACCAGCAGGGTCTCATGTTTGAGACAGACTAACATCTTTCTGGTTTGGCATTCTGTCCTTCCTAATACTCATGCTTCCTGTTGGTGGGCTAATGAAACATGAACTCTACATTTGAGATTGACATACGGACCATTTCAGCCTTGTTTGGTTATATTAAGTGGCTTAGTAGGTCCTAACCTGAGAAGGCTTCTGTATGAGGCATAAAAAAAGATCAGAATATAGGGTGCTCTGACTATCAAGGTAGTAGGGCAGTGGTTCTCAGTCTTGTCTAATCCAGGTGTTCTTGGACTACATCTCCCAGAAACCCTGCCCAGCACAGCTGTAGTAAGAGGAGCTACTCCCTCTCACTTTGAGATGTGCACTCTAAACATGCTCAGGGGCACTCTCCTCCAAAGCCGGCAAAAAAAATAAATAAATCTCCAAATAATTATTTCCCTGGTAGCTCGGACTCCTGATATTGCAAGGACGGCACTCCAGGGAAGCTCGTCCCTAACTCTGAAGGGGCTGGGGCTGGTCGACCCTGGGCTGGGCGCCACGTCGCCGCCTCTCAAAACCGGCAACATCCCCTTTAAATCTGCTGAGGAGGACGAGGGGGGAGGAGGAGGACGAGGCGCCGGTGGGCCCCGGGGATCAGCTGAAGCGACTGAGGCGCCTTCGTTAATTCCCCTCAGGTCGACGAGCCTTCCCTCCTCTCCCCTCCCCTTCCCCCCCGTCCCCCCCCGTCGGCTGAGGCGAGGAGAAAGCCGCCCTTTTCCCGCCCTCTTCGTGACAGTTGCCAAAAGGGGCGGGGCTGGGGAGAGGGAGAGCGAGCGAGCGAGCTTGAGGGAGAGGAAAAGCCACCCGCCCGGTCCGATTGGGCACGTTTTGCCGCCTGCTCGGCGCGGCGCGGCGAGCCTTCTCCGTAAGGCGGCCAGCCAGGTGGCCCCTCAGCCCGCCCTCCCGCCGTGCTTGAGGCCGGAGAGGCGGGAAAGCATCGCCTCGCCGCCCCCGACTGCTGCAGCCCGCTGCGGGGATGAGCCATTGCCATGGCGAGGAGGCTCTTCGCCGGGGCCTGGCTCAGGAAGCCTTACTACAGCCAGGTAAAAGGAGAGGGGTGGGGCGGGCGGACGGGCGGTGAGGTGAGCCGGCTGGTTATGGGAGGCTTCGGCGCGCCAAGGAGGGCAGGAAGCAGGCAAGCTGGACGGGCGCCCGGTTGGCAAGAGCGGCGGGGAAGGAGGCGCTGGCTGGCTGGCTGGGGCAGAGGGGCTGGCACTGCGGTTGGAAGGAGAGAGGCGTCGGCCACACACGACAGGAAGACCCTCGGACGGGAACGGAAGACGCGGGAAGCGGAGCGGCAGGGGAAGGAGGACGCGGCGCTTTCGGGGGAGGGGGGGACGCGCAGGCGGCATTCACACGTTCCTGTGGGAAAGAGTCCCGCTCCCGCCGCTGGTTTAAGAAAGCGTGTTAGGCATCCCTGCCTGTTCCCCACCGCCCCCTCTCTCGTTTAGTTCATCTCTCGCCAGCCTAGCAGATCCGACAAGGAGGGAAGGTGTTTCCGAGTGGGTCGGTGTTGGTGCCCCTTATTAGGCCCTGTGGAGGAAGATTCAAGGGGCTCTCTTCTCCCTCCTCTCCTCCTCCTAGCCCGCCTCCATCTCCCTTTTTGTTCCCAGTTCTTGCTGTTTTCAAGTGCTGTCATCTGGTGGTGCCCTTCCCGAAAAGTGCTTCTGCTTGACTTCTCTGTTAGGCAGTCGTGCAACTTGTGTTTCGCAATAGATTTGTACCGTTTTCCGGATTACAGATTTGCCTGTCTTGGTTGCTCGCCCCTCAACAGTTTGGGGTAGAGAGATGCCACTCTGGCAGCCTGCAAGTTGTAAGGAGAAGGCGAAAAGAGCCTTCTTAACATGTGCTTAGGAAGGTGTTGATCTTGGCACAGATGTCCGTGCAGAATTTATTCAGATGTGCTGCTTGCTTACCTGTCCCAATGTAGGCAATATGTAAAACTCTCAGAACAATTATTGGTGAATGCTTTCTGTTCAATATCTTTATATCAATATCAGTACTTCTCATCACTTACGTTCCTGAGCTTGCTATAATTCTATACAGTACTGTCAGTGCTTTCCAGAATTGGAGCTGGTAGTAATCATGCACCATCACTGTTATTACCAGAATTATGCAGAGAGATGCATTGGTCATATACAGTAGTCTGTCTGCTCACCTGTTAATGATTTTTAAAGGGACTGTCTAAGGCTGTCTCAGAAGCACCTAAAGAAAGGAACTCCGCAAGTGTTTCCATTGACCTCCAGTCAGAAATACATTCATAAGAGCAACCCAAATTCGTTTTCTTATAACTCAAACTAATTGTTGTTACTGTTGAGTCAATTCTGACATATGGCGGCCCTTTCCAAGGCTTTCTTGGTGGAGAATAAACAAAAGTGGCTTGCTATTCCCTTCTTCTGAGGGCATTGTGAGAGTGTGCAGCTTGCACAAGGCCATACCAACTGACTTTACTTGCAAGAGGCACAATGGAGAATCAAACTCCCAACCTCCACAGCCAGATACCTAACTCACTGAGTTATCCAGCCACTTCAATTGATGTTACTTTGTTCTTTAATTTTATTTTCCAACCCTCTTCAGTGTACATATATAGTCCCTTGACATTTTGGATTGTATATCTATTTTAATTATAGTGGAGAAACGGAAGAGTGACTTCTCAGTTTGTATCCCTTAATTTGATTTTATATCATATTGTTTATTTTAATTTGGTGAAAGCTGTGCACTATTTTGTACACATCAAGCTAGGTTTTGAAGGGAAAATGTTAAGCAGGATTATAGCTATCCTTCTATGGAAGGCTATACTACGTCTGGTTTCTAAGGCTTTTTATCATGCTAGGAGTTAGAAGGCATTTTGCAGCTATAACATCCTTATTCTTGAATGGATTTTCTAAGGTAAAAGAAATGGAGGGGGGGGGAAGAGAGTGACAAATGGAAGTAATTGTGTAAAGCCCTCATAAAATTTAGTGAATGGGACAAGGCTTGCGATGATGAAATCTTGTCTGAAAATACCCTTCATCTGTTACATATTGCAGAATAGTACTCAGTCGGGAGTTGTACAAATTGTGTTAAAAGCTCTTATAGTGCTGTATTGTGTTGTGGTGAGTCAGGATATGGAGGGGTTGAAATTTAAAAGGTATCTCTGTTTGCACTGTTTAAAAATTTAGATGAGATAACTGCTTGAATAAAAGATAAATACTCAATGAAATTGCAACATCTGGAGTTGCCTCTAATTTTTGAGGTGCAGCAAGTTTGAAGATTTAAATGAACACTCATATACTTGGCTGGTCACCTTCAAAATATAATTGGAAATGTTTACAAAACAGTGTGATCATTGGAGGCGTTTTTATCACTTAGAGGTGTTTGTTTCCTCAGAAACTTTGCTCAGCCACAATCTGTAACATACAACAGGTGGTGACTGCATTTTCCTAGCAACCATTTGATGTTAGTGTTACTGGAAATGCTGCCTTCAGGAAGGATCTCTGGATGCCCTGCAATAACTATTAATTCAGGAGAACCATTGGAAAACCATGCAACAGTTCAATGTCTCTGGAGCTGTTTATGGATGCTTAAAAATGATTCAGAAAGCCCCTTGACGCTGAAGTGAAAAACACTGGCTAAAATTTGTAGAGGTATTTTGCTTGTTACCCTTCCTAGCAACAAAGTACTGTATAATTAAACACATTTCATCAACTGCTACTATTCATTTAATAATTGTTTAGAGGTTCCAATTGATAGCTGCAAGCTAATTGTCATATGTTTAAGATTTTCCCAGATATTTAAGTCTAGCTGATTATCTCTAATGACTTGAAATAATTCCAGTTACATTTAAAACAGATTTTTAAATTATTCTGATCCATAGATATTCATGTCAATATTTTTTGGTTGACTCGTGGTGCACCCCTCCTCCCATCCTAATGCTTAAACTATGGCACATTTGGGTATACCTAGTAATTTGTGGAATGGGTCAGAAATGTGTTCACTGTCTCCCTGTGTTTTGATTTTAATTCACTTAAATTATATATCCAATCCTTCAATTAAACAAAATCAGGTTGGTGTACAAAAAATCAAGATAATGAAAACCAGTATCAATAAAACATTTCACGCAGTAGTCAGACTGACTGAGTAAAATTGGGTTACCCAGTATGAGGTGGTGGACAAGGACTTAGGAGATGTGGGTTCAGATCCCCACTGGAAACTCACTTGGTGGTTGTGGCGGAATGCCCATGTCCCACCTGTCCGTCATGTATAGCTCTAGAGCTGGAGCCTATGAGAGGACAGGAGGGCGGGGTCAGAGAGACAGTTGATAACTGAGAGTGAAGGTTTTGGGAGAGTTTTATGGGAGAGATTGGAAAGTTGGTGTGGTATAGTTGGTGTATGAATTAAAGAATAGATAAAAGATAGAAGTGAAATAAATAGACAGTCATCTAATAGTATTCCAGTGATTCACAGTGATTTATATGAAAAGTAATACCAATAAAGAAACGTGTGCAATATCCAAGTAATGAGTACAACACAATACAACATCTATTAAAATACTTATGTGATTCTACAACTAAACAATAAATAATCAGTTATATTTGACAACACGTGTACAGACAACATTATTGGTAAAGTGTGGATAAAGATCCACTGGTGGCAGTTGGTGTATGGAGAATTAAGAACGTCGTGCCCAAAGGTGGGACCTGGGTTTGAGGGAAACAAACTAGGGACACTGGGGGTGCGCGACATAAGTGGTGGCATCAGCGGTGGGATATGAAATAAATAAATTCCAGTGAGCCAAAGAAAAGAGAACAGAAATTCTCTGAGTCTGAGGGACCTGTTAGTCCAATGAGAAGGAATGGGGAACCCTAAAAGCTCTGTGTGGATAGCTTGGAAGGGACTCCTGATTGTGGAAAGACTAAGGCAGGAAGAGACTCTGAGGAGAATTTAGTGTTTAAAATTTACCTCAAGCTTAGGGAAAGACCAAGAGGGCTAACTTTAGATCCCTAGCTCTGAAAGAGGAGCGCAGAAGGGAATAAAAAGGAAGCCAAGGTCCAAGGCAGCTGAGGGGACAAAATCTAAGTGGTGGCTGGAATAATATAAATATTAAAGGAAAAAGCTGGGTGTCTGGAGACTGGAAGAAACAGTGTTTCAGAACCAGAGAAGGCTAGGTGCCTAAAGAAAGAAATAAAGTAACTGCTGCTGCAGCAGAAGGCTACTGTATATCACTCTCTCTCTCTAACACAGAAAAGGAAAAAGTGTTTTTAAATTGAGGCTTGTCTATTTGCCTCTAATAAACCAACCAACTTATCCAGAGAAAGACAAATAAACCATGCCTTCTAAGAGGGGGAAACGGTTAACAATGGAGGTATCTGATATACAAGGTTTACCTCACGCAGAGGAAAGCCCTGAATTAGCTGAGCAATATGATGATGCTCAGGAGGATAGTACCTCAAGGGGAGAAGCTGCTTTAACCTCCCAAGAGTTTCAAAAGTGGAAATTGGAACAGGAATTCCAGCTAAGACAAAATGAGTTAGATTTGGAGAGAGAAAGGATTAGGATAAGGGCTGAGGAAATACAAAAAGAGTTACAGCTCAGGGCTGATTCTGAGGCCAAAGAAAGAGAGATGGAACTAGAAAAGAGACAGATGGAATACCAACTAGAAATGAGACGATTAGAATTATCAGCACAGAATAATAATAATAATAATTCAAATACTGAGGAGGAGAATTTATCAAAAGCTGACTTAAAGAAATTCCCTCAATTCAGAAAGGGTGATTGCGCTGAGGCATTCCTCATTGCATTCGAGAGGACATGCTGGGACTATAAAGTGAAAGCTGAGGAGAGAATGATTATTCTCAGGTCTCAAATAAGTGGAGAGTTAAATGAGATTTATTCTCAAATGGGCCCAGATCAAGCAAGAGACTATGAAGCCTTCAGGAAGTTGGTTTACGTGAGGTATGGGATCAATGCTGAGCACCTCAGACAGAAATTTAGAACATTGAAAAGAAAACCTGAGGAATCATATTATCAATTGGGAGCCAATCTGGTCAAATACTTGGAGAAGTGGCTAGAACACGCTAAAGTTGAGACTTTAGAAGAAATGAAAGATATTATAGGGCTAGAACAATTCTATTCAGTTCTACCAGGAGAACTAAGGTATTTGGTCAGGGATAAAAAGCCCAGAACGGTTCGACAGGCGAGTGAAGAAGCTGATTTTATCTCACAAATACGAAACCCAAAATATTCTGAGGTAAAACTTGGAGGTAACAGCTGGGAGGAAAGAAGAAAAGAACCCAGAGATTACCACAAGAACTATCAGAATACTGGAGGCCATTTTAGAAGCAAACCCTCAGAGCAGAATCAACAGATGAAACAAAGCTTTGAAGGGAAGGGAGAAAAGTCCCCTCTCTTTGAACAAAGGGGTCCAAAATTGTGTTATGGCTGTGGGAAACCAGGGCACTTCATTTCCCAATGCCAAACCTTAAAGAATAAAGAGGTTCCACAGAAAGGAGGTGGAAATGTACCCAGGAAAGTGTACTATGTACAACAGCAGGGAAAGACAGTTGAGGCAATTGAAAGTGGCGCTGAAACAGAGGTGGCAGAGGGCCAGGAAAAACAGCTGCCATTAGCCAACGTTGTCCAATGCTTTTATATTGAAAATAACCAAGAATTGCTTAGGTGTTCGGGAGAACCCATATATATAAATAATACAAAATATCTAGCGGTGAGAAACTCCTGCTCACAAGTGACTTTGTGTCATCCTGATATTATCCCTCAGAAAAATATAGTAAGAAATCAATACATAACCATAAAAGGGATTGGGAAAGAATTAATTACTCTACCTATGGCTCAAATACCAATGAAATATCAAGGGTGGACTGGAGTGTGGAAGGTAGCCCTCACGAATCAAATTCCTGCTCCATGTTTGATTGGATTAGATCTATCTGAGCATGTAAAGAGTGTTTTAATCACTACTCGCTCCCAGATAGAAAAAAGAGCAAAACCTGAAGAAAATTGTGAGATCCCTAATGAAATTATAGGAGGAGAGGAAGACAATATAACAGCTGAGGTGGTAGTTATAAGAAATCCTCAGGAAAATGCTTTTAAACAAGAGCAAAGACAAGATTCTACGCTACAACAATGCTTTGAGTCAGCCAGAGAAGGAACACTAACCCCTGAAAGCTTATACACGTATAGGTCTGTACCCCAGGAAAGCACTGGATTCAGTCCTTTTGAATTGTTATTTGGGAGAAAAGTGCAGGGACCCCTTGATCTACTAAGACTAAATTGGGAAGAGCAGAGGGAACAAGATCCTGAAACTGTGATCCAGTACCTAGATACCCTGATGAACTCCTTGCAGCAATCGCTGAAGTTAGCTTCAGAAAACTTGCTGAGGCAGCAAGGCAAACAGAAGCTATGGTATGACAAAAAGGCCAGAGAAAGATCATTCAGTCCTGGAAATGAAGACCTGATGCTGAAACCTATTAAGGGGAACAAACTGCAGTTAAATTGGGCAGGTCCTTTTAGAATAATCTCCAAGATGAGTGAGGTGAATTACATAATTCAGGAGGAAGGAGAGGAAGGTCGAAGAGTAGTACATGTAAACATGATTAAACCGTACCATAGAAAAGAAAATATTGTCCTATATGCCATAAAAGAAGCTGACAATGAGAAACATGAATTGCCATATTGGGAAGGGCGAGGCGAACCCCAATATAACCCAGAAGATGTAAAGATCTGTGACACACTAAACCCAGAGCGGAAAATGGAAGCAAGAGCCTTGCTAATAAAATACAAGCAGGTCTTCTCCAATAAGCCAGGTGTAGCAAAGGGAGTGGTGCACAAAATTGATACTGGAGATGCACCCCCTCAAGCTGTCACTCCATACAGAGTCACAGGGCCATATGTAACCAAGGTTCGCCAAGAACTGGATGAGATGTTGAAGGAAAAAATCATTATACCTTCATCTAGCCCATGGTCAGCCCCGATAGTATTGGTAGATAAACCAGATGGCAGTATACGGTTCTGCGTAGATTATAGGAAATTAAATCATGTCACCAAGCCTGATGCATACCCGATGCCTAGACTAGATGATTTGATCGAGACAATTGGGCGATGTCAGTTCATATCAAGTCTAGACCTGACTAAAGGTTTCTGGCAAGCAAGGCTAGACCCCAAAGACCAGGAAAAGACTGCATTCTGCAGCCCTTTCGGATTATATGAATTCCGTGTCTTGCCATTTGGGTTGCGGAATTCACCGGCTACCTTTCAAAGGCTAATGGACCAAACTTTACAAGGGCTTAGGGAATTTACGGTGGCATATATTGATGACATAGGAATCTATAGCCAAACGTGGGCCGATCACCTGTACCATATTGAGAGAATACTACAGAGGCTAAAGGAGGCAAGGTTAACAGTAAAGGCTAGTAAATGCCAACTGGGTAACTCGGAAAAAAAATACTTAGGCCATATGGTAGGGGGAGGCATAATCAGACCCCTAGAATCAAAGATGGAAATCATCAGAAACTGGCCTAGACCAACAACAAAGAAAAAAATCAGATCTTTCTTAGGGTTAGTTGGCTATTATAGACGATTTATCCAAAATTTTAGTGAAATAGCCACCCCTTTATCTAACCTAACCCATAAAAGAGCCGCTGAAAAGATCCCATGGTCGAGAGAATGTGAGGAGGCCTTCGATAACCTGAAGACAGTGCTGATGACCAGTCCAGTCCTGAGAGCACCCGATTTCCAACGCGAATTCACCGTCTTCACGGATGCTTCCAACACCGGAATAGGAGCCGTTCTGAACCAGGCGGATGACGACGGAAACCTGCATCCAGTGATTTTTCTAAGCAAGAAGCTGCAAGCTGGCGAGAGACACCTGTCCACCATAGAACGTGAGTGTCTGGCGATTGTATGGGTGATGCAGAAACTGAGGCCATATATATGGGGTAGACATTTCGTACTGTGTACCGACCATTCCCCACTGCTGTGGTTGAGGACAATTAGGGCGAATAACAATAAATTAATGAGATGGGCCCTACTATTACAAGACTTTGATTTCGAGATCCGGAGCGTAAAAGGGAATCAAAATGTAGTGGCCGACGCCTTATCAAGAAGACCAGAAGAATGACTGATGGAAACAAAGAAAATGTAACTTGTAATGGTATTAAAATTGTTCTAAATAAATATTCTAAGAGTATATGTATATGAAATAAATAAAAATGCAATTTATAGATGAACTAATGATAAGTAAGAATAAAAGTGACTGAAGTGGTTTGTAAGTAATAAAAATGTTGATTAATGTTATTTGAATATAAAGTAATAAGAATAATATGCTTTCAACTAAGTAAAAGAGTAAGTATAGAGTAAGTATACATTGCAAATGTGTAAATGAGAATTGCATTGAAAAAAATGTTAGAAATATTGTTAAGAAAAAGCCTACGTTGTTCATGAGGGTAAACTACCATAAGTTTTACCCCATGAAACAAACTTTCCAAGGGGGGAGGTATGTGGCGGAATGCCCATGTCCCACCTGTCCGTCATGTATAGCTCTAGAGCTGGAGCCTATGAGAGGACAGGAGGGCGGGGTCAGAGAGACAGTTGATAACTGAGAGTGAAGGTTTTGGGAGAGTTTTATGGGAGAGATTGGAAAGTTGGTGTGGTATAGTTGGTGTATGAATTAAAGAATAGATAAAAGATAGAAGTGAAATAAATAGACAGTCATCTAATAGTATTCCAGTGATTCACAGTGATTTATATGAAAAGTAATACCAATAAAGAAACGTGTGCAATATCCAAGTAATGAGTACAACACAATACAACATCTATTAAAATACTTATGTGATTCTACAACTAAACAATAAATAATCAGTTATATTTGACAACACGTGTACAGACAACATTATTGGTAAAGTGTGGATAAAGATCCACTGGTGGCAGTTGGTGTATGGAGAATTAAGAACGTCGTGCCCAAAGGTGGGACCTGGGTTTGAGGGAAACAAACTAGGGACACTGGGGGTGCGCGACAGTGGTGAAACTGGTAAAACTGCCTCTTTAAAATCTCGCTTATCTTGAAAGCCTTCCTGGTGTTGCCATAATTTGGTTCTGACCTGATGGCACATAACATGATATAAACAGGAATGCTGCAAATACTTTACAAAACAGGGTAATCTGGTTACTTGCAAGGTCAAATAAATGTAATTCTATGTATCAGAGAAAGATGCATTGATTTTTTTTTTAAAAAAAGTCTGTCCTAAAAATAAACATCATTAATGGAGATCTATATTCTGCTGTGGGCAAGAGCTACATCTTATTTCTGTATCAGATGCTTCTCACTCAGTATGTGTTCACATATTTCCATGTGGTTTAGACAGGAAGAAATGTAGATACATAGTCATAAAAAGATTGAGTATACACATTTTCCCATCATCCATAAAGCAGGGAGTAACTACTGTCATTTATGAAAAATGAATAAGGTTATTTTGATGAAAAATGATACTGTGACAGAGTATAGCTACCCTCCTCATGTTATGCCTGTCTCTTATATTTTACATCACGGTTTGATTCCCCCCCACCCCCTTTAAACATCAATTCTTCACACTAAAAATCTGACATAATTCTATGTCTTCATTTATACCCTTTTCCTAGCTTGTTCTCAAATCTGTCCTTGGAACATTTGCAATCCCCTTTCTTCTCATCTTCCATAAATAAAAGCCCATCAATTCAATGAAGCAATGCAGCACTCTTTTCATGATCAAGTACAATTCTATTCAGATCTTGTACTTATACGTTTCCATGTATAAACCCTTAAAAAATGTTGATTTTATAATGGACAGTTGTGTTTTGGAGCCACATGGGATATCTACTCTTTATAACAGAATAGACACATTTTCTATATTTTAATCTTTGAAATTCACACGGAGAGGTACTTTTCAGAAAATATGTATGAGCTTTTAAATTCTATGTGGCTATACAAAAGCATTTTTGTCTCCTGAAAGAACACAGTCCTACAACAGTTTTGCATTTGTTTTGTGTAGAAATTGTAAAAACATGGTTCATGGTGATATAGTTTTACATCCTTTCACAAAATCTTCAAAAATTTTGGTTACTAAATCTTATAGATGTTTGCAAGTGTACATTCTGGGTTGATGATCAGACACAATAACTTTTATAAATGAACTGTTTATAGGTGATGATAAAAAAAACCCAACTCTTAAATTGCAGATTCAGTAAATGATACCACATCACTACTTCTCCAATACAGGAGGTACAAACTGTAACCTCTTTATTTTTAAGGTAAATATTCAGTCTCAAATTATAGAGTAAGGTTGTGACTATATGATCAAATACTGCAGGATTTGCTGTGGTTATATTATGGGTAAATTCGAAGTATTTTTTCTCATCACATGACACGAAGGCCGATTTGATTTGGTTTGGTCCTTTTTGCTTCCAGTGTGGCTTTTTGCTCTGCAACTGGCGGCTTCTACTTTGTCCAAGCTGGAACAATTTGAACTTACTTTTTCCCATGTGATCAATTGGTTCATTCTTGCAGCATATCTGTGGGTGGTGTTTTGTTCATGTAGATAGTTGGGGCGTGATGTTCAGGACCGCAGGAACTCCTACCCTTGCATTCTTTCCCCCTGATCATTCTCCAGATTTTTTAAAAAAGTTTTACATATGTGATATAAATGCTACATCACCTTATCATTGATACTGATATACAGTGGTGCCTCGACTTACGAACTTAATTGGTTCCGGAACTCCGGTCGTAACTCGAAATGGTCGTAAGTCGGAGCACCGTTTTCCATAGGAATGCATTGAAATGCAATTAATCCGTTCCGGCCGAAGAAAAAAATCACCCCAAAAAAAAAATCACTGCAAGACCCATCAGAAATGCGATTAATCCCTTCCGGCTGAAGGGTGGGGGGGAGAAAAGCAAGCGAAGCGTGCAAGACCCATCGGAAATGCAAAGAAAGCAAAGCAGAAAGCAAGCAGATCGTGCAAGACCCATCAGAAATGCAAAGAAAGCAAAGCAAAAAGCAAGCAGATCGTGCAAGACCCATCGGAAATGCAAAGAAAGCAAAACAAAATGCAACCAAACCCCGCAAGACCCATTGGAAATGGGGGGGGGGACCCAAAAAGCAACCAAACCCCGCAAGACCCATCGGAAATGGGGGGGGAAACCCAAAAAGCAAGCAAAACCCCCAAGACCCATCGGAAATGGGGGGAAAAAAAACCAAAAACCAAACAACCCCCCCAAGACCCATCGGAAATGGGGGGGAAAACCCAAAAAAGCAAGCAAACCCCCCAAGACCCATCGGAAATGGGGGGAAAAAACCCAACAAACAAACAAAAAAACCCCAAGACCCATCGGAAATGGGAAAAAACCCAAAAAACAAACAAACCCCCCAAGACCCATCACAGCACAAAAACATAACCCCCCCAGCCCAAAACCACGCTGCAAAACCCACCCAGAACAGTTTTTAAAAAGCACAAAGCAGCACCTTACCTTACCAGGCAATCCGAAGCCTCCTCCAATCGCACTCACTCTAACCGTTGGGGTGAAAGAGCTACAAAGAAGCAGCCTCTTCGCCTACCAACCGTTAGCAATTTGAATTTCCCGTCTTTTTTCCCTGCCTTTTTCTGTTCATAACTGGAAGCTCCAGCTGCAAGTCGAAGCAAAATTTTGCAGCCGGAGCTGGTCGTAACTCAAAATGGTCGTAAGTCGGGACGTTCGTAAGTCGAGGCACCACTGTACTAGTTTAGCACTAGATTACCTCCGGATGAGGAAAAAACCCTGTAATTACGAACAAAACAAACAACCCAGACAAAATAAAATGCATTCCTGTGGTATGTGGGATTTCTGTACATGCTAAGAAGAACTTTGGAACGCTGCCACCTTTTCTGAAACACTGTACAACCCTTTAAAAACCAAGTGGCTAGGCATTTAACCATAAAAGGATCAGCAGAGGCAGGACCAGAAGAAGGAAGAAAAGAAAAGGGACTGTGGGCTGAAATGCAAATCACATTGCACTGAAGATGAACACTGAACTCCTGGATCAATCTGCACCCCCCCCCCCAGTGTGATCACTAACTGCAAATTCAGCTGTAGTCACAGCCTAAAACAAAGTGTTGTTGTTGTTGTTTAGTCGTTAAGTCGTGTCCGACTCTTCGTGACCCCATGGACCAGAGCACGCCAGGCCCTCCTGTCTTCCACTGCCTCCCGGAGTTGGGTCAAATTCATGTTGGTAGCTTCGATGACACTGTCCAACCATCTCATCCTCTGTCGTCCCCTTCTCCTCTTGCCTTCACTCTTTCCCAACATCAGGGTCTTTTCCAGGGAGATTTCGCTTCTCATGAGATGGCCAAAGTATTGAAGCCTCAGCTTCAGGATCTGTCCTTCCAGTGAGCACTCCGGGTTGATTTCCTTCAAAATGGATAGGTTTGATCTCCTTGCAGTCCAGGGGACTCTCAAGAGTCTCCTCCAGCACCACAATTCAAAAGCATCAATTCTTTGGCGGTCAGCCTTCTTTATGGTCCAGCTCTCACTTCCATGCATCGCTACTGGAAAAACCATAGCTTTGACTATGCGGACCTTTGTTGGCAAGGTGATGTCTCTGCTTTTGAAGATGCTGTCTAGGTTTGTCATCGCTTTCCTCCCAAGAAGCAGGTGTCTTTTAATTTCATGGCTGCTGTCACCATCTGCAGTGATCATGGAGCCCAAGAAAGTAAAATCTGTCACTGCCTCCATATCTTCCCCTTCCATTTGCCAGGAGGTGATGGGACCAGTGGCCATGATCATAGTTTTTCTGATGTTGAGCTTCAGACCATTTTTTTGCGCTCTCCTCTTTCACCCTCATTAAGAGATTCTTTAATTCCTCCTCACTTTCTGCCATCAGAGTGGTATCATCTGCATATCTGAGGTTGTTGATATTTCTTCCGGCAATCTTAATTCCGGCATGGGATTCATCCAGTCCAGCCTTTCGCATGATGTATTCTGCATATAAGTTAAATAAACAGGGAGACAATATACAGCCTTGTCATACTCCTTTCCCAATTTTGAACCAATCCGTTGTTCCATATCCAGTTCTAACTGTTGCTTCCTGTCCCACATATAGATTTCTCAGGAGATAAGGTGGCCAGGCACTCCCATTTCTTTCAGAACTTGCCATAGTTTGCTGTGGTGCACACAGTCAAAGGCTTTTGCGTAGTCAATGAAGCAGAAGTAGATGTTTTTCTGGAACTCTCTGGCTTTCTCCATAATCCAGCGCATGTTAGCAATTTGGTCTGTAGTTCCTCTGCCCCTTCGAAATCCAGCTTGTACTTCTGGGAGGTCTCGGTCCACATACTGCTGAAGCCTACCTTGTAGGATTTTGAGCATAACCTTGCTAGCGTGTGAAATAAGTGCAAAGTAGAATACAGTAAAATATTGCACACTTTAATTATTATTGCAAATTCTGTATTAATGGATTAATAAGTGGTTCCAGGAAGTCTAATAAAGGAGGGAAAATATGTTGGTTTCCTATTTATGTTTAATCGTTTGAGAGATAGCCATTGGGATATATACTCCCTGTCTCTGTATTTCACTCATGGAACTAAACATCTGTTTCCCACCTTGAATGTAGTTAAATGATACTGAGTTTAGGGTTAATGCTGATTAAGGTTCCCATTTAATCTAAATTTTAAAATTAATGCTCTCATTTAAAAATACTGAAGCTAGAAATCCACAGGAAACTAAGTATTTCTTACAGCCACATTCATTTCTGGAAATATTATTGAATCATCATCATCACAGAACTGCAGCTTGAAGGAACCCTATGGATTATCGAGTCCAGCCCGTCAAGGAGGCACAGTGAGGAATCCTCTCCCAACCTCTGACTCTACAGCCAGATCCCTAAACCACAGAGCAATCAGTTCAATGATTAGTTTACAATCACAACATATACTCTGTATGACAGAAATAAGATTAAAGGCAATAAAATAATATTACTTACCAAACTATGTTTTATATAAAATGAGTTGTTTTATTTACCATTTTCCTGAGAGAAGAACTGTACCCTCACCCCAGCGAGCAGCTGAGTGGCAAATACCATACATAAGCATGCTCCTGCCCATTACCATCAGCTTGCTTCTGCTACTCCTTGCAACCCCCATAGAATTCTTCTGCATTTCACTCTACCATGATCCTTAGGGATTGACTATTTTTCCTCTCAGAGAGAATGCCAAGCTTAACTGTATTCAAAATGCATACAATGTTTCTTTGTTTTGTTTGGGGGGCATCAATCTTACACTATCCTTTCTCCTGTGACAACTGGCAAAGAAACAAAACTCAAGCAGCCGGGGAGGTGGAAAGGTGAAAGATTTGGGCAACCGAAAGCAGTAGCTGCATAGCCATCCTTGTGTGAAATTACAATAATTTTTAAAATTTCTTTGTGGTCCAGACAAGCCCAAACCAATACCTAACAATTTATCTCATTCTCTTCCTAGGTCTGGTACTAGTATCCATGTGCTCTGAATCCTGTCCAAATTAAATTTCTGCCAGAAATGGTGCTGTTTGAGATGCATCCTGCAGGGTGAATAACTAATTGTCATGCAGTTCACACTATTCAGCAGAATATTGACTCTGTAAATGCCTTGTCAGGTGTTGTCATATGCATTTGTGTGTTTTCTGATTCTTATCCAATAAGATTAGCAGGAAAGAGAAGAGGTTAAAGGAAAGAATATGCTGGCTGTGAAACAATTTTATTCTAAGGTCAGTCATCTCGAAGTTCTTTAAAAGCTCAAAGCTTTCTGCGGACATTAATGCAGAATTAGCTTGTGTAAGTGTGTAAGTAACTTAGTTAATGCCTCAAAGCAATTTCTCGTAGCACCTACAGCTGAATTATTTTCAGAATGAACATTCAAACTACTGGGTTAAACATATATAAGTGCGACACTTTTAAAAGTGAAGATCCAAATTTATTTAACATCACAGTGGAGGAAGTACTTTGGTCAGCTGCTCTCTGTGATACCTCCTGATTAACTAATATTTTTTGGAGCCCAGAGTCCAGAATACAGTGGCCAGATGGTTGCCTTAGGAGTAGCAGCAGGGATGGTGTTGTACCTCCCTTGAAAGAGTTTTACTAGTTGCCAGTTTCTTACAATGAGAAGAAGTTTTCTTTAAAACCCTATATAATCTGACCCCTGGTCCTATAAGACTGTGAACTTCCAAAACATTTCTCTTCTCCTGCCCCCGCCAAGCAATAGATCCTCCCCATGCACTCCACACACTTCACATCCTAGTTCCTTAAGACCTTCTGATGGGATTCTGCCATAAACGCCTCTCTGTACCTAGTTCAGGACCTCTTTATTTGTGGCATCCTCTTTATAGAACTTCTAGCCCAGGACTGCCTTTCTCTATTGAGAAATTTGATAAAACAGACCTTTTGTAACTGATTTTAGTTTATTAAAAACTGACCTGATAGATAGCAGCAGCTGTTGATTGTGTGTGTCTGTTTTGTGCCATCAAGTTGGTACCCGCATATAGCAACCCTAATAAGGCTTTCAAGGTAGGTGAGATATTTCAGAAGTGGCTTTACTAGTTCTACTCCGCTAGTTTCCATAGCTGAGCAGGGATTCAAACTCTGTTCAGAGTCCTAGTCCATCATTCTGTCCATTACACACTGGGAATCTGTTGATTTTATCCACTGCTAATGTGTTGAAATGACTTTTGTATATATTGTGTGATATGTTTGTTGCAATAATATTTTATATTATAGTTCTTGAACGGATACAGCTGTTCAAACTATGTGCTGGAGAGTAGGATATAAATAAATAAAGTAGTGTGTTACTGACAATGATGAATTTTTTTGTCTACTTTCTCAAAATTACAAGCTGTACTTGTCTTCTATAATTCTTTGCTTAATGCATTATGCTGAAATTCTGTCACAATAATGATTTTAGTAGTTTTTTGGCACACAGTAAATGCTTACCTATGCTAAGATTTTTTTTTAATGTTGAAAAATAAACATATATAAATCTAATCAATGTGAATTTACAGATCTTGAATTTGTCACCAGCTTTATTGTTCATTCTTACATGTCACAGATAGCAGTTCTGTCTTTAATCTGAGTCATTTCAGCTTTTTTGTGGGAGAATAATATTGTGTGGTTCTTCCTGAGTACTATTTATTTATTTATTTATTTATTTATTATAGAAGTATTTCTGGGACTAGACCAATCAATCTGTTTGTCAAGGTACCTACGCAGTGAAGACTTAGGGTTAAATACTTTCCCCAGCATATCTTTACAGTGAAGACAAATGCAAACAGTATATTTAGACTCTTTCCCCTTTAGGTCTGGCATATGTTTTAATGAAATTTGTCTAACTGTTTAATTTCATGTTAAAAAGATGTGCCAGTGACCATATATTATGATCCTGTAATATCCCAACATGTGTAAAGGTGTATTATTTTTGAACATTCTTCAGCTAGTTATCTTAGCTAATAACTAAGACATTATGGGTCTTACTAAACCCAATGCCCACTATATTTGTATCAGTTAAACATAGCACAAAATAACTCCAGCTGAATGTAGAAAACAGAAACAGAAACCAAAATTAGGCTGTGCTTTATTATTCTAAAGGCCACTGGTGCTGGTGAAAGGAAGAGTGAATTATCAGAGGAAGGACCAAATCATCTGGCTTTCTGTAGATCCTATTCTCCTTCAAGGTTCTAAGTACATTTACGGAATGCATGACTATTAACTAGGCTAACATGAAGAATAGTATCCTACGTTGACTGCCATCGTGGTTGGCTTTGTGGTAGAAGAAAATGCCATAGAGCGTTCAGCTGTGTAGTCTGTCCAGTCTTTCAAACAAAGCTTCTCAGCAAAAATCAGCCATGGAAACTGGTATTTGTTGACTATACCAAGGCTGCCAAAGATTAATACAGATTTATTAGACTTTGCCAGGAGTAAATTCAGTTTCACGAGACCACATCCCAGTTGCCAAATATGAATACAAGTTTCTTAGACCACTCTAACGCTGCCAAAATTTGATATAATTTTTATGAGAGCTTGCCAAAAGTTTATTAATATAGCTTTCTCAGAGCAGAGATCAATAAGTGTTCCCCAGACAATGCCAAAGAATTAATTCAGCTGGTTTTCTCTGGAGCTAACTTGATGATGTTGGCTATTGCTACTTCCCTTCCATTGTCTCTCAAAGATAAACTGTCACCTCTCACTCATATTCAGATCCCACTCATTTACACATGGACACACACAGCCACCCCATTCATTCATGTGCTTCTTTATTTATCGAAGTCTTCTCTGAATACAAAAAAAGATATTTATTTCTTTTTCTCCAAAGCAACCTAAAGATGTAAACTGTGGACATGCAGAGTAAAAAAAAGGCAATATACATGTGCCCTCACGTTCACAGATGCACAGCTGTGTTTGTGAGTGAGTGAATGAGTGAGAGAGAGAGAGAAAAATGACAACATAAAAAAAATCTTTTCACCCTTACTAAATTAAACCAATAAGATGGTGGAAGGTTTGGTGCAAAACAGGAGTGATTTTTATCTAAAAAGAAATTCCTGTGCTGCTCAGAGGTACCTCCCTCCCCACAATTCCTGTACTACTGTTTTGTATCTGGCTTGAACTGCAGATCCTCTGATTTATAGTTAAAAGCAATACAGATTGTGCAGAACTGAAGTCTGGCTGCTTCAATTTTAAGAATGGAATTATGTTATCTCAGTTCTGTTCTACCTTCCCAAATTATACTTCTAATAGTACTTTGTCTACTGAATCTACTTATGACCATATATACCTTGTATAAATAATAGAAAAATGTAACAGATGCTGTGTAAAAGTTAGTGGCCCATGTTTGGGTCACATTTGACAGCAGCTTTCCTATGTGTCCCTTGAAAGAGGAGTGGAGAAATCATGACACCAAAATCCTACTTAGCTACCTGCCACTGAAAAGTAAAATTAAGAATGTGGAGATTGCAGTATTTATTGAAATGGCACCTGCCTACAAGCTGCTTTAGAAATTGGACTGTCCTCCTCCCACCATTATTTTCAAAGTAATATTCTGTCTGTAGTTACTGGCTGTAGTTACATAGCCTTGATTATTTAAAAATGTGAATTCTGGAACTAGTTTTCCATATACACAAAGTTCTTAGATCTTCTTCTTGGCATTTCTTCCAGTAGAGATCTCCCCAACCTGTTGCTCTCCAGATATGTTGTACTCTAAAATAGCCCTCCCCAATCTAGTATCCTCATGAAAGTAACTGTAGTTCAACATCTGGAGGCTATCAGGTGGCAGAGAGCTGCTCTAAGATTTCTTTACTACAACTTGGCTACTCCCATTCTCATGGAATACTGTTGTGAACTAGTTTGTTACTATTATCTCAATGCAAAATGTACGTGTATAAAAACACCTAACTTCATATGCTGAGAAATAAAATTCTCTCTAGCTATTGGTGATACAGAAAAATAAGATAAAAAGAAAGATACTTTCCAGACTTGCAGGAGAGTATCAAACTGACATAAGTAATATGAGATGAGAATAAAATTTTATTTTAGGTTAGGTTTCAGGGTTGGTTAGATTAATGTTACTGGTCAGTAATGACTTTAAAAGATATGCAAATCAAGACAAGTTTTCTTTTCTAATTATTGCATTTTCAGCAACTGGAAAAGGTTTCAACTCGGTAGAAGCAACTTGCATTGAAAGCTCTGCCCACCTAAAATTAGTATGCTGAAATAAATATAATGCCTGTCATATTTTTAGTTGTCTTTCTTCCAAAGCACTTACATTGGTTGGACTTGGACAAGGAAACGTTGGTTCATTTCCCCAGAGCAATCAAGAAGTTTATTGAGGAATCATGAGCTTTCATACTGCGTATTTCATTTGATGGTTCTGAGGATAAAATGAGAAAATTGTATTTTTGCCTTGAATATTCTGAAGAAATTTGAGCAAATATAATTCCATTGAAATTAGTAAGATTGCTTTATAAAATAAAGTTATTTCCTGTTAATGCTACGGGGGGGGGGGGAGAAGGAGTGCTACCATAACATGACGAAACGTTCATCAATTTATATAATCATGAATTGTATTGGCAAAATTAAAGGGGGAAAGGTGAGGGGGAGTACAAAGGTTTGTTTTGTAAGCATTTTTGGATCCAGTTCCACTTCTTCAGACATGTCTACAAGCTGAGACAAACTAACACATGTACTTTTTGATAAGAAACATTTCCCATGAAGTTGTCTGTTAGTACCATAAGTAATTTTGATTTGCATTTTATTTCCACATGTTGTTACTTACCTAAACTTTACCAGAAAGTTCTGATAAATGTCTCACACCAGATCTAATAAAATGTATCTTAAAGTCATATCCCGTACCTTCCATTCACAATTTTGCCTTCTGCATCAACTTAGGTTGTAGTTAGCTGTTGTAGTTAGATTCATGGGCTGAATGAGTAAACAGCAGTATTGTTGCCAAACAGAAGCTGGAAATGTACTTGAGACCACAGCAATCTTTCTGTAGTCCACTCCTACCATAGTCTACAGTTAATCTCTGGAAGGCTTTAGTGCCTGGGCATAAGAGAAGACAAATGCTGGTTTGATGAAAAATCTTAAACAAGCAACTAATGCTGGATTGAGGGAATTGTAGATTTGACAGGACATGGCATAGGTTAACTTTTGCCACATTCGGCTAGGTCGTTAAAGACACGATCCAAGACTTGTTCAGTCAGCCATAAGATTTGATGTTCACGGGTTGTGAGTCTGTCTCCTGGTTTACAAAATCTTCAAAAGAACGGCTGTAGGATGATTTCAGATACGATTGCCAACCAGCCAGGTTTTACTGACCTAAAGAATAAAACTGATGACTAATTTTTCAGTCTTTGACTTAGCTGCACCTGCCCTGTGTAAATCTTTTTAGTTATTCTTAGAGAAACAGTATTTTTTTCATCAAGGGTGACTATTTTCCAGATCAATTTTGTTCAATCACATTCTTTCCTCAGACTTTCAGCACTTATAACTCACATGCATGTAGGTTGTGAAATGGTTGTGGTAGAATTACTATTCCCCTTCTGAGGAAAAGAGAGTACCTTCACATGTCATGTTTTTCAAGATGAAAAAACAAACAAACAACCTCTGTGATGCCCTGAGTTGCTTTGGGAGTAAAGGCACCATGTCCATATTATGGCTAGTTTCGAGTATCATTTTTTTCTCAGTGGAGGCAAAGATGGGAACAGTGTGACTTATAAATAAATATGATGTGCTTTGAGGCCTACAAAGGAAAGATTTTCTTGGGAATCCCTGCTTGTATTCTTATTGTCTATTGAATGCTTTCCTGAAATTCCATGTGTAGAGCTGCTGTGTTTTACAGTTTATTTTCTTGTGCACACTTCAAAAGCCATCTCATCCTATTCATATTCTGAAACAAGCTATAAAATACTTGTTAAAAATTGTCCATTCACTTTTTCACAACTCAGTTTTCTAGTCTGTTCTTGGTTTTGAGCTATTGGGTCTTGGAGTCAAAGTAGATGACCCAGGAACTGTATTTTTCCAGGAGATCTTATCATGGCTTCCTATTACCTTTTTCTAGCTTGACCTTCTAGTTCCATTATACAAAATGAAACCCTTACTTTAAAAGAATCAATAAATAGTGTAACATCAGCTTATTTCATAGACTGTAATTTGTTTCTTTCTGGTCAAGATTTCACAATACAGGAGCTCTAAGATGATCCATTAGATTTTAATCCTACGGTACTCATAATTTTAATTCTTTCAACCCCCATGCCCCCACAAAAAAAACATAAACCAAAATGCAGTCAGATGGAAGATGAAAGCAGCCCCAAAACTGACATAGAGATATTGCAGCAGCACCCAGATATAAAATTAGAAATCTTAATTTTGTGCTTTAAAATATCTATTGAAAAAATACAGCTATATGAATCAAATGCCTTGTTCCTCAGGAGGGAGCTTCCAGATGGATGGCTTCTAGAATTACCTGTCAGAAGACATTGTGCATCAGTTTTGTCTTTTTCTCTGTGATAAATTTTCTGTTGATAGAATAATACTAATTTTTAGAAAACTAATAAAGTGGAGGGAAACCAGAAGTGTTGCAAAAAGAAGACATAATGTGAATTGCTCCCCTTCTTAAAAGCTCACGAGTGAGGCAAGGCACTTGCACAATAAATGTCCCATCTGAAAGCTTCATCTATAATTGTATATTAAATTGCTGCAGCAGAAGCCTCAAGGAAATACCCAAGCAGGGAGAGATCGTAATATAGATCACCTGTGTTTCCCACTAATATCTAGACACGTTTTTCTTACTGTATATTTAAATCAAACAGCGTTGTGGGGAAGAGTCGTATTTTGAGGAATGGGTTATCATGTGCTGGAAGATGAAGTGGGAGATGAAGTCTCATACCCTTCTGATTTCACAAGTTTACTGCACTTGCTGGGCTCAGGTACTAGCCTCTTCCCTTTCAGAATTACAGGTCAAGTCACATTTGGAAAAAGAAGGTAGCCCATTGAATTGACTGGAATAGTTTATTCTGAGGAGGAGGCATTTGGACTCTTGTAGGAGAACTCAGCTTGGCTAGGTTTAGGACTTGCTATCAGTATTGTCTAGTTTGACCTCTACAAGAGGAGGTCTAGTGTGTCTTTCAAGATCTGCAAGTTTCTGTCACAGTTCCTGAGATGGAGACAGAAGGTAAAATAACCTATGCCTCTTGGTTGCTGTGTGCATTGTTGGTAGCACAATAACACTTTAATATCCAAGATTTCATAATTTATTGCTGAAACATACTTCCATCTTTTTCTCCCTCAAGGTTCGCTTCTCTTATATGCGGATGAAGTATCTTTTCTTCTCCTGGCTAGGAGTATTCATTGGCAGCTGGGTTATTTATGTTCAGTATTCATCTTATACAGAACTTTGCAGAGGGCATGACTGTAAGAAAACAATAGTAAGTATACAATCATTCTTAAATAACTTGTTGGCATGTTTTGTATGCAACTTTCAGTATTTTTTATTATGCAGCTGTTGTAGAAGTGATTAGGTGCAATGATGCACCATTAGACATTTCTTTGCAAAGATCCTAATTTACTCAGAAGTAAGCCACACTGGATACCTAGTGTGGTATAATGGATGGAGTGATGGATGAGGATTCTGAAGACCAAGGTTCAAATCCCCACTTGGCCATAAAAACTCACAATGGGGTGGAGGACATGTAAAACCAGTCTTTAAATATTTTACCTGCCTTGAAAACTTTATTAGAGTTGCTATAAGTCAGCTCCAAACTGACAGCACAGAACACACATAATAAACTTTACTGAGTGGGACTTATTCTCAAGTAAGTCTGTATAATATAACTAGGTCTTATAGGGTTGCAGCCTTAAAGCTATTCCATCATTTCTTGCAAGTAAGATTGTCTCAAGGCAGAGGTTGTGTGCCGTTTATTCCATAACAGTGATGCTACTGAACATACAAATATAAGCTAGCAAATTTTGTTTTTGATCATTGGGACTGGCATGGAAATATCCCATGTTGATAAGGGACAACTTATTTTTACTGTTGTTTGCTCTTGTAAATAGTGTATAAACACTGTAATTTCAGTAGTTCTTATTACGACCTACTGTGTGTTTCAAGAGAAACAGGATGAAAAAAACACTATTCTGTGCGTTTCTTAGCTCATCAGATTATTACTGATTGCACGTCATTGCCAGAGAAGGAAGTGTGTGAGACTACTTGGGAACCATGTGCACAAATATGAGAAAGGGAACAGAAGGTAGGCAAAGAGAGCCTGAAAATCTAAATAGAATTAATAGCCCATAGAATCAGGGTTAGCTACAGTGGATGAGTCAGTCCTCAGTCTTATGGGGAGTCACTTCATCTAATGGGGTAGAAAATTGTAAAGGTAAATTGATAAGACATTGGTAACAATATCAGTAACAGATATTGAAGAGATTGTAATTGAAGTGAATGCTGTAGCACAGATGATAAAATTAATTGCTGGATAACTTGGTGGTTTTGGTATTGGGCTGCAGAGCCAGAGGTTAGGAGTTTGATTCCCTGATATGGGCTGGACTCAATGATCCATATTGGTCCCTTCCAGCTCTGCAGTTCTAAGATTATTATTAACTGCATCAGTAGGATAATTAATAGGAGTTGAACTATAGTACCCACATGTCCCCTAAAAACTAAAATGTTCATTAAGACACCGATGCTATGCAATTAAATGTATACCATAATGAATGAATAAATAAATTATGATGAAATGCCATGAAGTTGATTGTGACTTATGGCAACTCTCTCTAGGTTTTCTAGGTATGAAGTACAGAGTACCTGTTCTGCATTCAAGTGGCCTTGTGGGACCATACAGCTTGTGCAAGGCCACACAGGTAGCAAGGCATATAGTACTATCAGGTACAGACTGTGATCTGGGATGGTCTCATTCCTGGAATCTGAAGTCCCAGCTCCTTGCTCTGCAGCCAGACGCTCCTACACAGTGAGCTATATATAAGTAGTCTAATTATTTTTAATAACAGTTTTCAGGATTGAATCTGCATTTAAGCTTATGAAACAAATTAATATATTTAAGAGTGGAAAATGTGTTGATTCTCAGATACTGATCTTCTGTCTGTCACTTTTTTGTAGTGTGATAAATACAAGAGTGGAATTATCGATGGGTCAGCATGTAGTAGCCTGTGTACAAGACAGACGTTGTATTTTGGGAAATGCTTATCAACCAAACCCAATAATCAGGTACCATTCCTCTAAATTTTTGTCAGGTTAACAAAAACATTATATAATTAAAAAAACAGATAATTGATACATCAATGTGTTTTTTTAAAAAAAACTTCTACAGATAATCTTCAAGGATCTTCATGTGATAACGTGCCCCATGACACCTAAAATTTTGGGAAATGGCAATAGTACTCTTCCTTCTACAGACTTTAAGTGATAAATTAGGCTCTACCTAAAAATAAAGCAGTGGGTTCTACAGCCTTGTAGTACATAGTATGGAAAAGGAGAGGAACTGATCTACTTTAGGTCCTTAATAATATCTTAGAGGAAGTATTAGACTGGACAGAATGTTTGTCCTGTAGCTAAAAATTGGTGCATAAGGAAGCTTCAGAAAGGGAGAAATTAAAATGATGCATTATCTCTTTCTCATTCTCCACCGGTCATCCCTATGCTTGAGAATGGCAGTTAGACTCAGACCTAGTCTCTTTTACACTTCACTATGCACAGACAAAAGATTTTGGGCTGGAAAGAGGAAGGGTGTCCATTTTCCTTTCTCCTCTCCTGAAACTGTCTTCCTCTTCTTTCCAAACCAGTGAGTTCCAAACTCTGTGACAAGAAACTTGCTTATGTTGTGGGCTGTAGTGCTCTAGCAGTTATGGCAAGTTATGGAGCCACAATCTTGATGACTAAGGGTTATAATATTTGTAGTCTAGGATTGCATATTATTTTTTCTATCCATGACTATGAAGACAAAATGTAGCACAGTGGAGGAACTGTCATCGTAATAAAATGCTTTGAAATATAATAATCATTATGCTATATCTTGTACTTAAAACTCATTCCACATCGTCATTATCCTCAAGCTGTCTTGTGATATCTTAGACAGCCAGTCATCTGATGCTAAAAATGTAGGCAACTTTAAACTCAGCAATTCTGAAGAAGAGTATGACATACTTTCTTTCCCAATTCATGAATATATCATAACAGACCTGTATGTACAAAAGAGGAATACCCCGTTTATGATGCCTGCAATTTGTACTCATGTGTTAGTACTTGAGTTAATAACTTGTGTTTTTTTAAAAAAATCTGCTACCCAAATAGTAAAAGCATCTTCTGAACAAAAAAGCATTTCAGTTAAGCCAATGATTTAATTGACTAAACATTGAACATTTACTGAGACAGAACACTGGTGTCAAATCAGGAGTTTCTTATAAAATCTTGTGTCTTACACAGATGTATATAGGAGCCTGGGGAAATCTACAAGGTGTTATAAAATGCCAGATGGAAGAAATGGCTCATGTTGATCTCAGAACTGAACTAGAACCAAGGAAGGAAACTGTTCTGTTTGATAAACCAACCAGAGGAACTACTGTTCAGAAATTCAAGGAGATGGTTTATGGACTATTTAAAGTGAGTATATTCTGTCCCCTCCTCCATCTCCTGAGATGACTGGTGAGCAGTGTCAAGAATCTTCCAATATTTACTATGTACATTGCTTTTGTAGTACTAGAGCAAGAGCCCAACTACAAGGTTGTTTTATATCTTGGGTCAGTGGTGGCAGCAGCAACCAGGAACAGCAGAGTTTTAAAAATAACAGTAATAAGAAGCAGGGGAGGCTGTTTTTCCCCCTGCTGTGATCCTTCTTTTCAAAAAATCGCCCACTTGTACTACATATAGCAATGGGTGGGGGGGATTCCCCAACTGGAAAGAGCAGTTTGAAACTTCCCTTCCTTATGCACTGTAGTCCTAATTTATCACAGACAAAACAAAACAAAAACAAAAGAACTCACAAGTTCTCTGTGCTTATTAGGTTTTGTATGTGTATGTGCTTTTGTATCAATAGGCTGGCATTAGGTAGGCTCTGAAAAGCTGCTGTTTGCGTATGCTGAATTTGGATATTTGGTGGGTTATTTTTAAAAGGTCTTGATTGCACTATTAATTGAACAAAATTGAATTATAAATGTGTTTGGCATCAAATATTACAGACCCTTGTCTGAAGGTAATTGTTAAGACTTCTAAATAGCCTTCTTAACTCTAGGAATATCATGCCAATGAATATAGAACAAGACAATCATGCTAGAATAGCTGTGCTATTTAGGACATGGTACTGTGCAGCAAAGGAACAGACATGCTTTAATGCTTTTGAACCAGAATAGACCTGCTAAGGTTAATTAAAATAGAGACTGGGAAGAGAGAAAATGTGTCAGCATGCATGAATAGATGCAGCTATGCTGATGGGTCAGGGGCCTTGTGAAACTGATGCACCATGCCCGTGCTCCTACTTCTGCGAGGCAAAGAAGTACACAAGAGAAAGATTGGGTGTTTGGGCTTGGATGTTTGACACCATGTCTTCTTACTCTAGTAATGCCGTTGTATTCGTAATAAGGAGACCTTTAGGTTTGTTTTGCGCCAATAGTTGCACAACAACTGCTGATGCTCACAGGACAATTATGCTGACTTGCCCTTCTTTTATCTTATGACTACACTCTTGTCTTAGACATTAATCAGTATTAGAAAAGGTGAGTGTGTCAAGTGGCTTATGGTTGACTGACCACAGATGTATCATGATCTTGATTATGTTTTTGAAGTGTGTGGTAGCATCTGTTGTCCACAAATAATATTTTTAAAGAAATAAACATGTGTGATGTTTGCTGGCTTATTTCTAGGCAAAACTAGGTGAACAGGGAAATCTCCCTGAGCTTGTTAATCTCATCTTGTCTGTTGCTGATGGGAACAAAGATGGTCGTGTTTCTCTGCCAGAGGCAAAGTCAGCGTGGGCACTTCTCCAGCTAAACGAATTTTTGCTCATGGTAACTCTCCAGGATAAGGAACATACTCCCAAATTGTTAGGCTTTTGTGGGGATCTTTATGTGATGGAAAAAGTTGAATATACCTCTCTTTTTGGAATAAGCCTTCCATGGATCATAGAACTTTTCATTCCCTCTGGTTTCAGAAGAAGCATAGATCAGTGGTTTACTCCTTCGTGGCCAAGAAAAGCAAAAATAGCTATAGGGCTTCTAGAATTTGTGGAAGACATATTCCATGGACCATATGGGAATTTTCTTATGTGTGATACGAGTGCCAAAAACCTGGGTTACAATGATAAATATGACTTAAAAATGGTGGATATGAGAAAAATAGTGCCAGAAATGAACTTGAAAGAACTAATTAAAGATCGTCACTGTGAGTCTGACCTGGATTGTGTTTATGGATCAGACTGTAGAACTGTATGTGACCAAAGTAAAATGAAATGTACTACAGAAATAATTCAGCCAAACTTAGCAAAGGTGTGCCAGATGCTTAAAGACTACTTGCTTCGTGGAGCTCCTGTGGAAATACATGAAGAGTTAGAAAAACAACTGTACTCATGCATTGCCCTAAAGGTTTCAGCAAACCAGATGGAGATGGAACATTCCTTAATACTCAACAACCTGAAAACTCTACTGTGGAAGAAAATATCTCATACAAATGATTCGTAGTTTCTTGGTCTCAGAAAAAAACAAAACAAAATACCACCATTGCTGCTTTAGGAGCTGACCACTTTTTGTGAAACATAGCTTCTACATTTGGAAGTATTCTTGAATTAGCCTCATCTTTCATCAGTCCTCCTTCAATAACTGCCACCTGTGATTTTTTTTTCCAGTTGGAAAATGTTGTATGTTCTCTAAATATCTGCCTGGCAGAGACTACTCGAGCCATATGGCTATAGCACTTCCATTTGGGAAAGAATACAGGTTTCATGTTTTCCTCTTGCCCTTATCCAAGTTTAGATATTTTAAAGGCATTTATTATCTGTGGGAACAAAGTGAATATGAACTTAATGCTTGAGTCAAGCTTGCATGCTTAGAAAAGCACTTGGCAGTCTCAGGAGGACTGTCCTACTTCAGGACCCAAGTGAGAGATCACATTGGAGTACTCAGTTGTTTTAAAACTCTCTGCATGTAGAAATTCTAGCATTTCAGAGAAAAGGTTGCAGCTTAACTTTCCTCCTGTTATGTTAGGAAGTTTTTTGGAAGAGTATTGAAATGCAAGTCCCACTGGCATTTTTAAATTATATCATGAAGAGGGCTGCAGCACTCAGCTGTCATGCACTAGGATGGGATATTTTAGTTCCCTCAAGAATTGCTTTTTATTGCAGAATCCACACAGAAATAGCCCTGCAGCAGTGTCATCTGTGCACTTTGAAACAATGTCTCCAGATCTCAGCCACTTGCCATATACAAGTATTTATGTACATATACAAACTGAAAATCACTGGGACAAAAAAAAGGTCTTAATACTGCTGTTGATCTTTACCATTGGGGTCCATTTTGTCTCAGACAGTGTGACATAGTGAATCAAAATGCCCCATGCTGTTTTTTGTGGACTATGATCTGTCAAAGCAGTAGTGATGCACTCCAGTTGCCACAATTGGCCCAACTGGTAATAGTTTCAGGGGAGGTGTGAAGGTAGGTGATACCTTTATTAGGCCAAGGGACAAACACTAGCTTCTGTTTCTGATTTTTAGTGGTCCAATAAAGGTATGAAGTACCCAGTGTGGTGTAGTGGATAAAGTGACAGACTAGGATTCTGGAGACCAGGGTTCCAACCTCTGATCAGCCATGGAAACTCACTGGGGGAGTGGAATTGGTAAAACCACTCCTTAAATATGTCACTTTCCTTGAAAGCCCTGTTCCAACTTGACAGCACAGAACAATAAAGGCATCACCCCCCCCCCCCCCCGGCATTTGGATTGAGTACAAGGACCACACAGCTGTTTTCTTTTTCTGTTATGATGGGTTGTGTGTGAAGTTCATTGTGGTCAGGAAATAATGAAGTAGAAAAAGTGTACATTTTATTTTATCTGGTTTTATTTCATGTTAATTCTACCTTGACTTAATCACCCCGAGGATCTGGGTGAAATACATGATTCTGCACACACACAGTTCCACATTTATTTAGGCATGGGACATTTTTATACCCTACAATACTTTGGAATTCTCCCATACAATACATTGTTTAAAATATCCTAGTGTACAACAGTTAAATAGTGCCTTTCCAAGTCTCTCTATTTCCCTGCACCTTCTTCCTACTCTTTTCTCATCACTCCTCAACAAATAATTTTTAAAAAGGGTTGGGGTGCTTTAGAAATTTATCTGATGTTTTTAACTTAACGAAATTTTCAAACATTAGCCAGAATAACCACCACTATTAGAAACTATCATGGTAGAATCTAAACTACTGTTTATAAATGAAATGAGTATTTTTGCAATTGTTTACTAATTTTAGCATGGCAAAATTTGCACAATTGTGATTTTTAGGAACAAAAATGTGTGTAACATTCAAAATGTTTTAAACTTAAAATTTTTGGAATCAGATTCTTTTGTTACATTTTTACATTTGTATACATATTTACCTCATGCATACACTGAATGTTACTAAGTTTGCTGAAAATGCCTAGTCAAAAAGTAGATATTGTATGATGCTAGAAAGTTGACAATTTAAACAAAGCATGTTGCACTCACATACAAACTGTAGCAGCAGTATTTAAAGACACTAAAGTAAATTGATCAACCAGTAATTTGGATTGCAGCTTATGTAAATATAAAGGATTAATTATAACACTGTCTGAAGGAAAATAGCTGGGTAGGGGAGTTAAATTAATGGCTGTACACAAACAAATTCATAATTTTAATCAATTACTAGCCCAATTATGGTTGCTTCTCAATAAAATATATTTTATTATATAATAATAATAATAATTATATAATAAAATATATAAATCTGTTCAAAACTAAGTACATCTAACATCCCACTTCAGTACAGGTTTATTCTGAACTAATTCCAGTAAAGTTTAATGGGAATAATTCCAAAGGTAAGTGTGAATGTGGAAAATTCATGCTAAGTCCCAGTAACTTTTATGGGGAATTGTGCATTGATATCAAAAATAAATGTGGTGAATGTAGGCTGAATCATGGTCAGCCACACCCATAAAGCAATAGAGCTAGAGTTCTTGAAGCCAATCCTATCGATTGATCAAGTCAGTTTTCTTGCTCTGGTTCGGTGGAGCTTTTCATGAGTCACTTGAAAAAACTGGATATTATTTCTGAAACCTTTAAGTACCATATCACAAATAACAGTGTTACCTATAATACTTTATATGGTAATAATGTATTTTGAAAGTAATCTAAGTATAGATAACATTGTTACATCAGTAATGAGAATTTTTTGGTTTTATTTACTACCTTGGGATTGAGTTCAGGGGATTTTTTTAAAAAAAAATAGGCCATATTCTTATTACCTTGTGTTCTTTTTAAAATAATAAATTAACAATAATGAAAAGCAGCAATTATGATAAGCAAATTTTAAAAATTACAAGTAATGATAGCAATGCCTTTTAGAATGTAACCAGTTGTTTTCAAGTAAAAAAATTCAATTATGCAATATCTAAATTTGTAGACTAAATGGCAAGTTAGCTTCTGAAGCAGGATTTTCCTTATAGTGGTTCTAGCTTTGCTTAGAAGAAGACAATAATAAGGTATATATCTAAGAGCACTTGAAAAAAAACTGTGGTAAATGTTAAAGGTCTAAATTCAGTTCAAGAGTAGATATATTGAATCAAGTGATTAAAAATGAGGTAACACTTGTGTAAATCCCACTGATTCAATGGGTCTACCAGTTGAATTCAGGCCAGTATCTATTTTGTGTATTTCCAAAGGCTATTTTGTGTATTTCCATAGCCCCAAATTCTGAAAAACAAAAAAAATACGCAATTCAGGTCAGAAATAGATAATCTTGGTGATCTTTACTACCAAGTTCAGTGCAGTCAAACAATTCTTGGTTCAAAAGTTTGTCACTGTGTGGCAGAGCTCATGTAGAAAAGCAGTGAACGTTACACTTGACACTAGCTCACTTTCTACCCTTTACTTGATTCATTTGTATTTCTATCACAAGAGATGATGAATAAAAGTCTTTTATTTTAACGTTTCTCTTGATATAGGTTTCTAAAATGCTTATTTAAAAAAAATATTTTTTCACATAATGAACATGCACTTACATAACAAAACTGTTCCCTGTACAATGTGTGAATTGTCAATTTACTCTAGGATCTTGCGCATTTTTGCCTTGTGTAGATATTTTTACTAACAATATTATTGCACAATGTCCACTTTGTTTTTAAATTGATTGATGCTCTTTTAAGAGGCAGAATTTAATATTTTCAGCCACTAAACAATCCTGTATGTTACTAGGCATATCCATGCTGGATAGACCTAAATGTCAACAGTGTTAGTCATTGTTCAGTGAGAAAAAATATTGAGCCAAATACTTCTAGATATCTCAAATAATTTTGGAATAACAGAATTTGTTCGCAATGCAGTTTGTACTGTATTTTAATTTTGATTGCTGTTACACAGTCTTCAGTTTTCTTTTTGAATATGATTTGTTTACAATAAACTGGAACAATATCTCCTTTCTGGCAGTAATGTTTGTTAGGTTTTACTACAAGAAGAATGCTGGCTGAATAGCTCAGTGAGGATGAGGCTACACTGCAATATACAACTCCAGTTACTCCGGGTTCAGCACAATACAAATTGATTCAAAATTTCCCAACTATATGACATTGTTGTAAGTGTGGACAAAACACTTCTCCTTGAGGAATCATTTCTTTTTGAACACCCTTTGGGAGACTTTATTTTAAATTGCTGTACATTGTGCTTATTTTTAAATTCATTTTTGGATGTATGAACAGCCATTTTGTTGTATTCTTGGGTTTAAAAAAAACCTCTGGACAAAACAGTTATGGAAAAGGACAGAATGCAGGCAGAGTCAGGACAGATCTGCCTCAAATCAACACAATTCAATTGAGTCTGCCCCATGAGGATAGGGACAGCAACACAAGACAGGGTTGCCACTGAAATTTTATTTTTCATTTCCCTGACCACCATTCAAATATAACCACAAGTTAAAAAATGAATAGGTTGTGTTGCATTAATGGAAGTCGTAATGAAATGTTCCACTCTACAACTACACAAGTCTCAACTGCAAAAATATTTGTCAAAGTAAAAGATTTAATATCAGCTTCTTTCAACATTAACTGCAGGAATACATGTTTTGGAATTGCACCAAAAATTACACCAAGATACAAACTTCAAGTCAAGTAAACTCTGAATGCTAACAAATGACATAACATTTTTGTTATTGTTTTAAAGGTACACTAAAAATTATATAAACATCCTATCTAAAATGGTTTCTGTGAAGCCACATTACGAAATTTAGTTTTGAAATTGCAGTAATAATCAAGTTAGAAATTAGAATACATGTAATCTATTTTTAAAGAATAAAGATTTAAGATATAAAACTATCACTTCGACAGTTTTCTCTTTTTATTTTGTAACTCTCTTAGTTTCTCATCAATTGTTTCCTCTTCCATTTTGGCTTCTTCTGTCTTTTTTTAAGCATTTTCAAGATGTTTAATTTGTCCCTCAAGTGTTTTTTTCCTTCTTTCTTCTGAATTTCTTCTTGTTGCTTATGGTGTTTAGCCTCCAAGTGCTCTGTGTAGTGTGCATGAGCATGCCTGACTGACTACAACAGATTCATATCAATTACAACAGAAGCAAGAAAAAGTTCAAGACAGCATCGTAAATCTGACGTTGACAGACAAGTTTCTTCATGCAAGTTCTCAAATAACATTGACTTATTAACTGAAAATCCACTTTCAACAGAAGCATTACCATGGGACAGGATAAGGCACATTTTGACAACAGTCCACAGGTCTGAGAAACCTGTTGGACATCAAAATACCACTGTAAAATGTATCCAGTCCAATTTCATCGTTTTGTTTTGCAACATATGCTTGAAATTGAGCCTTGAACTCATTGTGAGCAGCTGTGGTTAAAATAGTGTACTGTTGTTTTGATTTTTCCACTACTGTGTCATTTATCTGATTTGCTGCATGTAGAGCTTCAAAAACAGCCCCTATTCTGGTGATTCTAAAATTTGGCATGTATAAAATGATAGTAGGATCTAATGCCAATAGGTCATGCACCCTCTTGAAATTCAAAGGACTTCTCTCAGTCAAGTTTTCAACAACAGCTACTACCATGTTTCAACACTCTAGGCAAAACTTGGCCACTTGACATTCACTCAGTTTAGTTTCTTTCAACAGCTTCTTTGCTGCAAAGCCAATGTCAACCTTGCTTCTGTCAAAGCAAGTTCTCAGACAATCTCATATCAATTGTTAAAAACTGGGAACCAGAAGACACATTTTGCAGCTTTTCCGATTTTATGCAACGACTCATTAGCTTCTTGATCAGCTTACAAAGATCATCATACAAAAAAGGTGCCAATGGTTTTTGGTTTCGAAACCTTTGTAGAAATGGCTCACAATCTCCAGCAAGTGTTTTAATGAAAGCCATTTTGAATGGATCTTGCATTGCAGCTTTTATACAAATTGCAGGTTTACTGTTGGGGAGTTTTGCTTCTTCCACATACTTCTTTATGTTGTCAAAAACAATAGCTCTATCAAGGCACTTAACATTCTCCAGTAGAGCAAAACGTCAGGGGAAATAGTGTGCTTTCAGTCATAGCAGTGTATGATGCCCTCCTAGCTGGGGAATCTTTGAACAGATAATACATGTTACGCAAGACTGAATTCAGGTCCCATTTCACTGCTTGCAATCCTGTTTTAAAAGACCCATGTACAACATGAAGGGTACAAGTTCCAAAGTCAGTCAATTCTTCTCCTTCTCCTTTACACAATCAAGGTTGGTTTTAATTTTTGTTTTCTCAGAAAAAGGTGATCTACATTTGGCCCATCCATAGATACTTATAATTTTGCAACTGATAAAGACGATATGCCTTCTTGAAACTTCTGAAGAAGGTCTTCAGCAGTAGCAGTTTGAAGAAAAACACTGGTTAGATACTGTGTGGAAACTTTGACAGTAATCATCCCAAAAATGAATCACTAAATCCATCTATCACTTTTGAACCACCTTATTCAAAGCTTCATCAAAACAGATAAATATTTGGCATTGTTTCAGTAAAAGATCAGAGAAATATGGTTCCAAGCCAAAAGCAACAACATACATTGCTTTTGTTTTTCCAAGATGAAACTGTTGAGCTATCTGAGAACATTCACTTGAATAATTCACTGATGTTGTTACAAGAGTTAAATGACATCATCTTCATCACCAGTTGCAAAGCCCACAGGCACTCTGCTGTCCTAACACAGGTCCTTGATTACATAGGCAGCCATACCAGTTTATGTGGTGGGCAATTCTTTGCAATTTTCATCACTCTGATCATATTTTCCAGTTTTCGCAGGGGCTCTCTCTTCACCCTATCTGAACTTGTACTTGGCTTTGAACCTAAACATATTGCGATGGACTGTTGACTTAATTTTCAGGTTCTTCTGATGTAATGGTCCTTGTGCATGAGACTCCACAGCTATAATTCTCATATTACTTAGTTCAAAAGTTTCATAGCACACTTTACAATAACCTTTGCATTTTTCTCCAGCAACTGGTAATAGCCATCGAACAAAGTCAGGATGACTTTTGAAATCCAGCGACTGCATATTAAAAAATGTCCTCTTAGAAGCCATCTTCAAAATGTGGTTTCAGATACAGCTATACACAGAACCACCTGCCTGACACCAAGATGTTAGCAGATTTATTTTCTGGCAAGTAGGAACTTTCCAAAGCTGGAAAGTTATGCATGTGAGAAGTCAGGGAGTTGGTGCTCTATAAACTCCAGCAGGAACAAGCAATCACATTTGAAACATTTACTTTGCATGATGCAGAGTAGAAAGTGCTAGTTGACTGTGAAATCCAACAGCAGCAAAACTCATTTGCAACTCTGTGCTGGGTTTAGCAGGAGACAAAACATCAATTCCATACAAAAGCATGACCCAAAAACATGTTTATCTTTATATGTAAATTAAATGCAGTACTAGCAGGTAGGGATGAAAACAGATGTTTAAAGTTTGTATCTTGCTAAACGTTTAAACTAGCCTTGCTTTGCAAATGCTACAGGCAGACCTTGGAAATCATGCAGGGACAGAGCTCACCAAAGAAGGTAGAGCTGGGAAAGGGCATCATTAAGTTTTGCTTGTATTCTGCTACTTCTCTATTCCAGTTGCCACAAGAACAGATTATGCTCTTGAAGCAGCAGGTCAAAAATCCACTGTTTGAATATATTTTAATCACAATTTCCCTGACTAATTTCCATTTCCCAGACTTTTCAGAAAGTGGCAACCCTGAAAGAGCACATGAAATAAATCAATACAGTAATACCCTGACACAACTCTGATTATTTGAACAATGTAGTCACACCCTGAGTTAGGTATCTGGCTATGGAGCCAAAAGTCAGGAGCTTGATTTCCAACTATTTCTTCCTGGGGGAAGAATCAGCCTGTGTAGCCTTGGGCAAGCTGCACAGTCCCAGATCATCTCCAGAAATAAATGGTAAACCACTTCTGAGTACTCTCTGCCTTGAAGATCCTGGAAGAGGTCACTGTAAGTCAGAATTTGATAGCACATATCTTATTTTTATATTTGAGGATGTACATATGTGTTCTTCCAAACCAACCAAAAAAACCCCAACAAAATCAAAATTGGTAAAATATTCTGCTATAATCATACATCAGTTTCCTTTTCTTTCTGCTTGATTCTATTTGCATATTCCTTTATTATTAAAACATGGGATAACATTATTTTCTCTGTTCTGTTGCTACCTGTATTGCACAAATCTAACTGCTGCAAAGTAGTTTGCAGATGGAAAACCTGATCAGGGATAACATCCACTGAGACCATGTGCTTTTCTTTTGAAGTCTGAATCCCCACACTTTCAGTTTAGGCTATGCTGTCCCCTTGTGAAACATGCTGGGGTTAAGTCAGTGGTATTTATATTACAGGTTCAGACAACAATCTTGAAGCTCTTGCTAAATATGCCCATCTTAGCTTCCCCCTCCCCCTTCTGTAGAAGGGAGGAAGGAAACAAAGCACATTAAACATGCTTTGTTTATTCAACTGTTAATAAACTATACAGTACTAGCGTTTTTGGCTGCCTGCCTAAAACTAGTTTTAAATATGAAATTACGGGCCTATTTCTCCAAGTACCTTAACTGGATCAACCATCAAGTTTAACATAGCCATCAGTATGTTTACACAAAATCTGCATTTACTATTCAATGAAAAATGACATCTTTAAAATTATACGATCTGCCAGTTAGTATCTTCCCATTTTCTGTTGTGAATCACTATTTGGTGCCTAGGTGTGTAAATCTACAATATATTGAACAGGATTGTGTAACTGATGCTGTTGGTAAGATACTAAATACCATACACAGATACGTATGTATCTGTCCCAGGTGGTAAACCACTTCTGAGTATTCTCTACGTAGAAAACCCTGACATAGGCCACCGTAAGTCAGAATTGATTTGATGGCACAATTATATATACTGCAGTAACAGGATTTATTTATATAAAGAACTTCTCCCTCATTAAGACACTTTGAAGCTGAGGTTGAATGACCATCAGTGAAGGATGCTCTATTAATGGATTTTTTTGGATTAACAGAAGCCTCACTCACGCATTTAACTTGTTCTGAACATACAGAGGAACCTAACCGTTACCTTGATGTCACCACTTTATACTTTCGTACCATATTTTAAGAGAAGCTCCTGCCTACATGCAGACCCTTCACACAAGCAGTAAGCCAGAAAATAAGGATTTTCATTCAAGAATGTACACACAAGCAGTAATCTCTCCTTTTCAGACTCTGTGCTGAAAACATGAAGTGGTGATGGGGTAGGATTAATTAAACTCACCTTTTAAATGAATTCAGAACACTGGACTCAATACTATCTCAAAATGCCTAGTGTGGCCTACTGAGGGTGACTTCAAATACTTTCCAACTCCACAGTTCTCAAATGTTCTCTTAAGTCCCCATGACTTTTCTTTACATTTCTATACAATCATATTTAACTCGCCCTTAGCCAAAGCTACTCAGTGAGCCACACTTTGAATCCTTCAAGCAGTATAAAACGAGTAGCTGCTGAAATTTGTTCCATTAAGGTACATTTTCCTCCTTTATTGCTTTTGTTGCCACATTTCTTTAAGAGGAAGTACATCCATCCCATAGTGTATTGAAGAGGGCGAAACATACCCAGTATACATACTCACTATGGAAATTTGCCAACATTTCAATGGTTCATACTTTACATGCAATATGCTGTAGAATCTGCCAGAGAATTTCCACTGTTCTTGTAGATGTTTCAGATTCACAATGAAATGTATTATGTGCACACAGAAAGGGTAATAGCACAGAAGATACACTGCAAATCTCATGTTTGCTTACTCTTTTCCACAGCTTATACTGCTGCTTTCTTTTCATCCTTAGGTACAGTATTGCATTTTCCATTAGAAAGTCTCCTAGAGCTGGCTGCACTGCAAAACCAACATTGAAATTAAGTCAAAACTAGAGATTTTTGTTAACAGACCAAGGAAGATGAAAAACCTGACAGACAAAAAAGGTGTCAAAACAGACACCGTTCAATGACCAAAGCTGAGCTCATCTGTCATTACCATGAATGACCCTGCATAGATGCAGCAGGCAGAGTTGGAATATACACAGAAATTCTGGTCCATATTACCACTGGGCAGTTAGGCAGGATTGCTGTGACTATGAGAACAGCACCGCTGCTGGTTTCATTGTCCGAAGCTCTCATTGAGATCCTTTAAGCAAGACTGAGGAAGGGAATCCCAAACTAGCCTGCCCTGGAACCTGCTTACATTTATACACTAGAATGGCCTACTGAGCAGTCTGAAGCCTCACTCACAAATATAGTGGATTACTGTCATCTGAATGTAGTATGCCCCCAGCAGGAGGGAGCCAGTACAAGGAGAAATCTACCACAGCTCCTGTCCAACTGAGAGCTTTCTATAGATGGAAAAATATTGGTCTTACATTATAAACATATCAGCAAGGGCAGTTGCCAAGGTGAAACTAACTGTCCTCTCTCATCTATAACTTTTTATAGAATATAAAAAGGGGGAAGAAGCCAGTGATTGTTCAATCATCCAGAGAGCTATGAGTCAGTGTGAGTAAGTTGATGCTTACAACATTGGTTCAATAAATTTATTTTGTTTTCCAAAATCTTCATAGAAAATTATGGAAGGCATTTTAGCTATCTGCCACACGTTCCTGGGCCCTAAGGAAGCTGGCCTTCTTTTGAGCCACACGATCTTTCTTCTGCGCAAGAGACAACTTAGGACGGTTCCACCTGCAAAGAGAGAGTTTGCGTTATTCCTGCTGGTGCACAGAGCCAATGCTTTATTTAATTTTTAGACTACATTTACGACTGAGAACAGCACCCAAGACCACTACTAAATGTATCTGCTATGAATAATTAGTATTTTATTTTCATTTTAAACAGAAGCACTGGCACTTATCACACCTGAATATTTCAAACTGTCACATGCTAAAGTTAACTGATCTACAATTTCATCTGCCAATCTCAGTTTCTCTAATTAAAATACATTTTAGTCCTTATATTACCAAGTGGCATCTCAGGATTTCAAAGAACTGGCACCTTGCCCACAAATGTTCATTTATTTATTTTTTTGCATCTGTATGGTAAAAACATCAATGCTGAGAATGCAATATCAATATTCTCTTTTCTCAAAACAAGCTAAGATTAAATAATTAACTTGTCACTATATACCAAAAGACCAGTCAAGTATCTTTATTCCTATCGTCAAGTTTACTGTATTTAATTTTGCAATGGCAGTAAACCTGTCAGCTTTATTTAAAGGCTACTAAACATCAATTGGAACATGGAAAAAAAGATTATATTTCTGATTGCACCAAACCCTGTGTCTTTCACATAGTCTGAACTTCAATTCCCACACTCCCTTACACTGGCCAGGCTGGTTGGTACTGATCTGAGCCATAGCCAAGAACACCTGCAGGCTACCAGGTTGCCTTCCTTTGCCCAACTGCATCTACATAATTTCTTTTTACAGCATGCACTCAGCCAACATGTGCATCACACCATCTCCATACCCTTTCAAGTTGACCCTTCAGCAATAAACAGCCACATCCAAACATCCAGGTGTCCACTGCTAGATGAGGTAACTAAAATCAAACCCTGATTGGACAGACTCCTAAGGAACTCCTCTGCACCTTCTCTGTCAAATCCTCAATCCACTTCTAACTAGATACATTAGTATGACTAGGCCCAATTTACCATATTTTTCTGTTTATAAGATGACCCAATGTATAAGACGACCCCCCCTTTTCTAACCCCCAAATTAGAAAATTTGCATGATCGCACCCCTTTGGTCCTGAAGCCCTTTCATGGCTGCTTCAGGATCTAAGGGGTGCGATCGTGCCGCCCGTTCACGGCTGCTTTACCCTGTGGCTTTGGAAAAGGCAGGGAAAGCGGCTGCCTTCCATGTATAAAACGACCCTCAATTTTTTGTCTAATTATTTAAGTAAAAAAGTGTTGTTTTATACACGGAAAAATGCGGTATGCTCTCAAAATGCTTGACTCATATAACATAAAAATGCAACATACCTTAACAGTTAAGAAAGCATAGTGCATTCTAGAGAAAAGATTGTCTAACAACTAAAGAAACAATGGCCCCATTGGAAAGTCAGGCCACCACAACTCAGTAGAAAGACAAGTATGAAAAACTGCATATTTATATCAAGCAATACTGATCAACTGATGAAACTTAAGCCACATCCTTCAGCTGTGAAATAAAAGACAGAAATATCAAAGAATGTTAAGAAGGAAAGCAATGCATTCTAGAGCAAAAGATGCTCTAACAAAGGGAGCAGAGCCAATGCTTTTTTTTTTCTGAAACTGAATTAGGTTGACCAAAACTTTCTTCGTACTAGAGCGTTGCACAATTTAAAATTATGGACATACATGAAATATAGATAAAATTAACAAATTAAAATGTTAAGATAATTATACTATTTCTTTTATCAGAAGTAGGCTACTTCAATAGTGTTATCTCAGCCATTTGCTAGAACTTTTGTACGTGTGGTGGGGCATAAATTGCATGCACGTTAAGTTTTGCAATTTGAGCATTCCCTATTACATAGAATCACAGAAAAGTGAAGTTGGAAGGGGCCTACAAGTCCATCAAGTCCAACCCCCTTCTACACTTCTACTCTCAAGCCTGATGGAAAAGCCACAGCTAATGTTGTCCATTTTAGGAACTTGAGAAATATGATGTTTTTCTTGTTCAGATTCAGGCTGCCAAAATCATTATTTGATGTTAAAGGTTCTTTGGTGGAGGGGACTAATCTTTGGAATAGGAGCAGAAATCTCAAGGCCCACAAATTGTATGCAACTTGCAAAGTTGTCCAGGAACTGAGGCCACGGGTGTATCACTGTAAGGTGGCAGTGCAAGGCTGCAACACATGGGGTGCAGGCAAACCTTTAGTCATCTGGCTGTAACCTTGAGAGACCACATTGCTCAGCCAACTTTTCACAAGACAACATACAGCTATAAACGTTTAGGTACCAAATGAGACTGAAATATGTCTGTGTCTACACTGCTTTGTTCCAAGCCAGTAATGAGGCTGGCTTTTCCTGAGGAGGGAGTTTTCAAGGCTTGGGACCATTACTAAGGAAGTCCAATTCCCGACAAACTAATGGTGGACCAGAAAGCAAGCCCTCAGACTCTGATCTTAAACCACCTGAGCAATATAGACAGATGCAAGCAATCCACATAGCAAAGGCTCAAATATTTTCAGACTTTAAAAAAATAAAAACAGCATTTTGAACTGGGTCCAGGAATTAATCAGTGGTCGAAGTAAATACAGCAGATGAGGTGTAATAGAATTCAAAAGCCTAGCCTCAGGGAACATTCTGTACCAGCTGAAGTTTCTAAACCATCTTCAAGGGCAACCCCACACAAGGAGTATCAGAGTAATCTAATGTGGATATAACCAAGGTATGTGTCCTACTGAAGTACTTTCTCTAGACACAAGCTTGAAAAAAAAAATTCCTGTCAGGCAATACCACCTGCACATCCAAAGACAATATTGGAACAAGTACTGCCAGACTGCAGTATCTGGACTTTAAAGAGTGTGCCCCATGCCAAATTACACCTAAACTGACATTCAGATTAGTGGACTTTCCAAACTAAATGCTTCTATTTTATTCAGATTATATTTAAATTTATTAGCCCAAATTCATTCCAGTATTGTTCCCATGTACTGTGTCCAGTACTGGATAAAAGAATGAAGACCAACTCACCTCTTCTTTTTGACCTCCCTCTTGGGCTTCTTTTCATGGACTGGATTCTCACGTATTGCAGCGTGGGCTTTTTTATACATTTCTTCCATCTGAAACAAAATTATTCATAAATCTAATTATAGTTTACGTGCACGTAGTATTAGTGCACCCTGCTTAAAGGAACTTAAGGTTTTTGGAGAATAAAACTTTAATACATTCAAATATAATGTTTCCATATCAGAATACTATAATTCTGTCCAAGACACAGACCAAAGTATTGTAACTCAATCTAAGATAAATTTCCTTGAAATGTTTTGAGAAAACCAGACTCTGAATTACACGAATCTGAGGCAAATTCACACTATACGTTTTGGAAGGAGTATAGTTGCATGTATGATGCCTATTTCTGCAAATATAATGCTAAGTAGGGAACAAAGATTTTATGCACAGTAGTACTTATTAGTTTGCAACTGTGTGGTGTGTGCGCATAGGCTTCTCTAATCAGTGACTGAAGACATCCTTCTGCCTAAAACCTCTGAAGCAGCCACATTAATAGTCTCTTAGTTACCAGCACTTCCTCCTGTACTATTCCTTCTGTTCAAGTTCCCTTACCTACCATCACCTCTAGAGACATGAGATGGAAGCTTGAAAAACCATCATGTTCAACGTTCATAGGATCTTTGGAATTCCAGATTCCAGAGCAAGCCAAATGACTCCCCATCATGAATGTGAGACAAGAAAAATTCTTAACATATATTAAGTGTTCTACTAAGATATCACTGACTAAAGCTCTTGGCTGATTTAAGCAACATAGCAGATCAGTTGTTATTAGCCATTCATACCTGTGTACTGAAGAGTACTTGTCCTGGATGTGCAGCTATTTGGAAGGCTGAATTTAGAATTCATTGCATCATCAGAACGAAACAAAGAAAGATATAAGGAATCCTGCCTTTCTGCCTGGGTCTACCTGAATGTTCACTCCACCCCTGCTTCCCCAGCCTAGAAATACTATTAGTATCTTCCCTGACCTTGAAAACTGTAGTGAAGGTCTTTCCTTCCTATGCCACCCAGAGTAGACCTTTGGTCTAGATGGGCAGGGTAGAAATCCAATAAAATAAATAAATAAAATAAATTTCAAGAAAAAAGACAGACAATTTAAAGTATATTCCAAGAAGTATATATCCACTTATCAAAAAATTTACTTGCAATCTTGAAACTGATCACATATCAAAGTGAATCTGCAAGAAGGATCTCTTTTTCCAAATCCTGTATGGGCAAAGGGCTTGTTTAACAAGCTACGTTCAACCATGCACAAGACCTCCATGCAGCTGAAATACTACCCCAAAATTCTCAATGACCCACATATTACCCTTTAATATATTTTTGTACAAAACTGTATGTTTCCAGCAATATTGCTTCCAAGTGACGAAAACATCTGCTCCATAAGGCATGAATAAACAAGCTTCTTACCATGTCAGGTGTCACATTGTTCTTTATATACTGTGAAAACTGCTTCTTGTAAGCATCTTCATCCTCCTCCATTAAGTAACGCATGTAATCAGCAACGTTTTGGCCCATGATGTGCTTGCGGTGAACCTCTGCGTTAAACTCTTTACTTTCTGAGTCATAACCAGGGAAACGCTTGGTACTGTGAAAGAGAAGCTGAGCATCAGATACAATTTTAAGTAAACCTTGGTAATATCTGGGGCAGGCATTACCAAGAACCGCCAGGTTCAAGCTTTTCAGCCACCATCAGTCCCGTCTTGAAACATTGGGATGCATCATACACATGCCAAGGACCAACTACAGAATGTTCAGTTAGGAGGATATCATCACACAGCGGCCAAGTCAAAGACAAATACAGATTTGGGAACTCTACAATTTATATTTGCCAGACTGTTTATCACTCCAGGTGTGATTCCTAAAGTTTACTCCTATTACACAATCATGTGTGCATTCCCATAAGAAGTTCCCTGTGATGCAAGGGAGAGGGCAAGTAAGCTCCAAGTCCACAATGCAAACTAATGTTGGTTATGTAATGTATAACAGAAGTCAAATGCAAAGAACCCAAGTTACAACACTTAACAACTGCTTCTCTTGCGTCTATATCAAGCAATAAAAATGGAAGTTTAAAGCAGTGGGCGAGTAAGGCTTACATTCAGAATGCTAATGAACAAAGTAAACAGAGATGTCCATTTCCCAATAAAGTTAGGGACAGGCACCTTCCGGGTGTTCTGGCAACAATGCTGCTAAGCCTAAGCCCAACATGGCCAGGGATTGTGGAAGTTGGAGACCAAAACATTTGGAAGACATGACATTACCTATCTCTCAACTCTGAACTATCAACCCCAGAAGGAAGAAAGTTACCTGTGTGGAATTGAAAGACCGCCGTCCACAGCTCCTTTTAGGGCACCAAAGACCTTGTTCCCAGTTGTAGTTCGAGCAAGACCAGCATCCAGATAGCACGTAAAGGCACCAGGCTGCCCATCCACACTTTCCACATTGTATTCATCACCAGTCACTTCCACTTGGCCTTCATAGATCTTATCAAGGCCAAATTTGTTCAGAAGCTGCAAACAAAAAAACATATACGCATGTTTTCCCCAGGAAGTCTGGAAAAATCAGAATGAGAACTAAAAGGGGCTTCAGTAGAAGTTTCTAAAATTTGCCAGAAAGATGGGCAATTTGCAATCCCTCCCTGAAAGCCAGTAGTTGGGTACACCTTTGAAGAAAAGTAATTCTTTAAAACCTAGTCTAAAGAGAAAGGTCAAATTTATCAGCATCAGTAATCTTTTACAAATTCGTTCTACAGAAAGCTGGAAATTTTTCAACCACAACATTTTAAGAATCCTGGATGCCCAATCACTTGGAATTTTCTTTTCTCACTTTAAAGACCTGGCAACAGATGTGCCCTATGGAGGGTTCTGGTTCTATTATACCTCCTAAGCTGTACCTTAGTATGACAATTTATTCATGCATGAAGAGTTGAGGCAAACTTTTAAGTCCTCTCTACTACAGGGTAGACAGACAGCAGACTGGGATCTACTAGTGAATCTCTGCTTTGCAGGAGATCAGCAAGTACTTCCAGCTCCCAATGGCTTAACAATAGCAAGAAAACAACTTATTCTAAGAAAATACGATGAAACCCTATGAATTTTCATATGGAAGAACTATAATCCGAGTTGAGTTCTGGTAGTGAAAACAATTCCCTAGGCTCAGAATGTTCTCAGAGGCACTCACATCTCTGGGCTCTACTGAAAACAAAGATAACCCAACAAGCCAAGTCTGCCTACCCCTGCTCTACTGGCATGTGTTACAATGCCAGGCGCTACATGAGCAATGACTGAAAACTAGGAAACCAACAGCCATACAAGAGTGAGCCTTGCATTACAGGAACTCTCTGATGTGAAGTTTTCCAGAAAAAGTAGAACCGGAAATTTTTCCAATGTTCTAAATAACGTTATGTGACTTAGCATTGTTACTGAAAAGTGTTAGCAATAAGGAGCAAATATACCATGTGGGAGTCCACTCCAGAGCCAGCCAAGAGCCAACTGGATTATGCACCGAAAGGGGTTGTCATATGTTATTTTTCAGTTACCCCATGGGAAACTGAGCACTGTGTTTTGTTAATCTTTTCCTCCTTAAAAGAATAACTTATAGAAGTTCACATCCTCTATTTAGTCTATCTACCACCACCAACTGCAGTATAACAGGACAAGCAATTATGGATAAACTCAAGACATATATGGTATAGAAAGTTTTCTATGAAAACATATAGCAATTTTCCACCCTACAACCCTGCAGGAACTCCCCAAAACTGAAGTGACAATTTTTCCAGAGTAACATTGTTTTTATCAAACACTCAAGAAACTTCCAGTGGTTAATAAACTGACAAATACACAAATTCCAACACCTATTACTCTGCAATCCCACTCATGGTTCATTTCTTGTTTAGTTCATTTTTAAAAGTATTGGCTTAAAATACACGAAGGCCTGTGTGCTCACTTGAGAACTAACAAAGAAACAGATGAGTGAAGCATCAAGCTGCATACTTGGGCATCCCTTTCAGGCCAGTACGATAAAATCCCCAATTTCAATAATTTGCATGTTGTGTCTCCCAGTGTGTGACATACGCGGAGGCAGAAAATTAGCTGGATGAACCTCCAAGAAATACGTACCCTGCGGGCCAGCAGCAGGCCCGTGCAATAGGCAGCAGCGTAGTTCGTCAAGCCTACTTTCACACCATACTTTGGCAGCTCGTGAGCGTATGCAGCACAGACAATCATGTCCCCTTCAATTCGGGCATATGCAATCTGACAAGGAAAACAAGAGTAAATGAGCAACCTCAGACCAAGCAGTCGCAAGATTCATTCAATGCTGCCTAGAGGATCCCATCAAAAGTTCACAGTACAGATTCCTTCCTGGACCCTTTCTTACAAACTTGGAAGTGTACCTCTGACTCAACGTACCATCTGTAAATGCTATACATTTATCCACAGCATGGACTTCCTGAATCCAGCAGTTCAGCAATATCTGGACTTTTAGTAGACACAAATACCTCATAAGAAATTTCTCTCCCTTTTTATTTATTTAAAATATTTTTATCCAACTTTTCTCCTTAAAAAGAACCCAAGGAAGCTTAGTGTTTAAAAAATGCCTTTTTTTCTTGCCATCATATCCCCAACTTCCTCTTTACATTGCACCAAATCAAAGCACAACTCTCCTACATATACAGGCACACTACCTCTAAGCTTTAAAGGATTACTGGCCCTCTAAGCCCACAACATAGACAGGAAGCTTCTTCAGGCATTCTCCTAAACTCATGGAGGGTAAATAGGTGAGGATGGAGCATGAATATAAACCAAACCACCTCATGTCTTTTGCACAATGCATGGAAGGTCTCCAAAGGAGACTCTTAAGTATTTTCAGCTCAACATGGTTATGGAGCACCCATGACTTGGGAACCCTGATAAAACAATGCTCTGATCAAAGGTGCTCTGTAAATGTGTTCAGCTGAGCATATCCTTTACAAACCTCCACTCTCAATGCTCAAGTGACTTCTGGGTGCATGCCTATGTCCCTACCACAAGTTCAGGAGAATGTACAAACAGGTAATAAGAGGCACATACACACAGCCATGGTCATCTCACGTTCACAGCTTGGACAAGTTACTTTCAAGAAAAACAAATCTGAAAATCCCCCAGTCTGTGCAGCCACCAGAAACTGGAATTTAAAGAATTAAAATTTCCAAACTGGGTGTGACATTCTTCTATCAAAGTGACTAAAACAGCACCAACAGAAACAGAAAAAGCCACCAGTGCAGCAGGACTTGCCACCTCTTAGCTTCTCATCAAGGACAGCTGGTTTCTCGAGACAAAATGAGACATACCTGGTAACTCCCAAAGGCTTTTTAAAGACAAGGAACTTGTTCATTTAGCTACAACTGGTTTTCTAGTTTTGCATCCCGATTTATAAGTAAATTTTAAACAGTCTTCCTCTGTCGCCCACCAGATGTGATCCATCCTACCATGCCAGCTGGCATGGCTAGGCAGTAGGTTGGAAAATGCTACCTTAAAATGTGTCTTTCCCTCTTTGGCATCCCCTTCTATCTCTGCCATTAGGCTACTAGACAGATGCCATAAGAAATTAGGCTGAAGTCATCAGGTTGTCTTTGCTCTAAATACTTACCAGGAGAACAAGGTGCGTTAACTAGAGAAACCATTTTCCAAGGGTGGGTGATACTATTGGGAGCATTAATATCTCACAGGTGCTAGCTTTCAAGTCCTGTAGGACTCTTCCTCAGGCCGGGCATTATAGAGCTCTCTGTGTGTGTCAAACCAATAGAAAACTCCTAATAATCATGACCGAATGTAGCACCTTATTTCTTTTGTTTAAAATAAGTTACAAAATGAAGTCTGTAAATCTGTAGGATCAGCTTAAGGTTTCATTATCGTAGGTGATGAGATTTAATTGTCCCTCCCAATCGTAACACACAAAGATCTTCCAATTACTCAGCACCTCTTCTATTGAAGCACACAGCTCCTTTTTTGGCTGAGAAAAGCAGCACATAAAAATGTGGCAAACTCGGTATCAGTTAAGCTAGGATAATATTTAGTTTACACATAGGTACATAGTCAATTGCAACCAAACTATTAATCTCAAACTGATCCCACAAGACTGCAGATTCAATTTTGCAACTTCCTTTAAACAAAGGAAACTGGTCCCTACAACTGGCCATGATGTGGGGTGGAGAAACTCTTCCATTGCTTCTGCACCTCTCCAAGCTCTGTTTAACGCCTGACCTGATGAAGAGCCCTGCAAGACACAAATGCTAGCCCCTGTTTTTGAGATGTTAATGATGTAATCAAGCCATCAACTATCCTTGTTTTTGGACTGGGTACAATGATCCCAGACTTTTCCCCTTTATTGTAGACTCATTTTGTTCAACTTGAATGTAGCAAAAATATGATTCTTAACATAGCTGATAATTTTCAGGTGAATACTACAGCAAATTATCAAAATGGAAGTTTCATATCTTTGTAAAACACACATTTTAATTTGCAGCCTTGCCTTCCTGGCTCAGATAATTAAGTTTAATTGATAAGTGATCTATAGTTAGGAAAAAAAAGATGTATAGCTTTGAAAAGCATTCATATCCTTTTACCAAAATTACACTCAAGATGGAACTTGGAAAACTTTGTATCGGCTATTATTGAATTCCATAAGACATCTATGTTGCTCATTTTGAAATGACTTAATATTAGGGCTTTGGTGGTGGCTCATTCATGAGTTAGGCAATGTGGAGCCCTCCAAATATTTCACACTAAGACTTTCATATATCCCAGCCAGTGGGCAGAGATTATGAGTTATGATCCCAAGCATCTAAAGGAATCGTTACTTTCCCTTTATTAAACAAAACAGCCACAAGAATTCTAACTTAGAAAGGAAATTAAGAATTGTGTAAATGATTGAATGAATTAATTAATTAATGTATATATTGCCCTATTGCGTGCAGCACTGTTCTGGGTGATTAACTGTGATAAAATCCAGCAGAACATAGCAGGAGTATATGTCCTAGAGTATATGTCCCTGCTGCTATGCCTGTTGACAGGCATAGCAGCAGGGAGACTGGCATTGGCACCCCATAAAGTAGGGAACAAATGGCCCTCTAGATTTGACTGTAACTCTGACCATCCCCACCCCAAAACAGATTAAGTTAACTAGGGCTGGTGGGAACTGCAAGATAACATCTACTCTGTCACCATTTCCTAGATGCTACTAGTCTTTTCACCCCCACCAAGTATGCATATTCACACAGAGAAAATTGGCAATTTTGCCCAAGTGAAATCGGGAACAAGCAGAGCTTTTGATTCAGCTGTGCTCAGTTAACCCAACAAGTTTCTTCTTCAAAACAGCATCCAATTAGAAAAACAATGTTCAAAATAACTTCTCTAAGCCATTTTTTTAAAAAAAATCATAACTCAAGTCTGCCTATAAAAGGCAATGATGTTGTCACACAACATAGACTATAGGTTTTCACAGTACAATTTTTGCCCGAATACCAAACTAGAAAATACATTCTAGTACTCTCTTTAGAAATTAAACACACTGCTTTCATAGGTTAACAGATTACAATAGGTCTACATAGAACACACTTTTAAAAAGAAAATATGGCAAGCACAAGACTGCCCTTTAGGTAGAACAAAGGCTGAAAATATGGCCTTACCTGGCAAATGATATCTCTGTTGGTGACACGTACAATCATCCTATACTTAGGGGTATTGTACTTGTTTTTATCTTGAATCACCAAACGCTTACGAGCATAGTAATCAGTCTTTCCCTCTGAAAGAAAGTAACACATCAGAACGTATTTAGAAACAGAAGGTCCAAACTCTCATCTATTTAATTCACTGAAAGCCTGTGAAGAAGTAAAACATACCTCTCCTTCTTCTAAACTTGACCTGATACCTCTTGAAGTAGGCCTTATTCTTGACAACTTTAACGAACCCCTTAAACAAAACACAAAAACATTAATGTCAAAAGATTTGCAATCTTCGCCAGGAAGAACTATGATACAAAAAATGTAGAATTGTACAAGTGTGAAGACAAGAGTTGTTTGGAAAGCTCTCAATCATTTATTTAAACACATGGCCTAAAATGCAGACTTATGCAATTTATTTTCATCCTTTTCTGCCATGATGAAAACCAGCAGCACTGAATGATAAAGAGGAAAACAAATCTTCCAAGTTACTACTTCTAACAACATATTTTGCAAGCCTTCTAATTAGATGTTTTTGAGGAATCTGTGGTGTAGTTACTCTGTTGCTTCACAGTAGCTCATCAATGTAAATGTAAATCTTTTTTGCAATATAGTAACCAGACTGGATCCCCAAATGTGACTGCAGTCAAAATAAAGAAACTACAATCAATACTAAAGGTGAAAGATCAGATAGATTTAGCCTGATCATCCTGAAGGAGAACTGACATCTTTTATTACTGTTTCGCACACTTTGATTTCTCAAAGTCATTATGCTCTCTCTCTTGCAGAAAGTTTTAAGCTTGCAACATTACACCCCACTCCTCAAAGATTCAGTCATTACCTGAAAGAACTTTCTTCATTTTAAAACTAACTCCCAACACTAATCCTAGTGAGGGTGCATTTGTTAGGCAGCAACAAGTCATGACAGCAAGCTGTGCACACATCAAATAAGCAAGACTCTGACAGGACAACAGCAGCAGCCTGCTTCTAGGAGCTTTTCATGTGCTACACCAAAGGGGAGAACACAGAGCTCTCCAATACCAACCACATTCAGTCCTAGTGATGAAGGATGACTGGCAGTCTGACACTACCTAGCAAACCACATGTTCCTCACTCCTCATGTCAGTTACAGTTGCAGACAGACCTGACATCAAACCAGATCAAATCCTGACTTCCTAATGACGATCTACACATGGCAGGTATGTCTTCAAATATAGACCTCTAGCTGGCTGTTGATGTGATATATTTCTAGGTGAATGCTGACACTCCCCCAGGTGTAAATCTAAAGGCAATGTACAAGGCAGCCCTGAAACGTCTCGAAGTAGCACATGCTACAAAGAAGCCATCACATACCCCATGAGACACACCAGGCTTTCACTAAAGAAGCAGAAAACGAAAAGGACTGCCCTGAGCGAGGCACGCCACTGGGGCCTCTGCTACCAAACTCTCTGCAAGGCCTTCCTCATCACACGAAGCTGATCCGCCCCTTTCCTTTCCTCCATCTCGTGCAACTATGGCAAGCCCTGCCCATGCGCCGGGCCCGAGAGCCTGCACCCCCGGAGGAAGCCATTCACACGTTCAAAACCCGTGTTCTCCGCCCCTGACTCCTGCCACATGCACTAAAGGATCATGAAAACGTGGCGTCCTCCGGGGTTCTCTACACGGAGAGAGGAAGAGGGGCCGCGAGGGAGCCCAGAAAGGGGGCAAAGTTATTAGGCACGAACCCGGGGAAAGACAAGGCGTGTGTATGTGGGGGGGGGGGGGGGTTTACGTCCACAGCCAGAACCGGGGAGGCGTGCTGGGCTTGGCGGGGGAAAGGCGCCCGAGTAGCCCCAACCGCCGCCGCCGAACGAGCCACGGCTTGGAAGCCACGGGGGCGGCCATTCGGCCACGCTGGAACCTGCTTCCGCAGCCGAGGCCGCCGCTTCTAAATCCGAATCCATCCGGCCGATCGGAGCCCAGCAAAGAGGCAGCCGGGGCTCAGGCTAGCAAAACCGGTCCCTCCCTTCCCTCCCGGTCCGTTTGGGGCCGGTACTGACCATGGTTCTTGAATTTGTCCCCTTTCGCTTTAGGCCGAGGGCCGCTCAGCGAAACGCCTGCACCTCAGAACGCTGGGGGAAAAGGCCGAGGTCAACGCGCATGCGCAACACGTAACCCGGATGACGAGGCGGAGCCACTCGCAGCAAGAGGATACCCGTGGGAAGCTGTACTGCCCCCTGGAGTCACGGAGGGTTGCGCCTTACCCGGCCCTCCTCTTCCTGCGCCTGCGCCGCCAGCGTCACTTCGGTCTCCTCCGGGTTCGCGTCTCTTCTGCTGTTGTGGCAACGGAGGGCTGCGCGGAAAACCAGCTGCCGCCGCCCGGTGGCGTCTCCTTGTCGAGACCCTTTCATTCAAACTCTCATTCAAACTCGTCGTTAGCTTACACGATACATAATAATACCGTTAATATGTTCTTTATGCGGGTTTACTGTTTCTGAACAGGGAAAGTAAGTGATACATCATTTCTTCAGAACTGAAATCAAAGAAGTCATAATGACCTTCAAGGGGGCAGGAAAGAGGAGAAGAAGAAAGGGGGCTGAGCATGTTGTTGTGTCCTTGCTGGGTCCTGTCAAGTCAGCTCCTACTTATGGCAACCCCTACTTATGAATGAGCGACATCCAAAAGGTTCTGTCCTCAACAGCTCTTGTAAACTCAAAGATACGGCTCCCTTTAGGGAGTCAGTCGATCTCATATTTGGCCTTCCTCTTTTCCTGCTGCTTTCAACCTTTCCCAGCATTATTGTCTTTTCCAGAGAATCTTGCCTTCCCATGATTTGCCCAAAAGAGGACAATCTCAGTTTCATCTTTTTTGCCACCAGAGATAGTTCAGGGTTGATTTGCTCCAGGACCCACCTGTTCATCTTTGTGGCAGTCAAGAGTATCCATAAAGCCCTCCTCCAGCACCATACAGTATTTCAAATGAATCATATTTTTTTCCTGTCAGCGTTCTCCACCATCCAGCTTTCACATCCATACATGGTGATCTGGGATACAATAGTGTAGTTGATCTTGACTTTGGTCTCCAATGACACGTCCTTACACCTGATGATCTCTAATTCCTTCATAGCTGCCCTTTCAAGTCTCAGTCTTCTGATTTCTTGGCTGTAGCCTTCATTTGGATTTATGATTGAACAGAGGTATACAAAATCTTCCACTATTTTAATTTCTTTATTATTCACATAAACAATAGTTGTGTAGTTCTTCTGTAGTCATGATTTTTGTCTTTTTCATTTTCAAATGCAGTCATGCTTTGGCACTTTCTTCTTGTACTTTTCCTAAAAGTTGTTTCAAGTTGCTGCTGCTTTCTGCTAGTATGATGGTGTCATCTGCATATCTTAAATTATTGATGTTTCTTCCACCGATTTTCACTTCTCCTTCATTTGAATCTAGTCCAGCTTTCCATATGATATGATCTGCATAGAGATGGAACATATAAGGGGATAAAATGCACCCCTGTCTGACATTTTTGCCTATAGGAAACCGTTCCATCTCTGTACTCTGTCCCAATAGCTTCCTGGCCACAATATAGGCCATGCATCAGGACAATCAAGTGCTGAGACACACTCATTTCTTTCAGAAAATCCATTATTTCTCATGATCCACCCAGTCAAAGGCTTTGCTGTAATCCATAAAGCATAGACTGATGTTCTTCTGAAATTCTTTGGTGTACTCCAGTAGCCAGCAAATATCTGCAATATGATCTCAAGTGCCTCTTTCTTTTTGGAGGCATTTCTCACTCCATATATGATAAAAGCCTTTATTGCAACTCCTCAAACATCACTTTGCTTGCATGGGAAGTTATAGCAATGGTACTATATGTACTGCACTCCTTGACATCTCCTTTCTTGGGGACTGGAATGTATATTTAGCATTTCCAGTCTGTGGGCCAATGTTTTGTTTTCCATATTTGTTGCATATTCTTGTTAGAACTTTGAATAGTTCTAACACTATTCCATTCCACAAACCCCCACCACCCGTGATTTATTTATTCCCAGTGCTTCACTTTCTAGAAGTGCAGGTTCCTCGTCATATGATTCCTCTCCAAAAAAATCTATGAGATCTTTTATCTCTTCTGTATAGGTAGGTCTTCAGTATACTGTTCCACCTTCTCTTTATTTTACCCTGGTCAGATAGATGTTTCCCTGTTGGTCATTCAGCATTCCTAATCTAGGTTTAAATTTCCTTTTGATTTCTTGGGTCTTCTGGAAGAGATCTCTTGTTTCTTCATGGTATTACAAAGTCTATCTGACCTCTGTTTTGACTACCTTGTGATACCCATGTGTACAGTTTTCTGTTTGGTTTCTTGAAACATGTACAGTATTTGAGATAAACAGATGGTTGGCTTCACAGAACTCTACAAGTAATTCTCCTGCTTCTTTTCTGACCCCCTAGGCCAAATTATCTAACAACATTTGATTCTGCTTTGTTTCCTACTTTTATGTTCAAGTCAGCTATGTTTTTAGGAATGTCTTGATTTAGCGTATGATAAATGTCTTCATGGATAATTGCATAAAAGCTTTCCATTCTATTCTCTTCAGCATCTGTAGCTGGAGCATAGACTTGAATGATGGTTATGTTGATGGATTTTTCCCAGAATTCTGATTGACATTATTCAATCAGATCATGCATTATAACCCTTAACTACCTGTACTACATCTTGCCTCAGTATTAGAGCCACACCATTTCTCCTGAATTAGTAATTTCCAGAGTAAAACACGTTGGAGTTGTCGGACTGAAAATGTCCCATTCCAGACCCCTTTAGTTCACTGACACCAAGCACTGCAATGTTTATATGTTCCATTTCTTGCTTTACAGTTTCCAGTTGACTCATACTTCTCATGTTCCATGTTCCAACTGTATGTGTTGTGCAGCATTCTGCTCTCCTTGGCTAACAGCAGTACATCAGAAGTTAGCATCTATAGGCTTCTCCCCTCAGGCTTTCCTTACAGTGGGATTAGACAAGGCAATTACACTTGTCAAACAGAGGGTGTTTGACACAGAGAGACAAGGCAATATTAGCAGAGCCCCCAATTTTCTTGCAGCAGATAATTCTACATATATTGTAGCTCTGGCTGCTGATCTGTCTTTCCTGAAGCTGCTGACCCACTGTGGGGGGTTTGGTTTGGTAGAATAGCATTATGTAAAATGAAGATTATCCCTAAACTTAACTTTGTATTCTGGATGCTCCCAATAAAGATTGGAGAAATGTATTTGAAAGATTGGCAGAGGTTAATAAATAATTATTGTAATGGAAACAATCGAACAAGGATCAATAAGAAGCTATGGTATATTCCACAAAAAGAAGGAGGGCTTGGATTACCTAATATTAAATTATACTACATCGCAAATCAATTTAGGCATATACCAGATATTATAGTACACAATGGAAACCTAATATGGAGGGAACTGGAAATGCCAGAATACCCTGATAGAATGGAGGGCTTCTTCTTTAAAGAAAAAATTGTAGAAGAAATTAAAAGAATAACTAATCCCTTTCTGATGAATATGGCAGAGTGCTGGAATAATTGCAGACATATATTGAGTCCACCTATTTCACCATTGCTACGAGTAGTGGAGGTCCAGAGTTTCCCCAAAACTCTTTAAAAAATAAACTTAAAGAAGTATTAATAGAGAAAGGGTTAAACACAATGAAGAGTTGGATGAAAAAGATAAAAATACTATAAAGGAAACTTTGGGGGGAAGAAGAGAGAATATCCTGGTTAAACATACTCCAAATGGAAAGTTGAACTAGAAAGTGGACAAGAAAAGAAGGAGAAATTAGAAAACTGACAAAATTTTAGGAGATTATCGAGCAAAGACAAGATCAAGAAGAAGGAAGCAAAAGAAAGGGAACAGTTGGTGTAATTTATAAAATTTTAGTACATTCAGAATTCGAACATGTGACATTATGTAAGAAGGAGAGCGAGAGAGAGACCCCTCTCTCGGGAGTGCCATCCCTCCCGCCGACTGCTGAGAAAGAGAGCCAGACCCCACCAGTTCCCCCACCCCGGAAGACCAGACCTCCTGGACATGACCTGGGGAATTTGGAGGGAGATTTGAAAGAACTAATGATCGTGGAACCCGGGACTACCTTGGCGGGCGCAGGAGAAAAAAGGCGGGAAGTGGTGGAGGCGGGGTTAGGGGATATAAAAAGGGGAGAAGGAGAGTTGCCTGGGGGCTGGGAATGGATCTGGGTAGAAGATCCATGGACAGGAAAGACGGAAAAGCTACGAGTCCCCAAGGAAGAGGCAGATGCCCGAAGGAGACATGAATTGAACCCCAAACCTTCATATTGGGGTGAGTGAGAGATTAAGGAGTGGAGGAGGAAATTGAGGGAGGAAAGAGAGAGAGTGGAAAGTGAACGAAGGCAGAGGTTGGAATGGAGAATATGGGAGAATCAACAGAGAGAATTCCTGGAGTCCCGTGGGAGACGGGGGAACCCCCCCGGGGAGTGTGACCAGGTGGACGTTCGGGAGGAGGACACCATCCCCTTGTTGGAAGGAGAGGAGGGATTATTACTGAGCCCTGATACCCTACCGGAGTGGCCAGACCCCTGGAACAGCCAGGGTAAGAACCCTTTCACAGCAGACGATTGGAACCCCCTATCAGACCCGTTGTCGAAAGGGGAGAAAGTTTGGAATGCTTTTGTTGACACAGGACTGTTGAATACCCTAATAAATGTTACTCCCATTTCTAAACCAAGAAGAGTCGGTGCATTCTTTGCAAAAGAGTCGGAGCAGACTACAGAACCCTCACACATTAAAAAAACAGTGGCAGGAGGACTTTGAGGAAGAGATTAAAGGAAAGCACTGGAATAAGATATGGTCACAAATAACAACAAAGAATATGTCTATAAGGGTAAAAGAAAATTGTTATAAGGTAGCATGGAGATGGAATTTAACTCCAGTAAGATTGAATATAATAAATAAAAATATACCATCTCAATGCTGGAGTTGTAAAAAGGAAAAAGGAACCTATATGCATATGTGGTGGACATGTGAAATAAGGAAGAAAGAATGGGCACTGGTTTTTTAAAAAATAAGAAAAAAATATTGTATGTGATATTCAGATATCGCCAATTATTGCCCTCCTGAACATAATTAAGAAAGATAATTTGAAAAAAGTTCAGAAAGAGTTAGTTGTTATAATGGTTACGATAGCAAGTTTAATATTTGCAAAGAATTGGAAAAGTGACAAACTTAATCTTGAAGATTGGTATAAAGAAATGTGGAGTTTAGCAATTAATGATAAGTTAACATGAGAAATGAAAATAAGAAGAGGAATGGTAAAGTCTAACGATTTCAAAGATGTATGGAATTTATACTTGGAGTATGTCTTTTCAAAGGGGAAAGGCTATATGCCAGCAGAAGAAACAATGTATTTTTGGAGAGGAATGGGGTGAAAAGTGGTACAAATTGATATCATTGGTTACTTAGTCCCAAGGGCGAAGGAGGCACAGGTGGGAAAAGTTCAATGTGTATTTTGTGCAGTCACCATTGAGTTTGTATTTTAGTTTTAATTTTGTTATTCGTAATTTTCCTTTTATTAATAAATATAAAAATGTATAATAATAAAAAATAAGTTACCAATGGGAAGTATAAAAATATCCCTATGGCAGAAAGGGCTTGTCCTTGCGGTGATGGCATGGTAGAATCAACTGCACACGAAAGAGTACACTACTGATTCTATCACAAACCACGTACTAAGCTTATCCTTCCTTTGCTTAACCGCTTTTTGGACTGTCTTAAAACAGATATCTCACATAAACTACTTTTAGGCTTTAATCCCCAGATCACACTTACCTGTGCAAAATGTCTCGCAGATGCATGCAAGATACATAAAGATGTAATGGATAATGATTTTAAGCTATAACTTTCCTTTAACTCTTTTTTTTTTCCTGTTTGCACTGTGACTGATTTATAAATGTAACCTGTATTATGTTTAATGCTGTTTGCTGGTCACGGACCATAATAATAAAAAACTGAACTGAACTGAACTGTTGTGTAGCATTGGACTTTGCTTTCACTTCTGCACATATTAACCATTAGAATCCTTTCAGCTTTAATCTAATTACATCATTAGTGACAGCACTATTTGTACTTCTTTGCTTTTCCCCAGTAGCTGACTGAATGCTTTCCAACCTGGAAGTCTCATCTTCCAGCACTATCTCTTGTTTAATTTTGGACTGTCTCATCATAGGCTTAGCAGTGGTTTACCATTGCCTCCTTCTGCACAGTACAAACAAAAGTAAGCTTGAGTGTCACTGCCATTGTCTGTGAAAGATCCTCTGCCAGTGTCACCTTCAGGTACCACTGCTGCCCAGTAGCTGCTCTCCAGACATTTCTCCGCCCACATCACCATTGAAATTACCCATTTTCTTTTGCTGATGTGACAGTTACCCTTTAAGAGGGTGGGTGCACCTTAGTCCTGGGCTTCAGCTGTGAAGACTGTGCCTTCGGTGACCCTGGTAGGGGTCCAGGTTTGTAATGGAGTTGAGCCTCACGGCGGCATTGCTCTTGGATTCTCTGACACACACAAATCTATTCACCACACTCAGGTGTGCATCAAAGAAGGGAGGAATGAAAATAGTTGAGCAATTGTTGCAATGATGTGAACCCACCTATGTCTGTAGGTGGTTATTAGCAGCACACTTTTGAATGGAAGCGGTCTAATTAAAAGTGGAATATTTTACTTTTTGGAACTACAACTACCAGATAACATGGCAATGCAGGCTGAGGTTTTCTGAGTCAAAATTGGTAACATTTCTGTCTCTGATGGGGATAAAGTAAAATTAGTGATTAGACGTACGACTAATTGAGATCTGTGCATTCTGGTCCCTTGAGTTACTGGGTGATCCAGGGCCCACCACTCTCTCTTAGCCTGCTCTACCTGCCAGGAATATTAGAGTGGAAAAAGGAAAGCTCCTTGGAAGAAAAGTGAAATCAGACAACTTGGAAATGTTACATTTTTTGGGATAGAAATTCCCCAGCCAGATGTTCATCTTTATTTCCAAGTGCACACCTTTATATAATCAAATAAATTAATAATGCTAGCATATAGGAAAGGATGAACCCTTAGACATCCAGTCAGAGTATACAATACTAGCTTAGATGGATCAAAAATATAGCCCAGTATAAGCCTTACATCCTTACACCCCATGTTCTGAGCATTAACCAAATTCCAGAGTAACTAAAATATGTTGTTGTCCCAGATACCTTCATTTGTCCTTTTTGCTGGAGTTATAAAGCTAAAAGCCCATGATTCCTGCAAGATCCGTGCTGGTACAATGCCTCCTAGTCCAGGCCAGGCCAATCACTTACTCCTAGTATGTTTAAAGCAACCTGAAATGCAGGAATGAGGCACGTGACTTCCCATAGCAATGGCACAACACTGCGATTCATCACAATGCCCCCATCCTACGGTAGTACAGCATACCCAATAAGCACTATGTCACAAAGACTGCACTGTACCTCAACCGATTGTGGAATTCTACCTCGACATCATGCTGGTTCCCATCCTCATGATCCACCTGTACTGAACTCTACTGGTCACATCACACCCATATTATAACAGTTTGTGTGGGGTGGGGACCACCAGCCCATGGGCCTAATACACCCTGCAGTAGGTCAGAATTCAACGATGAAGGCTCCAGGTCCCTCCCAGGTGAGGAGGGACCTGGAGCAAGGCTGGGGAGGTCAGAACCTCCCCAGCCTTGCCAAGAAATTACCACACAGGAGGAGGAGGAGTTGTCATGGAGGGAGTGATGGATTGAGACTCAAGAGATTGTGATCAAATCTCAAGTATCCCATTCTTGGGTAAGTGTGACAGGGTTCATTACAAGTGTGTGTCAGTTCCTTCTTCTTGGCGGACATAAACGTAGTCGTATCTTTCATAATAAAACCTTCATTAACAGAACTAACAGGAGTATCTATAACTACTTCAGTAGGGCCAACAGGGCCAATGTCCACAGGTAACTCTGTCCATGAAAGGGACAAACCATAACAAGAATCTTCTTTCTTTACCGGGGAGATGGTCCGAACCTCTCTTGGCCCGTGGGTTTCCTCAGAGAGCCACTCCTTATTGCACATAAAGTCCCCCAACACAGGTGGCGAGCCCAATCCCCTTCCGGTGGCTTGTGGTTCAGCGGTATAGGTTCCTGTTGAATGACCTTCCTCCAGGGACCTCGACCTCGGAGATAAACTAAAACTTTCCATTCTTATGGACCTAACTCCTCCAGAGGTGTTTTTACTTCTTGTCCATTCTTTCCCTTTCCAGCTGTTCTTTGTAATTCCTCCCTCACATTCCCTTTCTCAGGTATTTTGAACACTCGTGGCTCTCTTGCCTCTTCTCCTCTTCCCAAACTACCATATTTCTCATCTCTCCCGTCTTTTCCCTCTCCTCTGTTGTGAGGAAAACATCCACTCTCCTTCTCTCCCCCTTTAGCTCCTCCCCTTTTTCTTCTACATCTAGACCTTTCACTTCTTCTGTCACTTCTACCACACCACGGCTGCTATCTTCAGCTTTAGACGTGTGAGGGGACGGCTCACTCTCCTCTTTCTCTGTAATCTTGTTCTCCAACTCACAGTAAGGTGTCAAGCACGTGGTGGTTTCTCATCTACAAGGGGTCCTGGATGAAATGGATTCTTTAGATCCATTGCAATCTGGTTTCAGGCCTAGCTGTGGGATAGAGATAGTTCTGGATGACTTGAGGACAATCTGTCCTGGCAACTGGACAAGAAAGTGGGTCTTTGTTGGTTCTGCTGGACTTCTCAGCGCTTTCTGATACCACCAACTATGGTACCCTTTCCGGATCCTTCATCAGGGATGGGACCTGGATGCATTGTTTTAGAATGGCACCAGTCCTTCCTGTAAGGAGGCGTTCAGAAGTCAGTGCGGGAGGACTCCTGCCCTGGTCTCTTATGGTTCTGTTTTCCCCCCTTTTTTTAATGTACACAGAGAGCCACTCTGAGAGATGATCCAGAGTTTTTGCTTCAGAGCCAACAATATGTAGATAAAAATCAAACTCTTTTCTCCTTTCCATCCAATTTCAGGAAAACTTTGGTGGTCCTGAACTAGTGTCTGGTGTCAGTAATGGCCTGATGAGGATGAACAAAGTGAAGCTTAATGCAGTTAAGACAGAGGTGCTTCTAGTCAGTTGAAAGGTAGATCAGGGAAAAGGGATGCAGCCTGTACTGGACAGAGCTCCAGGTTTGCAGCTTGGATGTGGGTCATTCCCAAACCTGGATGTTGGGGTCTCAGGAGTGGCCAGGGGTGTGCTTATACAGTTAAGTGTAGTGTGCCAGCCATGTCTGTTCCTTGAGAGGTCAGATCTGGCCATGTTAAGACTGCCAGATTGGACAATGGAGCAACAGGAAAAACCTACAAGCAAGACATGCCAACGCTCACCAAGTGGTGGTGGGACTGTCAAAGTTTGGTATTTTATATAAATAAAATATTAAAGGTATAAGAAATATACCCCTGGAAATGTGAAGTACGGTTAAAACATGGAGATTTGAACAGCAACGAACTGCTTGATAGTTACTTCAGGGCAAGCAGCTTTCACTTTGAAAGCAGCAATGTACTGAATGTCCGTTAGAGGTCACTGCAGAGTAATTATTGAAATCCCATACACACACACTCTCCCCATATAATCTGCTAAAGTAGCAGAGTATATGTAAAAGTCGATTAGGTCTGCAGCTGTAGCAACTGTGATTGAGGATGCATAGAGTTCTCCACTGAAGCAGACTGAAAAATAAATTGCGGATGCTGAGTTAGGAGAAGGTGCCACGTTTTTGTCTTATTTTTTATTTTATTTTTTTCCTAATAAGGTTTCAGTTGTTTTCTGTAACTTTCATAGCTGAAAGCTTATAACTGAAATATATTTGTCTGACTTAAATATTTGCATACAGCTTAATTGCAGTCTCCATGTATTTTTAAGCATTGGTACGTACAATTTTTGCTCATAGCTGTAAGAATTAGAAGACACCTATTTTTGTCTTCTTGAAAAGTTACATGTTTTCAACAACTTCTGGATTTTTATGCAGAGAAAAAAAATGTAGATGAATAAAGTTTGTAGAATTAGACAAGCTAATGTTGCCTGGGCTCATTTTGCTCTGTTTACATCACCATGACTAACAACATGGTTTATTCTCATCCTCCGAAGAGAGATGGAGCACATTTGGAAGCTACATTTCTGGTGAGCCAGGCAGGAGCAAGTAAGTGACTTATACCTTGATCCCCAGATGAACTTTGACCTGATTTTCATGTTTATCTGGTTCACAATCATATTTAACCTTTTCAGGGCTAAATGTTAGTTGTGACCGATCAACACAGACTTAGACTACCAAGGGGTGCTTAAAAGGTTCAGTAGTGTTCCAAGGGCTTTGTTCAAGTGTCCTACATACTTTTGACCTTAACAGTTACATCCCATTTGGATAGCTGTAATATGCTCTCTGGGGGGGTTGCCTTTGGAAACTGTTTGGAAAGTTCAGTGGGTCCAGGACGCTGCAGCTAGACTCCCGACCAGAGCTGGTTACAGGGAAAACAGGAAATCATTGTTAAAAGAGCTTCATTGGTTATTTACTGGTCTATTTCCAGGCACAATTCAAAGTGCTGGTCTTAACACCTAAAAACCCTAAATGGCTTGGGTCCAGGCTCACTCTCCATGCCAGCCTTCCCCCAAGGATGATCTTCAGTGGAGGCCTTTCTCCTAGTCCCATGTTCCTCACAGGCATACTTGGTGTGGTGTTGGAGTCACAAACTTAGCAGGCTGATGGGCTTTGTGGTGATCACCAGATAATTAGGATAGCAAAGAGTCTCTTAGAGATAGACGTTAAAGAAGTAAGCCACACACAGGGATGTCTGCCAGCAGTGCTCCTGGTGGGCGACTAGTAGAAGAGGCAGAATAACACCGAATGGGTTCCTAATGAATTCTGCCCTGCCCCCAGGAGGACTGTGCTTTTATGAACCTTACAAGCTCACAGATAGTGGACAGTATACAGATAGGTTACAGAGTTCAGATAGGACAATGGTTACATCATGCCATTAGGATTGGCCCAGGGAAAGGCAATTAATCAAGCCCTCTATGATTGGCCTAAGGAAAGGCTTTTGGCAAGCTCTCTATTACAATGAGAAAGAGGAAGAATGGTGGGCCACGCCTCTCAGAAGCAGTCACATGTTGCTAGGAGAGTTTTCTCTCACTACAACACCCATGTGGCTTAGCAACCTTGGGAATGGCACCCCCACGGTGTGGCTGCTGCCAGGCTGTAGAAACATCTTTCCGCAGAAGACCAGACCAGCTGCCTCCCTATTGGCAGCAAAATACCTTTCTTTTTAGAAAGGTTTTCAACAAGTAAAGTGATGCTAAGGGATGGGTTTTAATGGGATAGCTGTCTTTATTATTTGTTTAAATGCCTTTTTACATTGTTTTAAAAGGCTTTGATTTAGTTCTTTTTGTTGGTTAATATGTTTGGTTTTGAATATTGTAATTCCTTGTAATGTTTATTGTTTTAAACTTATTTTAAAAATTATTTGCAAGCTACCTTGGTTCCTCTGCCGAAGTCAATGTGGGGTATAATAAATCTCCACTCTGACATGAAGCTCACTGGGCAACCTTGGGCCAATCACAGCCTCTCCGCTTGAGCTTCCTCAGAGGATTGTGGGGAGGATAAACTGGGGTTGAAGAGAGCCAGGTCTCTCTGAGATCATTGGAGGAAAGGTAGAGTAGAATATTAAAAATGGCAAAGAAAGATGCAGAAGGACAGGAGAAGGAGCAGACCTCTTGGGGTTACCTGTTAAGCAAAGCGCAAAGCAAAGCGTGCTGCTTCTATACTGGCCCATAGTGCTTCAAGCACTCTCTGGGCGGTTTACAAGTTAATTATGCAGGCTACACATTGCCCCCCCCCCCCGAGAGCTGGGTACTCATTTTACCGACCTCGGAAGGATAGAAGGCTGAGCCAACCTTGAGCCGGCTACCTGGGATTGAACCCCAGATCGTGAGCACAGTTTTGGCTGCAGTACAGCAGTTTAACCACTGCGCCACGAGGCTCTATATCAGTGGCGGTGAACCTCATTGGGCTCTTGTGCCCAAACTGAAAAAAAAAACACCCAAAAAAACAGTGGGCGGCATGCGGCGGCGGCGGCAGAACCGGAAGTGGTGGCGGTGGAACCAAAAGTGGTGGCGGAAGGGGGAATCCCAGGTACGGAGGTGCCTCGAGACCCCACTCCGGATCCACCGCCAGAGTCAGCTGCTCTGGATCCGCCTGTCGAAGCGCCAGCACCGTGGCTGCAGCTGCCTTCTCAGGTTTGGCTGCGCGGGGGGGGGGGAGTAGCAATCCGGCGACTTATGGCTCGCGTGCCAGTGGAAAGGGCTCTGTGTGCCAGCGGTGGCATGATTGCCATAGGTTCAACATTGCTGCTCTATATCCTGTTAACACGGATATAGCAGAAAGGACCATGGCTTTTGAATGTGCTTTTAGAATACTCTGTCAGTGAACATAGATATTTATACAACTTGATATGCAATGAAAATCCTGTAGTTGTAGAAGAGGTAGCCGTATTAGTCAGTGCAAGCCTTATAGGTAAAAGCAAAATACAAATAAATAGTTTTAAAAAGACAAAAACATGGTGGCTTCTTAAAGACTAACTTTTTTATTTTTTTAATGAGAGCTTTTGTGGACAAGTCCACTTCATCAAACATAAGAGTAGAGATTTAACATGGCAAATATATATACATGGCATCAAAATATAGATCTCAAATACAGAGATCGTGGTTGGTTCATAAGAAAGTCAGTGGGTGTTTAATACTGTGGTGATAGCATCTTTGATATGCAGGTCTTTCATTGAAGCTTGTGTGAGAACCTGTGTCACAAAATAACAATGGTAGATTAACATGAATGTTAATTAGATTGGGTATTTACATTTGCTGATGAACTTTTCTCCCTACAAGCTTTCCTTTGTAAACAGTTGCAATAGTGTTTGAATTCAAATTCTGTTTTCTCTCCAATCCTTAATGAAATATTACAGAGGCAATAGAATTAACCAGCCACTTTGGAAGACACCGAGATTTTAACTCTGGCCTCTCTCCCAAGGTAAAAAAATTGCCTACAATTTGGTTGCATGGAAGGGCTGTAGCTCTATGTTAAAATATCTTTCCTATATGCACACGGTCCCAGGTTCAATCCCTCATGTCTCCAAGTAGGGATAGGAATAATTTCTGCCTGAAAAGCTGGAGAGCCCAGCCAGCTGTCAGCATCAACAACGCTGGGCTAGATGTTACACTATGCAGCTCATCAGTTTTTGGTGTTGAACCAAATATCAACTTGGGTCGGTATGAAAGGACTCCCTAAAAAGAAAGATCTTGAGTTTTCTTCTGAATGACAAAAGCCAGGCATTGCTGAGAAGTGACCAATGCTTGCACCAGTGTCCTGAGGGAACCCTCCTTAAGGTAGGGGTGGAGTTGGGCGATAAGCCTCAGCTGGTTAAAGGCTGATCTGGACATGGCTGCAATCTGGGAATCCCAAGAAAGAGTTGGGTCCAGAAGAACACCTAGGTCATGTATTTGATCCCTAAACGTGAGGACAAAACTATCCAGTCCAGGGATTAACCCACCCAACCTGTCTGAGGCCCCCTTCCAGGAGCAAAATCTCCATCTTGCCCGGGTTCAGTTTGAGCTTGTTAGCCCTGGTCTATTCCAATACTGAAGCCAGGCAGCACTCAAGCATCTGGACAGCATCCACCGCAGAGGTGGAAAAGGAGAGATAGAGTTGCATGTCATCAGCGTACTGATGACACTTTACTCCGAATCTCCTGATGACCTCCTCCAGCAGCTTAACATAGATGTTAAACAGCATTGGGGATATTGACAACCTCTGGTGAACTCCACAATTGAGTGCCCAAGGGGCTGACAAATCATCCCCAAGCTGAACTCTTTGGACACAGTCCCCAAGAAAGGACTGGAGCCAAATCAATGTCAGTCCCTAGATCCCAATCTTGGAGAGCCTGCCCAGGAGGATACCATGGTCAATGGTATCAAAAGCCACTGAGAGATCGTTCCAGCTTGACGCTGCGATGAGACAGCAGCAGCAGGATGGAGGACATTTATCTAAAATGCTTTAGATAACATCTATTATGTGTTAGGAACCTATTTAGTTATTATTGGTATAAAATAAAAAATTGGTCGGTTAAATCACCTCAAAATTATATAGATTTGAAACCAGAATTACTTTTATTAGGTATGTTATTAGAATATTTTGAGAACATTGTATACTATGAGAGCAATATTATGATAGTAGCCAATATTGTACACTAAAATACACACATGAATGGTTTAAATATTTAAAAAATGTATAGATTTTGAAGGGACAACTAAGAAGACACCAAGACGCAAAAAAACCAAATAATTATAAGCAACCCATGTAACACGATGTTTAACAAGCACAAACTGAATGTAGATATATTGAAAAACTAATAAAATGTTAAAAGCCACTGAGAGATCAAGGAGGAGCAGCAGGATAATTTTTGCCCCTTTCAGCTTCCCTTAACAGATCATCCTGCAGTGTGATCAGTGCCGTCTCAGTACCCCATCGGAGCCTAAATCCAGACTGGAATGGATCAAGGCAGTCTAGCCCCTCCAGATATGATTGAAGGTGGTTAGCCACAAGCCACTCAATCACCTTGCCAAGGAAAGAATATTGGCAAACAGACATAAGCTGTTACGATCATCCAGTGCCAGCTGGGGTGCTTGATCGATAGGGTGGATGATAGCTTCTTTTACGTGAGGGAGAAGGAAGCCCTCCTTCAATGAGGAATTAACAATATTTGTCACCCATTCCACCATAGCTCCACCGGCTGCTTTTTGCTACTTTCAAGACATTGGTGTATCTCCTGGACACCCTCTTAACAGCAGCCAAATTTGGGTCAGACTGATTTTCCCACCACCTGCTCTCTAGCCATCTCCTAGTTAACTTCATAGCTCAAGGTGCCTTGGTATACCAGGTAGCAGAGCAAGCTCTGAAGCAGAGAGGGCATTTGGGAGCGATCATGTCAACCACCCAGGTCATTTCCACATACTGTACCTGCTTTTGACCTGGGCATCAACAGGATTGTCTACTAGGTCAGATTATTACCCTCTCAAGACCTCCTGAAACCCACCAGGGTTAAGAAGCCTGTGAGGGAGGACCATTCTTATGAGTCCAACTTGACAGCACGTAATGACAATTTGATCATTCACAGTCCAATAAAGCCTACTCAGGACTTTTCTAATACCAATAAAAATGCAGCAGCTTTACATTTGATCCTAAGGAGTGAGCCAAAATTACTCCAGGCTTGTGTCACCCTATCACCTGTACACCTCTGACCAAACTACATAGTCCCGGAGCACTACCAAAGAATAGGACTGATAAACCATTTCTGAGCACAAGCATACCTAGAAAATATCAACTTGATGCCACTTAATTATTATTAAGCATCATGAAGGATGGCTAGGGCACAGCTCCTGAACCTTTAACAGCAGTGAAGAAGACATTTGAACAGGTGGCAGGTGCATGACCACCAGCAACACCTGCTGAAATTGTTATTAAAGTTGCAGGCTCACTTTTGGGAAGATGGTTTTGCAGAATTATTTGGTCATCATTCTCCAGGAAGGAATGAGGACTGAACAGCAGCCCATCAATAATAATTCATCATCACATTGCTTCATTTCCACCCATTAAAAATATCTCAGGTCTGTCCTACAGGAGAAAGAGTTATATACTAGCTCCGCCTCTTTGTGGGAATTATAAATGTAAGCCTGCTTCCCTTTTTGTCTTCTTCTTCTTTTTAACATTTAACTCCCCAGCATAGGGAAAGTTTTGTCTTTAGAATGGATACTATCTCCAGGCGTCGGAGTTTGAAGGAGGTAAACGCACAATAGCCTTTTCTGCTGAAGTTCTTTGGATGACATGGACTTTCTTACCCCAACATTATAGCTGCTTTTAAGCAGAAATGGCTGTAAAATTGTAAAAACTGCTTAAAAACACAATATTTAGGGACCTGTAGAGGTGATAAAAACAATGTACCTTCTGCAATACTCTAATTCCTCAGTCTCTAAATTCCTATCAGGATAAATTTAAACTTAATTTTCTCATGAAAGATTAGGTATAAATGGAACGCTACCTATGTAGTTATATAGACTGCAGTATTGTTATTGTTGGGTGTTGCTCTGAGTAACAGGTGTTTAGAATTATCTCTCTCTGCCTGTCTTTCTGTTTTGTTGCTGGAATTGAAGCTTTCACACTTTACACAACTCGATTCTATGTAGAAGTGAGAAGAATGTTATTAGGTCATTTTTAATTGTGAGGACAGCCTGTGCCTTAATGGAGATGTGAGAAGCTAGTTTATATTGCTGTAACCCCACTCCAGCAATCAGATACTGGTTTCAACTTGTTATACTCAAATGAAAATATGTTGTTTCTTGCTATGAAACCAGTTTTTATTTTATTTTTTTGTATCTGTTCTTAAAAAATGCAAAGAACCATCTTTTTTGGTTGTCAACAAATTCAAGTTGTTCTAAACAGTGGGTTTATCAAATTGAAAGTCAAGAGAGCACTGTGACTGGATTTCGGAAAGGTACTGAAGAGACTGTACAAATGTGCCATTTAATCAATAAAAGCTGATATCATTGTTCAAAGCAAAAACTACCTTTTAAAATTATTTTCCTGTAGTAACATAGTGGAATCAAAACGTTTTGCCGAGAGAGAAATTAATTTGAGATGCCATATTTTTACTATTCCCTGCTCCTGTGCATTTAACAGCAACTCAGTACAAACCTTTATGTGTCCAGATTTTCTGACTACCAGCTGGCTCCCATAATCCCTTAATGTTGGTCACAGTGGGTGGGACTCATGGGAGGTGAAGGCCAAAGGTTCCCCACCCCTGCTGAAGAACAAGCAGCAATTAAATAGAGTTCAGTACAGCAGGCTTTTTCCTCTCTCTATATTTGACAATTATAACTTTTTATATGATGCACATTTTCTCTGACTATAGTTGGTTCAGAAAATTCCCAGTGTGGTGTAGCGGATAGAGTGATGGATCAGCTCTGGAGATACAGGGTCTGAATCCCCACTTAGCCATGGAAACTCACTGTGGGTGTGGAACTGATAAAACCATTAATTAAAGATCTCATTTACCTTGAAAGCCCTATTAGGGTCACTATAAATCAGCTTCGACTTGATGGCACAGAACATGTAACATACAAAGTTGGTTCTTACAGTGTAATCAGCTACAGTATCCGTGGATTCAAAAAGGTTGCCATACTAATGGATAGGAATCAGATATAGTAGTGTCTGGATTAAAAGCTCTGCTTGCAGCTCAAGCCACAGAAAGTCCAGTGGCACCTGGAAGACTAATCAATTTATTACAGCATGTGTTTTTACGAGATAGAGTCCACTTACTTGGATGTATTGGACAGAATAGGCTCTGGGCCATTAAAGTTTTAAGTCACAGTAAATGTGTGGCTTTTGATAAAATGTCTAACAGGGCTACCCACCACCATGCAGGTAATCTGTGCAGGAGAAGTGAAAGAGAAGGTGTCAGTCAGAATGAATTTAAGATTGTGAATGTCTACTGCTACATTTGCTGGTCCATTCTCTGTTAAGGGAGTAAGAGGGCTGCCTGCAGAACCTATATTAAAACAGAGTTGAGTGTGTAATACTTACCTCATTTGCACAGGAACTTGTCTAATAGTGATGATGGGGAGTTACATAGTACTCAGAGGTGGTTCACCATTCCCTTCTTCTGCAGGCACCCTGGGACTGTGCAGCTTGCCCAAGGCCACACAGGCTGGCACTACTCACAAGAGACACAGTGGTGAATTGAACTCTCAATCTATGGCTCCACAGCCAGATATGTAACCATTGAGTTATCCAGATATTTAGAGTACTAAATCTGTCCTCAGTTGTGTCTTCCCTAGGTAGCAAGTTTTGAATTAACAAAAAGAAAATATGAATTCCAGCTACTGACAGAAGAGCTTTTGATAGTGCTGCGGATTGAGAATCACTATAAAAGTACTTAGATGAAAATAGGACTGTAAATGTCTTGGTGCAGAGACAGTAAAAATGGATTGCAACCTTTACATATATATTGCCTTTTGTGCACAATACAAACAAGAAATATTGTCCAATACTAGAAACTAAAAGTAAAATCTTTCCAAAGAGCTGGAGTTTTTATGGTACTATAATAAAAGGTACATGCCAAATGTTGATAAAAAGCAAGCTGTTGCTCTGTATTATTGTTAAAGTAGGAGCAAATTCTGACATGATTTGGATGCTTCAGGAATAGCCCTGTGTTAGGGGAAGTAGTTTGGCTTGGAATATATCAGATGCAAGTTTAAGTAAATGTTATATGCACTGTACAGTTCTCAAAATTGTTATTTTTCCATGCTTCCTATTTGCAGTAGATTTGTTTTATCTTGTTTTGTTTTATTTCACTGTATGTGAATGTGCTTGTCATTGAACCACAAGTGTTTTAGATAGGCTGGCTGCCTAAAAAAAAAAGGAGCTAGCAACTGGTAAGATATGAAGGGGAAAAAACCTACAAGCCAGTTCTGCAACCACAGAAGCTACTTCCTTCATACACATGATTTCTGAGCTTGATAATATTAGGAAGTCAAATGGCATCTCTTCAGGAGCGATCCCCCCACAACAAGTGAACAATTGCTGAGGAATATCCTCAGTCTGATTGTGAAATATATGTGAAAGTATCTAATTTTAGAGATTTGGTAAGACAAAAACTTTATGCTAGCGTATGTTTAATCCAAATTTTATTTGACAAATCTGGGTGACCATGCCCCAAAGGGTAGTTTTTCTTATGTTCTTTCCATAAAATCTCATCTAGTTTTGAGTATTTGTTATGGCTTACCTCAAAGCAAAAGCCCCCTTATGTGTAAGAACAATTCTATGCATGTTAATGTTTAACTAATTCTCCTCCCTTTCAGCCCTTCATATCCCAACCCCTAATCACACCCAGTCCTTTTAGGTATACTCAGAAGTTAAGATTGTGCTACCGGGCACAACTGTCTGACAGCAAAGCTCAATTCGACACTTCCAAACCAGATATTGCTGCACAAGATCTGGCTGAAGGTTTGGTGAGATTTACTGTGATGTGTGCAGAGGATTTTAAGAGACTGCAACAATGGGTCTTACCTTACTATCACACTGGTGATACCTTAATTTAAGGTACTAATCCAGTGTGTTGCTGCTGGTAGGAGTGATAGTTGCCCTTGAGAATGGTCAACAGTGCATGTATGGTGACAGAATGAAAGTGATATGGGAAAACATTGATTGATTTGTACAGGGCAGGATGGCATCTCTAGAAACCAGTATGACTCAGGGCACACCAGTCTCTTCCTCCCAACACAGCATGGACCTTGCTGTCTCCTTGAGAAGGAAGGATCCGTCTGATGAGCAACAATAACAAGGTGATGGAGAGAAAGAATTGAAACGTACTGTATAAGGCATTCCAGTAGCTTGGTGCGTCGTGTGAGAGGGACTCGCTACACACTCCTATCCATATTGAATTCGGTGGGCTTGACTCCCACAATGCCTGGGAGCGCAAGCTGTCTCTTTTATATATCCGTATCCGCACCTCGCCACTAGGCCTTTAATGGTTTATTTGCTAGTCCGTTGGCTGTTAGGATTGTTTTACAGGGAACTCAAGGCGCGAAGGGTCGGCTCCGACGGCCTGTACGAGGCGTGTGCGCCTGCGCGAGGGGTCTCTTCCAAGGACGTGGCCCGGTTTCTTGAGGCTGGAGCGGTGCCGCGGGCTCTCGCAGGGGGTGGGGGCAGAGAGAGAGAGAGAGAGAGAGGGAGGGAAAGGGAGCAGGCGAAAGGCGGGACACCGTCCGGGCGGGGAGCTTCGCCAGAGAAGCAGCAGCTGCGGCCGCGGCGGCTCCGGGCCGGGCTGGGCTGCCCGACACACTGATGTTCGCGCCTCCCTTCCCCGGCAAAGGCTTCCAAGGTGAGCGAGAAAACTGCAGCTGAGCCGAAGGAAAGAGAGGACGTGTGTGTGTGGTTGCGAGTGCGGGTACACGCTGTCGTTTGATCTCCCTCCCGCCCTTTGTGGCGACGGAGGGAGAAAAGACGAGGCCGACCTGTTCGCCCACTTAGCGACCCATACAGGGCGGGAGAAGGGGGGGGGGAAGCAAGCGGGAGCAATCTCTGCCCCCCCCCCCCCTCCGTCTGCTCGCAACGTCCTGGAGGCTGGGATGACAGGAAGGGCATCTCACCCGCTCTACAGCTTCTCTTCCCAGGCCTCTCGTGGCCTGGACAAGAGGTGGTTGGTTTTTTTTTTTGCATCTTCCCCCAAAACGGATTGCCTGAAAAATAATGGCAATCTCGAAACGTTTCGGAGAGTTTGCGTTCTCCTATTGCCAGGCGCCCAAGTGATTTCACTGGGATAGCCCTCCCTCCTCCTCCCTCCTTTGCTCATGATCTACCGGATTTCCTCTCTGTGGTGACGGTGTGGGGAGTGCCCTCTGTATGTGTTTTGTGGGTTTTCCCTTTTTTGCGATCACGTCTCTTCGTTCCCCATAGTGAACACCAGCAACAGCTCTGAGAGAAGGCTCAGAAAGTGGAGGAGCCTGGTTGACCTTTCTGTCAGGTTATCTGCCTGGGTTTATTTTGAACAGATGCTCAGTCCTGAAGCTAGGTTTTTAATTGGTATTCAGCCTGGTGCAGCAAGAGGGCCTCCGAGTGCATACAGAGTGCTTCCCCCAATCACTGAGTGGTTGCAGCTAGATGGCTTTCCATGAAACAGTGGTCTTTCAGGGTTTCAGCAGCAGCCCCCAACATATACATGCCACCATACATGATTGCGTAGGTATGAAGATCTTTGTATTCTCTCCTGCAAAACAGATGGTTGGGAGGGAAGGGGGGCCCCCAGATGTGTGGAGGAGGGGCTCAGAGATGGAGTTCAAGGAGTCTGAAACACTGTTTTGCTAAAGAAGCTCTTAACATATGATTCCTTCCTTGGTTCATCCATCATCCAAAGAAACTGGTGTGTTTTCTCTGTCAAATACTATGCAGTTTTTAACCTGGATTTCCTGAACTGTTTTTCCCACCTGAGAAGATATGCTGCCCCTTAGGTAAACAGACAGGATTTTATTATTGATACTGTTCATCTCCATAAGAAAGTTCCATTACAGCTTCGGTGTAAGAAAAGAGAACTTGTTGATGGAAATGAAACTTGTCAGAGGGAAGCAATTGGCCATGACACCTAATTTATTTAAGTCTGATGGCCTTCAGGAGAGAAAACTTGTGTGAGCTAAATGTGTTGATTTGGGTGGACTTGGGTGTGACCAGTTCTGCATGGCGTAAGTCAGTTAAATTGAAAAGCAAGCTGCTACCTGAAACATGTCCACTAATGCCAGCAGAATCCATTGAGGCAGTCATTTATATGATGCTAATGTCTTTTTAGTTTTGTGTGACAACTGCTTCTAGAAGGGTCCCTGCACCCACACAGGAATTAGAAGCATTGATTTAATTGTTTGAGTTTTCTTGTTTGTTTGTTTATGTTGCCTTTCTCCCCATAGGTTTGTACTTGATGGCTCAAAAAAGATCTTGTCCCCTAAGGGGGAAATTTACCTACCAGAGTTTCTTGTGTCTAATATGCAGTTTGAGCAGAATTGATATATTATATTGTGATTTGTTTTGTTTTTAAACCAAAACATGTGTTCTTAAATTTCATTGTGTTATTGTATTATCAAGGAACAGATAAGATGCTCAGTTCTGAAGAAAGTGTTTTCCTTTTAAAAAGAAAAAAACCCTACTAAGTCAGCTACTCTTGTACTTTCCATGCTTAGTCTTAAATTATCCAAGGGGAGCTTTCCAGGAAATTCAGTTCGCTTGTGGAAGGGGTTCATGTTTCCTGAAAACTAATTTCAGAAAAACCAGACTAAAAACAAATTAGGTTGAAATAAGTCAGTCATGCAAGCTGAAATCAGTGTGAGGACTATAGATGCATTTTTACTAACCAAAGAAGGCCATTTTGTAACCTTAATCCCAGAGAAGCATTTTGATTACAGTTTTAACTGATGGTTTGAAAAAGGACATTATCTGTTAATGCATTTTCTTGAGACCTCAGGTATGTTCTCTTTGAATCATGCCATCAGTTGGACCTTACTTTATTCTCTTCACTTCATACCACAGTTATCTTTTAATCTGTACTCTTCTCTTTCTCTGTACCAGCATGTCTCTACATCTCAATTTCTGTCCTGGTTTCTGCCTTCAGGCTTTATTTTTGATCTCTTTGTCTCTCCCACCAAGGCCCCCCATGTCTTCTAGTTTCTCCTTCCTCCCTATAGTTCATAACAGTGAAGTTGCCTAAGATACAGGTATAAGGTGTTTGCTTGCGAATGTGTGTGGGGAATGGACAATGCACATGTGGTGTTACAGATTTTTTACCATCCCATTTCCATCCCATGGACATGCAAAGAAAAAGCTGCAAAGAATGGCTATTTGGAATTTCCCCATGGAATAGCAAGCAGAGTGGGAGGAGGCTGAACTCTTGTGTTGTGTTGGCCTTTTGTGAAGAGATGATAAGGTGGCAAAGCTGACCTTGAGGAGGAAAACAAATCTTGTTTTAGTTGAATAGTTCTTATTCCCTGGATAAAAACAAATGGTATGTAGAATACTGATACCACCAACATAGTTTAGAAAGCTCAGTAAGAGTTAAATTAGTGTGCCACAAGATTTATAAGTTATCTTCTTACCTTTTTAAAAAAATAATAAATATATTTAAACACAGACGACTGCTAATTTGACTAACCTTGTGGTTTTGAGTTGCTTCATCTTTTACCCTTGCACCATTTTTCCATTATAAATTACATCTCCCCAGGTGTTGTTTACATCGGGAGCTGAGGAATATAGGTGCATTTGATGCCTATATGATCACCCACTTCTTTATGAAGCAGATGGTGGCTGCAGAGTGATGGTTGGGTTAGCCTGAGAAAGTGACATGGGATGGGGGAGACTTTACACTCTCCCATGACTCTTCTATGTTCAAATTAGCAGCTTCTTCCCTACAGAGAGATCATTTTAACTAAATGTAAATAACCCAGACATAAGAGAGTGAGTCACAGATTTCTCATGGTTTACATGTAGTTTGTCCTGAGGTAGTTCAGAACTTGTTTCTTTGTTATTGCAAATCAGTATGCCTCTTGTTAATTTTGGGTGAAGATTTACTTTTGTTCATCACTATTTTTAGGTTTCCAGTAATCACTAGGGTTTTGAGGCAAGCCAGAAAAGCTCCCAGAAGTACTTGGGAGGCTGAACATGAGAGATGTACCTTAAAGTAGAATAGGTTACTTTCTATTCCTATTGACCCCATTCCCATGCCTTCTGCATACATTTGTATTGTGTTTGGGGGTTTAAAAATTTCATGCTTTCCTTTGAACCATGATTGAAAAGAATAATGTAAAAGAGCATGGATTACATTAACAGGCGCATGAACAGTTGAATTGTTAGACATGGTTTTCTGGGGGTTTGTGTTCTTGTTTTACTAGGAATTAATTATTAAATTAATAGGAATTTATGGTATGATTAATTTAATGTAAATATAGGCGACTAGAATAGATTCCAAAATTAAGTGTACTGGATGTAGACAATACTTCTGGTTGGAAAAAGGAAAAAGTCAAATGAATGTAATATTTGTAAGAATATGGAATGTGGGGGGATGAGAAACTTTGGAGCATCTTTGAGCCAGTTTTCTGCATTTAGGATCCACCAGGGACCACATTAGCCCTGAGAATACAGAACACTTAAAAACGACATTACTGGTTTTATTTTTATAAATTTTGAATTGGGGGCTGGGGGCTCCCACATCCCATTTTATTGCAAAACCATTGCTTCTGAAGATATTTTGTGTAGATTTTTTCCCTATGAAACGGCACCCAAAGCCTTAAAAAATGGTCTTGAGGAATTGCACGTGGCCTGTAAAATGCAACTTGAAAGTCTGGTTATATTAATACTGGATAGCTCAGAGAGTTAGGTATCTGGCTGCGAAGCCAGAAGTTGGGGTTTCAGGTCCCCACAGTGCATCCCAGAAAAGCCAGCCTGTGTGACCTTAAGCAAGCTGCACAGTCTCAGGACACCCCCAGAAGAAGGGAATGGTAAACCACTCCTGAGCACTCTTTACACAGAAAACCCTGTAAAGGGTTGCCATAAGTCAGAATTGACTTGACGACACACAATTATTATTAAATTAGTACTAGAGGATTCTGGGAAATATGGAGGTGGAGAAAAATAAGAGGATTAGAACTTCACCAGCAATTCAATTCCCCCTCCCTCCCCTGAAAGTTGATGAGCGAGAACTACCACTAGCAGGAAATTATACCTCAGCTGAAGGAACTTGAAAGCAATTCAGTGAAAATCAAAATCAACAGTGTTTCCAAATAAAATGGCTAGGATCACATATCTATCTTAGATCAGTAGGGGTGAGCTCTCCAGGTGTTTGTTGTTGAATTCCCAACAGTCCTAGCTAGCAGACCCAAAGGTGAGAGAAGGTAAGAACTGCAGTCCAGTATCATCTGGAGGGACACATGTGCCCCTGTTTTAAAAACTGCTTCTTACATTCAGTTTTAGCATACAGTCTATCTTCATAAAGAGTAGTGTGCACAAAGTTAATGTATGTGGAGTCTATGTTGTCTGCAGCATACCTGGATGGTGACAAACACACTGTTCTTGCTGCTCATGAATGGAGTAGCTCTAATCTGAAGGGGACGCTCCCCTTTCATATAAACTGGAACACACAATTCTATAGGTGATTTCTTGAAGGTGGTAGGAGATAAACATAGGTAGGGCAATGTATTAATTCTTTAAATTTTGTTCACGTTTTACTATTCTGACCCTAAAGTAGCCAGTAAGGAAGTTCTATTAGTGTTGATAGAATTTAATTTAAATGAAAGCCCTATTAGGGCTGATTGTAAGTTGGTTCTGACTTGATGGCATAGAACAATATCACATGTAATGTGTTTTCTTTCTAAGTTATTATAACTAGAAGTATTTTAAAATCAGCTTTCAGCCTTCATTGGGGGAAAAAACCTGAGTGAAACATACATTGATTCCTTTAGAATCATGTGATATTCAAGGTTCTAGTGTAGGGGTTTGCAACTTCAGCAGATTTGGAGGCCAGTTTTGCCTCCTGGGACTTGCTGTAGAACAGATGCCCAGCCAGCATCAAATTCAGACCAGAAATAAATAAATTATTGAATAAGCAGAAACTGATTGTTTTAGCATGATTTGCACAAAAGTCTGTAGATTTTTTTTTTAAAAAAAAAGGCCTGTGGGGCTACATGTGAGCATCAAATGGCCTGTGGTAATAAAAATAGTTCAGCTGCGTACAAAGCACTATGGTACAAGCCAGGAAGTGAACATATCTCCACTGCCAGGTTGTACACATCATACAGTGCAGTGGAAAAGAAGAGAAAAGCATATGGCTACAAATTTGAGGATCCCCTCAAGTGGACGTTTGTTGCTTTGCAGGCTGTGAGCTAACCCAATCTGTTAACTTGCATTCCTATTATAAAAGTCAGCCAGCTCCATCTTACTATGATCAGGCAGGAGCATGACTGGGGTTCTGATGATATGGAAGTGTGGATGCTTCTTGGGGTGGAGCTATGGAGTGACACCAGGGTCATGGTGACTTGTCACAGCTCGATTGCTGTTTGCATTCTAGATTCCTCTAGTTGGAATTAATGCCTGAGTAGAGATGAATGTGATTTAAAAACATGAGCTTTTTGGTTTTGAACAAGGAAAAGAGAAATCTACATCAGAGAGCTCATAGAGAGTGGCACTGGGGTATCTTTCAGCTTAATTAGTTGAATTTTATGATACTGTTCACCAGGCATAAGTTCAGAAAAGGATTTCACTGCTCCTCTTGTGTTTCAGTTACTTTTTAAATCCATCCTTCTGAGGCTAGTAAATTGAGTACCCAGCTTGCTGGGAGGAGGGGAGGGCGACATGTAGCCTTCATAATTAAATTGTAAACTGCCTAGAAAGTGCTTTAAGTGCTATGGGGCAGTATATAAGCAGCACACTTTGCTTTTCACCACTTTAGTTTACATAACTGGAAATCTGTATGCTCTTTTTCCTGTAAGACGTGCTTGTCCTCTGTTATGTCTGTGCAGTTCAGCTGCCTCAGCCTAGTTCAAATGCATTTAGTTCAAGTTCTGATGTGAAGGCAGTGAATTTTGATGTGCAGATTCCATTAACCTCATTAAGTCATGAAAGACATATCATACTTCAGTTTGGGTAGGAAACAAATTTGCAGGATTTTGGAGGCCCGCTGATTTTCTTTCAAGTTGGGAAAGCAAAAAGTACTATGTAGTAATTAAAGGGGATTTTTGTCTCCTTTAGAAGATAGACATGTATGTGCTTTCTGCCATTATTTTTAGGTGTCTTACAAAGTTTTGTGTTCTGTTCCTCAAGAATATTCTGAGATACTGATATGGATATTCAAGAATATTCTGAAGTCTTGTGAATAAATAGAATTAGAAACGCAATTGATAGATTCCATACTAGCAGGGAAAAGTAGGCCAAAGCCAAGACATTTTAAAGTGTTTGAAGGTCTGCTTGCCACTTTAAGGTGCCATGCACTCATCGTAGTTCCCAGACTTGGGTAACCTAGCTGTTCTTGGACTGCAACTCCCAGAAGCCTTCACCACTAGTTGTGCTGGCTGGGGTTTCTTTGCAGTTCAAAAACACCTGGGTTACCCAATGTTGGGAACCACTGATGTAGAGAGTCAACTAAGTAGAAAGCGAAAGTCATGTCCATGAAAACTGTTTTGTACTGATAGGGAAATAAGCAGATGTCAGGAAAAAAAAATTAACAAATGGACAGTGTCATGTGAATGAAGGTGATTCATGCAGTGTATTATTAAATAACATGTTCTAAAATTAGTAAATAAACAAATTATTCAGAGGTATTGCATTGAATATAGTGTATGTTCTCATGCTTTAATAGTCAGGTTTATACTATTCTCCGGGAATGTATACAGAATTACCACAATTAATTTAATTAAAATTTTAATTTTGAAAGGACTTTGTCCTGCTGCTGATTTAAATAATTTATTTCAATTACTTTGATTTCAATTTGTGCATCCTGAATTTTTTTTAAGCATTGTTGCAGCTTATAGGAACGACTTGGTTCTGTTCCAGCTCTTCAGCTCATGGATATCAGTGTACAGTTTTGCAGGGTTTAGATTACAAGTTTCTACTTGCTCTTCCTTTTTCAGTGTGAAATCTTGAGAAAAATTGGGAGAGAAATGAGATGTACTAGGCTGCTCGCTTTGTTGATGTCTACCCTGTTTCCCCAAAAACAAGACCTAACCTGAAAATAAGCCCTAGTATGATTTTTCAGGATGCTCGTAATATAAGCCCTACCCCAAAAATAAGCCCCAGTTAAGTGAAACCCCGCCCTCCACCATTGTGCAGCATTGTGCAGCAACCAGAAGAAGATGACATGACTGTATTTGAATAAATGTAGATTGTTGTATATGAAAAAAAAAAACATCCCCTGAAAATAAGCCCTAATGCGTTTTTTGGAGCAAAAACTAATATAAGACCCTGTCTTATTTTCAGGGAAACACGGTATATTCTGATCAAGCAATGTATGAGCAGATGGATCTGATTTATAAAAAAAGGGGTTGTGGTTGAAGGAAGCTAATGCAACTTAGATTGTGACTATATAATGAAATCCCATGGGTTTATCACTATTATTGATATCCTAGTTTAGTTCTACGTCACCTCTAGGTGAGATTTTTTTAAAAACTTACAAACAAAACCAGGAACAACCCAGATGAAATAAAATACATTCTTATGGTATGCGGTATTTCTGTGTATTAAGAAGAACTTTGGAACGCTGCCATCTTTTCAGGAACACTGTACTTTCAAAGCTAAGCGGTTTGACAGCAAACCATAAAAGGATCTGCAGAGGTGGGACCAGAGGAAGGAAGGAAAGAAGTAGGGGGCTGTGGGCTGAAATGCAAAGTGCATCACATCAAGTCTGAACACTGAACTCCTGAATCAGTCCACAGCCCCAGTGTAATAACTGACTGCAAATTCTTCCATAATACAGGCTGTGAATCAAATCACAGCAATGCCGAATTAGAGTAATTCAGCTTGCCTAGCAGTGTAGTCACAGCATTCATTTCCTGCCCTCTGTCATGGAAGACAGTTTTCTTTCAGTTTGGTCTCATACAAGGAGAGATTTGCTTCAATCAAAGGAATGGGGGAAGATTCAGCTATCTTTAGGGTGGCCATATGCTCTACATTATAAAGATTAGTCTTTTGTTTGAATATATCCTATTTGTAGTCCAATCCAAGCTTGCTTTAACAATGAAGAGCCATGCAAAATGAGAGCAGACACCTTGAAGTTACACATCTGCAGTTAGCATCTGGAGAGGAGAATAAGCCGGTACAGAAATTGCCTGGTCAGATCTTTCACAGCTGTGCATGGAGGTATTTCATTGCAATATGAGTTACAGTAATAGACAGACAGACAAGTGCTTCCTTGAGGGGGGTGCTGCATTTCTTCCTTATGACCAGGTAACACCATACCTGTGTTCCCTTTCATTGTAAAATGTACTTCTCTGCTTTGTATTTGAATAAAGTAACATGACTCTTGGTGGGTCTAGTTTAACCTTTAAATAAATTTGTCTATGCTATCTCCAAAGGGGACATGGATTTTATATTCCTGTTTTAAATTTGGATGTCTCTACTTAGCACCTGAGGGGAGACTTTGAGAGGCCAACCATTGATAATCCTACCTTGATAGTGGAGTTTTTTTGCTCCAATTAAGCATGAAGATTATGTTATGTGAGAATTAGAAGTACTGACATTCCTGAGTATGTAGTGACCATATTTAACAATTCAGTGGACACTTTAAAAGCGTGTGAAAGTACAGCTTTTACAGTTCATAGAAACTGGAAAAATCAGGGCTCATCATATCAAATGATTTCCCAAAGCTTCCTGATGACTTCCTGCTAAAGGAAGAATGAACTTTTGCTGTAATTTTTTTTCAAAGTCCTTTGCTCTAGATTTAAATTATACATATTATATATACATATTCACATCACCTCCTTTAATTGGCCATTATACAAGCTTCCAGTATTGTTGAATTTCACTGGCATACAGAAAAGAGTTTCTAAGAGTGAATGTTTGCACAAGCTAATTACTTTCTTACTCTTGGTTACCTCCGTTGTATCCAAAAAAAACCTCAGAATCCCTTGACTTGTGAAGAACCGCCAAGAAGGAGTAGCATCCTGCATATAAATTCCCCTGGCAAACATGATATTACATTCTGGACTGGTATTCTTCTGTGAAATCAAAGATAAGGGAAATTTAAGAGTGGCAGAACACAGGTAGAAGAGCACCTACTTGTGCTCTTTCTAGATGGCACTACAACAGCACAGTGCCATGGTGCCCAGACATGGGAAGAAAAAGGAAGGAAAGAGGTAAGAACATAAGAAGAGCCCTGCTGGATTAGGCCAAGGGCCCCTCTAGTCCAACTTCCTGTATCTCACAGTGGCCCCACCAGATGCCTCTGGGAGCACACGAGACAACGAGATACCTGTCTCCTGATACCCCTCCCCTGCATCTGACATTTTGAGGTACCTTCCTGTTAAGGTAAATTATAATCCCCATCATGGCTTGTAAGCTGCGATGGACTTTTCCTCCAGGAATCTTTTAGATGCCTTTTAAAGGCATCTAGGCCAGATGCCATCACCATATCCTGTGGCAAGGAGTTCCACAGACTAACAACACTCTGGGTAAAGAAATATTTTCTTTTGTCTGTTCTTACTCTCCCAACACTCAATTTGAGTGGATGTCCCTTAGTTCTGGTATTGTGTGAGAGGGAAATGAGCGTCCCTCTATCCACTTTATCCATCTCCTGCATAATTTTATACATCTCAATCATGTCCTCCCTCAGGCGCCTTTTCTCTAGACTAAAGAGCCCCAGATGCTGTAGCCTTTCCTCATAAGGGAGGTGCCCCAGCCCAGTCATCATTTTAGTCGCTCTCTTCTGCACCTTTTCCGGTTCCATGATGTCTTTTTTGATGTGCGGCGACCAGAACTGTATGCGATACTCCAGGTGCAGCCTTACCAGCATTTTGACAGACAGAAACTTTTATTGGCATACTGTACAAAATTAAAACACACTAAAATGCAGATAAAACATTCAACAGCTGACATGTGGCAGGGAACAGCCAAATTCATATTTAGGGCTTGGCATTCTGCGACAGCACGCTGCATTGCCTCTGCATGATGGAGTAGATGTATCTGGCTATTATCAGGGTAAGTTCCTTAATAATGCCACCTAGGAGGTGTCGAATTTTTATCAGGTCGTCCCATCCAGAATGGGAGGAAAGGAAAGTGCTCAGATAAGACAGGTGGATATCCTTATACAAGATACAGTAGAACAACATATGCTGCAAGGATTCAACCACTCCCTGACCACAAGGGCAGACTCTCAGTTCTGTGGGTAAACCCATATATCTGCCCTGTGCTAAGTTCGAAGGTACAGTATTGCACCTAGCAAGGGTAAATGCCCATCGATCTTGCCATTGTTTTGTATGATGGCGGTATAATGTTGGCTGTTTTATTTTCCACCCTCTTTTTCATGATGATAATGGTAAGAGTTGCAGCTTTTGGAAGATACACCATAGGTGGGTGGTAGATGCAAATAGAACCCTGGTGTGTGTTACCCTTGCTCTTGTCTAACTTCTATTGAAGGAGTAGAGGAAATGAGAGATTCCTACTTATTGCTCCTTCCACTGTAACAGTACAGTATTCAAAGGGACAGCAGTGTTGAATCTGTTCCTGCCAAACAATGTGCTTCATGCATCTATTCAAGAGGAAAGCCCTTACTATTCCCATGCTGTAACAAATCAGTTAGTCTTAAAGGTGTCACAGAATTCTTTGCTGTTTACTGTTTGCTTACCCTTAGCCATTCAACTGCTTCTCCTTAAAATTAAATGGGATGTGCTTAGAGCCCCCCTTCCCTCCTGTTTTTCTTTTTAATGTCTTTTAAAGTTAGTCACTGAGGCAAGGATTGAATCCAGAAGTTAACAGATGCAAGGGCAGAGGACGAGCACAACTCACCCCGACGCACAGCAAAAGCAAAGAACAAAGCATGCATAATTTTCTGCAGATCATCCAAAGCCCTTTGAGCTCTGTATTTAGCATTTATCTAGATATTATATTATTTATTTGATTTATTAGGCGGTCCTTTAATTTTCCCACCTTTTAAAAGTGTGTCTCTGAATTTACTGTCCACTTCAACATACATTGAAATTCCATTGGAGTGTTAATTAAAATATTAGCACTTCTTTCTGATAATGCGTATGTCTTACTCATTAAATGGGCACCTATGTACACACTTCCAGCAAGTAAATTATCTGAACATGAAAGGAAGTTTTCATAAACACAGGGGCTAAATCCAATAGTTCATAATAGAGTAGACTATCAAATCTAATGGAAACTTGGTAGGTCAGTGCTTTTTATAATATTACAAGATTAGTGGATTTGCTTCAGTTGAGGTTAGCAGCTGGATTTAAGCCTAGGACTGGACCTCTTGTTCAGGTTGTTGTGCTGCAAATGTCTAATAGGTATATGTGAGCAACCTGCTTGGCAAAAATTTACTATGGGATTAGTAAGTTTTGTTGATATCATTAGCAAAGTATCCGCAGATTTAAAAGGTGACTTTCCATAACTTGCGAACTCTTCTAATGTTTCAGTTGCATGTATTTGCTCAACACAGTGTAGCATCAGGAAATCTGAGAATAGTTAATTTGTCTTCTGTGTGATTAAGAAACTTCAAAGCAGAAGTAGAGTAAATTGTGACAGTGGTCACAAAAGACAGACGGAAACAAACACGGGGGGATCTCATCCAAATTGAAAATAAAATTTATCTGATATAATACAGATTTCTACCTAAACACCTGTTAGCTTGCTGTTTTAACCTGGGTGCTGTTAAATGCCAGCAATGTGCTTGAAAAAAGGAAAAAAGAAAGGTGGTACCCAGCCTGGTGAAGATCTGTATGGATTTGAAAGCTAACTAATGTTTGTGGTTTTTTTAGTGGTCTAAAAAAAAAGTATCACTCTCCTATTGCCTTCAACTAATGTGGTTCGTTTCCTCCCTCAGGTGGCGACAGACAAGGTTGCAGGGAAACTGAGTTCTACTCTCTCATGGGTGAAGAACACCGTCAGTCAAATGGCCAGTCAGGTGGCAAGTCCATCTGCCTCGTTACACACTACATCCTCCTCTACCACACTTTCCACTCCAGCATTATCTCCATCGTCTCCAGCGGAGTTGAGTCCTGATGAGCTGGAGTTGTTGGCTAAATTAGAGGAGCAGAATAGGTGAGTGGCACCTATGAAAGAAGGCTTAGAAGCATCACAGAATACTGCATTATAATCTAAAATGAAGTTTCTTTCAGGGCAATCTTGAGTTATAAAATCAGTGCCAGTGGTGTATATGGATATGTTTTGCACTTGATCAGACTGGTCATTTGTCATGGCTCATTTAACTGCCTGTTTTGAGTGATAAACCTAGCCTGGAAGTTAACCAGTTGTCTAGAGTTGCACACTCTGTAAGGCTTATGGGTCGCCAGGTGTGAGGTGGCTGACAGCCTGTACCATGTAGGATTGTGTAGGTGGGTGGCTTGGTGTGAACACCAACAGTAGTAAAAAAAAATGCCTAGGCTTTTTTGAAAAGCTGAACTAGCTGTATTCAAGCCTGTGGAATGTTTCATTTACTTTAAATCACTGTTTCCATTTTATTTCAAAACCTTCTGGAAAATTGTCCTCAGTCCAAACTATATTCCTTGCACTCTGGTGAGCTATATAATCTTCCCCAACCAAGCAGGTCACAGTTTTATTGTAAATTAAATAAAGAACTGTGATGCTACTGTCTCAACAGACTATAATAATTTTTCTACTTCCTGCCTTTCCAATTGACTTGCAAGAAAAAAGATCTTTCTAATGCCCTAAAAGTTCAGTTAGTTTATTGTACAACATTTTAAATACAAATGTATTGAGCAACGGCTTTGTTCAACTTGAACAATGCTTTGTTTTTGTATTAGTATGGCATACAGCATTTACAGAAAAGCTTTATAATGGCTTTCTATCTTTTTTCAACATTTGTGTATTTGGAACATCACAAAGCTCTGTTCATACTTAATTGTCCAGATTGTTTAAGTTTTGGCTCACACTTAATTTAGAATAAATGAAGCAAGAACAGCACAGCGCTTCTAACCCATTATCAAGGCCATATTTCTTAAATCTCATTTAGGCACTCTTACATTTTTCTATATTGCTTTAAGCATAAAGGTGATGTGTTTCTAGTATGTTGTTCAAGGTACTATATGTTCAACAGTCAGTGCTAAGGAACAGGTGCCTCTGATTCTTCTAGCAAAACAGAATGAGGTTTTCAAGGCCTAAGCTAAAATTGGTTTTCTGTATATTCCCTTTGTTTTTCTGGCAGGTTTAATTTGTATCTACATAGTCTCTTTGAAAAGCGTAAGTAGTTCTGTATCTATTGATACATAAGTGACTGAGCAAGGAGCACTTTGGCTGAAATAGTTCCAAAATCCTTTGTCTGAAAGAAGAAAGATGAATTTTGTTGAACAGAATGAATAACTAACTCAACAGGCAGATAATTTGATCGTTTTATTTTATTCATTGAATACTAACGGGTTGCAGTAGCAGTTGTTCTTACGAACTCTACCCTTACTGACCCTTAACTTGTTCTGTGGAATTTCTTACTGCATCAATCAGATCTAGTAAAGCTAAGGGCCTTTCCACACAATCAGAATTAGTTTTCTTCAAGCATAGAGGTCTTCTTTATTTTACGGAGAGAACCAAAAATACTTCTTTCAGGGAGCACTTCAGTTGCTGACTTATCCTGTCTTTCTCTTCTCCTCTCACCCCAACTGTATTTGGATGTCCTTTTCTTTGCCATCTTTTGATACTTATTTTTACAACTGTATAACATTGTTTTTAGCTGCCTTAAGTACTTAGTAAGGTAAAGTAAAGGAAATGCAGGAAATAGACGACATGCGCAAGACAGCTGTCATCGACATGGAACTGAGTAGACTGCAGATGGACATTGTTGCCCTGCAAGAGACGAGATTGCCAGACATGGGATCTGTCAAAGAAAAAAACTTCTCATTCTTCTGGCAGGGAAAACCATTGAATGAGACCAGGGAACATGGTGTTGGCTTTGCGGTCAGAAATACTCTGCTGAGATCCATTGTTCCACCTACTGTGGGGAGTGAAAGAATCCTGTCTCTGCAGCTCCACTCATCAACGGGACTGGTCACCCTCATTAGTGCATATGCACCAACACTGTCGTCCACAACAGAAGTCACAGACAAATTCTACGACGATCTGGCAGCTACTATCAGAAAAATCCCCGAAAGAACCACTGTTCATTCTCGGAGACTTTAACGCTAGAGTTGGTGCTGATCACAATTCTTGGCCCACTTGTCTAGGCCGTTTTGGCATTGGGAAGATGAACGAAAATGGCCAACGCTTGCTGGAGTTTTGCTGTTATTATGGTCTTTGTGTCAACAATATGTTCTTTAATACGAAGCTTCAACACAGAGTTTCCTGGAGACATCCAAGATCCAAGCATTGGCATCAGCTCGATTTGATCCTCACTAGACGTTCTAGTCTTCCTAGTATTACGCTCACACGCAGTTACCAGAGTGCTGATTGTGATACTGATCACTCCCTGGTGTGCAGTAGAGTAAAACTGCGAACAAAGAGATTATATCACACGAAAAAGGAAGGAAGACCACGTATTGACATCAGCAAGACTCGTGACCAAAGAAAAGTGGAGGAATTTGCCCAAGCACTTGAGGAAACCCTTCCAGGCCCAGCTGATGCAAATGCACCTGAACGATGGGAACATTTCAAGAATGTTGTTTATAACACCCCCTTGTCCACATTTGGCAAGAAGACCAAAAAAAGATGGCAGACTGGTTCGAAGCCCATTTGGAGGAGTTGATGCCAGCCGTCGAGGATAAGAGGAGAGCTCTAGCAGCATACAAAGCCTGTCCTAGTGAGTACAACTTGCAGGCTCTTCGACTTGCTCGTAGCAAAGTCCCAACAGGCTGCCAGGAGATGTTCCAGCGATTATTGGCTTCAGCTCTGCTCTCAGATACAGATAGCAGCGGACACAGGTAACATCAAGGGAATGTATGACGGTATCAAGCAGGCTTTAGGTCCAATACAGAAGAAATCTTCTCCCTTGAAGTCTGCTACAGGCGTGATCGTCCAGGACCGAGCACAGCAGATGGAACACTGGGTGCAGCACTACTCTGAGCTATATTCCAGAGAGAATGGCTGATGGTCGGATTCCAAAAGATCTCCTCTATGGAAAATTAGTGCAGGGAAATCACCCCAGAGGGAGACCACAGCTGCGATATAAGGATATCTGCAAGCGGGATCTGAAAGCCTTAGGAATGGACCTCAACAGATGGGAAACCTTGACATCTGAGCGTTCAGCCTGGAGGCAGGCGGTGCATCATGGTCTCTCCCATTTTGAAGAGACACTTGTCCAGCAGGCCGAGGCAAAGAGGCAGTCCCAAAACCAGCAAAATCAGGGAGCTGGACAGGGGACAGATTGTATTTGTCTTCAGTGTGGAAGGGATTGTCACTCTCGAATTGGCCTTCTCAGCCACACTAGACGCTGTTCCAAGTCCTCCATACAGAGCACGTTACTATAGTCTCTCGAGACTGAAGGATGCGTAATCTAATCTAAGTACTTAATGCAGAAATGTGATTCAAATGTGAATACAAATAACATAGGGGTGACAATTGAGTGCATTGAACAATGTGTCTGCATGAGTGTTACAGACATGCACTGGCTGAAATCCATGGAATTGGATTCACTCACCAAATTCCCATTGATTCAATAGGCCTGCTCTAGTAGCAACTTACTACTGGATTTCAGTCATCATGGAGTATCTATAACTCTTTATTAGTGTCAAATCTGCCCTTTCTGTGCTGTTGTATAAACACTTTTAAGTCTGAATTTACTGTATTCGAATTGCTCTGTCCCAGTGCCATCCAAATACAGTGATGCCTCGCAAGACGAAATTAATTCGTTCCGCGAGTCGTGTCATATTGCGAAAATTTCATCTTGCGAAGCGCAGTTTCCCGTAGGAATGCATTGAAATTTAATTTTAAAAAATGCAAAAAAAATTTGTCTTGCGAAGCACGGCCATAGAAAAATTTGTCTTGCGAGTCACCAAAAAAATCGCAAAACGCTTTCGTCTTGCGAGTTTTTCATTGCGCGAGGCATTCGTCTTGCGAGGCATCACTGTACAGGAATGATTATCCTGCTACCTAAAAACAAAACAGTGGTTAATGACAGCAATGATTACACTTACCTGTGTATTTCTTGTGAATATACTTAAGAAATGTATATTTCTTGTGAATATACTTTTTATGCTTGTTTTAATTCTCCATGTATTATGCTTTGCTTCCATAATAAAATACATTTAAAAAAATTCAAGTAAGGATGGTTGGCTTCTCCACCTGTTGTAGGAAACTTCATTTCACTGCTCCTCGGCCTCATCCTCCTTAGGCTTTCTGCTAGTAAGTTACAGTCAGTTTTTGAGGAGTTGGTAATTCCTAGTATCTTTGAAAAGTGGGAGTAGCTCTTTAAAAATGTGGCACACATTTTACACATATCTTAAAATGTGCTTTTAAAAAACAGAATTCCATTACATTCTTTCTTAAGACAGAAACAGTGTTGGAAGAGCTGGGTAAGGTGGTTGCTGGTACTACCTAGAAAGCTTATTGTCCTGGAAACCTGAGGAAGGATCTGTTTTTATTCATATTCCACTTATATGAGCCGCACAACTTTAGGGAGTGATAAAGGATCCAGATTGCACATATTGTTACTGGGAGTTAGAAAACCTTTGACCTGAGCGTGTGCAAAAAAGTTTCAAGAAAACGGAAGTGTTTAAAAGGGAAGCAGTGAAACTTTCTAGACAAGCTGTAAATGTTGTTTGAGCTTTTATAGCTTATATTGGGCCCCATGGTAATTTAAATTCCCCTCTACATTGGAATGGTTCAGTCCTAACAAATAAAGAATCTTGTTTGTGGAAGGTAAATCATTAATGAAAATGAAGTAGTTTGATTTCAGCTTAATGCTTATGTTTATAAAAAACGGAATTAAAGAACGATGGACTTCCCCAGGTAAGAGTTATACTATGGAATTGTGATGAATATTTTCCAATGTGAATGTTATTCACAGTTCAGTTTTACTAGATTATAACTAGCAGTATTGAGTACTTGGTTCAAGAGTGTATATTGCACTTCCCGAGCTTTTCTGGAGTTTGGACTTGTTTACTATGCAGTTTGTAATGAAGAGGTTTTCTTGGTTGTTTACAGACAAATGGAGCATTACAATTTTGCCTTGTAAGCCGCACTGTGAAGGATGAATCTTCAATCAGTTTTCTATCCCTGTATTCTTAAAATTAAGGAAATAGGGTCATGCCTATTAAAGCCACTTGTACCTCAATTGGAACTCTCTAGCATAGGATTGTATTCAGAATTGTTGTATTTCTGCTTCTTGTATTTGAATCTCATGCATCCCTTGTACTCTGAATCTTTCTTCTTTTCTATTTGCTTTTTTACTCGGCTGTCTGCATAATAGATCCTCCGCTAACCATTTTTGTTGCACATATAATCCAAGTGTATTCTGGCTTGTTCAGATAGATTAACTGAGATGCCTTTATATGTGTGCGTGCCAGGAGGGGGATGCTGACAGGTTAAGAATTATTGATGCATTTATCTACATGTTATCTGAAGTATTTCTATAATGTTGTTGTTGAGTGCCATCAAGTCACCTCCAACTTATGGTGACCCTATGAATGAGAGAGTTCCAGAATGTCCTATCCTCAGCCGCCCTGCTCAGCTCTTGTAGACTAAAGCCTGTGGGTTCTTTTAGGGAGTCAGTCCATCTCATATTTGGTCTTCCTTTTTTTCCGTGCTGCTTTCCACCTTTCCCAGCATTATTATCTTTTTCAGAGAATCCTGTCTTCTCATGATGTGCCCAAAGTAGGGCAGCCTCAGTTTCAACATTTTTGCCTCTAGAGTTAGTTCAGGCTTGATTTGATCTGGGACCCATTTGTTTGTCTTTCTGGCAATCCATCGTATCCGCAAATATCACCTCCAGCACTGTATTTCAAACAAATCAGTTTTTTTTTCCTGTCAGCTTACTTAATGGTACAACTTTCACTGGTGATTAGAAATGCAAATGTGTGGATGATCTTGGTCTTGGTCTCCAATGACACATCCTTGTACTTGATGATCTTATCAAATTCCTTCATTGCTGCCTTTCCTAGTCTCACTTCTGATTTCTTGACTGCAGTCTCCATTTGAATTGATGATTGAACCAAGGTATACAAAACTTCTTAACTGTTTCAGTTTCTTCATTGTCACTGTTAAAGTTGTGTAGTTCTTCTGTAGTCATGATTGTTGTCTTCTTTACATTCCACTGCAGTCCTGGTTGGCACTTTCTTCTTTTACTTTCCCTAACAGTCGTTCCATTGCTGCTTTCTTCCAATAACATGGTGTCATCTGCATATCTTAAGTTACTGAACTGGTGAAAAAATGAAAAATATCTGTAGAGAAAGAGCTCATTGACTCATCATATTTAATGAAAGAGAGATGAATGGGAGAGGGAAGGTACTGGATTTTAGTGTCATAGAAAAGTTAGTAGGAAGCCTGGCTACTTGTAATTGTTTTAAAAAAAACACTATACAAACATCTCATTGCCCCTCTTGGGCTCCTGCTGCCATACTTAGCTTTTATCTGTCCAGATGGTTTTAAGGGATTACTGACTGTCAATTAAATGCTTCACCATTGATGGGAACTAAAGGCTGATATAGTGGTCAGTCTCAAATGAATAGGCATTGTCCTGGCAGCTGCCAAAAGGCACTCTCTTTTCTTCTCTTTTTTATAATCTCAGTTGTCTTGTCATGTTTTGTCCCACCTGCTGTGGTTTTTTTCCTTGGTGTTTAAGTAAAAGGCCTGATTGGCTGTTGTGTAATAAACTGAAGTGAACTGGGCTAATATTAAGCTTCTAAACAGAAAGTATTTGTTAACTTGGACATCTCAAGGAGCAACAAGTGAGAAAGTGGGAACAGTAAGATTGAAATCTGATACTGACAATTCATATGTCTTCAAGATAAACTTTAATGTGTTGGAGTTATTTGTAAAACTGTAGGCAGCATGTGACTGCTGTGACTTCTTAAGCAGAAGGAATGAGAAGATAGGACCCCCTCAAAACAGTTACAAATTGCTGGGTGTTTTGCTGACCTAAAATTCATTTCTATAAATGTTTACTGAATAGAGCTTACTACCTGGCTCATCTGATGACTGCTTACCTGGTAATTTTAGTCCCTGCTTTCTTACTAAGGTTCTTAATGTTTGGACATGTTTTGAGAGGAACTACAGCTTCTCCTGATAAAAATTTTGCTAAAGGTGTCTGGTGTTAATGTGGTTACCAAGGATGGGGAGTCAATTGATAATTGAAAACGGGTAAATACAATTGAGTACTTTTCAGTTACACATATTTGGGAGGGAGATGCTGCCTGTTTCTGTTGGTGTACACATGTCTGTGTACCATATCCCGCATAATAACACATCTTTCAAGATGCTCTACAACAGTGTTTCCAAACCTGGGGGGTCGTGACCCCTAAGGGGGGTCACAAAGTGTTTTCTGAGCGGTCACGGGTCACCTTATATATGTTGTAGCACTTGTTAAATAATTTCTTCCTTGACCTTTCAGAGTTGGAAATTAACGTTAGCGTGTAAGTATACAGTATGTATGAGAAACAGGCCCTTTGGGGGAGAAAGAAGCCTCTGCTTTCTGAGAACAGATGACTTCACCCCATTGAAAATGCCTTTTTAAGCAAATGTGTCAGCGGGATCATAGGATACTTGCCTATTACAAAAGGGGGTCATGACTCGAAAAAGGTTGGGAATCACTGTTGTACAATATTCTTGTTTTTAAAAAAATTGACTAATGCTAGTTGCAACAGTCAAACGTCGTAATGTAATTTTTGCTGTATAAAGTAGGGATGGGTGTTTTTTTTCTGATTTTCTGAACTACAAGTACCTGAATGTGATGCACCTGGGATAAAGGCCTAAATTAGAAGGCTTTCAGGCTTTGTTTGGTCATGCTTCATCAAAGTGTCCTGCTAAGAAAGAAAGCTCTCAGCTAGCACAGGGACAGGATACTTGGGTGAAGCTGGGCCTAACAAAGCCTCAAAGCCTTCTAACTTGAGTTTTTCTCCCAGGTGGAAATCCAGGTATTTGCAAGGTGTCTATAAGAGAATTCTGGTATTTGTAGTGCAGAAAATCCTGAAAATCCCATCTGTAGCGTATCGTCAAGGGTTAATAAAGGTGGTCATGTGTGTGTTAAATTTGGCTTAGTATTTTAAATTTCATAGTATCAGGCTATTCTGCAATTTGATAGGGTCAGATATTTCAAACAGGTTTGTGTCTCCTGCAGATTGTTGGAGACAGACAGCAAATCACTGCGATCAGTAAATGGGTCAAGAAGAAACAGTGGCTCCTCCCTTGTATCTAGTTCATCAGCTTCTAGCAACCTCAGCCATCTAGAAGAAGATAGCTGGATCCTTTGGGGGAGGATTGTGAACGAGTGGGAAGATGTGCGCAAAAAGAAAGAGAAGCAAGTTAAGGTTTGTTGGACTGCTAGTAACCAAGCTCACAATTTATTCTCAGTGTTGGCTTTAGAAATATCAGCCCTGCTTAGTAATGCTTAGCATAGCCTGTTGTGGTATATTGTGAAATGGACTTGTCACTGAAAGTAAACAATAAAGACCTAATGGGAGATAAGAGGAAGTACTGTGTTTTCCTGAAGCCAGCATTGGGGAGGGGGGGAGATCACAAATCCATGTGCTACAGATCAGAAGCATGTTGACAACATCTATATTTATTATTACTGGATTTTCAGTTTCGAATCCAATATGTGAGTCATTTAATTTGGTATCTTCATTTTTTTTTTGAGTGAGGAAAGCAAAAAGCAGTGTTCTGCTTATATACTGCCCCATAGCACTTAAAGCACTCTCTAGGTCAGGGGTCCCCAACCCCCGGTCCGTGGCTCGGTGCCGGTCCGTGGGCTTGCCGCAACTGGGCCGTGGAGACGGATCTCCGCCCCCCCATCTGTCTGCACGGTGGGCGTGTTGCGCTCGCGCAGGGGCATGTCGTGCGAGCACGTGGTCCGCAGTCCCAAAAAGGTTGGGGACCACTGCTCTAGGTGGTTTACAAGTTAATTATGCAGGCTACATATGCCCCCCCCCCCCAGCAAGCCAGGTACTCATTTTACCAACCTCAGAAGGATGGAAGGCTGAGTGAATTTTAAGCTGGTTACATGGGATTGAACCCTGGGTCATGAGCACAGTTTTGGCTGCAGTACAGCAGTTTAACCACTGCTCCACAAGACTCTTCAAGAAAGAACGAACGTGTGGTACTGATGAAACATCTTTGTGATAGTTGTGTTGACTGAATGAGTTGTAGAGGACATGGCAGTATGTTTTGTGAACTGCTAAATACAGTGGCTCAAAGGATCTGTGTGAGAGTTTTATTTAAGCCAAAACCCATGCCATCATACCACAGTGGTCCACAGTATATAATCATTATAGCAACATGTTGTTATAAGAATAATTAGTGATGAATAATGACTCTATTTATAACATTGTTTTCTAAATTATACCGAATAAAGTTGCTCCAGTCATTTTTATATCATAAACCTCATGGTCTCCATTCCAGGTAAATTTGCTATTTACAAAATAGCTTACTGAATATAATGTACAGACTCATGCCACAATGCTAATCATGGCATATATGTGGCCTTAGAACTCCCCAGACCAGATTGTGGGAGTGAAATCCCTGTAGAGCAGTGGTCCCCAACCTTTTTGGAACCGCAGACTGGTTGGGGGGGGTGGGGTCCGTGCGCAGGAGGGTGGGGCACCCCTGCGCATGTGGGGGGCAGGGTGCACTCACGCGCATGTGCAGATGGTGCGGGGTGCACTTGTGGGGGCGGGGTGTGCTCGCGTGCATGCGTGGGGGTGCTCACGGGGGACGGGGCATGCTCGCGCACGTGCGGATGGCGCAGGGCATGCTTGTGGGGTGCACAGGCACGGATGGCGCGGGGGCGCTCACGGGGGTGGGGCACCCGTGTGGGTGGGCAGGCCGTGCGTGCGTGGGGGTGGGTGGGCGGGGGGGGGAGATCTGTCTCCGCGGCCCGGTCAAGGCCACAGACTGGCACAGGGCCACAGACCGGGGGTTGGGGACCCCTGCCATAGAGTACTAGATAGAAGAGTTCCTTTACCATACACTTTATATGGAGGCAGCCTGCGTCAGAACTCGCCCTCCCATAGTGCTGTGCAAGTCTCAGGGAATCTCATGATTCCCACACAGCGGTGAGGAGCTTTACTTCCTGCTGACTGGAGGAATGGTGAAGGAACCAAATGCAGGTAGAGGGGCTCTTCTACTTCTTGCTGCTATGGGGCTTTTACTCCTATAATTCGGCCTTTGGAGTTCCTACCAAATTATGAGGGTAAAAGTCCATTAAATGCAAAAGTCCCGTCTCTACTTAAAATGCACAGGATAGTGCCCATCATCATAAAAATAATGTAGAATAAAAACATTTAATATAATGAAACGGCTAGAAGCAACAGAAAAATAAGATTTTAAATTGAGTCGGAGGTGATTATACAAATACAGATTATATCTGAAATTAAATCTGAAAAGGGTGGTTAATGCAACTGTCTTTTCCTGCCAATAACAAAAGGATCAGGTACAGCAATAGGCGAGCCTCCCTGGGAAGAGAATTCCAGATACAGAACAACATGGTTATCCAGTCATCAGCTGTCTATATCAGGATGGGAAAGAATGTGAAGAAAATATAGCATTTGGACCAGATTTTAGGAGGAGATGGTTCTTTAGCTACCGGAAATCAAGTGCCTTATGGCTTCAAAGCAGCGATGTGTCTAACAAGCCACTTGGTAACCACAGATAGCAAAGAAGTTCATGCAGGCAAGCGGGCGAGCTAGTCAAAAAAGGAATTGATCTGTGCTGCCAGAGGGAATTCTTTCTATACAAGCCCACTGGGCGGAAGGTTTATGTCTAAAAAAACAGACAAACAAAACTAGCTAAAGCTCCTATCCTGCTTTTTTAAGGCTGATTACAGGAGATGGGGTTTCCTCTCCTTTGCAGGCAGTATGGAACTGTGAGCTGTAAGTATCTTAGCAGGCTAGTAAAATAATAATGATTATTATTATAGGCCAGAACCTTCAGTAGGTTTAGTTTCAAGGCAGTATTAAAGATGAACATGAGTGTTTTGAATCTTGAAACAGACCCAACAGCAAATACAGTTGTCTTGATGAGATGTGATCCCGTCAGTTAATCCCTGTTAATAACCTTAGCAGTTTGGGGCTAACTAAAATATGAACTATCTTCAAAGACAGGCCCATCTTGCAGTTGACCTAAGTAAGCTGCTTCTGCCCAGGTAGGATCACTGCGTATTAGGCTGAATTTCTGGAAGGCACTTCATGGCACAGATGCCTCTTGGCCGCCCAGTCACAGAGCTGTATCTACCTTGATTTAAGAGGGAGGTGTGGCCTCCTCCAGAACAGATTCAGCCTTGCTGCTTCAGTCAGCTTTTGTCCTATCAAAAATGAATTTAAGTTTATTGATTCTGTTTATTCAGGACCAGGCAATAGTTACTGTTTTCCTTAAAATCCTTCTTTTAAAGGAGGAATCCTGTTAACATATTTAAGCTTGACTGAAGGTAGTGATTAGAATAAGTGACATTTAAATAATGTGTGTAGGATGATAATTCTGACTACATATTTTATTTTTCATTTTCTACATTTTTATTTGTCATTTTTATTTGTCATTCTATTCTATTAAAAAGTGGCATAGTAAGCTGCAATCAATCTGTTCTAAGACCTCTGTGGAGAAAACTCTTAACCATGATAAGATGTGATATTTGATTATCTAAACCAGGGTTGAGATTGTCTGCAAACTAGGGAATAAATTATTGCATTAACCTTGTTTGGGTTGCATTAACCTTGTTTAAAAGTTACCTCTGTACTGAGTAAATCACAGCTAATCAAATTCTCCCCCCCCCCCTTCTCTACATACAAGATATCAGCAGGTCTTGCTGGCATCCCCTTATGCAACTATTCAGAGACAAGTGCTTGCCAGTTTCCTGGGATCTCTGGGGTTCTAATGAGGATTAAGGCCACAATAAGAACAGGACCTGATGATCATGGTCAATTTGTGTTAAACATTTGCACTGGAAAGTCAGTGAATTGCCTCTGCAATTTCTTTTTATGATTCACACTTCAGTCAACATTCAGCTTTCTGCTTTCACATCCTTGTGGGTGTCACATGCTAGTATAAAGTTTCTTTGGTATATTTTTTGCTTTGAATAATTCAGTTGGTCTGTTAGCAAAATATAATGTGCTTCTGGGGGTCTTTTTGTGCTTTAGGAACTGGTTCGAAAAGGGATACCTCATCATTTCCGAGCAATAGTTTGGCAACTTTTGTGCTCAGCTCAAAATATGGCAATTAAGGATCAATATTCAGAACTGTTGAAAATGACGTCGCCCTGTGAAAAGCTTATAAGAAGGGACATTGCTAGAACATATCCTGAACATGATTTCTTTAAAGAAAAAGACAGCCTTGGACAAGAGGTTTTATTTAATGTAATGAAGGTAAGTTCATGGCTCAAACCTCTTAACGCGAAATAAGTATTTAATGCTCATGTTGTGTTGTTTTTAGCCATCATGCAACTCTTTTGAGTTCAGATGCATATATTTCTGAGCGCCAGGTGGTACGAATAGAATAGATGATGTTTTATAGTCTGACCTATCATGGTCTGCTCTTGTTTTAGGGTGTATGCTTTGTTTTATGATATGAGTGCAAATTGATCAGAATAACTCATTTTAATTTTACTGAGCACATGGTGGTTCGGAGGAGAGTGCCTGCTGTAGATCAAGGGCAGGGAATGTGTGAATTGCACCTCTAATCCGTCCATGCCAGCATAACCTGTGGTGTTAAGTCATGGAAATGATCCCAACACCACAGCAGGAATGAGCAGTGTATAGTCTGGATAAATACATTGCCCGTCCCTGCTGTAAATCAGCAGATGAACAAATTGTGTCCTCTGCTAGCAGTTGTCTCGCACATTATTTCTGTTACTTTTTGAATTCATGGGAGAGGTGTGTTCTCAAGCATTATAGTGTAAGAGTCAAGCCCTTGTACTGTGCCTCTTTATAGTGCTAACCCAGGACAAGAATTGGTGTGTGAGCCCTCACAAAACAAAATATGGGCTGTCCAGGCCACTCAAGCTACTTCAGTGTCTGAGGAAGAACATCTCACAAGCAGGTCACCTCTGGGGGAGTAAAAATATGATTAAATGAACAAATGAATTTTGTGGCCACCTTCAAAACTAACTATACTCTGTGCACTACCCTGTTTCCCCGAAAATAAGACCTAACCTGAAAATAAGCCCTAGTATGATTTTTCAGGATGCTCGTAATATAAGCCCTACCCCAAAAATAAGCCCCAGTTAAGTGAAACCCCGGGCTCCACCATTGTGCAGCAACCAGAAGAAGATGACAGGCCTGTATTTGAATCAATGTAGATTGCTGTACATGAAAAAAATAAGACATCCCCTGAAAATAAGCCCTAATGTGTTTTTTGGAGCAAAAATTAATATAAGACCGTCTTATTTTCAGGGAAACAGGATAGTTAATTCATCAAGTGCATAGAGTTAGCTTCAGTAGACATGTTTATACACAACATAGTAATTATATTACATTCATCATTACGTAATAAGGGGGGAAAAATGCTTCCTTCCTAGGTAAAGGTAAAGGTTCCCCTTGACATTTAGCCAAGTGGTGTCCTACTCTAGGGCGCGGTGCTCATCCCCGTCTCCAAGCCATAGAGCCAGCGTTTGTCCGAAGACTGTTTCCGTGGTCACGTGGCCAGCGCGACTAGGCACGGAACGCCGTTACCTTCCCACCGAGGTGGTACCTATTTATCTACTCGCATTTTTACATGCTTTCGAACTGCTAGGTTGGCAGGAGCTGGGACAAGCGACGGGAGCTCACTCCGTCACGTGGATTCGATCTTACGACTGCTGGTCTTCTGACCTTGCAGCACAAAGGCTTCTGCGGTTTAACCCGCAGCAGCACCACGCTTCCTTCCTAATGGCACCCAAAATCAGTTGCTTGAAACAGCTGCTGGGGTTGGGTGTTAAGTTCCACACGTGTTAGCGGAAGTTTCAGGGCTTCACAGAAAATCTGAGATTTTTGTGGCAGGGCTATGTTTAGTCCTCAGCAAAATTCACACCATTTTTGCTCAGAGTTCTCGTCAAGTTTATTTCTAGGGTTCCCAGCCAGGAGAGTACTGTTGAATAGCCCAAAGTTTAACTCTCCCTGAATAGATTTGGTGGTCAGTGATCTTTATAATTTTCTTTGTGCTTAAAAAAACAAAAAAGGTCACAGTTCACAGGGCAGGGTGCAAAGTGAGAGACAGTGTGTGTGCACTTGGGTCGATTTAAGAATAAAATTTGGGGGCCAGAGTGCTGTTCATGTTTTCCATCTGTATAAGGGCAGCTGTGTAGCAATTTTCACCCTCTTGCAGCCACCCTGCCCTTGTTTGTCATGGAACTACCATGAGACCAGTCACATGAAGGAGAGCCTGCCAGAGGGGAGAAAATGCTTACACAATTGCTCTTACATGATCATATAAGTGAATAGGATTCTAGCATGGGTGTCTTAGCTGGAAGCACCAAAATTTGTTTTAAGATTGCTAGATATTTCACATGAACGTCTTTTTCACTTAGGAATAAAAAAAAAAATTACAAAATCATGCCTTTATGCTGTCTGAAATACTGTTTGTGTATACACATATGTGAACATAAATGTGTGTGTACTGTCCCGCCATGCACATTTTAATAGGTATATTTTCAAAGATATAAGTATAGATGGATTCATACTCAACTACTGCCTGTGAAAAAGAAGATTTTTGAAATAAGCAAACCAGGCAAATAAACTTTTGGCTGGTACCTATTGACAACAGGAATTTCTGGGCATTACCGGGAAATAGAAACACAAGAGGAACTGGGGTGACTGAGCAATTATGAGTCATAGCTGTTTCTAATGATTTTTCCATTCTTCTTTTCAACAAAGTGAAAAAGAAAACACCCATGACAAGAGTGCAGCTCCTTATCGGCTGTCATTGCGATTATTAAATTTCAAAGTACGAACAGAGATAGATGTTGCAGCTGCTAGTAATACAATAATTTCTTTTTTTCAAAGAAACTACAATTTGTTAAAGCCATCAGTAGTTTTCTATGTATTTTCCAAAATCACATTCCAGGGGCAGCTGTTTTTCAAAATCACCACTTTGGAAAGATTTCCCTTGATATATTTTCTTAGACTTTGATGTGATTAATGTATTGCTCATACAGATTTTGTAAAATGGGTTGGTTAGCAATTCATTTAACATCTGGCAAAGTAAAACCTGAAAAAGGAAGCATTTGAGCTACATGTATACTCCCAAGATCTCTGATTTGCTTCATTTTTCACAGCTACCATCTTGCTCCCGCGGTTCTGTTCAGATGGAAGCAACAAACATCAGGGAATGTCCGAGTGGATTCTTATTGACTAAAGTCAGTTTACAGTTTACATGAGCTTCTTTTCTTCGCTGATTTGGACATCTACAACAGATGTGATCAACTTTGCAACATTAGGCTACTTTCCCCGTCTGTATTAGGAGTTTTAATGGAAACTGCCAACCCATTGAACACAAAGTAATTTCTAAAGGCCAGTTCACATGAAAGATTTAAATATTCACTCCCATGACTCATGTAACAGGCAAATAGATCTCTGTAGAAGCTGTGTCCTCATTTTCTAAAGGTAACATTTGGATTGGCCCTTTCCTAAGGGCTTGCTTGAGAGAATCTATCTGGGACAGAGCCTGAGTGCAGGCTACGGAAGGAAGCCCACTGTCCATTGTTGGACCTGGCCATGAGTTCTGGAATCCTCTAAAAATCAATGCAAATTGAGCAAACTTCCATTATTTCTTTTACATTTCCCTATAATTTCGTTTACCTTTTCCCATAATTTCTTTTACATGCCTTAAGGATTTTCTGGTCAAAGACAGGGACAATGATACTGAAGTTCTCCTTACAATAACAAAACACTTTACTCAGCTGCTTCTTTGACTTTTGAAATGTGATGTTGTGTTGACCATAAACGTTAAGTGCATCTTTGCAGCAATGAGAGTTACAAACTTGCTTTAAAAATAATGAAACCTGGCATCCTCAGCAGATTTCTGTGGCCGCTTCCATGCTGTTATGGAATTGTGTCTCCAGCCCTGAACATAGGAAATGGCTTAAACTTCCTTTTGGAAACTGGTATATTATTAGTTCTGCTGTTCAGCTCTTGACTGGTTTTAATTTTTTTTTCCTTAGGCGTATTCTTTAGTGGACCGTGAGGTTGGCTACTGCCAGGGAAGTGCTTTTATTGTCGGATTGCTCCTTATGCAGGTAGATAAGCAATATTTTACTGTGAAACTGTTCTTGAAATTCTGCTTCGTTAAAAGCATCGAGAATAATAACGAAACAGTTGTACAGGATCTATGAACTGGAACGCTGCTTGTGCAACATCATAATTGGTCATTATATAGATATTAAGTTGATTTTTTTCACATGAGTACTCCGTAATGTTTAAGTGGCTTGGCACTGAGCAGTAAGAAGCCTTCATGTTTTTTGATCCTGGAGCTAGGCCCTCAGATGGAAATTGGTATATATTTGTCCTGTGCTTGCTGAAAGAGAGACATGTAGTCACAGCCAGCATTTTGTCCCAGGTAAATTTCACAGAGCTATTCCAGAAACTAGTGATAGATTGATCTTAGCTCTTGTACAGGACAAAATCATTAAGAAAACCAAAGATGCTCCAACAAGGCTTATATAGCCTAGTCGTTCCCTTGGCTAATGCAATACCAAAAGCTACTTAACATTGGCCAGAGCTTACTGGTATTGATAGACAATGTTTCAAGTCTTAGGACTCAGCCCTATAAAACAAGTCTCCAGAACACCTATTAACAGAATTTGCTAGGAGTTACATTAAAGAGGTGTGGGGTTTCGTTGCTTTCCAGTAACCACAGATAATATAATAAACTGGCTGTGATGAGACCAGCCAGCCATGTGAGCTTGGGGAACCAACAGCAGCCTTTTTATTTAGATACTGAAATGAATACTTATAGCCACCAAACAAAATGGATTGTTAAAGGCTAAGCAACCTGTTCTGCCCCCTAGATATATGCTTGTATTAGTCCTGTTAACTGTATGGTTGAGAACTTTCAAATTGTGTATAACAGCGTGAGTGTTAAGTTTTGACATATCTCTCCTTCAAAACAGATGCCGGAAGAGGAAGCATTTTGTGTGTTTGTTAAATTAATGCAAGATTACCGACTTCGAGAACTCTTCAAACCAAGTATGGCTGAGCTGGGCCTTTGCATGTATCAGTTTGAGTGCATGATCCAGGTATCCTAAAGATCCGTATCTCTCTTGTGCATTATGTAGTTATAGTTTATGTTTCTTCAAGTTGCAGATGTTTCAGACTTTCTAAGTGATGGATTAGGAAGACCGGGGGAAGGTCACAATTAATCACATTAATAAGAAAGAATGGAACAGTGTGCAGGGAAATGTCCAGAGCATAGCAGTGGACCGGTGCTTCACCTGTAATTCCTGTTTAGCCAAACACTTAGAGAGACTTTGTATACCCTCAGATCCTCTTTGTTTTTACCATTCATGCAATGGCATAAGCAATTAAGTTCTCTCATCACTTGCACAACAGTATATATATATATTACCCTCTTTGTGTACATGGAAGTCCCATTGCTTTAAAAGGGGAGATCCCTGGCTTGCACACCTGCAGGCTGGAGCTCATGCTGAACGTGTTGCTCTCTGTGTTTCTGATCAGAATTCTGGCTGGGATCAGTATCTCACAACTAGTTATAAGGAATGGTTGCATATCTCCCCAAGCAGAAATTGATAATTTTATGTAATAGTACCCAATGCGTCACTCTGTGATTAAGTCCTGATTGGTATGTGGCTTTCACACAGTTTATTCATGTGCCTGAGGTGGAACTTCTTGTTTGATATAATCATAGATTTTGCTGCTTAATGTCTTGCACTTTTGTAAATAAAAAAAAAAGTATTGTAATATTTTTCTGAAAACCTTAAGTAAAGCTGCCAGTTCCACTGGGTGTTATGTTACATTTCAGGAGCAGCTGCCAGAACTTTATGTGCATTTCCAGGCCCAGAGTTTTCATACCTCAATGTATGCATCATCCTGGTTCTTAACTATTTTTCTGACATCTTTTCCACTACCAACTGCAACAAGAATATTTGATATATTTATGTCTGAAGTAAGTTATTGTTATATTCGAATGTGAGTATTAAACGGTGTTCTGTTTGTCAATGCAAATACTGTACTGAACATTCTTTAAATACATACTAGGGCTGATGGAAAATCTTGGTAGCATCGTAACACAGTGCTTCTGCTGCATGCACAAACATGGCCTCTAGCAAGCAGGGGGTGGGTTTAGTTGGGGCTAACAAGTGTATTTTGTTATGCAGGCTCTTTTGGATGAAACCAATGCCCTGGACCCGTTTCAGTCAGGCTTCAGGCCGCGCCACGGTACGGAAGCGGCACTGGTCGCACTGTTGGATGACCTGTTGAGGGAGGCTGACAGGGGCAATATGTCCTTGTTGGTCCTCCTCAACATTTCAGCGGCCTTTGATACCGTCGACCACGGTATCCTCCTGGGGAGGCTCTCGGAGTTGGGAATTGGCGGACAGGCATTTGCCTGGCTCCGATCCTTCTTGGAGGACCGACCACAGCGAGTCCAGCTTGGAGAGAGTGTTTCAGCCCCGTGGAACCTCAATTGTGGGGTTCCGCAGGGTTCGATCATCTCTCCAATGCTGCTTAACATCTATATGAGGCCACTGGGAGGGGTCATCAGGGGGTGTGGGGCTTCGTGCCATCAGTACGCTGATGACACCCAGCTCTACATCTCTTTTTCACCTTCCTCAGTGGATGCCGTCCCATCGCTTGAGCGCTGCCTGGAGGCTGTACTGCGGTGGATGCAGGAGAATGGGCTGAGGCTGAACCTGGACAAGACGGAGGTCCTGAGGGTGGGTGGCCCCTCCATCTGCGGTTTGGGAAACTCCCTCTCTTTTGGGGGGGGTGACTCTCACCGCAAAGAGTGAGGTTCGCAGCTTGGGAGTACATCTGGACCCGGCGCTCACCATGGAGACCCAGGTGGCGTCAGTGGTCCGCTCCGCCTATTTTCATCTGCGGCGGATTGCCCAGCTGCGTCCCTATCTTGATGTTGGGGCGCTCACCACTCTGGTCCATGCGCTCGTAATCTCGAGATTAGACCACTGTAATGCGCTCTATGTGGGGCTACCTCTGGGGTTGTTGCGGAAACTTCAAATGGTGCAAAATGCGGCGGCCAGACTCCTCAGTGGGACGAGAAAATACCAGCACATCTCTCCCACTCTGGCCGCCTTGCATTGGCTTCCCATTCGTTTCCACATCCACTTCAAAGTGTTAATGATGACTTATAAAGCCCTAAACGGTTTAGGATCTCGATAGATGGCGGAATGCCTTCTCCCACCTAGATCTACCCGAGTCACCCGTTTTAGCCAGGAAAGGCGGCTGAGGCCCGGAAAGAAAGAACTAGGAACCGGGCCTTTTCGGCAGTGGCCCCTCGATTATGGAACACCTTGCCGCCGGAAATTACCCTGGCACCCTCGCTGGGTGTTTTTAAGAGTCATCTAAAGACTTGGCTCTTTAGACAGGCCTTCCCTCCAGTCAACACTTGATTTTATTTTTATTTTTTAAGTTTCCTTTTCTTCCATCTTGAATTTTATATTTTGTTGATTTAAGTATGTGATTGTTTTTTTTTATTATGATATATCCGTTTTATATTGTTGTATTTTATGATGTTTTTATAACTGATTGTAAGCCGCCCCGAGTAGACTTTGTCTAGAGGGGCGGGGTAAAAGTCAAATAATAAATAAATAAATAAATAAAAATTTAGAAACTCTTCAGAAATTGTAGAAATGGTTATCTAAAATGAAATACCTGCCTCCTTCCTAGGGTTTAGAAATTGTTTTTCGGGTTGGCTTAGCACTACTCCAGATGAATCAAGCAGAATTAATGCAACTTGACATGGAAGGAATGTTACAGGTAAAGGAAATGTTATATTAATGTGTCAAAACTTTGGAAAGTTTGGATATGTCAGTATTAATGGTTTGTGACTGTATGCTCTGATTTTGCTTTTAGTACTTTCAGAAGGTTGTTCCGCATCAGTTTGACAGTGGGTCAGACAAGTTAATCCAAGCAGCTTACCAGGTCAAATACAACGCAAAAAAGATGAAAAAGTAGGTATTACATTTTCTAAATATTAATTAATTCTAAGATATATTGGTCATTTCTAAAAAGCCCTCAGGATGGTGCACATGAAAAGCAAAGTTACAATACAAAATCCATGCTAGAAACAGCACCAGAAGTTCAGTTAAAAGCAGCATAGACAAGATGAAAACAATATTAAAATGCAAAGGTTTCACAATGTATTTTAGTTTTTATTTTGTGTTTGTTTCTTTGAATGTCATATGAAATGGCTCTTACACAAAGCAAACACTATAATTTCCCCAATTGTTATGTTATTTAACAGTTGAAATCCAGTAGTAAGTTATAACTAGAGTAGGTCATTTGTGGGAATTTCATAAATGTCTACTTTGCCAGGCTCATGCTGGTCAGGAATTGCTGGGAGATACGGCTTTCCAATGAGTATGAAACAGACACTTGTGTGCTCTTCCTATGCCCTGGTGCCAGTGAGAAGGACTCTAGCTCAGTGTATAATTTCTACAGTGAATCACTTTCAGACATTAAAGAGGATTAGAAAATCAGCACTTGTCCATGCTCATACTCTTTCAGGATAATGGAGATGGAAGATTCTATTTTAGTAAATTCAGAAAAGCTACAGTCACACTGAGTCATACAAATTAATATTAACAATGAGACTGCATGTTACCTGTTCTGTTCAGCATATTCCTGCAGCACTAAAAACAGCTTTTAATAGCTTTCAATGTACTTCAGGTTAGAAAAAGAATATACTACTATAAAAACAAAGGAGATGGAAGAACAAGTTGAAATCAAGGTAAGTTGAGGGGTTTTTGGTGAGGAGTAATAGCTATGACTGTCATGTGAGGTATGAAGTGAGTTCTGAGAGGTTTTTAAGTTAAGAATTGTCCTAATTCAAAATGTCAGAGTTCTGGAACCTGGTATGGCATAATGGCTGGAGGACTGAATTTTATGTAGGAGGATCTTGGTTCATATATTCGCTCAGACAGGTGAGTCACTGAGTGACCTTGGAACAGTCACTGACTAAAACCCAATCAGAAAAACAGGGAACGTAAAGGGCAATCACATGGTGGTTTTCTGTTCTTGCCAGCTCCCCTTTGTGAGGGTTGGTCATATAACTGACCACACACCTGATTTTGAAACCAGTGCAAGATCAAGCACATGGAGATGAACCTGTAGGAGAGAGAAAATTCTTCCTGTGGTTGCCCTTATATGATTGCATCAGCAAACAGGATACTGGTGACTATCTCTCAGCTTAATCATTATCATCATCATGTGCTGTCAAGCCAATTCTGACTTATGACAACCCTTTTTCAGGGTTTTCCAGGTAGAGAATACTCAGAGGTGGTTTACCATTTCCCTTCCTCTGGGAGCGCCCTGTGGCTGTGCAACTTGCCCAAGGCCACACAGGTTCATTGTACTCACACCGTGGGGAATCGAACTCCCAACCTCTGGCTCTGCTGCCAGATTCTTAAACCACTGAGCTATCCAGCTAGCTCATCTCTCAGCCTAACCTTCGTCAAAAGCACAAAGTGAAGTTGAAGGGAGAAACAATGTATGTTCTTTCAGGTTTTTTGGAGGAAACGTGAATAAATATTTTCCTATTATGAATATAATAGTTCAGTAAATAGGTAGGCATTTTACAACATTGTCAACTGAAAAGTTGCAAACAAGTTATTAATTTTATGTTTGTGTCACTTTTCACCCGGGAGTGGAAACCAAAGTGCTTTACAATGTTGTTAAAATCGAGTATTACTAAAAACACAGTACATTATAAATATCAAAACGTACTTAAGTCTGTTGTATCATTAAAACAGTTAAACAAAAAACATTTTGAAAGCATCATAATTAAAATAATATCAATTTAAATTAAGAATTGGAAGAAATCAGCACAGCCCTTCAAAACTCTGCTCTTAGTTGCCAGTTTCCAAATGCCTTCCTGAATAGAAAAGTCTTTGCCTGCCTGTAGAGGAATAGCAAGGAAGTGCGACAGCCTAGCTGCTTTCGGGATAGTGTTCTCATTTCTCATGTACAGTTTGGGGATTTTACCAAAAAGCAAACAAACAAACCTGGATTTGAAAAGTACTGCACTGGCAAAAAAACAGTAGGGTTTTTTGGGGGTAATTTTAGTCCCACCTTTTTTTCTGTTATTGCTGTATTAATACAAAAGGCCCATCCCAGTTAGGATCTGACTTCTGGTGGTTCTGGTAGTTAAATTCTAATGTCACTGATTATCATCTGAAGCAATTATATTTTCAGCATTAGTCTACACAGGTGAGTGAAATCAGATGCCAGAAAGGGGTGACAATGTGTGAACTGATCACTGGGACTTATGAGTAAATTTAAATAACTAGGACCAAATTTAAATTTTGAGGACCTTCTCCTACTCCTTTGCTTTTCAGAGATTACGGACAGAAAACAGGCTCTTAAAACAACGTATTGAAACACTAGAAAAGGTAAGTTTTTTAGTTCTTAATTCCTGGATTCTGTCTTTCTTTCTTGATTATGCATTTTGCAATCAGTGTAACTGTACGAAGATGATTAGCTTGGCAGCTGTTTTTCTGATCATGATGCTTCATAATTACATGGACCAATCCCCCTGTTGAAATGAAGGCAGGACAAAACCAGCTTATTGCCAATCTGCGTTAATGAGAGGCTAATTGGAAAGTTATGACCAGGTTACCAGTTGCATTTTCTTACTACCGTATTTGCCGGCGTATAAGACGACTGGGCGTATAAGACAACCCCCCAACATTTCCACTCAAAATATAGAGTTTGTTATATACCCTTTCCCCTTGCCTCCGGTAAGGCTCCGAACGGAAAAAGGGGGGAAAAAAGAAAGCCTTTTTCCGTTCTGAGCCTTACCGAAGGCAAGGAGAAAGGGCCCGATCTTCAAAAATGGTGCTGGGCTAGCCTCTGCAAGCGCCCCTCGCCGGCTTTGGGGGTCCCCCGGGGCTTACCTTGCACCATCCCAGGACTCGCGGGGGTCCCTCCGTGCGACGATGGGCGTTTGCAGAGGTTTGCCCGGCACCATTTTTGAAGTTCCCGCCCTTTCCCCCTGCCTTCGGCAAGCCTCGGAAGGTTAAAAAGAAAAAAAAGAAAGCCTTTTTACCTTCCGGCGTATAAGACGACTTTTTTGCCCTGAAAAACATGCCTCCAAGTTGGGGGGGGGGGGTCGTCTTATACGCCGGGTGCACTTCAGTTGGGATAGCCTCTGCAAGCGCCCCTCGCCGGCTTTGGAGGTCCCCCGTCAGTCCTCGGATGGTGCAGGAAAAGCCTCCGAAGTGCTCTGAAGCCGGCGCGCGCGGTTGCGGGGCACCCCCGCCAGTGTTCCAATGGTGCAGAGAAAGCCATCGGAACACTGGCGGGGGTGCCCCGCAACCGCGCGCGCCGGCTTCAGAGCACTTCGGAGGCTTTTCCTGCACCATCCGAGGACTGACGGGGGACCTCCAAAGCCGGCGAGGGGCGCTTGCAGAGGCTATCCCAACTGAAGTGCACCCGGCGTATAAGACGACCCCCCCCACTTGGAGGCATGTTTTTCAGGGCAAAAAAGTCGTCTTATACGCCGGCAAATACGGTAATTTTGGCCCGACATAAGCCTGTAATGCACTAAAAAATATGGCCAGATGTCTAAAACTATGATGCATTTTACATAGCCACTAGGTTAATCTTTCAAAGTTCACATTTCTTCAGGAAACCTGCTTTCTGTTTTTACATTATTAAAAACAAAATATGAGTATGGCTTTGACTTGCAACTGGCTTCAGTAATTCACTGATACTTTGCTCAGATTTGAGCCTTAAATTAGGTAACCTGACTAAAAAATGATAGACTTCAGTTTAGGTTAAACTGGACATCCAGAAATGGCTGTGGCAGATGAAAGAAGGGGCTTATCTATAAGGCCAGGATGGCTTCCCAGCAGGGTCGTAACAGACCAAAACCTGTTTTCCATTCTGATCCATTTCTTCATTCCTCGAGCACACCTGTAAAGTTTTGAGGGAACAAAATTGTTGTTCAAGAGCTATATTTATTTTTCCTTTTGATGCCTAGACACACTAAATGATAGCTCCCCCCCACCCCTTATTCTAAGCATACTGATATGTCCAGAGTGTAGAGTAAGATTGGAGGCCAGGTTGTCAGAAGCGGACAAGCTTCTAAAGAGGTAGAATGGCCATTAGGCAGTCACATGTTGACAGCAAACACATCCTGAACCCTAAAGCTAGACAATATTTTGAATATTTTAATATTTCAGAATAACACTAATTGTCCTAATTGTATGAACACTATGTAATGGGTCAGTTAGCATCTGTTTTTCAAGTAGTGATAGACTGCATGTGCTTCTCCTGGTTGTACTGGAATAGGTGCTGTGCTTCATTTGAAGCAAAACATTAACTGTGCTAGTGTCCGGGTATGAACTGTGATAATATTTTGTGCCTTTAAAAAGAACTTTCTCTTCTTCCAAGAAGTTCATAATATTGCCAGGTATACTTGTGGATTAAATTCTTCACTGACAGGAAAACAGTTGAGAAAGTCAGCTACTCCTTGGCATCCAGGAAGCAGACTAACCTTTTCCCACAGAGTTTGGTCCTCACTATTCATACCAGCCTTGCCTTGATAATGAAGAGCAAGGAGGGGATGCGTTCTAGTCTTCCAGAAGGCTTTTCATTATTTCAGTTTTGTTGCTTTTCAAGTCCAACCACCTCTTCTGTAATGTTTTTACTCTGTTCCTTCTATGGGAAAATGCAGCAAATACAATTAGAGGGTCTGTTCTGCTTTTTCCCTCTCAGCAGATGAGGTTCAGTTATCATCACAGCTTGAGAAAATGTTCCTTAGGTTGAGCGAGATGGCAGTGTGTCAGAAGAATCAGGACAACTCGGATGGAAATTTATCCAGTTCTCCTGGTTCAAAACATTGTTCTTTTTTCGGATGCCACTAGCAGCTGCTGTTTCTAGAATAATCAGGAGATGTTCTTCCAAACCTACTCACAACCATGAAGTATTCTTGAGCTATTTAGTTTTCTGGAAAGATGTCTCCGCTCTGGTGGGTTTTCCCAAGTACCCTTTTTCTCCTAAATGTCAATCCCTTCCTGTAGGTTCTATGAACTATTCACTCTCCTATCTAAACCTTCAGAGCCGATCCTCCCCTTCCTTTTAGTTGTTTAGATCTTATCCTTCTAATTGTGAAGGATCAAAGCACAGGATAGCCAACTTAACCAGATTTAACCAACTTAGCCAGAATGTAAACATAATTAAGCAACAACAGCATCTCCCTGTATGAACCTGCCTGGGTTTTAAGATCACCAGGGAAAGCCTTTCTCTTGGTCCCACCACCCTCATGGATTTGTTTGGTGGGGACACAGGAGAAGGCCTTCTCTGTCATTGCTTCCAAACTCTGGAACTCACGCCCACAGAGGGCCAGGCTGGCCCCATCTTTGCTGTTTTTCCAGAGGCAAGCAAAGATCTTTCTTTTCAGACATACCTTTTTTAGTGACTTGATGCCTAAGAAGTTTTTTTTAAATGGAACTGTTGTGTTTTTTGTTGTTTTTAATGTGTTTTTAGAACTGTTTTTGTCTAGTAGTTTTAATATTATATTTATTTAATTCTTTGTAAATACTCCGATTTATTTTCTTTAGCTTTTAGTGCTTTTTTTAAAAAAATAATAAGCCACCTTGGGCCCTTTTCAGGACAAAGGCAGGATATAAATATTTTAAATGATAAACAAATAAATACTAGATAAGCTGCTACCAATCCCGTAGTAGGCCATCTCAGTCTGAGCTAGCGATTCCAAGACTTTACAAGAGCCTCCTTGGGGATTTGAGGAAGTCAGGTCTGAATCCTGGACCCTCTACTTCAAGAATCAGAGGCAAAACATTTAACCGAACAGAGTAGCAGGAAAAGTATCAGAAAGTGCTGGAGTTAGTGCTAGGGTTTCCTGTAATTATGCATACACATAAATAGACACAAAACCTACAGTGTAGTGTTATTAACGAAGGAAAAGAAGTAAGAAGGCAAATTGTACAAAGATCCAGAGAATCAATTTGGTAATTATACAGCATGCCAGTTAATAAAAGCTTTCTAACCTAGTTGTTCCTACATGGACTTGTAAGGACCCAACAAAGAATAGGAACTTGGGACAGCAGGAACAAAGTGTAAGCCAAACGTGAGTGCAAATACAAGGTTGAAAACAAAAGTTCAAGACCCAGTTCTATATTAGATACCCATAAAAACCTGTCTGGAGCTTGTGAATCAGTAAAAAGCTTTAGAGACCACAACTTTCCGGAAGTCTTAAGTGTGTTTCCCACAGAAACTTCAGTTGAGGCTGATTTCTAATTAGCATGCCCAGATGGTTAATCATGGGCAGTCAAAACAGAAGATAGTACAGATGCTGTGCCTGGGAACAGGCTCACAGAGTGCTATGAAGTAGATTTTGTCACATGAAGTATTAATATAGAAAGGCAGCTAGATTTCTGCAGAACTAAGCAGCCATTCTCAACCTTTTTTTGGCCACAGCCGTAAAATGCAATATGAAAGAAATATAGGCTGATTCAGGATTGTATAAGTCACATAATGAACTTTATAAGGTGGTGTGTGAAGAATTGTTTCCAGTCTGTGACCCCCTTCAAATGTGCCAGGGCCCCCTAGAGGACCACATGGCCCCCACTGAGAATGGCTGCTTTAAAGGACACTAGATTTGGGGAGGCCACAAGATGTAGGAACACTTCTAGAGGTTGGAAATTAAATTTCTCCTTCAAGAACACTTTCTTTCTCTTAAACATTTTGGCATGTAGAGTCCCAACAGTGAGATGTACAGACCTTTTGTTTTAGGAAAGTTTTCTGGTTGATGAGTACAGAATTCATCGTAAGAATGGCTGGTAGCATTTGGTGCTATCAGGCTTTCCTTTGTTCTCAGGACACAAGGGATGTGACTAGACTTGAAAAGCCAAATAGGAGCAAATCAGCCTTGCTATGATTTAATTTGCAGCCTGTATTATGGCTGAATTTGCAGTCAGTGCTCACACAAGGGCAATGAATTGATTTAGGAGTTCATCATTCGTACTGGATGTGATGCGATTTGCATTCCAGCTCATAGCTCCCCCATTTTCCTTCCTTCCTGTGGTCCCGCCTCTGCCGATCTGATGGAGAACTGACAAGGGCGTAAATGTAGGAAATTATAATATCAGTGACCAGGTGATAGGGTGATCTAGTGCTCATCTCACATATGTAAGAATTTTTTGGGAAAAAAAAATCAGAGGATGATCAGAGGAGAGGGAAGAATGCAGGGGAGATGTTCCCCCAGTCCTGAACATCATACCCCAACTGCCTATGTCATCAAAACACCACCTACAGACACGCCCCCATTTTTACAAGAACATATAACCACAAACCACAAATGGGGGAAAGCCCATTCGAATTGTTCTAGCTTGAAAATGTAGGAACCCCCAATGGCAAAGAAAAAAGGCCATTTTGGGAGCAAACATTTGCCTTTGTGTCATGTGATCAGTAAAAAATACTTTGAATTCACCTATTTTATAAGCGGAGCAAATCCCAATCCTGAGACTGTCTATGTTGCATATTGCTATACAGTGGTACCTCAGTTTACGAACGCCTCGGTTGACGTAATTTTCGGTTTACGAATGAAAATCCATTGAAAATAATGCCTCAGTTTACAATTTTTTTTCACAATGCGAAGCAAGTTTCCCCAGTTTGCCATGTTTTAAAAGTTGAAGTTGGATGTTTGAAATGTTATGGCTTGATTAATTATGTCCCTGTACAGAATTTATGCCTTTAAAGTGCACTTTATAAAAAGTTTTGAACAGATAAAAGATTTTTTTAAAACTTTTTTCTGACCTCCAGAACGGATTAATTGGTTTTCAATGTGTTCCTATGGGAAACCGCGTTTCGGTTTACGAATTTTTCACAATACGAAACATCCTGGAGAACGCATTAAATTCGTAAACCGAGGTACCACTGTAGTAATCTTTCTCTGTATGGTAGATAGTTGTCTACAACCAAATGTTCTCTCACATTATATCTCTGTAATGCCATAGTTAACTTTCTTTCTGTCTACTAGTACAATGATACAGCTATCGTTGTACTGTCTACTAGTACAATGATACAGAGTGGCCTGGTTGCCAGATGGTGCGGGGTATAAATCCAATAAATAAATAAATATTCCTTTCAGCTCCTGAATGCTTGCTTACACTTATTAGCTTAAAGTATATATTGGTCGACTTGCTTTATGTACCAGATGTTGGATAGACATAGATATTGATCATATTTCTGGTTCTAATTTCTTATTTCTTTTTGAATCAATTGTATCCTAATACAATGAAGGGAAGTAGAAGAGAAAGGAAACAAAGCCATTGCATAGTGACATTCATCAGGAATAAAAAGTGACTAGTTTACTGTATATATTAATGCAAGCAGTCCGTATGTGCAGAAATGTTTCCAAATATACACGATAGCTGTAGGATTATGTATTCAGATCTAAGTAGGGCAGTGAGATTTTCTGGCCATTCAATGGTAGATGTGGGATTTTTTTCTTCTTCTAACCTTGAAGCAGAGCTTGAAAAAGTTAATTTCCAGAATCCCTCAACCAGCAAGGCTGAGTGGTTAATTTTTTGAAGTTCTGACTTTAGTGAGAGTCTCTTGGAAATTATAAGATCAAAAAAAAAAATCAATTTACACTGTTTCTCTGTTTTAAATCTACATCACAGGAATGTAACTTAACAGTGCATAAATATGTGAATGTCATAGCCATATTTACTTAACACTGATTTTCCTAAAACAAAATGAATGTGGTTCATAAGTTCTGACTAAAAGAAAATCGCCATAGGGCATAACCACGTCATATAATTCAAAGAGGCATTGTTCATGCTTCGACACCAACATCTGGCTGAATTAACCAGTTGCTTCGTTAAAAATACCAATTTTTGCTGATCTAAGGAAATGGCACATATAGAGGTGAGAGAAGTTTTTTTTTCAGATGATATTGTACATGACATTCTTTATTCCATTCAACTTTAAGCATAAAATTTACTACACTAACAAACAATGCCATTGTAACCATTGCCATTCTGAACTGGCAATTAAAGCTGCAGTAAAAGGGAAGGTGTAAATTCTTCATCTGGCCCCTTTAAGTGATCGAAAATATAAACCTCACATTCATCCTTCTTTATCCATAAGAAGATCTGCCTCTCTATTTTCAAGTCTGGAGCATTAACCTCGTGAGGGTTAGTGAAGTATAAGTGTGTGGGTCTAATTGGTAAGAGACTGCACACCAAGCCTCCTGAACTGTTCCAAGTAGAAGCATACCTTTCATTTTTCTTGACAGATCCTATTCTGTTTACTTAGACAAAAGTGTAAAATACATTGACTCCAAAATTACCCACAAAATGGTATTTGCCAAAAGCGAGGCTACCTGTTTGTTTTTGCTGTCAGAAATGAATGCCTCATGATGCAAACTGAGATCTGGGAAGTTAAACCCGCCACCATGGATTGACAGACACATCTTCTTGAGTGAAAAGTCAGACGTGGAAGACACTCAAATGAGCATTCTAAATACACTGTTCAGTTTTTCAGAGTACTTCTGAGGAAATACATGAAGGAAAAGGAAGATGATGGCTGGAATTGTATTGGTGTTTGCATATGGTTTGCCTAACTTGCTGTAGTTAACTGACGAGATGCTACTATGTTTCCTAGTCACACGCCCGGTCATGTGTCTAACTGCACATCTGTGGCAGTTATGCAAACTTTATATGATCCTACTGGTAGGATTTTAACCAATATCTATGCCATAACATTCACCTTGATTGTAGCCATGGACTTTAGCCATGGCATATCTCCAAACTGAGGAATATTTCTGCAAACACAAGTTCAGCTTATACATTTGAGACATACCCCTGGGGAGACATACACCAAGATGCATCATAACTTATGGGCACCAACAAAATTGCCAGTTAGTAAGTAAACTGAATAACTGAACAGAATCTTTAGGCATTATATCAGATTTGGATCAATGACTAGCATAACCAGAAAATGCCCTGCCAGTATGGATTAATGTTAGAAATCTCAGTGTGGAAGTTTTAGTTTTATTTATAAGTAAAAGCATCAGCAACATGTAAGACATGTTTATATTTGTCTTTTTTTTTAATGTAGAAAACTGAATTATTGCACTGTAACTAATGATGCACAATAGCTGAAGTCCTGCTGCTTAGTACGTTGAGTTGTACTACAGTAGGCCCATTGGGTTAATTAGTGGAGATTTGGTGAGTGAAATTCTCCATGGGTTGCTTTGATTCAAATGGGCCTGCTCTAGTTATGCTGATGTATATCACAACTAGAGTAGACCCATGGATTTGGTGGACCTACTCTAGGGTGTCATACTAAACTAAGCAACAGGATTTGCTTATTTGAAGGTGTATATTTCTTATTTCTAGCTTTTCCTCTTTATTTGACTTTGTTTAATACAGCTGTCTAATTTATTTTGAAATAATAGTTTCAAAATAGACAGAAATTCTAATACTTGACCAAAAAATGACATCCTCCCTAATTGGGAGATGTTCTGATGGCCTTCTCCTTAACACAAATGTTTTCTTTTGCCCTCCTCCCACATCCTAGACTTGAAGAGTTCCTGCTTGAGGACTCTCTTTTCCTTTTCATAAAACAATCAAAAAAGCATGTGGAAAATTATTCTTGAATCACTTTATGGCCTTCCAGACATTGGATTGGAGCTCCTATTATTTCCTGCTAGGATAGCCATTGTTTGAGAGATGATGGGGTTTGTAGCCCAGCAGTATTTGCAGAGACGTATGTTGCCCATCCCAGGTGCAGAGGGCAGCCCCAAGTTCAAATTCAATTTGAATATAGTTTTTAGAGTAATCTGCCCATTGAAATGTGTCTTCTTTTGCTTTAAAAAGCCGTATTTGCTTGAGACTGCCAATGCAACTTCGTTCTGGGTTAATGATACCCTTAATCCTCGAAGCAGTATTTTGCATGTGAAGACACTGACTGGATTTGCCCTCACTCTGTGGATTTGTAAGTGTATTATTCTAGAAGGTGGGGGTAGATAAGTTAAGGTGGCCCACACTAGATCGAAAGCTGTCCAAATGATTGGATGGTTCTGAATGGTCTTTTGTGTTGTAAAGTCTCAGTAGGGCAAGCTTAAACAGTGAAATGGAAACAGAATCATTGCTAGAGTGGGCTCAAGCTAGCTCACTTAATTGGTGTATTTCAGCTGCTCTTCATGCCTGACACTGCATCACCGGACTCCTACTTCTTAAATGCTGCTGTTGGGCAAAAGTCTCTGCCATCCTAGCCTAGATGAACTTCTTGTGTGTGCTCAAATTATACCTTCTTTTAATTCGTAACACATTGGTCAAACAAGTTCTGAATAAAACAATTTAATTCTCTGTACAATTAAAAAGCCAGATGAAAATTAAAGCAGCTTCCCTTCTTTAAACAAATCACATTGAATACAGAATGTTCTTTTTCTAAAAACAAGGCATTCTCTTTGCTACCAAAGCACTACCAACTTGACTGTTCAAACAACACGTGTGTGTCATTTATAGCATGTGAAAGTAGGTAGAATTTGGGCATAGTAGTTCGTTCTTGATTTTGTCAGTTCTTTTTCCTTTATTCCTGTCTGAATTGTTTTCCTTTTTGTAGGAAAGTGCTTCCTTGGCAGATAGATTGATACAGGTATAGTTCTTTAGTTTTTCACCCTAAAATGTTTCCCATTCTCCAAAAAAACAAAACAAAACAAAAACAGCTTCTGTTTTTAATGCATGCTTACCTTACATGCATTTTCCAAATGCAAGTTGTCTACCTTAGTTAATTGAATGTCTGGTTTCTAGCAAATCGATGTTAGAATAATATTTAGATACACACCTGCACGTTACGTCTAATGGTATCTGTAATTTTTAGTAATTGTGCTCTAATAATGGGCTCTAATTCTGTCATGGCACTAATTCAGTAGACCACTGCAAGCTCATAACTGGATGTGCATGCCCAATGGAGTGATAAATGCATGAACATGAGTTCTGCTGAATGCAAGTACATAATTGACCTTGCCTAGGGATACTAAACATGTTAAATGTGATGCAGCATTACAGTGCTTTTCTTCACTAAATTTATATGCTGGCTGTAACAGTTCTGTGATGATTTGCAAGACGTTAACCATATGGCAGAATAAATATGTAAAACTCTCGGTCTTCCCTGGATCGGTCCTCCAATTGATTTAAAAAGAAAATTATGTCCTAAGGGACAAGTGACAAGGGCCCAGGAGGCTGAGGAAAACTACCTCATAAAACGGGAGCTGGCCACTATCAAACAACAGAGTGATGAGACCGTTACTAAACTGGAGCAAGCTGAGAATACCATCAGGGAGCTCCAGCAGCAGCAACAAGGGGTAAGGCATCTGGCAGCACCTTAAATGTCTCATATTTTATCACTTATCTGTGGTTATTTCAGTTGGTCACAGCATGATCTATGGTCATCTATTCTAAACATGTTGGTTTTTGTGGGTTGTTTTTTTTTTAAGATCAAACTTAATGACGCTTAAAACTTAGCCGCCCCGAGTAGACGTTGTCTAGGGGGGCGGGGTAGAAATTTAAAAATAAATAAATAAATAAATAAAATAAATGACCCTAATTCTTAGATAAGTTATTTGCATCCCCATGCTAACTGTCTTTATTCAAAAGCAAATCTTGTGGATTTCAAGTGTCAAGTTCAAGTAAATCTACTTAGAAGCACATCTGAGTATATGTGTAAATAAATTTCCTGTGTAAATAAAGTGCTCAGAATTCTCCCTCCCACACACACACACACACACAGAGAGAGAGAGAGAGAGAGAGAGAGAGAGCGCATGGGTGTATGTTAGAAAATACATTATGTTTAACAAATGGCTTTGGATGAATTTGGGAGGCATAACTTTCCTTGTATCCTGAAATATTTGGGGTTTAGCAAAAATATTTTGCTCTGCATTGCAAACTGAAGAGATTATTAAATAGTCAATCTGTTTTGTTGCACTTTCCCACATTCATAGTTCAGAATCTTTTATGTAGCTTGTAAAAGTTGGTCCTATTTCTGCAGATAAAATTAGTTCATTTTTACTTCAGTAATTATTTGATAAGTTTCAACTAAACAAGACCACAGATGGCATGTGTTGTTACATGGTAAAACTAGTTTATTTAGTTGAGAAAACTGCATATATTTAATGAGTTGCGAAAATAGCTGTTTTTCTGAGTGAACAAGTAATAATGATCAAATCTGGCAGAAATGTGAGCATTCTAGGCTTTTGGAAAGACATAAAAAGCTTTTAAATTCTTCTGAAATTAGACCAAAAATGTTGGTGTTCCATAATTATATATATTTTTTCTTTAGTTGTATTTCTTTTCTTGTCTAGGATAACTTTGTTAAAGCGGATAAAACACTTACATAGCCAGCTTGTAAAGGACAAATAGCCAATTTCAGTTGATTATGAGATACAGCTATTTTTCTTCAGTAATTTAGCCAAATCAAGTTTGTCAGCTTGCAGTCCAGAAAGTTAGTATTTTAAAATTATTGCCTATAGCAAGAGCCTTGGCATTTTTCCCTTTAGCTTGCTTTTATCCTGGTTTGTTTACCAAATCTGCTGCCTGCCACCATTAACAGTGCTCTCAAGTATGGCATGTAATAGGGTTGCTGTCCTGGAAGATTTAATGGCACAGTGACATTCTCTACCATTGTAGCCTGACAGTTCTTCTTTCAGTACTTTCAACATAGACAGACCCCTCCAAAAAAAGTAATACTTACAGGTAATACTTGCACCAGTCCTCAGACATAAGCAAGAAAACTTTATATGTGCAGAATAGATCGAGGCCCTGCCATATTTGTTTTAGGAAAACAATATATGCATATGGTTTGAAAAAGCAGATTGGGCAAATGAATTTTGCAAATACCATTGGCATCAGTTTTCATGTGCATAAAATAACAATGAAAACTTGCTAGATGAGTACTATTTTCCCCACTAATGCTCAAGCTTAGCTGGTACTCATATGTATCCGACAGCCTGTTACTTCTGTTGCCATATAGGCCGTGAAAAAAGAATACAGTACCTAGTACACTTCAGGGATAGGAAGTATAGATGGGCACGAACCTCAGTTCGGAGGTTTGTGCCGGTTTGTACACGTGGCACCACAAGTGCCTTAGTTCCCTTCCCCGGCTTCCATGGCCAATGACACACTCACCAGTCAGAGTGTGCTCCTCTCCTTCTCTTCAGCTGTTCAATCACTCCATGGCAGGAGCATGTTGCCTGTCCTGCCTCTTTGTCTGATTGGACAATCAGCTAAGGAGGCGGGGCAGGGAAGCCCATGCTCCTGCAGGAGACTGGTTGAACAGCTAAGGAGGAGGAGGAGCACGTGCTGGCTGGCAAGTGGGGCATCCAGACAGGGAAGTGGGGGAAAGGAACGTGCGGCATCTGTGGTGCCACATGTACAAATTGCCTCCGAACCAAGGTTCGTGCCCATCTCTAATAGAAAGGCATAAGGAAGACAACACCTCTAGAAGACAAGCATACCTTTCCTCTGCCACAATTAATGTTGTTGACACTCCAGTCATACTAATTAGAGATGGGGGCATTCATATTCATATACAATTACGAATATCCCCGCACAGGTGGAAGGAGGCGGGATGACAAGCCTCTCTGCTAGGTCGCAGAGTGGCTAATCCATTGAGGAGAACGGAGCGATAGGAAGGCTCTGCGGAGCTGGCAGCAGCGGCGAAATCGTGAGTGGACATTATTTCCACCTGTGCGGGGATATTCGTATACGAATACCCCCATCTCTAATACTAATTATAGGACAATGGGTGTCAGTCACTGCGGTGATGCACATAGGAGGAAGAAGGTCCTTTGAATGGGAATGGCTGCTATTTACTGTAAATATCATGGCAGTTGCATGAACGCAATAGTACCTTTATACACAGAGAGAGAGAGAGAGAGAGAGAGAGAGAAAACTGTATTTTGGATTCTTATGTTCTAGCAGTAGAGCTTGCTTTATGCACTGTAAGAACTTTTGAGCAATCTTAGCATGGATTCACGGAGAATCTGCATATTTTAAACAATGCCCTTGAGGAAGAATTGCAAAGTTGTGTGGTATCAGTGAGTCATTTTAGTTTGTTACGTATCAGTTCTGTTTTTAAGATAAAATTAAAATCAGTAGCCGTTAATTTTCAAATAATAATAATAATAAATGTTTTACCACGGTCATTGACCAGCAAAAGTAAAATTTTCAAATAACAATCCATTTGTCTAGTTGTTTCAAACTTTGAGAGACCCTATCATTAACAATCCTAAAACATTAGCATCATTTAAAAATGTGTAAACCATCTCTACTTTATGCATATTTGTTTAATTGTTAAGCTACTGATAATGAGTACAGAGGCTGCAGCATGTGAGTGTGCTCTTCTCCATGTCCTTAGCACAAAGATCTTCCAGCAATTCCTCCTGTCTCCCCCCACCCCTAAAAAGCCCTGGTATTTGATGCTGCTGGTAGAAATCTCACTGGGTTAGGGCAGAGCCAGAGGTCAGGAGTTTGATTCCCCCCTGTGCCGCCCATGGGAAGATCCAGCCTGTGTACCCTTGGGCAAGCTGCACAGTCCCAGGGTGTCCCCAGAACTAAAGAATGGGAAACCACTTCTGATTACTCCTAAAAAGGGTTGCTGTAAGTTGGAATTGACCTGAGGGTACACACTTATTACTGTTCAGTGCTAGTTAATCTTTGTGTGTAACGTTAACTCCCTTGTATATTTTGCTATAAAGGAATGTTGTGGTAATTGATGGAAGATACTGGAGTATCTAATATTCAAAGAAGTATCTAATTCTGTGATGAAACTGCAGCTTAATGTAACGAGGGGCTATGGGAGGAGCCTGATCTGTATGTTCAGCAATGCAGAGTACGAACATAGGCAAGTTGTCAGGATTTGCATTGATCAACCTGAGCTCAGATGTTTTGCAGGGCCAGAGAATGATTACTGTCATATTGGAAATGTAGGGCACCACCTAGTGGAACTACTTGCCAATACACAACCTTAAATTTTGTTATCACTTGGGCAGCATTCCTTAGCATACTTAGCACTTTGGTCTGTGCCCAATTGAACTTGGTTTATGACTTACAGGTGAACATGTTTAAGATCATGCTGTGCAACTAATAATTTAGCAGTGACACAAAACCCCAAAAGTTTCCTCTGGTTTCAGCCTTATTCTTATAAAAACAAGTTAATGTCAGTATACTTGTTCCTTTGGGAAAACCTTATTCTCGCTTTGTCTTTACTCACTTGCTCATCTCCTGAAGGATTGACTCTTTGTGACTTCATTTGTTTTTCTTATCTATAGCGCTGTAGTTGTATACTGTAAGGACTACAGGAAAAAGTATCCAAAGAAAAGTGATACCCAGCTATCTTTTTCTTGCCAGTTTTGTTACATTTGTAGTACTTCTACTAATGATCTTCTACTTCTGATCTGAAACAGAAAAGGTTTCTGCTTTATTGTTATTTATAAATTTAGTTGATATATGTGTATAGAAGAATGCAAACCTATCTTTCATAATGTCATTGAATATACATTATGTGATGAAATTTGGAATTAAAGAGTACATTTCTAGAGATGTAAAAATTCACATATCAATGAAAGTGCCTGATTTGTAGTGGGACGAAATGAAAAGGAGTAACTGATTTGGATGGCTCCAGTTTTTGAGGCTGCTAAGTAGAGACAGGCAGAGAGTATTCGGGAAGGCTGTTGGAGACTTTGATGGTTATTAAATCCAACCTATGAGCGTTGTCCTTTGCTTTAATGCCACATGCATTTTGCTGCCTTGAAAGAGTTTTTGATTGCTTGGTTATGATGGAGGATCTGTAGATTAGCTGAAAATACTCAGCTGTGTGCTATAAATCAAACTGGGTGGCCTTGGACAAGTCCTTGTTTCTTAAGGTGATTGTGAGGAATAAAAGTCTTTAAAAACAGTTTGGTTGAGATGATATAATGCAAAGTAAGAAAACAGAAATTAGCAAGTATTTGATGGACATGCTGAGTATGATGAGAAGTGGAGGACAGATACCACAGGAAGCAACAGCAAGCTATATATAACCTCCAGTATTTTTAAATCAGTTGTTACTTCTACATATTCAGATTTCTTAACCATGGTGACTAGAATTGTTGTTTTTCTTAAAGTGAAACCTGATATTCCGAAGAATTTGAGTTTTGGAACTCTTCCCCCTTTTCGACTTCTAATTTACACAGTTTTAGCAGTAGACTTGTGCTTGATCTCCAACGATCTGGCTTTTAGACTACCTGAATTGTTTGTACTTGTAATTAGATTGGGATTTTAGTTTGGTGGAAGTCCCGGATGAATGTATTGAGATGCCGTCTGCAACCTGAAAAGGGCAAGGTAGTGATTTTTCACTGAACTAAAATTACATTTAATCTTCATATATTGTAGACACTTAACAAGCCATGTTTTTGAAAAGTTTTTAAGGACACTTTTTAAGTGGTGCCCTGTTGCTTAAAGCACAGCAGTTTTAAAAATACAACTGATGGTTATGTCATAAAAGAGTGCCGTATAAATACTAATCTTTTGAAATTTGCATATAGATGAAATATTCCATATCTTCTATAAATTAAAAAATCTGTACTTTTTCAGTTACTTTAAAGGAGTTATTCAAGAGTTCTTTTACTTGTCCTCTACATCTCAGCAGCCTTGAAAGAAGCCGCAGGGCAATATTATTAGTCATTTACTAGTTATTTTGGGCCTCTTGAGCTTTACTTGGCATAGAGTTACCTTAAAAGAAGAAAGAAATTACTTTTAGGGTTTTTTTCCCCAAGGCTATTAGGACAAAAAAACAAAACCTCTACCCCTCAATGGACATTGGTACCATATGTTACTGATGTGCTTCTCTCAGTGGCTTCTGGGAGCACAGGTTTTAAAACCATGGCTGGCTGAGGTGCAGAGAGGGAATGGACTGCACCAAATGAGAGAGCGTAGCCCATTTTATCTCCTCCCATTTTAAGAGGAGGGGAGAAAAACTACCTCCAAGTGTTACAATGGGCTCGTGGCTGCTCCCATACTATAAAATGATGAGTGTGTGCAGAAATGACTTGCACGTTTAGAAATATTGGTGTCAGTGCACACATATAGGGGAGAGTGAAACAATGTCAAAGGAACTGTGGGGGCATTTGAGGTCTCAGATATATTTTACAGCTTCTCCTCTGTTTGCACAGCTTTATTTGACAACAGCTGTAAAACCATGTACAGGGAAAGTCTTCTTAGAAAGGAACATTACTCTGGGCCTCACTAGCTGTTGCAAAGGACACACCGTTGCTGCTACCAATTCCAGTCATCCCTCAAGTCCTCCTGCTGGCATGCATGCAATTAAACAAATACAGATCAGGATCCCACATTTCAGTGTTCCACAGACCTTATTCTGGTTCATTTGCTGGCACTTACTGAGGATGGTCCTGAATGCAGTGGTATTACTGAGGAAGGGCAAAAGCAAGGTGCTGGTTGGTGACCACCACACCATCCCTGTAACCTCAAGCGAGGCCCTGGGTGACAAATGGCAGTGGAGCCAAAAAAGCTCTCTTGTTGTTGGTTGTGTTCCTTTGCCATAGGTGGTGTTCCAGTGTTTTGCTAGCATGGGAGGAATAACTGTGCCAAATAAAGATGACCTGGGAGTACCAGATCATTACTCACCGCAGTAGACTGGCTGACTCAGATGATCTACAGTTGGAAAAATACAATGACTTAACGGCTAGCTGGAGAAGTAAAAATATTTAAGTCTTAAAATACTTCTATTGCATCTTAAGCTGTAGTGGCGCCACTAAATGCTGAATGTTCTGACTAACAGAGGAACTTGGGAAAGCTGGAGGTGTGCTACAACTTTAAAAACCACCCAGTGAGCGACTTAAACCTCAGGCTTTAGGGGAATTGTAAAAATCACTGCTGAATAGAACTGAAGGCATTCAATACAAGTTAATATCTTTGAGTGGGAATAAGTCCTGCCTTTGCTAATAGTCATGTTCTAAGTGTATCTTAAGGAAAGCCTGCACTGTCCCATCAGCACTCCTGTTTTGGTAATTTTGTTGGTAGTCCTGCTTTATCAGTACATAGGACAGGGTGTATACATTTACACTCATTGTTTTCTCAGATGTATTACTAATGTTGGACTCTATCATTCTGTATGTAGCATAAGTGCAGTTCCAGATATAGTGAAGATTTCGTCTTACAATTGGAAAAAGAGTTGGTCCAGGCAAGACTAAGTGAAGCAGAATCTCATTGTGCCTTGAAAGAGATGCAAGATAAAGTTCTTGAGATGGAAAAGGCAAGTCAAATCAGAATATTTTGTAGAATGAGTTTTGTAGGTCTTTTGAACTTAGCCTGATGTTCCATGAAGCTTATAGCTGAAGGCTGCTGGTGATTTATGCATGCATATGTTAAATCTTGTCAGGCACAGTGGCAAATTGCTGCTAATGAAGTGCAGTTTGCATTCCTGATTTCATGCCTGTTGTATGACCAGGCATTCAACAAGAAATGCAGCCAGCACTTTTTTTCACTAACATCAGTTTGCTACCGCAACTTTGGTCCAACCTTCTGATCAAAGGATGTTCCTGCAAGGATTATATATACGCTTAATCCGCTTGGACCCAATGCATTTGAAGGACTGCATTCATCTATGCAATTTTGTCTGCCCACCCCATTCAACATTAGAGGCTTTGCTGTGCATATTTTTTCTTTCACAAACACAATTAGTTGTCCACGAGATGGAGCTTTTTCTATTGCAGAACCTATATTGTGGGAATTCTTCTCTAGAGTTACTGAATTGACCCCCACTTTTTAAAGCTTTGGGCAAGCTGTTGAGATCAATTTTATTTAACCAAGTTGTTAGTGTGGGCTAAGGTTCTGTGTCCCTGTTTCTATATCAAATCATTTTCCTTATTATTAATGTGTACTTTATGTTTTATTATAGTAACAGAAACCGTGTGTTTTAACTTGGAACTGTTTTGCTTAAATGTTTGTTATGGTATGTTTTGTAAGTTGCTTTGAGTTTATTTTATTAAGGAAAGCAGGTGCAAATGTTTTTAATGAAATATGGGGCTCATTGGTTAAGAGGTATAAATAAAATCTGCTTGATTGTTTAAAATCACCTGCAGTAGCATCCAAAATCATTTTCACATTTTTATTCTCATGGAATTATAATACCATTTAAAAGCTCTTGTGTTGCTGGATTTTTTTAGATCTTTGAAGCACATGTTACCATGCACTACGTTTTTAATCAAGTGCACATAGTCACATTCAGAAATGTACAAGAGCTATATATAAGTTATTAGTTCTTGATTTCATTTCAGTTCTCTTGTGTATTCTGCAGTCCTATTTATGTGTACATACCAGTTTCTTAAGAGCTTATTTTCTTTCAGAGAAATAGCTCTTTGCCTGATGAGAATAATATTGTTAGGCTTCAAGAAGAATTGATTGCAGTGAAACTAAGAGAAGCTGAAGCATTGATGGGTCTAAAGGAACTTAGGCAGCAAGTTAAAGATTTAGAGGAACACTGGCAGGTAAGTCTATATGCCCAGATTTGGGTCAGCTCAGATTCACAGAGTTCTTTGATTACAAAAAGTCTTCAGCCCTCTCACAGTGATAATTAGCATTTATTGTAAAATGGCTTATCCGTCAATATTGCAATAATGCTATATTAAACTAAACATCGTATTCTGGAGTGTGAAAATACAATGTGAGTATCAATGTTCCTGCTACCAAACATGGGCTTTGTGTCTTTAAAGAGGACATGCATGGTTGAAAAATCCCTACTTTAATTCCTGAGTTCCTCTCTTTATGGTAGAGACCGTTGCATTTGCTTTTATTTACTTTGTATGAAATTGAATGAATCCTCTTGCATGCTTAATCCTAGCTGAAGAATGTTTTGATTTTCAAGACCAGGCTTGTGTTAAAACATAGCAATGTTTTTTAGCGTCATCTAGTTCGTACTAGTGGAAGATGGAAAGACCCACCTAAAAAGAACACTGTAAATGAACTGCAGGATGAACTAATGACAGTCAGACTTCGGGAAGCAGAAACCCAAGCAGAGTTGAAGGAGGTTAAACAAAGGATGATGGAACTGGAGACACAGGTAAGAGCGTTACTGAACTAATGGACTTGAAATATCAGGTATTGCATTGAAAGAGTTCCTTGGAGACAGAAAGGTTCGAGATCACTGATGAAGTTGGTATCATGTTTAGATCTAGGCAGCATAATTTCAAAGCACCACTCATTTCTGAAGCTCTTGGGATGATCTTGGGCCAGCCACAGTTTCCCTTCCATGGCTAATTCCTGAAGTGATAGGTGAAAATGGGCTAAGCCCCTTATAAGTTACCCTTATGGTATTTCAAGGAAGCAGAGGGAGCTAATGTGGTAACTTGGCTGGTGTATGTATTTTAACAAGTTTGACCAATTGAGAAGGAGCTTAAATCCAGCTTCTCTGACAGAAGGTACATATTACCAGTGTATTTGTTACATGGCGAAAAAGGTTAGTTCATTTAGACCGCTTTAGACTGTAGCAAAAAGAAGTGACTTTCCCTAAGCCTTTCAGTCAGCAGGGGGTGTAATTGTACTGTATGATCTCTTTATGTAGGATATGCATCACAAGTGACATGTGGCTTTTTCTGGTATGTAGTCACTTAATACTGAGTACGTATAGCTTTCTTTATAAGTGTGGAGGTTTGGGCTATGACTCTCAGAACTTCCCAGCCAGTATGGCCAGACCTCTAGTTTATCTCTGTTGATATAAGCAGGACCTTCGAGCAGACACAAAATGCTGACAAAAAGTTCACAAGAAGTTTTCTAAATGAGCTTAACTTTTCATTTTGCCTACTCCATCTTTTATACTTCATCAGAAACATACAGGAGATTTTGGACTGTTCTCCAAGTTTGCATTAAAGACGTGCAGTTAAATGACTTGAGATAAGTAACTTGTGTTTGCATTCCAAGCACTGCTGCCATTTTATCAGTCAGGATCATCAGAGTGCTTGCAGGCAATGAGACTTATGCCATTGCGTTAGCTACTTTGGCGTTGCTGAAGATTTTGCACTGCACATATTAAGACTTGGAGGGAATGCCAGTATAGAAAGCAGTCTTGTATTAAACTTCTTCCGTGAGAAACAGAATGTTGGATTGTGTAATTCTGGAGTGCTTAAATGTGATTGGTGTTTGCAACTGTCATACTGGAGACCTGTGTATACAGGTATTGGGCAAAGATACATAATCTGTTTTTAGGGATTTATGAACTGGTAGATCGCTGGGCAGGTTTAACTACTCAGTTTGGGTTGCAGTTCTCATAAGTGCTATTTATACACCCATAGTGACTACTACTAGTTGTCTCCAAGCCCCAGTCTTGTCCTGGTTGACACTCAGTTTCAAGGACAATTTTATATTGCTTGGATGAGTGCAAGTACTTATTGTCTGTTTTAAAATGCGTCTGTAGATCTGAAAGAAGGAAGAACTTAGTAGATAGTTTTTTAACAGGTTATAGCACAGCCAGTTCTTGTCCTAGCTAGATGTTCTAGACCTAAGAGCGACTATCAATGGTGAAGATTTGTGGTAGGCTATAACTAAATTGGTGCAAGAAAAAGACCACTAGCCATGGCCAACATCTGTATTCAATAACCTTCTTTTTAAAAAAATGCCAGAAGTACTTAATGTTATTTCAGTATGTCATGCTTGGCAGCTATATAAGATATAGGACAGATAGTACTGTTGCAGTAGCAAGCAGATGCTGAGATCTTGATATGACTTCTGTGTCAGTACAACTAAAACAAGTTGGCTTACACATATTTGCTGCTACAAAGATTTAGGACTGAAGACTAATGCATAATATCCTTTTCTCCTCATGTCAATGTTCCTTATCAGAACCAGATAAATAGCAATCATTTGCGGAGAGCAGAGCAAGAAATCACCAATCTGCAAGGCAAGGTCCAGCATCTCTCTGTACAAAACAAAGGACTTCTGGGTCAGTTGACTGAATCAAAGAGGAAGCAAGCAGAGATTGAATGCAAGGTACATTCATTGGATGCATGAAATTATTGTTCTTCTTCGTGGTCTCTGTGAATGCACACTAATGGGTTAAGTCTGCGCCTGCGCAGAGATAACCCATTAATGTGAATTCACAGAGTACCACTCGAAGAACCAGAGTTACAGGTAGGTAACCTCTCTATCTCTCTCTGTGTGTGTACACACACACACACTAGTTGTATTGGCTTCCCCTGATAGCTTTTATACATTTATACATCAGATCAGAGGAGGGCAACCTCCTACATCCACCAGTTCCCCCCCTTTTTTTTCTTACAAAATTGGATTTCCTTATTGGGCAAAAAATGTCCCATGCCTCTAGTGGGGGCATGTTGGCAAGCCATGGCAAAACAATCCCTTACAGGGCACAAGGGCACTCTGAGCCACGTTTTATCTCCAAAAAATGTTTTATCTCCAAAAAATGTTTTTGGGGTGGTATGGGAGGGCTGAGATGCCACATTTGGGCCTCTGGGGGCTCCATGTGGCCCACGCTGAATTAGACCAACATGCTTAATTCTCTCTGCCATGGGGGAAACATACTAAGATGGGCATGATGTTTTGGACAGCAGGAACACCCACCCACATGATCTTCCTTCCTAGTCACCCCAAAGTATTTTTAATAGACTGCCAAGTTTAGCACTAGAGCACTTTATCACTACATTGATATACTAGTTTAGCACTAGATTGCTTCTGCATGGATAAAAAAAATAGAGATAAAAATCAATATGAAATACAAACAATTCCAATGAACTACAGCAGACTACTATGCTTCCATGATGTATATGTATGTGAATATACATTATGGAGAACTTTAGAAATCTGTCCCTTTTCCCTAGAGCTTTGTAATACTTTAAACAGTCCAGTGGCCTTATAATGAACCATAAAAGGAGAATTGGAAATCATCAGAGGGTAGGATCACAGGAAGGAGGCCTGTGGTGTGGATCAAACCACATCAGATGGTGGGGCCAGTATGGACTCTGGCACTGAAACAACCCACAGTGTCTGTGTGATCACCTAATCCAAGCAGAAGTGTAAAATAAGCTGCGGATTAAACCACAGTCTATTTTACACTTCTGTTTGACTTGCCAGTGTAGTCGCAGCCTAACTGGGAGAAAAGGAGGAAGCAGAACAATGTAGGACAGAGAAGGTGAGGGGCAAGACAGCCAAAGGGAACAAAAGGACAAGACAATGGAAGATGGATGGGAGGAGAAGATGGCAAAAGGGTACAGAAGGATAACCAGAACAGTGAAAGATGGAGGATGAAGAGAAAGGAAGATGGAATTGAGGCTTAGGAATTATCCAGGAGCCAAATTGCTATGTTAACAATAGACCCAGTGGTAAAATAGGGTTTCACTTAAGATGACTTGCTTTATGTTGTTGGGGAACCGATGAAGTCATAAGTGTGGCATTATGTTGTAGTGAATATCCTTCTGCCACTTCTACAAAATTACTCTGTAGCATCTGTAGCATATTTAATCATTTAGCCTTTGTCAGAAAGTATTGTGGGATTTATGGTATGAGTATATCTGTATGTGCTGCTGAGACTAATGTGTTGACGTATCTGGAGGACTGGGCAAATGTGAAAAGGATGCCTGAAGCTGTCGAGAAACCAGAAAGAAAGGGGGGATTGGTGTCCCTTCATTTCCATTTTTTAAATCATCCTTTTATTTTGCTGCTATTGCATGTGCAAGCATAATCTGATGAAAGTTTTGAATCAGCAAAGAGAGATATACAGAAGGGCAAGATCAAAGGATGTGAAAATGCCATGTCTAGTTGCATCCTTTGTCTAAACTCTCTTAGGTTTGCTTGTATCCACACATGGTTATAGTTAATAGTACACTTTTTTAAAAAGTAAAAGCAGTTCTAAAAAAAATGTCAAACCAATAAATCATTAACTTAATTAAGTTTATTCTGAGTATAACCTGTTGGTATTTGGGGTAATTATGGCAAGGATATAATTTAAAAGGCTTTATAAGCATCAGGATTCAAATTTGTTTTCCTGAAATAAAACTTGTCACTTTTCAGTCCCTGGAAATCATGAGCTTTTGTCAAGTTTTTCTGTTTTCTTATTCCTAGAATAAAGAAGAAGTGATGGCTGTAAGACTCCGAGAAGCAGACAGCATAGCAGCAGTGGCAGAACTGCAGCAACATATTGCAGAACTAGAAATCCAGGTAAGAAGGAAAGTAATTCCCTCTTATAAACAATGATCCTGCTTTCCTTCAGGTGTGACACACCGTGGGTAACTGGTAACAATTCATAGAGCATTCACAAAACCATTAAAAGGTGGAGTAGATGTTAGAGATCACTTAGTCCAACTCCCTGCTCAAGACAAGGTGCAAATGCAGCATCCCCGACAAATGGTCCTCCAGCCTTCTAGCACAGATTGTAAATTGTGGTAAATGGTAAATTCATACATGGTTGTCCAGTTACGAACAGGACACAGTGTTCCTCTCATGTGTGAACTCCACTTTTGATGCCAGTTCCTGTATTTCCTAAGCTTTAACCTGGGTTTATGTTGCTTGTCTTTCACTTGTACCTTAGCATTTGAATTCTGGGATTTTTAAATTGTTCATCTACCACTCAAAGCACTGCTGTAGTGCCTTTCAGTGGCCCATAAACATGGATGAATCAGTCAATCGTTATTCAGTTGTGATGTGTGGTCCCAAATGGGAATTCACATATCTGCATCTAGAAAAAAAGGAACAAATCTGTGGAGCAAAGGTAAACATAGCAAAGTGGATTTTCATTGCTGGATTGAGAAATCTGACTGCCCACTTTACTTAATGCACACTGTCATATTTATAAATACTTAGACTGATTAAGTAGAATGTCATAACCTGCTGAATACATCACTGGGTTGCCACTGCCGTTAACTCCGCCCACAGCTCTATTTGGGTGCAAATTAACCAACTGCATAAGCTAAAGAACAGGATATTCAGGAGCACTCCCAATTGCACCAAGTAAACTGTGGTCCTAGTGCTGTGCCAGAAAGGAGGACCGCTTGTAAAATGGGTGGGATGGATCACTCTTATTGAAAATGCATGTTGTCGCTGAAAAGTGGAGTGAACCAAACTGAACCAAAAGCGAACCAAATAGCATGCTGTATGCCCATTTGATCACCTTCTAAAAAGAATATGTGCTTTGCTGCCTTAAGATGATATCACTATACTGTGTCTTACGTAAAGCAAGTCAAAAGAATTAAGTACTGCCCAAAATACTGTATGGACTTAAACCATACAGATAGTCTTTCTTTGAAAGGAAGCCACAAAGCTTTCCATTTTTTGAGAGGAAGCTGTAGAGCTCTTCTGTGAAGACTCAAACTAAAACCATGATGGCCATTTCTGGATTTAATAGCTCTCTTACTAAGCAGAAAGAATAATCTGAGTAGTCTGTTTCTTAGACTGAAGTACAGCCGAAGTACAGTCAATAGCTCTGTGTCTTAAGACTGGTAAAGATAACAATGAACAATAATTTAGCAGTTCCTCTTCTTCAGAGTATTTTATTTACCTGAGAATTCAGGAATCCTCCTACAAGGTCAAAACAGAGCCATAGCAATTACTCTAAACCATTCTGCTTTCTGTTAAATGTCTGGGTGTCAGCGCAAGACACTGGGTATTAGACATACAAGGTGTGTTTAGTTATCACTACACCCACATTACTACTGAAATTACTTTACATGCAAGTCCCTAGATTAAATCACAGTTTTGGAACATCATCAGGGGAGTCACCTTCACGCTTTCTCCCCTTCTCCACTGTTAGCAAAATAACCCGTGGCTTTTCTTGTCCAAGCCTTTTGTGGGTATAACTGATATATTCATCCACAGTAATTTGAGTGTTTTCATTTATAGCAGGCTTTTTAAAAAAAGGTTTTCGCCCATCTGAGAGAATATACACCAATATTAGACTAACCTCATTGCACAAGTAGTGTGCTAATATGATCAGAAACGTATTGTAGATTTACTCTAATGTAAGTGTAGTGGTGTAAATCACAGTGACATATTACTGCCAGTTAATGAGTTACTGCTTGTATTTTTAGTCATGTGTCAGTTGTTTGACTTGGTGTGCAACTTAGAATGCAAGCAGCAACTTATTAATTAGTGGCAGTTCACCATAACAGTTTATGCCATTATGCAGGAGTAATTCCACACAATATGATTCTGGCCTATGTGTATAAAATAAACAGAAATACAGACCTGTTAATGTTAGGTGACTCCCAACCACTTTGTGTTGGTCATTTTAAAAAACATTCCCTTAAAGAGGGGAGTCTTGACACTATTGCATGAAAAAGCTACCACCCGGGTAGGTGGGACTCGTTAGCCTGGGAAGGCAGCCCATCTAGGAGAAGGAAAACTCTGATTTCAAACCTTCACTGCCTTGTGGCTATATCCACTGATGGAAAAGGCTTCAGGAGTTAACCTCGAGGCAAAATCCGGAGCCGGAGTCCCGGAGGCAGTTCGTGTCGTTCTGGCAACTCCTGCGACATCGCTGGAACCAGTTGTATTGGCTCTTGCCTTTCCATTGGACTATTTCAGTGATGTGGAGAGGGGGGGGTTGCTGCTTGGGTAACAGCCTATCCGCCATATTATTTTACCCAGGCTTTGTGCTCTGGAGAGGACACTCCAGCTTCGCATACAGCATCGAAGTCCTTCATACAGAGCACGCTACCATAGTCTCTCAAGACTGAAGGATGCCTATGAGGATGAGGTTGTTGTTAGTTTCCTGCAGAACCACCCATCAATGGTCTCCAGCATTCACTATGTTAATGAGTTCGCCTTTTCAAGGATAAATAAGGGTGCCTCCCCAAAAGCAAAGGACGCCTTTGTACCTTACAGGGAAATAAGTAGCTTTAAAATTCATGCCTCATTTCTTTAATACTTGTAGGATTCTGTACAAACGTTGTGTAAGTCGTGACGGCCTAAACAGAGAATTTCCATTCCTGCAATTACAGGAAACTTAAAAAAAACAAAAAAAAAACCTTCTTTAGCAGTGTGATGTGTTTTCTGAAAGTATAGAATGAGTCATCCTAGTCACCAAAAGGCCACAAATCCCCCACAGCTGGCCCGATGAATAAACTTAATTTAGACATTCAGTGCAAAATGTCACTGTGTAGCAAAAGTTCATGAACCAGCCCAGGCTGTGACAGGCTATTCCAATGTAGTTAAGTTCCAAAATTTGCAAGCAAATAGCACTGCTTTGTCACTGAATGACTCAATTGAGTCTTGTCCTCCAAAGTTAATCCTCAATGTAATTCAACTGAAAAAGGCAGTAATGCTGGAAAAAGTTGAAGACAATAGGAAAAGAGGAAAACCAAATATGAGATGGATTGATTTAAGAAAGATAAGCACAGCCCGAGTAGGGCTGTTAATGATAGGACCTTTTGGAGGCCATTAATTCATTAATGACTCAGTAGGGTTGCTGACTGCCCGTCAGACCATCTTGGAAGTGGTCTATCATCAGTCCCCACTCATTCTTATTATCTCTTTAAGATGGTAGGAAACCTTCTGAAGTAGTTTCAAGTGTTGCAGAGGGTTGAGAGATAAAAGAGAGCTTCCCACAGTTGATGTGTGAAGGTGGCTTTGGGATGGAACACTGTCACATTCCAGGATTCACTTGCTGGCCTTTTTCTGTCAGCCCAAGAGTAAAATAGGATTCTAATAGATTTATTCTGTAAGCCCATGGGGCAGACTTCCAATATCTAATTCACCATACCTCTAATTCATGAAGTATTCCAAAGAGACTGGTAGCTGTTCCAGGTTCTTGATTTAAAAACCTGTTGGTTTAGATTATGGTATTTCCAGGCAGTTTTCTTTTTATTGCAATCAGAGTTCTAGAGGAGAAGATTAGACCATATACAAGTAGACCCTTGTAATATTTGCAGATTATGGTGCTTCATTTCAGTGGAGTGGAATTGAACTCTCCTTGGTGTGACCTGTTGGAACCTCTGACTGGTGTCATTTGTAGCAAATTATATAATTAAGGAAGGCAATTAGCTTCCTCTATGGGAATGAAAGAAGTCCATGTAAGAAACCTGTATTTGCAGGGCATCCCTAGCACTCACTTTACATATTTTGTTGGTACTTCTGAGAATGGCAATACTTCTACTCATCTGTTTCAGCCTGTTCATATATCATTTGTCTAGCGGGGTGGTTATTCGTAGGAAGCTAAATAGCATGAGCATTCAGTCACATCAGCAATTGTTCACATAGAGCAGGTGATAAGTCATGTTAGTTTAGGCCTACAGAAGCCATATTCAGGGAACAGGTTTAGAATGAGTCGCATTGGTAGCCCATCGCACGTTAGTGAAACAAGTGTTGTGCCAAACCAATTTGGCTAAATGGAAGTAACCACACCACAGGGATAATACACTTCTTCCTTGAATTGCACCATTCCAAGCAGTGCTGTTTTGGTTATATATGGATTTTTAAAAAAAACAAACAAACAAATATTCAGTAAATACTGTGCTGTTACTCATCTCCAGAAAGTGGCTTGAGAAAGGTGAGTCTTGCACTTACTAAGTCCCTAGTTGTTGTTGGTGTGCCTCCCCCAAGGTCTGATGGCAGTGTCCAGGAAGACTGGAGAGAGGTCACAGCAGCATGCTGCTCCGTTTAGCAGTGAGGATCACACCTCTTTCCCCCTCTGATAGAAGATATTTTTGTCCTTTACTTGCCTTTAAAGAGGTTGAGGGCTGAAAATGTGAAAACACCATGGGACCCAAACAAAGTGTGTGTGAGTATGTGCGAATCAACTATTTATGCTTTGTAGTTATGCTTTGTTTTTGGTTTGTTAGGTTTTTTGGTTTCGTTTTGTTTGTCATAAGAGTTATATATGGAGTTTGAACTACACAGGGGTCTGGTGCCCCTAAGCCCAGCAATGCTGAAGGGAAAAGTGTATATGGATTAGACATCAGTAATCACTTGTCATGATGTGTAAATACCTGAATCCAGAAAATGTAACAACAACAAAAAGTAGTAGAGCTAGAGCATTGATCAAACTTTCTCTTTTTTTTTTTCGGAACAGAAAGAAGAAGGGAAAATTCAGGGGCAGCTTAATAATTCTGACTCTAGTCAGTATATTAGAGAACTGAAAGATCAGATAGCAGAGCTGAATCATGAAGTAAGTAAAAAATGTATCATTTTTTATCAATGTGTGTTTCTTTCCCGTGTCTTGAAGCAGTCTGGGGGTTTTGCTTCATTTTTATAGTTACAGTGTCAGCATTTTTAACTTCTTCCATTTAATAATTTGATAATTCCTTCTCAAGATCGACAGAAAGCTTCACTAGGACTTTAAAAGAACAAAACTGCATTTAGTTGCAAGAATTGTGTGGAAACCCGTTAAAATTACATTACCTCTGTCAGCCATTTATAGTAATTTTTGGAGGGTTTCCCCCCCTTACTTTTGTACTATGATACCAGTACCAGTACCTGTATTTAAATTCATTTTAAAACTTTCAGCTTTATTGATAAGGTTTTAAATTCATCTAATATTGCACTTGTTATAAAATGTTGACAATTAGGAAGGATATTTATAATTACAGTGGTGCCTCGACTTACGAACGTCCCTACTTATGACCATTTCGAGTTACGACCAGCTCCGGCCGCAAAATTTTGCTTCTACTTGCGACCGGAGCTTCCACTTACGAACAGAAAAGGGCAGGGGAAAAAACGGGAAATTCAAATTTCTAACTGTAGGTGGCGACGAGGCTGCTTCTTTGTAGCTCTTTCGCCCCAGCAGTTAGAGAGTGTGCGTCGGAGGAGGCTTGGGACTGCCTCCTTCTGCTTCTGAGTGAGCGTGTGTGTGTGTTTGCAGGGAGGCTTCAGGCTGCCTGGTAAGGTAAGGTGCTGTTTTCTGCTTTTTAAAAACTGTTCTGGGTGTTTTTGCAGCATGGTTTTGAGCTTGGGGGGGTTATGTTTCTGTGCTGTGATGGGTCTTGGGAGGTTTGTTTGTTTTTTGGGTTTTTTCCCCCCATTTCCGATGGGTCTTGGGGGGGTTTGTTTGTTTTTTGGGTTCCCCCCCCCATTTTCGATGGGTCTTGGGGAGTTTGGTTGTTTTTTGGGGGATTTCCCCCCATTTCCGATGGGTCTTGGGGGGTTTGGTTGCTTTTTGGGGGGGTTTCCCCATTTCCGATGGGTCCAGCATGCTTCCCTTGCTTTTTCCTTTGTTTTCTTTGCATTTCCGACCTGCCTCCTTTGTTCTCTGTGCATTTCCGATCTGCTCCATTTGTTTTCTGTGCATTTCCAATGGGTCTTGCATGCTTGATTGTTTTTCTCCCCCCCCCCCCTTTTCGCCAGAAGGGATTAATCGCGTTTCCAATGAGTCTTGCAGTGATTTTTTGTGTGTGTGATTTTTTTCTTCGGCTGGAACGGATTAATTGCAATTCAATGCATTCCTATGGGAAATGGTGCTTCGACTTACGACCATTTCGAGTTACGTCCATCTTCTGGAACGGATTATGGTCGTACGTCGAGGCACCACTGTATGCTCAGGCACACCATTTGAGTTCCAGTGTTACGTGAACAGTGGTGAGAGACAAAAGTGGAATATGAGTAGAACCAGAAATACAAAACACATTTATAAATCATTTCTCTTGTGCAAAGATTATCATTGTTCCATAATACTGTAGTACACATTATGGCTGGTTTTGCTTGAACTCAGTAGAATAGATTTCTGTTGAAGGTGTATTGCATAATGTGTTGTTGTTTTGTGCACACAAAAAGGAAAGAAAAGAAAAGGAATAATATCTGGGACATCTGGAACTTATCTGTGGCCATCTCTTAAGAATTAACAACTGCAAGAGATCTTGCTTTGCCTTATTAACAGTACTACCTGTAATCATTGTGTCACTTTAATAGTCACTAAGAGGTTGGGATTTTGATTTCCCATTGTGCCTCTTAGAAGATCCAGCCTATGTGGCCTTGGGCAAGCTGCACAGTCCCAGGGCTCCCCCTGAAGAAGGGAAGGGTAAACCACTTAAATTTTTAAATAAATAAATTTATTGTCATTGTAAGTATATACATAGTATACACATAGAACGAAATTCACACAGACACCCAGAGACCAGACCCACATGCACACACATAAAAAATCCCCAAACACTCCCGCCCACTAAAAATCCCCCACTAAGAATACAAACATCTACACCTCAGGCCAAGTAACACTGTCCAACTATTCACTACTGGTGGTCTTTAAGCTCATTATTAAGTGCAGTTATAGCTCTGGGATAAAAACTATTCAGAAAACGTGTGGTCCGAGTCTTAATTGTTCTATATCTTCTGCCAGACGGCAACAGTTCAAAAAAGTTGTAAGCAGGATGGGAAGAATCTCTAAGGATGTTGTGTGACTTCCTCAGACAGCGGGATGTGAAGATGTCATCCAGGGTTGATAGCTGGAGCCCGATGATATTCTGGGCAATTTTAATGGTTCTCTGTAGAGCTTTTTTGTCCGCTACAGAGCTACTCCCAAACCATACCAGAATGCCATAAGTTAGGACACTCTCAATGGTGCTACGATAGTAGGACAGAAATGCTGAGATAAATTTAACTTCCTGAGCATTCTCAGGAAATACAGCCTCTTCTGTGCCTTCTTCACTAGCATGTTGGCATTTATAGTCCATGAGAGGTCCTCTGAGATGTAAGTGCCCAGAAATTTAAAACTACCAACTCTCTCCACTTCCTCGCCATTTATGTACAGTGGTAAATGTACATTTCTCTTCCTCCTAAAATCAATTATGAGTTCTTTAGTTTTTTTGATGTTAAGTGTAAGATTATTTTCTTTACACCAGAGTATCAACCCTTGTACTTCCTTTCTGTAAGCAGACTCATTGTTCTTATTTATGAGCCTCACCACTGTCGTATCGTCCGCAAATTTAATAATTGCGTTGGTGTTATACAGTGGGGTGCAATCATGTGTGTACAGGGAATAGAGGAAGGGACTTAGCACACAACCCTGGGGAGCTCCTGTACTTAGTACCAGGGTAGAAGAATGGTGAAATCCCATCCTTACTGACTGTGGCCTATCTGTCAGAAAATCCTTTACCCACACACAAATCTTCTGAGGTAATCCCAGGTTGATCATTTTAAAAAACAACGTATTGGGTAGAATGGTATTAAAAGCAGAGCTATAATCCACAAACAACAGCCTCGCATAAGTTCCCTGTTGTTCTAAGTGATTCAATACAGTATGGAGTACAATGGACACAGCATCATCAGTAGATCTATTTCTCCTGTATGCAAATTGCCATGGGTCCAAAGAAGGTGGAAGACTAGCCTTAATGTAATCCAGCACCAATCTCTGAAAACATTTCATAATAACAGATGTTAAAGCTACTGGTCTATAATCATTGAGAGATACCACAGCTGACTGCTTGGGGACTGGCACTATAATAGATGTCTTCAGGCAAGTGGGGACAGAACACTGCAACAAGGATAGATTGAAAATATCCGTAAAAACTCCAGCTAATTCTGCAGCGCAGCCCCTAACAACTCGTCCCATGATTCCATCTGGTCCAGCTGCCTTTCGAACGTTAATATTCTGGAAAGCGCGTCTCACATCTGAAATCTGCAGTAGTAGTGGTTGTCTGTCGATGGTAGATTTCAGTGATGTATTATAGGTAGTAGGTGCTGGAATAATGGTTGTTCCTGTTTCCACCTCAAAACGGCTGAAAAATTGATTTAACTGCTCAGCCAAAAAAATCACTGCTGCTACACAGACTGTTTTTGTTACTCTGCCCCGTGATTTGTCGTAGGCCATGCCATACCCGACAAGTGTCAGAGCTCTCAAGATGTTGCTCAATCCTCCGGCTGTACATAGCTTTGGCATCCCTAATGCCCTTTTTCAGTTTAGCTCTGGCCTCTCTATACTGTAGTACATCACCAGAATGAAAAGCAGCATTTCTGGCTTTTAGTAAAAGGCGCACTTCTCTATTTAGCCAAGGCTTGTTATTAGAAAACACTCATACTTGTCTGGTGGTAGTAACAACATTGATGCAGCTTTTGATATAAAACAGTACTGTCGAGGTATAACTATCAACATTGTCCTCCTCAAACAGTGCCCAATCAGTGCTCCTAAAGCAATCTTGAAGTTGCTCAGATGCACCCACTGGCCACACTTGTATTTCTCTAGTTGATGGTCTGATTCTATTAACAAGAGGTCTGTATGATGGAATAAAAAACAGAGATATATGATCTGACTGTCCCAAACTAGGCAATGGCTTCGTCTTATATCCATGCATGATGTTACTATATACCTGATCTAAGGTATTTTTCCCTCTAGTGGGACAGTCTACATACTGATAAAACTTAGGGAGGACAGTCTTTAAATTGGCTTGATTGAAATCACCTGCTACCACCAGCACTCCATCTGGGTAGGCCTGCTGCTGTTTGCTGATAGCAGTTAACAAACAACTCATAGCTGTGGTTATGTTAGCATCAGGAGGTATATATATTGCAGTTATTATAACAACATTAAACTCATGAGGCAGGTAAAAGGGGCGGCATTTCACTGCCAAATACTCCAAATCAGGAGAACAGTGAATGTCCATTATTTTAACATCTGTGCTCCAGTTATTGTTTGTGTAAACACAAACCCCTCCACCTCTGCTCTTCCCAGATTCAATAGTCCTGTCTGCTCGATGTACTCTGCGTCCTTGTAGTTCTATTACCTCCCCTGGGATGGAAGAGTCAAGCCACGTCTCTGTAAAGATCATAACGCAACAGTCCCGAATATTTTTCTGCAGGGAGATAGTAAGTTCCAACTCCTCAATCTTGTTGGGTAGAGATCTAACATTTGAAACAAAAAGACTTGGCAATGCAGGCTTGTGAGAATTTTTGCCTAGCCTCACTCGTAGTCCGGCCCTGCAACCTCTTTTCTGCTTGCGTTTTCTCTGTATTCTTTTCTTCCTGACAGGGAGAGCAGGGGGAGTAACCCACGGATATGCAGGCCGTCTAAAGAGCTCAGCTGTAATGTTGTAAGTTGAGACCCTCGGTTCAAAGTTGCAAACTTCTCTGCCAATAGTTAATAATTCTTGTCGACTTAAATTACTTGTGCCTGAGCATGCAGAGTCCATAATAAGGAGTACACAATCAAAATATTAGTTAAAAGATACCGATCTCTGGAGTGCCTAGCCGCTGCAAATGCTTGCACCGCCATCTTGAATGAAGAAAACATTCAGTTCCTGCTCCCGGTTAGGGAAGATCTACTTCTGAGTACTCTCTACCTAGAAAGGGTCGCCATAAGTTGTAATCAACTTTACGGCACACTATTATTATTTTTATTATTTTTCCAAATAGAAAAAAAGGTGGGAGACAGCCAAAAAAAAAAAAAAAAAAAAGGCTGGTGTGGCCTCACAAAAAGCTCAGAGAGGACCTGAAAACAAAACAAAACAAAACAAAATGCTCATATAGGAAGTGGAAAGGGAGCAAGGCCACAAAGAAAGAGTATAGACAAGTAGCAAGGAATTGCAGGGATTCAGTTAGAAGGGCAAAAGCTGAGAATGAGTTGCGGTTAGCTAGAGACACTAAAGCAGCAAAAAAGCATTCTTCAGGTATGTGCGTAGCAAAAGACAAAGAAAAGAAACAGTGCCTCAGCTACTCAGTGGAGATGAAAAAATGATAACAGACAACAAAGAAAAGGCCGAAGTGCTCAATTCCTATTTTAGCTCAGTCTTTTCCCAAAGGACAGACTATGACCCTCCAGACAAATATGAAGGGCAAGTGAAGAGGACAGGACTGCAGCTGGAGATTGATAAACAAATAGTCAAATCATTGGTTGTTGTAGGTTTTTCGGGCTGTACAGCCGTGTTCTTGAGGATTTTCTTCCTAAGAGATTATCACAACAATACACCCACAACAAAAAACACGCTGATCACCATAATCACCCAATCTCCTGAAAAGGACAAAAAGCTGATCCCACAGCTATAAATACTCAACTATCCCACAAACTGCACCAGAGCACAGACAGAGTTCTGACTCCTGTCCTCTGAAGATGCCGGCCACAGAGACTGGCGAAACGTTAGGAAGAAAAACCTCAAGAACATGGCCAGACAGCCCGAAAAACCTACAACAACCATTGGATCCCAGCTGTGAAAGCCTTTGAGAATACAGTCAAATAATTCCTTACTACCTTGAACGAGTTCAGATCTCCAGGGCCAGATATGCTACATCCAAGAGTTTTGAAGGAACTGTCTGAAGAGCTCTCAGAAGCCCTGTCCATTTTTTTTTTTAAATCATGGGAAATGGGTGAAGTGCCAAACGATTGCAGGAGGGCTAATGTTGTTCCTATCTTCAAAAAGGAGGAACCTGGGAACTACAGACCAGTCAGCCTGACATCAATCCCGGGAAATATCTGGAACAGATTATTAAGATGTCACTATGCAAGCACTTAGAAAACAATATAGTAATAACTAGAAGCCAACATGGATTTGTCAAGAACAAATCCTGCCAGATTAATCTGATCTCATTTTTTTAATTGGGTCACATCCCTGATAGACAGAGGGAATGTTGTAGATATAGTATATCTTGACTTCAGCACACTTTTGACGAAGTGCCCCATGATATTCTAATGAGCAGCCTAACTAGGTGTGAGCTGATTAGATCAAGTGCCAGGTGGATACACAATTGGCTACAGAATTGTACTCAGAGGGTGATGATTAATGGCTCCTTCTCCAACTGGGAGGAGGTAACAAGTGGGGTACCCCAGAGCTCAGTCCTTGGCCCAGTGCTTTTCAACATTTTTATTAACGACCTGGATCAGGGAGTGCAGGGAATGCTAATTAGATTTGCGGATGACACAAAGTTGGGTGGAATAGTTAATACCCTAGAACAGTGACCCTAGGCTTGAGCACTGGGCTGAAAACACAGAATGAAATTCAGCAAGGATAAGTGCAAAGTACTGCACCTAGGAAAAAGAAACCAAACACACAGTTACAAGATGATGAATACCTGGCTCAGCAGTACTACAAGCGAGAAGGATCTTGGAATTATCCTGGATCACAAGTTGAATATGAGCCAACAGTGTGATGTGGCTACAAAAAAGGCAAATGCTATTTTAGGCTGCATTAGCAGAAGTATAGTCGCCAAATCTTGCAAGGTATTAGTTCCCCTCTATTTGGCACTATTTAGGCCTCATCTTGAGTACTGTGTCCAGTTCTGGACCACACTTCAAGAAGGATGCCAACAAATTGGAACAAGTTCAGAGGAAGACAAGGATGATCAGGGTGGCTAGAAACCATGCCCTATGAGGAAAAACTGAAAGAACTTTGCATGTTTAGCCTTGAGAAAAGAAGACTGAGGGGAGATATGATAGCACGTTTCAAATATTTGAAAGGCTGTCATATAGAGAAGAGGCAGGGTCTGTTCTCGTTTTTCCCAGAGTGCAGGACATGCAACAATGGGCTCAAGTTACTGGAAGCCAGATTTTGGTTGAACTGTTAGAGCAGTACAGCAATGGAACTAATTACCTTGAGAGGTGGTGAGTGCTCCAACATGGGAGGCATTCAAGAGAAATTTAGACAGTCACCGGGCAGATATCCTTTGATTTGTTTTCCTGCATTGAGCACAGGGTTGGACTCAGTGGCCTTATAGGCCCCTTCCAACTTCATTATTCTATGATTGTTACTATTACCATTACCACTGTTACTATTATTATTATTAAACTCAATTGAGATAACATCAGTATCCAGTCATCTACCATTTATGCTATCCATAATTTATCTAAGAATGTTTGTATGTGCACAGTCAGTATACAGTATACACATGACTTGCTGGAATAGGAACTCTTGAACACAGAGAATAGATTCAGATACTTGCTAGAAATGAAATCAGATCAGACTGAGTCGGCAGTCTGCACTCCTTTTGAAGTGGCACATGTTTCTGATTGGTGTCCGCATGCTCATTATTCTGTGGCTAGTTGAAAGTAAACAGCTTGTTTGAATAGAAGAGGCTGTGGAGATGTAGAAGTCAAAGGTATGGAGTAAAACTTCAGACATCCAGGTTTATTTTATTTTATTTTTTATTTATTTATTTATTTATTGGATTTGTACCCCGCACCATCTGGCAACAAGGCCACGTTGTTGCCCATTTAGTCATGAAACTCACTTGCTGACACTTTCTGTCAGTCTCACCTACTTCACGTAGTTGTTGTGAATATTAAGTGGGGGGAAAGAGCCACAAACATTGAGCTTGGAAAAAATGGTGGCATACAAATGTACTGTAGATAATAACAAATAATAAATAAACATATGTGGAGTACTTGCAAATATGTATAAGGTCTGCAGCATAACTGTGCACACATCACATAGTCTTTTGGGTTTCTTTTGGAGACTTAAGTACCAGACTCTAAAAACAGAAGAGCAATGTGAGAGGATAGTGAGAACAGCAGCTACTCCTTGTTGCTTTTCATATTCCAAACCAGCTAGTTTCAAATTATTCATACAGTGATATCCTGCTTAGCTTTCAATATATGTTCCAAGAAAATGGAGTGCTAACCAAATCAATTCTAAGCAGGATCATTTTAAGAAACTAGCACAGAGCAAGTAGACTGGGGGGCCCAGATCTTCAGGAGGCTCAATCTACTTCCTTTAGGGAGATTGAGTTGAACACAACAAGATGTTTGCCTGAGCACATTTACTCTAGCAAATTAGCGTTAAATGGAACAGTTCTACATAAGGAATTACAGTACCTGGAATTTAGTAAGCTATATAGCTGTATACTCTTCATTTCAAAATAAGTCTTACTCTTCAGTATTGCTTAAAGTAGGCATTGCAGCCTAAATCATGTGGCCACGTGGACTTGTTCTTATTTTTTCTGGAAAGCCAGTAACAATTTGCCATGTGAACATTATGTTTGGTAGAAGGTCTGTCATATCTGAGCTGGAATTTGAACCCTAGGTCCTAATCTATCCCTGTATTCATTACACCACACTTGCTCTTACAAACACATTATATACGTAGCCTTCAGCATATCATTGTGGATTCTGAGAATTTCAGCTCCCACGTCTGTCTGTTAAGATGTATGGATTGTCTTCTGAAGTGGCAAAATGCAGAGTGGAGGTTGAGAAAATGACCCAAGTGAATGGGAAAGGCAACTTTCTAGATTATAGCGGCAACCTGTTTCCCTCATAAGCCCCTGTACGTAGTAAGCTACCCAAAGCCTTGGCCAGAAGATTTTGGTTCTGTTAAAACTAGTTTGTACAACTGCAAAGGGCTTTAAGTAAAACGATGATAATGGCATTCTTTGTGTGGTGGAGTATGGAAGCAGCCTGGCTTGTAGTGCTGATTTAACATAACTGTGCCTCAAAAAATCGAAACTGAAAAGTATTTTGCGGTGAATCATAGAATAATAGAATAGTGACGTTGGAAGGAGCCTATAAGGCCATCAAGTCCAACCCCCTGCTCTATGTAGGAACACAAATAAAAGGATATCTGCCCGGTGGTTGCCTGAGTTTCTCTTGAATGCCTCCAGTGTTGGAGCACTCACCACCTCTCGAGGTAACTGGTTCCACTGTCTTGCTGCTCTAACAGTTAGGAGGTTTTTCCTGATATTCAATTGAAAACTGGCTTCCTGTAACTTGAGCCCATTGTTGTGTGCCCTGCATTCTGGGATGATTGAAAACAGATCCTGGCCCTCCTCTGTATGACAGCATTTCAAGTATTTCAAAAGTTTTATCATATCACCCCTCTGTCTTCTTTTCTCAAGGCTAGACGTGCCTAATGGGTTTTTTCCCCTTCCAACTTGCTAATTACCTCTCTTTTCTGCTTGTCCAAATATTCATAAACATATGGTGAAACTTGTAAGTTTATCTCCCTTTAAATATGTGGCATATACAGCATTACCACAACCTTTTGGCTGCTAGATGTGGCCAACATTCACAGATGAATAAGCAAAAATATGGGAAATAAAATGGGACTTAGTTCGGCATACCCATCTGCATCCTTCTGTTGAGAAAGACAAATCAGTGTGTGGTACTGATGTAATTAGAAAACATGGGCTGTTTAGTTGATGCATATGTAGACTATCCAACCTTGACATAGTATTGAAAGTGTTAAGAATGTTTTAGTTCTTACATCAAGATGATGAACCAATGAAGTAAAAACATCCAAGAAATCATAAAACACATAAGTGCATAGCTGGTCACATAATGAGAACTCACTAGTGCAAATTGTTACAGCTGATCATTCTGGGTAAAATACTTGGGAAAAGAGTGGTAGGCAGTAGAATAACTTAATAGGCTGACAGTTCTGGAAGACTGGTTAGATTACAAAACTGCATCATTGTTTAAAACTGCTGCATCCAAAGTCAAGATACAGTACCTATGACGATGTCCATTTTCCAGCAGGAGAGGACAAGACAAGGATCATAACTGGGTGGCCACTTGTGGTACAAGTTATGGTAGAAGTCCAACTGTGACTGGAATCTGCAGAAAACCTAGATAGGAATTACAAGTTCTGTAAATTGAATGTGGCTTAACTTTCTTTTTCTTTGTAACCGACACTGCATGTGGTAGATGCAAACCATGGCCATTGCACCCTCTTATACTTTGGACTGAACTAGGGGGGCATTTCCTAAAAAGATTGTAATAGGGAGCATCTACTCTTTAGCAAATTGCAAAACTCTTTCGAGCCAGGGTGTGTCATATGAAGGCAAGTCCTCAACTGTTTTGAAATGCTTTAGTGCCTTGTGAGAACTATGAAATGGGGACGTGCAAAGAACACCTGCTGTATGGTGATGCAATCTGACATAAAAGTTAGCTATTTTTGCTTCTTTGACACCTTTGGTCCCAGCATACAAAGAGAGACCTCTTCAAGAAGAGTTGATTGCACCATCCTTGGTTCAGATTGAGTCTAGAATGGGTCAGCTGAGTAACTGTCTACATGACCCACCCAGTCCAGACAAAAGGAGGCAGTTGACCATGCTAATATGTATTTTCACATTTGTATTCTTTCCCAGAGCATGAATGATTTATCATCCACCTAAGCTGTCTTAGTGTGTTTGTTGTGCTTCTTCTTTGTATGCTCCATATTCCCAAGCAGCTGTCTTGGTTTCCTGTTGGATATGGCAAGGAACGAATGTGTTACATAGATTACAGGACTGGTATACACGATTACAATTGATAAGGCTGCCCACAGACTACACTGACAGACCACAAAATACCTTGGGAGGCAGAAGCAAGGAATAGTGGTTTCCAGGAAAAAAAAACCTGGATCAGCACATCTGTGTGAAAGTTTGTCTTGTATGTTATTTTTGCTTGTGTAGTAGTTCTTCATTATGCAGGTTCTGTGCCTCTTGATCTTATGACATTTCTTTATACAAATAAGTAGCTTTCATGTTGTAAACCCATTGGCAGTCATATCTGATTTATAATACTATACTAGGAGTCTCTTCTCTTAGGGGATACAAACATATTACCGCAACATTTCTTTGTACCTCATTCAAGCACTTGCTTCTTGCATGGTTAAGTAGGTAGTTGAGGGCCCATAAGATCTTAAGCATAGTTGCTTTTGTTCTGAAGGTCCTGTGTTATGAGTACAGGAGCTCATAATAAGTGAGTGCTTCTTAAGCAAATTGTATGTAAACATGTTTTTTGAAGATGTGGCATATACTCATTGGAAGGCTGTCTGCCACTCCATAAATACTTGTATAGATTGCTCAGATAGGAAAGTTTTTTATTGTGAAACAATTATGCTTCTTTTCTTCAGCATCAGAGCTGCTATCTTTGTTCACCTTATGCTATCACCCATCTGATATTTCTGTTCTAACAACCTAATGCAACCAGGAACAGATCCTGATTATCTTTGCTTCAGATCATTCTTCTGTTGAACTAACACAAGATGGGCTTAATGAAGATTGCTGGAGAGCAAATGCTCTGCTTTTAAACTGTTCTACTTGTAGAAATAATATTGTAAACACTTAAGTAATTGCACCCAGATAAATAATTCAGGTTGCATAAACAAAGAGATAATCTGGGATTGGGAGTTTTATGAAACTTACTTTCTAAAGAACGTAGATCAAGCTCTGAGGGTGCATGTCTTTGTTACATCGTGATAGGACCAGTGTCATTCTCTCAACGTCGGGGCTGTCTCTAAAAAGTGTCACTGCTTTTCAGGCTTTTAATGCACTTTTATACAGGGAACATGTTACTCGCTTGTGATCGTGCCGCTTGTCATCTACCTCCCTTTTCTCTACTTTGTCCAAAGAAGAATTTGTCATACCCAATTCTTCTAATAAAACCGGTTTATTGTTTAACATGGCTTCTTTGATTTTTTGATCTTGTTTGTCATCATCCAACTTCAGCAACAAATCATAAGTCTTTACATTATTAAAACTGGGTATCTCTTCGTGGTGAGACAACGGGGAATAACTGTTGACTTCTTGGGTCCATTTGGGTCTGGCCCCCATCAACTTGGGTGTGTTCTCAGCCCACTTCAAGTTTGTAGATGGGACGTCGTAGTTCCCTGCAGTCCCCCAGTTGTCGAGCCACGTATCTTTCTGTCGGGGTTTGAAGGGGCTGGGCCCACGGGACCCCCCTGGAATCACTATACATTTTTGCCTTTCTCTCCTTTGTTCTTCTCTCTTCACCCACGCCCTATATTCCCTCCTTTGCTTTCGCTCCTCAGTCTCCCCCCAGTATGGTGGCTTTCTATACATTTGTCGCCTCCATTCCCTTTCGGCGTACTCACAAGGCACCTTGAACTCTACCCACTCTCCTGTCCAAGGATCTTCCTGGATCAACTCTGCCAGCTCTTCCTTTTCCTCTCCTTTCTCCTCTCTTCCCCAACATGCTTCTGCCTCCTCCCCTCCTTCTCCCTCCTTCTTATCCTCTTCCTTTCCCGCCCGATTTGCGCCCCCTTTAGCCTCTTCTTTTATTTCTAGTTTACTTAATTCCTTTTCTGTCACTCCTATCTCTTGTACTTCTTCCTTTACTTGAGAGGCGGACGGTACACTCTCCTGATCCTGGGCGAGGTGGCTTGTCGCCTCACATATCCCCCCCCTCCATGTGTGCCGTCCGGATCTCCGTCTCGTTTTCCCAAGGACCCTGTCAGGAGAAATAATCTGCATTGAGGTGGGCTTTCCCTTTCCTGTGTCTAATATTAAAGGAGTAAGGTTGCAGAGCAAGGTACCATTGGGTTAACCTAGGGTTAGATTCTTTCATCCGATGTAGCCACTCCAAAGGGGCGTGGTCGGTCACCAAAGTGAATGGAGCGCCCAATAGATAATACTTAAGATCATGAGTGGCCCATTTGATGGCCACGGCTTCTTTTTCAATCGCTTCGTGCCTCTGTTCCCTGGGGTTAGTTTCCTACTTAAATATAATATGGGGTGTTCACTCCCATCTATTTCTTGCGTGAGCACTGCTCCTATCCCTCTGTCTGAAGCGTCTGTTTGTAAAATAAAGGGTAGTTTAAAATCTGGAGCATACCGCACAGGGTATGAACATAGCTGGTCTTTCAGAGTAACGAAAGCTCTCTCTTCTTTCTCCCCCCAACGTACCTTGTAGTTGTTTTTCTTACGGTTCAGAGAAGCCCGGAATAAACTGTCTATAACTTGCTCCAAGTTGTTTCCATATCCAAGTCGAACTAAAAGTGATGATGATGACCTTTAAAGGTATCCATAGGTTGAAAACAGGATATCTGAAAGGTCTCCTACTCCTACACAAGCCTGCTCACTTACTAAGAACTTCATTTGAGGCCCTCCTTTAAAGTGTGTTCCTTCATTCAAGTTGCTTAGGACTTCGTAGGTCAAAAACAACAGTTTTGAGTTGTGTCCAGAATGAAATTAGGAGCAGTGTAGGTGTTAGGTTTTTCCTTGTGTTTTGAATGTCAGTCAATAAATAAATAAAACACTGTACTATATATATTAAACTGGTTGAGTCTCTAGACCATATCTTACAACAGCCGTGTGTCACACACTTTCTGGTGGTCCAACCTAAAAGAGAGGGTGCCGTGTACAACAATGCCAGATCACCATTGTTCAGGAACTCCTAGCAAAGACAGAATCACCTGAGCTTCCAGAAGCAAATGGTGTACCTGATGCTGCTTTTTCAAGGTCTCTTGATCATATACTGGCCTGGTAGTGGCACCAAGAATATTTACCAAATTCATAGCCCCAATGGCAGTTTATCTCAGGATATGAGGGATCAGTATATTCCCATTCATCAATGATTGCCTAATTGTTGGGCCCATGTAACACGCAAACAGAAGTTAAGAGAAAAGGCCCTAAAGTATGTTACCTTTAGCTTAAGACTGCTGTCGGATCTTAACCTTTGGGTAAATCTTAAAAAGTCTCATCTTGGACCTACAAGAGTAATTCAGTACATTCAGTAATTCAGTACTGATCTCAACAGCATGGGAAGCTTACCTGCTGTGGGACAGGAGAGAGAAAATTGTCTTGCTAGCTGAACAGATTCTGTTCCTCTACAATGGTATCAACCTACATTGCACAGAAGCTTTTACATCTGATGGCATCTACCAACAGGAGTTTCACACAGGCACAAAGAGATCCAATGTGTATTTCACAAATGACCACTTGAAGAACTACAGTAACAGGTTCAGTAATCTGTCCTTCTGGAAGAGTATAGACCATTCCAAAATTAGATGACCACCAACTCCTAAACCTCTTAACTATACATTATAAATATCTTATTTTCATTTGGGTTTGAGTTTATTTCTGTTATCCAGTCCACCACTGCCTTGAGAACATTTTAGTTTAAAGAAGAGAAATAGGGATACATGTCATTGGCAAGGCTTGCCAGTTACATTTTTTGGAGGATAGCTCCCAAAATCCCCCAGCCAGCATGCCAGTGACTATGCTGACTTGGAGATTTGGGAAGCTGCAGTCCAAAGAGAAACTCTTCTGAATTTTGTTTGGCCTATCAACTCCAACTCTCTCTAAATTTCTTAGTTGCATCATGGATTCTGAGGACAGAGTAGTTTGTTCAGAGTGGCAAGCAGAATTGAAGCCACTGCCAAGCAGTACCTGCAAATCATCAAGCCCAATAAAAGTTGCCGTGTTTGGTGGCATCAAATACCTGCAGTGGTCATCTCTACCTCACCATCTTTGAAGATATACTATAACATTTGTTATCTTCCTCATTGTACATGTCCTTGGGCTCATCAGCTCCCAGAACCAGTGTGATAAAGCTTTTTCAATACTCTGAAGTGCACCCCTTGTGATAATCTAAGATAAGCATTTTAAAAGCTTTGCTTCAATTCAGAAGATTAGGAATTAGATCATTTCTTCCAACTGCCCAGAGTAGACCTTTGGTCTAGATGGGCGGGATAGAAATCCAATAAATAAATAAATATTTTTTTTTAAATGCAGTTTGAGAGCCAGAGTGCTGTAGTGAATAGAGTGTCTATCTAAGACTCAGGCAACCTGAGTTCAAATGCCTGCTCAGCTATGGAAACTCATTTGTGGGGTTTGGCGTTCCCCTCCTCCCCCCCCCAAAAAAATCTCGTATACTCAGAAAACCCTGTCAGAGTTGCCATAAGTTGGAAGTGACTTGATGCCACATAAAAATATACAGTTTACACAAGTTTTGTTTAACACAGATTTTTTAAAATGCATGCACAATTTTTGAGATGCCAGTCAAATATGGTAGAAAGTAAACCTCTTCTCCTTCATAACACTGCTTGACACTAAAAGGAAGTGTGTTAGCTCTCAGATTTAAAGTGAGCTTTTCAGCTTGTGGCTAATGCTTACAGAGCAATAAATCATGTGCTTTCCTCCTAAGATATCTTGCAAATGCAGTAAGACAAGACCACCAGATTTGCCCTCCCACAAGTCAGCAAACTTATTGGACAGCTAAAAATTGCTGGTTTTGCTAGTACATATCAGATATGGAGCATCTATGCTGGTGGAGCCTGATTTGAATGGTTGTGGTCAGTCTGAGGAAGCTGTGATGTGATAAGATAGTGTTTGAGAGGTCATGTGGTTAGCAAACACCCAATCTAACATAGCAGCTTTGTGGACTCTCAGTTTTTTAAACTAGTTTAGCACCAGCTGCATATGTGATATGGCTTATGCATTCTTGAGAACCAAAGCTGCTGTTCATGGTATAAATAGAAGATACATTTGTCTCAATCCATAGCTTACTTTCTGGCTTACATTTACATCTAATAGTGCAGCCTGGTTGGGACACAAGTATATCTGCAAAACATTTTAAAGTTCTAGAAAATCGTATTTTATATGCATCACTGAGTTCAGCATTGCAGCTAAGTATGCAACCCATACTCATCACTATGCGCTTCCTTCCAGCTAAAAGTTCTTGCCTTGCTCTAGTGGAAGATGCATCCTTTTTTGAAACATACACTTGAGCTGTAAAGTATCGTGTACAATATAGATGGCAATTTTCTCATTGAAACACAATCTGAGTAGACGTTTTCAGAGAATTAGCCACATTAGTCTATTTTAACAATAATAGAAATATAACAAAAACAGAAGTATTGTCAGTTTTAATACCAACAAATTTATCTGAGCATCAGCATATTTGAATTACAATCTGTTTCTTCAACATTTTCCTACTTTCTTCAGAAAGCTTACTCTGAAATAAATTTGTTTGTCTTACAGTATCACAGTACTTTCGCTTTTGTTCATCCCGTTAGGGAGGGACTAGTGGAAAATGTATCAAATAAACATTTAAGCTGAAGAATTCAATAGATAGATTAAACAGGAGGGATTGTAATAATCATCCTGAGTTCTAACTTTAATACTTAAATATTACAATGAAATAAAATAACTGAATTCAGGACACGACTGCAGTTTTGAGGCTCCCATATGGCCAATAGATGCGAGAGAAAGAGTAGGTTAACAGTAAGTTATTCTTTCCTAGTTTGATTGACTTTGGATTATATCCAAACAGCGTAGTTTGGAAGTAAACGGAAGTAACCTAGAACCTAGATAAACAGAACCTTCATTTCCTTTTTTGTGGCTCAGCTAAGGGCATGTCCATAATCTATTACCTTAAACAGCCATAAGCAGACAGGAAGTTGTGCTGGGCTATAGCAATATTAATAAAGACACTTAAGTGGTTGTTAAGGATTATAGAGAATATTTTTAAAAATATCTTGCCTTTCTTAGATCCATCTAAAAGGAGAGTGTTCCTCTGAACAAACCTTTTTTTAAAATCAGTACTTGCAACAATCTCTCAGGCAAAACCCTATTAAGCATTTATAACAACATATGAGAGAAAAAACAGGTTTGCAGTAAACAAGTAGAGGTTTTTACCAGGTGCAGACCACAAGGTGGTTGTTCTGTTTTCTTGCTATCATTTCAATCACAAACTTTCTACAGTGGTGCCTCCACTTACGACCATAATCCGTTCCAGAAGATGGACGTAAGTCGAAATGGTCGTAAGTCGAAGCACCATTTCCCATAGGCATGCATTGAAACCCCATTAATCTGTTCCAGCCAAAGAAAAAAATCACCAAAAAAATCACTGCAAGACTCATTGGAAACACGATTAATTCCTTCTGGCCAAAGGGGGGGGGGGGAGAAAAGCAATCAAGCGTGCAAGACCCATTGCAAATGCACAGAAAACAAACGGAGCAGATTGGAAATGCACAGAGAACAGAGGGACAAGGTCGGAAATGCAAAGAAAACAAAGGAAAAAGCAAGGGAAGCATGCAGGACCCATTGCAAATGCACAGAAAACAAACGGAGCAGATTGGAAATGCACAGAGAACAGAGGGACAAGGTCGGAAATGCAAAGAAAACAAAAGCAAGGGAAGCATGCAGGACCCATCAGAAATGGGGGGGGGAACCCAAAAAGCAACCAAACCCCCCAAGACACATCGGAAATGGGGAGGAACCAAAAAAACAAACAAACCCCCCAAGACCCATCACAGCACAGAAACATAACCCCCCCAGCCTAAAAGCACACTGCAAAAACAACCAGAACAGTTTTTTAAAAGCAGAAAACAGCACCTTACCTTACCTAACAGGCAGTCCCAAGCATCCCTGCAAACACACACATGCTCACTGAGAAGCAGAAGCCAGGCAGTCCCTCCTCGATCGCACTCAGTCTAACTGTCGGGGCGAAAGAGCTACAAAGAAGCAGCCTCTTTCGCCACCTACAGTTAGCAATTTGAATTTCCCGCCTTTTTTCCCTGCCTTTTTCTGTTCGTAAGTGGAAGCTCTGGTCGCAAGTAGAAGCAAAATTTTGTGACCGGAGCTGTTCGTAAGTCGAATTGGTCGTAAGTAGGGACGGTCGTAAGTCGAGGCACCACTGTATTTAAGATTTCAAAACTTTTGATTATACGGTAATAGCGTAGTGATAGAGAAAAGTCATGACCTCACCTGATCATGTCACTGGTTTCTTGTTCTGACTTCCTTCTGGTCTCTGTGTGTCATTAGTTTTAATCTTTGTCATGTTTGCAATACAACACCACCTTGGTCTTTGCATCTTGTTTCCTTTTGATTGTTTAGCTGTTGATGAGTGATAAAACTGCACCCGCCATCCCCTGCAGCTTTTGAAAAAGAAAAATTACTAAAAGAACATAATTGAAGTTTAGAAATTCACAATTAAAACATTGTACTATTAAAATTGATTCCGCCAAAGAAAGAAGCTGTGGTCATTTATAGAATTAAAACAAAATCCAAAATCCATAGATAGCAATACTGGTATTCAAACAAACTATGGCTAAAATCTTGTTGCTTAAGCATAGTAAATCTCAGTAGAGTAGGCCCATTGAATCAATGGAGATTTGGGGAGTCAACTCATCTATAAATTCCATTAATTTAAAATCACTTGCTCTAACTACGACTTATTTTAAAACTATAGTAGGTTACAGATCAAACATGCCTATTTAAATCAATAGAATTTATGGTGGAATTGACTCTAATCCCCACTAATCCAATGGGCATACAGTCAACCCTCGATTTATGAACTTAATCCGTTCCGGAAGGACGTTCTTAAGTCGAAAAGTTCGTAAGTCGAATCAGCATTTCCCATAGGAATGCATTGAAAACCAATTAATCCGTTCCGGCTGTTTTTGGTTCTTAGGTCGAGGGGCGGTTTGTAAATCGAAGCATTAGTTCCCATAGGAACTAATGCAAAGTCGGTTAATCCGTTCCTACCACTAGGGGCAGAATTTTTTTCTTTTTTTTCCTTTTAACCTAAGATGACTTAGGTTAAAAAAAAAGGAAAGAAAAGAGGGAGGGAAGAAGGGAACAGACACCTTTTCAACAGAACACCTTGAAAGTTCAAATTTCGCACTTTCCCCGCCTCCCGCACGTTTTTTTTTCGGTTCGTAACTCGAAGCAAAGTTCGCAAGTCGAGGCTATATTTTTCTATCAGAGCGGTTCATAAGTCGAAATGTTCGTAACTAGGGCCGTTCGTAAGTCGAGGGTTGACTGTACTCTAGTGAGATTTAGTATGGTAAGCAGCAGAATATTGGCCTGTATATTCACAAAATATGTTGTGAATGTATAATGTGTCATAATAAAGGTATTTACTTACCTATGGATTTTGGATTCTGTCTTAAAACTCTCTGAAAACAAGGTGTGCATCTTGGGGATGCTCCTGGATTCATGTCTGAGTCTGGATGCCCAGGTTTTGATGGTGGCCAGGAGAGCCTTTGCACAGTTAAAACTATCATGTGAGGTATGCCCATTCCTGGAGAGATCTTATCTCGCCATGGTGACACATACCTTATTTACCATATTTTTCCGTGTATAAGACAATACTTTTGTCTAAAATCTTTAGATTAAAAATTGAGGGTTGTCTTATACACGGAAGTAAGGAGAGGGGAAGGGATCAAAGCACTTTGATTCCTGCTTTCCCCCTCCACTTTCTTGCAAAGAAAGTGGAGGGGGAAAGCAGGAATAATCAAAGGACTTTGATTCCTGCTTTTCCCCTCCACTTGCGGGCTTAGCAAGAAAGGGGAAAGCAGGGATCAAAGCGATCCTGCAGCGCTTTGATCCCTGCTTTCCCCTTCCACTTGCTAAGCCCCGCTTAGATTTCTTAATTTTAAGAGTAGTCGAATGACTAGATGGGCGGGATATAAATAAATAAATAAATAAATAAATAAATAAATAAATAAATAAAATTTTGTGTTAGAAAGGGGGAGGCGTCTTATACACGGAAAAATACAGTACATCCCAGCTACATTATTGTATCATGCTCTATGTGGGCCTGCCTTTAGAAAGCATTTGGAAACTTCAGTGGATACAAAATGCTGCAGCCAGATTGTTAAATGGGGCTGGTTTACAGAGATCACATAATGTCCCTGTTACAGCAGCTCCACTGGCTGCGGATCCATTTCCGGCCAAATTGAAAATGCTGGTTTAAGCGATAAAGCCCTAAATGGTTTGGGTCTCAAGGATCACATGAACCTGCTCAGGTGTTAAGATCATCAGGGGAGGCCACCACCTTCACAGGTGCGTCTGGTGGGGACACAGGAGAGGGTCTTCTCTGTTGCTGCTCCCAGACTCTGGGATTCCCTCCCACAGGAGGCCAGGTTGGCCCCATCCTTGCTGTCCTTCTGCAAGCAGACCAAGACCTTTCTCTTCAGACAGTCTTTCCCTTAGTGACTGGCTGTCTGAGAAGGGCTTTTAACATGGGTTTTTGTGCCTTAATTGCTTTTGAATGTGTTTTTGGTGTTGATTCTCTTGACCGTTTTTAGTGGAGCATTTGTTTGATTCTTTTTTAATATTTGTATGCTTGCTGTTTTTAGATTTTAAATACTGTCTTTTAATGATGGAAGCTGCCTTGTATCCTTTTTAAAGGAGTAAGGCAAGGTAAAAATATTTTGAAATGAATAAAATTAATTAATTAATTAAAATATATAATCTCCATATTGCTGTATTGCTGTAGACCAGTGCTTCCCAAATGTGACTAGAAACTAGACAAATAAAATTGCCTTGTAGCATATAAATACATTGGAACCTATTCCAAATACGTAAACTTGTTGGTACTTATGAATGGAACACATACGTACAAAATTCAGGTCTTGTGTGTGTGTGTATGTATATGTATGTATGTATTTTATATATATATAAAATACATGTGAGCTGTTACTGGATCCCATTTATATGACACATGAGTGCTATGAATGCGTAATCCACTGCACATGTATTTTATACATAGTTTACATTCCAGAATGGACACAACTGTGAACGTATAAGAAATGCAAGACAGCCTTCCAAAAGTTAATTTCGCCTACAGTGCATCTGCAGAAGTGGAATCTTTTAGTTTCTCATTCTCCACCACCCACCACCCTTCTCTCTCTTGGTGAGATCCACCCAGTGTAATGGTGCTCATAAGCAGACTTTGAGGGTCATAATGCATAGAGTTAACCCATCCCTCCCTGCCTGCCTCAAGATCTCAGCACACACCCAAACACATAATGTAACTAGGCTTTAAAAAAGTGTTTATAAAAATAGCTTTCTATGAGGAGAGGAGAGTAGGTGGAGGGTTGTATCCAGCTGTTAGTTCCCCATTCCCGTAACAGTTTGGAAATCAAAGCATTCCTCCTTTAACGCACAGGATACCATAGAAATTATATAATGGGGTTCAGTCAATCTTTTAACATAGTGCTTAGTTTGCTGTATTTTTAATCTGGATTATTTAGGACTGTAGAATTTCTAAATATGTGGGCTTCTTACTGCCTGCAACTAACTCTGTATAACGAAAATGCTAGTTGCTACTCCTAATGTATAGTATAAAGATGGAAATAATGAGACAAACCATTCCTTATAATTTGGACATCTAAGGTTTCTAAACAAGCCATATAACAAACAAAGATGTCTGTGTTAATTGTACGTTTGGTAAAGTACATGAACTTGCCCATCACAGCATGCACAGCTTAAGAGAGTCCCTGCCTTTCTTTCGCAAGGCAGTAAGTAAGAATAGCAGTGAAGGGGCAGGCAGGGTGGTTACTCTCAGATCAACCTGCTTTCAATCCAGTCCAGAATAATTGGGATGAGTAGATTATTTCTGAAGCAACGGCAGTGGGTGTGTCCATATCTGGTTAATGGCATGGTGTTGTCCTATACAGTACTAGTGAAAGAAATACCTACTTTATTGGCTTTATATGCAGTAATCATGCATACAAAAATAAACGCTTTATAAAGCAAAGCATCGATTTGCGTATTGCACAGAGTCTTGCCGTGCATCTGCACAGAAGTGCTTTATGGTGATCTTATCCATCTTCAGCCCTTCAAAGTGATGTCAAAGGTTCTTTCCTGTTTCACAAATGAAGGACTGAGACGGATGAGATCCAGGACATCTGTTTAGATCTCCTGTCAGTTTTGAATTAACTTGAAAACAACAGTGTGTAGCAAATTGCAGCAGGTTGGTATCACTCTGGGGGAAGATGGAAGGAATACCAGAATCCATGGATTCTCAGGTTGTGGCAAGCTTGGTGAAAGACTCTCAAGCAACATCTTTAGAAGTTGGAGGAGCAGGAATTTAGATCAGAGAAACAAGGTTAATATACTTTTAACTATTCAGAAGGGTGGTGGAGTCCTTGGAGGAAATGAACATAACATCTAAAAAGTTTATATTCGTAGATTCAACAGACATACCTTGATTCTTGAGGTTATATTTTCAATATGTATTCATGGATTTGGTGCAGCTACTAATTTCTTCAATAGCTTTGTTTAAACTGATTCAAGACTGACTAGATCAGTCTATTCTGGATATTGGGGTTTTTTTAATTGTAGACTCTTCCCCCCCCCCCCCCACCCGAAATAATAATCTATCTGCTCTTCATAAAATTAATCGGAATTACTATTTGGATTTTAACATACTACCTTAGTTTGCTGCATTTTATAATCTGGATTATTTAGATAAAATAACTCTAAACATTAAAACTCTAAACATTTCTCTGCTGTCTTTTCTTTTGCTTATGCTTGGGTGTGACAGTCAGCAACAGGTAAGAGCACGATGTGAGAAAGTTCATGTTATGAATTTCACTGTTTTTCTATGCATTGTAATTTTGTGTTTTTAAGTACCACAGAAAAGTAAACCATAAGTACATAAACATGGACATGGGTTTGTTTGAGATTTTGGGTCGCTTCTTAACTCGTTGTTTGCAAAAGTGACAAGACCAGTGATGGTGGAGACAACCATTATTTCTGCCATATGTCTGAAAACCAGGGAGAGTAGTTGGGACAGTAGCAAGCATGTTGCTGTGGCGTTTATGATACTTCACAAGCTCTGCTCTTCTGTTCCTTATAGTCTAGGCCAAAACTCTGTTCCAGTGCATTGCATCTTCCATTACAGCTTTGACCTGTTTAGGTGGCTTACTTTAATTCTAGTTCTGAGGAAATGCAATCTTCCCTCAACTGAAGTGAGCCATGGAACATTTATCTTTAATCTTGGTTTAGGGGTGGTGGTGATGGGCTCCCTGTTCAATATCAGTTAAATGATTTGGAAATGGTAAAGGCTGTGGAACCTTTTTAAGACCATTTGGGGTGTGATAATACTGGAAAATAGATTGTGTCTTGGATCACTTGTGGAGCAATCTAGTCCAATCTATTTCCCAACAATCACTTAATGCATAAGGAATTGCACTCCAGCCTAATCCCAATCTGTGACCAAGCTGGATCTTTTTGGTCTAGCTGTGGGGCTACTACTTTTGGGAGGCAAGCCTAGGGCAAATCCACGAAAGACAAAAGGGTCACTTTAAGGGAGGTCACTTCCTGCAAAGCAACTCTTTCCGGGATGATCAGATGTATGCTTTTCCCACCATCAGATTGCACCCTCAGTCAGCTCAGCAACCATGGTCATTTATGTCACTGCCCATTGCTTCTTCTTCATGGTCTCTGTGATTCACACACATGGGAACGCTCTTGGGAACGTTCTAAAACTTTGCCCCTCCCCTTAGCTAATACACTCATCCACCCAATAATGGCTCCTCAGTTCCCTTCTAACTGCCATTTAAGCAACACCTTGGGAATATCTGGAGCTACACTTTATACGTAAAGTCTCAGCAACTGTATAATGAATAGCAATTTGCGATAAGACTTGCTCCGTTTCCCTTACACAAGCATAAAATAGCAATAGGATTCTAGCCATTCTGATTAACTGCTGCATTTCATTAGAAGTGAACACAAGACTTCCATAGTGAAAGCTTGCAGCGCTTATATTCTGGTTTTTCTTCTCTCATGCCCTGAACTCCACTTACTCCAGCGTCCTGTCTTGAATCACCGCTTTCCACACCCAGCCCTCCGGTCATTCAGTATTGCACAGGCTGAATGTATTCCATCACCAAAGTTCTGATTATTCAAATGCTTTGGCTCTCTCCAAGGACATTCTAAAAGATGAAGTTGCAGTACATTTCAGTAGAGGAATTATATTGTTTTAATAGCAAATATTTCAAAAAGCTCAATTCCAAAAATTCCCATTACAGATTTCCAAAACATATCTGCAATGTTTTGTTCGTACGCCAGTGCTGCTCAAGGTTTAGTTTGCCATATATACATTTGTTTCAGATGCTTCTGACTGATTTGCTGATGAACAGTGAGTTGACTCAACAACTGTTTCTGGTCTTGTCATTGCAGCCTTGGTTAAAGACAGAAGTGACTGGATGAATATGGAAATGTTTTAATTTCTTTAGCACAGCCCATAAGCCTGTTGCCTAATTGTTTTAAATGTTTGTTTTGTTTTGTTTTTGTTATTGAACAGATCAAATGTCTAAAAGGCAAGAGAGCCTTTTCAGGCCCACACACTTTTGATGGGATTCATATCGTGAACCACTTGATAGGCGATGATGAGTCATTGCATTCATCGGATGAAGACTTGATATCAAATCATGTTCAGGAGGCAGGGGTCCATTTTCACTTGCACAGAAGGACTGGTCAGGTGGATTTGAATCCAGCTGTGCTAGACAGTAGTGGCAGTGATACTGAAAATACTGAAGCATCAGGCACTATCATTCACAAGGAGAAGAACCAAAAGAGAGCCGAGTCTTATTCTACTACAGTTTGATCACTACAAATGATATTGGTCTTCATTCTCTTGCAGCTTACTTCATGGTCAAGTAAATTAGCATTAAGCTGTTGAACTGACCATCTCTTGCCTTTTATCTTGACGTATGATGTGTATGCTTCTTACTATCTCCTTTTGCTTTTGCCAAATCTTTATTCTCGGCTATATCGTTGCCATAAAGTAGACTGGTAAGAGACTGGAAGGATGAGAACTTTAACAGTATTAATGACTATTTCCTGTAGTGTTTCTTAGGTTAGGAAATGTCTTCTCACAATTTCTTCCTACTCTGGAACTGTGCTGGCAGTTTGTGAACAAGGGGGAGAACGACTCTTCAGAAGAAGCTGTTCTTGTGCAATATTTTAATGCTCTGTGAACGAGTGTGTTCTTTTTACATAAACAGTTTGATCAAGATGGAGGTACATGGGATGGGTTTATCAGATATGGCATATATCTATCTAGAGTGTCTTATTTTTAATTAAAATAATTCCTTTTATTGGAGACTACCAAAGTTTCCAATTTAAAGCCTTTACCTATGCTATTTTATACAATAATTGTCACATTTGGTTCTAAAGGATTTTAAAAAAACACTTTTTGTCAACTTTTATGTGCATCTGCTTTTGATGTGTTGCTAAAGAAGCTGGTCAAAGTATGTTAACTACAAATAATGTCTATTTTGTATATATTTATATATCTCTGCCCCTGCATAAAGATGTATATTGAATTTTGTATGGGAGTTGTGAATGCTGCAATATAATCAGTTTTCAGGTTTTAAAAGGAAAATGAAATTCTGTGTAAACAAATAAATTTGGGAAGTGTTTATGGGAGAGATGTCAGAATACTAATTCTAAGTGCAAGAACTCTGCTTACCAAATGACTCACAGATTCATGTCTTACTGACATGTGTTCCAAATGACACTATTTACTGAAATTTTAACTTTGTGTTTATGTAACTGTATAATAAATTTTTTCATGATTTAACAAATGCTAAACAGTTAACTCTTTGATTGCTGGAAAAACTACTCTGTAAACTCTTCAGAGAATTTCTGTTGAAATATGGCATATAAACTTTAGTAATAAATACAAATGGAGAGTTGTCCACCAAATGGTGGTAGTATGAATTAAAATATGGCAATAAGAGCAAATGAGGAGATTGCCAGGTGCAACTTCACTCCCCTTCTAGCCTTGCTGCATAGTTATTTTTCTTGGCCTTGCTTCTTATATCTTAATTTTCCCTCAGAATCTCATCTGCACTCCTACAGCTATCAGTCTCATTTTCTTAGTTTATTCAAGTCTAGCTCATCTCTACTAGGAATAAATTAATAAATACAGAGCAGCAGGACAACAGGGACAGTTGAAAGTAAGTACCAGAGGTCTGACGAGATGTGAGAAGGAAAAAAGACTTAAATTATTGAAACAACAAGCAAAAGATAACAGATAAGCATCAGCTTTTAGGGCGCAGTGAAGAACAGGAAGACTGAAAAGAATGGTACAGTAGTCATGTAAAACAGGACAAAGCAAAACACTGAAACTGTTTACAGAGGTATAATTCTTGGTAAATTTGAAAAACAAATATTCTGAACTTGGAAAAGAAAAAAACTACAGAATTATTAAGAGGGCATGGAAGTAGAGAAGGGGACCAAATTTAGCAGAGTATGTTTTACCAAGAAGAGAAAATGGCCCAAAGTGGAAAGGGAAAGGGTACATAAAGAACAGATGAACGAAGAAGAACAAGAACATAAACAGAATCTAAGACAGAAAGGGGAAAGTGTGGAAAAATGAACCACTGAAGTGTTAAAAGTGCAAGAACAACAGTGTGACTGTTAATACTCTTTGAACAACCAAAAGAATTGAGAAGCAGTCATTGTTAGTTCCAAAGGCTAAATATGTGAAATAATACATCATATAAGACCTTAGATTTAACTGCAAGAAGATAATCAGAAATATTAATTTGTATAATTATGGTTATGTAAAAACTGAAGATCTGGTTGGAAAGAATCAGGGAAAACAGAAAAACAAAGTTAAGACTGGAAGAGAAATACATTCAAGAAAGAAAATATAAGAGAGTATCAAAATGCTTTGTTTAACAAAAGTAAGAATGCTGAAGAAAGAAAAAGAACCATTATGAATATGGAGCAAGGAGAGAAAAATCTCTGTAGAAATTACAAAATAGGAACTGATTTAACAAGACTAGTACTACCTTAACAGGAGGGGGAAAGGGTGGTGTAATCAAAAGGGTGTGGGATGGGAGGAACATTTAATAAATAGTGAAAGAGGGCTTTCTTTCTTCATCTGATATTTTCAAAAGACTTTGCAGGTAAGAAGTAGAAGTTAGAAGATGACCGCTTAAATTAGTGTTGGAGAGGATTTATGGGGAGAGGGATTATTAAGAATAACAGAAGAAAAACAGGATTACTGTACTGAAGTTGGAACAGAGACACAGAAGACACCAACTTTCAATAAAAGCAGTCAGGAAGTTGGCTGACATTATTGGACCATTGAAAATAAAGGAAGGTAGAAGTGGGGGAAAGAGGAGAAATGAGCTTTCGGGTCCTTTGGAATGCTTTTATCAGGTCAGGTAGGCCATTTCAGTACTTGGGAAGCAGGGAGAGAAGAAGGAAATGTCAACATCCATCCTGGTCAGATGTTTTGAAAAAGAAAGAGAGCTGTAGTTATTTGAGCTCAAAAATGGCAACTGGCATGGAGAAGCAGCAGCTAGCAGTGGGATAGTACTAGTCACTCTTCCAAGGACATGGAATCAATTGTCCATCTTTGTACATGTGATCAAAGTGCTTGTAAGCAGACAGCAAACTATCAAGAGGCCAATGCATTTCATTTTTGCAAAATTACTGAAGGAACAAACATTTCAAATAAAGCAGGTTTGATGGAGGGGAGGAACTGTAGCATCCTGAAAACAAAATAAGCACAAAACAAAAAAATGCAGAGGTAAGCAATGAAGCTGTAGCAGCTATGCAAAGACAACGAAACAGGACAGGAGAAGAGAAAAGAAAAGAAAGAGAAGCTCCCAGGACTAAGTGACTGAAGGTAACAGAAAATATGAGGGTCATAGGAAAAACAGGAAGGAGAATAAAGAAGAAATAGCAGCCAGGATGGGGAAAAGGTCAGGGATTGGAAGAAATTACAGGTACATGGAAAAACTACTGATTCTAAGCGTATTCTAGATAGACTGAAATAATATTTAGGGGGCTGTCTCCCAGGTGGCAATGGTGACTGAAGTACTCTGGGAGTTGTAGTTCAAAACAGTAACTTCCCAAGCCCTGAAATGGTGATAGAACACAGGTCCAAGGCCACTTCCTAGCTCTCACCAGCTAAGTGTGTGCATGGTGGAGAAGGTGAGTGTTGCTGACCTGTAATGGAGTTAGTGGTTTGTCAGTGCTGTTTCTGGAAAAACTAAATTTTGCCAAGTCCTTAAATAACAAAATGAGTCAACAATGACGAGCAAATCTTGTCAAGCCCTAGTCTCTCAACTTTAAGCAGTATGGACTTAATCCTGCTTGTTCAGAAGTCAAATTGATTTCCCTGAAACTTCTAAGCAGAGACTGAAAGTAATCACGTACAAGCAACATAGTTACATGTGAATTGTCTTTTTTTAGTAACAAAACAATACAGTAGGTGAAAACAGCTATTTTATACATGTAAAAAGTACATGTAAAGACATTTTTAGATGTTTGATGGCTGATTTTCAAATGTACTGCTACTCTTATGTCAACTCAAATAGAATTTCTTTAAAGTAACAAGCAACACAGCAAATTAAAATGGTGAATTGTTAAAGCTATGGTTAAGAGAAATAAATTATTTTTAAAATGTAGTTATTCATGTTCTGCTTCGAAGCAAATAGGATTAGGATTGCATTTATAAATTTACTCCATAGTAAGTCTCACAACGTCATCAATATATGTATAAGCAGGCAGAAGACCAGACTGTATGCTAATTAATCTTTGTGAACAGTACATTTTGACTGTTTCTGTTCAAAATACCAAAAGAACTTGGTTTATTAAACAATGAAATCTCATCAGTTGCAAATTTATAGGAGACGAAATAGGAAAGCTTGTTCACATAAATAAATGGTCTCCAGGAAATTCTTAAACATGTTTTCAGAACTGTTCTAACTTTCAGTTTTTGCTGGGCTATTTTTATCACCATACAGGAATCATGAAAATTACATTTCTCAGAACAAACAGTGTATTACCGGGCTGTGGAGTGAATCTTGCACTCTTCAAATGTGAAATGCAGTTTCCCCAAAGGGAGGGAAAAAATAGTTTTTGAGTTCTATTTCTCTCTTTCTTTGTAGATTGCATCTGCTTCACCTTCCCCAGTGGGAATCCAGATATAAACTACTGACAACCACTGCACCTGGTGTTGGGCAGCTGAGGTTGTCTAGAAAGTATCTGCTTGCCTATCGTTGGTGGCACCAGCTGCAGGTCTTTGCTGAAAGCAAAGCTCTTCAGTCGGTGGTATGAGAAATTCAGTTGAAGGTTGGCCATAAAAGACATTAAAGAGGGATGTGTAATGAGCATGCAGTAACTGCCATACTGCGCAGGTGCTTTTAAATGGCACTATACATTGACATTTTCCCCCCACTGGAGGTCAAACAATATGCAGTATCTACTAGCTTCTGCTTTAAACTACAAGCAAGGAAATCACACAGTGGGAGGTAACTTACCTCTATCACTTTAAGCCATTTTCCTATTAAATGTTTTCACTCCAAATATAAAACCAAATCTCTTTCCACCATGTGGCAAAAAGCAACAAATGTGGAACAACAACAACAGATATTTCAAAAGGAATTCACTGCTTGCTTGACTCACACAAATTATTCTCAACACAAAATTATAAACTCTTCCAACCATTTCTTCTTGAAAGAAACAAGGGTGAGAACCATTGAAATGGCTTGAACATGACATGTTGATTTGACTCTAAAACGGGGGGGGGGGGGGGGAACAGCAAAGAATTTGTGTGTGTCTTTCAACATATGATTTTAGAATGCAACTGCATATTAGAAGAAACAAGGGGTTGCCACCAAAAATGTCAATCCTAAGTGAAGACGTCATTCCCTACTCTACAATGTATAGGGAAATCTGACTTTATTTTTTAGTTAAAATAACATACAACCTTAATAACACATATTAGAAGTGTTAACAAAATAAAATGTGTGTAATTGCAATAAAAGCTATAATCTATTAGCCTTGCTTAACAACAAATTACAAAAAAAATTACCAAAGAAATACAAAAACCACAATAGTATCAAAAACCACAAAGATCCTATAGTTACAAAATAAAATGATAAAATAAACAAAATTGCAGCAAAAAATGATGACAAAATCACAACAAATTTACAACCAACATAAACTAGAATTTATAGATTGGAATTTAATAGATGACCTTAACCGCTCAGAGAGTGATAACAGTAATAGGATGGAGTAAACAAACAAATAAATAATTGCCAATTAAGTGTATGTTTAGGGTGGGAATTCAAGATATAACTGGACTCCCAATTCCCATGATCAGTCACTATTAGCATTACTAGCTAGGGCTGATAAGACATGCAATTCAAAACATCCTGCAGGGTCACAGGATATCCCTGATACATGATAAAACTTATCTCCTGTCATTATTCATTTGTTTTAGTAGCAACCTGTGATGTCAAGCAAGGAAAGGCACAGCACACTGATGTCAAGAAAGTGGATGAACTGAACTATAAACCCTGGAAAAGAAAGTGAGAAATGAACACAGAGCTGCTGTGAAGGTTCGATTTGTGCTTTAGCCTCACTACCAAATAAACCAGGAGTCGGTTTCATCTCAAAATTCAAACTGGGATTTATTATATCTTTTAACTGGAAATCATTGATTAACGGTTCAGATCTTAACTTCTCCTGTGACATCAACGGACGCCTCAGGGGTATCCACGATTCTTGGTCAAGCGGGTTTAAAGACTTGGTTTCCCAAGGTCCAGGCAGGAATGGGTCAGGAGTCAACGGACGTTGGTCCTCGTCTTGGTCTCCTAACAACGGTAGGGTCTCCTCCCCTCCATCTCGGATCCAAAACGGCTCCTTCTCTCGTCCCAAGGAACCCCACGGTCCTGGTGGCACAATCTCCTCCTCGCTTCCTCCGCTCGCCATAGTCGTCTTTCCTCTGCCTCTCTGGCCACCAGTTCCTTCTCTTCCTTTAACCTCCTTCTCCACTCCCTGGCCTCGGACTCTCCCCAGTATGAGGGTCGTTGTGGTAAACCCCTCCTCCTTCTATAATCCGCCTCCTCTCGAGGTACCTTTACTTTTTCCCATTGTCCCGTCCAAGGGTCCTCTACCCAGATCAGCTCCCAGCCACCTGGTATGTTGTCTCCCTCCCGTTTTATATCCCCCATTCCCGCCTCAATCACGGACCTCCCCCTTTCTTCCTTTCCCGCCAATTCTCCTTCAGTCTGAGTGGCTACTGCCAAACCCCGTAGGTTTTCTTCTAGTTCCCGGATATCTATTCCCTGATGTACCCTCTCTCGTGGAGTTGGCGGCGGAGTGGTCTGCACTTCTCTGGAAACCTTAGAGATGGACGGCACTCCGATGAGAGCCTCTATACTCTCATCACGCCTCTCACAGCTGCCAGTTTCTGATGCAGCCTTTCTTCTTTTTCTTTCTTCTGTGTAACATTTAGCTGTGAGATGCTGCACTTGGACTGTGGCAGTTCCCCCACTGAAGAAATGCTGTTTTAAAAACAGTCCTAGAAATGACTGAAATAGCCACCTCAAATGGGTGCTTGCACAGGGATGTGGGGGGGAAAACATTCCAAGATATGGACACATAACACAGTGCTGAAGTGGTATTATATTTTATTGTTTTCTGACTTTGCTCACCTGTGCCTCTGTCTTTCCTATATAACTGCAAACTTATGGCCATAAAGGGTAGAGGGCTTTATATTCTAATTACCTCAGTAGCTGTTAAAGTAAGACACATCAGCTTCACTCTGTGCCTTTTTTACAGGTCAAAAGGAATAGGTGCAAAGTTCAAACTTTCTCCGCAATCCCTAGTAAAGAAGGGACTGGACATTTTTTTTAAAGGAGCATATTCATTGTGACATGGAAACAGATCTTTAGAGATGGCCGCAAACCAAAGCTTTGCTCATGTAGAGAGCTAGTAGAATTTTCCTTTTTCATTCAACCGCTGACATTCCTATTCACCTCAATGCTACATTGTAAGACTCCTTTGCAGAGCCGGCCCTGCCACTAGGCAGAATGAAGCAACCCACCCCGGCTGAGATGCAGGAGAAGCAGAACTATAAGTCCAGTTTACTTTCAAAAGAGGTGTATAGTGTTCTGTGCCTCAGGTAGCAAAATGTCCTATTGCTTTGAAATAAAACTCCTCCTCAGTTTGTATTTGTTTGCCATGCAGCTGGAGCATTGGGTGTAAGGTAGTTGTTTAGGAAAAATAAAATCTAAGATCTCCTGAAGCTCATACAACCAGATTTGTGAGTCCCAAATGTTTAAATAGCAGAGGGACATTTGTCCACACACAAACACTCACAGAACTGTGTGTGGAATTCCAGTGCAAATGAATGCAGCTGCTTTCCAATTTTCTATAGTCCGGTAATAATACTATTCCTGTATCCTCTTTGGACCATTAAAAAAAGTGTATCTCTGAATGTTCATGCTGAATTTTGATATGGGTGCAGTTTGTAATGGAGAGGTTTCTGCTTTGAACTCTTTCCAAAGCATGAAACGCAAAACTATGACAGTTTTATGTACATTTTTACATCTCTGCTTGTGATGATACAAAAAGAGCATCCACACAGGTAATGGTTATTATGAAACTTGCTAATCAAATGATCAGTTATAAACTCTATCTTGGAAACTAGTAAATCACTTTCAAAGTTAGTAGGTGTCTTAATTCATTGTACAAGTCTGTGAACTATTGAACTTTCACAAAACACCTTACATGAGTGAAAATCTGTTGGCTACTGAAGTACAATAAAGAATAGACACTTTGTGAAAAAACAAGGTGGTTTACTGCAAAAGGTGGATCTGTCAGTAGTTAGAATGTCAACTGCTCTTGGCTATATGCAACAAATGAAAGCTTACTATGTAGGAGTCTACCTCAACACCAAATGTTGAAGATAATTGCAGGATGTATAATGCTCCTGTACTGTTGGAATCAATATTTGTTAACAGCATTTAATAATGATGTCATCTGAATAGCTAACAGTTAATAAAACATTAAAATACAATATTCATGGGACAAAAATAGCATAAAAATTCCAGCATAAAAGAGACAAAAACATCACCGAGGGTTTTATTGTGTCTCCAGAAATATGCAACAGATTTAACATCGAGTGGCTTCAGAACTTCACAGTTTAGAAGACTTAGAAAATAAAAAAAGTCTCCACCTGGCATCAAAAAGACCATAAAGAAACTGCTAGGCAGGCCTCTCCAAGGGAGAATATTCCATAAACAGAGTGCTACCACCAAGAAACCCTGAGAAAGTTGATCTAAACTGTGTGATTCAGCAAGCAAACATTTTCTGTGCCACATCTTGTAGGCAGAAACAATGGAAGTGTAATTTCTTTTAAAATATGTCATTTATTTTTCAAAACCCTGAGTATCCTATATGCTGCTAAAGGCAACTCCTACTATCTAGCTGAGGAACTACCATCATGGAAATGTTACAATTGTGATATGAATGAAATGGGAGCCCATTAAACATTTACACCATTTTAATGCCACCTCAAGTGTCGTGCCTCCATTCTGTAGAATCCTGAGATTTCTAATTGGGTAACAGATTTACATTTTTCTGTGGCAGAGCACTCGAGACCACCCCAAACTGCAGACGAGCATTTTAATTATGATGACGATGTGCTAACGAGTAAGGTTTTACTTATGGCAATCCTTTTCAGGGTTTTCTAGGTAGCCAATACTCAGAAGTGGTTTACCCTTCCCTTCTTCTGGAGGCATCCTGGGACTGTATAGCTTGCTAATGACTCCATTGGCTAGCTCTTCTGAGATGCACAGTGCAGAATTGAACTCGCAACTTCTGGCTCCGTGGCCAGATACCTAAATCAAATCCCAAGACTCCATTGAATCAAGCCGTGGCAGTTGAAGTGAAATCAAAGTTCTATGACTATGAAGTGTAGACAAACTCTCTGATGACTGAAACAGCTGATCTACCATACTCTTAAGAAGCCACATTATTTATAGCCAGGGGAAACAGTGGTTCACTGGTCAAAACAGGGATGACGATGATCATTATCACAGAAATGCAGAGCTGGAATGGACCTTATGGATCATCAAGTCCAGCCCCTGTCAAAGAGGGACAGTGGGATCATTGAGTTGATATTTGACTTTGATCATTTTCCTACATTTCACTATAACATGGCATTTAGAGATTTCATTTTATTGTACTGGAAAAATGATTTCAGCCAACTATAAGCCTAGAGTCATCTCTTTGGACCCATGAATGCAAAGGTGTTCTGTTTTCCAGACACTTCAAATTATAAAACATGAAGAAGTCCCCATTGCCCTGGGATCTAGTTCTGGAATGCTTGGTATCCACAAACACTCCTATATCCCAGCATTGTCATAATAAATGCAAGTGTCCGTGCCTATTCTTAGAACACTACCTTGGGACGTTGTTCTATGCCTTCATCAGCCTTGGCACTACAAAAAAATTTCCTAGTGGTTTATTGCCACAAACACTGGCCTGACGTTCTTGGCTCACTTGGCAAGATCTTCCTCTTACACTCTCATTTTGCGGACTCAGGTATGCAACTAAATTTTTACCTCTCCCCACAAACTGCTGTTGTTTTATAGTATGAAATGGGGTTGGAAAATTTGTGGCCTTCCAGACGTGGCTGAACTACAACTCCCATTAGCTCTAGTCAGCTCAGCTGATGGTAAAAGATGCTGGGCATCTGTGATTGGGTTCGTTAAAGATTTGAAGCAGTTCCTCTCTTTTGGCGAGAAATGACGACTGAGCCTCCTTTGAAATATTAACAGATTTATTTGGTTTAACATTTGGTGATTCCACAACTTCTATGGGTTCAAAACAAGTGGGATCTGGCAACTGTCCAAAGTGTGAAGACGAGAACTCCGTCTGTAAATTGGCAAGGTTCATTGAGGGGCTGGCCCAAAACGTTCCCGGTCAGTGAGTTTCCTCATTGGAGCATTCCGAACCGCGCAAATTGTCCCGCAACAAGGGTGTCTGGCCCAATCTCCCTCCGGTGGTGGTTGGCTGAAGGATTGGTCTGGTCGGATCACCTTCCTCAAGTGACCTGGTCCCCGCGGAAAGACCACAACTGTCCATTCTAGCGCCTCTGTCGATGTTCCCTTTTCCTTTGACAAGTCGGGGTCAGGCAGTAATTCTCCTACCTTCAAATTAGGGAAATCTTCTAATAACCCACGCACTCTTTCATATCTGTGTTCACCTTTTTCTCTCTCTCTGCTTTTCTCCTCTTTCATTCTCTCTCCCCTGGGTATACTAAACTGTCTCCTCCCACTTTGATCTCCTATATCCTCTTCCCACACAGGCAAGATTAACTCCTCCTCCCCCTTTCTTTCTCCCTCTTCTACCAAACAGATTTCAATCTTCTCTTCTTTCCCCTTTGATTCCCTTCCTCTCTCTTCTTCCACACTCAGTTCCTCACTTTCTATTATCTTCCTTCTCTCTATCTCTCTCTCTCGCTCCGACGTCTCTAGTTGAGGGGACGGCTCACTCTGTTCTTTTTCTTTTTGGTCTACCACTCCTTCATAGCGTTGCAGTCCAAGTTGCCCACTTCTTGTCCGAAATGTATCCCATGAATTCAGCAGCCATTATTAGAGGAGCAGAAAACACTCAGGAATAGAACTGTATGGCCTAAATGTCCACTGGTGTGAGATTCACAGAGGTATATCCAAGAAGTGGCAAACAGTGTAAGGGTTTCTATTTGCAAACTGTTTAGTGTACAGTTTGGCCCACCTGTACATCAAGGCCACCTAGACACTATCAATATTATATTTCTTGGTGTTCAGACTGTATGCAAAGGTTGCATAAGAACTGGCCTTCAGAGAGCCAACGGGAATAGAAATGTTCAAAGGAAATAAATTTCTTGCTCCCAATAAGAGTGGACCCAGTCAATCACTGAGACCTACATAAATGTTGATTTAACAAATCCCATTAATTCTTTCATTGAGCCAACCCTAACTGGGATTAACCATGAGATTTCACCTCAGGACTGTCTTGAAAGAGACAGATTCCAAATACTTTGTCTCTGTAGAAATATTAACCTTAGAAAAGTGCTGTAGACACCTTTTCCTCATGTTTACCATGCAGAAGATAGAATGTCCTGATGTAACTGTGTTTAATGTAACTGTGTTTAATCTTATTGGTCATAAGCTTTAATGGAGTGCACTCCTGTTCTTCAAAAGTATATCCTCTGTAGATTATGGATCCTTGGTTGCTTCAAACTGATATGCAGCATTGGTTTTAGTCCATTGATTTGAACTGACATGCTTATTATATTCAACTGGGCACAAAAGTATACAAATATTTTGTTTTAATTTTTAAAAGGTATCCTTAGAATATACAAGCAAGTATACAAACATGCTATTGATTCAACAGGTCCATTCTAGTTGTGACTTACTACTGGATTTCAGCCAACTTAAACTGCTTGCTGGATCAGTCTAAAGATTTATCTAATTGAACATTCTGCTCCCACAGTTGCCAACCCAATCCCTAATGGAAGCCCACATGTGGGCCATGGGAGCAACGGCAACATCCTGCTTGTGTTGCTTAGCAACTGGTATACACAGCATGATGCTTCTGGAACTGGAAACAGTATTTATCATCCATCAATATTTAGCCATCTATTAATTTGTCTCATTTCCATTTGATGCCATCCAAGTTGGCAGGCATCGCTGCATCTTGTATAATTAGACAATTCCACAGGCTGACAAATTATTGTGAGAAGAAGTGCTCAGAGCACTGAAAAGTTAAATAAATATATAAGACTGTAAGTCCCAAAATTCTGGGAACTGTAGGCCCAAAGTAACTTTTCTAGGCTCTAGAATCCTCCATCATTCATCTTCAATAGCTGAATCCTGCCTCTAGTATTGTGAAATGTGTGTGTGTGTGTGTGGATTCTCCATTATCTCTTTTCACAACAAAATGTATAGGTCAATATCCTGTTCAATATTTATGCTTGTCCAGAGCTCCAGCTAAAGAAGGTGCTACAGTGATCATAAGAACATAAGAAGAGCCCTGCTGGATCAGGCCAAGGGCCCATCTAGTCCAGCTTCTTATGTCTCATGGTGGCCCCAGCAGATGCCTCTGGGAGCACACGAGAGAACTAGATACCTGTCTCCTGATTCCTCTCCCCTGCATCTGGCATTTGGAGGTACCTTCCTTCTAAATCTGGAGATTATACATCCCCATCATGGCTTGTAACCTGTGATGGACTTTTCCTCCAGGAATCTGTCCAATCGCCTTTTAAAGGCATCTAGGCCAGATACCATCACCATATCCTGTGGCAAGGGGTTCCACAGACTAACAACACGCTGGGTAAAGAAATTTTTTATTTTATTTTCGGATTGGATGAGGTGGCAACTATACATGACCATGTAGACCACCAACACCTTGGCAGATTAATGTGGCTGTTTTCGCTGTTGGAGTTTTGCTTGTAAAAATATTAAACAGGATACTAGTTGTAATTCCATATACCTCTATCACCCTTTCTCTTACTTTCAGTTTAAAGCTCTAAAACTTTATTGTAACCTTTTAGTGCCCTTTGGCCACTCCTCTTTTCTGCACCATTTCCAGCTCTCCAATATCCCATTGCAGGTGTGGTGACTGGAACAAAAAACAATATAATATAATATCTGATTTGTTTTATTTAAATCACAATTTAAATTAATTTGATTTAAATCAAATCCACCCTGATAGGAAGTGACTTATATAAGCTCAGACCATGAGTGTCCCAACTAGCCTAATACAGAACTTGCTAATGTTTTTTTTAAAAAACCTAGCCACTTCCCAGAAGACAAGGGGTACTGTATAATCTAAAATATTTTCCAAGCACTCGCTTAATAATGTCTACTCTAAACTGGTAACAGCTCTCTGTGGGCTCAGGCACGATCTGTTAACCAATCCTTTCTACTGCATATGACAAGGTCTGAACCCAAGACCTTCTGCATGAAAAGTATGTGCTTTGCCACTGAGTTTTACTTTAACCCTTTCCCATATTCTTAAACCTTAATGTGTTGGATCATATATTTCACTTCTGAAAGTTCATCTTGCCTAGCCAGGCAGAGTAGTCTCCTCACCAGTGTTTCAGAATCCTGACCCATGACACCATTTACAAAAAAATATAAATGTCTTCACCAGGCATCTGGTGGAGGAGAAAAGTCTACAAGCGCATGGCCTCAGCAACGGCTCAATAGAGTGATCTGAGAACCATAGAGAGCCTTAATATAAAGATGATAATGAGATGCATCACAAGAGCATAAAGCATGTTATATCTAGGGTCATGAGTCGGGAACATGCCCTTCCAGTGATTCACAAATGGAGGAACTTACCCTCCTTGAGACATGAACATATTCCTAGGAAGGTACAAGATTATAAACAATTCCACAGGGGGAAAAAGGTGGGAGGAGACAAAAAAAGGCCAGTGTGGAGGGATATAAACTGATAAAAAAGAACAGAGAGAATAAAAAGTGAGGTGGAGTGGCAGTATATATAAAAAATACACATTCCTGGACATAAATACAGGAGGAGGAGATTGGCTGTCCCATCAAGAGCATCTGGATCAATCTACTTGGGGCAAAAAACAAAAGGAACTTGGTAGCTGGAGTCTACTACTGACCCCCAAATCAAAGAGAGAAAGCGGATGAAACTTTTGAAAAATAAATTGCAGGGTTTTCAAAGAGACATGACGTAGTAGTGATGGGAGATTTCAATTATCCAGATATGTTGGGAAGCAAATTCTGCCAAGCATGGCCCTTCCAAGAAATTCCTGGCTTGTGTGGCTGATAATTTTCTCCTACAAAAAGTGGAGAAAGAAACTAGAGGATTTGCTATCCTTGACTTGATTCTGACCAACAGAGATGACTTGGTGGGGGAAGTGGCAGTAAGGGGAACTCTAGGCGAGATTGACCATGTCCTTCTAGAATACTTGATTTCAAAGGAAACAAAGTTAGAGTGTAGCCACACACTTCAGCTAGATTTAAAAAAAAGCCAATTTTAATAATCTCAGAACAAGGATAAGAAAGGTCCCATGGCAGCAGATCCTAACAAGAAAAGGAGTCAAAGAAGGGTGGGAGCTTCTAAAAGAAATTCTAAAGGCACAACTACAAACAATTCCAACAAGAAAAAAAGGTGGGAGGTGGCAAAAAAGGCCAGTGTGGCTTCACAAAAAGCTCAGGGGGGACCTAAAAACCAAAAAAAGACATGTAAAGGAAGTGGAAAGAAGGCCAGGCCACCAAGGATGAGTACAGAGAAGTAGCAAGGAAATGCAGGGATGGCATTAGGAGGGCAAAAGCTGAGAATGAGCTGAGGTTAGCTAGAGACACTAAAAGCAATAAAAAAGCATTCTTCAGGTATGTGAATAGCAAAAGACAAACAGAAGACATAGTGGCACAGCTCCGCAGTGGAGATGGAAAAATGATAACAGAGGACAAAGAAAAGGCAGAGGTGCTCAATTCCTATTTTAGTTCAGTCTTTTCCCATAAGACAGACTATGAACTTCCAAACAAATTGGAAGTGCAAGTGGGGGGGGACAGGATTGCAGCTGGAGATAGGTAAACAAATAGTCAAGGAATACCTTACCACCTTGAAGGAGTTCAAATCTCCATGGCCGGATGAACTGCATCCGAGTGTACTGAAGGAACTGGCTGAAGAACTCTCAGAATCGCTATCCATTATTTTCTTGAAATCATGGGAAACGGGTGAGGTGCCAGAGGACTGGAGGAGGACCAATGTTGTCCTATCTTCAAAAAGGGCAAAAAAGAGGAACCTGGGAACTACAAGCCAGTCAGCCTGACATCAATCCCAGACAAAATTCTAGAACAGATCATAAAGCGGTCATTGTGCAAGCACCTAGAAAACAATGCAGTAATAACTAGAAGCCAACATGGATTTGTCAAGAACAAATCCTGCCAAACTAATTTGATCTCGTTTTTTGATCAGATCACCTCCCTGATAGACAGAGGGAATGCTGTAGACGTAGTATATCTTGACTTCAGCAAAGCTTTTGACAAAGTGCCCTATGATATCCTGATTAGCAAGCTAACTAGGTGTGGGCTGGATAGATCAAGTGTCAGGTGGATACACAATTCGCTACAGAATAATACTCAGAGGGTGATGATTAATGGGTCCTTCTCCAACTGGGAGGAGGTAACAAGTGGGGTACCCCAAGGCTCAGTGTTGGGCCCGGTGCTCTTCAATATTTTTATTAATGACTTGGATGAGGGAGTGCAGGGAATGCTTGTCAATTTTGCAGATGATACCAAATTGGGCGGAATAGCTAATACCCTAGAAGACAGAAACAAAATTCAAAATGATCTTGATAGGATGGAACACTGGGCCAAAAGCAACGGAATGAAACTCAACAGGGATAAGTGTAAAGTACTGCACCTCGGAAAAAGAAACCAATCGCACAGTTACAAGATGGGGGATACCTGGCTCAGCAAAACTACAAGCGAGAAGGATCTTGGAATTGTCGTAGATCACAAGCTAAATATGAGCCAACAGTGTGATGTGGCTACAAAAAAGGCTAATGCTATTTTAGGCTGCATTAATAGAAGTATAGTTTCCAAATCCCGCAAGGTGCTAGTCCCCCTCTATTCAGCACTGGTTAGGACCCTTGAGTATTGTGTCCAGTTCTGACACCACACTTCAAGAAGGATGCTAACAAATTGGAACAAGTTCAGAGGAGGGCGACAACAATGATAAGGGGGCTGGAAACCAAGCCTTACAAGGAAAGGCTGAAAGAATTGGGCATGTTTAGCCTTGAGAAAAGAAGACTGAGGAGTGATATGATAGCACTTTTCAAATATTTGAAAGGCTGTCATACAGAGGAGGGGCAAGATCTGTTCTCAAATTGCAGGACACACAGCAATGGGCTTAAGTTAAAGGAAGCCAGATTTCAGTTGAATATCAGGAAAAACTTCCTAACTGTTAGAGCAGTACGACAGTGTAACCAGTTACCTCGGGAGTTGGTGAGTGTTCCAACACTGGAGGTATTCAAGAAAAACTTAGATAATCACCTGGCAGATATGCTTTAATTGTATTCCTACATTGAGCAGGGGGTGGACTTGATGGCCTTGTAGGCCCCTTCCAACTTCACTTTTCTATGATTCTATTATTCTATGAGTTTTTCATAAAGAAAAAAAAACAATTCTTATCATCTTTAAAAATTCTGTGATAGATATTTTGTTGGAATTTAGAAAAATCTCTTGTACGTATTTTCCCATTTAAAATAATGTTAAGTTTTGGGATTTATTTTTAATTTTAAATTATGAATTGAATTGTTCTTGTGTTTTTAAAATGGTTGGTTTATAGTAAAGGAGAGGAGAAGCATGAGGGTTTGTCGAAATAAAAAAAAAGGGGGGGGGAGCCATTGCTCAACATACTGCAGGATTAGGACTTCAAGCTAACCAACGCTGTTATCAGGGCAGCTGTAGTCCAGTGACATATAGAGGAGACACGTATTTCTCAGCATGTAAAATACTACATTCATTTGCAAGCTGCACAGTAAGCTTTGGAAAGTATATGTTAATGATTTTTTTTTCCTACACTCCTCCTCTCCTACAATTGCTTTCCACAAAACCTAGGACAGGTTGAAAAAAGCAGCAATATCCAGGAGCATAGAAAACTGCTTGGCTATGTCGTATCTTTGAATATTCTTGAATTTCTCTTTGCTTAAGGTTGCTGCCATCTTCTGGGGGCAGGGCTCCTATGCCTTTAAAATCAACACTGACAAGCATAAATTCAACAGAAGAACATTTTCCTGCCTGCTGGCTTTCTGACTGCTATAAGGAAGAACCATAACTGGTCTTTAAAGCACATGCTTTGTGTGTACAGAAATTCACACATACAGTTCTTGGTAACTCCCTTCAGAAGGATGAGGGAGCAAGTGCTGATAAACAGAGCTTGGAGAAGTTGGTTCTTGGACTACAGCTTCCAGAATCCCCAAACTGACTGGACTGGGCTGAATTTTGTTCTGGGTCAGACATTTTTGTTCATTTGTTTTGAATTTACATTCCCCCCAAAATAACTTTTCCAGCAAATCCACCTGTGGCCCTGAATAGTCACAGCCCATCACAGTAGATAACAGGGTTAGAAGGACCACCTGACCAAGTATAAATAAGGCCAGCACTCCTATGGTATATTCCACAAAAAGAAGGAGGGCTTGGATTGCCTAATATTAAATTATACTACATCGCAAATCAATTTAGGCATATACCAGATATAGTACAAAATAGAAACTTAATATGGAAGGAACTGGAAATGCCAGAATACCCTGACAGAATGGAGGCATCCTTCTTTAAAGAAAAAGTTGTAGAAGAAATCAAGAGAATAACTGAACCCTTTCTGATGAATACGGCAGAGTGCTGGAATAATTACAGATATATATTGAGTCCACAAGTACTGTAGTAGAGGTCCAGAGTTTCCCCAAAACTCTTAAAAAATAAACTTAAAGAAGTATTAATAGAGAAAGGGCTAAATACAATAAAGAGCTGGATGAAAAAAATAAAAGATAATACTATAAAGGAAATTTTGGAGGAAGAAGAGGAAATATTTTGGTTAAACATACTCCAAATGGAAAGTTGGACTAGAGTTGACAAGAAAAGGAAAGATTAGAAAATTGACAAAATTTGCGGAGATTATCAAACAAAGACAAGATCAAGAAGAAGGAAGTAAAAGAAAGGGAACAGTTAGTGTAATTTATAAAATTTTAGTACATTCATGATTTGATCAAGCAACAATGAAAAACCAGTGGCAGGACTTTGAGGAAGAGATTAAAGGAAAGGACTGGAATAAGATATGGTCACAAAGAATAAGGAAGAATATGTCTATAAGGGTAAAAGAAAATTGTTATAAGGTAGCATGGTATTTAACTCCAGTAAGATTGAATATAATAAATAAAAATAGACCATCTCAATGCTAGAGATGTAAAAAAGAAAAAGGGACCTATATGCATATGTGGTGGACTTGTGAAATAAGAAAGAAAGAATGGGCACTGGTTTTTAAAGGAATTAGAAAAATTATTGGATGTGATATTCAGATATCGCCAACTATTGCCCTCCTGAACATAATTAAGAAAGATCATTTGAAAAAAAGATCAGAAAGAGTTAGTTGTTATAATGGTTATGGTAGCAAGATTAATATTTGCAAAGAATTGGAAAAGCAACAAGCAAATTAATCTTGAAGATTGGTATAAAGAAATGTGGAGTCTAGCAATTAATGATAAGTTAACATGAGAAATGAAAATAAGAAGAGGAATGGTAAAGTCTAACGATTTCAAAGACGTATGGAATTTATACTTGGAGTATGTCTTTTCGAAGGGGAAAGGCTATATGCCAGCAGAAGAATCAATGTATTTTTCGAAAAGGAATGGGGTGAAAAGTGGTACAAATTGATATCATTGGTTACCTAGTCCCAAGGGCGAAGGAGGCACGGGTGGGAAATGTTTAATGTGTATTCTGTGCAGTCACTACTGAGTTTGTATTTTAGTTTAGTTTTGTTATTTGTAACTACTTTTTATTAATTAAAAGAAGAAGACGGCAGCCAGCACTCTCCTTGAGCAGAGTGAGGTGGCTGCTTTAGCAGATCTGGAGTATTAAAAAAGGGCAACAAATTGCTAATTATTTTTAATATATACATATTATTGTATTTATCACTCACTACTAGGGAAAGCTGTATGTGATATATTGCTTCTCTCAGCTGCCAAAATAAATTAGCCAGGCTTGGATCCCCAAACCCTTGACATGGAAGGGGTGGAAGAGGCAGCACCATTTGCCCTTCTGCCTCCATGTCTTGGGCCCACCTTGGCTATATAAGACACCCTCTACTTACACACCTGCATGACTATCAACACCATACAGATTTATTGCCAGGCCTAGACTTTTCCAGCAGTGGGAGCCCAGCGAGGAGGCCTTACCTGTTGTTTTCCGCTTGTCATCAAGTTCTCAACATCAGAGCCTCGAGCCTAAAAAAAATACCTCACAACAGTGCACTAATTTTTTTTTGTACACACACACTGACTGTGGGACTCTGCATTGGGAGGGAAGGTACTACCACTACCTCTGTGTGTGTGTGTGTGTGTGAACTCTGTGGTTTTTTCTAATTTTACAGGCGGTGTGATTTCATGCACGGAGTTAACCAAAGCTCTGCTAAAACGGGGGGTAGTCATAACGATACAGGCCCTGCACGCACCCGCAGCCGCGCTTATTCTTGCCTCCCGCCGGTCTCCAGAGCCTTGCTGACTTTGGCCCGGCTGCAGCAACCGCAGGCACCTTCGGAGATTTAACAACGTAGCCCCTTTTCCCGCCCCAGGCCCCGGAAAGGCACGGGGGGGGGGGAGAGAGAGAGAGAGAAAGAGAGGCGGCCACAGGCTTTTCTAGTCCGTGGTTTCTCTTTCTAGGGGGAGTCTTCATTTTCTGTCTGTGTCTCTCTCACACACACACAAACACACAGCCTGCAGCCCCTTTCCCGCTAGAGGACACGAATCCTGCCCTAGGTAGGGCCATCTCCGGTCGAAAAGGAGAAGCGAGAAGTCCTCCCACCTTTTCCAAATTTAAGCCTTACCTAAGTTCCCGAGGGAAATGAGCAAGCCTGGCGACCCGGGTGGGTGTCGAGGTATTTTCAGCCGCGCCACTGGGCGTGTTTCTCCCCGCCAGAGTTTCCACAACATGCTCTGAGGGGGGAGGCCAGGAGAGGCCACGGTTACTCCATAGCTAATTCTAGGATTGTCGACCTTAAAGGGGAGGGGGGGGAAGTGAAAATAAAACAAAATAAAATCAGGAGGGAGGGCACGCTTTTAACCCCAGGTTTGCCCCCCTCCGCGCCCCCTCGCTAGGCCCCCAGATCAATGGGGAGGGTTAGATCTCCCCGTTTTCCACTTTCCTTCTCCAAACACACTATCTCAGCAATCCATTTCCCTCGCTTTCTCCTTTCCCCCAGTCCCACCTGCCTCCCTTCTTTGCCTCCCCCTCGCCCCCCCCCGTTTTATCCAGAATTTCAGGTATGTGTACACACACAGGGATGAGTTCCCTCACTGTATTGTGTTGTGTTCTTAATATTGTTTTTCAGATTCATCTCCACTGATTTTTTTTGTGCAAAGAAGAGGAAACCAACTGGCCCTGTTTTTGGCCTACACCTCCCATTGGTACTAACCAGCATAACCAATCCTGAGGGATTACAGAACTTCAGACTTGTATTCTTAGTAATATCTGGAGACCTACTTCTGGCATATAGACTGGCCTTTTTGGTCTAAGTAGAATGCAGAGAGGGGACTGCAGGCAGGAGATGCCTTTTACCCTCACTGCAAGATCAAAAAGTGAATGAAACTGGCATAAAACATGAGGAGACCCTTCTCAGATCAAACCGAAGGCTCTTGTAAACTAGAATTCTTTTCACTGTTTCTTGGTCAAGAAGCAAAACATGAGTGAAACAATATTGTCCCTCTTGAAGGAATATGTGTTCAATGTTCCTAGTAGCCATTAGAGAGGACAGATTGGTGGTTTTGAACATAGCTGCCCAGGGAATTCTGGGAATTCTGGGAGTTGTAGTCCAAAACCATACATCTGCACCACTCTATAGTAGCCATTGATAGTCCATCCTGCATGATTTTGTGGATGACATTCTATACCTGCAACAGCACTAACCTTTCTAACTGTGAACCCATTGATCTCCTCTGGGTTTTTTTTTACTAAGCAGGGCTAGGCGTGGTTGGGAGACCATCAGGACTTGACAGGCATTGCTAGAAAAGAACTGCCACCTGAAATCTTGAATTTTCCTGCCAAGTCAGAACTGGCAGTATTGGGCTAGATGGACCAATGGTCTCAACTCTATACAAGCCAGTTCCTTGTGTACCTCTGTTTCCTGTAGTGATAGAGCAGATATGAGGACCTTCTCTGTATTGTACACCAATGTGTATAGAATGATGGAGACACTTATGAAGGATTCGAAATAGAGTTCTTAAGCATTCAAGAAACCGATGACATACCTGGCAGTGAAGTCCAATCTGTGTCTGTGGCACTACTGAAAGTGTCACCTCTGCAGAAAAAATACCCATCACAGTTGTGCTTGCCAGGGGCAGAAAAATAATGTGCAAGCAGTGTGGAGTTGCTTGACCACAATGAAGTTCCTGTGGCAATAATCCCTGGGTGGTTAGGATGGAGTAATGCAGTCTCAACACTTCTAGGCTAAACTACATGTCTGTAAATTACTTAATCCCTACCAATCTGAGCTCAACAATTCAAGAAGTAGGCATGCTTCAAGACACATACAGAATAATAATGAGACCCAATATGTGTGACTACAGTGGTGCCTTGACTTACGAACTTAATTGGTTCCAGAACTCCAGTCGTAACTCGAAATGGTCGTAAGTCGAAGCACCATTTCCCATAGGAATGCATTGAAATGCAATTACTGTAATCTGTTCCGGCCGAAGAAAAAAAATCATCCAAAAAACCCACAAAAACACTGCAAGACCCATCGGAAACGCGATTAATCCATTCCGGGTGAGGGGGGGGGGGAGAAAAGCAAACAAACTGTGCAAGACCCTTCGGAAATGCAAAAAAAAGCAAAGCAAAAAGCAAACAAACTGTGCAAGACCCATTGGAAACGCGATTAATCCTTTCCGGCCGCAGGAAGAAAAAAGAAAAGCAAACAAACCGTGCCTTGCAAGACCCTTCGGAAATGCAAAAAAAAGCAAAGCAAAAAGCAAACAAACCCTGCAAGACCCATCGGAAATGGGGGGGGGGGGAACCAAAAAACAAACAAACCCTGCAAGACCCATCGGAAATGGGGGGAAAAAACCCCAAAAAGCAAACAAACCCTGCAAGACCCATCACAGCATAGAAACATAATCCCACCACCCAGCCCAAAACCACGCTGCAAAACCCACCCAGAACAGTTTTTAAAAAGTAGAAAGCAGCACCTTACCAGGCAGTCCGAAGCCTCCTCTGATCGCACACTCTCTAACTGTTGGGGCGAAAGAGCTACAAAGAAGCAGCCTCTTCACCACCAACAGTTAGCAATTTGAATTCCCCGCCTTTTTCCCCTGCCTTTTTCTGGTTGTAACTCGAAGCTCCGGTCACAAGTCGAAGCAAAATTTTGCGGCTGGAGCTGGTCATAACTCGAAATGGTCGTATGTCGGGACGTTCATAAGTCGAGGCACCACTGTATATTGTGGGAATCCCATGCAATGTAAGAAGGCTTTACCATAGTTCTGAAGGCATTCTTCAAAGGAATGTGGAAACAATTCCCTGAGGCTAGGAAGCTTGGAATGCACTGGCACAGGAGTAGTTTTGCACCCCATTCTTTTACAGTTGAATTTGGTTGGAAGAAGCCATTTCACAGTACTAGAGGAATGCAATGTAACATTAAGTTGGCATTTTGTTTCACTCTGGCCACACCAGAGATGAAAGTGTAATCCAATAACCACATAGCCAGATCCCACCTAACACCCCTCTTACCACCAATCTCTCCCTCCTTCCTATCAGTCAGGAACTTTGGGGCTAGCAGTTTTTGAGAACGTTGCACAGAAAGCGTAAATATCTTAGCCTCAGAAACTGCAACTACTAGTGGTGCCTAAGTAGCCTGCCCTCTCTGTTCTAGCACTTCCCTATCTGCCCTTTCGTAGCTTCTGATTGGTGTTGTGACCAGCCTCTACCCAGGCTTGCCACTTTTAAAATAACCTGCCTTTAAAGGCCTTGACGCCAGCTATAAACATACTAGACCAACTGGTTAAAGAATTAAAAAATGATGTATTCTTTATTACAAAGTAACAACCGGTAAGGAAATCAGAGTTCAACATAAGCTTTTCTTAAGTTACTGACAAAATACTGTACACATCCTCCCTCCTCGGTTACAAATTAATGTCTCTTCTTCTCTCTAGCTCTTCTGGCCCCTCCTCCTCCGGGGTCTCCTGGATAGGCTCACCTCCTGCATCCCACCAGCCAACCACCTTGTTTCTTCTGTTACTGTGCAAAATTGGCTAGGGTTCCATCACAGGTATCAACAAATGCCATGAGATCTGGATGATAGGCAAGGTTGGCCCTACCATTGGATAGAATGAGGTGGCTGCCTCAGGTATCAGACTTTGAGAATAATTGAAAGGGCAGCAGTCAGACTTTGAGAATAATTGAAACCGCAGCAGATCAGCTAGTCTCTTTATGTTAATATGGCATTTTTATTGCCAGAGATGGTGTGAAGTGCTGGCTAGCTTTGGGTACTTGTCTAGCCTTTTGTATTACGGATCTTATTTGGGTGGCCGAAGGGTACCATTTGCTGCTCTGCCTCAGGCCTCAACATGTCTCATTAACAGGTATATAGATACTAGCAAAGCTATCTTTAAGCATTATTTTAGCCTTATTTCTCCTAAGCTATGGAGTTCCAGTCTGGATCACCTCTGATATCTGGGTTCTAGTTAAGTGCTTGGTCCCTGAACTTACCCTGCTTAGGACTCCGTGTGTGTTCCTTCCAAATAAGCATGTGCAAAACTAGGATGTACAGGAGATAATATGGTAATAACTGCAAGCTACCTCGAATGTTTACCTTAAAAGACAGCAATCTGGCTGATTGTTGTTGTTGTTGTTTAGTCGTTGAGTCATGTCCGACTCTTCATGACCCCATGGACCAGAGCACGCCAGGCCCTCCTGTCTTCCACTGCCTCCCGGAGTTGGGTCAAATTCATGTTGGTAGCTTCGATGACACTGTCTAACCATCTCGTCCTCTGTCGTCCCCTTCTCCTCTTGCCTTCACACTTTCCCAACATCAGGGTCTTTTCCAGGGAGTCTCAGCTTCAGGATCTGTCCTTCCAGTGAGCCCTCAGGGTTGATTTCCTTCAAAATGGATAGGTTTGTTCTCCTTGCAGTCCAGGGGACTCTCAAGAGTCTCCTCCAGCACCTTAATTCAAAAGCATCAATTCTTCGGCGGTCAGCCTTCTTTATGGTCCAGCTCTCACTTCCATACATCACTACTGGAAAAACCATAGCTTTGACTATGCGGACCTTTGTCGGCAAGGTGATGTCTCTGCTTTTTAAGATGCTGTCTAGGTTTGTCATCGCTTTCCTCCTAAGAAGCAGGCGCCTTTTAATTTCGTGGCTGCTGTCACCATAGAGCCCAAGAAAGTAAACTCTGTCACTGCCTCCATATCTTCCCCTTCTATTTGCCAGGAGGTGATGGGACCAGTGGCCATGATCTTAGTTTTTTTGATGTTGAGCTTCAGACCATTTTTGGCGCTCTCCTCTTTCACCCTCATTAAGAGGTTCTTTAATTCCTCCTCACTTTCTGCCATCAGAGTGGTATCATCTGCATATCTGAGGTTGTTGATATTTCTTCTCGCAATCTTAATTCCGGCTTGGGATTCATCCAGTCCTGCCTTTCGTATTCTGCATATAAGTTAAATAAGCAGGGAGACAATATACAGCCTTGCCGTACTCCTTTCCCAATTTTGAACCAATCAGTTGTTCCATATCCAGTTCTAACTGTTGCTTCCTGTCCCACATATAGATTTCTCAGGAGATAGATAAGGTGGTCAGGCACTCCCATTTCTTTAAGAACTTGCCATAGTTTGTTGTGGTCCAGCGCATGTTAGCAATTTGGTCTCTAGTTCCTCTGTCCCTTCGAAATCCAGCTTGTACTTCTGGGAATTCTCGGTCCACATACTGCTGAAGCCTACCTTGTAGGATTTTGAGCATAACCTTGCTAGCGTGTGAAATGAGTGCAATTGTATGGTAGTTGGAGCATTCTTTGGCACTACCCTTCTTTGGGATTGGGATGTAGACTGATCTTTTCCAATCCTCCGGCCACTGCTGAGTTTTCCAAACTTGCTGGCATATTGAGTGTAGCACCTTAACAGCGTCATCTTTTAAGATTTTAAATACCGTATTTTTCCGTGTATAAGATGCCCCCATGTATAAGACGCCCCCCACTTTTCTAACCCAAAATTAAGAAATCTAAGTGGGGCTTAGCAAGTGTAGGGGGGGAGGGATCAAAGCACTGCAGGATCGCTTTGATCCCTGCTTTCTCCCTTCATGCTAAGACCCGCGGGGCTTAGCAAAAGGAGGGGGAAAGGGATGAAAGCAATCCTGCCACTGCATGATCGTTTTGATCCCTTTTCCCTTTATACAGCCACGGGATTGCATTGATCCTTTCCCCCCTCCTTTTGCTAAGCCCCATGGGACTTAGTAAACAGAGGGGAAAGCAGAGATCAAAGCCATCCTGCAGCGCTTTGATCCCTGCTTTCCTTTTGCTAAGGCTTAGCAAGTGGAAAGGAAAGCAGGGATCAAAGCCCTGCAGGATCACTTTGATCGCTGCTTTCTCCTCCACTTGTGTTTGTTTTCTCCTCAGCTTACTTCCGTGTATAAGACGACCCTCAATTTTTAGTCTAAAGATTTTAGACAAAAGTATAGTCTTATACACGGAAAAATACGGTAGTTCAACTGGAATGCCATCACCTCCACTGGCCTTGTTGTTAGCCATGCTTTCTAAGGCCCACTTGACTTCACTCTCCAGGATGTCTGGCTCAAGGTCAGCAACCACACTATCTGGGTTGTCCGGGACATCCAGATCTTTCTGGTATAATTCTTCCAGTCTGGCTGATGCCCAGGTATTATTGCAGGAAGTTAGTTTGTCAATGAATTACTTTGTTCTTCTGTCTTTAGCACTCAAGTGCATGAAAGGATCTTAAGTTATCTCTTATCTATATGCAAAATGGTAGCAATTTATGAAGCCTAGCAGCCATCTGCAAGCTGCTTCCCTCCAGGTGTTTTGAAACAGAGATGTCAGAGGTAGCAGCTCAAAATATCTGGTGGGGCAGTAGGTTGGGGGAGACCAGTATTAATTAATGATTTAGAGAGAGAATATATAGAAAATCAATGAAATGACAACCCATCTTTTCATATTATGTCCATGAGTGCTGTATACTCCAATATTTTTTAACATTGACTTAATTTATCTCCAGCCTTTCCTGCTGACAGCAGCTCAACCTCAAGTCATTTAAGAATGATATATTGTGATTTACAGAGTTTGGTCAAGGTACTTTACTGAAGGACAACTCCCAGAATTGTCCAGATGGATTCTGACAGTTGTCAGTCCAAAAAAAGTAGCTTATCCTAACTCTGAGTTGAAGAACAGGATAAAAAACCATCATAGTTATTACTGCCTTGGACCTAAGCTTGGCTTGACAGTCTGTACACCTCAGGCAGAGGATTTCCGGCAACAGACACAAGGGCAGGAGGGAGGGAGAAAAAGAAACGCGGGCGGGGGGGGGGGAAGAGGCTCATTTTTGGGTGAGGATTTGGAGAAAGACAAGGGGGGGGGGGGAGCAACACACAAAAAAGTTGTCGGTCGTGTTGCTGCAGCAGCAGAAGCTCCCCTAACGCTCAGGAAGTGGGATTTGTGGTTTCAGGGGCTGAGCTCAGAAGGGGAGTTTAGAAACACAGACAGAAAAAGAAAAGTCCAGCGCTGAGACGCCCTTCTTCTGAGACAAGGAGAAGGAAAGCGAAGAAGAGAAGAGAAGAGGACTCTGCACATTCAAGATCTCCGTGGGGCAGAAGAGGCAGAGAGCCGCTGTTTCCTCCCACCGTCCTTCCCCATGGTAAGCAGGGCGTCGCTTCTTCCTTTGCGTCTCCGGGTCTCTGCGCTCCGGTCTCCCTTCACAACCTGCTACCCAAAGAAAGAGGAGCGAAGGGAACGTTATCTTAAACTCCCAGATTTTGCGCGCGCGGGGGGGGGGGTTACTTTTCGGACTACAACTCCCAGAATTCCCCAGCCGGGATGCTGGCTGGGAGATTCTTCGTACCAGGCAAAACAAGGGGTACGACTCTGCGCGGTGCGTCCCTCCCCCCCCCGCCCCCAGTGTTTTGTGTTGCTGGCTTCAAGGAATGTGTGATGAAAATAAATGTCGGTCCTCCTGGAACGGGACGGACGGAGTCCCAGGGCTGGCTTAAATTCCTTCTCGGCACCTGTTCTTCACTCCCACGACGCTTGCTTACAGCTTAGAGGGGCCTTTTGTAGACATCATTATTATTTCGTCCCTTGTGGACACGGGCAGAGTTCCACGATCCTGCCCTCACCGCTTCGCACCCGCGGCTGAACCTTCACAGCCGGCTGCGATCCGGGATGAAGAGGCTACCTGTTGCAGCGGAGAGGCGGGTTCGGTTCATGTCATTGTTTAAAGAAGGGAAGTAATTGTGTGAGGGCGGAGTCAGAGAAGGTCCCTTTGCCTCCCCTTCTCCCCTCCCGCCTGCCTTGGCTTTTTAAAAATATTTCAGTTTGTTTGCAAAACACACGCGGGGAAGCGGAGAGGGTGACAGATCAGAGCGGAATTTTGAGGTTTGCAAAGGGGAAAGACCCACCCAGGAGTTGTTCCTCCACAGCTGGAGGAAGGCGACCTTTAGGGCTGGTTATGCCCCCCCCCCCCACAAAAAAAACACACAACGCCCGCTCACCCGAGCGCAGATCAAACTCCAGACGAAACTGTTTTCTTGAATTTCTCAAGGGTGAAGAGAGAGGTGCGAGAAGCCAACCTCCGCACGGGGAGGGGGCGCTAATAAGGAGGGGGCCCTTCCTCCCCTGCTTCGGAGCACATGTGGTTTATTTATTTATTTATTTATTTATTGTCCACAAATACATTTGACCGATCCTTCTGCCTGCTATAAACAAGGGACTGATCTCACGCCAGACACCGGTAAACGCCTGTCGCGGCAGGCGTGTAAACGGTGTGTATCGCTTTGACGCTTTTGTTTTGGTCGCGATCCTGTGTATCTCTTCGCACTAGGACTTGATCCCCGAGGAAAGCCATCCTTTTATTTTATTTTGTTTTACTTTAGGACTTACAAGTTCCATTTGGCATAAGCTTTCCTGGACTTAAGTCTCATCTGAAGCTTATGCCAAAGAAAGCTCGTGAGTCTTTGTAGTGAGTGACCCAAGTCTCTCCGTAGTTTCTGCAGTTGCGGGCTTAAAACGGCGGCCTCTCCTTGAAACTCGCAGGTACAAACGCCGCCTCGCGAAACGCCCTCCAGATCGGGGGGGGGCTAGGACCCCGCGCCCCCCGCTTATCATCCTCAGCCACGGCAGCGGTCACCTAAGAGGGGAAGCAGAGGGTCGAGAAAGCTTCTCGTCTCGGCTAGCAGGCTGCCCCAAAGGACGCGCAAACCCGTTCGAGGAGAGGCGCTTTCGAGCCGAGGTCACGGCTGGCTGCCGGAGCGGGAGCGCGCCCGCCGGCTGGGTGGGCGCGCGATTTTCTCACCCGGCCCTGCCTTATCTCCGGCCTTTCGTTCCGATCGTGGGAACGGCGAGAGCGCGCGGAGATTTGCAGTTTGATGTTTAAGCTGCTGTTGCGGCAGGTCGCGCGTCCCGAAGCTAACCCAGACCCCACGGGGGAGCCCTCTTCCGACGGAGGGGGTTTGCTTGCTCAGTTGAAAGCCCACCTGCAGCCGAGGGGTGGCGTGTGTGTGTGTGGGGGGGCAAACGTCTCTTTCACCCGCCGGGGAAAAGATGAGGGGCTTCCCCGTGCGCAACAGCCAGCGGCCGCCCAAAAGCGGTCGACGCCGGATGTTCACGGGTAAACACGGCCCTTGTTTTGAAGCGAGGGCAGCGCTGCGCGTTCAGCTTGCCCTACCCAGGCGGAACTGGGAGGAGCGGGCGCGGGGGACCGCCAGTATATTGGCGCACACGGTTATGGGGCGAGGGAAGAGGAGCTCCGACCATATTCCGCGAGTCAGGCTAGCGTTCACACGTTGCGGGACACTCCCGCGTTCCGGCTTACAGCGCTCCCTGTGAGATTGCCCTCCCCGTTTATGGTCGATCGGTGTGGTTAATTTTGGAAGGATCTGCGCGTGAATTTATCCCACGTGCGTTCGCCCCGTTTGTTTCGAAACAACACGCGTTCTGCCCACGGGGGAGTTGACTCAAAGGAAAAACCGGGCAGTCCGTCGACCGGCCGAATAGTCCGTTTTGAACCTCGGCTCCTCTAAATTAGTGCTCAACTCGGTGGAAAGTGACTTCATTGAAGGCTTCCTCTTTAACATCCCCCCTTCTCCTAAAACATAGACTGGTTATCTGGTTACTCGTCTCAATTAGGAACTGACTCAACTGACTCAATCGCTGAATGATAAATCAACACTTGCGCGAAGCCTATTCACTCAATAAGTCTACTTTGTTTGGAACTAGCAATAATCTTGCTAGTTGTTCTGTGCCGTCAAGTCCATTCTGGATCATGGCCAACTTTTCAGGGTTTTCTAAGTGGAGAGTACTCAAACGTTTACCATTCCCTTCTTCTGAGGGCATCCTGGGATTGTGCAGCTTGCCCAAGGCCACACAGGCTGACTCTTCTCCCAGAAGGCACAGTGGGGAATCGAACTCCCAGCCTCTGCCTCCACAGCCAGATACCTAACTCACTGAGTTATATACAACCAGATAATCTATTTTTAAAAAAGTTATATTTCAGTCTGCGATAGGTGGGACATCGCGGGAGAGCGGAGCCGAAAACTTATCCTTGGGGCTTGGTTCTGTTTCAAACAGCCCCGTTTCCTCAAGCTTCAAAGCGCGGAGAGAAAAGGGCAGGTTGACTCTCCCTTCCGAAGCGTTGTTTTCCTTTCAGGGAATCAATCAGGGCAGGGAGGCAGACCGGCCCGATCAGTGACACCCCACCCCACCCCACCCCATCCCACCCCCATCAGGGGCTTTGATTTCTCTCCCTCAACGGCCTCCTTTCCGCGCCTGCCTCTCCTGGTCAAGGATGAAGGGAGTAGCAGGTGGAGCGCGGGCCCTTTTCTCTCACCCCCCCCCCCGCCTGCGCCCGCGCCCGCGCCCGCCACGCTCCGACGCCATGAAAGGCCGCGCAGAGCTCTGCACAGCCCTGCGGCTCAGAAAGAGGCCTTGGGTGCCTTCCCTCTTAAATTGACCCGATCTCACTTTGAAAACTCTGTTAGGGTCGCTATAAATCGGTTCCGATTTGGCGGCACAGAACATGCCATGACTCTCCGATAAGTGTGCTTAAAGATTACTCCTAAATCTGTTGAATTGGGAACGGCGAATTTTTGGCCTTCGGGCTTGAACTCTGAATAACCTGAGTATAACCAATGGCATCATGGGAGATGTAGTCCAAAAAGTCAGGAGGACCGAGAGTTCTCCGTCTCTTGAGGTCCATACAGTATATGCTTTGGAAAGGGGACTTTCCGCAGGGCTGGGTGGAATGCATGGGAGTTGTGTAAAGAGCCGTTGGAATTGCCGGAGAACTAACGGGAAGAAAAGCAGAATATAAATACAACAAATAAGTAAACTCCCAGCGTCTCCAGTGGTTTCGGTTAATAGACTTGGAATGACGGAAATGGTTGTTTAACAGTTTTCGGAGGTATTGGGTTTCCTAGCTCTACCCTGAAGAGTCATCGAGGGAGAAGTTCTCTTGCGCAAACCGTATCCAGAAGAAACGGGAGCGGGCAGGATGGAGCTGCAACAGTTATCCCGCTCTCAGACCGTTACAACTGAGCCGTGTAAGCAGGCTGTTCTGTTTATCAGACAGACGTAATCTGGGAAGCAGGTGGAAGGAAGCGCAACTCGCAAAGGTTCCTCGAGTCTTTTTCAATGGCGTTTTGTGCCTTAGATTAATGTCCCATTAAGTGAGTGTACCTCTTCAAACAGATGGATAGTTCAGTCGTTTAGGTTTTGGGAGTTTGATTCCCTACTGTGTGTCCTTGACAGAGGCTGGACTCGATGGTCCATAGGGTCCCTTCCGGCTCTGTAGTTCTAAGATTATTATTTAAACACAAAGGCTTCCCCCCCCCCCTTTTCTTGCGCGTTTGTCTCACTGAGTTATTTGGGATTTATTCCCAAGCAAAGCGTGCCGCGTCTCCTGACATTCATATTCTAAAGTGCGTTGTCAACTGGGGAAGCAAGGCATACAATTAGTGACTTTGGTGAACTCTTGGCAACAGATACTACTTCTCCCCCCCCCCACGGACTCCCCCCCCCCCTTGCTCTTTTTCAACGCTGCCCGAAGCCCCGTACAAATAACGATAAAGCGAGGCTTCGCGTTCAGCTGGAACGAAGATCTGGGAGCTCAAAGCATCCGATTCGCTTTACTCCCTCCGAGCCTGTTGGAGACGTGAAGGGCGGCGGAGTTGGTGGGTGAGGGCGGCGGCGACCTTCAAGCCAAACAACCCGAGATCTTCCATTGCTTGGTCCTTGGTCTGTGATGTTTCGGAGGGTGTGTGTGTGTGTGTGTGTGAGAGAGAGAATAGCACCTGGGTATATGAGGAGCGTTTAATAGGTCTGAATTTGGAAACTTTCCCATATGTCGACACTTTACTATGGACGTAATTACGACTTATGCAGATAGAAAAGTAGGAAAAGCGGCGCACGGGCGTCCGATCTTCCTAACTCAAATATTTACGTATTGATTTATCTCTTTCTCATGATGCCTATACCGCCGATCTGCCCGTTTAAGGGCTCAAGCTACTGAGGACTCGACCTAATGTTAGTCCGGGCAAAAACAGGCCCGTTGAAACCAGTGGACTTTCTGCCACTCGTGGCTGACGTGTCCCATTCGTTTCAACAGGTTTACGTCCGTTGGGACAGATCTTGGGTTTAACCCCCAAAGCGCCACAGTTCAGATACCAAAGAAACTAACTTGAACGTCTCTGAATGGGCTTCTAAAGAGCCGTCATGTTTTCTAGGCCCGCTAACCGTGATTAATTCATTTCTCAGCACTGTTCAGTATTTAATTCACGCAAGGCGCGTAACGCAGCGCCCCCTCCTCTCCTTCATTCTTTATTCCCTGCTGAAAATAAGATTATCGGTCGCTCTTGTTTGAGGCTGAGTCACGGCACCGCGGAAGGGTTGTTCCGTATTAATCTCAAGGCAAGGTTTGGAGCCATTAATCACCAAAGGCTCCCCTTTATCGATTTAACATTGCATGTTTCAATAGACGCTTAGGAAAGAGGAAAGGTCGTGGAACTCACGTGGGGCTTCCTCGGGAGTAAACAGGCATAGGCTCTCGCTATTAGGCGGCACCCCCTAGACACTCTTACTTGGGAGTAAGTCCCACCGGGTTCAACAAGAGTTGCTTTCCGAGATATTACATGCCTGGGATCGAGCTTTCAAACGCCCAGTTGACATCGGTGGGGACGTTTGGGTGTAGAAAAGACAGGGAGCGACCCCCCCCTCCCCGCCTCCACCATCTGTGTTTTAACCACGAGTAGCCTCCAGAGGCTGAACGGAGGAACAACCGGGAGTGAGGGGAGGGGAATGATTAACTCTTTCCTCGCGACTTCGTTCTTATCTGTTTTACCACAACTTCTCCAATACTTGTTTACTTCAGATTCCTAGCAGCGATCGTCTGCTTTTCAATATGGGTATTAAAATTAAATTCAGAATGTGATCTTGGCCGATTATTTTCACCAAAAGGAAATCAACTTTTCAGTTCCATTGGCTGGAACTACCTACATCTTACACACACACACACACGAGTGACTAGAAAATAATTGTTCCTTTTTATTTATTTATCTGTTTTTTTTATTTATCCCGTTACTGTCTATCCAAAGAAAAAAGCGTTGAAGGAAGTTAACAACATCACTAAAGTCGAATTAAACAATGCAATCTTCAAGATCATAACCAAAAAAAAATTAAAAATAAAATCATCAATCCTCGGGAGATTTTAAACGGCCAGATTAGAGAGATGGATCTTGTTCACATCCTCTCTAAAATCTCCGAGAATGGGGACGGACCTCAAGGGGAGAGGTGCATTCCACAACATGGGATCAACTCTCAGGTGCTAATCAAACTGATAAAGACACAATTCAGCAGTATTTAACCTCACCCAGTTTCAGAAGGACAGACGAATAATTTCCATAGTTCCTTAAAATAAAACTGAGGTGTACATTAAAATCCATTAACATAATTTCCAGTGCTCCGTAAGTGTGCAGGAACTATTTAAAATAAAACAAACTCAAGATGCAGCGAGATTTAGAAAATGGCAAATAATAATGAAATATTTATAGGGTAAAATCTGAGCGCCGTAGCAGGAAGGGAGATGTTTACCTGCCTCATATGACATAAATAATAATTTTAAAAAGCAGTGTTGGGGCAATTTTGAGATGCATTTATGTCACAGATCTATTTATTTTACACTGATTTATTTCCGTGTAAACTTTCCCGGATTTCAGTTCCCTTCTTCGGACGCAAGGAAGTGGATTGTCTGAGTTAAGCGCGTTGTACTCCCCCGAACCTCACAGTTAAATATATCTGGTAGTCTTTAAGGTGCCAAATACTCTTCCGTTTTTACTTTTGTGATGCTTGCTGAAACAGCTGCCTCTTTGAAAACAATTCATCTGAGACAAGTGGGTGTTTATTGGTGGACCTGATTTTCGGGTTTCCTTTCTGCATAAGGTAGAACTCAGTTTTAAAAGTACGATAAGGGCCCTCTTTTTCTCCCAAACCTTTCTGGCTAGGATGTAGAGTCGCCCCCAGAGGGGTTTGAGGGCCAGGGACCGATCTGAGATTAGGAACCTACTTCCGCCCTCCTTACAACGGAAGGAACCTGCTGGGGTGCTGTCGCCTCGTGCAGGGACCACGGAGGGTAGCCTCCCGCACGCGGGAGAGGGCTTATATTGCGGGGGGGGGGGAGCGCTCCTGCCTTCAGTAGCCCCTCCCTGGGGAGTTTCTTGACAGGATCGGAAGTTTAATAGGTTTCACAAACATTCATTCTCCATTAACTTCCACTTTGAGGGAATAAATAGGACACTGCGTTTAGGATCGACCCGTAATGAAATAACATCCTAACACATTTAGTGAAGGTGACATAATCTATTTGGTGTTTGTGTAGTACATATTTACATCAGAGCCTTCTGGCGTGGAAATATATACAAATAATAATAATTGCATGCCGTCAACGCAGATTTCCAGGGTTTTCCAAGTAGAGAACATTCCGAAGTCGTTTTCCATTCCCTTCTTCCAGGGGTGCCCTGGGACTGTGCAGCTGGCCCAAGGCCACACAGGCTGACTCTTCTCTCAGGAGGCACAGTGTATTAATATATATTTACGAGAAACAGCATATCCTTCTACATCAGATTAGTATCAAAATTCAGTTATATGAATTAAGCCGTTTTATCTTTTTATAATACCCACTTCCATCCTGCTCATCAACTCCGTTGTTAAGAGTTGACAAACACGAACCCGGTTCATTGATCGCCCCAGGAGGAAACTGTCCCAGGAAAATTCAGATCACAATCAGTGTCTTTCGGGTGCCACAGAAGTCTTGGTGGTTTGGGGCTTTCTGGTTTTGGGGTCAGTTAACCTGCTATTCCAATAACCTCCATTGCCAGGAATTAAAATAAGCCTTGTTGGTTTCACAAAAGGGGTGGGGTGGGGTGGGGGAAACAGAAGCAGTGGTGCGACTCCTGCTTTTAATTCAGATGAACTCCTTCAGCATTTACGACGCAGGACGGGAAATTTGGAGTTACACAGAACTCTTGATCAAGTTGCAAGTGTCAAGCACTCAGAGATGGAACAGAAACTTATCTCCGCCCCCATATCTGCCACGGAATTTGACTATTTTAACTCCCCTCCCCTGCCTCCCTCCCTCCCCTCCCCACCCACGTTTTGCCCCCAATTAAGGGACTGAACTTTCCAGATCTTACATTTCTTGCTTTCTGGAAGGTGCTGCCCAGCTGCGTTGACTGCTTTGTGCCCGTCAGATCCCCCGAGGAAGCCGCCAGAAGACTTTTAGGGATCACACCCGAATATTCCTCAAGGGCACTTGCCTTTGGCGGCTCCCTGGCTCTTCTGTAGCCACTGTAGCCTTATTGCTAATTCCCTACTAGAGTAGATCCATCGATTTAATGGGATTTACAAGTGTGCGTTTAGGATTCAGGAATTGATTCAACGGGCCCTCTTTTAAGGAATACCTATAGGACGCTGGGACTGAGCGACTTGTCCTCGACTTAACAATTGAACTGGACCGTTTTCTCCAACGCATGCCAAGGGCATCAATATTTTGCTCAAAGAAGACCCCCTTAAATTAAGGTGGTTAATTTAATTTAACACCCCCCCCCCTTTGATTTAAATACTGGAAAGCAGCGTAATTCAGAATCAATCTGGCTGGAGGAATCTGAGCATTTCACCGCCTGGCTTGAAGCAACTGGCGGCCTTTGATTGACGGTGCAAATCCTATACTAGTCTATTCCTATGTAAACGCCAGTAGAGTCATCGGGAATTTATTCCCGGGTAAATCCATGCACCGGGGCTTGCCAAAACGCAAGTGTGGATTCAAATTCTTACGGTTCCTCAAATTATTCTTCACGTTTTTCTTTTCTTTTTAAATCTCTAGCCGCCTTTGCTCTGCGGCGCCACCAGAGATAGACATTATATGCCGCCTTTCTCCCAGAACGGACCCAAGGCGGCTTCCAATGTACCGAGAAGCAAAAACGAAAAAACAGTGTCACCAGTGTGTTGGGGGAGTGGGACTTTATCTGCGTGTCAGGTTTCTGACACAGCTTGGAAAAGTTCCTTTTTGAACGACACGTTCCTTTTGTGGGGGGGGGGAAGGGGAAGAGGAAGCTCCCAGAATGCCTTAACCGGGGTGACCAGGGGCCAGGCCACTTGGGGCATTCTGTCCAGTTCTCCCCATCCTCGGAGAGAGAAACCACAACCTCCCTGTATGGGGCGGGCGTCCCCGATGTCACCCGTTCCTCAGCTCTATAGGGAAGCCCAGCCACCTGAGGGGAGGGCAGGGGAGGGGAGGGGAGGGGAAGGGAGGCGTCCTGGAAGGGGCGATGGGGAGGGGCCGTCCCGTTTCCCGCGGCTGGCTCCCTGCTCGGCCCACCTGTCTGGATGCCACCTGGTGGAGGGCCGAGCCGCCCTGCCAGCCACCCGCCCCGCCCCTCCTCCCTCCCTCCCTCCCTCCCCCGCCCCTTCCAGGAACTCCTTAACCAATGGCTTCGTCAAATCTCTGTGCAGCTCCTTGCCAGCCGCCCTGGGGACTCCGAGCGACTGGCTCCTGGCGGGGAAGAGCGGAGGGAGCCGGGCTGCCCCGTCGCCGGACGAGGCCAGGCAGCGTGAATAAAGCGCCCGGGCAGCTCGCCGATCCGGCCACCGCCGCCTCCGGAGCCGGCACCATGCCCCGCTCCTTCCTGGTGAAGAGCAAGAAGGCTCACAGCTACCACCAGCCCCGCGCCCCCGACGGGGAGTACAGCCTCAGCCTGGAGGGCGTCCTGGCTCAGATGTGCGCAGGTAGGAGCGCCGGTCGCGCCCGCCGCCCTTCGTCCGAGCCCCACTGGCGGAGCCGGCGTTCTCCACGGGTCCGGGACGTCCTGGTCCCGGGATGGGCGCTGACGGGGCGGGCGGGAGGTGCGCGGCTTCCCTCCAGCGCTGTGGGTTGCAAGCGGCGAGAAAAGTGGAGGATCCCCCGATCAGGAGACAGAAAAAGGTCCTCCGGGTCAGGGATGGTGATTCAGGGCAGGCGGGGGGCGGCGGCGGGGTAGGGGGAACCACAGCCTCAAGAACCAGGGCTGACCCAGGCGAACAGATCGGCCTATCGGTAACCGGGAAGAGCCGTGCATTTTACCAAGCCTTCCTCTCTTTCTCTCCTCCTCCTGGGCAGACACGAAGGTCCCCCAGGAGATGAATCTGGGCCTGGCGGAACCGGAGCCGGCCCCGGGCCGCTTCTCCCCGGAATCGCAGCTGCCCGACGGGGCGGACGGGGCCTCGGACTCGGCGCCCAGCTGCGAGGGCAGCGTGTGCGACCGAGCAGCCGAGTTGGAGGATTTCTGGAGGCCGCCTTCCCCCTCGGCCTCGCCAGGTAGGGACCGGACGGACCGGGACCGGGAGGGGGGGGGGACACCGGGGGCGAGCGAGGAGGGCTGCCCGGCGGAGGGGGGGGGGGCGGCAGGCTGGAGATTTGCACTGCAGCCGAGCACGGATTTATCCGGAGATGGGCGTGGGGGTGTCCACGTCCTGGGTTTATAGGCGAAGCCCAGGTTACACCTTGCTGAATTCGGACAGGTTTGCTCTCAGGTAGACCTACAGAAGATTGTGGTCTTAAACTTGCACGCCTGGGGAAGGGGCGCGGTGGCTCCATCCTATTGCTGTTTGTCACTTAAGGAAGGGAAGTGAAAATTTAAAAATGGGTTTCTTGCTTTTCAGCCAGAAACGTTGACTTCCCAAAACATTTAATTTTTAGTATCGCGAAGGGGATGAGGTGGGCGGCATGGATGGATTCGGAACCCGCGCGGAGCAAAAATGCGTGGAAACTTAACGTCTGAATGTCCTATTCCTGAAAGTGCTAAAGTAGACTCAAGCATTCTTTAGGTTTTTTTGGTTGTGCTTGTTTGCTTGCTTACTAGAAGGCGGTGAGTACCTAAGCAGTTCTCAGTAACGAAGGGCTCAGGACTCTAATGAGGTCAGGTCCTTGTAAACCGAGGGATCCCGGTGGATCGCGTCTCTTTTAAGTTAAGGGAAAGGGAGTGGGAAGCAGGGGTCCCCGCAAAGGACCTCAGCGCCGAGGTTTGAGAGGAGAGCGAAACTCCGGGCGTGTAAACCCGGGCGAAGAGCTGCCTGGGTGTTTGGCATGAAGGGCGGCAGCGGGAAGATATAGCTGCCTGGAGGTATTGCAGCAAAACCACCCCGGCGTCGAGTGACGCTTCAAAGACGAACAAGTTTTGCTCGGCCGAGGCTTCCCGGGAGCGCAGCCCAGCTGTTCCGGCGCTCGGGGCTGCGGCTTTCGCCAGTTCCCATGCCAAAGAAAACTTGTTCGCCCCTCAAGTGCCGCAAAAGTGGCATCAAGGGGCCGAACAGATCCAGTCCTTTCAGTATTCTTTTTTTAAGGAAGCGTTACTCGATTTGAATAAATGCGTGCATCTAGTTAGCAGAATTTCTTGCCTTCCTTTTTCGATTTTTAATTCCCTCCCCGCTGAAAAGGAGAAGCTCTTCTACCTGCTTCGGGAAAATCCCAACCGAGGTGGGGGCAGACCTTTCAAGAGCCGTTAGCATATAAACCGGCAAGCTTCCCAGTCCGACAGGACTTTTCGTTGGGCTGCCCAGCTAGAGAGCTGGGAAACAGAAAAATGCCAAAATATTCTTGGGTAACGTTAGATTTTTCTGTTTTTCCCTTGCCTCAAGCTTTGCAAAAGTCAGCTCTGCCTGTTAACGATATTTTAGGATTTCAACGAAGGTGTTAACCCACCCGGTGTTGGGTTCTGGACATGCACCATGAAGCTGTGTGTCTTTCCTCTTCAGAGAAATGACTCACCCACCCCGACCTGGGTCAGGACAAATTCTGGCGACACCTCAAGAGCAGAGCTGCCTCGGGCTGGCTCCCTCCGCCTTTGGTGTGGTCGGACCCAGGAGGAAACTGAACTTCGCACTGGGCATCCTCGGCATGAGCGCCTTTAAAAATAGACCTCGGGTGCCTGGGAACAATTTGTTGGAGGTTTTCTTTTCTTCTTTGTAATTTTTCAAAAAAAAGAAAACAGTTAAAACACACACACACTATCTAGTTTAATAGTTTATATTTATAGTCCCCCATACCTCAAGGAAACAGCGCCCCATTCTCAAAGTCTAAATAATTAACCTAAAAACAGTGCACTGCTCGTTAGCATCTTCCCTGATCCAGAAAGCAGTTTTAATTTAAATTCCCAGTACCGAGGAAATGCTCGAGAGAGAAAAAAACCCGATTCTCCTCCCCCTGCACCCCACATAACAATGGTGCTCCTGAAAGATGGGGCTGCTCGCTAGCCTTCCACGCTGCCCGGTTCTTCCTCTCCTTCCAGCCCCGTCCCTTCAGTCCCTGCAGGTGTCTGGGCCAGATCCCTGCGGCAGTTCCAGCTTAGCGCCGGTGGGAGCGAGAAGAGAAACCGAGGCGATCGGCCGGGGCGCGCTCACCACCTGGGAAAAAGTCCCGCTGTGTATACAGTGGGTCTGACGTCCACAGGAACAAGCAAAAGATTGGGGTTTGTCGCAGTAGATGATTATACGCCCGGTATATTTCGTGCCTCTACACAGATTTATGAGGACTCTTGTTGTACCAGCAGCTCAATAGCTATCAACAAGACGGGGGACTTAAAAATAAAGGAAAGGACAAGGCAAATCAACAGTTTTATATCTCTCACACACATTCATACAGCCAACATGAAAAATCTGTGTTGAGGAACACTTTTGTTGGACCAGCAAAAATCATCCTGGCAGGGAAGGAAAAAAGCTTTTGCTTTTTTCAAGAACTGTTCCCCAAGCCCAGCAGCTCAGTGGTTAGAACAGAAGAGGGGAGCTGGAAAAGAGAAATAGGAAACCCCAACAGATGCATTCTGACAAAAGCTTTCCTAGATTTAGAGTCAGCTTTATCAGTTGCATGAAGCGTGGACTTCAAATTGGCAGGGATATAAACACACCAGGAAGGCATGTAAGCGCTGAGATGGGAGAATAGAAAAGTAGACAGCAGAGACGCGGATGATGACCTTAAAACAGAGACTATTCGCAAAACATGGTTGGGGGGTATTAAGACACCATTGCACAGATGACCATTCTTTTTCAAAAGTATATATGGCTAGAATAATATATTGATATTTCCCATAATATATTCATTTTTGGATCCCAAGGCTGCACCCCCTTCAAAATGGACATCCCTATTCTTTTCCAAGTGAAGGAAAACATAGGAAATTATAGTTTATGCAGAAGGGAATGAAGATGAATTAAAGGACTATAATAGTGAGCAATTATGTATGAGCAGGTTCTTGTTTATACATCTTGTGTTTTTATATAATCTTTTTCATATACTTAATGCATTCATCGTGCACACGTATTTTTTAATTGTATCAGTTTAATTCAGTGGCATCAGTTACTCAGCCATGTGCCCAGATGTCATTAGTGTGCGCGCACCACTTCAAATAAAGGAAGTATGTTGTTTAAAATCAGATTTGCTTACAGGAAAAAAAAAATCTAAGCAGAACATTAAAAAAAACCCCACTTAGTGCCAAAAATCTTTAAAGCATTTGCATTGATATGCTGGTAACTGTGAATTTCTAGTGATGCTTACTGTGTTGTGATTGAATTGGGAGTACCATAAAGTATCTTATAATGATGTGCTAAGACAATCATGTCAGGTCAGGCTGAAGCTTACTCCTGCATTTTAACAGTAAAATTGTCTCCAGCCTATGATAGTAATACTAACTGCTTACCCTTATTCTTGCACTTGTTATTCTGGTAGTGCTGGATGAGGACTTTTGAGAGTTGAACTCTTAAAACAAGATAACTTCCCCAATCTGTGATTACTATATCCCTGCTCCCTTGTTTGGGAGATGGAGTATGATGACAAGGCTGTTGACAGCAGGAAAAAAGAAACACCTGAAATGGGATGGAACGGGATATGTGAGGTAGCAGGGTCAATGTTTATGATTTTACCAAGGCAGTCTCCTTCAGTCTGGTGCCTTCCATCTGTTACACCAGAGCACCCATCATCCACAGCCAGCACAACAATCACTGTAGTGACAAAGTCAGTTCCTTTCATAATTTCCTCCATTAGTCAAGGGAATGAGAGCCACCAATTGCTGTTTAAAGAGACCCCCAATGAGAAAATATGAGTGTGGGCCGCACTGTGATTAAGTACATGCTTAAGCTCATCACCTTGTTCTGAGCCATGGAAAACTCCCTCCCTCCTCATGCTTTCCCTCCAAGCATCCTTCCCTGATATATCTTTTCTGTTTTTAAGCTTCAGGGCAAGGTCTGCCTCTTTCTCACCTTAGGGTCAGGCTATACCCACTTCCTCAGGGGATAGAGGATGATTATCTTGGTAAACTGCAGTGCAACAAGTTCCAAGTTAGCTTGTTTTAGCTAGGCGTTATCTGCAAGCTGATTGTGCTGACATGGCAGCTTTGAAGGAAGGCACTTCTGAAGTAAGATATCACTTTTAAAAACCCAACTTTCTAAAACCCTACTAATGGTATAGTTTGGTCCTTACCTTCTTTCTTGCTTTTTTAAAACTAACATGAGCTACTTTGGGAGACAATAATTCCCTGCAAAGTGGGATAAAAATATGGTGGCCAGAATCCTATTGGCAATTTGCACATTTACATCATATTCCTGGTCACACAATGGGCGTACAACCCGCACTTCATTAATTGGTGGCTATTCATCACTGCAACTTTTGTGATTTCATTTATGCACGTATGAATCACCAACAGGATTCCAGCCGGTAAATAAAAACAGAGTGCAACATAACTGGGGGGGGGGGCAGTTGGGGGGAAGCTGTACTAAAGGCCCCATGGAGAGGCTAGTGAAGTCATGACCTTATAGACTTCCATGCATGCAGTTTACTTATTTATATTGATCCTGAGCCATACTCTTAGAGCCACAAATAGCAACACTGTCACCCAGGGCAAGTGGCACCATCTCCCATCTGCTCATCTGTGAGGCAAGGGTATGAACCCCCTGTGAATTTATTGCGGGGGAGGGGGAGAGAACATTGTGGCCCCAGCCTCCAGAAGAAAGAGAAAGTTCATGCTTTGATAAAAAGGACAGAAAAATAAGGCCAAGAGGTGCTGCTATTTCTTTACCTAACACTCACAAGTAGATTCACCTCTTGGTTTTGGTGCTTGAGAACAACACACCAGTTGCTCCACCCTCATGACAGCCCTGCAGGCTCTATTGGTTTCTTTTTCTTTCAATCCCATATTGTATTTCAGGGTGGGGAACTCGTAGCCCTTCAGGTATTGTTGGCCTGTCCGTCCTAGCGAGTATAGCCAATGGTGAAGGTTCATGCAAGTCACAGTCCAGTGTTGTGGAAAGTTCTCCTCATTGACTGGCCGTGTGAAGCATCATTCCACCCTCTACCCCCCTCCTCTCCCATGTTTTTCAGAGCTTTCTATGGTCCTGGCCAAGCAAGTCTGATGTCTGGCCCATTTGATTTAAAAAAAGAAAGAAATAGGCTATGTTGGTGTGGTGTGGTGTGGTGTGGTGTGGTGTGGTGTGGTGTGTGTGTGTGTGTGTGTGTGTGTGGGAAAGAACATTTAATTTAGAACTTTTGTTGTTTTTATTTTCACTTTTGGTCAAAAACGGAAATCGCTGACCAATCTGATCATTTTGACTAATGAAGTATAATGTGGTGAGCCCTGAGAGAAGTAACACAGGTCTTGTAAAGTGTGGACTTTGGGGCTGGTCTGACAAAATATGAAACTGAGCGAAACAGGGAAAGTTTCCATTTAGCATTGCTCCAAGATGCTGACATTTCTTGAGGCAAAACAGCCAAAGAGTGCCTGAATTGATTATTCTATTTCTAACATCCTCATGCAGCTTTATGGTAATGTTGCTCTCCTTTTATTGTAATGGTTTCTTCCTTTAAAACCAGTCTAGTGCCCTATGTAGTAGCTAAGCAGGTATGGATGCTGGGATTTCCTTGCATGAGACCCCTGTGACAACCTCATGTAAGAGAGATATAAATACATGTGTATCCCAGTTCAGAACTAAACTGAAACCAAACTATGTCACAGATGAAACAATCCAGCCATATCCCCCTCCCCATTACAGATTCACTGGTCCTTTAATATCTTGCTCTATTCGTTTCAAAAATTAGTATTTAAAGTTCTAGACACTACTTCCTGATTTCCTTTTTAAAGAATTGTCATTGTCAAGTTGTTCTGTTCTCTCCTTCACTTTGCTAAAGGCTTTATTAATCTGTTATTGGGGACACATTGACTTCTACTGTTGTCTTGCACATCTAAAAGAATTTTTGTTATTCGACTGAGTGAACCTCTTTTGATTTTCTTCTGTATTAAAAATCTACGGTTGCCATGGGATTATCTAGTTGATGAATAACAACTTAACAAATAACAGGAATTAATTGTTGTAGTGGCGTGTATTTCGTAATGTTTTTCTTCTCTATGCCTTATCATAATAATGCACTGAAGTAATTTCTATAAAAGGCTCCCTCCTGAAACTGTAATAAACTGAGTCCAGGAGAAGAAAGGATCAAGTGTGAAGCACAGTGATCAGACAATTACTTAGTTTCATGTAAACACTATGAAGCTGTATTTCTGTTTATAACACAGGAATGCTGGGATCTGACCTCCAGTGCAAATCCCATCAGGTCTAATAGGATTCATATATATTTTTCTCTTAAACTCAAAACATCTAGTGGTGCAAATATTAATATATAGCTGGATATCTAACACTTCCTTATGTTAACTGATGCATCAGCATAAGCAGATATTTTGTTTTTAAATGTGAGATGTTTTCATGTTTGGGATGTTTAGGCTGCAAACATATGGCTCCCTTCCTGGGGGTAGATCACACTGAACTCAGTGGGATTTAATTCTTTAAGATTGCACTGTTATTATGCTACAATATTGCACATGCTTACTTCAGAGTAAACCCTACTGAAAACAGTGCGGCTTACCTCTGAGTGACTGCTCTCTTGTGCCTTAATACGTATGGTATTTCATTTCCTGCCACCATTTTACTTTAATTCAGATGAAACCAACACATACGGCTTTTCAATAAAATTCTCAAATTAAAATAAAATAAAACCACAAAGTGTGAAATTTCAGAACGCCACAGAATAGTGGATCTGAGTGCCTGCCTTATTGTTTATTTTATGCCTTCAAATGAAGGACGGTCCTCTGTAAAATAGAACCCATTGTTTATTTTATATGGTATCATACCTTTCAATGTAAAATTAAGTTTTGCTGTTCCTGAGCAGAAATATACTAAATCCAGAGCTTAGAATACAGTATGTCTGTAAGAGAAGCACAGTGAGGAAGTTCCTTTGAGTGTAACGTGTTTAGTATGATCAGATAACTACAGGGCCTTCTCTCTCCCTTTTCAGGGTTCTTGATTTTTAAATTGGCCTTGGACTGGGCTGCCCTTCAAATATGCCTTCAAACAGAGAACCATCCTCTCTAAAGGAAGACCCATGACCATCCAATTTGCTTGCCCCTGCCCCCATCTTAACATCTGAAATGCTTGATGGGTAGCTGCTGTAACCTCAGGGTGGCTGCAACAGGGCCAATTTCACAGCTATCGCCAGTTAAGCCACAAAGCAAGAGCTGCTTTCTCATGTTTTGAAAACTACCAAGCTGTACTGCTAAATCAGTCACATACCTAAAGGACAGAGAAAGGTATTGCTGTGAAGCATTCAAAGCAGCCTGTTTTCAGATGTACTTTGTGAACTGCAAAATAGACACAAAGGCGGTGTGGAAAATTATGTTCTAATCTGAAATCCTAGGACAATAAAGAGTAGAAAGTAGCTTTGGTTGGGTAGGGGGAGATGGCAGATAGTCAAAATAAATATGTAAAATCTATGATTCCTCCTTGCCACTCATAAGAAACCTGTGTGGATTCTGAAAGGAATGGGATGTTATGAAGCTGTTGTTTAATGGCCTGACAAGGAAAGCTGTTTGTTGTCTCCTGGGGTGCTTGTCTTTTATTGTTGCATGTTAGTTCTGACAGAGCACTTGGCACTTATTCTACCTTCCGCAGTTTGGTACCCTCCTAATGGGTTGGGCTGCAACTTCCACCAGGTCGGGAAGCTGCAGTAGATAGTCAAGAGAGTGTGATCCTCTGCTTTCACACTGAGATGTGAAAAGATGCCAAGGGCCACAATGAAATGAAGAGTGCTGTTGGGGAGGAGGTGGATTCCAATGGGCGATGGAAGCAAGGGCAAAACAGTTAGAGCCGAGCAGTAGCACGTTTTAAATTAAAGCCCCCACTTAGGGTGACCAGATGAAAAAGAGGACCAGGTTCCTGGACTTCTAGTAGCTGCATGGAGGAGGAAATTTCAGTAGGTGTAGCTTGCATGAAATTTCCTCTTCTGAGCAACTTACTGCTGGTGGAATTTTGGTACATGTTTGAGTTTATAACATATCCCATCAGGCAGTCTGCTTGTGGTTTGAATCCCCCTGTGGATTCCACAATGTATTTAATGAAGGGGTTCCATGTTGCAAAGAAAGCATCTGGCTTGGTCATCCCATTTGACAGTCTAAGAGCATGCACTGATTTTTTTTGCCAGCATTGCCTGTTGTATTCTTTTAAACCAGTTCTCTACTGTTAACCCCTCCAGAGCCCTCCACCACACCGCTGTTTCTAGCCATGTTTCCAACACTAGGAAGGATATAAATTGCTTGTGGAACAGGCATTCATTAGGATCTATACAAATAGATAAAATATACAAAGGCCCACAAAACTCAATATTTTGGTTAGTTATTTTTGAAATATGACCACCCACTTCCCTCCAAAACACTTTCTCTTTGGGGTACTTCCATAGATGAGTTAATTTTTCTCTCTGGCCGCAGCCTGTCCAGTAGGAGAAATCTGCATATTCATTTTAGATACCCAGACAGAACTTAAGTGACATCTCATGAAACCGCCCAGAGTAGACCCGTTCTAGATGGGCGGTATATAAATCTAATAAAAATAAATAAATAAATAAATAAATGATTGTTTTAAAGGGATTCTCCTTGATTTGGGCCAAAACTCTTTTAAGCAACTATTGAAGTTGCAGGAACCCTCTCCTTTCTCAATTCTTGCAATCCTATTCCTCCTCCCAGTAATTTAGTCTTAGGAGAGGCACCCCAAATTTTTAGGAGGAGAAGCATTATGAAAGCCAGAAAACCACAGAATAAAGAAAGGGGGTTGTTCATCTAAGGAATCCTAGGGAGGCGGTTTTGGTTCTGAGGAGGGTTTGGTTTGGTCCCAAAGTCTGAAGACTCCCACCCCTCACAATAGTGTCTATCTGATATATAAATAACAATAACCATGTGCTGTCAAGTCAGTTCTGACTTATGGCGACCCGGTTTTCCAGGTAGAGAATACTCAAAAGTGGTTTACCATTCCCTTCTGAGGAGGGCATCCTGGAACTGTGCAGCTTGCCCAAGTGCACGTAGGCTGGCTCTACTTGTAGGAGGCATAGCAAAGAATCGAACTCCCAGCCTCTGGCTCTTTAGCCAGATGCCTAAACCAGCCAGTTACCTGATATAGGTCTGATATAACAAATTGCTTGAGGTTAGATGTTCCAAAAGGGGTAAGCACATGTTTGTGTTGCTAATAATATTGGCCAAGCTGGGCTGTGTGTGAGCACAACATGACTCTTTTTAATTCCTTCTGCTCAATTTTTTTTATCTCAACAGCTTCTGAGCGCTCCATCTGCCCGTCCTTAGATGAGGCATCCCCCTTCTCAGTGCCCTTGAAACCCTATGCATGGAGTAGCCTAGGACGTTCTGAACTGAGACATTTGGTGCAGACCTACAGGCCTTGCCAGGCTCTGGAACGTAGCTCGTCCCTTGCTCTCTTCTGCGAGCGGAGATCTGAGTCTAGTCTTTTTGGATCAGAGCGGAGCTCCGCACTGGGACTCTATGGTGACTTTGGTTCTCCTGGATTCTTTGAGCGACCAGCAGCAGGTCCTGGGATCTATGTGGAAGCCCCATCTGGACTCCAACAGGAGAAGAATGCAAGTGGCATCAAACTGGAATCAGAGCTTCTCTGTCGCCCTCTTTTGCTAAGCACTGGTTCCTACAAGTGTGTCAAATGCAGCAAGGTATGGACAAACTTTGCAGTATGGACCTTTGAGTTGTTTGTTTGTTTGTTACATTTATAACCCACCTTTCTCCAGTGAAGTCAGGGTGGCGTGCAAAATTCTCCTTTCCCCCCATTTATCCTAAAAACAATCTGTGCGATAGGTCAGGCCAAGAGAGTAAGACTGGATCTCAGTTGCTTAGTGAAATTTATGACTGTAAAACGATTTGAATCCACGTCTCTGGAGTCTTAATCCAACGCTCCAACCATTACCCCTTATATTATTTATTTCTGTGTCTTCTATATCCTCCTCTGGACCATTCAGCCAAATTCAGTTGGGACAGCAAGATCAAGGAGCAAGACCTAGGCAAATAATGGTCAAAGGCGAATGAAAGACTGGTTAAAATAGAGACTCCTGTAAGATAAACTGACTTGGTCAAGTCTCTGAAGGAATGGTGACATCAGGCCATGTTACACAACTCACCCTGGCAAGCTGTTCATTGTGGGTGTTAAAGAACTTAAAAAGAGACCACCCAGCTCAGGCCAAAAACCTATCTAGCCTTGCATCCTGTTTACCACGATGACGTAGAGAAATGCACAAGCAGAATCGGAGAATAATGTCTCTGTTGAGTCTCAGGAACTGATATTGAGATACATGCTACCTCTTATCTTGGAGTAAAATAGCCATCCATGAGGACTAGTGGCTCCCAACAGTCTCTTGCAAGTTTGGTTGATTTCCTTCTGTGTAGAGTTATCAATAGTTTGGTAACCTTTCTGAAAAGACTCAAAGATGTTCATGTTTTTTTTTAACTGATTGATTCAATTATTTCATTAATTTATTACTTTTTAAAAAGATATATTGCTATAGGGCTCTCAAGGCCTTAAGAGTGGCTTCCAACAATGAATGCCAGAATAAAAACATCATTGCAAAATGAGAAAATGATTCGGCCCTGAATCATCCTGTTCTTTCTCCCTTTTTTCCTTCTCAGGTCTTCTCCACTCCACACGGGCTGGAGGTGCATGTCCGCCGCTCACACAGTGGCACCAGGCCCTTTGCTTGTGAACTGTGTGGCAAAACATTTGGCCATGCCGTTAGCCTGGAGCAACACAAAGCTGTACATTCGCAGGTGAGAATCTTACGGGAACATTGTGAGGGAAGGGAGGGACAGACGGATCCATAGGACACTCCCAGGTGTGGCATTGAATATGCACACCTGGGGATTAAGCCCAAGTGGCTGCTCATACTGCACAACGGTAGCTGAATAAACAGAAGGAGATCCACTGAAGGGACAAATTAGGGTTTGTTCCTGTTCCTCATTTCCCTGGGAAGGCTAGCAGAAATCCCTTTCTATGGCAGAATTCCACATAGCCAAAATGTTTGTACAACTCTTCCTCCAAAATTATTTATACCATGCTAATCATGTAGAGCCTGTCTGTGAGCTACATGGTCTGGGTCACTACTGATGCTAGTCTGAAGACTCCCTCTGTCAGTCTTACCCAAAGTGATGCCCTCTAGGGGTGTTGGACTACAGTTTCTACCATGTTTCCCCAAAAATAAGACAGGGTCTTATATTAATTTTTGCTCCAAAAACACATTAGGGCTTATTTTCAGGGGATGTTTTATTTTACAGTCATGTCACCTTCTGGTTGCTGCACAATGCTGCACAATGGTGGAGGGTGGGGTTTCACTTAACTAGGGCTTATTTTTGGGGTAGGGCTTATATTACGAGCATCCTGAAAAATCATACTAGGGCTTATTTTCAGGTTAGGTCTTATTTTCGGGGAAACAGGGTATCATGGCTGGGGATAATGGGGTTTATATTCCCACACATCTGTGGTGCACCAGATTGGACAAAATTGTTTTCTGTGATCAGGCGGTGCCTGTCTTTAAGAACCTTCAACTGGAAGGCCACCAGGGGGACTTTGAAGAAATCCTAATTAGAGATGGGGGTATTCGTATACGAATATCCCCCCAGGTGGAAATAACGAGGATCTGGCCCCATAGAGCCGGACTGTCCACTCACCATTCCGCCGCTGACGCCAGCTCGATGGAGCCTTCCTATCGTGCCATTGTCTGCAATGGATTAGCCACTCTGCAACCTGGCAGAGAGGCTTGTCATCCCGCCTCCTGCCAGGAGTGGTTAATCTATTGCGGACAATGGCGCGATAGGAAGGCTCCATCGAGCTGGCGTCAGCGGCAGAATGGTGAGTGGACAGTCCGGCCCCATGGGGCTGGACCCTCGTTATTTCTACCTGTGGAGGAATATTTGTATTTGTATACGAATACGAATATCCCCATCTCTAATCCTAATGGTTAATTTCTAACTATTCTGTACCATACACATTTGGTTGATTCGGGAATTCTATAAGAGTCCAGTGTGGGAGCTTCCAATGATTACTTCTCATTGGCAAGTTCAAGTACAAACTCTGATCTTATATGGCTTCCCACAAAGGCTGTAAGTTGAAGTCCATGTTCTCTTTCCCTATAGGATAACTCTAGCTGTTGTGTGAATTTGGAGCTTGGTTGTATGAAGTAACTCTTACTGACACGGTCTGAGTGAGAACTTTCTAATTGAATAAGACTCAGCCCATTCAAGATTTTTAAGATCAGAGTGCAAATCACATATGGTGGGATAAGTTAAATTATTTAGAGAAATATTTTCAGTTAATATTTTTAACTAAAAATATTTATCTGAATAAGCACATGCTTCAACGTAATGGCTGAAATCCTATTACGTTTTTACACTGGCATAATGCTATTGGCATAAATCTCCTGGACAAATTATCAATAATTAAGAGGTCAGTATAAGCAATTGCTGTTGCACAAGTCAGCACACAACAGCAGAGGTCCTATATTGACTTATTAATGTGTGGTCACCAAAGAGATTTACACCGATTGTGTTACACTGGTGAGCATGACTACCGTGTTTCCCCGAAAATAAGACAGGGTCTTATATTAATTTTTGCTCCAAAAAATGCATTAGGGCTTATTAACTAAAGCATCTGGGGATGCTTTAGTTTTTTCATGTACAACCATCTACGTTTATTCAAATACAGTCATGTCATCTTCTGGTTGCTGCACAATGCTGCACAGTGGTGGAGGGCAGGGTTTCACTTAACTGGGGCTTATTTTTGGGGTAGGTCTTATATTACGAACATCCTGAAAAATCATACTAGGGCTTATTTTCAGGTTAGGTCTTATTTTCGGGAAAACAGGGTAATAGCATTTGGGCCAATGATCACATCTGGGGAAAGCATTACTAATTTCAGGTGTTCTTGTGGGTCTTAATGGAGGGGTGGACTCAAGTAACAAGTCAGACAAAATAGCTGTACCATTTGGAAATTTAATAAGGGGAGAACATCAAAAGCAAATCATATGGGAACTTGGTTGAGTGATCAGGAATTCTTAGAAATATTACAAGGTCCAGAAAATGATATTTTCATACTCAAGAAGGTTTTTGTGGCTTTGTTTAGAGTCCAAAAGTGACAACTTTCGAATAAATGAAACTAATTTTCACTTAAACTGGTTCACCCTTGAATTAACACTGTAATCACCCATCACTTCCATTTGCAGAGCTTAGAAGTTTTACTTTGGGGACTATAAATCCCCATGTTGTCTAGAGGATTCTGGGAGTTGTAATAAAAAAAGTAACTTTTCAAAATTTTGCCCATGCATACCTTTGAAAAACTCCCCTTTTAGTTTTAAAGGTTGTGAACATGTTGGGAAATAACTCATGCTAATTAGAGAAAGTAAGAAACTGACTTACTTGGTACTTCGATTTATTTCCTAGAGAGCTCTGGTGAAACATCCCTAAACTACAGCAAAGAACATGAAGTACCTCTCCAGTACTTCAAAACTGAGGATTCCATCAGTTGGACTCATGGCAGTTAAAGTAGTATCCAATTGCTATGACTGTGTAGTGCAGGCCAGACATGGACATTATAGATAGCCTTTAATTAAAATGGAAAGCATGTTGATGTTGGAGAGAGACAATTAAGGCAAGCCTTTCAGGTCTGTGAAATCAGACTTCAGAGGAATCCCAGGTTTAAGTCCTGAAGGTCAATCACCAAACAAAGCAAGCTAATTTGCAAACTCTTATAGGGGAGAGAAGCAGCCTGTTTCTAATTCCATGGTGAGCAAGTAAGTTTCAGATCATGTCCATTACTGGCAAATGGACAGGGGATGTTTTGCTGTGTTCATAGTTCACTCAGTTTAGTGTACTCTGACTAGTGATTTCCTGGTAGAGCCACTGTATGTAGTTACAGCCTGTGCAATTGGAGCAGTAAAATCAGTGCTACCGTGCTGCTTTCTTGTTAGAAAGTCAGAGTAGGCATTAAACAAACAAATGAATCCTCCCCAACAAGAGCACCAGTAAAATAATGCCAAACCAGAGGCTTCCATACAGATAATTTTCTCCTAAACTAGCATGTGTTCACCCAGTTTTGCTGAGAATAGAGTTTTTCTATATAGAAATCAGTGTTAATGGCAGTAAAATGATGTGCATCTCTTGCAATTGATGACTGACATGTTAATGGCTTGTCAGAAGCACACCAGTGTTTTGGTATAGAACCCAGGAAACTGGAGCGTCTGCCTGAAAAAAATGGGTTAGAAGTTGGGGCTTGCTATTTCAGGGGGACAGGGGAGAAGTAGATCTTGGATATTTTCTTTTTATGGACTACAGCTTCCAGAATCCCCATACCAGTATAGGCATGAGCCCAAACAGTGATTGATCCAGATGTATAGCTCTATGCCTCATGCAACAAACTGAAACCTGTTTTTTTTTTTCCTTACCCCCTGCAGGAGCGCAGCTTTGATTGTAAGATCTGTGGGAAAAGCTTCAAGCGATCCTCTACCTTGTCTACTCACCTACTCATCCACTCAGACACCCGGCCTTATCCATGTCAGTACTGCGGGAAGAGGTTCCACCAGAAATCGGACATGAAGAAGCACACTTTCATCCACACAGGTGAGCCCTGTATTCTTGTAGCCTGCTGGGAATTGTAGATGCTGCTATAGCGTGAAATGGGCACCTCTATGCCTTGAGCACTGCTTCCTCATTTTCATCTGGAAAAGGCCACAGGAAAGACCAGACAAGATGGGGTACAAATAAGAATCATTTGAACTTGATCTTTAAAATAATACTTTAGTTACTTGCAATATTATAAATGTATCATACAGAGAATGTAGAAGTGTATGTTTTTGGACAGCAACTTCTGGAGTCCGCCTGGGGATTCTGGAAGTTGTATTCTTTAAAAGTTACTTTCCCAAATTCTGCCTATATGCCATTCTTCTACAGCAGTGGTTACCATCCTTGAGTAACCCAGGTGTTCTTGAACTGCAACTCCCAGAAACCCCGGCCAGCACAACTGATGGTGAAGGATTCTGGGAATTGCAGTCCAAGAACACCTGCATTACCCAAGGTTGGGAACTACTCAGTGACTTACCAGGGATTCTCCATAAGTTTTGTTCTTGCTTGGGCCCCACAGCTTTACCATCAGTGGGTGCCCCAACCTGTTTGCTAGACTCAGACCTGGTTATATAGAAAGTTGAGATGCTGCCTGGAGATTTATGGGAGTTGTAGTCCAAAAACAAAAATCCACACATCTCTAATACAAAGCATTTGTTCACTAACTCAGTGGTTCTCAAACTGAAGTCCCCAGATGTTCTTGGACTGCAATTCCCAGAAACCTTCACCACTTGCTGTGCTGGCCAGGATTTCTGAAATTTGCAGTTCAAGAACATCTGGTGACCCATGTTTGAGGACCACTGCAACTGACATTCTTAAAATTCTAATTAGTAATGCTTGAATCAACTTCCCTCTCAAGTTTGTTCTGCGCGATGTTTTGTGTCATGATTCCAGAGATGAGAGATGTGGATTGTTTGTACTACATCTCGCAGAGTTCCACAGCTATCATAGGCCATGCTGCTGGTAGGAGTCTGGAGGTTATAGTCCAAACAAGTCACTTTTTCTGTCTTTGCATAATTTAATTATTGTGTGTCAACATTTAGATCCTGGTTCCTGGGTGGTAAATGTAACTGCACCATCTCTTCCTGTCCCATGTTACCAATTTATAACAGGGGTATCAACAGTCAGAATAATAACTTCCTTTAGATTAAACAGGAAGCTGGAAGACTAAGGTCCCAACTGTAAGCCTCAATGTTTGCTAGTAAACTAGCTGTTTATTGAGCTCTTCCAAAGAAAAGGCTTTAGGGCTATTTGTAATGCCAGGCAAGGAACGGTGATCTCAGGTTTGATTGTTGAATGTGATCAACAATAAACTAATAAAATGCAAAGGCATAACCGGCGGAAATTGTTAGGAGGAAAACAGTATTATGGATGTTAGTGGCCATTTTTCACTGATGTCATCCCAACCAGCATCTTTCTTGTCTTGACCACTTGAAGGATAAATTATGCAGATACCCAACCTCAGATAAATAATTGGATGAAAGTTGTATGCTGGGGTGTGGAGAGTATAGCTCTTCACATGTTGTTAGACTGCAACTCCCATCAGTCCCAGCTAGCACACTGAATGGTGAATGTCAATGGGACTTGTAGTCAGAAGGGTTCATGTTCTCCATTCCTGCTCAGCCCTTTTAAAAGGCTGTTATGGAAAAATGTTACCTGATGTGTCTTATCCCCTGCAAAATGCAGTTGTTGGTCCTGCTAACCCAGCGTGTCCATTGCTGTTGTGAATTTTCCATGTGGAATCTGATTATATTTCTGTTACCAGTTCCCAATGGATACTGTCCACATTTTCTTCCCACCCCTGCCCATGTCTGCCTCATTAATTAATGCATTTTAGAAAACCAAGCACTTGGCACAAGGTAGTGTCAATCCAATGTAGCTTTAAAGTGTGTAAAGCTAGATGCTTCTTGTGCTATCACTGTAATTAAATAGGACCATTAATTCTCCAGCGAGCAGGAGCATTCCCACTTTGGAGAGGGCAGCAAGACAGTGAAATCAAAAGAAAAGACATGTGTGGTTGGGAAGAGGAGGATGAAGCTGGGATTTTGAAGTAATACCCTTTCATCTTTCCAGTTCATGTGCTGGCCAAGTGTCAAGGATGGTAGCTTCATTCCTTCCCTTTGGAACTGGACTCAGTGGCCCTTTGGGGGGCCCTTTGAGCTCTATCATTCTGTGATTCGGACAGCCCTAACATTAGGCAAGTGACATTGGCTGCCTCTAGGAATAGATTTTGAATGCCACAAAAAGCAACCAATTATTAGTTATTGATATATCCTTGTATCTTTACTGCCAGAAAGAACAAAAAGGATTGTGATATTTTCTAGTGTCCAAACAACTGGACTGGTGGAAGGTACAAAGTGGCTTTTTATTGGAGAAGGTGGGGCATTTGGTGCTCTGCCTCAGGCGGCAAAATGCTTTAGGCTGATTGGGCTGAGCATTCAAGCTAGACCCTCAGACGAAGAGGGGGAAATGTGTTTAAACTAGAAAGGAAAGAATAATGCTGCTGCAATGAGGAGTGGCCGTCCCCGAACCACACAAAATAGCACCGAAGCTGTATCCATCTGAGGAGGAGTTGAACAGCATGGACGGGGAAACCCCAGACCGATGAGCCACATTGGACCTACTGGACCTGCCTGTGTGGCCTACTGAAGCCCTTCTTTGGAACTCCCGACCCCACCCCAAAGGGTACTTCACTCTGGCAATGAAGAAAGGAGCTGGGTCTCTTCCTGTCCTGCTAGATTGGTCATTCTGTTCGGAGAGAATGAGGCCCACAGGGAGATTTCTGCAACCTTCTTCTTTGAAGGCTCTCAGGCAATGCTTTAGGGACAGGATTAGGTAGCTAAACCTAAATCCGCGAGTTGATTTAAATCTGTTTAGCTTCCTGCAGTAGACGAAAACATCTACCCCTTTGATAAATCTAAGGATTGGAAGCCTCCCTGCTCAGATGGGTGCCATACAAAAAGTGTTTATCAAGTTTTGTTCACGGGTCACATACAGCTAGATAGGGTTTTTTGTTTGTTTGTTTGCTTGCTTTTTTGTTCATTCTCCCTCTAACACTCCAGTCTAAAGGTGAATGCAGAGGAGCAGAGAGAAATGAGCAAGAGCAGCTCTTTCATAAGGGGTAGGAGTGATGGACATGCATAAAAAGAAAATCCACCCAAAGGGGTACAGAAATAACTAAGAACTCTAGGTTGTCTGTAGTTCCAGTTAAGATTAAAATTACCTATCTGTAGGCCAATAGGATTAAAATAACACATCATTGCATGTACCTTATTTAATATAATAAATACAAAAATAATCACAACTAAAAATAACCACGGTGACCCTCCAGAAAACACTTCATGACCTCCTTGGGGGTCCTGACCCCCAGACTGGGAATCCGTGCTGTAAGAGATAAGTGAATCTCTCCTTTTTTTGTTAGAATGCTGCATTTATTGAATTTAGGGATTTTAAAATGTTTAAAAAATATTTTTAAAGGTGTTTTTAATTGTGGTTTTTAATACTGTTATGAGTTTTTGCAATGTTACCTCTTATAATGTTTTAATGGTGCTGTTTTAACTGATTGAGAGTTGCCTCGCGTCCCTTAGAAGGACAAAAAATATATATAAATAAAATAAAGGAGAAAACGAAATAAAATAGAGCAGCTGCACATTGGCTATTTGCATCTCCAAATTAGACTGCGAATACTTCATTGTTTAATTGTTTGTCCATCCTCAGGTGAGAAGCCCCACAAGTGCCAGGTGTGTGGCAAAGCTTTCAGCCAGAGTTCCAACCTTATCACCCACAGTCGGAAGCACACCGGCTTCAAGCCCTTTGGCTGCGACCTGTGTGGCAAAGGCTTCCAGAGAAAGGTGGATTTGCGGAGACACCGGGAGATGCAACACGGTCTGAAATGAGAGATGTGCGGCATTGGGGGGAAACAACAAAACACTATGTCCACAGAATCCCTCTTGCTCCCAGAGGGGACTCCTCTTCCTGCCCCCTCACTCTGCCTCTCTGCACTGTTCCTTCAGCCCACTTCCTGCCACACCCTCACTAAACAGGAAGTCCCAGCAGGCTTGCTGGCATTTTGCAGAACTTGATCAAAATGTCACGGGATGAAAATGGAATGCTTTGGCTGAAGGAAGGTGGAGTGAGGCCTCTCCTTTTCCCCATTTCTCTTTAAAATTAAACACTGAAAGGGGAAAAAAATCATACATGCCCCCCCACTTTGAAGTCACGAGGCCGTCTAAGGATAAGCTATGTGGTACCTATGAAGCAGAAAGTGCTCCTTCCCCTTGAATTCCCCAGTTAGCTTTGATTTCCTGAAAATTAATTTTCTGGGAAACCTGAATTATATGGTAAACACACTGAGTAACATAAAACATGTGTAATGTCTTTTATTTTGCACCATTTAATTGATTTCATTAACTATTTTCTGCCTGGGAACATTTTCAGAGTAAATAGAGCAGAGGGGGAACAACTCCTGCTCTGATTTTGTCTTTCTCTTTATAATACAGAGATGAGCAGGACCAAGTCTGAAAAAACTGAATGGTCAAAATGATCCCAAATCTGTTGCTAATAGTGGTGTTCGGTCTTGGATTCAGTCATTTGCACATTACCTGGTATCTGTCTGGCCGTAAAGGGCAATTTGGGAAATGAAACATCAGAAGCAATATTCTGAAATTATACACAGGATCTTAATGACTTCCCAAACCATAGCCTGGAAGTGGGACACTTGGGCCTTTCATTCCTGTATGACATGGAGAGATGTGTTCTCTCATGATAGCACTGCAGAGATTAGGGGAGGCTCTGTGCATGTGGCAGAGCTCGAACCCACAATCGTGGCCCCCTCGGCCACTGTTACCAAGTATACTTCCTTCAAGTGTGTGCCACGAAGAACAGTAAACCTTTTGAACTTCTCCTTGAAAGGCAGGTGTTAAATCATAGGAAGCATTGAGTCAGACACCTCTTATACTTTGGTGGGAATTCTCAGGGAAGGAACCATAATTGCCTTCTCAAAATTATGTCCAGAAGAAACTCCTCCCAAGTCCCTTCTCAGGCTTCCATCCATCCAGGTGGTCCTGGACTCCACCTTTAGGACTGTTGGATACTGCGGTACCTCTTGGGCATTTATTTTCTGTTGAAGTGTATTATATGGAATAAATGGGGCCTGGTTATGGTTGCTAGGTTACAGACTGCCTTACTTGCATAGTTCTGGTCTTGAGTTGCAACCCTTCCTCCCTGCCATTGCCAGCATAACCCTGTCCAGTTTGAGTCAGGACCCTGGTGTGATTTAGTGGGTGGGGGCTTTAACCGCTTGCTCCAATCTGGACCAGAGAGCCTGATGCCTGCAATTGTGCATTACCAGGAAAAGTGCCGTTAAAATGATGGAGACTTTCTTATTAATATAAACTGCAGCTGTTATCCCAACCCTTCCTGCTGATTCAGACTGGGACTACAGCAGCAGGAGGAAAAGCCTCCATCACTGTTACACTATGCTTGTGATCTTAATTGGGAGTCCTTCACTGGCAGTTTCTGAGAGGAAAAAAACCTAAAAAACCTCAGGACTTATTCAGGTAAGTTAATAGATCGTCTGACCCCCTACTTAGCTAAAGACAGGACCATTATCCCATAACTTTCTTCTACACCTGCTCAGATCTAGACGGCTTCAGCATGTCACCATGTTCATTCCTTTAACAATAACTTCCCAAGCTCTGCATGCATGTGCATATGTGCACATGGTCTTTACTCTGCATCTGCTGGGAAGGCAACTTCCAACAAGGAGCTGAAAAGGAAGAGTGTGGAACATAAAGCAAGTTATGCCTTCTTATTTAGACACTGGTATGGTTTCCTCTTGAATCTAAAAGGGCCAAACTAAGGGACAGAGACTCCTTCAATGTTTAATAATGAGTGGATGAGACATAGCCAATGTGCTCCTGATACACTGGTTTGAATAGTAGGGCTCTTTGCTCTGAAATGGCCCTGTGCCTGGAAGGACCCAGGAATTGGTGTGTATTTATAGTACAGATTTGCCTTAACTAATCCTCTGCATACCTCATTGGGGGGAAATAATATGTATGTACTTTATAGGTAAGATTGTAAAAGCCTATTTAGATTTACAGTGTGTCATATGTTCGCTGATATGTATTTATTGGGAAATTGTTTTAAATTAATAAAGTACTGAGGATGCTCAGGAGTGGTATTTATTTCAACATAATGTGTTAGTGAAACTAGTATTGTGACCTTGAAGGGAAACTAGACACATGTTTCAGCTCCTAGTGATATAGAGGCAGAACTTAGAAAAGCTATGATTGTGGGTGTTTTCATCCCAAAAGAGTATTTCCCACCCCAACTTTGTGTTGGGGGCTACAGCAGATAGCATTCTAGAAAATTGGTGAAAGGAGGGACCTCTGCATTTGCTAACCCAGTTGCAAATACAGGGTCAGAGTAGACATGCAGAGGCCCTAAAGTAGGTCAGATTTAAGATAACAGAACCATAACATAATATGACCAAAAATGTGTATCATTCTTCTACCTATGTAACAGTTGAAATTAGGGAAGGGGGAGTTTTATTAGAGATCCTCATAAGGTGGGCCATAAGGTGAGTTCATTGTGCTTACACGGGGCATTCTGTGCACATCTACGTGTGGAAATAATATAGGGATCATTGCCATTTCCCTCCACAACATCTCCATAACCACAATGTAAATTGTGAATTCATCTCTTTATCATGCAGGCAAGAATCTAGAATGTTTGACGGGGCATGGTAGCTGATGTGGGTTTGTCACAATGAAGAGGCAAAAAGAATAGATGTTTGAATGTAGACTTTTAAACAGTGGAAAGAAGGTGGGAACATCTGAATGTAACCAGCGAGGAATCAGAACAAATTATTGAGACTGTTACAGTGTGAAATTTGAAGATCAGAAATATCTTTCTTAGTGTCATTACTTAGTTGAATTAAAAATGCATTGTGTATATTATGTGACTCATTATTCATGAAGCAGGTTCCGTACCTTTTGTCTGCCAGAGTAACTGAAGGAAAGGGTAACAGGAGACAGCGTGGTGCACACCTTTGTTTCTCTTGCTGAATTTTTAATAACACCTCCAGCCAGCCAGTTGGTGAAGCCCAGGGCCCATAGAAGAGTGGAAAAGCAGAGCTATATCAGAAAGACTAACCCTTTCAGAAGCTAATTTGAGCTTGTGTTCATTCACGCCAGTGATGATTAAATTACCTATCAAGTGTGCCGAGCTATCATGATTCAGGACTTTGAAAAACAAGGTGGATTTCACCTGATTTATTTAAAGTACCTAGGGGTGGAGGAACAGATGAACCAAGGAAAGATGCAACAAAGAAGCAACCCCTTGCTTGGTCATGTTGTCTTTTGTGTTTGGCAGAACAGGTGCTGGCTTTAATATTTTGGAATTGTCCAAAATTAATTCATTTTTCCTCTTTCCCCCCTACACTTAAGAGGAGCTCTGAGTGGCAAGGTAGATTAGGTTAAGCCAACCTTTCCCAACCCACTATCTTCCAGATATGTTGGACTAAAGTTCCTATTAGAGATACCCAGTGTGGTGCAGTGGCTAGAGTCACCAACGAGGACTGAGGAGGCCTGGGTTCGAATCCCTGCTCAGCCATGGAAACTCATTTGGGGTGTGGAACTGATAAAACCACTCCTTAAATATCTCACTTACCTTGAAAGGCCTGTTAGGATCGCTGTAAGTGGGTTCTGACTTGAAGGCACATAACAACAACGTTTCTATTAGCCATGCCACTAGAGGGGGGGGAGCCTCCATTAGGATGAGGGATTGAAAGATAAAACTCAGTGAGAGTTCATTGTTAAGTGAGGAACTGAACCCATGTATCTATGATTACAGTCCACAAAATTCATGAGCATCATCTAGTGGGTATTATTGAAATGCATCTAGAGACAACCTGATTAGAACAGTGTTGGGGTCAGGAGGCTGTTCAGCCCCCATCTTCTCTACTTATTTTCCCTATCAAAGCAAAGTGATCCTAATTGCTTTTTTAAACATGTGGGAAAGATATAGGGGCTCTGTCTAGCTACTAGCCAACTGTTCATCCACGTATTGGGAGAGAGACAGATTAAGTGTAAAGCAGTGGGAAGCAGAACCTGAACCTCTTGGCATCTCGTCCAGGTTGGCCTTCTGTTCCTCTGATGAATCTTTATCACACCTGCTCATTATACACTTATAAAATATATGGAGAGCAAATATCAAGCTGGAGGGGGGAAAGTCTGCATCTATAAAAATGTGTGGCACACCTCCTGTGGAGACATTTAATGTCCATTGCCTAACAAAGATTAACTTGCTCATAAAAAAAATCAGAAAAAGTAAGAGACCTTTGAATGGGCATGTTCTCATCTTTCTTCAACACAATAAGAAGAGAGAAGGGAAAATGTTAAGAATGAAAGAATTTGCTAGCTTACAGATTTGAATTTTTCTTGACGTCATTTTTAGTCCCCAGGGAAATGTTAGTAGGCACTTTTTGGGTGCATCTGAACTCTCCACTGCCCAGATGTTAACTCTCTCGCCCCAACATTGCCTTCACTGAGTGCTGCAATGGGGCATGAAAGAGGCTCTCACTGGAATCAAATGGGATAACTTTTCTAGCCTAACTTGGGGATGGGGAGAGGGGTTGAGTTGCATCTGGTTTGTCACCTATGCTATTCAGCCTGAAGCAAGGCAGTACAGTACTCGGTGTTCTCTTACATTGGCTTTTATCTTGACATTGAGTAACACAATCAAGGCAGCTGAACAGATTGCTGGAAAGTACACATTTTGTCAAAGCTTCACCTTGTTTTTATCCTGGCCCATTTTTCACCTTTGCTGCTAGTGCCATGCTTTTGTTTGCCTCTTGGCCCTCAATATCCTTAGCCACATTTCACACACGTTGCCGCTGGATCCAGTAATCAATAGAGACAATGATGAGAGACTCACAGGACTTTTGTTCATGATATCATCAGGTGAAAGCATATATGTTGTCAAAGCTCGTTGGCTCAGAACAGAAGTGGGACCAAGTGGGGTGGAGGGCAAAGAAGATGAAGGAAAACACCCTTACGGAATTACAGCATGGAACTTGAATATTCAACAGGTGTCAACAATTTAAATGCTCATGATGATCACACATACTAAATGAGGCAAGTGGCTGCTGCTCTGCCTCAGGGTGAGATCTATCAGTGTATGGGAAAAGGGACTCTCTCTGGGACTACAGTTCCAAAAATGCTGTCGGCCATTCTTGCCGGTAGATTCTAGAAGCTGTGCACTAAAAAAGCAGGAAGTACCCAAAGCCCTGTTGAGTTTATGCTGGAAGGGCACAAGAGAGGGAGGTGGAACATTTTCTGTCTCCCTGCACCCAGCTTCCTTGGTAATCCAGAGACACATATTTGCTAGTGCTCAGTATCACATACTGTAATCCTGGATTTGTGTCTTTTTTGCTTTAAATGGAATATGCTGGTACTGTGCTTCCTAGACCTGCAGTTGCAATTAGCGGTGCCGACCTTATGAATACTAGGTCTCCAGGCCTGCTTTGGCAGACTCCCTTTTTTTTTTTTTTTTTGCATTTCTAGAACTAGAGGTTATTGGGACCCAGGTCACACCCTACCCCACACCAGTACATGCAAGCTTAGTGGTCTGCATTTCATTGGTGGTTCACAGCTTAGAAGAAAGGGCATCTCAATCTTTGCACATTTGTGGCCAACGAGCAAGATTTCACAGTGCTAAACTGGGTTTGGGTCATTCAGGGGCAGCCATTTTGCTGCCTGAGGCAAATGATAAACTAGTCCCTCCAAAACCCACCGCATATAAAGAAACAAGCTGAATCTTACTTCAACGCTGACAACGTATAAAGGCAGCAGGCTAGCCTAAGGTGCTGCAGGACAGGCTGTGTAGTGCACATACCTCTGCCTTCCAACAGAAGTACAGTATATGACCGGGGGAGGGGGGGGGACTCAAGCAGAATGCTTCAGTGGCTGCCACTTCTGCACCCAAAACCTGGCATCTGAGTTGGACACCTCATTCTGCCTAATGGAAGGGCCAGCCTTGTTAATGGGATTCAGTTTAGCAGTCACTAGTTCTGTTTCAGTCTGCCTTAGTTTTAGAAGATAGCCTTCCCAAAGAAGGCTGCACTGTGGAAGCCTTCTCTGCATTCTTCCTGAGCTCCATATAAAAAGAAGGACAACTTAATGGGTTGGATGCAGAATCTGACTTTCTTGTAGAAGGGGATGGGGCCCTCCACTAGGAGAAGGCAGATCCTGGATCCACCTTCTTATACCATCTTTCTTCCTCTTTGTACAATAGATTTATACAGTGGTGAGACCCTTGGGCTCTCATTCTTTTTTACAATGGCTGAGACCAGTGCAACTCACTGGTTTGGTTGGGCATATAGACCTTAGTCTGGCTAACAATATTCATGCTTAAAACACATTGAAATCAAACAGATAGTGTACATCATACACATAACCTGAGCTCTGTTGATTTGAATGAGGTGATGGGGGTATAAACAGGATTAGTGTCAGATTTGGCCTGCACTGTAGCCAAGAAGAAACCAAACCTCCAGATGTGTTGAAATACAACTCTCATCTTCTACAGCCAGTATAGTTGAATTATGAGGAATGATGGGACTTGTAGTCTAGCAGCATCCAGAGAGCTGCATGTTTCTCCATCCCTTCCAGGTAGAACTATCAAAATGGCAGAGTGAGGAACCATGGATCACCTGTGGTTAACTTACAGCCTGTATTTTCTGAAATCATACTGATAATGTAAGATTGGGATCAATCAAAATCTTCAGCCATGGAGTTTATGGTCTGATAACTCCAGAATGATTACATTTAATCTAGTTTATTGTCTTGACATGAAATATGCAGGTTTCAAAAATGTACACTGGCTTAAGTGCTTTGTGGATCACACTAAAAAAGGTATATGAAAGAGATCTACAGTGAGGGGCCAGAGGAGCCACAAATGTTAAATCATACTCCATGAAACCGTTGCTCAAGATGGACACTATGAATAAACAGGCCACATTGAATCAAAACACACTATATCATTCATGACACTGAGGTGATTGCCAATGCATAGTTGCGTAGCAATCAGGGTCATTAATGATGCTAGACCTTTGCTTGGGGAAAGAACAGAGAGGAACAACACACAAAATCCAGTGGAGTTGAATTTTCAGAGTAAGTAAAAGGGAAGCAAAGAAGAAAGATAACGGCTGTGTTCCTTCCATTCTCTTTGAAGTGCTGTGATGCAACCTAAGATTGGGGAAGAGCCTCTGAAGGGAAACACACGTTAGAACATCTCACCGTTTGACTAGAATCAAAGGAGAGGTGGCAAACGGATAACGAAGCAATCACGTTATCTCATCTGGCCACAGAATCAATCTAGGGATTGCTTAAACCTGTAAGGAAACAGAACGGCAACTCAAAGGAAGGCCCCCTTCCATAGGCACCTGACCCAGTTAACAAACTAAACTGTTCTGCCACCGCAGATTGGCTCACAACACAGAGAGATTGCATGGGATGGAAAATCACACAGGAAATGAAGAAAAAAGGAAAAAAAGCACAACCCACCCATGTCTCTTTATGCTTAGCTAGGAGGGAAAACTCGGGTCAAGGCAAAGCAAATTTTTCCACTCAAGGAATTGTTCAGTGTTTGACTAATAATGGAAACACTGGTGACTGGAAAACAAACATTTAAAGTAATAGTATCACTACTCATGCTAATTAGTACAAATGTCATACAGAGAAAGTTCTGAATTTAGACATTGTCCCAGACCTATAGTCTGGAGGAGCGTTGCCCATGACCCATCCACCCCAACCTCCTTTGGGCCTTGTCTCACAGATGCAGTCTAGCCATTAACCTCACTAGGTTGCACTGGCCAAGACAGGATACATCCTGATTTCTTGGCAGAGGACATAATGTCTTGGAAAGTACTGTGCCTCACCTACTCCTCATTTAACAATGTTGATGTCCACCTGCACTATGGTTATGTTTCCCCAGCTCAGATTTCTGGCTGTGAGCCTGCATCATCCCCCAGATTAACTCAATTTAAGGTTTCAAGGGAATGGCAAAGTGCAGTGGAATACACAGGATAGCCCTTGAGCAGAAAATCCTTGACTGTTTCTTTTTTTAAAAATGTGATATTTCTGCATTAAAATCACATCCTGAGCAGAACAGGCAGCACTGAACACTGCAAACAGTTTTTTTTTTAAAAAAAGTACCATTAATCCCACTGCCCCAAGTGATTAGTTGTCTGTCTCATTGCTTGGTTAGTAATGTTATATTTTATCTGCTCTGAGTCTGACCCTAGGGCAAGGGAAGGCATGTTAAGCTTTTCTGGAGCAATTTTGATGCTATGGGCAGCTTTGGTGGTGAGGGGTGAGGGGCAGATATTCAACCCCAGTGCCAGCCACAAGCTGCACAAATTCAGTAAAAGCTAGAAATGTCCTCAGAAAGGGGGGGGGGGGGAGGAGAAATCAAAAACAGTTTTGATTTTGGGGTTATTTTGGGCATTGGGAAGTAGACCTAAGGGACCTGCCTAAAGCAAAAGCCACCATTCCTGAGGGCCTCTGGAAACAAGATTTTTTCCCCTTATCCTCAATTTTCTTTAAGCATTGGGGGGCTTTTAAGGGACATAAAATCCTCTTGGGGGGTTTATGTGGGTCATGGGTTACTGTTGCTCAACCCTTCTGTGGAGGGTGGAAAAAACTGGCCACTTCAGGCAGCTGACTTGGAGTGTCACGAAGTCCTAGGCCAGAAAACAGACATTAGATGTAGTCCATAGTTAGAGCTGGAAGCCAATTAATTTTGCAGATAGAAATAGTTCCCTATTCCAGTCTCAAAGATCTGTTTCTGGACCTAGAATTGCATGAAAGACAGGTAAACTACAGATTAGAGCATCAGATTATGAGGGGCATCTAAATACAGAAACATACTTTTTAAAAACCCGTAGCACCTAAAATTTTACAAAATATGCATTTGTATTTGTATTTGTATTTGTGCGTGTGTGTATATGTCTGTAACACTACAGATGGTCTTAAATTTAACATTCTTAGGGTCTTCAGGTCTTAATTCTGTCTTGGTATGACACAATACTTATTTAAGAATTATTTAGTTATTTAATTTTTACTAATTTTTGCCAGATCCCCTGTTTCCCCGAAATAAGACCTAACCTGAAAATAAGCCCTAGTATGATTTTTCAGGATGCTCATAATATAAGCCCTACCCCAAAAATAAGCCCTAGTTAAGTCAAACCCCGCCCTCCACCATTGTGCAGCAACCAGAAGAAGATGACATGACTGTATTTGAATAAACGTAGATGGTTGTACATTAAAAAAAATAAAACATCCCCTGAAAATAAGCCCTAATGTGTTTTTTGGAGCAAAAATTAATATAAGACCCTGTCTTATTTTCGGGGAAACACGGTAGAAAGACTCACTTTGGGAATTTCTATTTCAGGTGCCATAATAACTTGACTGGCTGTGTTTACTATGATCAGTAACTTACTGAGCTTTTGCACAGCAGAAACCCCCACCAGTGGGGTGAAATGTGGGATTGTGCCTCTAAGCATTGAGGTTGCACAAATGATGATTTCCATGATGAAGACCTGCCCTCTGCTTGTGTAATGGTCACACTTGCTCAAGTGGCACAACCCCATGTTATGATGCTCACTGAACAGTGGATGCTCAAGAGAATATTGGCATGTGTACCTATCAGCCTTGGCTTTCAGGGCCAGCCCTACTATTAGGCAGAGTGAGGCAACTGCCTCAGGTGGAAGGTGCTGTGAGGGAATAGCATTAACTTCGTAGGCAGTCCCTCCTGAGTGCCCCAAGTGTTCCCATCTGTTGAAGACATAGGTGGTGTCATGAGCCCTATAAACTAGCCTTCTGCCCCAGCTGTGGTAAAGGATGCCCCTTGACCAACTGCCAGTCCGGTCAGCTTCTGCTTCAGGTAACAAAATGGATCAACCCTGTTGACTTGGGGGGGGGGGATTTTTATTCTTCCACCTCTGGCAGCAAAATACCGTTGCCAAAATTCAAAGAAAGCTTCTAAGCCTACTTTGGGAAATGGATAGAGGCAGCCAGGCAGGCATTGTGTTTTGAGACAGAACAATTCCTGCTGTGACTTTTTCATGTCACGCAAAAGCCCAATACGGGTATTTCTGACAATTATCACAGGTGATCTGACCAGTAGGCTGAGCATGGAGACCGCTTCCTGCCCTCCCTAAAAAGCAACCCTGACTAGAGCATATCTTGCCATGGTACCAATCTGGCTGGGGAAATGCTGGCTTTGTGGTTTTCATATCTGATCTTACGACTTTACTTTTGTTTACTGAATACCAAGCATCTCTGAAATGTTTATTTCCTTTGGGTGTCACACTTTACAGGCAGATAGGATAGATACAAAGAATGATATGAGAAACACTAGCCACAAAGTCTTATACTGAGTCAGAGCATGAGTTGGTCGTGCCCCAAGATGCCTTCTTGAGGGATGGGTGCCACTTTCTAGATGCCTGTTGGACTGGAGCTCCCATCAACCCTAGCCAGCATTGCCAGTCGTGAGGGATCATGGACACTGCAGTACAGCAATATTGGGAGGGCCAAGCATCCCTCATCGCTGGTTGTGTCTTTTTCATAATTCCTACTGGGTCCTCTTAGCTGGAAATTACTGGGATGTTTAGATACAGGGGAATTATTTTTGGAGATAAAGTAGGATGGAACCTGAAGCAGATTTACCAGCTATCATCTGAAATAGCTGGAAAAGTTGCTTTTTCGGACTACAACCCTCAGAATACTCCAGCCAACATAACCATACAGGTGGGGGGATTTTGGGAATTTTCAGCTCCCAAAGTAACTCTTCTGAGATCTGGATCATTTGTTTTTCTTACCCAAAAATTGCACATGCATGTTCCCTATTTGAGAAGTGCAACTTAAGCAACAGCTGAATGCCCCACCACAGGATAGTTAAAGGTCTGTCTGTATAGCTTCAGGCACAAAAGTTTTGAGCTGAGTCCTATTACCTGTTTAGCTGCCAGTCTTAAGCCCTTTATACAACCATGTTCATCTGGAGATCTAGATAGGAACAAGAGGCCAGATTCTGTCCACCCCTTAATGCTTATATGTTGGATGTAGGCTCCCCAAAGGTGTTCTGCAGAAGCAAAGAACAGCATTCTCCTTCATGTACAGACAAAATATGGAATAGTATTTGAATCTTACACCAACACAGGTGGCCTATACTGTGTTTGACAGTAACAGGCGAGCATTGGCGGCTCAGGGCAGATTGCCCAGTGCATGGAACAGCTTGCTTCTCCTGTATCTCACCACCATTCCCTGCCTTCCCATCTGTGCTTCAGGTAGCCTCCTCCTCATTCTATCTGATGGTAGCCAAGTCCTTGTAGGGTTGTCATATGAGAAAAATCCCATTCCCTGAGTCCAAAACCTAGGCCCAGGCAGTGGGAATCCCCTTGTGATGTCACAGAGGCAGGGCTGACAGCAGTTTGAGGGTCTGAGGAGCCTTGTGGCGCAGTGGTTCAACGGCTCTACTGCAGCCAAAACTGTGCTCATGACTCGGGATCCAATCCCAGGTAGCTGGCTCAAGGTTGAGTCAGCCTTCTATCCTTCGGAGGTGGGTAAAATGAGTACCCAGCTCGCTGGGGGGGGGGGGCAATGTGTACCCTATCTTGTAAACTGCCCAGAGAGTGTTCGAAATGCTATGGGGCGGTATATAAGCAGCACGCTTTGTTTTGCTTTGCTTTTTTTCCTCCCCCAGAGAAGGGTGGGGTTGCCCTCCATCAGGATCTCTTCCTTCCATGCTTAGAGAAAAAGAAATCCATAACAGGTTCCAGTGTGCGAGGAATCAGCTGTGGAGAAAGCAAATTATTTAGATGTCCTTTTGTACCATTGAAAGCATAATCTTATGCAAATTCTTCATGAATTATGCTTAGGATTGTGGCCTTATGTTTAAGTCTGATGCTCCCTCATTTCTGCATAAGCTCTACTGATCATAATGAAAGTTATTTCCAAATTAAACATTCACAGCATCCTGGATTCAACCCTTCAATACCTAAACCTACCAATGGCTGAAATCTTGTCGCTTAGTGTAGTCACACTGGAGTAGGGCCACAGAATCAGTGGGAATTTCATGAATCTATTTCTCTTTGCCACTGATTCAAATAGGCCATACCTAGTTAGAGTATGCTAACGTAAGTTACAACCAGAGTAGGCTTATTTGAATCAGTTGAACTAATAGAAGAGTTCACTCTCCAAATCCCCACTGATTCATTGGGCCTACTTTGGTACAACTTACAATGCTATGCAACAGTATTTCCACCAATATGGCATTAAGCCTCCAACAATCTCACTGTAGGAAAACAAAATCCTGAAGAGGAGAAATTTTCACTGCCTGGAAAATCAGGTTCAACTTTTGTAATAGTATTATTTTCTTTGTTGTTAAGATAGTAATACTTAAGATTTTTTTTCTTGGCTGTTTAAATCTGTTTTGATTCTTCCTGTACATTGAGAGCTTACTGGATTTTAAAGCAATTCAGAGTAGATGCCACAGTTAAGATTAGATTTTTCATTGTTAAAATTCCCAGGTCATTGGCTCAGGATACGAGCATAAAACAAACAGCTCTGCAAAGTAAACATCCCCACCCAGTGCTTTATTTTCCCAAATCACTCCTTTAGCTAATGTTTCAAAGAGGTTCCACGCGACACATCTGGCGTAAACCAAACATTTTCAGTCAGTTGGATTGCAAGGTTAATATTTGCCCATGAAATTGCAGAGACGCTTTACGAAGTTCTCCAGCTATGAGAAAAGTCACCGGGCCATTAGCAGATTGTTGGCAGCTTTCAATCCAGGTGGGTCCTGGGCCCAGGTGGGTGCAAAGCAAACATCATCTTGGATGCCCTGCATCAAATTTGGTTGTCTTAACACCAATAGCTTGCTTAGGGCTTCTCTGTCACCTAACTTTCTAAACCTGGGCCTGTTTCTGAATTTACTCCTGTTCTACTGCCATCCATTTTGCATGTGTTGTAGGTTTCAAAATGCTGCTGCCAATAAGAATGTAAGTTTATTTTGTATGGGACCCTCCAAGTGTTCTGGGCTAAAACTCTCACCATCACTGCCTATTAGCTTTCATGGCAGGATCCAATGGCAGTTCTTGTCCAAACCTGGAGGGCAGAGCACAATGGAAGAGACAGACACTGTCAGGAGAAGATGACCTGCCTCCTAGTGCCATACTTTGAATAATCTGAGGATGTGTGATTTCACTGATGCAGGTGGTCCTTCCATCGATGCAGACTGTAGCTTTTTTACAGCACACACATTCCAAATTATTGTGTCCAAGTCTTAACTTGGTGGCCAGACTTCTGGTGATGATCCTTTCCTGCACTTTGATCTCTGGGTGGCAGGTATGCAGTCCACCTTTGAGGCTATAGTCAAAGCCCTACCAGCCGGTAGAGCCACAGTTTGGAAGGTCATGTTTTTCAAAAGACATTCATTGCAATACTCATTATTTCTCAGCACCCAGGTTGTTATCGTCACCCATCCTGCTCACACAGTTTGTTGGGTGATGCATTACTCTTACAGTACATTGCTTTGTTTTACCTGCAGGCTAGAAAAATAAAGGGCAATACTGTCCAGTTCCCAATTTTGAAGTTGCATATTAGAAAGATGCAACAGACAAAAAACAAACAAAGAAAAAACCTTATCTTATCACTTAGGATAGATCAAGGAATGGCATAAAATCTGGAAAATTCCTGCAAGATGCCTCTGAAAAGACTTTAAAATGCCCTTTAAAAGTACCTTTTGAGAGTTACTTGAAATACAACATTAATTATACCTAAAAATTAACTGTGTAAATACTAGTTCCACTATTTTTGCTGTAACATTGTAACTACTTGTTATATTACTTGCTACTCAAAAATTAGTTACAAATAAAATAAAAACTAGTTACAAATAAGGCAGCTACAAGTAACAGCCTTATTTGTAACTAGTTACTTCCAGCCTCTGAGTGGAACTTGGCTGAGCTTGCACTCCATCGCACAGCCCTCAAGAGCAAAAGGTCACCTCCACAACATGAAAAGACAGCAGAAGTTGGTGCCTTCTTATTATTTATAAGAGGGGAGAAGACAAAGTGGTGCATGTCAATCATTGCCCCAATACCCCCTTCAAGTCAACAGACCTTCTGCTCTCAGTGAGAAGGTCTGAAGAGGCACTTGTAAGCGTGTTCACCTGAACGCATTTGCAGTACTCATGTGACTGGCAGCTCTGTGCCTCATTGGTTGTTTGAACTGAATGTGCAAAGGTCTGGGTGACCTTGGATGGAGGACCTGGGGGAATTATTTATTTGCGTGGCTATATCCCCATCACACTTAAAGGCCTGCACAGTTTCACACTGTAAAGCCTCAGTAGAGCTTAATTCACTCTTCCTCTCACTCACCTATTGTTTTGAAAGTGTTAGACAACGGCTTGCCCGGTCTGACTTTATTGTGGTCTGCCCATTGGTCTTAGGTTTTGGGCCTGAAATTTCACGGAACTGGCAGCTGCTGACCTGGCAACTCAACTCATTGAGAGGTTGAAAAAGATAAGGTTTAAGACTCAACACAGTCTTTAAAAAGAAAGGAATGCCATGGATCCCCACATATAAGCCCTATAGTCTTCTAAATGGATTTAACAATGTAATAATGTAAGTGGGATTATAAAAGGGTCGGGTAAATGAGGCATTTTTGTAACACACACACATACACATACAGAGAGAGAAATTGTGTTGCTTAGTACCGTGTTTCCCCAAAATTAAGACAGGGTCTTATATTAATTTTTGCTCCAAAAATGCATTAGGGCTTATTTTCAGGTGATGTTTTATTTTTTTTCATGTACAACAATCAACATTTATTCAAATACAGTCATGTCGTCTTCTGGCTGCTGCACAATGGCGGAGGGCGGGGTTTCACTTAACTGGGGCTTATTTTTGGGGTAGGGCTTATATTATGAACATCCTGAAAAATCATACTAGGGCTTATTTTCAGGTTAGGTCTTATTTTCGGGGAAACAGGGTATTGTAAGTCACAGCTAGAAGAGACCCACTGAATCAGGGGCACTTATAGAGAGGCTGACTCACCAAGTCTCCACTGATTCAGTAGGCCTACTCTAGTTGTGATTTACTATACTAAGCAACAGGATGGATGGATCTTTCTCTCTGTTTCTCTCTCTCTCACACACACACTTACTTAACCTGAAAGAAAGCAGAATTTTGCCCACTTCAGGCAGAATGATTGCTACATTCCCCTTGAGTCAACCACTTCCAATTGTTTATCAGTAACGAACATTCTTGTCAGTTGTTGTTTTTCCTTCCCAAGCTTTGCACCATCAGGAGCGGTTGCTCTTCATTTTCTTCTTTCCCTCTGAGATAAGAGTGGACCCAGCTGTAAAAACATGACCCACAAAGTCATTGTGGAGAAAGGATTTATGGCTGTCTTATTAGCTGGGTCTTTTCTTCATGCTTCTATCTCATTACATTAATGTGGTGCTCTGAAAAGCGACATGTCACTTAACAATACCAGAAGGCTTAAACTCCTAATCCATGCCAAAGGTCTGAAGAAGAATTACAGTCTTTTCATATGGCCTAACCTCACAACTCAGCAATGGATGTACTTAAGCCAATGGAGCCCCATTGAAATCAGTGGGAACAAAATGGCTTGGATTCATGTTCTTTGGTTGAAGGAGCTCGTTGATGATGTTGATCAAAGTAGTAGCTTATTTGGGGAGAGCTTAACCCTGTGGTGACTTCAGAGTCTGATCAATCAGATCAGCCTTCCAAAGAGATTTCAGCCTTATCCCTCTCAGTCTTACAAGCGAACAGATTTACACTCTCAATACAATCAGATCATAATTATCTGAGAAAGCCTCATATTTTTTCAAGTAGATGCACTCTAGTTTTCAGATCTGACAAGCACAGTTGTGATGAGTTCAAAATGAAATATTCCAGAATTGCTGCAAAACTCATTGCTCTAGTGTTTGAATGAGGAAAGTGGGCCCTTGCAAAAACAAACAAACAACCCCACAGCATCTAGGACAAGTTTAATTTTGTCAAGGTATAGCTCACTTGTGCTGGTTCACTTGCTACCATCACACAAATGTAATTCTATATCCCTAGAATTGAGAGAGAAGCACCTGGTGCCAAAGAGAGAGAGTGAGAGACTAGATCCCAGCTCTTGAGATCTGGGAAGGAATTGGATTCCTTTAGCAGCTGATTTAAACATGTGCACAGGATTTCCCTTTTTAGAAAGCAATAACCATCACCATCTTAAAATGACTGCATAAAATAAAATAAATACATAGGTGCAATCTGGCTGAATGCCTTCCAGTTCTGCTGATCAAAGATGACGATGATGAAATCATCATAAAAAGAATTGTTCCAGTGGAATCAACTTAAAATTACAACAGAACGGTTGAAATCCTGTTCCATAACTTACACTGGGTAAGACTGATGACTTAATGAGCCATGATTTTTTTTGGAAATAAAAAGTTGCTGTTTTGGGCACAATGCCACAAGACATTTGAGTATGTTGAACTAATTGCACTTTTGAGGGTATCTCTGTCTTAAACAGATTTTACTTTCTTGGGCTCCATGATCACTGCAGATGGGGACAGCAGCCACGAAATTCAAAGACGCCTGCTTCTTGGGAGGAAAGCGATGACAAACCTAGACAGCATCTTCAAAAGCAGAGACCTCACCTTGCCGACAAAGGTCCGCATAGTCAAAGCTATGGTTATTCCAGTAGCAATGTATGGAAGTGAGAGCTGGACCATAAAGAAGGCTGACCGCCAAAGAATTGATGCTTTTGAATTGTGGTGCTGGAGGAGACTCTTGAGAGTCCCCTGGACTGCAAAGAGAACAAACCTATCCATTCTGAAGGAAATCAACCCTGAGTGCTCACTGGAAGGACAGATCCTGAAGCTGAGGCTCCAATACTTTGGCCATCTCATGAGAAGAGAAGACTCCCTGGAAAAGACCCTGATGTTGGGAAAGTGTGAAGGCAAGAGGAGAAGGGGACGACAGAGGACGAGATGGCTGGACAGTGTCATCGAAGCTACCAACATGAATTTGACCAAACTCCGGGAGGCAGTGGAAGACAGGAGGGCCTGGCGTGCTCTGGTCCATGGGGTCACAAAGAGTCGGACATGACTTAACGACTAAACAACAACTGTCTTAAAAGTATTCTAGTTTCTTTTAGGCCATATCTCATATCCTAATGCTATGTTTTCTCTGCCATATAAACAAGGGGGGCACGGGTACGGAATCCATATTTACCCAAAGCATGAAGCTGTACTATATTATTGCTCTTTCTGCTTCAGCCTTCCCCTTCCACATTGTATGTATGTGAGTGTCAATGGTGCGTGGATGTGTCCTTGCACACTTGTAAAGAAACCATAAATTCTTTGCAGTTTAATGAACCAAGGACATAGTTCCTGCTTTAACTCTTCTGAAATCAGGGGTGTTGCACCATAAGTGTATATGACTCAATTCTTTCCTCCTGGTTGTGATGTGTGAAAATTCTTGACTTCCCCAGAAATCTGTGGCATGAAGAGGAAGAAGCAGGAGGAGAAGATGACAGAGACATTCCTTACCTTGGAAGTACCCCCTACTATGATGTGGTTCCATCTTGTTGTAGTTGTTAGAGCACTGGGCAGGGTCTTGAGAGATCCAGGTTGTAATCTTCATTTGAGTGATTTTGGGCCAGTCGTACACTTTCACACTGACTGACATTACAGGCTTTCTGTGTTCTTTATTTGTATTAGAGTGTTACACAATTTAAAATTATATATAATCCATAATCCATAAAGAAGGTGCTGTTACTAATCACAAGACAAAGCAAGGATATATAATTCAAACACATTTAAAAGTTAAAATGATTAGACTAGTTTTGGCTAGATGCAGGCTACTTCAATAGAGTTATCTGGGTCTGGGCTGTTTGCTAGATCTTCTTTTGTACACATGGTAGGATATAAATTGCATGCACATAAATACTGTATTGATTGAATTTCTCCACATTCAGAGAAAATTCATCTCGTATCCAAGCATTGCCATTTTACTTGATTATTCTTTGATCCTTCTACTTGGCTTCGAAGCCTATTAAGTGGCCTCCAGATGGTCCAGCCAGAATCTAATCCTGATGGGAGACGCTCTTTGGGCATTCATCCATTGGGCAAGGCGTGCTGTTTTTCTTCTCCACTCCTTTTGATGCAAATGTGGCAAACGTGATGTGTGTCTCAGGTTACTTGGCTAGTATAAAAGGGGGTCATGACTTGTAAAAGATTGGGAACCACTGATTTAGAGCTTGGGATGTGTGCTGAAAACTTTTACTTGATTTTAGTCTAGGGTGTTGGTGTTCATGAAGGCTTGCTGTGTGAGGACTGATTGTAAAGATTGTAATACAAGCTAATATTATTTATTTAATTTGAAGTACCATGGGCAAGCTGCATAGTCCCAGGGTGCCCCCAGAAGAAGGGAATGGTAACCGACTTCTGAGTATTCTCTAACTGGAAAACTCTGAAAAGTGTCTCTGTAAGTCAGAATTGACTGTAATGTCACATGATTACCCTGGTCTACAGCCAAAATGCTTCTGAAATAAATGTACTCAAACTTTACTAATTCTGCATCACTAAGAATGAAAATGATCCTTAAAATTGTTGATTGACTTTAGTTTTCAAGATATGCTATTTGGTCAGTATATATGACCCTTGACTTGGGAATAGCAGAAGATAAGTGAGTTATAAAGGGAAGGGACTTCAATTTAAACCAGAAATGATTAAAATGCATCTTTGACTGGATCTATGAATAAATCTATGACTGGGTTTGGACAGCACTTGCTTTTTAGGCCTACAAAAATATTGATGGTGTGATGGCAGCCCCCAACATTGTACATGATCCAGATGAGAGGAGACTGTTTACTGATTCATCAAAGAAGAGTCTTAAAGCTGTTTTGCTGAATAATGGCAATGTTTTGCCCTAAATTCCAGTTGGTCATGCAGTCTATATGAAGGAAATGTATGACAACATGAAACAACTTTTGAGGTGCATAAACTATGACCAACATCAGTAGCAGCTTTGTGGCGATGTGAAGGTTGTTGCTCTCTTGCTTGGTCTGCAGACCAGATACACAAAGTACTGTTGTTTTCTGTGCAAATAGCATAGTTGTGCACGAGATTCCCACTGCATCAAGATAGACTGGCCACTGTGACAGTCGTTGGAGCCTGGGAGGAAAAGTGTTGAGCATCCACCACTTGTTGAATCAAGGAAGGTTTTGTTTCCACCCTTACACATCAAGCTAGGTGTGACGAAGAACTTTGTCAAGGCCATGGACAAAACACAAGCAGCTCTCAAATACCTCCATGGAAAATTTCCAAGGTTAAGTCAAGTTAAGATAAAGGAAGGTGTCTTTATTGGTCCTCAGATTTGTGAAATTCTTCAAGATGATGCATTTGACCATGCATTGTGTGGCAAGGAAAAGATGGCATGGAAAGCCTTCCAGTTAGTGGCAATAAATTTTCTTGGAAACAACAGACAGCTACAGGTTGTTGGCAGAAACTTCCTCAAGGCATACAAAAGCCATAGTTGCAATATGTCACTAAAGATACATTTTTGGCACTCTCGTCTAGATTTTTTTCCACCAAACTGTGGAGCAGTGAGTGGTAAGCACGGTGAGCAATTTCACCAGGACATTGCAACAATGGAGAAATGCTATCAGGGAAATGGAGCCCACCCATGAATGCCTGCAGACTATTGCTTGACAAGAGATGCTCCATATAATGAATACAAGAGACAAGCCAAGAAGTGACGAGTAGACACTGAATAGGACTAAACTATGTACATAATAGTTTTTGCCTTTTGTTTCATAATACATTTTATTTATATAATCCTTTTGCTGATTTTTAAATAGGACAGGTACCATAACTATTATCATGTAAAGCAACCATAAACACATTAAAAAAAACTAGGTTTACAATTTATGATAAAAACTTTACTATCTATACCATGTTGTTGTTGTTTAGTCGTTAAGTCATGTCCGACTCTGTAGCAGGGAGGGAGAACATCTGGCACTCTGTATGTTGTTGGAGTAGAACTCCCACAATTTGCCATCACTGAGGAGCAGGATGGTGGGAGATGTAGTCCAACAGCAGCTGGAGTTCCCCATCCCTTCTCTGAGAATGTCATGGTTGACTCTACCGTACTGGGCAAGCCATGGACTGACCTTGTATAAGGCAGCTTCTAGTATTTCTTTTGATGACGGTTGGTTCAAAGAAAGTCCTCAAAGCTGAAATGGTAAAACAGTATCTAATTTTCCTTGATAGGTGAACTATTTTCCAGTGCTGTGTGAGGTGAAATTTCTAAGCTCTGATTCAAAGTTGCAGCCAGGCACTGTCTGCTCTTTAGGGAATTCCCGACCAATGTAAAATGTAGACTAAGTGCTTCTTTGCCCATGGCTATTTTCCTGGAAATCTGGGCAGTGAAGACTTCAAAAGGGCATGGTTTCAATGCATCTGCATGGGAAGGAGTGGCATGGGCTAATACTATCGACTGAAGCTTTCAGCTTCGGTGTACTGAGATTTTCATTGTCAGATCTGACCCACCCCCTTTCTAGTGGAAACTTCTTGGGATTCAGTTAGCACTGGCAATGTGGGAAAGTCTCATTCATTGACTCTGCAGTAGGAGACTTGCACTCAGAAAGTCCTAAACAAACAGGTAAAAGTAATCTTAATATCAGGTATCTCCAACCATCACACAGCACTATCCCATTCCTTTTTGTTTGACACATCTTTATGTATATTAATAACAATAATGTGCTATCAAGACAATTCTGACTTCTGGTGACCCTTTTTGTGGTTTTCTAGGTAGAAAGTTCTCAGAAGTGATTTACCATTCCCTTTTTCTGGGGGGCACTTCTGGGACTGTGCAGCTTGCCCAAGGCCACACAGGCTGGATCTTCTTGGATGCACAGTGGGAACTGAACTCCCAACCTCTGGCTCCACACTGAGCTATGAAGCCAGTTACCCCTCTATCTGTTATGGAAGTTCAGTCAGATAATCAGTCCATTGAGCTCAGTATTGTCTGCACCAGAGGTGAGCAACTCTTCAGGGTGTTTCTTAGCAACCTTTACCAGATTCACTGGGGGTTCTAGAGGCTGAAGCTGAGACCTCCTGCGTGCAAAGCCTGTAATCTGTCCATTGAGCTATGGACAAACCCCATGGGAACATCATCAGGTTTCTGTGGTCAGCTATTTTATCCTGTATGGCCAGAATGCTACTGCAGATGATGGGGAAGGATGGTTCATCCACATAGAGCTTGGGAAATTCACATTTTTGAATGGGACTTTTCAGAATCCGCCCATGGCCCCCAGAATTGTAGTCCAAAAAAACACCTCCCACCAATTTCCAAGTTCAGAGTTTAGAGATACGTAGAGCTTGCCATCCAGGAGCACCTTTTTCTACCAGAAGCGATTTTAAACAATGTTAGAACTGATTATTTGTTTAGTAATTAAATTCAGTTACATATATAGTACAACTGGTCTATCACGTTATCATAGATACTAGTACTCCAAGGATCCCTTTCCACATTTCTTTAGGAGGACATGATTGCACACATTTCATTAAAAATATCAAAAAATGGCTTTCTCAAGTTCTTACAGATGTTTTGTTTGTTGTTGTTGTTTAGTCATTAAGTCATGTCCGACTCTTCGTGACCCCATGGACCAGAGCACGCCAGGCCCTCCTGTCTTCCACTGCCTCCTGGAGTTTGGTCAAATTCATGTTGGTAGCTTCGATGACACTGTCCAGCCATCTCGTCCTCTGTCGTCCCCTTCTCCTCTTGCCTTCACACTTTCCCAACATCAGGGTCTTTTCCAGGGAGTCTTCTCTTCTCATGAGATGACCAAAATACTGGAGCCTCATTTTCAGGATCTGTCCTTCCAGTGAGCACTCAGGGTTGATTTCCTTCAAAATGGATAGGTTTGTTCTCTTTGCAATCCAGGGGACTCTCAAGAGTCTCCTCCAGCACCACAATTCAAAAGCATCAATTCTTCGGCGGTCAGCCTTCTTTATGGTCCAGCTCTCACTTCCATACATCGCTACTGGAAAAACCATAGCTTTGACTATGCGGACCTTTGTCGGCAAGGTGATGTCTCTGCTTTTTAAGATGCTGTCTAGGTTTGTCATCGCTTTCCTCCCAAGAAGCAGGTGTCTTTTAATTTTATGGCTGCTCTCACCATCTGCAGTGATCATGGAGCCCAAGAAAGTAAAATCTGTCACTGCCTCCATGTCTTCCCCTTCTATTTGCCAGGAGGTTTACTTAAGTACAGATGTTTACTTAAAAGTAAGTCCTATTCGTCTCATTAGTTCTTACTTCCTAATGACCATGTTTAGACCTGCAGCTTTGTAACTCAACTTGTTGTTATGTGTTACTTTCCAACTTACAGCAACCCTAATAGTGTTTTCAAGCTATGTGTTGGGGGGAGGGGGAATGCCACTCCCCTAAATCAGTACGCAGAGCTGAGTAGGGATTTGAACCCAGGCCTCCTAAGTCCTAGTCAGATACTCTATGCACTACAATACTAGACTCTTTTTCTGTCCATACCTGCACAGTTTTATTCAAAGTATATCCTGAACAAGACAGAAAATATTACTCTCTGGTAGGTATGCACAGGATTAGAGCCTTCAGAAATACATTTCACTAAAGTTAATGTCAGTTATCTAAGTACTCAGAAGTACTGATCCAAGTACTCAAAAATATCAAAATCATCTCTCATATTTGAGTACTCTGAGAAAAGTATGCATAGATTTGCAAGCATAGGGCGCAATCTTGATTCATTTTATTCATTTGTTTATTTGATGTATGCCTGGATTTTAACTCAAGATGCACAACGTGATTTAGAAAACATTTATAAACAAAAATATGAAAACTTATAAAAACACAGTATAATTTAATATAATTTATTTAAGTAGTTTTTAAATTCATGAACTTCTATGTTTTTATTTGTACTCATTTTTAAAATTGGAGTGTAAGCCACTTTGAGCTCCAATCCTGAGACAAAATTAAGATATAAATCAAACAGATGAATTAAACAGAATAAATCCGATTGGATCCTACAGTGCAATTCAGTATACACTTATCTGGAGTACACAGATATGCAAGATAAACTTTGTGATATTCCTGAGTACTGGGAGAAGTACCTCAGAATATTTAGATAAGTGAAGTGAACACAGGACAGTATTAAAGGTTTTGAAATATCTCCATAAAGATATGTGCAAGTGCAAGGCCACAGCAGCCACTCATTCATCCAGACTTTGGCAGAATAAAAAGCTATTTCGTAGAAGGTAACAAAGAGGGGACCAAGACTCTCTGCCTTGGAGGGAGTTCCACCATCTCGGAGAAGCCCTGAGAAGGAACTACCTCACACCCACAACAACACCCTCACCCTCACTGTGCCTCTGAGGGTGGTAGGACCAAGAAGAGGTTTTCTCAAAGATCTTGGAGCATGGTAGATTCTTATAACAAGATATGGCTCTTCAGATAGCCTGGACATGTGTAAAGCTTTATGGATCTTAACTAGCACTTTGAATAGGGAATCAGCCTGATAGCTGGTGAAGTTGAATTATGTTTATCATTCTTTTTATTTCTGACAGAGAAGCTATGAGTGTCATTGCTAATGTAGCAGAAGTGGGACTATTCCTGCACAACAGGGAGGTATCGGCTGCTTTAGGAGAATCTTAGGGTTTGTAAAACAAGAACAACGACAAAGCTTTAGAAAGAAAAACATTGCTGGAGAGGGTTAGGGCCTTTTAAAGCAACGCGTGAGGTAACTGCAGGGCCTCGCATATGAAGGCGTCCACATCAAATTACAAAGTTGAGTTTTAAGAAAGAAGTGGTGCTGAGGGCCCTTAGAAGAACATTCAGAACTGGGTGTCTTAGTGTTTTAAAAAGAACCAGTGAGGGCTGAATGTACTCAGAGAGGATGGAAGGCTGACTATGGGAGAAGAGGGATGTAAAACAGCTGGGGGAGGGTGAGCACAGTCCCTCCACACGGACAAAGTTTGTTGCAGGACCTCGTTCTATCCTTTTTATATGTTATTGTTCTAGCAAATAGATTTAGGAATCAAAGATGAACTCTACATTAAACATGTCCTGCTGCTTTGCTATTAATACTTCCTTGGGAGTAAAGTTGACAGAAATGAGTAGGTTTCACTTCTGAGCATGTGTAGAAAGGAACTGGCTACATATTTTGTACCAAGGGGGAGAAATGTGATGCGATGCTTTCCTGCAGAAGCAAGTACAAAAGAAATTAATGAAGATTAATCTGAAGATCTTTCTACAATCCCACCAGCCATAAGTGAGCAGAGCAGGGCAAGTGGTTTTGACTCACAAACTGGTTTTTCAACTTTAAAACAATCATTCTGGAATTAAGCATAAAGGTATCCAACTTTCGACTTCTGACCCCACGCGTCTTAAAATATGAAAGAGAAGAACCCGAATTCAAAAGCAGGAGCTCAAGAATAGAGAGAGTCCAAGGGTCACAAGAATCTTGGAGAAAGTGTGATGAGAGCTTATCTGTAGCTGAAAGTTGACAAGATGTTGTTGTGAACCAGTAAGCCCTGCTTCAAATCATGCTGGCCTCGTGCATTATGAACATTGCTGCAATATATCGTGCTCTCGTTGCCAGCAGGAAAAAGGAAGCCAAACATTACATAGCAAAAGGGCAGCCTAAATGTTGATAACATCCACGGCAGCAGTCAAGATGGTCTACAACAGGGGTCCCCAACTCCCAGTCCACGGCCAGATGCCGGTCTGTGGCCTTGGCAGGACCGGGCCGCGGAGACAGATCTCCCACCCCCCCGCACGCACACACTCCCATGCACGCATGGCCCGCCCACCCACAAGCACGGGTGCCCCACCCCCGTGAACATGCCCACCCCCGCCCCCCATGAGCACGCCCCGCCCCCCGCGAGCACACCCTGCGGCATCCACGCATGCATGAGCGCACCCCACAACCCCCTGAGAGCGCACCCCGTGCCATCCGTGCTTGCATGTGAGCGCCCTTGCCCCCCGCGAGTGCGCCCTGCGCCATCCGTGCATGCGCACGAGCGTGCCCTGCCCCCCGCGAGCGCACCCTCACCATCCGCCCATGTGCGCAAGTGCCCCCCGCACCCCCACGCACGGACCCCGCACCCCCAACCAGTCCGCAGGTCGGAAAAGGTTGGGACCACTGGTCTACAGGATACTTTATTCTGCTCACTACCATTCATACTTGTTGAAAAACAGCCCTGACAATTGCTTTATATTTGGGTGAGAAGTGGTTAACTGATGAAAAAAATGAGTCAGTTTCTAGGATTTTCCCCTGCCTGGTGTCACTTTGTGAATGGTAATCGTGCTGTGGGACTCCTGTTCAACACCTTGACCATTATTAGCTTGTGGAGTGTCTCAGGGTTCCATGATTTCCCCATACTATTTCACATACACATGAAAAACCTGAAAGAGGCTGTCCAGAATTCTGTGGTCTGGTACCACCAGTGTAGGGACGTGGTGGCGCTGCAGGTTAAACCGCAGAAGCCTCTGTGCTGCAAGGTCAGAAGACCAGCAGTCGTAAGATCGAATCCACGCAACGGAGTGAGCTCCCGTCGCTTCTCCCAGCTCCTGCCAACCTAGCAGTTCTAAAGCATGTAAAAATGCGAGTAGATAAATAGGTACCACCACAGTGGGAAGGTCACGGCGTTCCGTGTCTAGTCGCGCTGGCCACGTGACCACGGAAACTGTCTTCGGACAAAACGCTGGCTCTACGGCTTGGAGACGGGGACGAGCACCGCGCCCTAGAGTCAGACATGACTGGACTAAATGTCAAGGGGAACCTTTACCTTTAGCTTACCACCAGTGTGCTGATGACACCCAACTCCATCTGCTTTTAAAAATCTTCCAGGAGGCCCTTCTCGCAGTCTCTCAGGCCCCAGTGTGTGTCACAGGTGGAGATGGCTAGGCAAGCCCAGCAAAGCATGTGTGAAGTGACTTAGTACATTGAGCAAATGAAGCCTAATCCTCTTGACTGAAGATGATTCTTTTGGGGTTTGCATGCTCAGCTCTTGTGTTTTACATGGCTGTAAGAGACTCGAGTTCCATCCTGTATGGGTGTGGGTGAGCACCATGGCTCAGTGGTAAAAATAAAAGCCTTCTGTGATAGCATTTTTATATCCTATCACCAGTACTTCCCAGTAAAAGAGGTCAGCTCAACTGGATGAAGAGTCTAGTTAGGCTGTTCCATTAGACCTGGCAGAAGTTTGTGAAAGCCATAATGGTGCACATTTTTGGTGCAATATCTATAGGTTGCGGGGAAGTCTTGGGGCCATGTGAGGTGGGGTGAGGGAAGGACAATTTAACTCTTTATTTTCCTGCTACAACCCCCTCCCCATCCCATCCCATCCCAATGCTTCCCCATAGCTCCCATCTGCACAGGCAACCCATTTATGTGAGAGGAAAATACATATTCTTTCTATTCATGCAGATAATATAGCATCTTGTTTGGCTCACACTAAAAGGCAACTTTATGTGGGACGAAAGAGGACGCTGCTTTTGGATGAAGGCCAAACATAGTTTCAGCTCGCTCAGTACTATCGATATTACCTCAGTCAGCCTTCCTTTACCCAGTGGCTATGGGATGCAGCCTCAGGTAGCAGAAATAGTGCTGATGGTGGATGATGAGTGCAATAGTAATCAGCTTAGGGAAATCTGTTCTAGATACTTATTGGTAGTGGTTGCATCCACATTAAACTGGTTGAACAAGTGAATACCACTTTAAATGGTATCCATCCTACAAAATTCTGGGATTAGGAGTTTTGTGAAGTGCTCATAATTTTCTAGGGTGGTTTAAGGGTATGCATGAGAGCTCTGAAGCAAAGAATTTGAGGCATCTTTCAAAGCACATATTATAGGGCACTTTAAGAGCCATGCTAGTTACATTGACAACTTACTGATATAACGGTGCAGTGTAAGTACACTCCGAGGCTTTAGATAGGATTTCCCCCCAGCCTGGACACTTGCTGGCCTACCTAAAGATGCTAGTGATTACACCAGAGTTCCTCCACCCAAATGCATGTGTTGCATCCTTGAACTATGGCACTTCTCCAAGCTAAAAGGCTCATACCCCAAACTATTCCCACACTGAGGGAATGCCCTGTCCTCATTATATATGTAGAAATTCCAAGGGAAGGGCAGGATATTATGAGATTTTCGTTATCAGATTAAACGTATTTTTTTCAGCTTTTTTTTAATTTATTATAACTCAAACAGACATACAAAACAAACACAGACATATACGCGGGGAGATAATTTCCATATATCCATCTGGTATATAATTCTGACTACATAAACCATATTACCCTACTAACATATTTAGGCCTTATCCATCTGGTATATAATTCTGACTACATATACCATATTACCCTACTAAACATATTTAAACCATTATTAAGATCAAAAAATGACTTCCTAGCTTTATAATGATTAACATACATACATTATCTAATATATAAACTTAGATCTATATTGATCTTATATTCAAACCATTCTTAACTGCATAGACAGACTATGATTCATATATTACTTGATGTCTTTATGTTTCTAACTTATCAATAACTTCTAAACAATTATAATCAAAATATGTATTCTAATTTAAGCGTTATATGTACTTATCAACCATTTGAGACATTCAGCAAGTAACTTTCCAATTTTTGTTGTATTTCTCAGCTCCATGTATAGACCAGGGGTTTCTGATTACTTATAGCCTTGAAAATCTAGAATTCATTTCCTGCATTCTTTTTACCAGCTTTGAAGTGCCATCTATGAAATCTCTATAAATTCTTTCACCTGCATACCCCTCTAACCAATACTCATCATAAGCATTCCTAATTTCATCTTAAAGATTGCTTGTCCACCAAAAAACTCCAAGCCAGGTCAAACATTTCTCAGAGATCTCCACTTTTGCAGATAAAAAGATATTGTATACCTAATCTTGTCTATATAATCACCATAATAATTCACACATATTTAATCTCTATATATGTACGATGGACACAAAAACATCTAATATTATTATTCTTCATCGACCTTTCTAAAATTCATAATTACATATGCTTGTCTACCATTGAGATTCCCACCTGGCCAAAATTGCTCATAATATAATTACTCATATTGCTTTATGTGTGACTATATAGCTCTCAAACCAAATATTTTTATCATTTAATCAGCAGGTTACTTTCTCCCTTTTTTTTAATCATTTAAACAGCAGGTTACTTTCTCCCTTTTTATTTTTGCTTCTCAGCTCCAGTATCATATTTCCAAGATTCGTCTCTTGCTCCCTTTTTGCCAGTTTTAAAATGCCATCTAATTTCCTCCCAATATAATCGATGTCTTGATTTTGAAGCAACGCAGATCTATCCGATCTCTGATCATAAATTTCTGCCCCTAAATTCACCCATGCCTTCCCTTTTACATTCTTTTCAATCGAAATAATGTCAACATGCTTCCCCCCCTTATCTCCACCCCTCCTTTTCCCATCTTTAAAGATTTCATCAAGGAAAACAGTCTTTCTCGCCCTCTCCGGCGATAGCGGTCGTTCAGTGAATTCAATGTAATCAGTCGGTTTGTCTCCCATCTCCTGCTTCCCAAGAACAATAGTCTCTCCCTCTGTCTCTGACGACAGCAGTTGTTCAGTAAGTTCAGTGAAATTGGTCGGTTTGTCTCCTATCTCTGTCTTAATATCCAAGCCAAGAAATGTTGTCTGAATTTCTGCCTTCATTTCTAAAATCTGAGCTCTGAGATGATTGATGAGATTGGATTGAAATTCCTAAAGACAGGCCTCCATTGTAAATTCCAATAATGAGTCTCACCCTCAATCTCCCATCCGTAACCATAAAAGTCAAACAGACTAATTGCTCAGATTCCCCTCGTGGATCCTTGGTCAGCCCGAAATTCAAAGTCTTGCGGAGGACACTCTGGTCATAAAAATGACTATTTGATTTATAATCCACCTTTATGGCTCAGAGCAAAGTTCCATAGATTAAATTATTCAGAGATATTCAAGGTTCTCAAACTTCTAATTTATAAAAAGCCAAATTCTTAGGGAGGGAGGGTTAAGGTGGAAAAGTTAGTTTCACTTTCTCAAGTCTCTCAGTTGTGATGCAGTAAAAAGACTCCAACATTGCCAAAGATTCTCTGCTGCTTAGAGATCTATCTTCACAATCAGCTTCCAAGAAAAAAACAACATGTGACTTGCCATAAAAAAATAGCCGTTCAACTTCTGTTCATGTAGTCGGATCATAAATCTTCATATCTTTCCCTTCTCCGGGCAGCTACTCACCAATTCATCATGGCGACTTCACGAGTCAGTTGCGATGAGGAAAGGAAACTCTTCCGAAAAAACAGATTGCAAGTCTGATTCTCCGGTGTCTCCAAGCTCCCTTGCTGCAAGACCACTTCTCCTGTGGAAAACTTGCCCCCCCTTTCCTGGGGGGTCTGCTGACTCAGAATAAAACCCAGGGGTTCTCAGAGCCCTGAGAATTCCCCTGTTCTCACTGCCCGTTGCTCCGCCTTCCCCCTAGATTAAACATATTTTTAATCTTTAATTTTCATCCCATGAAAATAATTTCAAATATTTTAACTCGATCTTTGCATTCATTTTTATTGTTTAATTCACTGCTTGACGTTTTGGGTAAAAAGGGTATTGCATAATGGTAAAGGAGAGGTAGAAAGATGTGAGAATTTTTCAAAAAATAAAAAAGTTGGGGTTACGCTAAAAAACCATTAAGGAACCACTATCCTAAGTGAAAGGTGATCAACATTGTCTTCTGGGAAGCAGACTGCTTGTGAAATAATGGGGAGTGGAATGTCCTGAGAGGACAGAGGTAGAATATAACAAGTTGAGGTAAAAGTGGGGAGAATAGAACTTTATTGTGTTCAATGTGGAAGGCCCTGGATGCTGACTAGCTGAGATGACTTAATGGTATAAAATATCTGCACGCGTTTTTATTGCTCCCCTCTGCCTCCCCCCATGTATGGGGATCTATCAGAATACTTGAAGTTAACATTCTCTGAGGAAAGGGAAAGTTGAAATTTAATCCATACAGTGTCCTAATAATAATCGTGTGCCGTCAATTCTGATTTATGGTGACCCTTTTCAGGGTTTCCTAGGTAGAGGGTATTCAGAAATGGTTTGCCATTGCCTTCTTCCGAGATCATTCTGGGACTGTGCAGCTTGGCCAAGGCCACACCGACTGGCTCTTCTGGAATGCACAGTGGGGACTTGATGAATTCCCAACCTCTGGCTCTACAGCCAGAGACCTAACTCACTGAGCTATCCAGCCAGCTGTACAATGTCCTAAGAAGAGTGACTGAGGATGGAAATATTTGAGCAAAGAGCACAGTGGATTTTATTTCAGTGCATAGTGGGCTGTGGGGGGCTTACATTTTGGGGTTAGTTGCAACCTCTTCCAGGTCCCCAAGCTGCTTGTTTTCTTCCAGAGCTGCTTGCTTGTAAAACCCACTACTGTTTTCACATTCAGTGTTTGCTTTCTGTTCAAGAGGATGCCTCTGTGGTTAAAGAACACACACATACACATTTGTTTAGTGGTAAGCTGTGTAAAAAGAAATCAAAGCTTAAAAGGCTTTTTTTTAAAAAAAAAATAAGCATATGCAATGAATTTGATTTCTTTCTGCTTGTATTTCTGGCACGCTGTGCTTGTTTGATCCATTTTGGTAAGTGGTATCTTTCTGCTTTTCCTGGCACATTCTGGGTCCTTGCTGTTCTTTGCTTTATGCTGCACCATTATCTAGGTTATGAGGCCCTGGCCTCTACCAGCTGAAGTGACTGCTTTACTTTGCCTAATAGTAGGGCTGGCCATGTTGGACCATTGAATCCAGATCACTGGTTCCACTCAAGCCTCATTGTTACTATGGGAAGCTGCCTTATTGTAGGTCAACCTCATTCGCCATGGGGTTAAAGCAACAGTGTAAGCATTCAGGATTACACTCCCCAGAGATGGAAAGGGCTGTGTTTTTTGGACTACTGCTCTCAGAATCCCATAGCCATCATGGCTGCTTGTTGCTTGATCTTTGTGTAGCTAGACAGGCCTGGATCTGAACCTAAGACCTACATATATTTGTATATAATTAATTTAGTTTAAGCACATTTCTGCCTATAGTAGGAAGTATAAAGCTAGTATATAAATTAAAAAGCAAAAAGTGAAAGCTGGAAGAAAAGGCCATCTTCAGTTTGCTTTGCTTTGCTTTGTTCCCATTCCATATTAGAGTCATACCTGAGAACCCAGATTTGCTCCAAACACAAGCATGCTCTTAGCTTGCAACATTACCAATTAAAGTGGTCTTCCACCAATGAATCAATGAAAGCCTCCCATGACCAGTGTACTGATTCAACCAATTCATTTTTGCAGTTCTCCTCATTATTGTCCATGTTCCAGGGATGACATCCAGCACTGGCAGGTTCCAGGGCTAATTGCCAGGATGAATGTGGAGCAAACGCTGAAGTGTGACTCATCCAAGCTGTTGTGAAAAAAAAAAGCCCTTTCTCTATGTACGGAGAGGAGACAGAGTACAATATAATTCAATTACAGCTGATATCTGATTGGCAGCAAAATTCACCTGTGCTTATTTTGTGTTTCTTGTCTGTAGCAATGTTTTCTTCTCAACCTGGGCAAGTTTTATTGACCTGTTTATAGGAAATCCTGCTCAGTAGCAAATCCTGATTAGGAAGCTGTTATCATCTTCTTTGCATAAAGGGTGAGCTCTTAGCAGGCTCAGCATCTGCCTGCTATAAAAAGGGCTTCTGAAGAATCAGCCTGTAGCTGCCAACTGTGAGCCATGGGCTTGTTTGGACTCTATTGATAACTGAGTTCCTTGTCAAAAAAAAAAAGGAAAATAGAATCCAAATAGCATGTTGAACCAGCCACACCCTATCACTGCATGTACACATGCAGAGAAAGAGAGAGAGAGAGAGAGCACCTTAAAGACCAACAGATCACTTACAAAACTGATTGTAAACTGAAGTACACTTTGCTGAATGCATGATGTTTTATCGAAGCTGGTGCTTGGCTGTTTAGCAGGCAGGCGGGAGAAGCACATGTGTGTGTGTCCCCCCCCCCCAGCTTTTGTGTAGTCGCTAATGATAAAGGCAGAGACTGGAAAGGTCATTTATTTATTTATTTCATTTATATACTGCCCCGTTAGTGCACAGCACCATTCTGGGCAGTGAACAGTATGATAAAATCCAAGAAACATAACCAGAACAAAAATGAAATAATAATAGAGTCATAGAATCATAAAATCAGCAAACAAAGAGGGTCAAAATAAATTAAACCACAACAGTACAACATTTTCATATAAGCAGCAGGGCACAAGGCTAAAAAATTCAGATGAGGTTGATATCTAAGGCTTCTCGGAAGAGCAACTTCTTCAGCAACCTCTTAAAAATGGAGCAGGAGGGGGCCAAGCACAGCTTGACTGAGAGCCAATTCCAGAATCCTGGTGCCACTGCTGAGAAGGTCCGGCTTCTTGTTGATGATTTTCTGGCCTCCTTCAGAGTGGCCACATGGAGGAGCATTGCCTGGGAGGGGCTGGTGGTGTGGGTGGATGATCTTGGGAAAAGATGCTCCAGCAAGTAATGGGGTCCCAAACCGTGAAGCGCTTTATAGTTGAGCATCAAAACCTTGAACTTATTTATTTGAATCCCTCACTCAGCATGGTCACAGGAAGTTGTCATCCAAAAATTAATGTTCCCCAGCTATGCCCAAAGGAAATGAAATGTGAAATACACAGTCTGTGACATTTTTATCCTTATGTGCTTTCAGATATAGCAACGTACTTTACAGGACTTCCTCCAAAGGAAACAAACAAAATGACAAAGAAAAAGGTTAAGGCAATCAGAAGTTAATGTTAGAGACATGCCATCAATAATGGCCATCCATGGCTGTTACAAATATCTGCAATTTCAAGATACGAGGGGAATTCTTTCTTTTATGCTGAACAACCATTTTTCCTCCCTTCTTAAGAAATTTGGATAGCTGTCCTCAGCATAGCACATTGAAGGAGATTGCCTGTTGCTGTCATAGCCTAAGCCCCATCACCAGAATCCTGTTAGCAAAGATGGAGCAAAAATGCCCTGGATCTGGAGCACTCCACATCCGACCAGGTGACCTCCAGTTTGCAGTTATGGAGACAAGGGATTTAATGGATATCTCCATAAGCAGGGAGGGGAAAAGGAGTTGCACACAGAACGGACCATTCTGCACATGGTTCAGGATATTGGCACAGGTCTCTCTGTGAATCAAGCCTTTGGGCTGTTGAAAATATTAATACAGACTTACTTGGTCTGCATAGCAAAAGATTGTGTCCAGATCGTAGGAAGTAATAGTTTTGTTCCATTCTGTGCTTGTCCAGTTGAATCTTCAGTACAGTGTTCAGTTCTGCTTTCCACATTTTAAAAAGGATTTTTCAGCTGAGTGAACATTGATCAGAACTTGGAGGGGTGAGTCCATGACAACTGATTGAAACAGCTAAGAGTGTTTAGAAGGGGAAAGAGAAGTCTAAAGGAGAGACATAAAAGTGATGTTTAGATATCCAAAGAGCTGTCCCATAGAAGGTGCAATGTGCAGGAATAGACCCAATAGGTGGAAGTTGCAGGGAAGATAAGTTTGGCTGGACATTAGGTGAAACTCTTAAAAGGTAAGAAATGTTCAACAGTAAAGAAGGAAGTGGTGGGCTGTCCCTCTCTAACAACACTGCAGCAGAAACTGGATGACCATCTGTCAGGGATATTGTAGATGAGTCTACCCTACACTGCATGCTTTGGTTTGAACAGGTGGTTAGACTAGATGGCTTCCAAGATTTTGTCCAAATCAAAAATTCTCTGAACAGACCAGAGATGGGAAATGTTTGCTTTTTTTTTTTTTTTTTGAACGTAACTCCCAGAACTCAAAAGCCATTACAGCCACCATGCTGGTGGTGGAATGCTTGGAAATGTAGTTTGAAAAACAATAGTTCTTATTTCTGGAACATAACAGGCATGGGATTGATGTACAGTGAACGGTAATGGTACCACAGCAGTAATAATGGGAGTTAGTGTTATTTGTAATTGCAAATGTAAGGAAAAACACTGATCCTTCAAGCACATGGACAGGGAAACTATAGAGCTGTTAAATCCACATAGCCACAGTTCCATCTTAGTGAGCATAGCAAATGTATTCATTTGGAGCATTCGGAAGCTCTATGTACAGTAGGATCCCTGGTATACTGAAAGCAATTTAGAAATTTACTTACAAAGCTGTGTACAAAAAGGATTGACACATTTTCTTTCTAAAGTTGCCACTTTAGTATGCAATGACAGAACAGGATTTTGGCCTATATAATTAAATCTAAGTGCATATATATCAGATCATCACTCCAAACATTTAATATATTACACAAAATCTTCAAACTATGCAGAAATATTGGATATAATTACATCCAAAATCCAAACCTACACTGCAATTGTGTGGTCAAACACTGTGGGATTGCTGCAGGTGTAAAATGGACGAATTAACTTAAAAAAAACAACTGATGATAACACAATGCAGTCCGGCCCTTTTTTGCTCCTGATGTAAAGGGTTCTTGGTTGTTGGTTTTTTCCCCCTTTTGCTGGGAGCTTCTACTTTTTTCAAGTTGATATGATCTGACCAGACTTTTCCCTGTGTGATCAGTTGCTTCATTGTCCAAAAGGATGAGTGTGTGTGACCGTGGGTGGTATTTTGGTGACATACTAAGCTGGGCGTAAAGTTTCGGACAGTGGGAACACTCACCCTCACTTTCTTTCTCCCTAAATATAAGGATCTTTGTATTCAATAAATGAAGAAATTTAGAAGCACAAGGCTAGGCTTATGGCTGCATGAATCTTGAAGGAACACAGGGATCCAGACCTGACACCAAAGCACCTGAGATTATGAGAATGGTAAGATGGAAGGGATCAATGTAACTAGCTTTGCAACACTCACAATATTTACTAGAATATTCACACATGAAGAATGGGAATGGTATGTTACATTTTCCCAGCAGCCACTGGCTTGGAGCAATGCTTGGAAGAGGACGTTTTTTTAAAAAAGGATAATGAGCGGGATACACCTCAGTAACAACATGTTTGTGGCAAACATTGTTCAAGACCATGTTGTCATTCAGTTGGCTTGCATACAAAATGCAACAGCCCCCAACCCACATCCTATGTCTGCATGGTATACTTTGATGCCAAAAAAGGTATTTCAGTAGTTGTGTGGTTTTTCAAGCAATCACCTCTATCTGCTTTCCCCCCATGCTTTCACAATAGGAGAGGGAGGTGATTTGAATGTGCTGTGTGTATCTGAAAAGCTAACATTTCAGACAAGTAAAGAGAACCTGATTTGCAGGAGAAAGCTACTCAGTTCAGCTTATTTCAGATCTGGCTGGATAGCTCGGTGAGTTAAGTATCTGGGTCAGGAGTTCAATTCCCCACTGTGCCTCCTATAAGTAGTGACAGCCTGTGTGGCCTTGGGCAAGTTGTATTCATCCTGAAGTACTATTTTTTTAAAAACCAAACTACAAGTTTAGCATTAGATCACCTCTGCACAGACCAAACAAACAAACCCAAACACAAAACAATCCCCCCCCCCCGCAAACCTCAATATGAAATACAAACAACTCTGACAAATTACAGCCGACTACTATGCTCTGTAATACATTTTATGTGTTTGTATGTTATGGAGAACTTTGGAGGATTCTCTCTTTTTCTCAAGTGCTGTGCAACACTTTAAAGAGCCCACTGGCTTTACAATGAATCATAAAATGAAAGTTAGCAATTGGCAGAGGGCAGGATCAAATAAAGTGGGGCTGTGGCACAGATCTGCCTACATTGGATTGAGGGGCCAGTGTGGACACTGGCACCAAAAGAATCAGCAGTCTCTGTGTGATCACCTAATCTGACCAGAGGCATAAAATAGGTTGTGAATCGAGCCACAGCAAAATCGAATTGCTCCAGTTCGGCTTGCAAGTGTACTCACGGTTTCAATTAGAAAACGATAAATATTAGGAAAAAGAAAGAAGAGTATTAGCGAAATCTATGCCTGCAAAAAACAGTTAATGTTTGTGGTATAGCTGATGAAACATCTTGTACAACAGGTTATGGAATGGTTTGTGCAATGGATGGCTGATGCAAGTGGAATCAAAGTACTCGATTTGACACTTGCCCAAAACAGGCTTGCTGTAAGCAATGGAACAGAGCCTTCGTATGAGTGTAATGACCCCACAGGATGAAATCCTCTGTTTGAACTTCCAGACGTCCATAATGGGACGCCGCCTAACATGTTGTCCTCTGCTTCTTAATCTAACACCATCAGGTTACAATCCTAAGCATACCTACAAGAGACTGACTCACATTAGACATATGTAGTGACCAGCATGACTGCCGTCCTATACCCACTTCTCTGGGAGTAAGCCGCTTTGAATTCTGTAAGATTTATTTCTGAGAACAGTAGTCAATTGCACTGCCAGTTAATATAGTTAATTGCTTGATTTGCCAAATGCTAGTTGTTCAGTTCTTACTTATTAAAGCTTTAATATTTTCCATATGTTTTTCCGTATTAAAAAGCAAAGTGTGCTGCTTATATACCTCCCCATAGTGCTTAAAGCACTCTCGGGGCGGTTTACAAGTTAATTATGCAGGCAACACATAGCACTTAGCAGTTGTTAAGAACTCAATGCACTTGAGAAATATTTTCACCAATTTTTAAAAACACTTCTGAATGTCTTTCCATTGATCCACAGCTCCTGAATCTTCGGACAGTACCACTGCATACGAAGATATTCTTCTGCAGTCCTATCCTTGGACTGTACTTATTTGGGAAAGGGTGCCACTGAATTCTATTGGACCTGTTTTTTAGTAGATGTGTATAGAATAGCAGTGTAAGTCATACTTGCACCAAGATGATTTTATTGTTATTGATTCTATTCAATGTCTTTGTTGTCAGATAACAGACATCTATTGTACTTTATAAAAATTCTCACAAGTGCCATGGCTTGCTTCTCCAACAACAAAAAAAGGTCTGCTAACGTTCAACGTTAGATGTACCAATCTATGTTTACAGTACTATTCAGAACAGTTTTGCTATGATCCAGAAAAAGCCCCTATACCACCGTCATATTATTTGTTTAAATTTGCAAATACGTAGCTTCACCAAAGAAGACTCGATGGAAAGCAGCGACTTTTGTAAGCTTAACTCCAGAGGTAAAATCTGAAAGTGGAACCCGCCAAGTATGTCTAGACAAGGCAGCTAAGACAGTGTTGGGTAATAATGACCATTGGTGTCTCCACTGTTAGATGTAAGTTGCTCCATTCTTAGAGAAAAGGTCAGAAGATTTTCCATGTGGGAAATGTTGGCAAATCTTCAGACATTGTACTCAGATATTGCAAAAATATTCATTAGGAGGCTTACAATTAGTATAACTTTAAACAGTACTGGAAATCTCTTTATTACACCTATTATAATAAATAATAATTGCATGCTGTCAAGTCAGTTCTGACTTTCCGTGTTTTCTATATAGAAAATACACAAAAGTGGTTTATTATTCCCTTCTTCTTGGGGTGCCCTGGGACTGTGCAGCTTGCCCATGGCTACATAAACTGGCTTTTCTCCCGGAGGCACCGTGGGGAATCAAACTCCCAACCAGATACCTAAACCACTGACCTATATAGCCTACTGTATGCACAGCTAAACTCTTGATCATGTTTCTTCTGCCTTTAATTAATTGATTAAATGAACAAACACATGCTACATGGCAATCTCAGTTCTTTCCCATCCAAGGGATGAATGACAACGGTTGAACTAATTTAGCAGTGTTGGGGCTTCCAGACTAGCAACTGTATGGAGGGCTTCTTCCTCTTTGCATTTTCTTCAGTTAATCTGTCTACACATCCCCATTTTGCAAAAGCAGAACCAACTTACTCTTGCCCTGTGTCTGACCTACAGTAGGCTCCAAATCAATCCTCTCCAGTTGACGGCTTGTCCGATGTCTTTCACGGTGCAGAGATCCAGTTGTTTTGTGACTTTTGTCCTGGTTTCCATTTGGCAATTATATTCCATTGCATTGCACTCAATGGTTTTTAGCCCATGTCTCCAGTGCATAACTGTTCATTGAAAGGTGATACTGAACAAGAAAGCTGCTTTTCATAAATATCAACTCAAGACATATTTCAACTGATCATCCAAGAGCTAGAAAATACTTCCTGACACTGTTGGATGCCACTGCATATTTTAAAGAAGAGATTGGCCAGACAACAGTGCCTTGTGGTATATGACATGGGTATATCCAGCAGTGACACTTTTTTAGCTGAATACATCACGCTATTTTGTGTTCGAAAAATCTTAGACATTTGTGAATGTTTTTGTGATTTAAGTCTGTGACTTGGAGCTTAGGTCTTAGCATGACTAGATCTTGCAGGAATCCCACATGGTAGCAAAGTGACTTTTACTCCATGGTTAGAAAGCCAAACAACTCATCATTGATAATTAAAAGGCCCAAGGATTTTACTCTTTTATTTGCACATGGCCATGTTTTTTCCAGATACCAACTTTAATCAGATCTATTTTTAGAGATAGGGTCAGCTTATATGAATGCATATATCTAGTTTTATCTCATATACTATCTCCTTTTTCTTTGCCCTCTCTTTTTCCTTTTTATATTTGCAGTTAAAAAGCTAATGAAATCCTGAAGCACATGAAGATGCTGGCCTTGTGCTTGCATCTTCTTTTACTTGGTATCATTAGCTTCCAGATTGGAAAGGAAACACCATATGCAGAAGGAAGGCATTGTGATTTCTGCTGCAGTATATCCTCAGGATCTAATCAGTGAAGGTAGAAAAGAATTAGCTGTCAGGTGGTAGAGGGGACAGGCGAATAAAAGAGTTTTATAGACAGCCTACTTCTGCCTTATGTACCATCTGCTGAATACAGAAACCTAAGACTTGCTAATACGAGCTGGTTCTGTGCTTTCAATATTTAATGTCAATTTGAAGTGGCCTGATAGAGCTCTGTTCTGTGCCAGTAGGTTTTACGATCTATTGAGTCCCAATGCTCAGATGTGTGACTGGAAAATAGATAAAGATGTGGATATATGGATATGAATAAACCTATAGAGCAAATGAGCCTTGCTTGGATTTCCATAACAGTAGCACACACACCAAGAAATTTAAAGCAGCCATAAGGACTGTGATTTTGACAAAAGCAGTACTATTGGGGTAGGAGAGCTTAATGATGAATAAATGATACACTCACATTCTTTTTGCTATGCCTTTTCCTGATGTAAGCTCCCCCTTCTCAGCAAATTTGGGTATGGGGGAAGAATACGCCTTCTTTCAGCCTCTGTTCTAGCCTCAGCTAGCTGCTTTAATAGCACGTACACCTAGGATTGAGGGCTTCCCTGACTAGATAGATCAGTGAGTTAGGACGCCAGAAGTTGGGAGTTCAATTCCCCACTGGGCATCCCAGAAAAGCCTGCCTGTGTGGCCTTGGACCAGCTGCACAGTCTCAGGGTGCCCCTAGAAGAAGGGAATGGCAAACCACTTCTGAGTATTCTCTACCTGGAAAACCCTGAAAAGGGTTGCCATAAGTCAGAATTGACTGGACGGCAGATGAGTATTATTATTAATAAGCAAGCAAGCAAGCAAATGACAAAGACTTCCTTCCTGTGTGGTGCATTTCTTTTCAAGAGAGGTAACAAGTGCTGCAGATTACACTGGCTGGCTCTGTAGTACAAAGTCACATGGTCCTACAGACAGGCGAATGATAATATCCAGGCAAAACTGGGGCACATAATTGCTCGCTTTAGAGTGGCGATCTTCAAACAGCTGTATACTACATCTACTGAAATGCCTTCTTTTGCCCTTTATTAAAAGTGTAAGAGTCCAGCCTTCCTTTGCATCTGACCACTATCTTCACCAGAGCAAATGCAGCAGACTTGTAATTTCTTTGGCTGATGTAAACTAGCCACTGCAGTACACAAGTGATTCTGGATTGGGTGGGGGGAATTTGCTGGGGTTCTGGCTGCTGCTGCTATAATTTAAAGGTGGATTCAACCAACTTCACATCTATAGACCTTTGTGTAACCATCAAATGCATCTCAAGATTAATCTGAAGATATGACAGCTTGATGATGTCTTTATCTAATAACAATGTGCTGTTAGATCTGCCAGTGTAGCTCTTCTGAGTGTCCCATGTGCAGAGGAGGCACAATTGACAAGAAGAAGGGCCTTCTCAGTGGTTGCTCCTTAAACTATGGATTTTTTTCCCTTGGAATGCTAGGTTATTACTCCATTTGACACCACTTCACTGGATGATGAATAGGGTGTCGTTGTAGCCATGGATTTATCTGCAGTATGTCTACCATTATTATACAGTTGCTATCTGGGAATTTCATTGTATTTTATCATTTACGTCAGCTGCTATTAACCCCCACCTGTGGGTGTAAGCACTAGAATGTAAAATGTAAGGATTTTTGTATTCAATAAATGAAGAAATTAAAAAGCATGAAGCTATACTGATGGCTGCATATGTCCTTGAAGGAACACAGGGATCCAGACCTGGCACCAAATCACCTGAGATTATGAGAATGGTAAGATGGAAGGGATCAATGTAACTAGCTTTGCAACACTCACAACACAATATTTACAAGAATATTTAGACATGAAGAATGGGGATGGTATGTTGCATTTTCCCAGCAGCCACTGGCTTGGAGCAATGCTTGGAAGGGCACTTTTTAAAAAAAGGATAATTAATGGGATAAACCCCAGTAACAACTAGTTTGCAGTCAACATTGTTCAAGACCATGTTGTCATTCAGTTGGCTTGCATACAAAATGCAACAGCCCCCACCCACATCCTATGTCTGCATGGTATACTTTGATGCCAAAAAAGGTATTTCAGTAGTTGTGTGGTTTTTCAAGCAATCACCTCTATCTGCTTTCCCCCCATGATCAGGAACCTTTACAAGTGGGAGGTGATTTGAACGCGTTGGGCATATCTGAAAAGCTAACATTTTGGGCGAGTAAGGAGAATGTGACTTGCTGGAGAAAGCAATTCAGTTCAACTTATTTCAGATCTGGCTGGATAGCTCAGTGAGTTAGATATCTGTTTGCAAGTTCAATTCCTCACTCTACCTCTTACATGTAAGGACAGCCTGTGTGACCTTGGGCAAGTTGTACAGTCCCAGAGTGTACGCAGAAGAAGGAAATAGTAATCCACTTTTGCACATTCTCTACCTGGAAAACCCTGAAAAGGATCACCATATGTCAGAATTGACCTGACGGCACATGATGATGTTGCAGCAAATGGGACTTCAAAGTACTTCATATTGTATGGATCACACAGAAAACTCTATGTTCCCATGTTGGTCTGCTCCAGAATTAAAAGCCCTATTTGGGTCTTAAATGAATCCAGAGTTCTGAACATGCCAAAGGGGGACAGTTTGCTCTACCACCTCTATGATGTCTTTCCTTATGCTTTCAGTGCAGAGTCCAAACAGAAAAGATTCCTGGTTACATGTAGGTTGGATGCTGTCCATAGAAGCAAGAACTTTGGAAGATCTGAATCGCCTCAATGCAACTAATGAGCCACATCATTCAAACCATTGCCACACCATTGCATCTCAGATTTATCCCCATTTGTTTCCAAAGTAGGCACATTTGTTGAGGAGAGACTTGAAAAGAAAGAATGCATTCCCCCTTAGACTCATTGGATACAATCTAAGGAGTCTAGTCACACCTTCCAGTTCTTCCATGGAACTTGTAGCCAGACCCCCATTACATGTTTAATTGTAGGATTCACTAATTTCAGTGGGACTTGCTCAGAGCTCAGAAGTAATGGGTGGCCACTAGTGCAGTCCACCCGTTAACAAGTTTCTTGGGAAGGGGTTTGAGGGGTGTTCTCAACTTTTGTTTTTCAGTCTAACCTCCAAGATCCACCAGCTGGAGTTCAGGTGCAAAACAGTGGCCCAGGGGAGTGAATATTGAACTGAAGAATATACACAGTCCACATATTTGAATTCAAGTACTGGAGATTAACTACTTTCACACTCAAATCTATTTCTGTTTATTCTTCATTCATTCTTGGTTTTAGCAGTCTAATTACAAAGGAAGAAGACCGTTTCCTTTCACTCATTAAATAACAGAGAGTTGAAAGTGCCTGGTGATCTACTTCAAATCAGCTAGGCATCTACCAATGGATTAAATCTAACTTCTGCCTGTCCTCTCCCACTAAAAACTAGCTGAACAAGGAAATACATTCTAGTCCACAAATTCTGCTCCAGATAATTTAATGGGGTGAAAAACCATCTCAGCGTAACACCTCCACTCATGACCTTTTAAAGTGAATTTTACATAAAAAAAGTTTTCAAAATGTGTTCCTTATGTTACAGATGTCTCAGATCTCTGCCTACGTTTCCTTCCACTGAAGGTGACTATAATCTGGATTTATAAATAAGTGTATTAACTGTTAAGCAGCTGATATCCAAAACTATTACGCACAAAAATCACAAGAGTATTGGAAACCTGTATACGTGCCACTGTGTTGTTCTGCTTTTTTAACAATAGGCATTAAAATAAAACACACCAGTTTCTGAAGAATGAATTCTTATATTAAACATGCACAGCTCTACTTGCTTTGCAGGAGGATTAACAGGTCAGAGGCTTTTGCCATGGTTGTAGGAAGAAATGCATTGTGGGAATCATGTTTCGAGTTTTTCTTAAGACTTCTCAGAATGAATCAGTTCATCTTTCAGTGTTATCGGCGGGGCTGTTTTGTTTGAAAGTTCTGCTTCATCTCAGTTCATGTAAAGGGCAAACATAACCACAACTGAAAGAATGTGAAGAAATAAGAACAGCGCAAAGTAATTGGCCTTTCTTTTTCAAGAGACTTCAAGGCCTTGGGGATCTAGTAATTTACATCTTTTTTCAAAAACCTACCCACCAAATTCTGTAACCCACCAAATATAAATGTTACAACTGAAATAAAATATATACAAGATAAAAATATCCACTTATTTAACAATGGAAGTATTTAGTTCTCTTATCTGGAATATATATATTTCAGTGGCATGAAGAAATAAAACCGCAGAGAAATATAGATCCTGGAACTCATTTGTAAAGAGGCACAAGGCCACCATTTTCCAGACTGGCAGCCATGTTACCGGACGATGTCAAAAATGGTAGTCTAACACATCTGAAGGACAAGGTTGGAGAAACCTAGACTAGGCCTTGTGCTGGAAACAAACTTGAAAATCAGAGATGCTCACACAATCTTTTCTGCTTGGTTTCTCACAATCAAGAGGGCCAGAACCTGTTCTATTTCCTCTTTCTTTGCTTTAAGTGAAAATGAAAGCCAAAATGTACAGGCCTCCACAGATATTACAAGCAGGCAAGGTGTTAAAGGTAGAAGTTCTTATCCCTTTCTTTTCATAAACGCCCTTAGCCTTTAGCAGATATTTACCCTTTGTTTTCAAGCTTTTGTTTTAAAATGCTCATGTGAGCTGGAATGTGTTCTCCTGTTAATTTAATAAAGACCATTAGCCACAGTGGCTCCAAAGGCATAAAGCCACACAAACTCCTAAGATGCTCACATGCACTCCAGCCACTAGGGAATGCTACTAGCTCCAGATTCTACTTATTCTCTTCACCTAATTCACTCTAATTCACAGCGAGTTAGATATCTGGCTGTAGAGCCAGAGGTTGGGAGTTTGATTCCCTACTGTGCCTCCCAGAAGGGCCAACTTGAGTGGCCTTGGGCAAGTTGCACAGTCCCAGGATGTAACCAGAAGAAGGGAATGGTAAACCACTTCTGAGTACTCTTTATCTAGAAAATGCTGAAAAGAGTTGCCATAAGTCACAAGTGACTTGACAGTACACAATTATTATTAATGCAGCTAGGTGAAATTAATTTCTACCATTGCAACCATCTCTTTTGGTTTCCTCACAAGAAATGAAGGCATTCTTATCTCTCTTGAAAACAGAGTCAAATCAATACTAAATTTCACATCTTCATAGAGAGTAGTGGGGAGGCTTCCTGTTGTTTCTTTTCCCTCCTCAAGAGACTTTGCTGCATACCAATGTAATGAAACAGTTTTGCTCCTACAGAGATTATTTTAATGGATGCTGCAATTGTACAGCCACTTTCCTGCTAGTTAAGTCCCACTAAATTGAACCGGACTTACTGTGGTGGTGGTGAAAACCCCACACACATAGGACTGCACTGACAACACCAAAGGCCAAATACCACTGGCATTCCATTTTATCACTCGAGCAAAGTGTCAACATTTGGCTTCCAACATAATACCCAGCTTTCCCCTCCCAATACACGTTGCTTAAGAAGACCTCTGGAGAACATGAATGCTTGTTAATTATTTTGTAACACTGTGAAGTCATAATTGGTTCATAAAATGCATATTAGCCAAATAAGCATATATTGCCTTGTTTAAAAGAACTGCTATCTTTGTCTTTTGTACCCAATGTTCTCTCAATACTGCAACATAATGCTCTTGTCTGTGTTTACTTCTAATACACCATCACTATAAAGCACATTTAGACCTGTTTAATGATCAGCGTTTTTATTAAAGAGAATTATTGCAAGAGTAACCAGCATTTTTATATTGATCAGCATCCTCACTCCACTACAATTCTCAGGGCCTTTTTTAGGGAAGCTGTGCCATTTGAAGACAGGTCTCAGTCTGGCTTAAATGAACAAACATATAGGTGTGATTGCCTGGGAAACCACACATCTACTGCAACACCTTTTTCAGCATCAAAGCATGCCAAGTAGAGGCACAGGATGTGGGTGGGTGGCTGTTCCATTCTGTATGGAAGCCAATTGAATGTCAATGTAATCTTGAACAATATTTGCCCAAAGCCAGGTGTTACTGGGGTTCATCCAATTCATAATTTATTTTTCTTCCCCTAAGTCAAAATTATTTTTCATGCATCACTCAGAGCCTACTCCTGAAGCACTCCTGGAAAAATGTAACATGCCATCAAAATGTTTGATGTGTGAATATTCTGATGTTTTGACTATTGACTGCTTGATTAAGAAATGCTTTTTAATGGTGGGTTGCTGTACTTTTTATTGGTATGTTTTAAATAGCTTTTAATGTAACTGTGTTTTAATAATACAGTTTGTTTGTGTTCTATTATTGTAACTTTTCATATTTCTATTCATACCTTGTTAATTAATTTTAAACTGTGTTAAAATGTTACGTTGTTTTGCATTGTTTTAACTATTCCTGGCTGAAATCCTGTTGCTTAGCACAGTAAATTACACTAGAGAAGGCCCATGGAATCAATGATGAATCAACCCCTTTGTAAGTCCCATGGATTCATATAGGCTTACTCTAGTTGTGAGTTACTTCAGCACAGGAAGGAGCTTCACTTGAATCCATGGAACTTACAGAGGATTTGACTCACCAAATCCCCACTGATTCAATGGGCCTACTCTGGTGCAACTTAGTACACTAAGCACAGCTATTGTCTTTAATATGCTCCAAGAACTACTGATACAAAGCAAAATATAAACAAACAACCAAACAAGGTGAGTGGCCTTGAGTCCCAGGTTTAGAGGGGCAAGATATAAATCAAATATATATTAATATTTGAAGCAGTTCATACATCAGCCGCATTTACTCCTCCCAGCTTCCATAGTGCTGGTTTTCAATTCTCTTTATGCAGCACTAATGCAGAAGTAATACAGAAATAAAGCAGTCATTGTTGATTTATTTGACAGAAAAAGTTTATATCCTCTCCCTTTTGGTGATTACAAATAACTCAAAGATATATATATAAGCAATTATTAAAACATACATATTTTATGGGGAAATGCTTAACAATAAATTGCAAATTTTGTCTTTTTAAAAGACAACAGAAGCCAGCTTATGATTGAACACATGAGAAAATGACATGGATTGGAAACAGACTGATCTGTTCATCCATTCTTTAAAGGGTCATGTGCTGCAGACAACATATCTACAGCACTGACTCACATTGGCTCACCATCCAATTTGTGTTACCTGAGGACATTAATAACTACAATTTTGGAATCTCTTACAAAGAAGACTCAACACTCTCACCATCCTGCAAGTACTGGTATGTGCATGTGTGTATCAGAAGAAACTGGATAAAAAACAGATATAAAACTTACAATGTTTATATACCTAGGAAATTTGCTATGTGTTAGACAGGCACAAGAACAAAAAACCCTGTAAGAACGGCAGCATTTCTTTCTTTTATAGGAGTACATAGGACTTTGTCCTGCAATCAATCAGTAAAAAAACCTTGTATCTTCCACTAGCTGTTTGCCTTTTGAATAACAGGATTATAAGACAAAATGATATTTTAAATGACTACCTCTTTGGAGGAAAATGTGAGAAAACAAATCCTTTCCCAGAATAATATTAACAACAACAGAATACCTGCAGAACATCGAAAGAGGTAGCCAAGTTATTATTATTTTTTAATGAGTAGAAAGGGAAACATCCCCCACCCTGGGGTGTTGTTGATCAATGATCACAATTTTCACTGCTATTGTTAGAGAAGGAATTTATTTCAAGGACAAACATATTTTCTTAAAGATGACCAGGCATTCTCATTTTATAAACAAGCTCAAAATGTTTTCAAGAGACTAAGAACTAAAGAGTGAGCATAAAATAAACCTGTAAAAATCATGCTGACAGGAAATGTAAAAATAAAAACTGTAACAATAGAGAGCTTGAAGCTGACAAAAATTATTATTACTTTGCACACCTACAGATCCCACCCAGCCGGTACACTCAAGATGCAATCTAAAACCAGGGAGAAGGTCCCACTGGACTCAGTGGGACCGATCTCTCAGACATGGATAAGATTGTGGTATCAGCCTTGAACACTCTGCAAGAGAACAACCCTAACTGGTAGAAACAGAAGGCCTCTGGCTTGGACAGGAAGCAAAAAGTGACAAGCAGGCGGATGGACTGAAAGGACTATAAAAGCAATGATGCTGTGGAAGGTGAGACTAGAAAATTGCAGGTAGGGAGACTGAAACGAAATATTAGGAGAGGCTTACAAACAGCACAGGTTGTTCAACAGTGGACACAGGTTGCCCCAGGAGGCTGTAAATCTTCCCTGCTGGAGGTACCAAAGCAGAAGCTGTATGGTCAGCTGGCTAGATGTTGAAGTTGCACCCTGTGTTTCAAAGCTTCACTGAACAAGGGGGTGGACTAGAAGATCTCCAGATTCCTTCCGGCTTCATGATCCCATTAGGTGGAACATAATTTTGGGAAGTACTGTGCACTCTGGTTGCTGAAGAGGCAAACCAAGAAGGTGCACCGCTATGAACTAAGGAAGAACTGTGTATTAACTGAATACTGTCATAAAGCAACACTGAGTTGCATGGGCTGATGGGTTCTCAACAATCCAGATACTCTATTATTTTGTGATTACTGAAAATTTGTATGTTCCCTATGTTAACTTTATATTAAAAAACCCAAAAATACATCCCAAGGAACTTGTTACTTTTGGGAGGGGGGGGGGGAACTAAATAATCAAAGAACTGATTAAAATTTTCCTTTGCATTTGCACAAACATTGAATGTAATATTCTTGTGAGAAACCAAAGGGATGCATGCACTCACACGTCTTTGGCATTCCCTCTTAGTGCAACTTGCTGAAACTGCAGAAACATCTGGAAATATGCTCCATCTCTATGTTTTCAAATTGGCATGGTTCAATGGTATGAGAAACAGCAAAACCTATAATATTCTTACAGTAGTGTAAATGCTTCTTTCAACTATAACAGAACTTAACTTTGGCTTGATAAAAACAGGTGTGGAATATTAATCACCTGTCAACCAGAATACTTTTACAGCACTTGTTCACAGAAAGTAGACGGATGATAGCTCAGTGAGGTTTTATTTCCCCCACCCCACATCCATATAAAGTACTGATGCGTTGACACTAAATTGTCTGGCCACCAACAATGTTCTTTCAGTCTTGATTGCATTTCTGGCCAAGGGGCAAAAGCTCAAGATGATCATCTTACTCTGTAGGTAAAGAAGACACAAGAATACCATGAAAGCATTAATATTGAAGCAAATGGTTATCAGCTCAAGACATAAAGCAACAACAGTCTATCTAGAAGTTAAAATTCAAAAAGGAGAGATAGAAAACCATATTTAAGGTTTGATTGATATTCTGAGTAAGAAAAATGCTGACTGACCGGTGATGTTTTATTTGAACAATAAAATATAACATTTCTTCTGGATCTATAATGGAGGGGCAAGGGAACATGTGACTCTCCAGATGTTGTTGGACTGCATCTCCCAGAAGCCCTAGCCAGCACAGGCAATGGGGAGGAATCATGGGAGTTGTAGTCTAACAAAATCAGAGGGGTCACACATTTGCATTACCCATTCTTGGTATAATGTACAACAACACCAGAGCCCGTTTTTGTGTCTAAAATTCATATGTATGTCTAAAAAAAACCCCTAAATCTTGACTTGCATCAACATACTACAAATCTTGGAATTCTCTCCCATTTTGGAGCAGAATGCTGTCAGAGTCCTGCTCCCTCTTTCTGTATAGAAAACACAGTGTTGGCTTAGGCATTCCAAACCGATCATCAAATGCACTGAGCATCAGAAATGTTAGGCTTCAGTTAGGATCCTTTCCTTCCCGATATTCAAAGCTCAAACAGGTACAGTAGTAGCTCAGGCTGCAATTCCAAATACACTTCCTAGTAAGGCCAGAGCCAGTCATTTTGCCGCCTGAGGTGGAACAGCAAACAATGCCCCTCTCCCACACCTATGTCAAGGTGCGCAGCATTGAGAGCCAGCCAAATTATTTTGGCATATTGGAAAGAAAATCCTGTTTAGTGCATCTTTTCCTTCCTGGCAGTACCATGGCAAGAATAACAAACTGAGCACTCATCAGTGGTCCTTCCAGGACATCCAAAATCTGCTACGTGAGGTGGTAGCCTAAATCTGCCTAAAGATAGAGCTTACCCTGCTTGTGAGGGAACACAGCAGAACATCTGAGTGTATGTAGATGCATAGAACTGTGGTATTAATCTTTCTTCCATGGCAATGAAAAGTACTGTTTGCCCCATCCCCCCACCCCAATATTGCATCTTTTTTGGGCAATCTTTACAACTACTTCATGGCTTCCAGCCAACTCTACTTTTTTGAGGGCAAAACACACACTGGCCCTATCTATCTTGCTTCATATGTATTGCACTCTGAAACCTTTATCACCTAATTCCTCTCCTGTGTCCACATCCTTCCTATAATGTGGTAACATATAACTGAACAGACATCTCTCCCTGAGGCCCAGCAGGTACTGACCAAAACGGTGTTCTATTTTAAATGTGACAGTTGCTAAGGCATTCTGAAACTCTATATAAGGTTGTTAGCATAAACAAGTTCTGGATGAGCCCAAACCCATTTAACTTCTTTTAAATGAATGAAAAGTTTTACAGAGGACATAGGTTTAATAAACAAGTAGAATTATCTTGGCAAACATACTAATTTTATCTTTCAATCCCAGTCATTTCCTCATAATTTCCTTCCTTTTCATCCTTCTGATACAACTGTATGTTTTTATTTTGAATGATAATGTCTTCTGGAAGCAACTGATCATACTGTGTTGGGCATACAGATCATGCTCACATAAAGAAAGATGTATCTAGCATCTTGATCTGTGACACTTTTTTATCCTGAAGCTAAGAGTGAAACCTGCACTGCTTCTCTGCACGCCTGTTCCCTTCTATGGCTCCCCAAGGTTCTTCCTTTGCAGCACTACCTCCTGCTCTCAGTTGATTTGACCTGTTCTTGCTGGAGTGTAGGGCAAGATCAAGTATCTCCCCATTCTCATTCCCTCAAACATTGATATGCTGATCCTACCTATCATGACTTCTTGACAGGCTGCAAGACTTTATACCAGGGATGGACAACTTACAGAGGTCTGGTGGGCTGTCTGTGTCACCTTTGGACATTGGGGAGCTTCCCCCAACCCTCAACACAACAATATGTGGACTTACAAGGCTCCTTACACCCTCTAGGGGCTGCAAGGGGTAATTTTACAATGCGTTCTTATTAGGTCAGGGTTTTTTTTTGGGGGGGGGTGGAGATTCTTTTTTCAAAACCAGACTTAATCAGAATTCACTTCTGATTCTGGGAAAAAGACAAAGTGACTCTGAAGAATGCCAGAAAAACCAAAAAGAAGGCAAAATTGCTTCATGTGCTTCCTAGAGGATAGCAAACTCTACTCCTTCATGAAAAACACTGCAGAATACTTACGCATTACTTCTTTCTTGTTTAATAATGTGTACTTATACATTTTTGTGAAATTCAGTCCAATATATATATATATTTAGAAAAAGTCCTTAACTAGAGATTTGCTTTCTTCTAATAAATCCCATGGCTGGGAATCTCATAAGAAGCAAAGTATGAAGAGAGTTATAAGAAAGAGGGGAAACATGCACTAACCAGTAAAGAAGATAATCTCTTTTAAATATTCTTGTTAAACTTTCAAAGTCTTCATGTTTGAAATGTAATTCTTCAAGTAAAGTAGCAAGAAACTGTGTATATCCTCGATTTTGCTGGCAACTTGCAAACATAGGAATATTTTCTGACAGCCTGAAACACAAAGTTGACAATCTGATGTACTGTTTCACTCTTCTCAATAGAACAAAAGCAAACATAGCAATTGGTGCCTTTTACCTGCAAGTATTAACCAACAGTTTGAAAAGAAAGAGAGCTTCAAATATTATTCTTTAAATATATAGCTAAATCATTCTTTAGATCAATGGTTCCCAACTTTGGGAAACCCAGAGGTTCTTGAACTGCAGCTCCCAGAAATCCTGGCCGACACAGCTAGTGGTGAAGGCTTCTGAGAGTTTTGGTTCAAGAACACCTGGGGACCACTGCTTAGATGTACAGCTTCCATAAGACAAGTCTCTTTTAAACAGTTCACAGAAACAACAGCAAAGTCCTGCTATGACATCCAGCGGTAATTCAACACCAAATTATCACTTGTCAAACACATTTGCTATACCAGAAATTCATCTAAGGGTGGCTCCCAGAATAAATCAGGCCAAATGAAAGCTCAGGAAATTTAGCTTTTTGGACTTACATAGGTATGGACAAAGACCACAACAGCCGGGCAATACTAGAGTTGTAGTCCAAAAACAAATTAATTTTTCTAAGCTCTGGTGCAAACAACACAAAATGCACCAAGTCTATTTACTAGGACTTGGCGAAAGAATAATAATTAAACTAGATGTATGTAGATAATAATCCACGAGCATTAACAGCAGACTATGGGTAACTCATCATGATTAAAAAAAAATCTTACACCATTTTATATCTTTGCAACTGCCTTTACTGTAGAAGATGCAGGACAGATAACTTTGCCTGACCTGGCTTTTTCAAAAAGAGAGTGATAACAGATTACATTCTAGACCTTAGTTCCAAATTAAATGCTGACAAGCCACCAAATTTGCATGGTATCTACCTAAATATTCTGGTGAGGATGTCATGCTCATCTTATTTCAAAAGTGTACCCACTCACTCCACATACATATATAAACTGGCCTATCCAGATGTAGCAGCATTTAGAACTATCTAAGCCATCCAGAGATAAAGTTTCTTGATTTTTTTCCCCACATGCTGCCAGATCTTTCTACACACGTGGCACAGAACATCCTCCGGGTAGAAGCTGGTGTTCAGTGATAAGGCTTTACATTTCAATCTCTGCTATCTTTCTTTGAAGAAGGTGCGGGCAATATGGGGCCCTCCAGAGATTCCATCAGCTCCCTGGGAAGTAGACGTCTGATTCCCCCCCCCCCCCAATTTGGGGCATTTCTGACCTTAATGGCAGGAACTGAGGAGATGAAACATTGTCCTTGAGACCTGCCAAAGTTATCCCTCCTTGGCATGCAGTGTGACATTTTTTTTTATTTTATTTGTCTTCTTTATAGGCCACCTTTCTCCTGATAAGGGGACTCAAGGAGGCTCACAATATTAAAAATTATTGTAATATAAAAACACAATAAATATATTGAAAAACAAACTATAAAACTGATTAGAATACATTGAACAATTAAAAACATGAACTGTTAAGAAAAAATAGGATTGAAGGACTCAGTCATGATTATTAAAGCCTGCTGGCTTTTACTGGCTTTCAAGGAAATGTAAGTGACACTCACTTATTTGATTATTTATATCCCTCAGGGAGCTCAAGGCAGTATATATGCTCCCCCACCCCCATGTTAACTACACTACAACTCTGTGTGGCAGGGAAAACTGAGAGACAGCACAACTCTATAATCACCCATTGAACATCAAGGCTAAGGTAAGATTTGAACACAGGTCTCTCCAGTTCTAGTCCAACATTCTAACCACTCCACCACACTGTACTGCTTTGTAACCTCCCTTTTAAGATTCCTTTTTACAGACAAATATCATCAGTGTACAAAACCATGGCCGAACAATGGTCAAGATGGCACAATTTCTTCCGGTTTAGCTCCCAAACTGGCCTTTTCTGCCCAAGCTTCCTATGCAAGGTACGAGTGCCATGGTTAACCACATCAATGTCACCCATGAATGTGCTGGAGCAGCACCTGAGCCAGCATCTCATAATTCTGGGCCATCAGAAATCAGGAGAACACCAACACGGAGAGGTCAGAGCTCACGGTACCAGTAAAGTGGAGCAAAGAAGATGCATACAAAAGGGAAGTCAGATGGTCTCTTCATGAAGAAATGTAAACTTCAAGCCAGCATCTATTTTCTATTATTTTCTCATTAAACAGGACAGCAGGGATACCAAGCTTTCACATTCTTTATTTATATCCTGCCTAACAGCAGTAGCAGCTGCTCAATCTCGACCCATCACGTGTGCAAAACGAAGGCTTTTTACAGACTCTGCTTGCCATGTTGTGTGTCATGATTTCCACAAAATGCCTGGACACTTCACCACAGAGGCCTCTCAGATGATTATTTAATTTAAACTTTACCCATCGCCAGGGGGCACATAAAATATGGATAAAATAACTCTCGGAAGCGGCAGATCAATGGGAGCAAGCGAGTAATCAGAGCAGTGCATTTCCTCAGCCATGCCTCCACTCCTTCAAGCAGACTAGAAAGTGAACTTAAAAATAAATAACAATCAAGGCTGCGTGCAATAGCTTTGAAACCGCTGTTGCAAGAGGGAAATTGTCAGATGACATGTAGTGCAAAATTCTGTTTATGCAGCTAAGACACAGAGAGGGGGGGGGGAGGGGGAGAGGGAGGGAGAGGGAGAGAGAGACTGATTTTCTGAAAGGGCAGGACCCATTGCTACTTTCTTCATTGTTTCCATCTGCTGTCAAGTTGGAACTTATAGAGCTTTCAAGGTAAGTGAGATATTTAAGAAGTGGTTTTACCAGTTCCACACCCACAATGAGCTTCCGTGGCTGAGCAGGGATTGAAACCCAGGCCTCCTGAATCCCAGTTCATCACACTATTCACTACACCACACTGGATATCACTTTGTTCATTAGGAGCACGTAACTGCTGAATGGCTTTTTAAACAGGGACATGACAGCATACATGTAACCTCCTGTTGTTGACGGCTGGCGGGAGACAGGATCTAGTCGTGACATCTGTCCATTGCTCTCCAAACATGGAGTGAAACTCTGCTGGTGAAAGTCCACTGTGCCTGGTCAGGTGGAAAGCTATCGCTGTATGCTTTTGGACAATCCATGAGTGTATTATGGGCAAGTCAGTACTGCTTTAAATCTACTAAACCTAGCATTTTTCTACTCTCTAGAGCTGTAGAAAGTAAGCTTACTTTTCCATCTCCCACACAACAGCCTTTTATATATTAGGAAATGCCTATCATACCACCTTTCTCTTTTTTCTTGTCCTGGCTAAACATATCTACTTTCTTCTTCCCAAGGATTATCACAGGATTATCCATCTCTGAGCATCTATATCCTTCTTAAATTGTGGTGCCCATAACTAGACAGAATTCATCAGATGAGGGTCTGATCAAAGCAGAATAGAGTGGTACTATTACATTCCTGGACCTAAATACCATACTTTTTGGATGCCACCTAAAACTATATTAGCTGTTTTACTAATGCAGTCCCCTCCCTGAAAACCTGATATTTGATTTTCATGGAATATGCAGCACACTTGTTTTCTGCAGCTTAATCCAATATTAGTCCAAAACATTAGGAAGAGCTTCCAGACAGTAAGGGCTGCGAGAGGAGAATGGACACCATGGAGGTTCATGGAGATTTCATTCCTTCACTGGGGATTTTATAACAGAAATTAGATGGCCATCTTTCAGGAAGGCCTCACTTGTATATTTCCTTCATTGGCAGGGGACTGGATGTGATGGCTCTTGGGTTTTCTTCGAGCTCTACAATTCTGTGGTTCTCTGACTGTAAGTTTTTCTTGTGTTTTTGATTCAACCATACTCACTTTAAGCAAGTAGGCCTTGCCCGTCGTGGGAGACAAAAGGACACCCATAAGGAAGTGGTTTTCAAACTGTGTTTTCAAGGGAACCTAGGTTTCTTTAGAAACCGAGCACGGATTTCTCAAACAGAAGTTCAACAATAGTGGACAAAAAAAGTATTTGAAAGAGGTAGCATAGTGTCCTATGGCTGAAATCCTGCTGTTTAATGTAATAAATTTCACTAGAGTAGGCTCACTGAATCAGTGGGGACTCGGCAAGAACTCCTCCACAGGTTCCATTGATTCAGCGGGGCCTCCTCTAGTTGCAACTAGAGTAGGCCCTTTTGAATCCATGGAATTTACAAAGGAGTTGACTCACCAAATCCCCACTGATTCAGTGGGACTACTCTAGTGTGATTCACTACACTAAGCAACAGGACTTCAACCATTAGTTAGAATAACAGACTAAGACTGGAGAAACCCAGGTTCAAAACTCCACTTAGCCATGAAGTGATCATGGGCCAGTCACCATCTTGCAGCCTAGCTACCTCACAGCATAGCTGTTATGATAAAAAAAAAAAGGGGGGGGATTCATACTCTCCCACTCTAACCTTTTTGACAGAACTGTAAGAATGAAGTGGCAGGGGAGAGAAGAGCGCCATGCTTGCTGTGACGTAATCAGAATGACAACTCGGCTGGCAAGCTGCAACCCGAGTTTCTAGAAACCTTCTGAGAATTGCTTCACCTCCATGGCAATTCATGCACTTTCTTTGATGGCCAGTGAGCAGTGAGGCAGTGTTTCCAAGTCTGTCTGAAAGAGCCTACCTATCCACGTTCGTAACAAAATGGGCTAAACACCAGACTCTAGGGAGTAAAACAGGGCAGCTTCCGCGTCTTTCTATTCAACATATGGTAAATAGGTCTTCCTAAAACTAAGAAACGAAAAGAAAGCTAGAATGTCAAGAATACATCAGAATGATAAATCCCTATTAAACCATCTCCTTCACATATGCTGTACAAGAAAACGTCTGAGTGGAAACTCATGTTAAGACAAGCAACAGCACTGAGCTACTCTTATGTAGCCCTATTAAAAGTTATTTGGTTAACATGAACGGCACTTAAGACATTTCCCTCTTTCTTTTCCACCACAACCAAAATGAAGAAACAGTGGATTTTATAACTTAGAAAAAGTAAGAAAAATTTGGAAAGACAGTAATTATATGAACTTAGATATTGTAAGATTAGAATATTTTAATTGGTTTTACGCAAGGTCAATTCTGAAAGCCTTCTATGCATGAGCCATTTCCCCAAAGAGTATTGTACTGATCTGCGCCAGTCTCCTCTGCAATATACGAGTGTATACACAGCAGTGCAGGGAACATACATCTTGAGTAAAGTCCACATAGTCTGCTGACTGTGGGCATCACACCACCACCCTGAACACATTCAACCTCATTTGATTTCAGAAGCGAAGGAGAGTTGGACCTAGTTAGTACTTGGATGGGAAACCCCCACAGAATGCCAGGGATTTCCAAGGCAGGCAAGGAAAGAATCCTGCCTGAATTGGTAACACTGGGCTAGATGAATAAATGCTACTACATAGTATAAAGCAGCTTCTTATGTAACCTTGTTCCCTGGTTCATAAGCAACAAACATGCAGATTTGGAACACTGGGCTCAAGCTTGCTCTCCCATTCATACAGTTGTAACTAGGGGGGGGAGGGCAGATTCTGAATAATGCTAATGTCTCTTTTTTAAACCGTACCTTAGAATTAAAATGAACAAACATCTCCAGATGTCTTGTACTATGTACTACTTGTCCTTGCCCAATGACCAAGTTGTACAGAACTGGCAGATGTTGCTCAGCAAAACATCTAGCAGACTCCAAGTTGGGAAAGGCTGATTTCTGACATGTTCTTGGGCAAACATAGAATGTAGGCTTTGGAACAGCCTGGACATTGATGGGAATGGTATTTGGTAGTTTCCATGGGCTTGAATGAGAGTCATAACTACCTAGAGGGACTTGGAACTGGTTCAGCCATGGTGCTTGAGGATTCAAATGTCAGCACTTTGTATTTGTCTGGCTTGAGGGGAATATTTGGTGAATCTTTATTACAATGTTTTTGTATGAATCAAGTCTCAATTTCAACCCCTCACCCTCTCAATTTATGAGTTTTGAGTTGTCTTGGCAAACAGACTTGCAAATTAAGTCTGTGTTTACCTTTCAGTGACCAGTTACAAAACAGAACAAGTTTAATGAGAGGGGTGTAGGTGTAGAAAATCACTGGCTGTCCCAAAGTGACTTCTTTCATCACCTGAGGGAGCATGTCCATGAAAATGTAATAAATGTACCAGCTAATCTCATTCTCATGCATCAATTTAAGACACCTTAGTGCTGAAAAACTATCATAAAAATTACACTCCACACTGCAACACTTTTTATTGTCGGTTCCACTCTTTCTAAATTGTATTGCATAGCTTGGCTCCAGGTTTAATTGTAAAACTTATTCCCAGGTAAGTGTATAGATTTGCAGCCTTGGTCTGCAACACTCCTATAATTCAAGACCCATCAGCAAACATTGTGATGTTGAGAGAAAACAAATCTAAATATTTAATGAAATGTGATTATGCAGAAAATGAATCCCCGAGAACATGACATTTATCTGTGCATGTCTAAGATAAAAACATACTAAGAATTCAGTATAGTCCTTAAAGCATAAAAACAAGGGGGGGGGGGAGTCAATAAATCATTTTTTTCCAAACAACATTTAAGCAATGTCTAAAGTCTATTTACTTAAAATGCACATTTCCACCTGAAATCTGACATTACAACATTTGTTAGAAGCATCTCAAGGAAGCAGAGTGAAACATAAACCCCAAATGACCCATTCTGCATTGATTTAATCATGTTAAAGGGTTGTAATGAAAAAGATCCTGCATCTTGTTTAATGTTTTAAAGTTTTGCTTTTTCCTCTGCATCCTGGAGCCATAAGTGAAGAATAACTGCAATACCATTCTACATTTAAGGCACATCCTCCCCAATTAGAATATGGCACACTGTGGCAACATTCCCAAAAGGATACTACAGGGCCAAAAAGCTGCCAGGGGAAAAAAGTGAAATTTACAGGACAGTCCTTGACAGACAGCCTCACTTTATTCAATGCAGAACCTGGAAAAGTTATATCTTCAGGTTACATCTGCCAGAATGGCTATGCATGCCATGCACTCCTGGAACGCTAGTTCTAGAAACCTTCCCATCTCTACAAAAAAGTAACTGTTCCAAACTCTGATTCTACATTATAATACTAAAGTCTAAAATGAACAAAGGGTTGGCATGCTTTCCTAACAAGGAAAGAGCTAACTACTGAGACCACTGCTTTGTAGAAATTGCTGATGCAGTTGAAATCCTATGCCCTTAAGTAAGTCCTACTAAACTATGAAGGCATGCAGAGGGATTGCACCGAGGGGCGGGTGAGTAAAAGGGTTACAAAATTCTCTCTTTCTCTTTTTCCTTCACTCACTCTCTCACACACCAGCAGCATGGGAACTGTTCCTAATGAGTGATCTACATTGCTGGAGAAAGTATGTGAATAGTGCAATACATAAGACTGGGAAAGGGTTTCTCATTGGACTGGCATCCTCTTACTATTAATAGCATGGAGAAGTTCAGGATTAATCAATTCACATTAAAAGTCATCATCTCTGTGTATCACAAGAAGTAGGAATGAAATCTGTTGCAAAACATGCCAATGTGTGTCTAATTTTTGCACCTGCTCTTCCACACATTACAAATACATACAATTAATGTGCACCATTGTTACTATGCACCATACTGTTCATTTCAAATTCATCAATTCAAGCTGCCAGCACAGAAAAACAAAGACAATGTTGCCTTCATTTCCACTGGAAACAGTACCGAGAAGGGCAAAACTGTATTTATAAAGTATACAAACCTCTGGAAGTGGGTGGAGTTAAGTGTCAAAAGCCACAGACGAAGACACACAATTTCACTGCAGGTGCGGTACTGTGCACACAAATGCTGCGAGGAAAACTACGTCCAAGACACTGACACCTCAAGGAGAGCTTTGGGAGACTGAACTCATAGCAAAAGGAAAGTATGGTCATGTATGAAGAGCAAAAATATCTAGGAAGGTAGCCATGTTGGTTGGTTGCAGCAAAAGAACGTAAGAATCTTGTAATAACTTAAAAAATTTCAAGTCCTATTTGATATAAGTTTCATGGACAGCAGGCTACACCATGCGTCTGGTCCCCATACTGCTTAAGCCCAATAAGCCTTGATATTCTTACAACAAGACTGAAACAGCCTGAATCTTTGCAGAATAAATATTCAGGGTTTTTTTAAACAACAACAACAACAACACAAAATTACATATTGCCCACACAACTCACAGACAAAAATAATAACACACACAAAAAAAAGAACAGTGCACCTATCGCAAGACCAGATAGGCGGGGTATAAATAAATAAATAAATAAATAAATAATAATAATAATAATAATAATAATAATAATAATAATAATAATAATAATAATAATTATTATTATTATTATTATTATTATTATTATTATTATTATTATTATTTCACCCTGGGGAACATTATCTTATTTCCCCACTTTATATATAACTTTCAATCCATCTTTTCACTGTTCCTACATCCCTTCCAAAATACATATACTCTTGGTCCAGCTTTTCCCCTTTGCCTTTACACAATGTAGCATTTATAAATTCATTTGATCTGTCAACTTTTTCAGAAAGGGTAATCTGTAATGGTCTCATCCACTACAGAGACTACTCTTCAAGACAAGTTTATTGTTTGTCTTGTTTTATTGTAACTAGGAAACATGTATGTCTGTGGGTTTTTTAAAGCATCTTCTATTTTAACACTGAAATGAAATATATTTCCTTATGAAAACTAAATACAGACCTTCCTATTCTTAGGATTCACCTATGTATACACAGATATACACTTGACTGAACAAACAGGGTAATAAAACAACAACAACACAATAAGAACACCCATTCTGACATTGCAGAAAAACATATGATGGAATACATACATGTTTCATTTACTACTGATTATTACACTCCTTCCTTTGTACATTGTTGCTACCAGCAGCCACTTTTAAAAGATTCTTCACTTACAAACTGTGTTCAAGTTTAAACCGAATCTTGACAAAACAAATGGGGGAAAAAATCTTGTTAGAAGCAAAAAGAGGTGCCTCCAGAGTGAAGATTTTCCATTAGAACGTATTAATATTTGATGGATGGACTTGAACTGGAAGCCTCTAACTTAACCAACATCAACATACAGCATGTTTTAAAGATAGCCCTTTATACTATGTTTTAGCACAACATAATGTTCCTAATCAATCCAATTTTACCAAGACAAAAATAATTTAAATGCTTTTTAGAAACAATTATTTAGACAAAAGGCTTTATTAGTGGTCAATGAATGGGGGGGGGGGGGAAGAAACATCTTAGTCAGTATTTACACCATCCTCGAGATTCTGATTTTATTAACAGATGTTATATTTGCATTTATTTTGATGAATCATAAGAACAGATTGGCCTACATTTAGAGATTCATAATATTTGACATCTGTTTTTAATAGAGAGTGAATCCTCTTAAAAGAACAAAAGAACAAAGAAGTGGACTTGTGGTCCAGTTCTAAGGGGCAGGCAAAGCTCCTTTACTTTACAACAAAGGTGCATTTTGCAGATACTGTGCAGCCTATGTTTTATTCAAAATTCCATTCCATCCTTGCATGCTGATGGATTCACACAAAATAGAACCAAGTTGACACAAGTTCTTCTATCCTTCTGATGAGAACAGAAACTAAATGATTCATATATATATTTGCGCACTTCATATATATATATATTTGCGCACTTACAAGCAATGTACTTAAATGAATGTTAAAAAAAATGGGCAAGAGATTTTAACCCAAGAGCTTGATTTCTGCTCTGTTCCTTACATTCTGCAAGAAGTGAAGTTCAGACAATTGTCAACTTAGCTGACTGCTCCCACTGCTGGCAGCCTCACTTCATGCAACTTAGCTAAGCCCTGATTTAATCATGCCACAATTTTCAGAAAACCCTTAAATGCAAAACTGGGCTGGGGGAGAGGAAGACAATAAAAACAGATAGAACTGCACTCTTGTATAATTGCACTAGCCCTATATTCGCTGGGTTGACTGGATAGCTCAGTGGCTTATATATCTGGCTGTGGAGCCAAAGGTTGAGAATTCAATTCCCCACAGTGCCTCCTGTGAGTAGAGCCAGTCTGTGTGGCCTTGGACCTGCTGCACAGTCCCAGGGTGCCCCCAGAAGAAGAGAATGGCAAACCATTTCTGAGCATTGTCTACCTGGAAAACCCTAAAAAGGGTAATCATAAGTCAGAATTTGATTGATGGCACATGATATTATTGCAGTAGGAAGGAAAGGCCAGTGGTTTACATTTCTGGCTGCAAAACTAAAGGTTGGGAATTCAATTCCCAAGTGTGCCTCCTGGAGAAGAGCCAGCCTATGTAGCCATGGGCAAGCTGCATTGTCCCGGGCACCCACTGAAGAAGGGAATGGTAAACCACTTCTGAGTATTCACTACCTGGAAAATCCTGAAAAGCGTTATCATAAGGCAGAATTGACTTGATGACTTCTTCTTATATTTGGTATTGGACCAGGTTTAAGGTTTTATATAGAAAGCTTAAAGCATTTGGGGCCCAGTTACTAGAGAACCAACAATCTCATTTGGTCTTTGAAGTCATCTGGAGAGTCTCTCCTGGGGTACCAGGTTTTTCTTCAGGTTTGTTCCACAGTCATTCACAGTAGGGCACTTCGTGTGGTGATATCCACTATGCAGAATAGCCTTCTCGCTGGAATGTTGCATGCTTCAATAAATGTAATGTCTGACATGTTTTAACACATCTATTTTTGCCAGTTTGTTATCTGTTTCATATAAACCCTGAATTTGAATTTTAGGTATGATTTATATTTTAGATTTTATCACTGCTCTCTGCCATTTTGAAATCTTCAGATTCCAGCAGCTTATAAATATTCATAAATCAGTAATAAAGAATAGAGATAGTATCTCTCTCAATTAGTTTTCTAATGAAAAAGTTTAAAATAGAATCCAAGAAGTGGGACAGAAAGGTTGACTACACCTGGTTACTTTTCCTTAAAGTTAAAGGAAGCCCTTCGGTATCTGTCAGCTGCTGGCTATCACAGATAACAAACAAAAGAGCTTACTTCAAAGATGTCATATCAAGGAAGTGTTGTAATAAAAACCTTTCATCAACAGCCAGCCATGCTTAAGGGGTGCAGGACTGGACAGAAAAACTTCCTTATGCCTTTAACATATTGAGAATCAATAACACTGAGTAAACAATCAGCACAAGACACACAAAAACACCCCACATCACTCCAGAAGCTATAAATCACCAATCTAAGTGGCTACAGATGCAAATGAGCCTTAGGACTCTGCTCATCACATAAACTTTTAAAATAATATCTGTCTATCATGTGATTATGCTGCCAGGTCATCTACGGATCAAAATAACAGAAATCATATGAAGTTAATCACATAAACAGAATGTTGGTCTTGGATTAGAAAGATTCAGATTCAGATCCTGGCTGAATGTGAAGTTCCTTCAGACTTGAGGACACTGACTAAGGCAAAAGGAAAACAACTTGTGAGGCTGAAGCGCTGGTGGGGGAAAACCTGGTGCAGCTACTCTGCAAACAGACAGCAGAGGGAAATAAGGGAGGAAAGGAGGATGGAAAAGTTACTTTCAACTGCAGCTCCAAAAATTCTGCCAGAAAACGACAACAGGAGTCGCTGAAGCAGTAATCCAAAATCATAACTTTTCTGAGCTCTTGATAGGAAATATTTTATTTGTTAAACTTTCCTGGCTGCCACTTCCGGGAGCGGGGGTGGGAAAGGAAGCTAAAGTTGATCACTTGGATATCCCAAAAGTAGGTGAGCTGGTGTTGCCTAACAACAGCAGAGTGCAAGTGCATGGAGGAATCTCAGCTGCAGGTTGTTTTTTTTTTTTTTTTTTTGGATGACATGGATTACCAAATTCCATCCCAGTCTTGCTTCAGGCCTGGTTTTGTGTGGGAAACAACTTTGATTGCATTGGTGGGTGATTTATGCTAGGACATGGGCAGATAGATAGATATGCTCCGATAGTTAACTACTCTGTACTTTTGATCATGGATGTTCCCTTTGCACAGGGATGTATAGCTCCCAGTAATGAGAAGAAGAAAATATGTTTAGCTGAGGACATTATGACTTCTGCAAAGGTTTGTGGAGATGTCAGAGCTGGCCGCAGGGGCACAAGCCTTAAGTACATTTTGTCTGGATTGATACAATATGGCCTACACTGAGCAGAAACTTCAAATCCTGTGCTAGAGATCCTTAGCTAGTCCTCTCTCCAACAGTAAATCATTATCCTCATCATCATCATCATAGAACTACAGAGCTGGAAGGGACCCTATGGATCATCAAGTCCAACCCCTGTCAAGGAGGCAGCGTGGGGAACCGAACTCCCAACCTCTGGCTCCATGGCCAAAGGCCTCAACCACTTTATATTTACATGAGTCTATATTGTTCTATTTTGTAGTTGCTGCTGCTTTTAACAGGGTGATCTCATGACCTATTTATATACTGTTCTATACTTTAAGGAATTGGTTTATTTGATCTTACTTGTTTTAGTAGCTTTCGGCATCACAGTGTGGGAAGGCAATATAAAAAAAAATATAAATAATATATAGCTTAATCTTTTCAGTCTAATTTAGCTTACGGAGCTGTTGTGAAGGGAGGGGGATGCAGCATGCAATTAAAAAAGAAGAAATATAAATGCATTAATCCAACAAAATAAGAAAATTAACTATGCATGTTAAATGTACAAATTAGCACTGTAAAATATAAGTGCATACTTCTATTTCAATGCAGGTGATAAAACCTCTTTTACTTTTTTAAAAAAAGTAAAATTGTACATGCAGGCTTCACTGCTTCATGGGTATTATGTCATACACAGGTTCACCATATTTTACAAAATGCTTAGGTATTTTAAACACATTTTTATACTGAGCCAATGTTGATCCCTTAGCTAATAGCTGAAAAATCCGCAATTTCTTTATTTCTGATGCATTTTAATTCATTTTTAAAATGTTGTTTTTCTGTTTTGTAAGCTGCATATATTGATGGTTGGGCATAAAATTCAGTAATAAATAGTTATTGAAAGAAAATATGGTTTCAGAGAGAGATAGGAAGTGAAGCAGGTGAAAAAATGGCACACTAATTCACTTAGGTAATTATGTTGCCAATATATGACTTTATGAATTTACTCACCTGCACTTGGTCACTATGGAAACTGTGATCATAAAATTGATCACAGCTTTCTTTAAAACTTTCTAAAACTGATTATCTTTCCAGCCCAACACCCAAATCAAACACCTGGAAGAAAGCAGCTGAATAAAGAGATAACTGGGGAAAAGGGGAAAACCAAGACCTTAGCATGATCTTTTAAGAATACTGAGTATTAAAACATTTTATAAGAGTTGTTTCTTTGCTAGATTAATTAATACTCTGCTATGATTACATACCCTTTAAAAAAATTTTTTTTTAAAGTCTCCTGCCATTTTAGTGACATGAAAAACAGACTCTAATTAGTTTTAATAGGGTTTGTGCTGGAACAGTTGTTGAAAGAACTACATATATTGTTAAAATTGCTATATGTAAAGTAATTCAGGGAGGGAATGTACTTCCTTCCTGAAAAACAAGAAACAAATGCCTTTATGAGTAAATAAAGAAATAAATGAGCTCATTCCAATGCTTCAGAGGAATTTGATGCTGTCACAGAAACCATAA